>CM020222.1:24497000-25902500 GCA_009819775.1 Phoenicopterus ruber ruber
TCTCTAAGTTCAGGATGTCTGCACCATTCTTCTTAGTCACTTAGACCTTATTGCATTGAGAAAAAACACCATCTCAAAAAAAAAAAAATCTCTGAAAATCCAGGTCAATCTAACTGTTCAGGAAAAAGGTTGCTAAAGGAAAAAACACATGACAGGGAGGAACATACCTGAGCTTATTTTATTCCATGTCAGTGCTTAACAAAAACACTACCCATACTTCAAATGCCCTTTCTAAAATGCTGTGGCTACATTTTTTAGAACATCAGTAATATGTAACATGAGCACCTGAACTTGCCAAAGTTTACAAAGCTTTTGCATCTCCAACTTACACTATGAAATTTAGGCTCAACAACCATACCTCTATACCATTAGACATTCCATATTTACAAAAAAAAGGTAGCTCCTAAAAGATAGCTCAAATAATGAGAAACTACAGATGTGCACACACGTGTTTCAGAGGAAAGAGGAAGAAAACATGGAATTTCTTAGTTTAAGTTAGCCTTACAAATCATTAGTTGTCTGCTAGCACTTCTTATCTAGCTTTACAACACCTATCTTCAATTTATCTACATACGTCTGGTTCAGATATGCCTGTTAATGCCTCACAGTTATTTTCTGTATCACAAAGCAATCTCCCCATATAAAACATTCATGACCGTCGTCATCATTTGCCTTTCTGAAAAAATATTCCATCTGTTCTTGTGACTGATGGTCCACAGCAACAGGACCCATGGAACAACCATGGTAGTCAAAACTGTACAAAACGGTTATCGTTTACTCTTACATAAGAGCTCCTCTATTAAATAAAGGAATTCTCATAAAAGGCTCATGATAAAGCAGCCTTCTGATAAACGGGGAGTATCTTGAGGTTTTGAGCTTTTAACAGCACTCCTGCTAATATTTGGAAATTTGATCATAAAAACTTGCTAATACAACCAGAAATACTACTTATGACTGCACAGCTTGTCTGTCTTGGACAGGTAACCAGCTAGCCATGTATTTCTATATACTGCTTTGACTCAAATATTTCACCGGGGGGGGGCGCCTTAAAAATCTTACCTCAGAAGCATCTGACAGACTTTGCAAGACGTCACGCGACTGAAGGTATGCATTTTGAACTCATGAAAGCTTGTATCCGCATAGTCTGGCCGTATATTTGACCTAAAAAAAAATTTTAAAATCTGTTTTAAACCGATGAAATCTAGAACATAATGCAGCATTCATAGCAGAAAATCTGAATCTACAAACAACTAGTTTTATTTATACTTTAATGTTTTTCACTGAGTTGAACCAGAAATACGGACTTTACCACACACCTTGAAACAAAATCTGAATTATGACGTTATGCAGACCTGGTCCTTAAAATACACACTGTAACTATCTTAACTGTCACAATAACTAGAAAACAGTTACTATACATCAAAACAAACATCTGCTTTTTATTCCTGCTCAAATAACTAGGATCATTTTATGGACCCAAAGAACGCTCACTTTCATTCTCAAATATTTTGTTACATGGATCTACAAGGAACAGCAGGTCACACTGAGAACCACCACCTTAGAAAACATGAGCAGCAAATCTGTGATGGTTAGGTCACAATTATGCAGCAATACGCTGGATAACATAAATGATTTCAAAAGCAATTAGAAAATATTGACTGGGGTTTGGCTAGTCTTTCGTAAATGAGTTGCCGAATTCCTACAGCTGTTGCTACACAAACTTAATTTAACCAATAAAATAGAAGATCACTATTCACACTGCTAAGATACCAACACACTATTGGCAGACTTATTTCCAAAGATCAAATTTATCTACAAAGCACTGCTCCATTGCTGTATATGTCTTTTGTTTATCCTCCCTACTGATCACTTTTAAAAGCAGGGGTATAATTTAAAAATGACCCACTCACCATTTTGTTGCACTGGTGACTGTTTGCAGGTTTATTTAAATTTTATTAAGTAATCCATTCAATTTTTTCTGTCACCTTCCCCATTTCCAAGATTGGGGAGAAGAACAGGAATTTTCAATTGATTTGTTATTTTTTTTATTCAGTATCATCCCCAAACTAAGAAAATGCAACTAGCTTAACACTGTCAAAAACAGTAACGCTGAAATGCTAGGTGCATAATTTAACATTAAGCTAGACTGTATCAGACAAAAAAAATATATATATAGTATGGATTAATGTATTTTTAAAGATTATTTATATTGGAATGCTTAGGATTCCACAGATTTCTGGTATTTTTCTTGCAAAAACATAGGAATGCATGACACGTAGGAGGAATTAAAATAGGGAAAAAATCCTGAGGGTAAGAATGCAAGAATCTACAACACTCAAAGACCAGAACCTTTTCTGACACACAAAATTACAAATTCATGCATTAAAAGTCGGAGATACTTATTAGGTAAGTTTCATTTTTACGTATTATAAATAACTTCTAGACTAAAACATAGACCAGCCACAAATTGCAATGGAACATAAATATAGGTAACCATGCAAGCATCAATCTCTCCAGGACTGAATGAAAAGGCTTATGAAAAAAACATTGAAAGAATCTGTTTAAGTATCTAGTGTCAGAAAGGTCAGTCTTCTAATCCACCTGCTGAAAATGAACGTGCTGAAAATGAAACTGTACTGAAAAAACAAATGGGATTTTGCCTTTATGCTTGAGAATAACCTTACGCTCAGTACTATTTTAAACTAGCTCACTAGTGTCTCTCTTTCTGCTATGATATGCAAGATGTCAATACCACAATTCCTACTAAAACAGTCATGAATACTACCCATTCACAGCAGGAAGGTACAGGTATCAGGATAAAATTAATCTCAAAAAGTAAAGAACTTTTTAAACCAGGAGAACAATGTATTATTTTGGGGCTGTTAACTCTGCAGAGCAAGGCTTGTATTTCACAACACGTTTGCCAAGGGGCTGCTAAAATCTCTTAGGCTACACAGTTAACTATGGACAATCCTGAAAACCCTCTACAAGTGCCAGTACCTACACTCCCAGCAAAAGCTGCTTTTTGTTGACCATTTGTTTCAGACCAGGATAGCTTGCAAAACCATGTCAAAAGTATCAGCCTAATGTGCAGAGACTCATCAGATTTGAAAGCATATCAAATTAATCCTAACAACCGGACCATTTTTCAAGAACAAACCAAAGAAAAAAATCCATTCATTTAATTAGCACAGGATCATTCTTCAAAAATAATAAGCATAGTGGATGAAAAGAAAAAAAAATGACAACCTTTACACAGATAGTTGTTTAACACAAGCATATGACTATATAACTTCCTTTCGTATGTAAAAATTCTCTTCCGTTCTTCTCTCAGGCTGTCTTCCACAAAGACTGAAATACATGAACTACTGAAAATATACCTCCTATTAACAGAACAAAGATGATACACTGTGTTCATTCTTCTTTATATTAAACGTAATATTTGAGTTTCTTTATATTTTATAAAGCCATTCAGTTTCATTTTATAGTCCTTAATAGAAAAAGTTATTCTTGAGAGGAAAAAGAAAGTATAGTCCTAAAATGGCAAAGAATGAAGCTGTTGCCTCACAGAGGAGCTGCCACAAGGCCCTCCCACCTTCTTTCAACGTAAGTTGTTTTGCTGTACCTATGGGCTAAACGATCGGATTATAATGTCCCAAATGAGACAGATTTATCTAGATGAACAGACTTACAGCTTCAGCTCTCTACTGCATGCTAAATTTGGATACATTTGTCAACTTGCACAAGTAGAGGAACACAAAACTGAAAACATAATACAATACAAACTTTGGAATATAATGCAAAGGTTGGTTTATCTTGTCTGCTGTCACCTACAGGAGGACCTAGTTTGGTTCCAAGTACTACTCAGTTCTTAAGGATCATAAAAACGTATCATAAAGACTGAATCCCTCAGTTTCTTTAAACCCTGCAAGGTTTGAGTTTATTGATTGTAAGATTCTAACAATTACTTCAATAAATTCTCTATCTAAAAACCTGTTCTTTTTCCACCACTTACACATCTTTCATACTCCCTATTAATTCACTGCCATCTAACTTCATGTATTTCCTTGTTGGCTAAGGCCAAGCTAGTACAAAGATCTTCCAACTAGCTATTTTAAAAGACATGAGCCTGAGTAGCTCTTTTAGGGGCACACAGCAACTATTCATAAACCAAAAGGGCCTTTTACATTTTGCTAGCCCTACCTTCCACCACTCAAAAGATCTACCCCCGCCCCAAGCCACATCACCCAGAAGGAAAAGCCTAAAAATCCTAACAACAGAAGTTTAGTGACTCAGAGGAGATGCCACTGAGTACACCACCCATAGATTAAACGAATCTGGAAGGGACTAGAGCCTCAGCATATTACAGAGGATCCTGTGCAGAAAGAGCAGGAATCAACAAGAGAAGAAACCTAACCTGCTGCTCAGTCTCTCTTTTTGCGCAGATTTAGAAGATATTCCAAGCAGTTGTCTCAAAATTAACAATGCCATTGCATTCACCGAGAAGAGCAACATTCCCATTTTCTTTTGTCTCTTCCTTTCTATTTCTAATCATTCATCCTAATTGTCTCAGATTTGAGGTCAACAGGAACGGGAAAATGTCATGTGTTTTATTCAGTTTACGTATCAGCAAAATATACTCTCAAATTTGACAGTCCGTCACATTTCAAAAAGATCAGGATTTACCTATTCTCTCATGATCTCTTTATAAGAAATAGTCTATTAAAAATATTAATATTTAGATACATTGTTATCAGTTGATTCATGTTAGACAAGAGGCATTTCATCACCGCTCAAAAAAAAGTATTCACATTTATGCAAAAGCAAAGTTTCCAGTCATCAATATTCTGATAAAGGCAGTAGAAATATTGATAAAGGCAGCTAGAACAGTGCAAAATCAGACAATAATATGCTTACTCTGACGACAGAGTACTGTAACGTGAACCACAATATAGAAAGATAATTAATGGTACAACAAAACCAGAAAAAGCTACAGCAAAAATAAAAGATAATGTGTATTATCTACAATAAATGTAGAGGTAGAATAAGAAAAGCTTCGTGGAAATATATACATTGCAGTGCTAACTGTGGACAGGAAAACTCTTGCCCATCCTAGTACCTGATCAGTCATGATGCATTATGGCAAATCCAGTTCTGTAGTCAAATTACACATCACATCAGACAAGTCTGAGATAATCTAAGATGATGCCCCGTAGCAGTACATATCAAATAGCAAGTCTTTTAATGTAAAGTCTGAAACTTAATGAGTCTAGGGTTTGATATTTTAGTTTTCAATATATTGCTTTTCAACAAATCAAAATAATGCAAAAAATAACCCAACTCAATACCACATGAAAGTTTCCAACTAGAAATTAAGCACAACTCATCCGTGACTGTCCAAGCCCCAGTACCACAAGAACCATAGGAAATTTTTTTCCACAAAATCTTTCACATTGAACAGCATATACTATTTTTTGAGTTTTTAAATACGGTGAATAAAGCTGATAACTTCAACGCAAAAACAGCAGTCACACTATAGCATACAACTTTTCACAGTTTCACAGGTTCCTCAGTCCTCCTTCCACATCAACTTCTACTATGGGGTGCCCCAGGCTCACCACAAATGAAATGTTTTGTCCATTTCTGCTGTCGAACAATCTTGATGAGTGGCCAGAGCAGGAAGTCACCCATATACCAGGAATACTTAATCTGAGGTAAATAATGACAGAGAACATGTTCCTCATTTTATGGTAAAACTCTGTCTCTTGTTTTACAAGCAATGTGGGGAGTCAAAAGTAGTTTCCTTTCCTCTCTTCTACTTTTTTCCCTGGGCTGTTTTAACTCCTACACTCTAGCAGAGACAAAATGTCAGGATACAGAAACAGAGTGAATCTGTAATTAGGAAATTTTTCCAATTCTCTCCTCAATTCAGCAACAGAGTTTATGTAAGGGACAACCACGAGTGCCCTCTTCTGCATAGTGCTGGATCCCCATAACCAGATTTACTCCAGTCACTACAGCAACGTCCCTGAGCTGCCCCTGAGCCTTTTGAGTAACACTTTCTCTTTCCAAGTTACTTGCAGAATATTAGTCCCACTGGGACCAATTCACTGCTACATCACCAACCCAGAGACCTGCAGATGCTTGCCTTGCTACTCTCCTTCATCATTTGGACACACAATTCTTGTCTCTGCATCAGCCATCGGAGCCACCGTTCAAGGAGCAGAATGACCATCTTCTTCAGTCAATCCTGCATCTCTGAACAGATCTTTTGTCTGTAAAGTTTGCAGAGTTCAGTGTAGAAAAGAGTTATCCGGGTATCTTACTCGATTGCTCTCAGTATCATCAGACTTCAGAGCACTCCATTTTTGCTGACCTTGTGCGTATGAAATATTCCCCTTTTAAAAATACTTCTCCACATTTGCAGTGCCACTTCTTTCTACTGACTCTTACTTCTCAGAAGAGTAAATTGATCATAGGCCAACTCTGTCTTCAGCCACCCACATAATGCAACACCTTTATAAATGGTGTCAGAAAGTGTCACATTATCAACAGTCCCCCACAGCTTTGCAGTCAGAATTCATTCTAGGAATAACTTCACCTAGATTAATGGCAGAACTGACCAAAGAGTAATGCTACAAATAGCCCAAAATTATCTTGTCAGACAGACATCTAGGCACCTATTCCTATGCCTATAGAATAAGGAATAAATTCTCTCTACTATTCTACTCAAAATACCAAAATAATTGTGCATATGAATAAAATGAAATGAAAGAGTTTAAGCTACAGTTTTTCTAATACTTTCCCCTAGCAGTTGCGGCTCAAGACACAACATGTCACATTCAAAATACTAATACTTAAGTCAAAATAAGGCAATGAAACTTGGCAATCTTGACATATCCAACAGTGTAAGTTCTATACCTGATTTTACAAAACTGAACTTTGATCATCTTGGGTCTAAAGTGTTTCCAAGATGCACGCTGCAATGAAAATGTACATCATCAATATCAAGCAGCTTAGATGGGATTTGTTACTGTCATTTCCTTACTTAATCAAAACCGTATCCTGATGAGAGAACATTAAGATCAGAATGCATCTGAATAGCAAGAGCATACAACAGGCATTTGGCTACCATATAGCAACAGTTTTTTATCAACATTCTTACATTCATGTTTGTTTCCAGCAAGAAAAAACTATACAAAGTACTTTTCACAAGAGGTTGGACTAAACAAATGAACTGTAATTTCTTCAGTGGGCTAGATACAAATATGCTTGCTTTTACTGTCAGTTTAACTGCCTCTACACAGTTAAGGCTTACAAAATAAATGCACCAGGAAACTACTAAACTTTCAGCTCCAAAACTCTATCTTATCTCGCTACTAAATATGTAATTACTACAGATAATGTGTCCCAAGAGACTAAACAAAAAGCTAAGAGATAGTTTACTATGGCTCCTTCCTGTTATTTTCTCATGTGGAGAATAAGCGCATTAAAACCCCAGTCTTCATTTCCAGAAAGGCCATATTTCTAAAGATATCAACAATGAAAAAATCCTCGTTTCACAAATTTTAACATAGTGAGTACATCTTCCCTTGGATGTTTTGCCCTTCAGAGGTTTCAATATTAGCCTTACAGACTAGAAGACTATTGTCTCAAGTTTATTTTGCATGGACATATTACTGAAAGCCTACTGGCTGCCAACAAATCTAACAAAAATATAATAAAGGGATAAAGTACTACGTCAATTAGATTAATTAAATTCTTATAGCAAGTTTAAATTTTAAATAAGAAATTAATGAAATGCAAATAACACTGCTTCTACTGAAAAAGAGCACACAAAAGAGAAGAGGTGGTATTACAGAAATGTAAAGAGTAGAAGCAACTAGAATCTGCAGTCCTTGGCTCCTGGTTATGGGTGTCAATCTCATAGCACAGCACTAGCAACAAGAAGGTATCCAGCAGCAGAGAGCACTGGAAGTCTACCATCTTGTGGCTTCGTATTCCACAAGGAGTTAAAGGAAGGAGACTTCAGAACACACTGCAAAGAAATAATCTCCTCTCTCTTTTATTATAAATCTATTACCTTTAATGCTACCAGTTAGAAACTGTTGTTTAAACAACCTGCCTGCAAGGTCCACTGCTGTCCTCCACTAGCGACTAGTTCTCCTGTCTGTCTTGCTGTATTTTGAGGGCCATTTCTTTTAATTGCTTCCTTGGCAGCTTTTCAATACTAGCATGACTTCAGCAATTAAGACCTGTACAGATTCCCCCCTCCCTGGGTCAAGGCCACCGATAAGGTGTTGCTTATACCCATTACAAACATTTCAATTAATGTTGAAAAATTGCTTCTCTGGAGTACTTAATTAACACCTCAACTTCCTTCCCATATTTCAAGTATTTAAAAATAAATTTATTTTTTCTTAAACTGGAAGGAAAAATGTATTACAGGAAGAAAAAAAACAAACCTGAAAAACATTTTATATTCCTCAGATAATGCACACCATTTTTCCACCACACAGTATGTATAGGAAATAAAGAAGACAAATACATCACACAAAGAGAAATGCAAAAGTAACCCTTTGCAAATGGAACAAGCAAGCTCCTTTCAAAAGTGAATTAGCTGCAAAACAAGACAGGGTATCACCACAGAGCAGGTGCTGACCTAGACACGTGGAGTACCTCACTTCTGTTAAATCCAGAAAAGCAAGCACTGTAAACACCAACTGAATCAAGCATTCGGCTCAGGGGGCTGATGATAAACCCTCAAGGTATCATTTAAGCCCAGAGATGTTCCTCCCGACTATCATACTCAGTGGGACTGTCAACTTGGAGAGAAGAGGAACCTTCCCTTCCCCAGCAGCAATCCCTCAAGCAGGTTTTTCCGAGTGACCTGGAACAGCAGCAAGTGCCCAGATATGGATCAGGATCTTGGGTCAGGAACAGGCTGTCTAGCAGAGTCACAGGTTCTACCTAACAGTACAGCCAGACAGCTGCCCCTCCTTTGGGGTTGACAGTTTTCCCCCAAAAGGGAAAAACGTGCTAGCAAGTTCTAATAATACTTATTATTTTGGGGTTTGATTCATTTTTGCAGAAATGCTATTTAGGTCAGGTTCTGAGATCTTTTTCCTGTATCAGTCTCTTCAAGAAACGCAATCGCGTCACAAGAAATTACACAGGGTTTGATTGTATGTAGATGTTTGCAAAATATCCCATAATTTTAAAAGTGCATTATATTTGAAACTGAGTAGCCATTTCACTTGATTAAAACTTGGCTTTAGAGAATAGTTAATGTATGTATGCCCACCTGTGAGCCCAGAGACATAACAAATAAGCAGATGCATGAAGTATCAAGATAAGGAGTCTGCAGTGAATTGCAACTGTTTTAACTGTTGAAAGAAGAAATACTACAGGGAGCTCAGATAAAACTCAATACCTTGAACCCTCCTCAACTCTCAACCCCGAGTTAGACCTTTGCATTTCAGAGCTGTTATTATTCTGCACTCCATGTTATGCTTATAATAATTTAAAATGCTCCATACAGAACTGTTCGGAATTATGGACACCCTGAGCACGAACTGCTGAAGAACATTTTAAAGTGTATGTGACATGAAATTTGATGCTGTATTCATGCAGTATAGCCTATAAAGACGATGGCACAGGTTAATACCTGAAGACACTAAAAATTTTCATTCCAGTTTTACTTATTGTACTAATATTTGACATCACTGCAGAAAATACATCAATAAACCTAGATCTGCCATAAGTATTTCTAAGTTAATAATTCCTAACAGAAATTATTTATGAAGACATCCTAAGTTAAAATTCCTGGTTTGTGCCAAAGTGACCTCCTTTCAAAATTTTGAGCACCTTAGAAGTTAGCCATGACAACTGGTACTAAGCATCTCAGAAAATTTTGGAAAATTTAACTAGGCAATAAAAAATAGCTAACATTTCTTACATATTCAAATGTTATTACTTAAAACATGGACAGCAGAAGTTAAGAAACAGAAAACCATATACATTACTGTCAAACAAGACAAAAAGCTTTCAGCCAAACCTCATATGAAGTATTTCATGCAAAGTTGGTCCCAAGAGATGTTCAACCTCACTCTCTGCTCTGACATGCAGCAGACTTCCCTTAGAATCCCGTTCCCCGCAAACAGCAGAACCAGCCTTACACTTGCACTATCCTTTCTTTCCACATGGAACATTTTGGCCCTGTGCAACTATCACCATTTCAACTGATCACTTCATACAACATGCTGTCATCTAATAGAAAGACATTTGTGTAATAAAATAACAAAATAAGAGACAAAAATCCAAATAAATAATGCTTTTTTCAATCTTTACAAGGATTTTATTATTTACTGTAAAAAGGTGAAGAGAGAAAATGGCATTCTTAAGGGGTATTCTTCTCACTAGAGGTGGGTAATGCCATTTCACAAAGGATGATTTTCAGCTTCTTTTCTACCTTCTCTTCTCAGGAGTAATGCTGATTACTTACAGCTAATTCATTTTCTCTGTTCCAACTATGCTGTTATATTTCAGAATCATCTTTGAAGATGCTATTTACTGAATTAATCAATCAATCAATTCTCCATATGCTAATACTCAAACATTCTAGTTTGTCACATCAAAGAGTCTCCATCAAGAAGACATGTTATATAATTAAATTAACCGTATCACAAGTAAATTGTGCTTTTGATCAAGAACGCACAACTTCTAAGACTTTGCTGGGAAATTTGCTTATTTGATCATATGATGAGTGGCTTTTTTGAGATCAAGGAAATTATCTTGTTAACTTTTTGGAAATGTACTGCATTGTTTCAAACAAGATAATGGCTTTCCTTTTTCCTTATCAGCCTACTTCCCTGAAAAGCATGGGAGATGGACTGCTTTGAGCTAATCTATTCCTCTATAACATTTTTAAACTCCACCTGATAGGAGCAAAGCTCTGTCACACATGAGTATTTGTAAAGCAAAAGCATCAATACTTCATATACTTTAATATTCACTGGCTGAGTCTTATTTGTGAAAGTTCTAAGACTTACAAATCGAAATTTATAAAGCTGCTTGACTTGATAAGCTTTAAATATTTTATCATATATTTACACTTAACTGAAGACAAATGTCTATGTTTTGGAGTAAAAAAATTTAAAAATACAGGATGTATACAGCCATAAACTTGTAAGTTACCAGACAAACATCTAAATCTGCTACGAAAAAAGGCAGCATTGGTTTGCAGGGAGAAACTAGGACATCTGTTCATATAGCCGAAGTATTAGGACAAACATGTAATGCAGCATTCTGCATTTGAAGACTGAAAAAAACCTAACACCTTGCGTAAAAACCAGTATTTAGATGGTGGTATGCTATTTTTATGATGTGGTGTCACTACAAATTTATTTCAATGAATTTTAAGAAAAACTTACTAATTTTCATAGTAATACAACTCACACGTTGTAAGGTAAGTTGTAAAAACATAAGGACTGGGAAATCTTTGATTTTTGTGAACCAGAAGACATAATATCCAAGTATATTTATCATCTCCAAGTGTTTACATACTGCTTTCATAAACTCTGTTTTGCTTTCACTTTCTACACTGTCCATACCTTGTGCTCTTAATCATATACAGAATTTTCACACAGTTCTTGCTGCATCTGGAATAATCTAAAGAAATTGCATAACTATAAATATGTTGTGAATGTTGCTTATAACTCTGAAAAACATTTGATCAAAAACAACTGGAGGCATAGCAAAGAAACAGGTAACTATTCTTCTTTGGCAGACATGAACTTGGCATTCATTTTTGCAGTACTGAAATATTATACTGATGGAGAAACCCAGGCAGACATGTTTGTTTATTGCTTTGGTAACCAATGTGAGGTTGGTATACATGAAACACCTTTGAAAGCTACTTGAAAAATGCAGCAGATATCTAAGGCTTTTAAAGTGCTCTGATAAGAAAGCTTTAATTCAATATGTCAGTGTTCAATATGTCAGAGCTCAAACATTCTCTCAGAAGAAGTCTTAATGCATGCATTATTAATGCACTATCTGAGGGAACAGATCTATTTGAGCTGAATCTGACCAATGTCATTAGTCACAAAGTGCAAACCAAATTTAGAAATAGGTATGGTAATAGGTAGAGAACTTTTCACCTCCCTTGTTTCTTGCACTAGTTTTCTTTAAAATTTAGAAAACCCATGAGTTCTGTCTACAATTTATGTAGCTTGCCTAATCTAAATGTTGCACGCACACCTATCAGGTTTGAGAATCAATGAACCTCAGGATTATTTCTGTACAGTCAGATGATGTGTTCCGCGTCCCTTGAGTTACAGGGTGTGAATTTATGTCTAACTGAAATGGCAATTTTTCAAAAACATATTAGACTGTACCTGAGCTGTTGCACAAACTCTATGGTGACCTAAAACTTAAATACAGTGTAATTAAAAATAAAACCACTAATTTTTTCAGGGCTGTACAGCTTTCATGTCTGAAATCTCTTTTATTTGGATATTAAAATAAAAAAATCAGATTCATTAACTCCAAGCAATTAATGCACACCCTAATCGCTATAATGATCATGTGTTTCCCACTGATTTTTCAGACATTACTAATTAGACATGACATTAATATTGCAATTTCAGTAACAATGTCAAAGCAGAAAATACAATCATAGTACTTCTGAAGGTGAAATTTTAACTAACTACATTAAAAAAAAAGGCCTGTTCTTCTGCCTGCAAGATGTTTTCATGCACTTCTCAGTTTGTGAAAGAGAGATGTTGAGGAAAGCCTAATTAAAAGGCGTGTTACAACACTATTGCATGAGACTTTGCAATATTGGTTCTGTGCATCTTGAAATCCAGCAGTATTAAACTCAAGATGACAAGGCCCTGAGCAACCTAAGCCGTGCAGCAGACAATCTCCACACACCCCTTCCAACCTAAATTCTTCTGTCATTACATTTTAAATTGCATTTCTGTGTACTATGTTCCTATCTAGGAATATATACTGAAGCCAAGTTTGCTGATGGCCACTTTTAAAGTGGATTGCAAAGCACAATTGAGAAACCAGAGAAAGACTTAATTAAATTAGCGAACTGGACGTCATGATCAAAATAAATTCAGCACAAACCAGTATTCAGATATTTAAGTCAGTGGGAAATATAATGTGTGGCCTTTCATGGAAAAGGCCTCTGCTGTTGTGAGGAAGACAACACACACCTGCTCCATGCTCTACTGTGCTCAAAAAAAAACTAAACACAAAGGAATATTTAGTGGATGGAAGCAAATGTTTAGTGTCAACATGAGACAGCTGTAGTATAATCAATCAACTATTTTCTTTCAGTATTTATTCTGTCATCTCATGATGAAAAGAGAACTAAATTCATCACAGCAATGACAAGAAAAGCCGCTGCCACATAATAAGAAATTAAGCCTGATAATTAGTCAGCTAAGTAGCTCCAAAGTAGCATTACTGAGGTATATACACGCAAACAATAGAGGAGGAGAACTTCAACTTTCAAGGAGTCTTTTCTTTAATAAAGAATGGTTAGCATAAATTCATTGACACATATATTAGTCAACTATTTTTAAATAAGCATTTTTAAAATAAGAACAGCATCTGTAGGACAGCTTTCTAGAGGGGAAAAAAACCCAAACAATCTATGCTCCTACCTTTTAGCATAAACTGAATAACATAAAAGTATAAAATTTTTTGTAATTTGCAGGTATGAGACATCACATATTTGTTCTGGTTCTTCTGGTTATTTTTAATACGAGAAAGAGATTAGACGGGATACGCTACTAGAAAATCTAACAAAATTGTGTCTCACTCGCAATCAGTTTTTGAGGTGTTTAATGGCTTAGTTACAGCAAATAAAGCATGCACTTTATCGCATTGCTGATAAACTTTCACGTAATACATGATGTCTCTAATTTGGCTGAGTAATTTGGCTGTACGTTTCTATTAATTTATCTTGGATATGGAATGACTTTGCATTTAAAACAATGTTACTTGACATGCTAGATTAAATTTAAACATTCCACATCTAGTAAAGTCTTTGTAGTACTATCTTTTCAAAGGTGCTTATTTACCCATACAGCTATAGGCTCATCCATTAAGATGAACAGTTCCAAGAACAAAATGGCAACTGCTCAAATTAACCACTATCGCTGTCAAGCAGCGCATCTCTTCTGAGGCAGTAATCATTAGGCTCCCCCTTTGCATGCAAAACTTCCATTCGCATCAGTGAGGGAACAGGCACACCAAAAGATAACTCACCCATTTGCGATATGATGGCTCTTGTTAAAACATCCTCCACTAGTCTCTGCCTGCTAGCTTTACGAAAACCTCTCAAATTCATCAGATTTATGAGTCCAACCAAAGTTTCAGCTTCAGGAGCTTGACTGCAACATTAACTGTGCTGCCCCAGTGTCCTACTTCATTTTATTGTCATCTAGAAATTCCTGTGCTCCCAAATAACCAGCAATTTTGAAGGTTGTACACAATAAATTTAAAAAGGGGGGGAGGGAGGAAGCAAGGAGAGGAGGTGACCCAGCCTCAACTGTGGAGATTACTGTGAATAGGTCAATAGCATCAAATTCAGTGCAGCCGTTGCCACGTATCACTGCTGCCGAGGATGCAGTGTATGAATAGGCTTCATCAATAACCCTCCTGAAATTCTTATGAAAAATAAAAATTGAGGTTTTTGGTATTATATATTTCTAAATAAGTAATAGTCTCAGGAAAACAGCAAGTACATACTGTAGCAACACAACTGCCATATGAATAAATACAATTTACTCAGTTCTTGTGACCAGTGACCCATCGTTCCCAACTCCCTCACCACAAAACCAACTCGCCATACCACAGTAACAACAGAGCTGGCCAAGAGGTAGAATATTTTCACAGGTTTGTAAACTAGTTTTCTAATGGGAACTTACTAGTCTGAAAAGTAACAGTCTGGAAATGGCACTGGGATATCATCCCTCCTTCCTTTAAAGATTTTCCATATCAAGTGGGCCTACCCTCCAAACCTAAGCCAAGTCCAGCCAGCAAAGCAGTATTCTCCTCTATTTCATACTTCATCAGTAACATAAGCTTCCCATATCTGGAGACAATGCTCATCTCAATGACACCAGCATCTCAACAGTAGGTGCCTTTTCAGCAATATGAGCACTGTTGTTCATACACCTGGTATAAACATCTAAGCTCCTAAAAAATAAATATAAAAATTACAGCCTAGCTAACATAGTTATGCCAATAAAACTGTTCTAGTAGCAACAAGGTTAATTCTTAATTTAAAATAATAAGAGGTCTCCTGATTTGTTCTCTTGTTATGTTCTTAGATTAACACTGCACAGACCTGACTTCATACAGATGCTATCCTGACAAGCGACAAAACTGCATTGAAATTCTGTCTGGAACTTAGTAAACAACACTTCTTGATAATCGACAAAGAATGGAATCCACCCCTTCAACTGTGCTGGTTTTGCAGTCTCAGTAAAATTTTTAAGTAATGAGAAGTATTTTGCCCATAGAAGCAGCAATTATAATTGAGTAGGATGAACAATAGCACAATTTCAATCATGGCTACTTTTCAGAGTAGAATCACACTGGAACAGGTAACCTGCACAGCAGGACAATGAGACCTCTGACAACAGCAAATCAAACCAACCAACCAGTTGTTTAACACACTTAACTTAGTTTATTCCCAAATACAAATCTTGTGCTCAGCATGCATTAGAATACACCAAGGTATGTTTTGGGAGAGCTGCTGAGGGAAATACGCTATGAAGTTCAAACCCATGTACAGAGTTGGGGGAAAGGTATAAAAACTTCAGAAAGCATAAAAGCTCCCCATTGTTTTCAATCCTAGTGGTTATAAATATAAGGGAGCAAAAGCATCGCCCAATGCAATAATGCCACTAATCATGTTGCATCTCAGCCCTGACCTGCAGCAACGCCGCCTGCTGCAGTTTCCCGTGCCTCTGCGTTACGGCCTTTAATCACACAGGAAGATGTTAAACTAGAGGTATGGGTTTATGAGAAGGACAAACATCCATGCAAGACAAGGCTGACGCCACCACTCTCGTTTTCAATGACCAACTCCGTCTGCCCAAGAGGAACGAGAAGCACGTTAATTGTCAACCCTTCAGGTCTCGTCTGTTCTGCCTCACATAGGGCAACCAGCAGCACTAAACCATTTGTTCGCAAAGGTACGCTCACGAACAGATCATCAGCGCTGGCTGGTGCCTAACACGGTGTAAGGATACGCAGCTTAAGGATAAACAGAGGGGGATCCTGCACAGAACCATAAAAATGTTTGGGAAGAACTAAGGATACGCTCCTGGGAAAAAAACGTAGCGCTCTCACTGCTCTCCTTAGCTGACTTTTGTTTTGTTGGGTTGAGGTTTTTTGTGCACCGGGAGAGGACACCTGAAGAGTGATCAATAGTTGCAATGCTAAAGCTGATAAATCCAAGTTCCTCATGCTTTTCATACACGTTTTATCTATGTTTAAGTAAATATCAATAATGACATTACAGGAAGTGCAGCAGGGAGAGCACAGGGACAGAAAGAGGCAAAGTACTCAGCTTGCTGCACCACTACAAATAAAACATCTCTTCCCATCCCCCACTATGCTACCCCAGAATTTTTTGCCAAAAACACATGCCATTTTTGTCTTCAATACAAATCAGCAAGATGTGAAGCCTAGTAAGCAGGCCTCATAATATTTGTCCAGCCCAGGCTCTCCTCCTTTATGTTTTCGTTTAAATCATTAGCACTCATCATACTAAGGTTTTAAAAATATATATATAGTTTACAGGCAAGTTTCATTAGTATCAGCTCATAATAGCCTTTTTTCTGAATCCACATACCTTTACAATCACATCCAAAACAATCTTTATTAATGCTGTCTCTCTATTTTCACTGGCAGTATCTCACTCCCCCCCACACTTTTTTTTTTTTTTACTGTAAAGTAAGCGTCGCCCTGTCATCCAATTCTCTTGTTCACATGTTTTAAATTTAATCAGAATACCTGAGGTGTCAATAATCACGTTTGTCTTTCTGACAAGAATCAGAAATGGAAATAAAGCTCATGCTGCATAACAATAATGTAATCTGCAGTGCTGCATCTGAACAACTTACTTTTCAAGAATTCTAAAGCAACCTCTTCTCTTAGTTGAAAACATATAAAGGAAATCAGCCTTTTGAAACTAAATTTAATTTGGATCAAGTTCCTTGGCTTAACTAAACAATAAATTAATTAGAAGCCCTAGGAAAGATGCCCGGATCCCTCTCAAGTCATGAACATCACCTTTCGAAAAATATATTTCAATAATCAAATAAAATGGGAGGGGGAAAAAATGTCACTATTATGTTAGATATTTATTGCTAAAATAATTAATATTTCCCCCTGGTTGCTTAAGACAGTATTACTAAAACGGTCTTGGCAGTAAAGTTGGAAAGTAATACATAGCCTAGAGTGCCCTCTTTCTTTTCCAAGAGGAGTTTCAGGGAAATACTCTGTTCATGAAGATGTCAGTCAGTGTTTCTCAGAAAGTCAAATAAATAGGTAACTAGGCTGTCTTAAAAAATCTAAACATGAAAGCAGTTCAGCATAATTTAAGTGATATCCTTACACTCGTGATGAATGTGATTCTACCTTAATAAAAATATACTTACAGAGCCATCTGAAATTGTTCAAGCCATTTTTTCTTCAAGTCTTTAGTTTTGCAATAAACTTCTAAACCATTTTGGCCTTGGATATGAATGAGGTAGAAGCCATAAGACCACTGCATAAAAAGATTGGCAATATGAAGGTCATCAGTTATGAAGAAAGGAAAAGGAAAAAAAAAAGGAAAAAATAAAGAAGGATTTGTATGTTCCTTAATTCCCTGATTTGGGGAACAGCAAACCACATTATTGTGTTCACTTAGGAATGACTTACTCAAATATTTTCATTACATCAAATAAACAAAGTTGAAATCCCTAAATATTCACTTCAGCTTACATTTAAACATAAAACTTTGTAAATAAATTGTATATACATTCTGAACTCCTGCAAATATTTCAAAATTGCTGCTAAAACTATACATTTTATATGAATTAGCAAGAAATATTTACCTTCTTATTTTCCTTATCAGTAGTGGGGTTATTTGTAATTTTGTATTTCTGAAGATCTATTATTTCCTTCATTTCGTAATTATCACCTCTCCGTTTGCAAACAATTACAGCTAGATCAAACAGAAGATATGCCTATGAAAATACACTATAAAGATGGTTAAAAGCACTGCAGAAAGCCAACACCCAACGTCTATTTACACACCTTGCCTATGGCACTTAAAATTTTGAAGGTAACAACCTAAAACTACTGAGTAACAAAATAAAACACACTGAAAGTACTTTTGCCAGAGACTTACTACTGGCAAGGGACTTAGTGATCTTAGATGACACCATAATAGCTAACTTCCCATGAATCACTTTTGCAAATTCCCTTGGTAAACGGTGGATAGGCTCTGTGAATGCACAGTGAAATGGAAAGTACTCTCAAGAATCATTGAGCTGACCTCAAGTCTAAAAAGTGAGTTACTTTACAGGCTTTTCAATAGCAAACACCAAAAGTCATGCCATCACCTGTCTTGCCTCGCACGTTTGTCTAATGTAGTTATCCTTATTTCCCCATCACCTTGAGGTCTTCCATACTGTAAGAGGGAATGATTCTGAAACAGAAGTAACATGTATGATTCAACATAGCAAGAGTGTCAAGATGACGACACATTCAAATGTTAGCACCACTCACTCCTTTTACCCCAAAAAAGGACTTTTCAGGCCTGAAACAACATCTTTTCCTCGCTATCATCTAAACTAAGTACAATAAAGAATCAGTCCATTCCATTTTTGTCTTCAAAGGGGGAAAATTTTTCCATTACAAAAACACCTGAGTCACTGTACAAACACAAACCTTTAATTGGAAATATATTTAACTACAGGCAGACCCCCAAAACAGCAGAGATTTCTGTACTTAATTTATGTCATTCTAAACCAAGCAAAGAATACTCAAATATCACCAAGAGTACTATAATCTCACATGAAATGGGTGAAAAAAATACTCAATATATTCGCATCAAAAGTGATATAAAAACTGTATAAATTAAAAATATCACGTACCAAATTCTCTATTGATAGTGGAAACGCTTAATTTCACGGAGCGTTTCATTCTCTCTCTTCACTTCATTTACATATTGAGCCAAAGTCCTAGAGCATCAGCAGAAAAAGGAAGAAAAACACACTTTTCCATAACAGACCATTTAATACATTGTTTTGGCAATTCTATTTCTAGTTTTGTCTTCGATTTATCTGCATATTTAGTCATTTAAAAAAAAATCTTTAATACTCACGAATTACTAACAGGTATGCCTAAATAAAGAAGGAAAAAAGCCTCAAGTATGTTCAATCATCTTTACAACTTTCTTCATTATATCTATTGAAACAAATTTAGTAGCAGAAGAGGGGAAACACCTAATAAATTGGTAAAAAAAGGGCTGATTTTTTCTGAATTTCCTTAATGTCTTATTTTTGAGATTAAAGATGGAACTGTAATTTATGCAGCACATTTATGGTCCGAAAAAGCAGTCACCAACATCCAATATCTGAGAACAAGACAGAAGTTAAATAGAGCATATAGTAGAAAACATATGTAAGGCAGCTCAAAAGCAGCACGTAAGGTGTAAACATACCATAAGCCTGGGTGCTTTTTAGGAGAGAAGCAGCTACTGCCCCAGTAGTAGGATCTTGCTCTTACTGTTGCACAGCAGAGAGAAGCCATTACACAGCAGATTTTAAAAGGGGCTGTTAATGGGGTATACTACCTGAAGTCGCAGGTTGAGATCATTATTGTCCCCTTTACCAGAACACGTAGTGTATGCATTTCTCTAAAGCCTTAAAATGCTTGAACATGCTTGAGTAATAGTGACAATTTGCTGGGGCTTCTCTGTTTATGGCTAGAGATGAGGGAGTGAGCAGCAGTGGTAATTGGCAAGGTCAGGGATGCTGCCAGCAGTAGTCGGAAAAGGCATTCTGATCTTCACAACTTGCTTTTACAGTATCCCTTCAATATGGTCACCAATTTGGAGGGTGGAGAAAGATACATCTTCTTCCTAAGATGTTTTTAATCAGAATCTAAGAATAGCTGCAATCATTATGCTAGCTTCCCAAATGAATCTGTGCAGGATACATTCACATCAGTCTTAAAAGAGTTAGTGTAAAAATTAAATAACCTCTTTTCTTGCTGCTAAAATAAATCCACAGCATAATCCTTCCTAGAATTTTCTTTCTTGGGGGCAGTACCACTTTGCTGGCTGTCTTTCCAAAGACATTTGTTTTCGAGCAGACACACCCTGGGTTTTTAGAAGCAACATACTGATGCTGCACAGTTACTTCTACTACACTGGCAGGGGCTATTTTAAGAGGATAGAGTAAATCGGGAGGGAAACAATGCTGCAGCCTTAAGGAGAGATGCTCATACCTGCAGGTTTTTCTGGGTTGGGGCGCGGGGGCTTTAAATTGGCTCGTTATGTCCTGCCAGCCAGCACATAACTGACACAGTCACTCTGGCAAGAGATTTCTTAATTGGTCTTTTATTTCAGTCCAACAGCCACCAAAACCAATGAAGCAAACCAGCAAACAGAAAGGAAGGGGAGAGGGGGTGCGGAATGGATTAAAAACAGGGTTATTTTCCTAGCCAATTAGCAGCAGCCAGGATGCACGGCTTGCCACTAGATGGAAGCAACACTGTTCCATCCCATTTCGGGCATCTCTCTGTGGGAGATTATCATGGTGGCTCTCTGCATTCACTGCACAAAACCACATGACAAAAAAGGGGAGCAAGAAATCTCATTTGTGAGCTGGTCTGTATTCAGGCATTCAAGGCAGACAGTCAGGTAATGTGAGACAGCTGTGTGACCCAAAACTAACTTAGTCTGACTTCATGATCTTCTGTGGACCATACAGATTACCACAGGAGATACGACCTATGTTGTGTTGGCTTCTTCCCCCCTTTCACCACAAAGGATAGAAAAAAATTTCACAATTTCAGCACATGAATGTCCCATTCATGCCATGCAGCCAACTGAACCAGAACTACATTTCTGAAGCTGTGCAGACGAACATATAATATATTGCCTTATACATAAGGCCGTACAGCTATTCTATAAAGCATTTGTTTGTACCACTTGCAGATGAATGTACAGTGACAGATACTCTACCTCCAGAAAGACACTACCGCTTTCAAAAGTAAAGCCGCCGAGATCGTATTAAGATGACAGCAAAAAAGTCTTTTAAAAAAGATAACTGTCTTCATCTCACTGGAAAATATTGACCTTGATTAGAACTGACTGACAGTGGTTGAAATATTCCTAAATTTTGGAAGTGATACCAACATTATTGAAACACCTGGTTTTCATCTCATTATATGACACCAAAATGATGTAGAAGTAAACTGAAATAAAGAAGTTCCATTTCATAAACCCTCCACTTCAGAAAACTACTCAACTTGTTTCCCAGACTTGAGCAAAGCCCTCAACTATATACTTGCCCTGACATACTCACAAAGCTCACAGTGACCCATGAAAACATGTTTGACCTTCTGTGAAGAACATTATCTCCTCCAGGAAATATAGTTCTGAGCTACCATTTTAACTGCCAAAGACATAAATACTTCATTGCCATGAATACTTACCTTCATTGCATCAAGTGCCAGTTTTAGATTTTCCTTCTCCATGGGATCAGTAGTGTGCTTTACCAGCTCCTGTGGACAGAGCAGTTAAAATTTTTCACCCAATGTCTGTCAGTTTATAAATGGAAGTTGCCATTGCTCACCCTCCAATAAAAAAAAAAAGCCAAAACCAGAAACACAACCCAAGAATTCACATTTTCATCCCCATAGTGAACAGCCTATAACTGAGTGGGGACTATGGCACACAGATAATTGGCAAGTGTTTAAGAATGATTGCTGTATAGCCTAAACACTGACTTCAGCTGATAATGAACCATCATTAGAAGCTAATTTGGTCTGTCTAGCACTTAAAGCTTGCCAATCAGATCATTACTGTATGTGCATGCTGAAAGCACAGGTAAACACTTGAGTTCATTTGCACATTACTACACAGTATATCATCCCATTCCAAAGTACGCACTTGTCTGCAGAGAGGGATGTATGCTGGCAATAAAATCTCAGCTAAACTGTGCAACTGCTTAAAAGAAGTCACTGTCTCATTACGCCCAAGATAAAGCTGACTCAGAAGACATATTTAAATCAAATGTAAATGTTTAAACAATTTTTTTTTAGCTACCTCCCATATGGAAAATAAAGGGGCTTTTTTGGGTTTTATGAAGTGAAAAAGTGACCTCTTGGGGAAACAGGTTATTATTTCTTTAGAATTTGAGAAGAGAATTATACATTTCAGCTAACATAACAACTTGTTAAAATCCTAGGAAATGAAGGAATAAGTATTTATACTTCACATTACAATTCTAACAATTTGCTGGATTTTTTTCTTTCAAAGTCTATAAATATTTCTTTCTTGTATGAGGTATACTATAGCGTCACACATTAGAGCACGGTGACATATTATGTATCATCTTTTCATAATATACACATTGTTTATAAAATCATGACTCAGACCTCATAAGCTTTTTATAAAAAACAGTTGTACCATTCATTTTGTTTTTTCCAGTTTTCCATTGATCAAAATATTAATGACTCATTTGTAGAAATATTTCAAAAAATAATATTACAGAATGTATGTTGCTCTGCAGAGTCAAAATTATGCTTCACATACAAGTAGCAGATCTTTTTAAAATGACATTTTACAAGCATCAGCAGGGTTGACAGTCTAATATAGTAATATATTTCTTTGCAGCTGAACTAATGAGTCTCCTGGCACAGCTATCAAATTAAATTTATAAGACTCTTCACCCTTATTGCAGGACTAACTGCAAAAGCTAACGCTTTGTGGGTTATAACAAGATGCATTTCAAAATAAATATGGCTTTATTGTAATTTATGACAGCAAAGAAGCATCTTAAAAGTATGCTGTAAGTATGGTCCAGCTTCCTTTTTTGGGGGGTAATGGTTCACATTTCAAAGTACCATGATTATAGTTTGGTACTACTAACCATTTTAAACATACCAAGAATGAAAGTTTCAGATACTGAGGAAACAACTGTGTTTTATTTTTTTCTCCCCAGATATGCTTCAGCTCTGAGGAATGATCTCTAATAAAACCCACACTTGACTGGATTGTATTTCGTAGCAAATCAGCCTCAAACCTATGGAAATGTCAATCACCTCCCTTTGATAAAGACCTTTAGCTCTTATTCTTACACTCCACTGATGATAAACAATCACAGTTTTGCTCTCAGTCCCCTTAAATTTCAAAAATAAAATACCTGGAGCAGTAGGTGATACTTTAGCACTCTCTGCATCGGAACCACTAAAAGATCCCGCAATGTAAACTTCCCGTTATTGGCCCTCTTGGAACATTCCTAGTTCAAAGCAGAAGAAAGAATAAGACAAGAGAGTTAGAAAATAAAAATATTCAAGTGATAGATATGAAAATTCAGTGATATATGGGCCAAGCAACTATATTAAGCTTGAGATAAAGAATATCAACAAAATGAAGGAAAACAGTTGACAGGGCAATAATAGCTAAGCAAAAAAAGACTGGGTCTAGACACTTGTTCTTAGATATTTCAACAGCATGAGAAAGAGTAGAATAAACATCACAAAGACAACAGAAATTAGGTGTTCCATTGAACTAAAAAAAAAGCCATTGCCTATAAGCACAGCGAAGGTGGCAAATATTGCACCTATCTTCAAAAAAAGCAAAAGATAATCTTGGAAACTACAGGCCAGTCAGTCTTGCTTCAGCCCCTGCAAAAATTATGGAGCAAGTCCTCTTGGAAGCAATTTCTGGGCACATGAAGAAAGTGACTGGGAATATCCAGCATGGATTTACCACAGGTAAATCAATGCTCGACCTACTTGACTGCTTTCCACAATTAAATGGCTCTATCTGTGAATGGGTAGGAAAAGTCTACCTTGGCTTCTCCAAAGCTTTCAACATCATCTCCCACAGCATCCTGATATCCAAGTTGAGATGCTATGCTCCAGGTGAACGAAATACTAGGTGTATGAAAAACTGGCTAGATCATGAGGTTCAAAAAGAGTAGTGACTAATGTTTCCTATACTACCTGAGGGACAGTTGCAAGTAGAGCTCCTCAGGGGTCTGTCTAGGGACCCCTCCCATTTAATATCTTTAGCAATGATCTGCAGAAAAAGACAGAGGACACCCACAGCAAGTCTGCAGACAACACCAGCTTGGAGGTGTAGGTGACACTCTTCAGGGCATGTCCAACAGGAACCTCATATGAGGGCAACAAGGACAAAGGTCCTTCACCTGGTACGCACTAAGCAGGGACACACTACCCCTGAGGGCTGACCAGCTAGGGAGCAGCTCTGCTGGGAAGGACCCAGGAGTTGTGGCAGACTGCAAGCCCTGTGAGGCTGTGGGACCGGGGCTTGTTCAGCCTAGAGGTCCCTTCCAACCTGAGTGATTCTGCAATTCTGTGTTCTCAGCTGAGATGTCACGATAAACAGAAGGGTATCGCCGGTGATCACTTCCCGAAAAAAACCCTAACCCTACTGATATCCCTGGCAAAATGCCATTCACTTCAGTGCCAGGATGTGTATTGCAACAGCTCACATATTCATTTGATCAGAGGGTCCAAAAAAATGAAAAGGAAGAGGAACACATTCATGTACCAGTCTAGCCAGTTTTTCATCACAAAGTTTTTAACTTGGATGAAAGCAGGGCATATTCACAGAAACATATGGGGGGTTTTTTTATATATATGTATATATACATGTTAAAAATACTGATACCTCTAACTTCAATTTAACATCTTCTTTTGTCTTAGAGATGTTGTCTAAGCATGATATCGCTATCTCCACTTGACTGCAGTAGTGTCCATAAATAACCAATCTAAATCAAAGCAAGAGATAAAGAATAAAAGGAACATTTGGTTATTTAAGAAAAATTCTTGACCATTTTTCACAAATACATTGGTAGCAATCCTCCTTTCAAAAGGAGCCGTGCCTAAATAAGCAAGGATAAGATTTAGCCACAGAGTTCAATGGGCAGCATGAATACAAGGAAGAATATTCAGGAGAATACAATTTTGAGCTACCTTCAAAATGCTGCAAAATCATTGCAATTTCCTTTAATATTCACATGTATATATTCTGATAAATACAGGACTCATTAAAAAGCAGTATAACTACTGTTTAACAGAACAACAGTCTGTAGTATTTACAACATTGTAGATTTCCAAGGTTGTAATGAACAAATTCTGTAACAGAGGCTTAACAGGATTAATTACAGCTATCCTTTAAAGAACCTGTAGGTTACCCAAACAGATTCATCTCCAACAGTTTCTACCAGGTTATATCCTGTGAGGTCTCAGATCAAAGTAATAGTGTAAGAAAATTCAAGAAATTTTGAACAGTTGTCAAGGGCAGCAATGCTTCTTGAAGAAGCCTGAGTTTATGACAGGAATTTCTTGCCCCCGTTTGGAGTGCTTCTTTCTGCTAGTCCCATTGCAGAGACTGCTGCTTCCTTTCACCTTTTCATATACTTCTTGAGGTGATTCCTTCTGTATGCTTCAAATTCCTTTCTTGGTGGTTCCCAAGAGGTTTCCCATTTGGGGTCTCCTAAATTTCTTTGTCTCTCACCTAATCTTTACCATTCTTTTATTTTTTTTTTTAAATTCTTTTTTCACAATTAAAAGTGATAATACTGATTTAACACTTATCACTTCTGATTACTTTAAATCACTCCATGGTTAAGACACTGAGCCTACCTCCATCTGTTTCCTTTTTGTATAATATAAACTTGAGGTTTCTTCTCAGCATCCTTTGTTCCTCCCTTTTAGCACACATCTCAGAACTACTTTTGAAAGATAAGCATTTTCCAGAACAACTTCTTGTCCTCTAATTCCCTCCTGCAGCCACAGAAAGTCTAACAGCCTGGGAAATAACTATGTCCTGCTCCAACATAAAAGCTGAGACAGAGGGTCTCTGAAGGCAAGACTGTTTATGGGCAGCCTGGGACACCCTCCTCCCTCAGAAGACAACTCTCCTGTCTAACGTTTTTCAGATGCTGCCGCCCAATTTCTCACAAGCCTGTTATTACTGCAACAATCCTCCTTCCCCATCACGCTCAAGAAAATCCAATTAGCTCCCACAGGTCTTTCCTGCTCCAGTCCCAGAAGGAACTGATTTTTAACCACAACCCAAGGGTTACTTCAAGGTAGGTCAGCACTGTAGCCCACAGTACAAGTGTTTTTCAGCTAAGTACCACAGGCATGTAAGTTCATCTATGCAGTCCAACAGTTGTTCAGTGCTGGCAGAAAAAACAATCTGAAAAGGTGGGTAAAAAAAATTGGCAATTAGTCTACAGGGCATGAGATGCTGCCACAGCTATCCTGTTATCAGCTTGGCTTCAGAGTTTGAAGGTAGAGCATTTGCTTTACTTTTACACCTTTGACTGCAGGGTAGGGTAAGACCCTAGTGTCTCCTCTCTTCTCTTTTGCACCTGCTTTCTCTTCTTTCAAGTTATGACCTCTTCTGTTCTCTTTAACCTGGAATAGCCTTAATATATCTCCTTGACTTACTTTGCCCCTTCTTCCCCTTTTATAACAACATTTTTCCATTAAACGATACAGGTACATGCTATAAAATACCTGGGATTATTTGCATGAAGAAAATGCTGTGCAAAATAGGCTATTTAAGTTTTGTTCAAAATACAGAGGTTACCTGTCTATGTAACAATATTGCCAAAACTGAGGGTAAGAAGAGGGAGGGCTCATAGGTTACATTTTGACTTCCAGGCTCAAAACACCAAATACTAGCTTAATAAGTATACCGGCATCGAATTCAATCCTGTTTCAGAAATATTCATCAAACAAAAATATGGTAAAATACTTTACTGAATTGAGCATAGATTGTCACAATTAGTAAGAGTGCATAAAACTTACCTTTCCTTGTAGTTAATAAAAATTTGATACAGGTTCTGATCATTTTTGTTAACAATGGAATCATTGATGTCCTGTGTTAGATTCCTGTGAATTTTCACCAAATCCTTAAAAACAGTAATGAGGAGGGGGAAAGAGTTTTAAAAACTGAATGACCTAAAGCTTTGAATATAAAAATAAATTATTTCATGTTAGATCCATTAATTTCAATAAATTGGAAAACAGATCATTTGAGAGTAGAACCTAATTTCAAGGTTTGCCACATCTTCCATACAGTGCAACAAGAAAAACTAAACTCCAAGAACTACCTATTAGAGACTAATTTATTCTAGCTTGGAATGTGCACTGTTAATTCATCTTCATTTTATAATGATAATTTTAAAATTAAGCAAGTAAATGCTTTAGTGACAAGATAAAGTAATGATTCATGTCCCTGAGCTGTGAAAAATTAGTTTTGTACATTACATTGGTCAATTAGTGATGTTCTAGTGCTAAGTTAACTGCAATCATAATGAGTTTCCCAATACAGCAGGCAACTAATGGCTGAGAGAAAGGCAAGAATATTGCAGAAAGATTTGCTCCCTCAGTACAGCAGCAACTCACCTTATTTGTTCACTATTATACACAAATCTGTAAGCAACTATAGGAGATTACATCAGCCTTAATACTGTGCAGATACTGCCAGAGAATTCACAAGAAATTAAGTCAAAACAGGTTAAAAAGTTTTGAAATCGGGGTAACTGACTGTAAGCAGTGTACAGACCACTGCAATGAAAAATAGAGGAGTGTAAAAAACTACAAAAACGATACGCAATATTGAGTTGTGAACTAAGCGCAAACATTTCACTTCACATTGATGAAAACTAAGAGTACACACAAGGTCAATCATCACATCACAGGTGAGGGAGCAAAAACTTCCAACAGATCAAATTCAGTTGCTAGCAATTGTATGGCCATATCCTCAGAATCTGAAGTTGCAGCAGACAAAGATGTTATAAAAATGCTTCCCGACTAATATATTACAGGAGCACATTTTCTCAGGAGTGCACAGGGACTCAACTAAGCAACACCTGTGAAAAACAGCTTCATATTAAGGGGACAAAATGTCTTTTTGAGCTTCTATCTCCAATTCAAAGTCAAGTTTTAAATTAAACTGAAGTTAACGTCATTAGAAGTTAATAGAAGTTCCAGAATTTCAGTATCTGTTACACATACTTCCCTCTTTCCCTCTATATGACCATATATACGTCGCAATTCAAATGCATGCACAGTTGTACATACATATGCATCTATGTGTGCACATGTATATACACAGACAGATGTACATACAAATGCATATATATGTACATATATACAGACATATATGTACACAGATACACACACAAATATAGAGCCATACATACATTTTATAGGACAGAATTTTGAAATCTGAGCCCTAATGAAAGGCACTCTCTTTAGACTGGTGAGTGGTTTCGGGTGGTTGGGGTTCTTTTTCTTAAAAATGAAATATATTTTGACATCAGCAGATGATTTTGTCCAGCAAGCATCTTTCAGAGCCTATGTAAGGAATATAGCATCACCCTAAAGCACTGATCCTTCACCACAACCCTTTAACAGAGGCACATCCATCCTGTTCCAAGAACACCCCACTTGCTCTCCCAAAACACAGTTTGCTGTAGAGCTCTGTGTAACAGCTATTTTTAGTTTAAAACAAGCTTCCACTGCCCTCCAGCCTTCCTGCTGAGGAACTGCCGCAGAGACAAGGTCTGAGCAGACAAAGTGTTTGCACATATTTTGGCTTAGGCAAGCCCTGTTTTCTTTTAATGTTTTTGGATGCCTGTGAAATGTTACTGGAGTCAGAAATAAGCACCATCTTGTAACAGCAGAATACTGAATGCTGATAATGAAAAGCAAAGTAAAACCACCTAAATAGAACAGTTTATTACACATCTTCCTAGTTTCAAATAAACAGATTTTGTTGGTTTTACTCCTCTTATTCGATCCCCTTACATTTCTTTAATGAGTAGTGAGTAGGCTGACCTCTCAGTTTGTGCTTCCAGCATGTAAGTCATTTTTATACCCCTGTGCAGTGTTTCACATTGGCTGGCTTTAGGTCTTTCAATGCACGTAAGTCAACGTGCCTGGGCACACAGAGCCTTAGGAAAGAGATTTACAGTAACTTAGGTAGGGCACATCAGGGCCTTATTGGCAATGAATAAGAAACATTAATGTAGGACAGAATATAAAATTGTTTTCAAAAGCAAAGGGATCTCTACAGGTAGCTGACATACTTCAAGATGACAAGCAGGTTACTGATATCCGTGGCAGTATTTTAAACTAATATTCAAAGAGAAGGAAATCACAGCAATTGAGATTCAGGGTGAAAACTTTAATAGTGGGACAAATATGGCAAGGTGTCAGGTATCATCCTGTAATTCATCAGTGTAATAACTGTCGTAATTTACCTTGTGTCAGGATGGCACTGGAACAGCTAAAACATTCTTACAGACCAGGTTCAGGATATGCCAGAGATGGCCAAAACAGAGGTGATCTTTTACAGGCAATAAAGGTTTGATGTGGCCCGTGGACCGCACTCTGGGGACCATTTCTTTATAGTGTGCCTCATAAAAGAACATTCCTTTCATTTGTCTGTGTTGAGAGAGGCTTCAGACCATGTCTGATGACTTCCTTTAAATTCAGATAGAGTAAAGGCATCTGCTGAATACTTACATCAACTAAAAACATATGTAAATTGTCATACTATTATGAGTAGACAAAAAATAAATGGAACAAAGTAATAATCACAGAAATCTTTAAGATTCCAGTCAAATAAAGAGGTCTCCTAGATACTTCACAGAGGATTCCCTTATCCTTTCCAGCGCCAGATTCTGAATCCAAAATTGTGAGTTATCTTAACTTTAAAATGTCTTCAATGATGACAGAGTCAGGGTAGATACAAGGATTTGCAGAGTAGCTACAGAAACCCTCATGAAAACACCACTCAGCATACAGTGGTAGGCAACCTAACAGGCACAACTTTGTACCATCACTAAAATACCAGCATATATTAGAATATAACCCATCTTCTATAAATTATTAGTTGCTAAGGGTCAAATATACTCTGGTTTATAACCACTCACTATCTGACATGATAATACTATTTCTCTTACCCTATTCCCTCAAGCAGAAAAAAAAATGAAATGGTATGCACATCCTTTTTTATCAACTACCCTAATATCTACATAAAAGCATTGTGCACCATATTTCAAATAATCATTTTGTGCAGTAACATACAACACAAATATATCACAACCAGCTAATGAACCTTGTATCTGTTCATTAAATATGCAATTACTTACAGGAACGTTGATGAAAACAGTATCAAACTCCGGTACTGACAGAAATCTTTTCAATGGCACCATGAAAAACTGCAAGAAAAAATAAAAATATATATGCATACAAAAAAAAATATATATACGTATATCAACTATGTCGTTATATTTTCTAGACTGTTATAAAAATACATTAGTTACAATTCTATAAGTAGTATCTTACTTTCTCTATTGATTCCAGAGTTTCAGTGTATTTCTCTTCAGTTTGCTTTATTTCAGCAAGACAACAGCTTCTTATGTCATTTTCAGTATATTTCTGCAATTACAATGGAGACAAGTTTAAGACATTAACAGGCATCTAATGGATAACAAATGTATTTATTTGTTTAGAATTAAGCAATTAGGATAACTGCTTCCTGAAATTTTCCGAGTATGCAGCCTCCAAAGATGATACCAATAGCCAAAAATATTTTCATGTTCAATTAGCTGATGACTTTAAGAGTTTTACTAACATTCAACATCAAAGGAATATTATGAAAAGTTAACGTTTAGATATACAAAGCTGAATTCTCTGCATGTACTTCGGAAGCTGAAATACAAGGTCACATTTAATTTACATCCAGACTGAGAAATCTCATTTAAAAGACTTAGCAGTTAATAATTCCATTAAACTTAATGGGGCTAAATCATGTAAGTAACTTCGCATTGCCATAAATATTGGATTCAGTCTAATCCCTGCACTTATTTACAGTTTTTTTCTTTTAGTTCTCAAGGGGAGCTTTCTCTTCAGACACAATATGAGTATGTCCTCAAATCAGGAAATGCAGTGACCTCTAAGTTCAGCTCTTGCATATCTATGCATTGTGTCTTCAATGAGGCCCTGGGATTTTTCCATGTAAACCACCAGACTCATAGGAAATTGAACTAATTATCAGCACAGGACTCTATAAAAATAGTTTACAAGCACTCTTACTGAAGATCAGATTTATAACATTACAGCTTCAGTAACTCGCAAATCTGATTTTAAATAAAAGTAAATATCTGGAAGAAGGTATGGACGCATTCCTGTCAAGCAAGACTTAAAACATCTGGAGACATATAGGTCAGCTCGGAGTCCTGACACAGTAACTGGATAGGCTCTTACAATTAAAAGCAATAATTGATCCAAAATGTTTTCTCCAAAACCAACAATAAGCAGTGGCTTAATAAGCAATAGTACTATCACATCCTTTCTGAAGCCTATTTATCAGTTTGTAACATCCTTCCAAGGCATCCTTCAGCATATCCCTGACTCCATCTTACCTTTTTTCACCCAGTGTAGGGAATCCACATACTGCATGTAATAGACCTGATGGCTACATGTTACTCAAATACAGGGAGAGTCAGGACTAGAAATTTAGTACTACAGTTCTTCCCATTCAGAAAAAGACTTTTAGCTTTTGAACAACAGACTTTTCTCCGCCAGGAACAGCAAAACTTCTACACTGAAATGTTAACGTTTAGATCTTAGTATGTGCAAGAGCTAGACTCCTTCCACTCCCTCTCTCTGCTATCAGTCTACTTGACACACCTGCTAAGCATACCACAACAATTAGCAAGCTGCACTTGAACTGTCCGTGAGCCACATACAGCTCCTATGATATTGCTTGGCTGCCTACGAAGAGTGGGAAATGTATTTCTACTGCCTAAACTAGATGCCAAGTTGCAAATCATATGGGCACATAAAGCTTTGTCACTGTTCACACTTCATTTGCTGGTTTGACATATCTCCTTCACCCTTCTCTCTGTTTCGTCTCCATGGGACTCTACAAGCAGCTCCTGCAACTGGAACATGGCTTCTCACTCTCCTGTACCAAGTGCCACATTATCTCAGAAATTACTCTTTAAAACCCAACTGGTGCAGTTATTAATTTTCCCACAACAAACATTAAAGTGCCATCCTTATCAGCTGCATACAGAAGTAACCATTTTGCAAAAATAGTCTGTCATTATCAGTAGAACTGTAGTTTGTGAGCATCATCTGATGATCAGCCTCATCTCAATATCTATCATTTATTCCCAAATTCTTTGGCAGGTGGAAGCGGGCACTGTCACAGTTAACCATAGTTAATTAATCTCAATAAAGTATTAGAATTTGACATTATCCAGGCTTTTAGTTACTTTTCACCTTTACCTTTGTAAGCTCAATACTGTTCAAATTGTTTGCAGTATTTGCATCAATACAGAAGTTTTTGTACCCAATAGGAGTTTATATCCATTTGCAAAATGTGGGGGTTTGTTGTTCACCAACTGTCATATGAGAAATACAAACAAAATCCTGGGATTCCACTTAAAACCATTCATTTCAGTTTTGTGCTCACCTAACCCAAACAGATCACTCACATAGGCACTTATGGCAGAAATTAACATACCAATTTTCTATCTGTACCACAAACTTCTAGAATTCAAGTGCAATAAACAAAAGGAGAGAGGAAATAAGAAATAATGTGCAAATACCAGTACAAGTGAGAAAAATTGCCTTTGAAGGTCAGCTACTGCTAGAGAAAATTTAGCGGAACAGTGTACTTCGCAAGATAATGACAATAAATCAAGGATGACAGAGACGTAAAGCATTTTGGCTGCTATTGGAGACTCTGAAGAGTATTGGGTTCTTCTAAAAAAATCTACTTGAAGATTGTCCTGTGCTAGTGTTTTCATATGCAAGGAATTCTCACATAGGATTCAAACGAAAGAACCATGCAAAATCGTCATGTTAGCATGCAGTGTATTTACCCCGAGAGGAAATTATCACAAACCAGAAATAATTACCACATTCAAGAAAGCCATCACAGCAAAACAATTGTAATGTCTCCATTCATTATTTGTTGTGGAAAAAATATTTTGCTGTACCATGTTTTCAATTTTCATTTACTTTCTTTAAGAAACAAATACAAGCCTGTTCAATCTGAAGTATCTGGGCTAAGACGCAACTAAAATTAGAACGTGAAAGTTCTGATTGCTATATTAATCATTTGCTAGAAATGCGGATATGCGAGAGTGACATTTGCAACAGGAAAGAAAGAATCAGAGAAAGTTTACACACTACCAACTGCCAGAGATTACCAACTGTTACAGTTGAAGAAATAAAAAAAGCCACCCACAATCATTATGTGAAAACCAAAACTTAACGCATTTTGAGTTTCAGTATAAAATAAAAACTCAAAACAAAATCGCAGCGAAGATTTCCTATGATACAAACACTTTCCTAAAACATCCTACCTGCAAGTGAATGTGACTTCATTAGATACCAACCAGTGTTTTCTCATTTTTTTACTGGGCTTTCATTGAATAACCTAAACTTTAGGAGGTTAACAAAATTAAGCAAAATCTGAAAATCTAACATAACTTTCTGCTTATCTCATCCCTGATTTACATGCGTTACCTGCAGGATTTCATTTTAACAGAAAAATAGGCTTGAAAACAATATTTTTACACTCAAAACAATAGAGATTATAACAAGGCAGTAATCTTCGCAAAGAGAAGATAGTGGTAACTTTGGGGAATCATCATAAAAGCAGAAAACACAAATCACATTAGCTATCTCCTATACTTGTATTGAAAAGATACACAAGCTTTAAAATAAAAAAAAAATTAAGATCCTCAGAATTTCTTGCTTCTTCATCTAACTACATTAATAAAAAGCAATATGGAAAAGTAGAGGCAAGTTTCCAGCTTAAGATAACAGGAAGCTAACAGGAAGATAACATAGCTTCATGTCAGTATAGAGGAAGAAAACAACTGTCCTTAAAAAACATATCCTGTCATGGCCACAGACTAACATTTTCCAGATCAGAAAGCACATCTCTGCACATCTGTACAGACAAGTACATTAGGGTTTCTCCCAATTAGCAAGTAAATTTTATTGCCTCAGTTTAGATTTCTTTCAAGACAGTGTTGAAAACTAAGCATGGTACCTTTATATGATAAAGTAAATAAACTACTCTACAGAGGGATCCGGACAGGCTGGATCAATGGGCCAAGGCCAACTGTATGAGGTTCAACAAGGCCAAGTGCCGGGTCCTGCACCTGGGTCACAACAACCCCAGGCAACGCTACAGGCTTGGGGGGGAGTGGCTGGAAAGCTGCCCGGCGGAAAAGGACCTGGGGGTGTTGGTCAACAGCCAGCTGAATATGAGCCAGCAGTGTGCCCAGGTGGCCAAGAAGGCCAACGGCATCCTGGCCTGTATCAGAAATAGTGTGGCCAGCAGGACTGGGGAAGTGATCGTCCCCCTGTACTCGGCCCTGGTGAGGCTGCACCTCGAATACTGCGTTCAGTTTTGGGCCCCTCACGACAAGACACATTGAGGTGCTGGAGCGTGTCCAGAGACGGGCAACGAAGCTGGTGAAGGGTCTAGAGCACAAGTCCTATGAGGAGCAGCTGAGGGAACTGGGGTTGTTTAGTCTGGAGAAAAGGAGGCTGAGGGGAGACCTTATCGCTCTCTACAACTCCCTGAAAGGAGACTATAGTGAGGGGGGTTTCAGTCTCTTCTCCCAAGTAATAGGTGATAGGACAAGAGGAAACAGCCTCAAGTTGCACCAGGGGAGTTTTAGATCGGATATCAGGAAACATTTCATCCCGGAAAGGGTTGTCAAGCACTGGAACAGGCTGCCCAGGGAAGTGGTTGAGTCACCATCCCCGGAGGTATTTAAAAGACATGTAGATGTGGTGCTTAGGGACATGGTTTAGTGGTGGACTTGGCAGTGCTGGGTTAATGGTGGGACCTGATGACCTTAAAGGTCTTTTCTAACCTAAACAGTTCTATGATGCTATGATTCTACTTATTCCGTTCTCAGTTAGACCAACCTAATGATCAACAAAAACTACATGGATGAATAAGCAGGAATTTCATTGGTATGAAACAATTATCAGTTGTCCTTGTTAGATTAGTTGTCCAAATTATGGCTGAAAGAGCAGCATTTCACAAGATAACAACTTAATTTTGGAAGTAGGACACTTTGAAGTAAGCAGTTAATTGCTCTTAAAATAGCTGGTAAATCTACTATTCATAACTGGCAAACTTATTTTGTTAAGTAATTATTGTATTTCATTTAAAAATTACATTTCTTTCAAAAAATTACCATAGTTAACATTTGACCCTTTGCCAAAACAGCCTGCAAAGTCTTACATAGGAGATAATGCACTGCACGACAGCTCCAGATGAGACTGAGCATAAGTAAAGTTTCAGTGAAACTAGCTATAAAGAGATAATTTCAAACATTAACTTTCAAAATTATAACTGCTATTGTTCAAAAATAGCTAGGAATTGAAAAACATACAGGTTGCTGTGCTGCTTCATCTTTCATTAGATCTTCATAAACCTCCCCACCTTCATCTTCTCCATAGACGCAATCATACAGCTCCTCATCTTCATCAACACCAGTTTCACTGAAAGGGAAAGACAATTTAAAAAAAGCTGTGCAGCACGCAAATTACCGTCAGTTCTGCAAGGGACCACTCCTCACAGGAAAAGATTTCTACAGTAAACAGATTAATTAATAGAACTATCTAATGAAAATAACTCATTAAGGGAAATTAAGTCCATTAATTTTCTTTCCTCAATGCATTTAAAATACAATTGTACGAAATCAACCTAATACTGAAGACTGCATGAATTTAGAACCACACAGGAACTAAACCAGGCACCAAAAGCAGCTTGTCAGGACAGTTTTGTCACAAGGTACTTGTCCAGCTGCTCTCTTCTCTTCATCCCTTTTCCCACCACATCCAGCAAAGAGGAGCTGCCTCTCCTTCCTGCCTGGCATCCCACTGCACTGGGATGCAAGACACTGGTACAAGTCTCCTTCCTGCCTAAAGAAAGGATTATCTGGGGTAAAATACACTAAAGACTGCAGAGCCAGCAGCTGAGAGTCTGCACCTCCCCACCATAAGCCAGTATCTTGATCACCTCATGGCAACCTTCAGCTACCCAAAAACGAAAAAAGCAACCTTTCAAACTGAAAATCAGACAGTTCAACAAAATAGAGTGTGCACAAGAAGTGTCCTCCTATTACCCAGACTACAGAAATACCTCAGCATAAAGTCAATGCTCAACTCTACCCTCAGCTAATTCAGCTTCATTAGAGTCAGTCCTGCTGGAGTTTTGCCTACTTTGCACTAGGACTGTATCAAGCCCATAATATCTCTTTCACCCACATTTCTTCGGGTATGGCTACGAAAGAACTCTATAAAAGATATTGAAAGTAGTCCAGTCATAATAATACAGAAACTTGACCAGATGTGCTGATAATTTTGAGATTCTTACTGTTGGAAGACAACACTGAAATCCTTCAGAGTAAAAACCAAATTGGTGGTCGGTCCACTAGAACTAGGAAGGACAACCATTTCTGTAAGTGAATTGTCAGTACTCAAGAACAGGACATTAGAAGCTCTACTGGCAGAGACTAATGATTTCAAAGAAACCAAAATGAATGAGAATTGCTACCAACACAGCTGCCACATGGACTACTTGGAAATGCCAGACAAAATCACTATGTCTATAGTCAGAACTATATACAGAAACCAAGTGAATTTTTTATTTCTCATTAAATATGGTTGGGGTTGGTTTGTTTGTTTGTTTTTAAATCGAGGACATCAGAAGGATAAAGTAAGCAAGCATTAGAAGTTTCAATAGATGGAATTATTAAAAAAAATATATATATACTTGGGGGATTCAACAGAAGACAGAAATTGCTCACATCCCTTCCTTTTCCAACAAATACCATGCCCCAGGAGAGCTAGAAAGCTCAGGTGCTCCAGGTTAGTCTAACATTTCAGCTTGCATCAGTGATGGTGTGCTAGCATTTCACATTAACAACTAGCAGGTGTATCAGATGCAGCACAGACACACTCCATTTTACCATCTATGCTCCAGGGAACAAAAGCTGACAAAAAGGCAGAGTAAGGATAGAAACATTTGACTACTACACCTCTTTCTAACAGAAAGCTTTAAATTCATTTAAATTCCTTAGACACCATTTAAACTCTGGGACAATTAAATTAATTTTAGTCAAATACAATTACTAATTAAGAGAAAGTAAAAAAATGTGGGCCATTTGCATCATTCACTGGCACTTTTGTTTCTTATGAAGAGAGTACTTCTTGAATTGCTTCCTCCACGATTGAGACAGCATTTAACTATCAAATTTCAGTGAATAATATTTGTAATTTGATGCACGAGAGCTACAAATCCCAATTGCTTTGGTATGATCTGTTAACTTTTTTTTTAAATGAAGGACTGTCTCCCAGTACTGAATTTGTATATCTATTTAAGAACTGATAGAAATATTATTTTCAAACAGTGCTAATGCCACCACATCTAAGAGATGAGGACATCACCTCTAGCCCACTTGGGTCTCGGCGGAAGCTGCAACTCCTACCTTCTGCACTTCAGCTACACAGAGCAAAAAATCAACTATCCATGTATGAGACAGTCAGTCAACTGCAGGAGACGAGGACGAGCTTTTCAGAGAAGGTGATAAATTGAGCAATGCCGACCACGGTGGGGTTTCCCTGCTTTATAGGCACTAAAGAAACAAATCCACAGTGTGAACAGCAGCTGCTTCACCACATGGCAGCAAGCGACATACAATGTCACCAGAGCCAAGATAGAGCCAGATGGGCACTGATGAGAGTTGAGCACTGGTGAACTTTGAGCTTTAGAACAGTGAGCTCTGATGTTAGCTCTTGTCCAGCATGATTCCTAGTGGATCTTGAGAGATCCTAGCCATAGGATACTGGAGTAGTTCTTCCTGAATATTTTATGCCCAGATGCGTTTACTTCACCAGTCTGCAAAATAAAGCTGCAGTCTACCATTCAATACTATACCATATGTTCATGTCTATCTTAATTGTACCTCAAAGCCAATGTGAAAATTGGCAATAATTAATAATTCTGCAAACACTTACCCAGAGAGGTAAATGCAAGCATACGAAGAATCTCATTGACTTTAGGACAACGACCCACTTGAATTATAATGCAAACATGCATTTTCGTTGCAAGTTCAAGACAATTCCTTGGGTCCCTTGTAACTGATACTGTAATTCTATGAAAGCATTCTCATAGTAAACACAGATAATTTAAAAACACATTCATGAGTTACTTTGCTACCAGTGCCCTCTATGAAACATGCTTCCTTACATATATACACATGTATTAAAATCATTCAGGTAAGCTTTCAGAACTAATTCTTCCTGGTCAGCATAATGGCTAACAAAGTTTTTATATCAAATAAATATCCCATTCTCATTAAAACTATGCATTCTATAACATTATATAAATAATAGCGTGCAACTGAAAGCAAAACTCTTGCATTTAGCTAAAGATTTACAACATACTCTATTAAATCAGGAAGACCTTTGTAGACATCTTCATCATCAACACTTTCTTCTGTAGGGAAGGGCCTATAGAAAGAAAAACAGCATGAATTATAGACAGTGCTTGCCTAGTCACATAGTGGGGTTTTGTTTGGTTTCTAAAATTATCACATAGATAACTGTACGTTAATGTGTTTGTACATCCGCCTCTTTCTGTGATGAACAGTATATGTGTATTTAGACTTCTATATATGAATTGATACTTAATATAGTAAAAAACCCTATTGGATGGGGTTGTTATAAATCACCACTAATACACATCATTGTCAGTTTTTTCAACTGAGAATATTAACTACTCTTTTTAGCACAGGTTGGGTTTGGTCAGGGTTTCTTGGTTTCTTTTTGAAAATAAGAATCTCACAAACTTGGCAGTTTTGCTGATTTTTAGAAGGGAGAAAGAAGAGAAAACCCATTCATCTTCACATAGATCAGCACTGCATCAGCCTGACTTAGAATCCATGTGTTATAATTACCGCACAAGTTCTGTAATATTAACTGCTCATTTGTTCACCCTGTGTTTCAGCACAAGAAGTAAATGTAGTTCAGGCACTTAAGTAAGTGTACCAGAGGTAGAAGATACCCTTCAGAGCTCCTCAGAGGTGCAGAGCCTTGGTTAGCTGTCCAGCAAACAATCTGGTTTACAATCAGAGGGGTGCTTACTCGTGGACACTGAGAGCTGGGATGCCCCCACAACTCTTAATTTCCTTCTTCCCTACATGCTGGCCTGTTCTCTTAATGAGGTGGGAAGTGTTTAAAGGGTTTGGAAGGAAAACTGCCCCAGACTGTTCAGTGGTCCACAACAACCAGCTCCAGATGAAAAATTCCCTTGACAACTGTTGACCAGCCGCCAGCCAGTCAAGGTGCCACATGAAAGAAGATGGGGGTTTCCAGAGCACTTCCAGATACGCTGTTATTCCCAGCTCCTAGAAAAAAGGAAAGGCCTGGGATTTCTACTAACACTTCACCTGCCCCAGGCCTCAGCATTTACCTGAAATACAGCCTCACAGGCCTGTGATGAATACTTGGTTTTGTGTATCATCCATTTCCAGATAAACTGGGAGACAGATTTCTTTTGCCTGATTATCCAACCTCCTGTTAAAAAGCTCTGTGTCTGCCTATACTGCGAGCATCATGCAAGAGGCATTATTCCCACCATTCACGAGGGCAATAACATACCTTATTCCTGTGCCTATTGCAATAGGAGTGCGAGAAAGTTTTGAAAGTGTTTCTATCACCTGGAGAAGGAAACAGAAACCGTGATTAGTTGTAGAACAGAAGCAATAAAACATTTTGTTCTCTATTGTTTAATTATCAGCAACACCATTTCACGTCAAATGATATAAACAGACACAGAAACTGGCTGTGCCCAATATTGAGTGCACTGAACTTCCACGGATGTCCAGTGAGCTGGTCTTCAGTGCTTCTGTACTGGGGGATGTGATGGGAGCACAAAGAGAGGAAAAGGGAAATCTCTTATTTACAAGTTTTAACACAAGTAAAAGCCAATTTAAATGGATTTAAAACCAGGTCATATGTCACAAATTAGACATTCAACTTGCAGTTGGACCTGGATGCAATTGTAATCAAATTTTATCTTACAGACTGCTCTGAAGATTTTTTTTTTTATTAGCCCCAGACAGAAAATCTGAAAGTACTAATTTGAGCTTTTCCAAACAGTGGCCAGAAGAGGGAGCCAAATGCCAAATCAGCAGAAAGCCACCTTCTCGGGACTGGCTTGCAAAGGAAAGGTAATCTTGCCAAACAGGAAAAGAAGCTGCACATTTGAAGCCCATAAGCTTTGTTTATTTTTAGAAGATGGCAGCAGTCTGGAAGATCTCATTCTAAGAAAATTCCCCCTATAAGTGCTCAAGGTTATACAATAAGAGAGGGGGAACATTAAGGAGGGTAGAATACATGTACATATGGTCACATGGGTGGAGTTATTTTGCTGTCAGCTGTAATAATACAAGACCAACTTGTACTCTACCTAGCATGTCCTCTCTGTCACAAATATTTTCTCTTACTTTGAGCACAATCAGATTGGCAAGTCGTATTTGCTAGAGAGAGAAAAGAGCCAAAATGACACCCTGTCTGAATTTCCATATTTCCAACAACAAGGTTCCCCTGGACTCCCCAGAAGTTTCAGGTTGTCTTTACAATTTAAAATCCATATTAAGCTGAAGTTAAATTTCAAAAAAGGTTTTTATCGGTAGTATCAAAATTCAATATAGCAATTATACATTCCATGGGCACTTGAGAATAATCTCTACAATTAAAATTGTGTATTTTTGAAGTTCTAATTACAAGACTAACTTGACCATAAAACACAGAGTTAAAAGTACATCTCTCAAAGGAAAGACAATGACATGTTTACACATGAGAATGACAAAGTAAAAACCACAGAGAATAATCACCAGCTACAGAGCTTAAACTCAAGTTACAAAGCCTCCAAAGTGAATCAGGTCTCATATGCAGATGAGCAAAATTCAGAATGAACTAAGTTATACTCCTGCTGTGAAAGGAACATTTTGGGTTCATTTAAGCTGCTGTGAAAATTAATGCCACAGAAAAATCTGGTTTTGCCTTACAGAAACATCAAAGAATAATAAAAACAAATAAATATGCTATGAACATGATCAAAGGTGCAGGCACATTAATTCCCCTATGAAAAGAAGAACTGCAATACAGCCTAGAATAAGTTTTGGAAATTGTGAATAAAAGTTGATTGAATTAAACCATAAATATAATTAAAAACTACTTCACATTAGTCAAAAGGTCAAAAAGGAAAAAAAGACTCCTTTAAAAAGTCTTCCTGTTGCAGGGGAGTTCTGGTTTCTGTACCAGGCAAGAACCTGCCTCTGCACACCTGCGAGAATCCCAGCGCGGGACTGCAAGGACTGCTAAGCTGCATGAGACAAGACACTATGGGAAGTTAATCGAAAATTCAGTCGCTGGCAAAGTGATCTGTCCTGACAGATGGGTGAATATTGATTGGCAAAATTACAGGAAAAGAGGTTTAATGATTATCAAAACAGTGTGGGGCAAGTCTGGTGAATTAAATATCCCTTTCCTGTTTCAGTGTGTTATTTCCCAGCACACAGAAAATCTTGCGCAAACTACTCCGCCCACACAAACCCTTTTCCTCAGAGTGATTCTCACTCATCTAGCATAATCAAACCCAGTAGAAGTATGGCTTACTCTTTACAGCTAATTTGGGTTGATTCAAGATAACACAAAAAAGATCTGTACAAAAAAATATTATGAATTTTAGGAAGATAACTAGCAAATGTTATTCCCAAAATGTACCACCAAATTACATTTTACATCTATCAATATGAACACAAACAAAAGCAAGACTTATAAGTTAAGAGGAATAGAAAAACTTTTTCAGGAACTCATGTGAAAACGGGGTGTGGGGGGGGAAGATCCCACACACTTAAGCAGCCAGAAAAGTGTTTATGAGAACATGCACAGGAAAGGAGAGAGAAAGGAACCATATGACTAGAGACAACACAAAACGACTAATAATTTTCACTGCTCTTACATCAGAGTAGGTCTGGCACTGCAGGAAGAGCAAACCAATGCGCTAGGAAGCCAATAGGCAGATCACTATCAAAACTGAACACTGGGTAATCCGCTAAGAAGAAAATGGTAATCATCACAACAGCTGTCAGTATCTCAGAGACACTGCATTCTCCAGAACTACGTGATAAAGCATGGCCACGCTGGCTTCACAAAAGGGGAAAGGTAACGCGCACAGATGGCAATTCTTCTATTTCAGAACAAAGCAATGGAGAACTTAAGACCATTAACCACCCCAGTGTGTATTTAAGATTAAAATACATAACTGAAAACAGACATAACTTCCAGAAAATTAAAGGTAATGCTTGCCCATTGACTGCTCCTATTAAAGTACAGCTAAAAATAGCGCTCTGTCATGAAAGAACGGTTTCTACTGAGGGGTCTTATTCTTGCTGTTGTGGTTTCCTTAAAGAATTCTGAGAAAATGTCAGGAATAGTTGCACAAGTAATCATACGTGAAACTACCACTTCTGGTCAACACATTATTTCAACAACATGTACATGTAAATGTATTTGCTCAACATGAAGTGGAGCAAAGAAAGATTCTCCTTCCACACGAAATTTCAGTTCTTTGGTTCTGGGCCACTGCAGGAACTCTTAAGAGTTCCTGAATTTCTAGGTCCATGGAGAAGGTCGCAGTTATGTATGGGCTGAGTTGTCAGAAAAACAATCAGTTTCAACAGACATTCATCAAAACAATCAAACTAAACCCAGCAAAGTGCCCGATTTTCAACAAACTGACACAGACAGGCTCAGGAGATTTTCAGAACAGTGCTAGTTTGAAGCCCTTTACAGTTGACAAGAGGGAAGCTGTAATATAGTGCAATTCTGAACTCCAAAATTACAGTGTACCATACACGTGAAAGTCCATAACATTCAATTTAATGCTTTTCATGTGCTTTTTTTGCCTTGCTCTCTTCCTTTCAGCAGAGCTTTATCCAGTTTACCCATTTAACCCTAAATGATTGCCCAGTTCTCTTCCACAGCAAGGACTCAGATAGATGTTTTGTACCTTTGAATGAGGCTAAACTGGATCTTAGCTTAAGTGCAAAAGTAGCACTCCTTGCTTGTACAAAGTCCAGAACAACAGGGCTTCCATGGCTGGCACTGCTCTGCAACAAACAAACGTACGAAGGGCTGCAGGGCCTTTGCACACACGCTATTACCAGGAACAGGCAGGGAAAACTATAGATACCGAGTAAAGATTCGTATTTATGTTCTGGCTAGCTACGACACATGAAAAAAAGAAACATTTATATTCCAACATATCCCTCAACAACTACATCCCTTCACACTGGAAAACTCAGTAACTCTACTACTCTCCTGCAATGAACCTGAAACTGGGAGATGTTAGCAAGAGACTTTCAGGCATAAAAGGAAGCCCCACCTGCACTCGCCTCAATATAGCTCCTTCGCACTGACTAATGCCATCAGGCAGAGGTTAAGCAACTCTTTAGAAGTCACATCAAAGCCACACTCACTTCAAGAAGATGTGAACAGCCAACTTTGTTTTTCAGTATATAGCCAGTTTATGCAAAATATGACATGAAATTCAAATCTACGGCCCTGCAAGAGGAAGCACACCTCAGCCCGCGCCCCAGCGCGTGGCTCTGCTCCTCATTCATGTTTTGGGCACAGCTGGCAAGAGCAACGGTCTCACACTACACTAACTTTTTACTTCATGAATTACTCTAACAGCAGATTTTTTTTGGCTTGGTATTTATTATTGTTTCACTTGACTTGTTGTAGGTCAGACTCTCCAGTTTATGCAAGCACTTTCCTATCCCTTGCCGAAACGTTATTTTATAATTTCCTGCAGCCATACTCTTCAGTAAATCACATCAGATATTCCTATGCGTACTTACAGCAGCAGTACACTAGAGGGACTATTTTACTTCTTTCCACAGCAGTGATGTGCCCGAGTTTAAAATGTGCCATATTAAGTATTTTGATGAGGGTCACTTTTTAATCTTGTTTCTTAAAAAACAACTTACAAATCATGCGGTTCAAGGACAAAGTACATTTTAAAAGTGCTTTTCCACTTTTAGAAGAAACAGAAGTAAATCATTTTGCAACTCACTGTCTCCCCAAACAGGCAACATTTCCTTGCTATTGACAGCTGCTGTCAGAACTAGGCCCATATTTATATTTCTGATGTTTACCTAAACTGAAAACATAAGGTGGTCAACAAATGTTGATGCCAACAGTTTCATAGTTTATGCCAACAAAACCTAGAAAGACTCACTTGTGGGTTAGATCTTCACAGCAGTTGTTTCCATGTATGCACTTAAACCAGGATATGTTTTTTTAAGACACAGTAAAAGTCACCAAGAATTCACAACCATATTACTTATCGAGTCTTTTTTCAAAATCTGAGCATCTAGCTTAGTATTTGAGTGTTGCATTTTGTTGAAAACTTAGCTTTACTCCCTCCCTTGAAGGGAATTTAATTAGCAGATACATAGAAACAGATTAGCATAACATAAAGCAGTTATTTGCCAATGAAAAATATTTCCAATACCACCCTACTTCTTGACATGTTACTTTGATACACGCGCATGGGTTTCTTCCCAAACAGGTTTTATTTTACTTTGTCAAATTTGGGGGAACAAAAATAAACAAAAAAAATCTTCACTTGTAAAGGAAAATGAATCCTTCAGAATGTTTTAAGCTCCTTCGCTATGGTCTGTCTCCATTCCAGTCTCTGGGTTGGAAGAGTGATCTTGAGCACTCTTCAGTTGAAGAAAACTTTAGGTCTCTAATTACATCTCTAACATGCCCCCTTACCAACTGACTTTGAAATAGCTCTGGTTGGTTGGTTGACTTTCGGTTATATAAAAATATAGCAGTGTAAAAAGTATATAAAAATAATACCTGTTTTACATGTGGTTGTAACTATTCTCAAGCTAAGGTCTACACATGAAGAGAGCCTGATGGCTGCATAAGACTGGTTTAGGTACCACCATCCCAGAGCTGCTATTTGCTTTCTCAGAGAAGCAAGCATACCTGTATTTTGCTATTCAGAAAGAAGGATGTTTTTCTGTCCATGCTTGACAAAATCTTAGCATCCTTCACTTTTGCATGCAATATCAGTACAACTAACCATTGTCATTTCAAGAATCAATTCCTTCAAAAGCCTGTCTCGAGGACACTCCAATTTCCATTGGCAAAGGCAGCATTCGTTCATTTAATACAGGATGTGTTATACAAGAGGAATACTACACTCCATTCTACATGAACTTCCAGCTGGTTTCCAAGCAAAATTTATCAGCAAGATTACCATGAATACAAAATGGTTACAAATACTTTAGACTACTTATCAAGGATACATTACATTTTCTGTGTTTTTTCCTCACTTCGTAACTTGAAAACTTTGATTGAAAGAAGAGCATATTGATTTTGATATGACAAGTACCAAAGGGTTTACTTTAGTAGGAGAAATTCACCCTAGAATCTTTTAGAGACTCAAATTAAGAGTATTGAAAGGTAAGGAGTCTTGAGATATGTACGTGCACATATTAATTATCTGGATACATACCATACACTGCCCAGAGCTCTGGGTAGATTATGAAAAACAAAAAGGTAACGAAAGTAGAAATCCAATGTTCATAGAAAAAACAAAGACATACACACTCTGCATCACTAGGGTAAGGCATATGAGGCCAGTCCCAAGCATCTCATATCCAGGATACTTCAAAGCCAGAACTGCTACTCATGCCCACATGCTGAGTGAGTTTTCATTAAGCTGTTTTCACTTGTACATCAGATTGGAGAGAGGGGAAAGAAAAAGAGAAAAAGAGAAATCATCATTTTGCATCTCTGTCACTCAGAGACAAGATGAAATTGCTATACGTATTCTCCAATGACTTATATTAAGAAAGAAGGTTTATCATCTGCAACTCTGCAATTTACCAGGCCCTGGACAACCCTGGATCGATACTTCATTTGGTACAGAAGAGGACGAGGAGGGGAAACATATCTTAATATTTCACCATAATCCATCATTAACTTTTGAACCAAAAGACCTCTAGGAACTGTTACATTTACATTTGCATTTAACTTGGCCGACAGATGTGAAAAAGGACATGTAGCCAGACAACTCCAGGGTGATTACACAGCTGCTGTATGAGCATATTCCAAGTAAAGGGTGTTCATGAGTTAAATGGAACATTTTCTCTCCATCTGCCTTGTCTGGTGTCGCATTAGTACTCTGTGTTGATTCAGGTTAGTTTTAATCAAGCCACAAGCCCCTAGGGAAGGAGAAAGGATGAGGGCTTTTCAAAAAAGGCAGAATGAATGAAAACTCATTAAAAGAAAAGAAAGGGGAGGGAGGGAGTGATGGCCTAAAAGCAAACCCTTCATTTCACATAATGGCACCTCTAACGGGCCCTTAAAAACAGACAGTAAATTTCGAATACCAGCTATGCAAATATGCCTCCACTAAATACTTTTATGGCATACACTGAAGTGTCGAAGTTATACAGACACAAACATGCAAAACAATTTACAGCCTTGGCACCCACACCAACATTTCCTTAGGACCACAACAGTCTGCAGACCTCCAGCAGGTAGAAATGTAATAGCTTGGTTTTGATCACACAAAGCTCCACATATAGCTGAATACTGATTTTCACCTCATTCAAATAACGAAATCCGAGCTTTAGGTGTAGAGCACTGATGGCTGCAATCCAAAGGAAAGTCATAAATATACTTTCCACAGGGGTAATCACCAGCTGCGGGATGCTGCCTGTTTCCTCACTGACATCACCTTCAGCTATCCCGATTCTGGCATCTCTCGTTGTCTATGTCCATTCTTCCATTTCCACTGAACTACATCCTCAGGAAATACACCTGGGACTACTCCATCCTTCTTTCCCATCAAGGCTTCGCGGTAGCACAGTAGCAGTAAGGAAAACAGCCCAACTGTCCCAGGGAACCATGGCAGAGAAATTCACAACCCTGAGTCAAGTTTTTTGTGAGTGACAAGAGCCTGCCAGCAACTCTGAAAAACAGTTTGAAACCAGGTGCCAAAAGCTTTTATGCAGCGGGAGCAAGGGTAAAGCGACTGCTGTAAAAGCTGGTTTTGGCAGTCATGCACGTTTCCTCTGAACACAGAGCCCCAGCTCCCAGCTGCGAGAGGAGACCTCAGAGGTGCTGCCGTGCTGCTGGGGGGAAGCCTGGCTGGCTCCGGGCATGCAAACCTCCACGCTTTCCCTCCTGGGCAGCGAATACCATACATGCGTTGCCCTAGGGAAGTCTCATCTTGCATCCATCTTCTCCAGTGTCTCCACAGTATCTTCCCCAGTAAAGTGGCAGGAAAGTCTTTCTCCAGACTAAAAAAAAATAGCCCAGACAAAAAAACTCCTGGGTGTTGCCTCTTTCTGTTTGTAGATAAGCTAACTACAGAGAAGCAAACTGCTGGGACTTCAAAAGCCCTGGAGAATCGACAACTATAAAAGATGCAACATTTTCTCCAAAGCCTTGTAAGAAGAAGCGGTGAGGTGAGGAGGAAGGCAGTTTGGCACCAGGAAGGCAAGCAGAGAGATAGAACAACATAAGTTTAAAAAAAACACTCTGGAAGATGTAAGAGGACAGATGACCTGCAGTCCAAAAGGACAGGTTAAGGATAGGCATATTTACCTCTTTTAGTAACAATAAAACATCTGACATTGTTAGAAATATCCAAAACTGAAGAGTTCTGTTGTTGTTTTCTTTTCACATCTCTAAATTATACCAAGCAACACTTGATGTTATGTGTTTACATTAAGATGTAAAGTATTATTAGGACTATAATGAGCAAGTCTTTAATAATCAGTATCCAATTATGGACAAATGCATACACATTAAAAAAAAGTTATGCTTAAAATCCCTTTTTTTTTTTTCAAACTTCAGGACAAGGCTAGTCCAAAAGCATGAAAGCTTCCCTAGACAGCTCTGCTCTTAGAAGGAACTGAGAAAGTCCAAATTGCACAAGCAGCACAGTCCTGTTAATCTCTTGGTTCATTTTGTCCAAAAGGCCGAGACACTCACCAAAGCAAGTACAGGCGGAGGGAGTTTTAGCAGCCGCTTCCTGTCTGCAGCTTGTGGTTTTGGTTCTGTGAACACCTTCCAGCCCTCACCATGCCTTCAGGGGGTTTAGGTTTGGGTTGGGTTTTTTGCTGTTGTTGGGTGGTTGTTTTTTTGTTTCGTTTTGGATTTGGGTTTTTTTTTTTTTAAGATGTCGCTTAAAGAATGACAACCTTACTTCAAGCACTGCTGTGATATAAACAGAGCACTTGAACACTGCAGCTAATAGCATGAGTGCAGACTGCCTTCAAGCATGCTGTCCTTGTAAAAGACCGAGAATGAAATCATAGAATCACAATAGTTTGGGTTGGAAGGGACCTTTAAAGGCCAGCTAGTCTGAGCCCCCTGCAATGAGCAGGGACATCCTCAACTAGATCGGGTTGCTCAGAGCTCCATCCAACCTGACCTTGAATGTTTCCAGGGATGGGGCATCTACCACCTCTCTGGGCAACCTGTGCCAGTGCTTCACCACCCTCGTTGTAAAAAATGTCTTCCTTATATCTAGTCTAAATCTACTTCTTTTAATTTAAAATCATTACCCCTTGTCCTATCGGAACAGCCCTGCTAAAAAGTTTGTCCCCAAATAGGATTTTGTCCTTTCTGGTACATTTATTATATTTCAGGTTTTGCATGGAGGGCCAAAGGAATATAAAAGGATATGCCTAGTACTAGGACAGTACTGCAAAACCTAGCTGCTATTAAGTTATTCCAGTTCCCTTCATAATAGACTTTATAAGGATAACCTATACTTACAAACAGCATCTTCAAACTCCATTCAGCTTTGATCAAGTGCTCACTTTCAATGCTTTGCAAACACTCTTATTGATGATACCACAATTTTTTACCATATTTTATATGGGTCATAACACTAAACAGTCAAGGACAAAACACCTTTTTCCTGCATTTTAAACAGCACATTTTAATATAATCTTAATTTTTTCCTGAACGTAAGCCTCCATTTTAAAATCCTCAAGGACCCAACAGTGAGATTATCAAATGTGTTCAGACTTTGAACAGAATACTTGTGTTTTAATAGGAATGGACATAAATCAATGCTACGTGTTTTTCAAACTTGCATTTCTTTTGCCACTGACCTTTAACAGACTTCAAAAGACTATTTTTACGTGTTTGAAAAGAACAAGCAAATTTTCTAAACTGGAACCACCAGAGTTTGTACACTGTGTATACATTTTGGGTGTTCTTGATCTTGGATGTTTAAAATTAGCATACAAACATTTTAGAAGGAAACGAGTGCTTTCGTATTCATTATTGATTGCACCTCAAATATCATTTTAGGTATGCATGCTGGAGTTTAAGTGACATGTGGTTTCTTCACTCCTACTGTATTATTTTACTTTAATATTTAAACTGATTCCATGTCAATTTTGATACTAGCAAGGATATTCAGAGGAGTTTGCGCAATGGAGCTTTTCTTCCTCTCTTCTGCTAAAAGCAGAGCAAGATCTTTCTCTTCCTGTCTTGAGTGAACCAGTCACTGCCACACCTCTCCCTTTTCTGAATTTACTTTAACCACTGACTATATATTCAACTACAGCATGGGTTTGCTTAATGGTACCAAGCCCACTTGAACCATGAACTGAATTTACTCCAGTACACAATCACTGAAGATAAGGATATTTGATAGGGGTAAACACACACGATATGTCCCCTCGATCTCTGCAAGAAAAAAAAATGTCCCCTGCCACAGTGGGCAGTGCAAAGGGAAGTGAGCTGTTCTCTTTGATGCAATTACCCTTCAACTCACTCACGGTGGCTTGCAAAAGCCCAAGGCTATCTTCAAGTCTCACGCTCTAGAGGTCTCTCTTCTGTACCAGAAGAGACAAGGGATTGGATCAGTCCATCGGAAAAGCATTGCACTTACCTTCAACACTACAAAATAATACACATTACACAGGACGGCATAACTCACTTTTACTCTCACTGTCTTCCACTCTTATTTTAAAAATCATCATCTTTGATACAGGATAAAATATTATACTTGAGAAGACATCCTACAATGGGAATGGCAATACTATCAACTTCTATTACAGAAACCTGAAAAGAGCAGTGGTTTGGTTTTCTCCTTAGTTGTCTGCTCATTTAGATTAAAAAAAAAATATAACTACACTACTGTAGTGAAAGAAAATACAAAGTGAGATTTACGTTCTCATTGTGTTTGTACCTAATTCTCTTTGAGCTGGATCCTGATACTGAAAACTACAAAATGAATGAGAGTAACTTACTAATTTTATTTGCTACTGCTTCATTATTCTCTTGCTTTGTTCCCTTGAACGTGCAGCAGCTTGCAGGTTGTAACATTATCTATGTATATATCTTTCCCCTCAGAAAGAGTACCGTGCTTCCAAAATGCCACTGCAGAACCAAGGGAAAGTGGGATACCTCTCTATTTTCTATGTTTGTAATATATTTGTACTTAATGGTGATAACCTGATTTGTACTTAGGGTGCTGAAAGAGCTGGCAGAAGTGCTCACCAAGCCACTCTCCATCATTTACCAGCAGTCCTGGCTAACTGGGGAGGTCCCAGTTGACTGGAAGCTGGCAAATGTGACGCCCATCTACAAGAAGGGCCGGAAGGAGGATCCGGGCAACTACAGGCCTGTCAGCCTGACCTCGGTGCCCGGGAAGGTTATGGAGCAGATCATCTTGAGTGCCATCACGCGGCACATATGGGACAACCGGGTGATCGGTCCCAAGTCAGCACGGGTTTATGAAAGGCAGGTCCTGTCTGACCAACCTGATCTCCTTCTACGACATGGTGACCCACTTAGTGGATGAGGGAAAGGCTGTGGACGTTGTGTACCTGGACTTTAGTAAAGCCTTTGACACCGTCTCCCACAGCATTCTCTTGGAGAAGTTGGCTACCCATGGCTTGGATGGGCATACTCTGCGCTGGGTAGGAAACTGGCTGGATGGCCGGGCCCAAAGAGTTGTGGTGAATGGAGTTAAATCCGGTTGGCGGCCGGTCACAAGTGGTGTTCCCCAGGGCTCAGTACTGGGGCCAGTTCTGTTCAATATCTTTATCAATGATCTGGACGAGGGGATCGAGTGCACCCTCAGTAAGTTTGCAGATGACACCAAGTTGGGAGGGAGTGTTGATCTGCTGGAGGGCAGGCAGGTGCTACAGCGGGACCTGGACAGGCTGGATCGATGGGCCGAGGCCAATTGTATGAGGTTCAACAAGGCCAAGTGCCAGGTCCTGCACCTGGGTCACAACAACCCCAGGCAACGCTACAGGCTTGGGGGGGAGTGGCTGGAAAGCTGCCCGGCGGAAAAGGACCTGGGGGTGTTGGTTGACGGCTGGCTGAATATGAGCCAGCAGTGTGCCCAGGTGGCCAAGAAGGCCAACGGCATCCTGGCCTGTATCAGAAATAGTGTGGCCAGCAGGAGTAGGGAGGTGATTGTCCCCCTGTACTCGGCCCTGGTGAGGCCGCACCTCGAGTACTGTGTTCAGTTTTGGGCCCCTCACTACAAGAAAGACATTGAGGTGCTGGAGCGTGTCCAGAGACGGGCAACGAGGCTGGTGAAGGGTCTGGAACACAAGTCCTATGAGGAGCGGCTGAGGGAACTGGGGATGTTTAGCCTGGAGAAAAGGAGGCTCAGGGGAGACCTTATTGCTCTCTACAACTACCTGAAAGGAGGTTGTAGAGAGATGGGGGTTGGTCTCTTCTCCCTAGTAACAGACAACAAAACAAGAGGAAATGGCCTCAAGTTGCGCCAGGGGAGGTTTAGATTGGACATTCGTAAAAACTTCTTTACCGAAAGGGTTGTCAGGCATTGGAACAGGCTGCCCAGGGAGGTGGTGGAGTCCCCATCTCTGGGGGTATTCAAAAGGCGTTTAGATGAGGCCCTAAGGGATATGATTTAGTGGGGGACTTGGTAGTGATAGGTTAATGGTTGGACCCGATGATCTTGGAGGTCTCTTCCAACCAGAACAATTCTATGATTCTATGATTCTAACCTACAAAATATAACCTCCGTGCTAGTCAGTGTCTGACTGATATCATATCCTCCTTTGTACTGACACTGATGCGGTGCTTATGCTGCCTATGACAAATTAAGCTAGCCAAACCTCAGAGAGCTTACCACCTAAAAGATCAGAAGACAGAAAAGACAGACAAACAGGACACTTAAGGCTAGTTCATTTAAAATTACTACTTTTTTGAATTTTCATTTTCATCTGAAACACACATCTATTTAGGTCAATGTTTTTTCCCAAGCCAGCCACCTATTAACATTGTAAAACATGTATTTGAATACAAGCAAAACAAACAAAAAAGTATTTGAACACGAGAATCGTTGCAGAAGATCAAAAACTCTTCACCTCTGTACCAGGCATAACATCGTATTAGGTGTTATGCTCACGTTATTAAAAAACAGAGTCAGAAGCAGATCTCGTAACAAGTCTACATTCCTGGTCCGTCCCGTCCCAAGTCCTTCCCTCACACCCGATATAAAATAGAGGTACTACTTAAGCACTTTGCACTCTATGACATGTCATCTCTAATTAAGGAAAACAAAATTTGCTTTAACTCTTCCTGTCATTGGGGGGGCAGGGCAGGCAGGGACTTGTATTCATGGATGCTCTAATACAACCGTGGGGTTTCAGGCACTCTGTTTCTCTTACAGGAAGAAAAAGCTCTGAGTACTATTTTGAAGAGTGCTTTCTTCTGAAGACGCATGGCAGCCAACATGTCTGATACTAATCTAAGAACTGCAGCACCAAACCTAAATTGTAGAGAGGAATCAAATTTCTTTATAATATATCTAACAATGTTAAGTGGCTTATAAGAGACGTCCTTCAGACAGGGACTTGTTCCTCAGTTTTCACTTGTCTGGAGATTTAAAAGAAGATTTTGAGTTCTTCAAGTACGTGATAGGGATCATATTATGTATTTTAGATGTAGATACTGTGATAAATAAGAGCAAACCACTGATACCTATCACTAGCCATTTGGTTATATTTAATGTTAAGATGTCTCTTGGGATTTCACCAGCACTATTGACTTCAGAAATTTCTCTCCTCTGCCTTGTCCTCTTCATCCACTTGTTTCTGCTCCGCACTTCAGCTTGCTGCTTTCTTAGCTGTGCTAACCCAATTGTTAGCATGGTCATGTCATAAATTACATCAGAGAATTGATATGCAGAGAGAGAGAGAGGGAGGGACTGATTTCTTCAAATGTTATTCTACAGAGCAGATGAGCTCCTCTGCTTGTTTCCCCGCTCAGCCACACCAACAGGTACGCTGGCATGACAAAGGGAGCAGAGCAAAGGAGAGACAGTAACTTCTGACATTAATATTGCCTCTTAGAGTACATAGGACTATACCTCACTTTTACCCTATAGGGTTCATAGGCATTTCCAAATATTTTGTGTGGAATTGTGCTCAAAAGCATTTGTGAAAGGGCATAGGACTGAACACATCCCGGATTGGTAAAAGGTTATAAAACTTCATCTGACACTGACTTCAGTCCTAATGATTCATGACAAAAACACTAGTAGCACATAAGAGTTCAATGAAACTCTTCACATGAATTGAGTTCGATACTTCAGTCCAATGCAGTGTGTCCAAACCAAACAGAATATCCAGAGTGTTATTTAGTCCCACTACAGTCAATCTCAGCAGAGGCTTAACAGTGAACGAACGCAAGATCAACTGCAAGTGAGCAGATGCACCTAGGTAACGCATCATGAGTAATGCTGAAAACTATTCTCTGTCCTAGACAAGAATAAGCTACCAGAAGAGGCCGTGTTTATGAATATCAGTCTCCCACAGCTTTTGCAGTCAATGCACAAAGTCATTTTGTGCAGATAAAACTGGGAAAAAAAATATATTGCCATCAACCGACCTTGTATAAGCACTCTGGTTTTATCTAACATAAAATATGAAAGATAAACTTTACATGATAACGATATTCTCCTAGTAGTTTGTCATAGGTATTACAGTCTCACTGAAAGGCAATATTTGTGGGGAAAAGACCAGAATTTCAAATATCTAAACCTTTCTTCAGGTCAGAAACAAAATTCAAACTTCACTATAAGCACAGGTTGGGACCAAATGTTTTAAAGTTACGGTCCATGTCCAGCAGCAACCTAACTTGAGTTACATCTCTACCTTCTCCATTTTTTATATCAAACTTCAAATCTAAAACAGAGGTCAGTTAAAATGTATGCAAGTTGATGAATGCTTAACAAAGTGACTGAAACAGCCTCAACGCCAAAATGTCAAAGAAGCTGTTAAGCATTAATGCTTGTAGTTTTAATCCCACTGTAATGTTTCTTAAAATTGTGTCCCTCAATATATTTCCCTTTTTACTTGGCAAGCACTAATTTTACTGCTCACAGATATTTCCACCTGCACAGAAATTCCCTTGCTGCAGTCATACCTAAAATAGTAGTTTCAGGGATGAGACTGCATCAAAAACAGTGAAATAAAGCAATCCTTAACTGAGGCAGATGTGTAATCTTCAGACAGCAGTGAAGTCAGAGGGTTTGGAGAGAGAGAAGTTTTGGGAAAGATGAGGAATGTCAACAGGAGAAAGATGTGAGAAAGGAAGTTGAAGGAGGGAGGGTGAGGCAATGGAGGAAGAGGAGAAATCTCATTCTAGGAAAGTAATGTTGTCAGGTTCTGACGAGGCTTGAGATGACAAAAACATCTCAAAAACTAGGAAACAAGACAAGAAAAGTGAAACCAAACCTGAAAAGCAAATGAAATATAAAATGAGAATGAGAACAAAGAAAGTCACAGTTCCCTCAATGGTAATTTGTTTCCAAAAAAGATGCTGCCTGTTTTCCACAAAAAGGAACAAAAATATCAACACATGAATCTTCTTTGTGAGCTATATTAATGCTGTTAGTTCATTGCTGTAGCTGAGGTACCTACAACATGCACTGGACACACAACGTAGATTTTGCGAGGTATGTGGATCAGCTCAGTACAAGGTACAGACATCAGCATCCATTCTGAAGTTAGATTTAACTTTGAGAAGTTTTAATTACTGCTGTTCAAGAATAACACAACCATTACAACCACTCTTATACAATACTTTTTTGGTATCACGTGTACTGTAGACTATGGATAACAGCTTTTAAGACCTGCATTACAATGATAACTATTTTATATTAAGATGAAAGTCTAGTTCTCAATCAAAATTTAGTGTTACAGATGTAACAAACAGGCCAGGCTACTGCAGTATCAGTTTAATTTTTCAGTAGATTTTTGATTACTGATGTACTTACATTTCCCACTGTCTGTGACACTCAGACCATGGACCACATGGCCTCCATCTTCAGAAGCCTGCTACAACTTACTAACATCCAACAGAGCAAGCAAGGAAAAAGGGCTTCTGACAGGATTCACTGCCTTGCTATTTCAAGGCTCCTCTGGCTATGAGAGGCTTCACAGCAAGAGGATTTTTCCCTTAAGAATTTAGTCTGCCAAGTGAACTAACGTGGATCAATTTAAAGCCATCATAAGGCCTGAGGCACTCTGTCAGACGGGCTTTTCTACCAGATGAGCAGCTTTGAAACAACGGTACCAGGTCACACCACTTTGAGAACGCTGACCTTGCTTTTAACATTTTACCTAACATTATGAAACAAATTCATAGCTGAATTCCCCTGCGTACCCAGAGCTCTGCACTTGCAAACATGCAAGGAAACGCAAGTTACTTTGATACCATACCTACGTGAATGACCGATTTCACTGTGACTGAGCAAATTGTTTTCAATGTGCACACAAATAGCAGAATGAGATCTAATATTAGTAAGTTTAGTTGAGTAGCTTCATCTACTAGCTACTATCTATTAATGAGTATATTTTTCATTGTATTAGGAGATTGAAAAAGTTTTTAAAATAATCCCATGTCTTAGCATAGAAAGCAGCTCAACTTCTACATGCGTTTATGATATTTTTACTTGGCCAAACCAATAATTTCTCTCAAATGCTTATGAAAGCAGCTGCCTCTAAACTAGCACCTGGATTCATCTTTACTTCCCATGTCTAGGAAACCACTCTGAAAACAACAATTTGGATTTTCTTTCTCAGAGTAATGCAACAAAGCATCTTTCCTGCCTCCCAGAAAAATATATCTAAGGAGAAAAAAGCTTTTGCTCGCTAACTCTTATTCACTCTCCTAAATAAGACACATCATCTCTTAGCCATAATCAGGAACATCCAGACTACATTCCCAACTGGCTTACTTCCACATACTCTATCTACTTCAACGGCAGGAGCTGAAGACCTGTCTTTTAGCATCAAACTGTGTCTATAGTATTAGGCACAGGTGCCCAAATTACAAAAAAACCCACAACGCATCAGCATCCAAATTAGCTTCTACACAAACAAGCAAATATCATTATCTTAAGCATTCTCCTCTTGCAAGTAGTGAGTACTCATCTGGTAGGCAGAAAAATTTGAAGATGTATTTGAATAAGCACAGGAATAACAGGACCGGTCTCCTGGCAAAAACCAAGAGATACAATAAAACTGCAGAAACAAACCTGAAATGCAGAAATGAGAAAGGCCCAAGCAGCAGTGTAGGGACAGGGATGTACACCAGACTGCAAAGCAAAGTGGTGAGAGAGGCAAAGGATGAAGGCAGCAAAGGAGACAAGGCGATGATGAAGAGCAAACAGTAACTAACCAGGGAAAATGAGTTTAAATATTGTGATGAGAGCATAATTAAGTAGAAACGGTCATACAGATTATGTTCTTTAGGTGTAAGGCTAGAGCAAGGGAGAACACAGGCCAGCAGCAAAAGCCAAGCGTGGAGGAAGGAAACCAGCAGCTCTGCGGTCCAGAGCCTGCAGTGAGTCCTCAGAGCAGTCTGCTGTCTCTGCTCTCCCACTTCACCACCCTCCTGTATCTCATCCCTCATCTCTCTTCCTTTTCACCAATAAAATATCCATGGATATTTATGGATAAAATGGACCAATAAAATATCATCTATATAACTTCAAAACCGACTAATTTTATGAAATCCCAGCGAAGCTATAAACAGGAAAGCATGAAAACATTTTGTCCCATACACGTCCCATACTTCTGAACTTATACCATGGGGGAGACATGCGCTCCTACTTGGTATGATTATTGCTTTGTTAACAAGTAAGTAGCACTTTTTCCCATGTTTAGGAGACTATTCAAGGCACAGGTGGACTACTCACTTCCATAAGAGAAACAGACATAAGGAAATATCTAAAAGCTCTACAATTTGAATAGAAATGTTCTCATGCACTCCCATTTAACTCTTAGCTTAGCACTGCTGAACTGATGGTTAATCTAATAATACGTACAAAGGCAAGATTTAACATCAGTCTGGTTGTGTCTCCTACAGATTCCAAATTTATGCCACCCACCTGTGGGTGGCAATTCTCCATCAAAAAAACAAAATGTAAATGTGAATTACTCTGTAAAAGTTCAAAAAAATCAAAGTGCGTGTAACGCTTAAGTTCCTAATATTTGAGCTCTTTGACTAAGTTTTGGATGATATTATCTAATGCTTGCTAGATACAGGAAAATTACTTTGTCTTTCCTATGTTTGGAAAAACAATGAATTCATATTCTGTTTTGTTTAATTTTGCAAGGAAAATGTCTGTAGAAAGTGAGACAATATTGAGATTTTTATTTATTTAAAATCAGATGCCTGGTCTAGAATTCACTTTTTCAATCACAAACCACATGCTAAAGTGTGTTAATAATATTAATATGAATAAAAATATTTATCCTAATTTAAAGAAACCTTGTACTAATTTGACCAGGAAAAACCTGTTTGCTTTCTAATTAAGGTACAATCATACTTTAAACAAACATTTTTTGCCACAAAATATGCAACTGAGAAAAAAACATCTTATATGCAGTCTACATGCAGCCTCCAAGTTAGCATACACAAAAATGTAGACCTCATCACTTTGAAAATGGTATGATGACATTTCTAATCAGGTGGTTTAAGAACTTTCATTAACTTCACTGAGCTAATACTTCAAGACTCTCATTATGAAGCTTGTTTCCAACACCCAGATCGTTTCCCAACAGATCACCCAGACTGTGTCCATCCACTACGTAAGGTGCTCAGGTTGTCTAACCTTTCTTTTTAGCTAGTTGAAAAACTCTAAGGGAGGTCCTCTCTCTCCCCAAATCAAAACACATTAAAACCTCCGTCTCAAAATAAACTCAGAACTATATCACTCAACAATATTTAGTATACCAGAATAAGTTGTAAGAGAGGCTGCCATATATACAAGTGCTTAAATCTCAAAAGATGTATATATACTGTACTTTTCAAATAAACCGGTGGTGACTAGGAGACAAGATAAAATCATAAGAAATCGCAACAGTCAAGTAAATATCTTAAATGCAAAAGAAAGTGATCTCAAGAGAAACATGCACAGCTATTCCTGGCTGACCATTTGTTTCAAACAGCTATGAAATCTCCTATTCATTACCTATCCAAGCAAGGAAAGTGTTTAAAAGACGACTTGCAGGTTAAAAAAAAAAAAAAAAAAAAAGAAAAAGAAATTTGGTCTCACTCCTTGTTCCACTGCTTTTGAAGGGACAGCTTTTGAAGGCAAGAATACATTGTATGGGATCATTACACCACATGCAAACTACAACCTCTTATCAAGATTTTGATAGCAATAATATTTAGACAAGTAGAGCCAACTGTTTGGACAGTGGCTGCCACAAGCTTGGCATTGTTTCCTTCCCTTAAGGCCATGTTTTACTTTGCAAATCTTCATGGGTCATATTCTGTGAGGTGCTGGGTGATGTCATCTCCCCAAGCCCAGAAGCAACTCCCCAGGTATACTCAGGTACACCAGTCAGAGGGCATACAGCTACTGCTATGCCTCATATCACTCAGGGAAATGATTCTTTCTACCTAACACTGGGGAAGAAAAAGCTCCATAATGTACTACTGAGTCACTGTGAAATCAACAGCATCTCTGCTTGACACTTTAAACTGCACTGTGAGTTTTGGACAGATTACCCCCATGAAGGCTGAATGGGAAATTGTGCAAAACTCCCCACCTCACCAGTGACCTACATTCAATTTTTTGCTCTACTCCCCTGCAAAGGCACAGGCAGTAAATCCTCCCTCAAGTCATTTATGTATTTTGGCAAAAACTGGGTTATATAGTGCACTGAATTACTCAGTATCAATTAGCCACTGCAGGAAACACACATCACGTGCCTGCACAATGTCACTGATGTATTTTTGCTCAAATCAGTTCTACTTTAGAAACACTTTAAACCTTTCTGCATCTTAAAGTTGATTTCTGGGGAACGAAATATATTTATGAGAACTAGCCCTCAATTGGTTTTCTTAAGTAATTCTGCCAAGTGTCCTTTACACATTCACAGAACAAAATCGTTTTCAGTTGAAGATACGTTCAGACCTATATGCCACTCTAATTTGGGAATTTTATTAAGGTTAAAAATTTGCATATAAAATATGCTTGCAATAGCACCTTCCAAAAATTCAAATAATATACTTTTGTCAGTTTCTTCAGCATCACACTGCACTGTGCAGTGTACCTATGTTGCTACTTCATATCAAATGCTCTTTACAGGCAGGTCTTGAGACCTATGCTGGCATATTACAGTTTTAAAAGGTAATTGGGTGAAATCCAAGAACTGATTTACTTGTAGAGGCTAGCAGTAGCTGAAGTGTGTCATTTAATTTCACTTTTGTTAATCATTTTATTTGACAATACTTTTAATTTCTTCCGTAATTTTACTTTCTACTTAGCAACTGTCATTATTTACAACTGGTTTTAAACAGGTTCCCAAGTTTATCAGATAATACATTCATCATAAAATTTTACACTGAATGATTTAATTATTGAATGGTTATTTTGGAAATGAAATCCCAAGTTTTCAACGACCAATGTTTCACTTTCAAAAATCTCATGAAGAAAGCCATGAAAATGCAAACAATCTGCATAATAGAACTTTTCCAAATAAATCTTATCTCATGCTTCACAGTTAAAAACATTTAGGATCCAAAACCTAAGATCCAGAATTTTTGTTGTAACATGTTTTGACCAAAAGAAAAAGCCATCTCCCTAAATACACTCAGTGTTTGCACAGAAAAATGCATTCATTTTCCCAGCAAGATAGTCTTTATCATCTCAATCACCTACAAACAATACAAACTTTTCAGATTTATAGATAACTGTGTTGGAATACACTCTTCTGACTTATTTTTCTATTACCAAACTATTTCAAATATCCATCCTTTTCAAAGGCATGCAGTAGCTATGCATCTGACGTTTATTCATAACACAACTACTGTGTCGGAATGAAAAACAGCAAAACACAATTCTTTCAAACACCTCTCTAGCCCTGTCACCAACATGTTAAGTAAAAGCCCTCTAACACATTTTGTAAACATTTCTCATTAACTCGTACCTATTTCCTTTTTATGAAATACTCAAACATTGTTTCCTGTCGCAAGCCATTCACTGGAGGTTTCACTTTCTATTGAAATTGGACAGGAAAAGCAGTGAATGAAATTACAACCAATCTACCAGAGCATCCTTCAGGCTAAACAAACCCTGAATTTTTAATACTTACAAAGAAACAAGCAGCAACTACTGTCTTTGAAAATACGTTATTATTTGGGACTTACCGCTCAAGTACACTTCTGCTTTACTTAGGAGAACTACCAACCGTAAACAGCTGGCGGGTGGTCTTCCCCTTGCCTGCACAAAGGGACTCTACAGACTGAGCAGAAAAATCACTGTCTGGCTTTCCACCTAACTAACATCTCCTGGGTTTGGCCCCACGATATCATTAGCAGCTGGTCTTGGAGAATGCTTAACCTTGCTTGACTAACTCTTCACAGGAAATCCCAACACTGCATAAGAGATGGTTTAAGCCACCATCTCCCTAGCTTGCAATTTGTGCCTCTCCGGTAGACTTCAAGTGGCCCAAATCTCTCTGGCGGAGGTTTAGCACATACATCCTTCAATAATGTTTTAAACTCATGATACATATAGAGAGAGGCGCTAGGAGACATCTTTCAGTAAAAGAGAAGTTTAGCTATTTCAAATCATTCCAAGGAAAAAACAGCAGGAAAAAAAACAAACTTAGTAATTACACTTTCTCTAACTTTTTTATATTGGAATGGAGCAAAGAAAGTCACCAAATTTATTATTTTAAAACTATGCATAGATAATGTATCAAGTTAATTGAATTGCTGTTGTTATCATTAATGCATACAACAAAGACATTTGGCAAGCAACATAGGGACTGACAACTATTTCAAGTTGCTCACTTCATAATATCCTGTTTGTTTGTTTGTTTCTGCTTCTTTGCCTCCTAATCTTTGATTTTTATCAAGATGCAGTCAGCTAAGACTCAAAGTGAGCTGCAGGAAACAATAAGAAAAGCAGATAATCGTGCAAAAATGTGTTCTAGGTAATTCATACTGTTGCTTGTGTCAGTGTCTTGCTCAGACAAGAGGCCAGGCAGAGAGGAGCAGCACTGCACATTAGGAAGAACACAGTTTTCCAGTATCATAGTAATTAAGCTAAGTTAGTTGTAATCAAAACTCTTCAAGCATAGACCAGTAAAAAACTGAATGCTTTCTTACATAGCTCCTACACAAAATCATTTCCCATTTTAAACAGGGTGCCCAGTTTAGTATTACTTTTGAATAAGCATCCTATTGTATCTTGAACATAACCTCATACAGCTTACTTCGAGACAGACTTTTTTTTTTAAAAAACAAAGATCATCTCAGGTTCTCTTCTATAGCCTTTATTAAAATCTCAAGTAGACAAGTAGAACTCAAATATGTCAAATGAGTTGATTCAGATATATCCAAACTTGGAAAATACATAGCAGAAGAAAATGAGGTAGAGACAAGTAAAACCAGGAAGGAGCATAAAGGCCCAACAAACATAAGTAATAAGTGACATATTAAAAAGCTGAATTAATACTTTTACAGTAAACACAGCATCAAACAAATCATGATGATACATTCCTTGAATCCAAAGGAATGTGGTGGCACATGCATTTTTCATTAAGAATAGTAAACCACTTTTTGCATGCTAATTAAGCATGCTAAAGTGGATCAACACTAAAGCACCTTGTACAGCCTGCTGTCCCCTATTACCTAAAAATCTGGAGATATTGTACTATTTCAATACAGCAGACAAGCACACAGGCTGTCCTTGACCCGCTTATATTTAAATACAATAACCAAAGCTACTCTGTCACTTTGTCTCTTGCCATCATTGAATAGTAATAGTGGCTTACTTCTTCAGATACAAGAGTAGCCAAGTGTTCAAAACAACCGACTCAATCCTGTAAAAAGGCTATACTTGAGACCACAATGCTTAATGAAACATTAGATTTGAATATGACTGTTACAAACAGAAAGAAAGCGTAGTCCAAACCACTCATGAAATTCTCTCCCTAGAAATATTAATATAAATAATAAACAAAGAGGAGACAAAGCAAAGTCTAAACATGACTTGCACAAATAAATCTTTTCTCATGGTCTAAAAAAGGACATGCAGTCAACCATGTCAGAATGTACCATTAGGGAAAATTAGTATATAAATGAAGAACAGATTTAGATCTGAACTGGAGAGCACCTTAAAAATGTACACTATAAAACAAGCCCTGAACTCAATGCAAAGTCCGGTCTGAGACTGCCATGAGGTAAAATTAATTAAAATAGGAAAACATCCAGCTAGTTTGGGTAGCAATAAATGTTAATGATAAAACATGAATTGTTGCCACAGATGTTACCGTAACTTTGCTACTATAAGCCTTGAAGCTTATAGCTCTATGGATCAGATCGAGTCTTCCCTGCCTAGGCTGTGGGAAATTAGTTAGGAAACTAGAACAAATGACTACACAGGGTTTACCCAATTCCTGGCTAGGGAAATAAAAGGCCGATATGCAATGTATGGTCTTCCTCAGAGTTGAGATCATGCAGTGACACCAAGTTCTCTTTCTTTCCTTCATCACTCCCAAAATATGAAATGGAATTACCAGGAACAAAACAGGGAAAAGAAAAGGGAAAGGAAAAAAAACACAACACACAACAGGAAATCTCCTTCATTACACAATGGTGGTATTTTTTACTCAGAATACCTATAAGCAGACATGAGGAACATCAACAGAAAGCAAATATCCCCCAGCTCAAAAGAGGCGGAGGATCATTAAGTTAGTAAAAATTGTAAATCCTTTAGCTCTACAACTGCACCCTACTTCAATCTCAGACTTGAATATTTAATTTGCACCATTGATGACAAAAATTGAAGTGCATTGGTCCAAAAATCAAGGACCAAGCCTTTGTAAGTTCAGTGGAAAAAACAATCTTGCATCTTAACAAGATGTGAAATTCAAACACAATTTGCAACAGGCTTTTTAGGCTGATGTCAAGCCCATTTCATGTGGTATCTGGAAATACCAGAATGACCAACAGGACCAGGTAACTGCGATAGCCATATACTATTTGTTTCTAGAGACACTATAATTTTATGCCTGTGTCCTTTGAATCTCAAAATCCCAGAGTAGAGAGAAGAACAAGCAAAGAACACAGGCAGCAAACAGGAGAATCTAGGTCACAGTGGGAGAGAGAGTCTCTTAGAAATTAACTATACTGCGAGCATGAGAGAGCATGGAACAGCTTACACAAATTGTACTTCAGTAAGCCCACATTATATAAGGACTCAGTCTTCGGATGCTTCCAAAACATCCCAAGCACTCCCTGGGTGAGAATTTTTCATTAATGATCAAATACTTGTGCTATGTTTAACACTTTGTAATGTGGTCAAAAACGAAGATTATCATTACTGTTTTCATCAACTGGAAGCAAACATTACAACTTCAAAGAGTCATGACAAACCTTTAAGAAATTCATGAAGATTCATTTGGAAAAACAGTGAGGTGATAGTCCACTAGTATTCTATCACAGGAACATTCAAGACAATCTTGAAATGCTTTCCTAAACATTTTTCCTCCTCTCTCTTCCTGGAAAGGTATGTAACTTATTATAATAAGTGTTGCTCTTTCTTGTGTTGATTTTGGTGTGTGTTTCTCATGCACATCTGCCTGATCTTCCTGGAATCTGCTAAACCTGAGGGAATACTAACACACCAGGATCCTCAACTTCAGCATGACTTTCTGCTGCATCATAGCCCGGATTTCCTTTGCACTAAGAGAGTGACTAAAATGATCACAAACTACATGACCTTAGTATGTGCACTCAATATTTTCATACCAGTTGCTTGCTTTTACATAAACTAGCCTTTTAAGTGTCACTGGAGAGTTAGCTACACCAGACATTATGTTATATGCTTTTAAACAATTAGGTACTTGTTTGATTGGTAGCAGTTGATATTTGAGCCCCTTGTTTGTTTTTTTTAAATCATGATTGAATATCGTATGTTATTTCTAGACATCTATTGCAGGATCTCTACTGGGGGGGGTCTGTGGCTATGTTCATATTACATCAGTTATATCATAAAAAACACTCTGTGCTCAGTTATACATTGCTTAGAATATTTAAAAGCAGAGTACACAAAGTTCTTTTTCTGACAATATGTGGACACCATTTTCCCCCATAGGACCTCAAAACACAGCTCTCCAAGGACAGGGAGTGCCTATTGACATCAACAGGCGCTGGGACTAATTCTCAGATTCCCATTTCTGCAACACATTAGCTGCAGACTTCCTTCAGAGAACAGGGATAGCAACAATTTGTTGCGGCGTACCAAACAGCAAAGACTGCTGTTTGAGGAGCGTGCAGGGCTCACAGAGCTGAAAGAACAAGTATCAACATTATTTGTTGATTTTGGCACACAGGTAGAAAGGAAGAACCTGACAACCCTGCACTAGTGAAAAATGACTCTCCAGCATGGAATTCGTAATGAAAACACTGTCTGGCACCCCGTGTGCGTGGGAGGGCGTTTCATGCTCCATCAGGAACTTAATGCAGCAACAATGAAATTTACTGATAGAAAGGTGAGTGCGTGGGAATGGGTGAATACTGTACAACTCAAGGAAAAATCTGTTTCATGTAGTTTTAGAAAGCACGATTTAAGAACCTTCCTATTTCTGTGTAATTTAGCCCCTCTTTTTTCAAACACAGTCTAAAAACAAGAAAATCTGTGCTATTATACTTGAAACAGAAGAAAACCCTCATCTTGTAACAGTTGATATCAATATTCATACAGAATGTACGCATTAAAAACATAGGGTTACCTGCTTCCCTGTTTCTTTACCTGTTCTCTAACTATTTACATGTTGCTACTTCAGCTTCACCTCTGATTCCCATCCACATCACATACACCCTTCTTTTTCTCTAATCACTGAGAGATCAAAGAGTCTCTGCAAAGTGGAGCACAAAGTTCAAGTCAAATTTTCATACGTTATGACAAAGCATCTGAAACCAGCTCATTTACCCCTAGCTATTAAATGCAAGTTTCTCCATTACATCAAACATTTTGTAACCGGTATTTCACAAGGCTATTAAAAGTCTTATGACTATATAGGCAGTGTACTGCTGCTACTTCTACCATGCACAGGGTTTTGCTGCCATTTTCTTTGAAGAGTTGAAAAACATCAGAATATTTAAAAAAAAATGACAGTTTCCATCACCAGGTGTCTCATCCGATTTTTCCCTTCATGTGTCCTTGAAGGCACATTGTTCATTTACAGTTGACATGTTTCTCCTGTTACCTCCACTAGCATGCTTAAATAGTCATTGAAATCTGTCATACTAAGCAGACTATTCCATCTTAAGACAACAAATTCAATAATCATTTCTTTATAAATTCAATTGAAGCATTTAAAAGTACCAGCTATATAAGGCTTATGGAGTCACCTCAGCTACAGTTTATTCACATCTCGCCACTAACAAGTACTTGCCAACTTCTGACATCTCAGGACAGCTTCGAGTACATATAAATGTGTTAGAGGCTTTAGATATTGCACGCACTCATTCCATCACCTATTTGGTCAACAGTTTGGAAAGCAGAGTTTTTCTAAACCATATTATCCTTTTTATTTGTGCTCGTAATCATTTTAAGATCATTCATATTTTGTACGTGTTCAGGGAGAGCAGTTCAAAGAATTCTTTTAGAAACGGCAGAATTACTTGGTTGCAGTAGCAGGAAAAATCTGCGGCACTGTTTTTGGCCTTTTGCATATATACAACTTCAAGAAGGCTGGAGATCTAGGACTATATTGGAGTTGTTATTCATAGGAAAAAAATAATGAAGGTGAAAGTTGAGAAGCAAGAACAACTTGAAAAAAATAAGCTTTCTTATTCTCACCACTGCCACTAGCAATCAGAATTTCCAAAGTAATATGTACATTATCAGTTATGCGATAGAAATCCCATGTCACTTAGAAGATATTCTCAGCTAACTGTACTAACAATACACTTAAATCCACAGAAATAACTCAGCATAAGGCTAGCTATATGTTTCAATACAGCTGTAATTTTCCCCTCCACTTCCTTAATGGCCTCAGGTTCACCAACTGCTTTAGGAAGCTGACTACATGCTCATTTGCAGAGGCTAGTAAAATATACAGATCCGCCTATCTAAACACAGCATATTGCAACCTCCACTTGTGCGTGGCAAGCTTCCACACAAGCACGCAATGGAAACAGCTGAACAGCAGAGCCATTATGCACCTAAAAGCGTGCCCAACACAGCTATTGCAAGGATTGCACAGGCTTGTTCAATTTAGCATCTCCACCTCTGCATGAGCAGCTGTTACCGCACACATAGTTAGCCTCATTAAAGAATCCCACACACCAGTGTCTTTCAGATTTGTCACTGCATTTTTACCTGGTAGCTTTCCAAGAAAGGTGACAAAGGCCACTAAAGAGGCCAAGGCTAGAGACACCATTGCTTGTAAGCACTATCGCCATTGCTAAAACTGAAATACCACTACCAAGAATAATTAGTCTATTTGTGCTATACTATGGCAACAAACACAGTAAAAAAAAAAAAAAAAAAAATCCATGTGTCTCCATCCAATTTTACTTTGGGAAGAGAAATAAAATACTAAATATCATGGATGGAAAACAGGTTTTTTTTAACCAATTATTCTACTTACATAAAATCGTATTCCAAAATAAATTCTGTTAAAATGAAAATTAGAGTGACAGAAAAATATTTGTTGGGTTAAATTCAGCCTTAATTCAGAACTTGTTTACTGGGTATTCAATGATGCAGCAATAATAATTTGCCCTGCAAAATACTTCTTCAAAACTCGACTGTATTAAAAAAACAGGCTGGTTATGTTTATGTGGCATGAAACAAGGAATTAATTAGAACATACAATATTAAAAAAATTCTGTGCATTAAGCATAGGTATCAAAGATTTCAAGCAAGCATTCAGACACCCAACTTATTTAATATCTTAAATAAGACATTGCTAGCGCACAAGAAAAAAATCAAAACCAACAATTTTACTTCCTCTGCTACTTGCACAAAAAAACAAAAACAAATCTCATTTTTAATAAGCAACACACTAAATTTGTAAAAAAGATCACATTTTAACAAAAGCTTTGGCTTAAATATAATTTATGAGGACAAAAAGTGTTCAGCATAACTAAAGAACAAGTGAAATTACCAGGTTTATCTAATTTTATACTCAAAGGACTTAAAACCAGACAAAAGATTCAGAAAAATAATTAGATATTTTGGTTAACAGTAATCACTGAACTATTTCAAACACTCAGTCATATTGCAGCCCTGATTCACACTTGCACTCTTACATCATCTTTACTTCTATGTCTACTGATAAAAAGAGCAGTGCATAAAAATCAGTTAGTAAAATTATGATCTCTTAAAAAAAGGAATAATGCTTGAAATGTAGTAAATTTGAATAACTAACTATTTTTGGTGCTACTTCAGGTAATTTTTAGACCTTTTCCTGTGAAATTAGGGTAATGATACCCTAATGACTCAAAAGCAGAAACCGAAGTAGAACTAAACATATGCTGGCAATGACAGATCAAACAGATACGTAGGAGGTTGTGAACAATAGACTGGAAAAAGCTTTTACATATAGAATAACTAATCATAGGCTTACAGAATATACTTCAGGCTGTCTAAATTAGAAAAGTCACATTAATCCACCATAGCTGCGTCTGAGCTTTACAGCAGGTTAGAAAAACAGATTTAAAAACTAATTGTCAAAAAAAAATTTACAAGGGCAGATACATGGGTGAATTTCAAGCACTTGAGACTAAAGAAACACTCTCTGTGCCATGTGGTCTTACAATGCCTAGGCCCAGAGTTTCTGATTCTACACTATTTATGTCAAAAGTGATTTCACCAGGCAGCACTCGCCCACGGTTTGCCATCTTCACACGTTTCATTTACCTTTAACTCAGCATCTTTCAAATCTGTTTTTTTTAATTAATCTATGCTTTTCACACCTTCAGAACTTTCCTACCAGGGATTTTTCTCTGCCCTTTATTAGTCCCTCCAATGTAAATCTAATTCTTCTGCTTTCTTAATTCTTCCCCACTGTTTTTTTACTAATGAATGCTTATCCATTAGTCACAACTCCTACACCACATCTACCATGAAAGTCTTCTATACTTAAGCAGCAGAACACAGGCATTGCTCAGGATATAATTAAAAGGATCCTTACCTTGCCAAAATCTCTCACGTCAAACAAATCGAATGCTTCGAAAAGTTCACTTTTCTTCATCCCAAATATTTCACAACATGCCGAAAGAAAAGTCCTTATATTCTTCAAGCAAAGAAACTAGGGGGAAGAAAACAAAAATGCTAAGCATCGTGTGTCACTTAGCAACTTGTGTGCTCACTTTGGTCACAAATACATTACAAAATTCGCCAATACAGTTATTTGTAAGTCAGCACTTCCACTATGCTGTGATCTTCCACTGGTTCTAATTCAACCATAAAAGTTCCCTTCAGACTCAAAAGCGTTAACCAAATTCTGAGTAGATTCTTGGTGAACAGAAACTATTTTCTCTCTTTTTACATAAACAAAGAGAAATGACAATATGCTACTAGATACAAATTAGTCTAAATACAGACTTACTTTTCAGTTCTCTACAGACAGCATAGAACAAAACAAAGTTACCTTAATAAAATTACATTAATATGAGAAAGTTATTCTTCATGTATAGATCAGGTGTCTTCAGCTGTTAAGATAAAAGTCTAGTTTGCATGTTTAATGAGCACACGTGCACTGTTTTAACACACTAAACACATTATGAATACATATTCTCCATCTGGAACACAGGAGCGGATGAAGTTTGCAATTGAGAAGTCATTTACAATTTATCTGGCGGAGATTTAAGATCCTCAAATCACCTTGACTTCTGTGCTGAATCAAAGGCTATTTCCCCTTGAAGGTATCCACATGCATCAATGATCATCTGAGTGTGGAAAACAGCAAAGCTTCTGCCACAATGCTCTCCTTCTAAGGCTTTTAGTGCATTTTCCTGTAGACTATTTTTTTTGAAAGACCTTACCAGTACAAAAGACATTAACTATCAATAGCATTGCAGTAACTAAAGAGGGATAGCTAAAAAGTGCAATATCCATTCTTGATAGTGATTAGCACCATAAGGTACTCATACCTTGTGAGGCCATTAGCTCCATAAAATGCTGTTGTAGAGTCTTAAGAACCGCTATGCAGTACAGTTCAAAAGCAAATATTATATTTATAAGCAACAGTATCTCAAATGACCCAGCACTGTGCTTCAAAATATGCATTTAAAAAGTACTGATACAGCAACTCAATATTAAAACTGAGTTGTTAGAGTTCTCCATGTTATAGTGGATTCATAAGAATGAGGATCATTTACATTAGGATGGATTACAGAATTGCTACGTGTTCCAACTTAATATTGTTTATAAAAGCAGTATTTCTGATATTAATACAGACTGTCACAGCCATAGCTTTCCTGAGTGCAAAGTAATAAACACTCAAACTGCTCACTCAGACGAAATATGTCACTGCTTTACCTTCAGCATGAGACAACAAAATACCAATTCAACAGAGGGGCCCACTTCATGTCTTCCATAGAACGAACCACCCAGACACAGAAAAAGCAGAGCACCTGATAGATCAGATTTACAGCAAGGTCACGCATGTGAAAGCACCGATTCAACAAGAGAAGCTTCAAGAGTAGACAACTCTAGTAGATGATGGTGAACATCAAGACAACAGCCGACAAACTCATCACAAAGCATCACAAAAGCAATCCCTGCACAAGCCGAAGCTCCCAGGAAGGCATCTGCGACTCACAACTGCCACAGCAAGTGCAAGCGGCCACAGATGTACCAGGCAGAGCTGTAGCCTCCAGCCTTCCCTCCGCTCCAGACAGCCCCATCTGCACGTGCTCCCAGCTCACACGGGGCAGCCAGTGCTGGGCTACATACTGCGCTGCTCGAGGACAACACTGCATTGATGCCGGACTGCTTTTACGCCTAAGGAAATTTGAAAAATGAGTAGCTTGCTTAGTCAGTATCACAAGCTTCTCTGGTTTTGCAAAAATTATAATTTTCAAGTCAAAATTATAAGGTTAGAAGGCTAAGAGATGTAAAACATATGTGCTGCTTCCACCATGATGCTGGGAGAAAGAACCAGAAGATGAGCTGGTTTGGGAGTCCACAGCTTTAAAAACAAGATGGCACATACAAAGTGATTATTCTTTTCTGATATATTTTTCCCCCAGGTTTTTTTATTACTTTCCTTAAAAGCCAACAAGGGCCACTAGGTTTGCCCAATGCAGAATACCAACTCAACTTGAACACCGATTTACTTTCTTACATTAAAATTCTCACAACCACTGACAAATTTTTTTCCTCATTGGAAAACACAGCTGCCTTTTTAAAACCTACGTTTTGAGTTTAGATTAGTTAGCGCTGAAGTCCACCGGTGCAAAGAAAGCTTACAGCTGCGTTAAGTTGTTTACCTCTAAAGAGAGCAAGAAGTTAAGGGAGAGACAGGAGCTGTCATGGGCCTAAAATCTGGCCTAGATTCGCCAGAGAGCATTTTAGTGAGTTACATTTCGCTTCTTAATATAGCTAAAAGAACCATTTCATGTATCAGCAGTTATGCACAAACCAAATACCCTTCCCATTCTGCAAAATTTCTCAAATTATTTTTAACTACAATAAAAGATAAAGATGGCAGCATTTTTTCAACAAGATTTATCGGTTACTTCAAATTTGGAGGGAACTTTGTGTCATCAGCCTTTTGTGTTTAAATTATCATTACTATGAATTACATGCAAATAGATGGGAGAGCATATTACAAGAAATTAAGTTTCCCTTAGCCCACATGTTTTAAAGAAAATGTTAAAGTACCTACACTGTAAATTAATAAATTAAATTTTGCAATATTCTAACAGAGAGGTCAAAGAAGAATGTAATCCCCCATTCCCCCCTCCTCGTTTTAAATACTCACTAATTCATTGAGTGGTAAAGTGCACTTAACATGCATCGTATGTTAAACAGACTTGACATAATTATAATCTAATATTCAATAACCATATGACAACACAGCAGTTATATTACATTTCTTGTAGGCTCTAGAAACCACAGACTAAGCATTCGTCAAATCTACCTGCACTTGAGATGGGACCACATCATCAACGTGTGTGCGCCAAACGGTGCCTTCAGCAGAATAGGCCTCCTGACAAAAGAGCCTAACCCTCCTGCCAGTTCAAAGACCGCTTAGTGCATTTAGCTGGGCATCTAATGATGCAGTATCCATCAATTTTCTCTTGTAAAATGAAAATGAAAGGCTTATTACTATACTATTAAGCTAACCGCAGTAGCTACAAGGAAAAAACTGTGAGACTACTAAAATCAAAAATGTGTTCATATTTATATGCGCTCATTTTGCAATAAAATATAGGAGGGGGAAAAAAAAGTCTTTAAAAAGAACTCGTTATATGCTACTCATGTTTTGGAAAAGTTGATTATATTACCCAGAAAACTTACAGAAATATTTCCAAAACTTTATATTGCAGTCATCTAAAGAAACAATTTTCCTCAATGAAAACAAATATTTTTATCACTGTGGTTACTGTATGAAAAAGTACAAATTAGTAAAAGAAACCTCCAAATTAAAAAAGAGCATACACCTAAAATCTAGGAAGTTCTATAAAAGAAAACCCTCCTTGCTGGCAGTAAGAAAAAGGCACCATCAGTCTGCAGTCTCTCATTAGTAAGTACAGTCCTCAGGATATTTGGAAACCTACTACACTATTATGTTTCTTTTTCAAAGAAAAAGATTATACTTCGGCACACCGCAAGGGAGATCATTAAAGGCATAAAGAGCAGTTGGGTACCCAGTTCTCTTAGAAATGCAAGGAGAGCTAGACATCTCTCGCTGAGTCTACTCTCCGAAAGTCTCCTCCACAGGAAACGTTGTCTTTCAGTACAAGAACTGGTTTCTTTTCATTAAAAGACAACATAGCTTAAAAACATTCTCTTGAAAAAGTTAATGCTGCCTTTTTTTTTTTTGCCTTTTTTTTTTTTAATTACATGGTTATTTGAGGAGACAGCAGTCCAGAACTCTAACACGTGGATCAGTAAAAATACTGCAGTAGGGTAGTATAAACCATGAGTCTGAAAAAGTTTACACTAGTGAAAAATACAGCTTGTATCTGCCTCACCTCCAGGTATAGCATGAGAGAAGAGCACACCCAGCACCCAGAGACAGATCAATAAAATCACAACCTGTTGGGGTTCAGGACCCTGAGAACAATTTTCAATATTAACATCTGTAGATTATCAAGACATTTCTAAAGCACCCTAATGTTTCACAGCATAAGCAGTTACACTACTACAAACCGATAATATCGTCATTGCAGGGCTGCTGAAATGGTACAACTGTTGTGATAAAGCCCTGTGTTTTTACAGAACGGATTAGAGTTTTAGTGGCCTCTGGTCCATTCTGCACTGAATCTAATTTTGTAAGAGGCATTAACACAACATTTATTGAAATGAAAAGCAAGTTTGCAAAAAAAAAAGTCTACCACCTAAAAAAGCAGGTATGGTTTATATAAATGGGACTATATTTGTCTGAACATAAAGCGGAAGAGAATAGGCAAACCAAATTATACTAAGTTCCACAGAAAAAGCATGCTGTTTTCTACCATAACATTTGCCACTTCACACAAAAAGAAACATTTATTTGAGGCTTTTTCAACACAGTACACGGTTATGTGTGCTAAGAGAAACGCATAGAAATATTTTTAAAAGGGTACTGAATAGAAATGACTAATGAGACACAAAAAGCACAGGCAGGACTATAGCTGCCCACAGGGAAGAGGGGTTTCTCTAGCCAGGCCTCTAATGAAGCAAAAGATTAAATGCAAAAGAAAAAAAAAATAATTTCATATATCCTCTATTCATATAATGTTACAGGTATTTCTCAGAAAATATATTTTAGCACTGAAGTACTCCAATGGAATAAAGGTCTGTTTGGTACAGACCATAATATTCAGTATCTAGATGTATCTTTTGTACTAAAAGCCCTCCTAAGGGTGTTCAGATACCAACACAAAGAGCTCTGAAGATCAAATTCTGCCGTGAGACATTTATATGAAATTCCAACACAGCAACACCAGTCAGGCAAGTGAAAACTGAAAGGCCAAGAAATGACAAGTATTCAGGAAAGAGAGTTCTAACCCACTTTCAACGTACTTTTTTTTTTTAAATTACCAATAGTGGAAAAAAGTTATTTTTATTTATTTCAACTTCCACCTCCTTTTTATTATGGCGATTTAGTCACAAGCAAGGAAGACGACTTGGGTAGCTGGCAGTTTCCTTATATTTGTATCTGGATCAACAGACATGCATACTGCATTTAGGACAAACTAGAGAACAGACTGAAGCCTGAGCATCTGAGACAGTCTAAATAGATGCTAGGCTATAAAGGGGTATTAAAACCAAAACAGACCAGGGGAAGGTAGTTTTTTTCCAGTGTGATTCACTTCTGCTGACACTGTATACCCATCCCTTCGTCACCACACCTCCCAGGCTGTTTTGCATGTTGTGTTCACGGCCCCACGCAGACTTCAGGAGGTTCCCGATAACTGCACGAGAACTGAGGCCAGCTGCTCCTAGCCACCATCACATAGAAGCTATGACAAAAGAGTAAAAACGTAGAAAAAGGACTCTGCTTAGCCAATTGTCCACTAAATCCACTTGGCCTCCTGTGGGAGAAATAAGGCATGTCAATCAGAGAAAGTCCAGAAATCTTCCCCTCCTACCCCTCCTCTAAATGGCACCGCTTTATAAACTACACAGCTGCAGCTATTCGCCTTTGCCTAGTCTTTAAACAGCCTTATAGACATAAACAAAAAAAGGTGGGGTTTTACGTAACAGCAAGCATTTTATGACAAAAATAGTTGAGGAAAGGCCAAACATTCAAAACAAGTAAATAAAAGGGAAGTAATCAGATGAGCAAATTTGGCTTCAATTCACGTGTCTCTGAAGGCACAATCACTTTCTTTTTTTAATTTGTAAAATACTGATGTTACATGCAAGGGGGCACATACAGGCTTGTGAAGATAGCAGATTTTTCTATTAGTTATTTCTAGTCTTAGAAAAGCAGAATTGCACAAGAATAGAAGACAGAAGAACAGAAGAAGAACAGATCATTGCCATAACACACACATGCTCTTCCTAAACCTCAGTGCTTACTGCAAAGCATGGGCTTCTGACCTTTCCTGTCCATTTCTGGGATGCTGATGAGAATAGATTAGCTGGGAATATCTCATTTTGATTTCCACTCTATTCCTGAGAATATACACAAAAAAGGAAAATAATGCAGTTATACCTCTTGAGCACGAGGAGAAATGTCAAAATTGCTGTAATGGATTTAACCGGAAGAATTGCTTTTCTACATTCTGTCACCAAGATTGATATGTGCAAGTTGTTTCGGTGAAAGAAAGCACCAAAACAGAAGGACTTGTCTCCTCAAAGTTTCCTTCAAAGAAGTTGGTTAATGCCCTGAGGGTTGCAGATTTTTCTCTTCTCATTTGTTTCAGTATTTGTTGCAACACCTGTGTTGATAGGAGTAACATAAATTCCATACTAAAGCTGTTTGAATCCTGCTAAGCCCAAATCTAAGAGAGAGATCCAGGAACTCTGCGTTGTGACCAAACAGCACCATCACCTCTTCTAGCCACGAAGCAAAGATACTGTGACCACGCAAAGCTACGCAGTAGCAAGACCAAAACTGTACTTTGAACCTGTATACCTAAAAAAGCAACAGTAACTAGAGATACAGACCCAAGGGTTTCATCAGCTCCTGCATAACGTGTGTGCACAGGAAATGTCTAGCTTCCTTTAAATTCTTTCAGCCACATCCAATAAAGGAAGAAAATTAGGTACTTACAGATACAGCTGCTCATATATCAAGGGCTCCTTTCCGTAAGCCAAGCTGGACGGTTCCCCGACACATGCCATCTTTGACCGATGAATCCCAAAAGCAGGGTTCCCAAAATAGGAGCACGTTACACCTCTATTAGATGACTTTTTTTTTTTTTAATATCTGTATGTTCATTAACACCAGATTACTAGGTACTCAGACAAAGCAGCGGCCCACTGTGGTACTGACAGAAGTGTACATTCAGGGTTAACAATTCAACACAGAAATCATTCCTGGCTCCCTCACAGATTTCAGCAGCCAAAGCAGATTAGATTAGTTCTGCTCTGCCAACAGGAGTAATTATCACTATATGCAGTAAAAAATAGCTGTAAGGATTTCTTAGTGAATGAAGTACGGACACACTGATGAAGTCTTAATTCATCATCTGTTAAGGTCTTTTCCTAAGCCAGCAAGAGGGAAGAGAGTAATATCAGAGTCAAGAATGGAAGTTCTAACATTTCTATTGTTCCTATGCATGCCACTTTTCTTGTAAAGGTCTTTAAATCCAGAGTCTTACTGATGGTAGGCAATGCAAAAGGGCCATAAGGAATTTAAAGACCAAGTCAATGTGAGAGGATGAATGCTCCTATTTTCAGTAAGCAAATGAAAGCTACAAGGCTGTCTCCAGAGATTTTTTTGGGTTTAAGTGTCAAAACATCACAAGTAAGCATTATTCTTTTTCTCACTCTTAGAGAAAACATATTAACTTGCAAATTACATTTAAAAAAAGAAACTAATGCACATAAGAACACGTCACTCACAGCAAAGGAATTCAGTTTTTGGTTCTGCATTTGGCCTCTTGTTCTGCAAACCATCTCCATCATTCAGATGATCAATATTTTTAAAGCTCTAAGCAGAAGCAAACAAGCCAAATATTAAATACCTCCTAAACTTTGCTCTCCAAAAGGTTACAAAGCAGATACACTAATAAAGATGGAGGAGACAGCACACCGAGTTCTGGAAGAGGCAGGTGCATTATCAGGATCTCAGCAGCTTACAACCTATACCTTAGCTCTTTGTATAGTCGCTTAATAATCACTTTTGGGTAACAAAACATGCAAGACTGGTACCATTACATAACCGTGAATAATTTTGCTAAGAAATGTGCTGTGCAAAGAACAACAACAGACGTTCCTTAATTCAGAGAATTAAGGGATAGCTAGGGAGATCTGTAGTGTTATTAGCTTACTAGATGTGGGCATTCTTTGAAGGCCTACACAATGCATAGGATGCTGTATGAACTATAAAACATATTAAATTCCTTTGAACCACTGCTAACACAGTATGAATATTAATAGCGTGTTCTTTATTTGCTCAGTTAATGTAGTAATTAAATATTCATAGAAATGCTGCTCTTAAAATTCCTAACTGACTACTATTCAATTGCATCTATTGCATTTTGGCTTGAGTATGAAGGTTTGTTTACGTACATTTGCTTTTCTCTGTGCTTCAAAGAAAGAAAATGGAAACTGAAACTTGAAAAAAAGCTGAGGAAGCACAAAGGATGCTCAGCTTTTATTAGTACTGATATGGAGTGAACAGAGGGCAGGGGAAAAAAGCTCAGGACTTGTCGCGCATTCCTGACTCTCTCCTTGGCTATGCTGGTGCTATAGCATTGGTTAAGCAACTGAGGGCAAAGCAGCATTTAAATTCTCTGTGTCCCTTAAGTCAAGTAGAATCATAGAATCGTTCTGGTTGGAAGAGACCTCCAAGATCAAGTCCAACTGTTAACCTATCACTACCAAGTCCACCACTAAATCATATCCCTTAGGGCCACATCAAAACATCTTTTGAATACCTCCAGGGACGGTGACTCCACCACCTCCCTGAGCAGCCTGTTCCAATGCCCGACAACCCTTTCGGTGAAGAAATTTTTACAAATATCCAATCTAAACCTCCCCTGGCGCAACTTGAGGCCATTTCCTCTTGTCCTGTCATCTGTTACTTGGGAGAAGAGACAGACCCCCATCTCTCTACAACCTCCTTTCAGTACTCCTACCAGCCACTGGCTACTTCTAGTCGATGGTCACATTCAGCCAATACCTTCCATGTCTGACCTCGTGCATCAGAACAGGAGTCACTAGGCTGCCTGAAGAAGCAAGAAACCTTGTCTCCTTTACCTATTGCAAGACGAAAAATAAGAGAGCGCTTCGGGAAAGCACACAATCACTAAACAGATGGGACTTTTTAGAGCATAGAGCCCCAACTACAGGAATTCCCCAAGTGTAATTGGCAGGAGGCATGGGTGGGAGCGCAGGACAGCATCCTGTTGCAAAGGGCAATTTTTTGAGTAGCCCTTTGTTCCCCGCTAGCAAGACTTAACAAGTCTGTTCTGCAGTATCTTGTCAAAAAGAACAGCAATGGGAACACAGCATTAAGTATGCAAAGTACACAGAGATTAGCTAAGGGATTCCTGTGCTTAGTTACCTTTTCAGATGACTAGCCCTATCGGTCTTACATCCCGAAGTTTCATCCTTAAAGTGTCTTTCACTAAGGATCTCAGTGTCTTACAAACAAATGCAAAAGGAGGAAGACAAAGGGAACATGAAAAACAGTCCTGAGGAGAACAAGAATAGGAGGAAGACAGCAGCAAGTAAATGAAAAGAGGACCACAGGAGAAGGAACAGGAAAGGGACAGACACACAGTGAAACAAAAGTTTAAAAAGAAAATCAAAATAAACCAACAGAGAGAAAGATCCAGTGGGAAAGACCACTGAACTAAAAATGGATTTGACTCGCTAATGATTAAATTGTGGGAAAACATGAAATAAAAGCCAAACACAAGAAAATTACATGTTAAAATTTTGGTGTTAAAATACTTCAGGCAAAACTATTTATGAAACTGCCATTTAAAGTAAGACAGTAGTCACTGTGCTGTAAATCATATTTATAATTATGACGTGGAAAACTGCTTCTATAAGAGGCAGAACTGTAAAGGACACTGATTTTCTACTCGGATGTATTGTCGTTGGTCCTAACATAGGGTTTCTAATCACTCACATTTCAACTCAGTTGATGAAATATTGTGTGAAACTGTTTCATAGACACAGAAACCTCAAAACCAACACCCACCTAATGTATTTAAACTTAATGGGGGGGAAACTCTAAAGCCTACAGCCTAGCTGATACATTTAAACAGCAAAATGAATGGAAAACCTCAAACAAATTAGCACTCAATGTTTTCATGATCAGAGAAAAACACAAAAATCATATCCACACTCAAACCATAAAAAACCTTACCGCTACAGTATGAAATACAGATCTTCAGATCGGTGCTAAAGAGAACACCCAACGCATTTCTTTGATATTGTTAGCTTGGCACACTAAGATGCTACTTCCATTGTATCTTAGTATCTTTTTTTCATGACTATGCTTGGTTTTTACAAGTCTCTAATGTTAGTGTAATAACATGAAAGGACATCTTACTTTGCCCATACCTGTGCAAGGGAAAGTAATCTTGGGGTGTAAGGAGCCCTACGAAGGTGTGGCAAAAGACATTCATATAAGCTAAAGGAACAGAATTCACCTGAAGGATCTACACTTGACTTCAGTTCCATTACAGAAACACAATCCCTTTTGCTATTTCTGCCCCAGCCCTAAAAATAAGCACCATTGAATTCATCTTCTGAACTGGATTTCCTTTGTGAATAAATTGTGGCCCTAGTGCCCTAGACACAGGCCCTACAAGGCCACACCTGGATCTCAACTATGTAATTCCTTTACAAAGACCTACAGTGTGGATTTTTTAAGATTTTTTTTTAAGTTAACATGTACTGACTTGTTCTCTTCTAAGCACTTTAAAAAGTCTCAAAAGCTGTCAACACTGAATCCTGCACAGAAATTCAACACAACAGGGGAAAAAAAAAGTATTCACAGGGTTAGTCAGTGTCTATTAAAGGTGAACCTCACACAACTAACTCCTATGCTCTTCCATTTCTTACCAGCAGATCACATAGACCACAGAATCATAGAATCATTTAGGTTAGGAAAGACCTTTAAGATCATTAAGCCCAACCGTTAACCTAGGACTGCCAAGCCCACCACTAAACCATGTCCCTAAGCACCACATCTACACATCTTTTAAATACCTCCAGGGATGGGGCCTCAACCACTTCCCTGGGCAGCCTGTTCCAGCACTTGACAACCCTTTCGGTGAAGAAATGTTTCCAAATATCCAATCTAAACCTCCCCTGGCGCAACTTGAGGCCATTTCCTCTCATCCTATGGCTTGTTACTTGGGAGAAGAGACCAACACCCACCTCCCTACAACCTCCTTTCAGGTAGTTGTAGAGACTGACAAGGTCTCCCCTCAGCCTCCTTTTCTCCAGGCTAAACAACCCCAGTTCCCTCAGCTGCTCCTCATAGGACTTGTGCACGTACTAGGTCTGTGATTTCCAACAGGAAGGAACAATATTCTTATTAACATTCATTAGTGTTAACATACATGATTCATTAAATACTTTAAAATGTTTTCTTGAATTGCACATGAGTAGTCTTTTCCAAGCTCTTACGATCATGGAATAAATTCCTGGCAAGACCTTAAGGATGTAAGTACAGCTGTCTACAAATTGCCAAATATGAATACAGCTGTCCTCTAGTTACCTATTTTAAAAATCCACTGTTCTATTTTTGCTGGTGTGTCACTTCAGGTTTGCAGTTTATTGGACCATGCTCTCTGTGGCCAGGACAGAGGTTTCTGATATATTCAGAGAACGCTTCTCAAGGATTGCAAGTGAAACAAGTAGAACAGCCAAGTCCAGAAGCCCAAACCACAAACCAGTGGGAATAGCCATGGAATGAAAAACAAACTCCAACAATAAATTTGCAGGATTGGAAGTGAAAACTCAGTGGTCGCAGAGTATACCAACTACATTTTTACACCTTGTGATATTCTCTGGAGCTTCAACATGTTCACCTGGCATCAAATGTCATCTTTCATGCACCAAGTGCTGTACAGTTCAGATCTCAAAAGCTGAGGAACAAAGTCAAACTCTCAACTGCTCAAACTTATCGTACACGTGCGTGGAGCTCCATCTTACTTATCAGGCTGAGAAAGTTAGATGCTTCTGCAATCTTTATTACCACATATATTGCATTTGAGCACTTCCCAGTAACAATGAGTACTCTATTAAAAGCAAATTCAGAGTTTACTTTACTGGTCTCAAACTCTCACACAATTTTAAGTAGAGCAATGGGTACCAAACACATCATCTCTTTCTGCTCAGTAGTAAAATAAAACGACCCAGGCCAGGGTGTGGCAGAAAGTTCGCCTTCATTCACCGAGCGAGCACCAGGTGTTCCACCTGCATTTCTGTCCCCAGTGAAGCCAAGGCTCAGACCAAGTGCTGAGCTCTTGTAACAGCCAAATAATCATGGCAGAAAGCAACCCTTTTAACTATTTAACGAAGTTTTTTTGTCCCACTCCATAGGAGGGGCTTTCTGCCCCATTGCTTCGTATTAAAGAAAATGAAGAAGAGAATGGTCCTAAAATCTGTATTGCTCTCCATCATGACAGGGAGGAAAAAAAAAAGTCATACAAGTTTATAATACAAATATCTAACTACATAAACTATAGTAAATGGCTAGAAAAAGCAGCAGCTACCCTCACATGCCATTCCATTGTTAATGGAAAAATCATTTGTTGTCTGAAAGGTTTTTTAATATACGTATTCAGGTGATTTTACCTCTAAAATGTATTAAACTATAAGCTTTCAGCACATATGTAAAGATGAAAGCAAGAGAAATTCTAAATATGATTAAAAATAGGGAACAACAATTGCACTACATTACAAATAAATTGTTATTACTGTATAAGCAATCTAATTATATTACTCACATAGCAATACAAATTTATTTATAATCCAATTATAAACCTGCAGAAAACCCACTCCTCTTCCCAAGACATCAAAACCCTGGGCAGGGCGGGGCACAGGGCCTCCATCTTCTTCAGTCATCAGGCCACTGCACTGACACGGTGAGGGGCCCGACACGGCCAGCACGCTGACCACCATGGCCTGCGCTGCTCTGCCGACTTTCCCAGCAGCCGGCACCTGCCGGGAGGGAGGCAGGGAGGGAAGGAGGGAGGCCTCCACCACAGCTGCTCACCTCCGCGTGCCGCTGGGGGCCTTCGGCCACAAACCACCCTTCCCACAGCCACCCACCCTGCCAAACCTCTCCGACGACCTCCTGGCGAGCCCGTCAGGACCCACACAACACCGGCTAAACGCTAGCCAGAATAAAGATAAAAGATCACACTGGATGCAAAATCCTCCAGTGCCCCAGCAGGCCTCATACTTCAGAGGTTTATGAAGCAACTTCTAAGCAGCCGGTAAAATCGGCCAGGATGAGACAGGCCATCCCAAACATCCAAAAACCATAATCTTCCAAAAGAACTGTGAGGGGAATATCAGTGAGGGGATCTTCAAAATATCAGTGAGGGGAGCCACAGGGCCGTTCGTTCCCCCTCGTCTCGAGAGGCCTCAGCTCGGACACTCATGCAAGTTCAGGAGACCTTGCTGCCGGGGTCACCTACACCTTCGGAGACTTTGTTGATCACACCAGGAGAATGGGAAGCCTAAGGCGACACAACTCCACAAATGTTTAATGTTTCCAGATAACACAGACCAGGTAAAGCAGTATTAAAAGCAGGCGGGTACTATACTACAATTCGTTTTGTCAACGAGATTTAAATACACAACTCCACACAGACCGTGTTGTTAACCAGCACACGCCTCGCCTCCAAGAACATGTTCTCAAACAGATGGTGTCACCTCAGGACCTGCAGGATCCGCACGAAGTATAGAAACATAGATATTTCAAGTAAAATACATGTATTTATTTCAACCTACAGTGAGGAAAAACGTTTAACACCATTTATTCCATAAGTAATTACAATGTTCTAAAACTCTGATGTTTTATCTTACACACTACAGCAAGTCTTTCAGAGGAACAATCTATGTGGATGATTTCTAAGACTGATTTTTATTTGGTCCAATCACTTGTAGTACTGCATTACCTCAAATGAGAGTTAAAACACTTCCAGTATTAATGACACAGCTTTTTGGAAATACTTAAAAGCTGCTACATAGACCACACATAATTTGAAGGTTTGGGTTTTTAAAAACAAACAAAAAAAATAAAACAAACACAGAAAAAAATCAGAACACACTTTCTAAGTCAGTTTGGTGAAGTATCCCCTCTCGCTTGCTTTGAATATGCTACCTACCACTTCCATTGGAGACCCCTCTGTTTCCACACTGGAAAGGACAGCAAATAATTTTCTCTTTCCTCAGGCCTCGCATATTCTCCCTCTCTTCTCAAAGGTGAAAAATCCTTCTTTTTCTATTGAGCTGTTCCTTATTGCTTCATACCTTTGAAAACCTCTGCTGTCCTCCTTCTCTGCACCTTTCTCATTTTATTACAACCTTTTTAAAACAGGAGACCACAACTACATAATACAGGAGCACTGTGGCTTATGCAGTAGACTGCAATGGCATAATGAGCCATAATGCATAATAGCATAATGAATGTTTTGGGCACTAAACAAGCCTCTGCAAATGCACTTTGCAAAAACCCTTGGGTGCTACATCCTCCACAGATGTCTGCTGGAACAGATTACTGTTCTGAAGAATCTGGCCCGGATGATGATGAGATATTGAAGTAGATGAAACAGTGGTTTGATCCATGACTGCAATTCCTGTGATAAACAGGACACAAAACCATTAATAGTTCTCAATGTTCAACAATTGTCTGAGGGAAAAGTCAGTTAAAATACAACTCTAAAAATATAGAGACTAATGTCTTTGTAACCACAACTGTTTGCCACACAGAGTCACTCTGAAATCCAGCCAGTGTTAGGCAAACTGCACTCTATTTCTTCAGTGACGTGTAACCTTCCTAATTAAGGAATTCAAAGTGAAATATTGATATAATGCAAGAATCAGTAAGTTTTAGAAGAAATTCTATCATCAGCAACATTAATTTACAACATCAACTTAAAATTAGGTGACTCCTTATGAAGCTGCAGTAGGTTTCCCTCCTTAAGAAGGCAGACAAACAGCGAAAGGTAAACCTGACACAAAATGTCTCAGCTGTACATCATCATAGGTCCTTGCTGTCTAAAAGGCTGCATTCACTCACCCCAGCTGTCTGCCAAAATGAAACACATCATTGAAGGCAGCCCAAATTTGTGTGGGAGATGTCTCAAAATCACGTAAACACCTACTTCCACCAGTATGAATTACCAGCTGTGATCATCTCAGCAGCAGCCAATGAGTGAATGCTCATGGAAACTCAACTGTCACCTCTATATGCGGCCCATTTAATGTCACAGTTGAATCATATTGATGCCTTGCCTCTCAGTAACATCTGAAGTACACCAATGAACGGTCCAAAACTTTATTTCAAAGGACATCAATTTGACATCTCACAAAGTAAAACATAACCATGAGTACGGTCTCATGAGAAGGAAGGATATTTATGAAAAGAAGAAAAAAATTTAAAATTAAAATCCTAGACCACAAGTCAGTATTTATTAGATAGCCTAAAACAAACAAATGATGAATAAACCGAATACTATGAAAGCTCTGCAGCAGAGTATAATTTAGAATTATCTGGACTCTCAGTCTGCTGAGCAATTTGCTACAGCACGATCAGGGTTTTAAATGGAGTACGTGGGCGCCAGTAAGAAGTCTGCATTACTGAACCATACTATGTGCTGAGTCTTAAGATACTAATATCACATTTTTCTCCAATTCAATTATTCTTAAGTTACTGTAATATAGATGGCTGTTTCAAACAGCTCATTATAACCAACATGAAGGCAGGTTCAGTAAAGAACCCAACATAATTGTTAAAAGATCTGACCCTCAGTCTTCAGCAGGAAAAGTCCATGGGAGATCACACAAGACCACACATGAAAGCCACCTTTTCAACAAGAGAGCAGCATGGAGCCCAAGATGCGGAGCAAGCTTAATGCCTCCACGCAGCCTCCAGTGCCCCATCTCAGATCCCATAATAATTAAATCATTCAGCAGTGCAAAACAAAACCAGCGTACTGGCAAAAAGCTTTATTGTTATTGTATATTGGCAGTTCCTGCAATATAGGTTACAAAATCGAGGGGTGCTGATGAAGCCCAGGAGAAGCTGTTCGGAGCAAGGGGCAGAATGAGGTGTCACACATGAGAGCACTCCACTTAAATAACCACCCAGAGGACTCTACCACCAATACCTTGTCACATACAACTATCTTGCCACCAGATATTTTCACTCTTTTGCTATGCAATCACCTTGGGAAAAGAACTACAGAATATTCTACCAAAACAATAATTCTAGTTATGAAAGTACAATGTGCTTTGAGTTCTGCCAAATTATTCCAAGTGTCTGTAGATGAACTGTGTTAAGGATCATTTTAAAATAAAGAACTCATCCCAGCCTTTAAGCTACTGACTTCCAGCTGAAGGATTTCAGAACAACACTACATGTATATTGGTGACCTCATGAAAAGCAAATTTCCTGAACCATTGTTAAAAACACCTGTAAAAGGTATTCCCCATCCCTGAAAGAAGGGCCATGTAAATGGTTACCGTTAGTTTCATGCTTATATTTTCATCTCTCAAATTTACAAATAACATACACATCAGTGCTGGAAATGTTCTACCATAGAGGGGATCTGAGAACAACTAACATAGGAATTCCTCAGGCAATGCTCTTCTGGTCTTCTGAACTTCGTAACAGGGCTGGATCCTGCCTATTCTACTCATAAAATTAATCCTATTAAAATCATAAAGTGCTCAATACACATAGAGCAAATTAATTAAATATTTACTATTTTAGCAACAGTGTATGCTAGCAGGACACAGAATTTAACTTGGTTTTATAAATACATCCCTATCATCTTAAATTTAATATCATCAACAAAATTAAGTTAAAAAAGGCACACCGAAATCATAGGAAGATACTGGCTATTTGCACAAATCTTCATAAAAATCAACAGTCACTCTTGTCATAGCTAAAAAAATTCCTGCATGAGCAGTAACCTGTTACAGGTTTTGGCACTGATGCATACATAAAGGAAAATGTAGCAACATAATGTAGGGACAGTGAAAGCATCTGCCCGCCTGCAAGCTGTAGACAAATATTTTTTTAAACCTATTATACAAAAGAACACACACAAAAGCAATACAAACAGCTGCTATAACATACTTTCAGACCCCTGAACAGGCATCAGCTTACTAAATTGCCATAACAGAACACAAATGATTCCTTAGGTGTTTTTTTAAATAACATATTGAATGCAAACATTGGAGCTAAACTGTAAGAATGTCTAGGAAGCCTAATTTTATGTCTGATTTTGTTTAGCATTATTTTGTTCTACAGACTATTCAGCTAAATACAATGAAATCTAAGTAAAATACAATATGATCCTGGACCAGTTTCTATCTTCTAAAAAGCATAATAGCTTGGTAAGATGACAAAGCAGGTGGAGATTAGAAAGAATAACAAAATCAATATATACGCAATTTGTAACTGGGAATTTATAACAACGACAGATCTTCCTCTGCCTCTCTATGGAGATGGTTCTCAGCACAGGAGAAGTAATAAGAGTGATTTTCAGACAAGTGGACACAATAATACCACAAGGCTGATTCTTGCGTTTAAGTCAGATAAGCAGAATAGTAGCACCGAGTCCCTGTAGCAAGAGACAAACTTGCTCAATTTGTTGATAGAAGATAATATACTGTGAACAACTAGACAGAAAAATTATTCAGCAACATCCTTTTGAATAGAGGAGAATAAGTGAGGTTATGTGAAACAAGGGCAGGAGAGTAAATAGGCAAAACAATTAGAATAGATCCTTGCAACTAGTTTTGTGGCTATATTCTTCAGGAAATATTCATATTAAGATCCTGTTTGCTTTTTTCAGAAACTAGCATTTCTCCATTTGTGACAATAATATGCTACTTCTCAATATGTGTTTTTAAAAAAAAAAAAAAAGACCAGAAGTCAGTATACAGTAGGGATCTGAAGTATATAGACTAATTATTTAACTTTTGCACTGCTCATTTATTTCTAAATGAAACCATGAGAGCAGCTATGTGGGTATTTTCTATACCAAGGACTGGAAACTCACAAGTTTGTGACTCATTATTCCCTGCCTGAGAACGGCTGTGCCACACACAACTGACCGAACTGACTGATCCTCTGACTCATGGATCTACCAAACCCCAAGTCGAGATCTGCTACCAGCCAGGGGCCACCCCATCGGGAGGCGAGCATCTCCATACGTATTCTCGGCAAACGCTCCCACATCCACTCTGCGCAAGCCTTCCCCCCTGCTTCAGAAGTCTCCTCAGGGCAGAAAGGGGCAGCAGTCTAACTTGTGGAGACCCAAGTTATCCAAACATCTGCTAAAGCCTGTTAAATGTATACGCTGCCAGCAGTAAGCAATGCAAACTGAAGTTCATAGACATCTGTTCTCTGTAACTCACAGAGAAAATTACTCTGTAAGGATGGCAGGGGGACTAATAAACTGTCCACCTTCTGTATTATTTTTTACTATGTCCACCCTATCCACTTACGACAGCAGCACCACAGTTAAGAGATGCTACTTCTCTACATGGAAATTATTTTTTAAGTAAAAAACAAGCAAAAACATCAATTGGATATCAGGGGTAATATTTATCAGTCTATGTAAGTAATAAATGATAAACGTAACAGTAGATGATTTTACTTCATTTTTGTAAATCACTAGACCTAACCAGCAGGAAATAGTTTCAACCTCAACAGATTTTAAACTTTTAAAACCTCTGAGATATGTTCAAAGAAAATTCGGGGGGGATCAATTAGCACGACTGCTACTGAAAAGTAGACTGAAAAGAATAGATTTGAGGTCAATCATGTAGTGTCATCAGAGAGCTAGAGTAGAAATAAGTCTTATCTAAGTAGAAAATAAGTCTTAGATGCTCTGGTTCAAACAAAATTCCCTTTTTAAAACCAGTATGCCTTGCTACTGGAAGGTATTTCTGATTTGTTTTTAACAGCCACAGAGAACTAGTAAAAAATAAGTTGTCCTATCTCCACTTCTGTCAAAGCAAGTCAAGTTACTGCCCAGTCTGTCTGCTAAAAGTGGTAATTTCTTGAATGCAACAGAGGACATTGAAGAACACACAGAGGAAATCCAAGGACCTCCTAACACAAGAACATGGAAATCACTTCTCCTTTTTGTCAGCCGCTACTGTTTTGAAAACTTGAAGTTTGATGATTAAAAAAACACACCCATTTCAAAGACAGCTGGGGGAAAAAAAAAAGGAATCATCTGCAATTCATTTATTTGTTCCTTCTAGTTCTTAGAAGGCTTCTACTTCCAAAGAAGGTTATAATCATTCTAAGGCAACCAACAGTGTGTTATCATTAATACTAAGGCAGTAGACATAACCAAAACAATATTTCTAATGTTGCCAGAAAAACCCACAAAGTATTTGGTCATCATGTGTCTTTATAGTGAATCTGTAGCCCCTCAAGATCTCTAGCTTACTTTCCCCTTGAGACATTAACAAAACTTTCAATCAATAGTATTTCCAAAAAAAAAATCTCAGGGACAGACTAGGGTACAGCATTACTTCCCAAAATGCAGAAATACCTTCACAATGTCATAGCCCACACCTAACATGTTTTTTTACAGAAGAGGGGAATCCTACTGAAAATGAGAAAACTCCACAGAATCAAGGAATTCAGCGAAACAGGCCAAAGGTGCAGGTGATACAGGACGGGCAGCATCCCCATAAGGGAGTCACTCCTGTCCTGCACAGATGGAGACTTACAAGACTAAGCACATCAATAAGTGAATACAGAGACGTGACAATGGTTGGAAAAGAATATGACTAAATTAAAAAGTACAACAAATTTTTAAAGGAATTTCCCTAGTTAAAAATCACTCTCACAACTACAAAAAGTGAATAAAGTTGAAGGAAGCATAAGAGTGGGCCAGACTTTACAATGGAAAACTTCAATGATGGAAAGCATCGATGCAACTAGGAAACTAAACAAAAGCCACCTCCTTCCCAGCAGCATATTTCAGTTCTGAAGGGGGATGTGAGGAAAGTGATTTTGAAGTTACGAAGGATCCAATACTGAAGTAAAAAAATCACTGGCCTGGATTAAGCTCTCATCAGTATCTCATCATGAAACAAACAGTTTAAAGCTGCTCTAGTACTTCAAATGGTATGAAACCATAAAATCAGCCAGCATAGCAGGATGAATGTCACAATAATTATTCTTCAAATACATGTTCTCCATTAAACCAGGAACTGCATGACAAAATTTTAATTTAGTCCCATGAGAACCTTTAAAAAAATAACTCTCATATGGTAACATTGAACTGCTTCACCCTCACAAGTGGAGAATGATGTGAACAAATCAAGACAAGAGGTGCTTATTTACAGGACACTCACTGACCATTTATGCCTTGACCCTACTGAGCTGTCAGTTACAGCACACGCACAGACTTCGGTGGAGTAACCAGCTGGGCATTGCCTCCTTCTCGGCCTGCAACGCCTATGAATTATACCAGGCCTATAAAGACTGTGTCCATCCACAGAAAGCAAGCAAGCAAAACTCCAGAAACCTGAAGAAACAAGTTGTAGTCTGAATAAAATAAAGAAGAGTTTCTAAGTAATCTCTGGTAAAGTTATTCTTAAATTTCCATCTAACCTGAGTTATAGTTGCCATTAGCTATCAAGGTAATCCCTCAGGGACACCACTGTGTTGCAAATGGTTTTATCTCACAATACAGATCCTTAGTTGTACTGGTTGTTTCACCTTAAGTATAAATAGTCCTCTCACCTCCAGCCTGGGAAGCAGAAAAAATTATCATGTCTATCAGCCCCTGAAGAGTGAGTGGAGCTCAGTGGAAAAAGAGAGAAAGAAACCATGGAGATTGATGCCCAACATGAGGGAGCCGCAGGATGAGCATGCTGCCTAGCAGGGCAGGCTATTTCTGCCTTGCAAGCAACACAGATAATCAATCTGAAAAGTGGTTAAAAATAACTACCATTCTCATCCCCACCTGCTCCCTCAGGACACAATCCCAGAAAAATATTGCTCAAGCACCGCTGCGGTGGCACAAACCTCCAGAGGCTGGTGGGAAGGGCAGGAATCAAGCGATGCTGCCTTTGAAAGGAACAAGTTTCCAGCATCAGTGGCTGATTCACCCTGCAGACTCCCAGCACTATCTTTCATCCTCATCACTCCCCCCTAGAGTGGTCCGCCCCATCACCTGTAGCAGCAAAACAATTTTGGGGACACGCTCACATATGTTGGAAACCTCTGACTGCAACAGGAAGGAGGCAGAAATTTTTTAAATAATGGGTAAAAGCAGAGCAATCACCATTTACAAAAAGTAGTCACTGAAAAGCAGCTTAAAACAGCCCAACATGTGATTGCTGTTCAAGCGCTGCCTGGTCCCTTGAAACCCGCGTTCGCTGGTCCCAAAAGCATAACTTCCACTCGAGCCTTCCTGCCCAGCACTCTCACCTACGTGGGAAGCAGCTTCTGAGGAGACGCGCTCTCATCCATGTAGGAAACAGATTTCAGAGGATCTGCGTAGGGATGAGGCGAACAGGAACAGTGAAGACAACAGGGCAGAGAAAACAGATGAAAGGAAGAAAAAGCATCAGGAAAGAAGTGAAAGAGGAAACAGATGCACTGGAGGGAAAAGAAAATACCAGGGGGAGGGGGAAGGCAAATGGAGAAGGTGAAAGTAATATAGTCCAGACTGAGAGGAGAGAGCACGAGCACAGAACAAGCTGCAGAACTGAGATGAGTCAAAATGAGGGAGAAGTAGAGACAAGAAGGAAAAAAAAATTTTAAAAACAAACCAGACCTGTCAGAGCAATACTTCTTACTAATCACAGAACAGTCTGGGTTTCTCACAGATAAGATCAAGCCACCTGAGTCAAGGTAGAAAAATGTGAGAAACGGGAAAATTGAAAAGAGGTTGTCACTAGCAGAGCTGACAGGAAAATGAAATATCCTACAGAAATCCTAACATTTCAAAATCTGCTGCTCTTCCAAATCAAGATGAAAGGCATTTTAGGTTCATTAAACTTTAATATGATTTTATTGAAACACTGGATTTTGAGGTCAAACTCTAATGATATTCAGCACAAAACGGGAAAAGTGAAGTACTACTGCATTTCTTTTCCAAATAGTTTAAAGAATATCTCCCAAGAATGGCATTCCTGCAAAACCTTTTGAGGACTAATTTTCCAGTAGAACTGCTCCACCACAAATTTTACAAACAACATTAGATGAAATCACTATTCCTCACTGGAATGAAAAAGAGACATCATTTAGGAGACTTATTTCCAAACATAAACAGTTTAGCAATATATATTTGCGGTCCTGCATGTTGGACCACAAATTTTGAAAACTGTTTTTAAGACTTAGAGAGCCATTCCCCATGCCTGCCCTCCCATAGCATGGAAATGGAAATGAGCTCTGAGCCAGAAAGACCAAGTCCTTAATGAGCACGACAACTACGTCAGGAGATCTACGCAGAGAAAATCCACCAAAACACCAGTTCTGCCCCAAGGGAGAACATCTCAGCCTTTCTTCGCTGCTAATCAAAGGTCACATCAATTCACAGCCACTGTTATACTACTGATGGAAGAAGGATCTACTCCTCAGGCCTATTCCTAGTGAGGTGTGCTAAGAGACAATGTTACAAAATACACCCCCTCTTGTTTTGGGAATTTTTTTAATTAGCAGTTGTTTTCTTATGTTTCTCCCATTGGCCATGGCAAACAACTTACATTTTCTCAAAAAAAACCCCAAAAAAACCAACAACAACAACAAAAAAAAAACAACTCCAGGAATACTTGTCATTGTAACTAGGAATCCCACACACAACTGCAAGAGATTTTTTTTAATTTCATAATAGGTATTTTTAACACTAGAGAATAATTCACATTACATTTATTATTGCTAGAGCTTTGTGCTCTTGAAATAACGTGATGTGCTACGGGGCTTACAAGCTACAAAAAACCTAAATTCTCAGAAAAGAGAATGCAGATAGTTTAAATTAAGCAGATTCCCCAGGGGTCCATGAATCTGAGCAATTATAGCTGGGAAGACACACAAATTTGAAATATGCTCCAGTCTGCTGCTCAGGAGCTTCTCATGAAGAGCAGCCCCCCTGCTCCCAGCATGGCTTAGCCATTCCTACATACGCACCCTCTCCCGTCACCATGTCTGCATTCGCATGCAAATCGCACGGGCCCCAGTCAGCAAAGGCTTTCATCTCAGCTAATCAATTTACCAGGGTCTTCCACAGGAAGGGAAATCTATAGGGCTCTGATGCAACTACAGAGGCACTCCAGTGGGATTACTGGAGTCATTTCCATAACGCTTCATAAAACCTGCAACAGCACAGAGACAGTAGCTACGAGCATTTTCTAAGGCACAGTCCTTCTAACCAACAATATCGCTTAAAGGCACCTCTGAGAATAACCAACGTGGAGTTACACCTCAGCTTTGTAAGAGATTGCCATCTGTTCAGCGTACTTTACAGTGAAATCAGTGGCCTCAGCACAATCCACAGAGAAGATGCATCACCACATTCAGTGCTGCCAGCCACAACTGCAAACTGAATGAACACCGACCCTGAATAACTTTCTCATGACTACTTGTAGTGATTCCCATCAAGGCACAGTGGTGGGTAAATTCACACTGCCCTCTTTGTGATGGATAAAAAGATCAGGGCATAACAGGGACAGGCAGAACTGGCTCAGGTGAACCCCATTTAGAACTCACATAAAACCTCAGTACATTTACACACCTGTTAAAGACCACTTAAGGTTTTAACACATTCTCCACTTTTAAAAATGCTCTAGGAATTCCCTAAAACCAAACAGCCCTAAGAGGACACACTCACATCCCAAATGAGTGCTCTGGGTAAGACCCAAAAACTATTACTTCATATCAAGCATCCCAAAACCTAAGCAAGATCCACAAAAATAAGAGAAAAGAAAGGTGGGAAATCAAAGCTCAGCAGGAATTTTCAACAATATTTAAAAATAAGCAATTGCCAATTCAGAGAAGTATACAATACAACCTGAAATTCTGCACCACTTTGTGCACACACATGGAGGGTAAACCACTAAGAGAGAAAGTGAAACTTAAATGTTTCCTCACACAACTTGGTGCAATTTAGCAAAACTGGTACTGCTCTGAAATGCAAAACTTGAGCCGCAAAGTAGCATGAAGAGGTTTTCAAAATATCTGCCTAAATACAACTTAGGTCTTCAAAGCTTGGCAGAAATCCCTTTTCAGCCAACTGACCATGAGCCCAAAGGCAGCAGCCTGCAAGGGCGCTTCAGGAAGTCTCAGTCTTTTTATTTTGAGAGTAAAAGGAGCGACAGGCAATAGCAATAGTTTGAACATTCTCTCTGGTGTTTCCTACTTTCTGCTTATTCTCCAGGAAAAAGAAATTCAAAGCTTGATCTAAATCCTACAGAGATAAGTAGGATTAATGAGTGTTTACCCTGAGTTACAGTTCACATAGTAGGACTATATCATCACCACACCTCCATCCAGAGACACCTAAAATCTGATGGGTACATTAGACCAGTGAAGGTGTGGTCCTCCATCTACCTTTAACCATCTATGCACTGGAATCAGACACACTTACTCGTAGATCCTGAGGAATTCAGAGGGAAAAATAACATGGCCCTCGTGGCCTTTTATCAGCTGATATAAGGCATCACTGCTACATGGAGTAGTAGTTGGTGGGAATTTGAAGTCAATCACTGGAGCATGCAACTATATTTTAAATCTTGACTGCCAACATGCAAGCAAAATACAAGGAATTACACAGGCTATGATGATGCTGTCATTATTACACTATTAATTTAGAGTGTGGGCAAAATAATGCATTAATTTTTTTTAGCATCAAATTTCCTACACAGCAGTGAAGTGAGGTTGCTTTGACAGTCAAAATTTTCAAGGGCCAAGCTCTAATCATTCTGCTTTAGTTGACTATAAGGCTTCTTTCCATATAGAAACAATGGGAATGTAGGAACAAGCAATGGTACAAAGTATCCTAAGTATAGATTATACAGTACATACCCTTATATAACTCAGAAACAAATAGGTAAATTTGATGGTATCAAGGATTAAAGGGCATATCTAAGGATTTTGGAGATACAAATCATCTTGTCCTGCTAAGCTTTACCACTTAAAAATATGCTTTAAAAAATGCTTTATGTTTTGGCTTTTTTCAGAAAACATTTGATTATAGCAACAACATCAAATATACATTTTGTTTGCTTCTGCAAGGCAATCATACCATATTCTCTATATCATTTAAAATAACTTTCAAGTGATTTTTAGGGGATAAAACTAGTGAAAAACAGGAAATGACAGATTAACTGAATCCCTACTAACCAACTATGAAATAAAATTCTGACTGAAAGTAAAGGCAATCTCCAGGCCCAAAATATTTTGGATTGTGATACAAGACAGCTGAACTTAATTTTCCCAATTACAATAGTTCATACCTGTAGGTCTGCAAGAGTATTTTAAATAGTACATGAGAGGCTTTTATACAAATTGGTACAATACCACTATATTATGCAATTTGTGACTAAGGTTTCATGTTCTGCATATACAAAGAATCAAATATCCTATTCATAGTCCTTCAGCGTTTCATGTTACCAAGACATTCACTATTGTCATTTAATACAGGATGAAAGAAGGGGTCATTGACTGATATTTTTCCAAAAGATATGTTCTCGCTTGACAACGTGTTGAACTGGAGCCAACAGCATTCACTGAGCTTTGAGGGAACATCTTTCTCCTAAACATAAAAATTCAAAACCTTACTATAAAGATGTCAGTTCAGATTGCATTTTACATATGACCAGCTGTTTGCCAAGACTTGCAATTCACAGCGCCTGAAGTCTTAAACTTAGCTTGTCAAAGCAAAATAAGAGGAAAGAAAAGATAGCTCCAAATGATGTCGGGTAAACTGAGACGTGCAGGGAAAAAAAAATAATAGCCAATTTGTCAAAGTACACATCAATTCGTACTTCTCTGTGAAACAGAATTTTTGAAATGCTGAAATAACACAGTGTAAGGTAGTATAAGACATTGCTGTGGAGTATTATGGAATAATATGGAGCTTTGGAGTAATAGAAAGGAGAAGAAAACTCAAGGGGGTTTGATGGGGTTTTTGTTTGGTTTGGTTTTTAAAGAACTACAGATACAATTTTAGTACTGGGGGGAACAAGTTCAAAAACTGACACCTCTATATCAAGTAAAACTTAAAGAAGATGAAACTGCCAGTGACCTAATGAAAGAATACGTCTTCCTCTGCAGAGATACCCACGCAACGCAGCGCATGAGCCAGGACTTCCCTACCCACGACAGGCAGCGACACACTCGGGTCTGGAGGCGAGCTCCCCTCTCCCCCGGCACACGGCGGGCGTACGAGGGGAGCACACTCCAGCAGGTTTCCTTTGCAGCCACAGGCACTTGTCCTGTTCCCATCTGGGTCAGCTGCTGGTCAGCGAGTCAACATCACTTCAGCAGAAAACGGTCTCTTTCCCTGCCTGCCTCTATTTTACCAACATCAAACTGTGTTCTGAAAGCCCTTCCTGCCCACGCCCCTCACCAGCCTGCCAGCCGCTGCTCCCAGTTAACCCTCCACCCCAGCGCCCACACCCGTCAAGCCCAGGCTCAGCTACGCCAGGGCCCGGAGCTGCCGGGTCCCCGCTGGCACGGCCACGGCGGAGGCACCACCACGCTCCCTGCAGGGTCCTCACCCTCACCCCCACCCCACCAGCAGCCGCCTTGCCTCTCACCCTGCGGCCCTTTCCCTCCTTACCCTCTGTATTTCCTTCTTCACACCTGTGATTTAACCTTTACACCTACAATTTAATCAACTCTTTTGACCTTCAAAGGAGAGGGGGAAAGGGACGCGGGTGAGAAATCCAAGATCCTCTATCTCACCAGTGCACAAATTGTACCAACGTATCATACTAACCCACCCTGACGTGCAGTGCTGTGGCCTGGTAAGTAACCTCCTGGAGCTCACAGTCCCACAGCAGTATGTTATATATAATGAAGACCAGCACGCCACCATTAAGTGGTAATGCCATTATCATTGAAGAATAACACAGCATGTCCAAGACTGGTTTTCTGTACTTATCTTGGGATAAATCTTAAACAATTTTTCCTGTCCTCTCTCAAAATCCCCAAGTGTCTTGCTTGCTGACACCCTCTTCAATCCAGTTTCCCAACTTTTCCTGACCATTCTCACTAGTTCATATTTGTTTCTTTTGATTGTTTCCTCCTAATTCTTATATATTCTTCTTATATATCCTTCTCTCTCCCCTTGAGCCCTTTTGATTTATTGGTTTCTTTTCGCAAGCAGTCCTTCAACTTGCCGCTATCACAGGTCTCCCACCTTTGTCAGACAAGGCTCAGAAAATAACCTGGCTTCTCCCACACGACGCAGCAGCATGCCATACACAGACATTAATTTAAATTATCCACTGCTGGCACACGCTGTAGCCTCTGTGAGAAACCAGTACGAATATTTTTCCTGTTAATGCATTAGACAGCTTCCAGCACACTAAAATTTCATGCAGGAGGGGACATCTGAGACAATTCTTGGCAAGATGCATATGCTACATTTTATAACTGTATGATAAATACAGCATGCAAAATAAGCTTTACAATACAGTACAACTGCAGTTTTCCCTTCCCCCCAACCAAAAAGAATCAGTGTGAATCAATTAAAAAAAAAATCATTACATCAGTTTTCAAACACTGTTTTCTCCATCTTCTTAAGGTAAGAAGAATTACCTAGAAAAACTGGGTCACTACTTTTTTGTCAGTTGCTTTTCTTAGCACAAAGCACAAAGAGGTCATATTAAGGTTTTGCTTCGAACAAATACTTGTTCAAAATATTTTACCAAGTCCGACATGTATAAGATATGCATATGTATAAATAACATACATATGGATAAATATATCTTTTATGGATAATACATCTTACAGATATATCTTACGGCCAATACAGCTTTCATTTAGATGAATTATGGAAATAAAGTTAAATGCAGTAAAGACGTTTAGTGGACCGAAGTGCCAGCAAGTAAACAAAGAGACTGAAAAAATCTGAAAAGTTAAAAAAATATTTTTAAAAGACTTACATTGAATATACATAGTCAATTTTAAATAATTCAAAAAGATGGGGTTTTTTTAACACATCTCTTCTTTCTACACACTTAAAGGTGAACCAGTTCCCAAACTCTTGTTCAAGCCTAAAAAGTTTTGCAGTTTTAGAAAAACTGTTATTAATCTAAATGCATCTTTGTGGTACTTCCTTAAACTCAATAAGCTAGCACCTAACATAACAAGCAAACACAGAATAAGAGTTATTTTGCACACCAGTTCTCACAAAGATCTCTCTGCCCAAGGAAAATAGATTACTGATATCCCATGGCTCCTGGGAAGGGCCACTCTGAACCCCTTTTATTTTCTCATTTAACTCATCTGGTCCCTCCTAAAATCCCAGACCTGAATCACATCCTGATGCATAGGTCAGCACATCCACTCACATCCTACTCTTTCTCTTTTAGACAACATGCAGAGTCTAGAGACAATTCCCATTTCCTCCTTTGCAGAGCCACGTGGCACACGAAGTTTGGTACCCTGACATATGGCATGCTCTCCTAGGCTAAAATTTGGAAGGGGAAAAAATAAAAATAAAAAAATCAAGCAGCACGGCTGCAGGGAGGCACACATGGGGGAAAGCGCGGGGGAGCGTACCCACCTGCAGGAAGCCTGCAGAGGTGGGATGCACGCTCACCAAGTTCGGGGCAGGAAATCATGGTTATCATTTGTGGGGGATGGAGAAGCTCCAAGGCAAGGGCAGGATCAGAGGAAACGGAGAGGTATGTCTCTCAGCACACCCACATCCTGAGGCTACCTGATACCACTGTAACCAAGAAAAATAAAACTCCTGCTCAAAAACTCAGTTGCCACACCAAAATATAACGTGGATGACAAAGATAATGAACTTCCTTTGGACTACATGGTCACACCAAAAAAAGTAACTCCCTAAAATTAGAAAACATTTGAACTTTTAATACAAAGTGAGGGATATTTTGTTTATTTTTATTAGAATAATAGGAAATAGTTATTTTTAATATTTAATCTATGTCAACATCCCCTTTAGTAAACTCCAATGCCAGTATTGCATTAGTACAGTTTTCCTGTTTAGCAATCTCTCGCAAGTTAACTAAATGCCTTGCAAAAACCATTTCAAAACTGGTTTGCAAAGTATTAAAGATGAAAGATAAGCATTAAACAGATGACATCTGCAAATCCATCGTAATCTGTTGGTTTAGGTTTTATATTTCTGGTGATAAATTATTTAAGTTCTTGTATGATTATGATTAAACATTAGGATTAGTACTCTCTGTTATGGATCACTTCTATTTTTATTATTTTCACCAGCCTACGTTAGCCAAGAGGCGGCATCTGAGGAAAGTGAATTGCTACAGTGAACAGCTCCCATGGAAGAGACAGATGCTGAGCTGCAGTGCACCATCCTCCATCTCGCTGTCACCAGGCACCGACGCTACACTTGATGGGAAACCCTGCAACACCAAACACCAGCGCACCACTCACATCTCTGCAATTCATTTAGCACATTCCCTCTTCCAGCTCCGTGCCCAGTAGCTGCAAGGTTTAGTGTTTCTTCACATGGTGCCTGCAATAAGACCGCCTTCACCACACCAACTCTCAAGTCTGAATCAGGCAGACTCAGGCCAAAAAACATTATTTGATCCATCTTCCAAATTTCCTTTTCTGATGGCACATGCACTGGTTGAAAATAACAACTAATGTTGCTAGCTCGTGGCAGTTCAAACAGCAAAGTGGTTTTGGGCCTTGACACAAAGCTCTTAATAGAGCCAACGCTCTCCTGCCACAGCGAAAAAAAACCTGGACATGAATGTCCCTGAACCCGAGAGTTTCCAATCTCATACAAAGCCCATGTGTAATTTTTCACAGGGCCTCTAGCACTGAGACACACCAGCTTCTCAAATAGGAGCTAGGCAGCATTCAGCTGGCAACCCGGAGGTGGAAGATTCATTGGCAAAGCAACGACACTGCTCGTCCTTTATATATGCGAGGTTTATACTTTCACATCCAAGGCTTACTTTCTGGAAAGCATAACTGACTGAATTAGCTTCTGTTCTTCAAAGGACAACTTCCACTAACCAAACATAAATATTTTCATAAACATACAGAAATGCAGATGGAAACAGCCAGCATTCAAATAGCCTCTAAACCCAATGTTTTGCAATCTAAAACCACTGAGACTTTTCTCTTACACGGGCATTGTTATCTCCAAAAAGGTAGGGGGGCTGAATCCACAGATTTCAAATGCATAAAACAGCCCACCCACGAGAACAGCTGTGACACAAGGTGCACGGCTGGTGGTGGGACAAAGGCATGCGGTTCCTTGTGCTAGCCAGCCCATAAAAGAGAACATAGCCGCTGCCATTTGGTCAAGCACATGTTTGTGTTGCAATGCTGAGCACTGGCAGTCTCAGTTTCTATTCCTGCCCCGAGAGCCGGCAGCAGTCGGGTGTTTGCAAGAGCAAAGCAACAGTGCTCCTGTTTGACTGAACAAGGCATCTCCAACAAAAAGCAACATCTGAAGCAGCAGCATCAGTTACAATCCTCTGCACTTTTGATGGAGATTTTAAGGGGTTACCAAGGTCTGTTGAGCAAAGCTGATGAGGATCACTGATGTCTGATCTGCCACATTCATTCTGAAAACATAAATATGTAACGAAATGGAAGAGACTTGACTCTCTCATGTCAGAGGCCTGACATCTACTCCCAGGTCTGCCTGAGGCACCATCTCTCACTTTCCCATTCTTTGGCACTGCTGCATTTATAACTAGCCCCCAAGACACAAAAACTTGGTTTGTAAGAAAGACCTGACAAATGTCAACAGCAGTAAGAGACAAGGCTAAAATTACAGTCTACCTTCCACAAGGCCCATTCATGAAGCCTTCATCCACCCTTCTCGTTCTATCGCTCAAAAACTGCAGTAAGACTCCCCCAAGCCATTCTAAGGTTTTGTGGCAGAAAACAACATCAGATCAGGGAGCACAGGAGGTGCAGCTTGATTCTAGAAGATGACAGATAAGGGCCACATGAGGTTCAAATGGTTCAGCTAAGCAGTACAGACACAGCAGCGCACTGAGGCGGACTGTGCAGTCAGCGGCCAAGATGATTTCCATCCTAATGCCAACTCTGCTCTGGCACCCCATGCCTCCGATGTCTATAAATCACTACCCCACAAGGAAGAGGAGAGTTAGCTAGTGTTTCTACAAGACACCAAGATCCTATGACGCAGCAAATGTATTAGTTTACTGACAAGTATTATTCTGACAAAACTCACAATTTAGGGCTCAACTCCAAGTAGATCTCACCAAATTAATAATCTTCAAGCCTCTGAGACTTCAGCACAACTTATTGCCAAGTGTTCTTTACAGTCTTAGCAACAACCTACAAGCAACTTGCAGAATTTCAACCTACTACATTTTTAATAACAATTTCCAAAATTTTCACTGAGTGATCCTTTCCAGCAGAAAGTATCTCCTCCAAGAGGCTTTTCATTAAACCTCACAGAACCTCACTAAGATGATCAAATCTTGATCTCGCAGAAAGCAAAGGTAACATTCCCAGTAAATTTAATGCTGCATAGAGTTACCCATTACAGATTTTGACCCAGCAACAGTTCCCCCTATTGCAAGGCTGAAACCAGTGTAGGGCAGAAATGCACCACTGGAGAGGGCGGGCGTACAGCAGACACAGACAAGGAGGCAACTGTCGTAGCTGTGAAACAATTCCCGTAGCTACATTATACATATATAAAGCTCAAGTTCAAAATATGCATTATAAATAATCCAAGATCTACAATTATAATCCATAGTTCAAACGCACTTAAGAGAAATAAATATTAATCTTGATTCCCAAACCTGCTCTAAGAAAGAAGACAGCAGAGCATTTTGATACTTATTTTTAGTAGACAAAAGGAGATCACCATGGGTTTAATTCATCAAAAATATAATTAAGTAATATTGGTCCCGACAAGCAACATTAATTTCTGATTGAAGTTGATTCAATGAGTTAGCTAACCAGAAAATACCGTGCAATATCGTGAGGACACCTTTCCAGTTCATTAAAAAAATGAGAATGCGTTTCCATACTTTTTATCCATTCTAAGCAGGGTAAGAAACCATTTCCAACAGTTCATATGCAAAGTATTTCTAGTCTGGAAGCTAAACTGAAAACGGGTCAGTTGGGAAGCAATCAATCTAACTATAATAAAAATACAAACCAGGGCTCTGGTACAGTTTAGCAAGTCCTGAAACTCTCAGGGAGTTTGAACAGTGCAGAGAGAGAACTTATCTGGATTTCTTCCATTCGAGGAGCCCACCCTCCGCGCCAGATAAAGTATTGCCTCCGCATACGCAATTCAAGCAGGCACTTGAGCTCTCAAGTACACGGGGATAGCCTTTATACCATTCACGTCTAGTACAAGCGTCTGGGAGTTTTTACTCTGACTAGCTGAAATACACCCGATACTGTCTTCCCTTTTTGCACTGCGGTCTTACAGAAAATGTCCCCTTGGTAGTAAAACACAGCTGCTAAAAAAAGGAATTAAAAACAAAGAAAATAAGTGGCTTTGTGAATAAACATGGACAAAGGATGTTCCTCCCAAAAGTGTAATTCACTACTACTGCTTTTTGCCAGTGTCCTAAACATGAACGACAATTTTTTTTTCCTATAAACGTAAACCAGAATAACATTGAAACGTTACAATGTACCCATTTCTCAGTGTTCTAAAACACACGAGAGGCTCAGAAGTTTAGTTTCCTTTCAGACAACATCTGCTTGGCTGCCACTGTCTCTGCGGAGGCATAGGTGTAGCGGAGCAGTGACAGGAAGCCACATATCTATAGAGCCTCTTCTCATTGAATTATTAATATAATCTTATCTCGATATCTGCAACCAGCTTTATGAGGCACAGTAACAAAACATCAGTCCCAACTAAAAATTGCCTTTAAAAGGGGATGAATTTGGAATTACACTTCTTTATTATTTAAACAAAATAACAATTTAAAAAGCTAGATATAAAAGAATCTGAAGAAAAAAAAAATACTAAACCACAGGCAACCAGCTATCAAGAACACGACTTCTCATTACTAACCACTCTCTAACAGTCAACTTCACAGGTCGCAAGAAGGTGCGAAGGCCAGCGGACCGCTGTTACCACTCCTCCCCTCGCCCCCTTCCCCACGGGCCCCGCTCCCCTCCAGCCCCCTGCCCACGCCTTCGCCGGGGAGGGCGAGCTCGCTCCCTCAGCCGCGCCGGCTCGCCCTCCCCGCTCCTTCCCCCGGCCTCGCTCCTCGAGCTCCCGGCCCCTCCGCCCTGCCTCCCCCTCACGCACCTAGGTATAGCCACAAAAACTAGCAGCAAGAGGTCAGTTCGTGTTGTAAACTGCTCGTATTAAATATTAACGTACACAGAAACGTTAAATTGCTGGCCCTGGGACTACTGCAGGGAACTTCTCCTCAGCCCAGCCACCCCGGTGCCACGGGCCCGTGTGGCTCCCGGCGGGGGGCTCTGCAGGCTCCCGCCCAAACCGCCTCGCGCTGCAGGCAACGAGCCCTCACGGAGATTTTGGGAGCCGCCAGCCCGGAGCTTCGGTGGCCCCGTCTCCGCACCGCGCAGGGAAGGAGCCCGGAGGGGGCTGCCGCGCTGCGGGGCCGCCCCGGGCCAGACCTCTCGCTCACCGCCTTGCGGGAGCGGGCCCGCCCGCAGCGGCGGCGGCGGCCGGGACCGGCGCCGGGCGCGGGGGCTCCGGGCTGGAGACAGGCAGCAGCCGCGGGCGCATCCAACTTGCCGTGTCCCGCCGCTCCCCTCCGCGCCCGCGGGGCCGCTCCGCGCCGCCAGGAGCCGCAGACAAAGCACGCGGAGACCCCACGCGCGGCGCGAGGGGGAGCGGAGCGGTGCGGACGCGCGCGCGCGGGCAGAGAGGGGCGCGGGCGGCGCAGCGGGTCCGCGGTCGCACCTGGGACATCTGCGGGCGCAGGTTGATCTCCTTGAGGTTGATGGAGTGGCTGCGCAGGTTGTTGAGCAGCTGGCAGAGCAGGACGCCGTCGCGCAGCGTCTGCGCCAGGTCGAAGACCTGGGCCGTGTCCCAGGTCACCCGGTGGTTGGGCGGCAGCACCTTGCAGCTGATCAGCCACTGCCCGCACTGCTTCCAGGGCTCCATCCCCGCCACCGCGCCGCGATGCTGCGGCCGCGGCGGCCCCTGCTGCGCCCTCCCGCCGCCGCGGCCGGCCCGCGCCGCCCCGCCCCGCCCCGCGCCGCCCCCGGGGGGCGGGGCCCGCCGCGCTCGGCGGCTGCCGTCAGGGCGCCGCGCCGGGCACCTGTCCCCGCCCCGCGGCGGCCGCGCGTGCGGGAGCTGCGCTCGTTTGCTCGCGCAGCGCACCTGGGAAGGCGCCGGCAGAGCACCCGCGGCGCGAGCACCCGCGGCTGTCACGGGCGGGCGCGTAACGCGGCACCGCCTCAGCGATCCGGTTCGGTTTCCGTCTCTCACCCGTTCACTAAGGAAACGGCTAAATGCTGGGAAGGGGTCAAAGCAGCGAGCTGCCAGGCGTTATGAAAGATGCCTCAACTCTTTCTAGGAATGATAGAGAATATACCGTGGCATAGCATTGTTTTCTCTCCGTTCTCCCCAAAAGCATTTTGCACTAACTAACTTGAATTTTATTTGCACTTAAGTTGGGGGGGGGGGAAGTAATAGCTTCCAACAAGCATTCAGGCAACTTCAAATTAAAAAAAAAAATATTCAAGTGATTTTAAGTTACTAAAGGTGACAGACTCCAAAAACAGACAATACAAACACCAGAGTTCACAACGTCCTCTGCATCTGCATCTCAAAAGCTCGTATTTCCTTTGGATCTCTGAAACGGTGCTGGAAACTTACTTTCTCAAAAGAGAGTCATCTAAAGGGATACAAAAACTGATTTTCTCCTCTATTAAAGTGTTTATTTAAAAAAAAAAAATCACACAACAAAAACAAAACAACAAAAACACCCCACTTTTAAAATACTATTAATGGGTAATTTATGGGAAAAAACCCACAGTCCAGGGTGAGAAAGCCTTCTAACAGCAAAAAACTAACATGACTGTTCAAGGTGGCCCACAACTATCCCCAGTTTTCACATCTCCTCTGTTAAAAGCCCAACACTTACTGCTTTCTGAGCTCAGAATAATCCCACAAATGCTCTTCATAATTTCTGAAAGAATACACAAGTTCTGGGAATCTATTTCAGAAACTGAAGCCTAGCAAGTGATTCGCATGTTTCAGTAAGCTTAAAATGCTGCTTCACTCTTATTTTTGTAAACAGGTGATATGTCTGCTATTCCAGGCATTTTCCTGAGCAGACAGCGGTATTAACTTTGGATCAGGAGCGCGGGGCTACAGAACGTGCCACAGGACAGCTCACCACTTCGCACTGCCGTCAGCCAAAAAGAGAAAGAAAAACGTGGCGCTCAGAAAATAAGAAGGATCCAGCTCCCCCATCCATAACACCTGTGCCATCACCCAGCAGATGATGGGATGAGATAGGTGTGACTTACTACGTAATTAGAGGCACAAACATTGCTCAAGGACATCTGGGAACAGCATTTGGTTCCACTCCCAAAGATGCACCGAGTCACAAGCAGCCAGCTTGCTTGTGTTAGCTGGGCTCGCAAATTAGAGGCTTCCAGCTTTGACCGAGCACAGAGGGAGCTCGCGAAGGTGCTCTGTACAGGTCCAGCCCGTCGGAGCAGGAACAAATTTTATCAGAATACAAACTCCAATTAGCAGCAAGTGATTTTGCATGAATAAAAAGATTCAAAGGATTGGTGGCAGGGCAGCAGAGCTTAAACTCTTCAAAATAACTCTTACATGGGAGAGCGTGACTTCAGGTTGAGTTGCCTCAGCAGTGCTTCCCTCCCTGCTCTCAGCAGGTCCCTCCTGCTCCGTGCCTACCGCGGGCAGCCGCAGCCCATGTGGCTCCTGTTTCTCAGGAGAGATGGGAATTCTCTATTAACCACCTCAGCCCAAACACTTGGTCACCAGCAACAGGTGCCTCTGCCCACTCGGGGCAACACTTCAATTGTTTTATGCGTGAGCAGCTGGAGGAGAAGGAAGTTCGCAACATAAACATGCTATCAAAGTATCGGACTGCCTACAACCAGGCAGAATTAGAGAGAATTTAATTCCTAATTTAAATCAAAAGGGACTGAAATTAACAGCCTGCACTGCAATCATTTGGATATCATCATCCATCAAAATGAACATCAGAGCAGTTTGATCAAGAATACAATAAAACACTATCTCATAGTAACAGATTTTTTATCTGTGACAAGTTAAACATGAAGTGATAAGCGAATAAGAATTCTGTCGCACCCACAAGCTATCCGCTCTCAGACTGACAACAACCATAACACTGAAGCAAATGCAGAAGGCAGAAAAAAAATAGATAAAAGAAACAGAAAAACATCGGCACTACGTTATCCACATCCCCACCTCAGCTGCCTGCAGCCAGGATCAGTGGTACAGCACCCTGAAAGCAGCAGAAACTGTTGGGATGCCTTGGCAGAGAGACAGAAAAACGAGCACTGTTCTGATTCATAAACAGCAAAAAGAGCACTTCAGGCTAGTTGCTCAAATGGATCTAATCTTTTTACATGGTTTAATAAGAGCAATCCAACACTCCTTAATCCAAACTTTACGTCCAAAGAATACGTATGCTTCAAAGGTGGTGGTTGGAACTCTAAATATCTGAAAAACCTACACTGCAGTTTTAAATTGTTTATAAGTCGTAGGCTGTTATTCTGCAATATAAGAACTAAATTTCATTCAAAATACGTGGGTTTGTTTGCCTACTGTATCTCACGTAATCAACTGAGTGATATTCCTCCAAATGGAGGAGAATCCATATATCCACATAAATTCCAGAAAATTAGCTCTCTACAAAGAGTTACATGGTTGAGAGAAGGGAAGGGGCAAATGGATTCAGAGCCAAAATTCCTGGTCAGCACAGCCCTGCTAGAGCAGACGGCTGACTGCTAGTGAGGCTCAGGAGTATCTGCACGTTCACTTTCCTTCTCTTTTGCAGTGCTCTTCACAACCTTCTTCAGCTTCCTACGTTGTCCACAGTCATGTGTTGGAAGGGGTTCAATTTTTCCCTTAATCTTAAATTTGTGTTCAAGAGCTACTTTTACATTGACTTATTTTTTGCTGTTAATAGATACAAACCCCAGAAAACCCTATAGCTCAAATATCAAGTACTTTAAATGAACCAGCTGCGGAAGACATACTGGAAGTTTGAGCTATTTCCATCCTGTTGTTCTCCTCATACCCCAAAAATTGCTTATAGATCTGTCTGGTTGGAGGGGCCTCTGGATTGAAAGAGGGGCCGGTTTAAAAGTCACCTCAGTCCATCTTCTCCAGTTTCACTAGCACAGACTGACATTCATGAACCTGGCAGCTAGATCTCAGTTTAGATTGCTCAAAAGATTCAATGTATGCCACGTACTTTTTTTTCTTAACATATCATTAAGCCATTCACTGAAGCAGTTTTATCTTCACATTTTTTATAAAGAAACTGGTAAAAGATCAGACATACATTCCCACTTTCAAAATACTGCAAAGCAGCAAATAATACAAAAAAGAAATCTCTATTAAAAGAATAGCAAGTCTGAAGGAGAATTGTTCACCAAAAGGCACCCAAAAATAGCTTTTGCATGGTTTTTCTCTCCTTTCAGGAGACAACCGTCTCCTTACTGGAGACATCATCATAAATTTCTTTTCTTTACTCTTACCCTGTGCTGCATCCTATGAAGGTGGCAACTTTCCAACTCTTTTCTTCTTGCATTATCTCAAAAAAGAAACATAATTTGTTTTATAAGGGCACATTTGCAAGCTTCCTGAAATAATTATTTCCCACTGTCACCACACTTGCTGTGTTTAAATTACTTACATTGCTCAGGTTGGGGAAAATAAATAAATAACACTTTAAAAATAATAAACCCACAAATGTACACACATTCCCTTTTTTTCAGTTACTCTTGCAGATGTCATAGTGCCCATGAGCCCTAGGCACAGCCCCGCTTTGTGCGAGGTGCTAAACAAGGATAACAAAATGGGAGATGTCTTCCCAAAGAGCACCGCGCCTCGCTTCCTTTTCCTACTTGTTCCCTTATTCACTCATGGGTTCATCAGTTCTGGCGCTCAAAGTTTTCCTGCCTTCTGACAATTGCACTTGAGTGCATTTTTGAATGCTACAAAGAGAACGCGGTGCAAGCCCAAGTGAAGAAGTGCCCTCATTCGTGGGTACTAAAGGCCCGCGGCTTGGCTGAGCCAGCCCTGAGCTCATGCTCAGCATGTCTTAATTAGACCCACTTAATTATACCAGCAAGAAAGTTGAGTTACACGTGGTCTGCAAGCGAGCGGGAACACGCAGTCTTGTGTCTCAGCTATTTGTATCTTCCTCCATTCGGAAACGCAGTGGGCTACCGTGGCTCCTGGCCAGAAGCCTCCCTCGAGCCGCTCTCTTTTCGGCTGGATGGGAATAATAGGGAGGTGGCCGGAGTCCAGCATTTCTTAAGTAGCCTGCTTATCTTGCAGTAAAAGTAAATGAGGGTAAGATCGCTAACCAGAATTCTGCAGTAATTTCTGTCTGCTGCTGAAAATGGGTATCAACATGGATCAAGATCTCCCAGATGCATCTGGCTGTATCCTATAGCTATAGGCTCCAGTTTCAGAATTACTTCGGGAACTTTGTGGCAGAAAGTGAAAAAGCAGTGCTACTTTTAATCAATTGCTTATTAATTATTTGTTAGTGTTATTGTGAAAAGTCTTATACTACAAATCAGATAGACTTTTAAAAAATAAACATTCTAAAACAACAATCCTATCTGAATTTCAGCAAAGCGTTATATTTTACCTTAAAAATCTATTTCAAGTTTGCACGGAAGGAGTCATAGACAAGTGACCTGAAATCTAAATGAAGCACTGAAAACAAAAGAAAAATGATAAAAAGTAAAATAATAAGCTGGGAGGACGCATGGAACTGAGTGGAACAGGACTTTGTAATGAATTTACTTTTCAATAGAGACCTGAAAGATGCAGACAGACAACATGATATATAAATGTATAGATAATTATAAACTGAGAGGAATTCTAAACGCTAACCCACCAAAAGAACACCAAGACACTGTTTTTAGTATAAAATTGCCTGAATACATAAAATGCATTTGAATGTTTGAGAAGCCTATTCAGTGATGATGCAAGGGAAGATCCATCTAGACCAGCCAATGCCAAAACAAGACGTTAAAGCACTCAAACGGACTGTCTAGCTCTAACAGCTACCTACCAAATAGTTACCTTAAGAGCTGAAGTCATTGGCTTATCTCCCTGGCCAGAAATCTCCTTTTCATTGAAGTCAACAGAAACTTGTCCCTTTTTACTGGGTCCAGAATCCTATGTTGAATTCCTAAAATAGGACATTTGCTTTACAAAAGCCCAAGTTTCAGCTTTCTAAAAACCATTCATACAAAAGGGGTGAGCTGATGATGTGCCACCTGTTTGTGCTGAACAGAAAGGGAAGCAAGACTCAGCCAGCCAGCCTCTCACCTCTGCCAGCGGGCAGCCGTGGCATTTATGATAAGGAAATCATTTAAGGTCAGAAAAAAGAAATTGTCGTGTACTACTTGACGTATTTTAACCAAAATATCATAAAGGCTGGTTTCTTAAGAGTCCAAGCAACTTGAAACAGTAAATGAAATCATAACCTTCCTCGTGCCTTAGTAGGTCCTGTTCAATTTTCTTTGACTTTTTTGACCCCTCTAAGCAATACACCTGTTTGTTACCCCTTTTCCCCAGTTCATCTCCATTTCTTATCTTCCATAGGTTGTTCTCAACAGTCTGATGATGATTTTTAATGCAAAACCAGATCAGATGACAGGGTTACAGGACAGCAAAAACTCCCCTCTTCACTCAAGACAGAAGGAAAGGAGATGCTGACAAAAATAGTTTTTGTGGTCCCAGGTGACAAAAAAGCAATATTTTTATGAAAAGTCAAGGTGTTCAAGTGCATATAAGTGAGATATCAAAGGGAAAAGCTAGAAATTTGCACAACTAAGCTCTAAAGCAAGAAAAAGCCATTTTTATGTTTGCATAGTCTATTTGGGACCCAGAACCGAGAATCCAGAAAGATTTTCCTGCATTGTTGGAAGAAGGGATCAACTGCTCAAAGTGTGACACTTGCAGGAAACAGTGTGCTGGATGAGGTCTGAGTATATGGAAATCCAGGAAAAAAACCTTCACATTAAAATAAAAATCTCCACTCTGCCTAAAGTTTGGAAAAACTGAAAAGTGCCATGCATGAAATACTCTTTCACTGTTCGAGTAGGCATCTGGAGTAGTGTTTATAACTCTATTACTAATAGAATATTTATTTCAAAATTAATAGTATTAGGCAATTGAATTTTTCATATCCTAAAGGCAAAATTTACTATCAGTCTCTAGTCTCATGCTGTGTTAACTTTTATAATAAATCAGGCAGTCACATATAATCTCTGAAACACTGTTCCAGTTTTCCACTTACATTGTTAGATCTGTATTTACATACTAATCTAAGTTTGGTAAATAAAAGTTTCCTTTTATGCTTACAAGTCAAAAATATTAATGATTTTTAACAACAAAACATCAAATTTATTTTTAGAGAACTCGGCAGGCAAAATATTTCTAAACACTTCAGCAGGCAGTGCAGCTTCATCTCTAATGTTACCCATACTTGTCTCTCCTCAAGAATAAAGAACATAAATATTTCAGAACATTCTGCTACCAACCTTTTTTTAAACCTTTCACAAGTGAGTGTACTGGGGTACTGCTTGTCTCACGAGGCTGGGCCGATGCTAGACTGCAGATCAGCAGAGGCTGAAGAGTTTAGGGGGCTCTTTATTCAGGCGATTGGGACTGAATTTGCAGTGGCTGGGACAATGACGCTAGATTAGGGCCTGAAAGTAATAGGGGCCATGAACCCCAGCCTTCAGTTCAGAAAAATAAGCCAGCACAAGTGCAGGACACAAGTTTTCAGAACTGTCCTCTGAATGTTGTGCACTTCCATTTCTGCAGGCTCAGTTTTAGCCTTAGTGTGAGATCCTGCTCTCCCAGGTGCCAGGAACATTTCTTTTATTCTGAAAGAAACCAGATCTCACCCCAAACCTTTAATTTTAATGCCTAGGATCCCCACTTCAGTTGAAGTCAGTGGTATCTGTGGCTGCCAGTAACCTGGGTTATAAAGCTGTGTACCCAAATTAGAAATCCCTTTAAAATAATGACTAGTAGTGTCTTAAGTCATACCACAGATCCATCTACTAAAGAGCTGATTTAGTAGACAAAACAGAGAAAAAATGCACTGTCCAAGTCTCACTTAACCTTCCTCCCACCTTTGTTCTTCCGTGTTTCCTGCAATCAGACCTTCTTATATCACTGAACACAAGGTTCAACCAGAGAAAACAAAGCTGAACTTAAAACACCTGTGTCCCATACTACTGCCCATCCCTTATCCTGTGTAGAAGGCCACTTTACAAAACAGCCTGAGAATGCAAATACCCTAGGCACAATTTTAATGGCAATAAATGCTTATATGATATGAAAGGTTTCATATCCAAATTAGATAAACTGATGCAAAGTATTTTTTTTAACGGAGTAAAAACATGCCAGTAAGTAACAGAAAGACACAAGTATGACCAGCACAAATTGGTCCCCAGCAAAGTCAGTCTGTCAGCATGAACTGCAGCAGAATCTGACACTGCAATCACAAACAAGATATTTTTCCTCACTCCGAGGGAGAGTTGTTCCTACTAAGGCCTTTCCCAAATAGCTGCAGTTATATTGCCTCCTTCACTGGATTTACAAGTAGGACATACAAATGAGCATGGGCTGAATTACAGGGTTTGATTTGTTGGCTTTTACCTTCCCTTTTTCCCAGGGAGATACCCAAGGGCAGGCGAAGCATGGGCAGGGGCCAGGCACAGGTCTGGCAGCAGAGGAGCTGTGCTGGGATCTGGGTCCCGGAGCAGGAGCCAAGTCTGAAGAGGCAGGAGCACCAAGCTGACCACCCAGAAGCCCCCAGGGGCACGCAGCGCACATCCCGGGGTGATGCAAGGCAAACCATCAGCCAGCCCCAAAAGCCAGTCTTTAGTCTCCTGGGAGACTAATGGTGGCCAGGTGGCCCAGCCAGAGCTTAACTGCTCAGGAAGCCCTAACAGCCAGTTATGCTAAACCAAACCTCCTCAAACAGGATTCAGGTGGGCTGACGGAGGTTCTTGTTGGGTGCCGGAGTTAGGTTCAACTTGTCTGAACGCTGGTCTTGGAGTGTTTGGGGCTGCATAAAACATTAACATACTGTAAACAAAAGCAAGGCATATACATATATAGAGAGAGGGAGACTTCACTAATCTCACACAGAGTTATTAGTTGCACTAATCAAGGTGATTGGCAAGTCTTTACAAATGTGTCTGTCCTGCCAGTTTGTCAACATCATCTTCACATGGAAATAAAGGGGTTTTGTTTTCTTCTTCAAATACTTTTTGTGTTATAAATACAATTATGCAAGGATTTGTACTGATCCAGTACTATTCGGAATGATGGGTACTGCACTGATAATCGATGCCTTTAACTTTACCAGCTGTGACATTCCCTGCAGCAGGAGACAGCAGAAATAAGGACAGCAGTCACTCAGGAGCTGTTGTTGGCAGGTGGTGCATATGCAAAGAGTCTGCCATGAATCTGAAAAGACAGAAGCATATTTCAGCCATCTGGGTGGTCAAAGGTGCTGTGTTGTAGCACAGCTGACAAGGTGCTATTCAGCTGCTGCTAAGGTGGCTACAGACTGCCTTGCGTGGCAATTTTGGATTACAAGATCCCAACCTTTACCTCAACAACCCAGCCAGGTGGGCAAGGGTGAGAGAGAGAACTTACAAATTCACTAATCTGAGAGGAAAGGATACAAAATAAATGGACATGTGCAATGATATGCTTACAGTGACATTTTCCTGTGCAATTAAAAAATAAATAAATATTTTCAATAGTATGACCAATCTACCACCATTTTCTCCAAAATTAGAGTGTAGAAAACGTTGAGTTGTATAGATCTAAGTGAACAAGCTCCCTTTCTGGGCAGGAACAAGGATGGAAATGTTTGGCATGACCTTTTGTCCCTTCTTTAAAACGTCTTCTGTGCCACTGCCGGGTCAAAGCTCCATGGCAGGGCCCGTGCGCCCGCAGCCGGCTGGAGCCGCAGCCCGTCAGGGGCATGGCTCCTCTGCCAGCTCCGGCTCGCCAGCCAGCCAGCACAAGCCTTTAGGGAGAGAGTTTAGCAGATGCCAGCCTCCAGTTGTGCAGGATTATATTCTGAAGATGGTCTCGTCCTTGTCTTGGCTGCACGCTGCGGGATGGTATTTGGAGTGATGAAGGATTAGCTGACTGCAGAGCCATATCGGCCTTTTGGATGTCACATTCCTCAACAGCGAACACTCAAAAAATGCAGGACTGGAGAGGCTGGTAGTCCTCTGCTGCAACAGTCACCATACAAGAGGCCCAAATTTCTGTTTAATTTACAATTAACTGGACTTTTAAAATATTTCTTGGCATATAAGAGGTGTCTGTTTAAATTCGTCTTGGAATTTCAGTGCCCATGAAAGCAGGTGTCTGAATTTTCTTCCCATTTTCAGGCTAAGCTGCTCATGGAGTTTAGCATAAAGCTCAGTTCCCCCTCAACAACTTCACCCAGCACATGTCAGTTTTGTAGGGGGTTGGTTTGGGGTTTTTTTCCTAGGAGGGGGATAGGAAGCCTGGGGGGGAACATCCAGAAAAACTCATTTAAGTGACACCTTTAAAGCCAGGCAGTTAGGTGGCTGGCTGCACAGCCCTGTAATTGCGTTATGTTCAGGGCCCACTGCTCAGGATCCCTCTGTATGCGTTAAGGGCACTTCTAGATACTGAGATAAATTCATCCCTGGTGAAAAGGGCTAATTTCAATAGAGTTATACTAGGCATGAATTTGAGTAACTATGTCCTTTTAAAATGAGCCTATTGGGATTAGTTACAGGAATGCAGTTAAGCTCAGATGTAACAGTTAGCAAGATCAAGGCCACTGCTGGATCGCAGTTACAACTGAGAAAAACAAATGTACTAACCAGCTGTCAATCAAACATAAGAAAATGAATAGCAATTGTAAGTATTTGCTGTTTGTAACAGCATGCTCATACTTGGACCTCAAATACCTTAAACAATCTGGAAGCTCAGCATAATGATTACTCTAAAAGGGAGAAAAACCTCATGCTGATAATAGTTGTTATGAGACAGTAAGGTTTTAAGCAGATGGTAAAAAGTGTCAGTCTGAGGCAAAATATAGATCTCCCTGCTGTTGAATAATTAATGAAAAACTCCTTCTCCATTATAGCCACTGTAACTGTGTGACTGTTTGAATAGTCTCCAGTTAATAAGGCCTCGTGTATATGAGCTCAAGTCACCTCTTACAATCAAATTTTTTTTCCAGGGCTGATTTCTGTTGTTCTCTCTCCCTCTCCTGATCCCTTTCCACAGGACAAATTCTGTTGCACCTAATCAAGCAGAGCTTCCAGTGAAAGCAATCAAGGCAGCTTGATTTAGCAGCACAGCCTTTATTAAAGAAATCCTGACCCCACTGAAGCTGGTTGGAGCCTTGACATTGACTTCAACCATGCAGACATACCATATCCATATCCATATCCCATTCTCCCTTTTAATCAGATCATATCCCTCTGCTGGTTTACACCAAGACAAATGGGAGCTTTCTCAGAAAGAATTTTATTTTTAGGTATTGGAATACATTAATTGGAAAAGTTCAAATACACCTGAACTAAAAATATAAGTCACTCAACCAGCTCTAATTTCAGGGATATTATTCTAACATTTAGATTTTCTTATCATACCAACTGCCATGAAGTACTGCCATTATGTTCTCGCATGCATTTCATAACAGAAGGAGGATTTGGGAGTCTAAGAAGACAGAAAAAAAGAAGAAAGTGAGGTAAAAAAGAGCTTTCCAAAAAATGAGAAGGAAAAGGAGGTGGTCAGAGATAGGCACAAGAGATTACGCCCTAACTTACCACAAACTGAAAGACACTGTTGTGGACAAAGTGATGGGGCAGCTCATGAAAGGACATTTGAAACCAGCAGGTCAATGCGTGGCTGCAGCGCAGGCGGCGAGCAGAGCACGGGCAGAGGACAGCATGGCTGCATTACCTTGGGGGGGAAAGCTGCTACTTCATACTTCCTCTTAACCAATGCACTTAGCTATGGTATTTGTCACAAAGTATTGAGTTTTGTCCAACCTCAGTGCTAACAAAAACTCAGAGCAGTTGTCAAATTCTCTGCATACTCGGAGACTTAAGACCCAAAAGTCACCTCTGTCTCCACAGGCAGAGAAGGGAAACCCGCAGAGCCGCACTCTGCAGGCAGAGCGGGGAGCTGCCAGCTCGGCAGAGCCTCTCTAATACTTTTAGCCTGTGCCTCTCAGTCTGCATCACTGCCAGGGCTTGCACCCCCATCAGCTACAGCCCTCGGGATCTCGGGGAATCTAGCTGTTATCTGGGAAAAGATAATACTGATGATGCGCAAGGACTGCGTCGTGAGGACTGCTCCCTTTTCTTTACTACAGCTGAGGTCACAACTAAGGTGTTTTTAATGCAAAGCTGTTGTTTTTTTAAAACAGGCTTCTATTGCTTTTCATCACCAGTGAGGTATGGCTGTGGTAGCCAGAGGGAATGCATTATTTACAGTGTCAGATCAATGCAAAAATGGAAAAGACAGCGACAGCCGTTGTCATTCACTTCTTGTGACTTTGCTGGACTCCCTGAACTTAGCAGTGTAGCCCAGGGTACTACATTAAGCTCATGCTCTTCCTGCATGCGAGGTTTGTAACCAGAGAAACAGAAGTTGAATTCCCTCGTGTTCATGCGGGGTGGGCAGATGGAAAGCAGGCCTCTCTCGCCTCTCTCTGCTGCCCCTCAGCGCCAGGGCGAGACCCCGACATCCTGGGGCACCGCAGCCAGAGGAGAGCAGCCGCTTCGCTGGAGCGCACCAGCAGAGCCGCACAGATCTCGGGTTTATGGCAGTAAACACTGGTGGGTGAGATGCAGCTTCCATGTTCCCTCTTACATTCACCTTAGCTTCTGCAACTAATGACAAAAAATGATTTCACATCAGTGGGTGTTTCACAGAATGGCAGGGGTGGGAAGGGACCTCTGGAGATCATCTAGTTTTTCATTCAGTCCGTGCATGCAAATGCCTTTCACCACGGCAGAAATGTAACATGGAAATATAAGCATTAAACACACTAAATTTTTAGTACGGCTGTCAGAGTAGTGTAACAGTTCTTCCTATGAGCTGCTGTGAGCCAGATCCTGCTGAAATTAAATCTTCAGTCTTCTCTTGGAGATTGCATGCTAGCAGATTTCTTTGCATAACACTCACAGCTTGCCTTCAAACGTGTGCTGTATAAATAGCTCAGGGAAAGGAAACAAACTCGAAGTCATACTTGTAAATGATTTGATCATGCTATTCAGTGTTTGCCAAATTCCCTCATCTTTCTACAGAAAAAAAAGAGGTTTCCTGATGCCCTGCAATCACAGCAAATTCTTTCCAGAGAAATCCCGAAGCTGACAATCCGCATTGCCTTGCAAGGCACAGCCAGGCAAACAAAAGACATCGGATACAGGTGACCCTGAACAGTGCCGGCGCAAAACAGGCAGCTGTAGCAGTGTCAGGGAAATACTGGGGTATTTCTTATAGGCTGACTGCCTTCAACTTTCTAAGAAGGAAAAGCATCTGATGTAATATTGCCGCAAGTTTACAGAAGTAAGACACGTTATTTAAAGACAGTGTTTCTAAGTGTAAGGTGTTCTTTGGCAGGATGTCTGCTGCATCATGCCCCACACCATTCCCGGGATGGGCATGGCCAGCCAGGCCCTACATCCCAGGGATAAACAAACTTGCTGGATGCAAGGTCAAGACAAGTGTTGCTCAGGACCAAGCTGCAGAGGCAGAAATTACGCCAGGAAGTAACGTGGTCCCTATGTACTGCACTTTGGGAGTGCCTCTGCAATAATACTGCCTTTCATCACGTGAGCTCGCAGCAAGGCTTCTTCGGCTCTACGGGACTGTCACAGGAAAGAGTTTCACTTATGAAACAAAGTTCATGTTGAAAATAAAGAAAAGATTATTTTAATCCTTGCAGCAATCACATTTTATGTCTAAGAACACTATTAGTATGAGGTGCTACCTCACCCACATTAGTGAAGCGTGTGCTCTCTTGAAGTCAATCAGTGTTCAACGATCAATGACCTTGGTTCAGCAGTATTGAACTTGAGCCCTAAACACAATGGATGGCAACCACCAGGCACTTATTTAAAACTGAAAGAGCAAAGATCAACCCAGGACTTCTCAAAAATCAAAAGGCACAGAAACCTCTGGAAATCGCCGGGGAGGAGGAAGCATTTAAAGAGCCACACAAGTGTACTCCATTCAAGTACAATGCCAGTTGGATAGTCAAAAACTAAAATAATTATTCTAACAAAAAGTAAATAAATGAAAATTGAAAATATTTAAATGCAAGGTCAGGCAATGAGCTCAGAGATAAGGGTTTGTCCATTATCTGTTACAGCACAGGCAGTTTTTATGGTGCGTGACAGCATCCTTCCTCAGCTGAATTTGCAGGGGAGCCAGGGATGCTTTTGTCCTTTTGCACGCAAGCTGACTGCATCTTTGACGCATGCTCTGCCTGAAGCATGAGTGACGACCTATTTCCAGCTCTTGCTTATCACGTGTATTCGGTACGTTCCTAGCATTGTTCAGCCCTGCCAAGTATAACGTTGGGTATGAAACAGGGATCGCTTTCCCTTTTCTTGGAGCTATCTTCAGCTCTAAAAGCCCATTGATTCAGTAGGAACAAGAAAAACAAACTCAGGTAATAACCTGCAACCAAATGTTGCAGACAACTACAACAAACTTCATATGAAATTTTCAGGTACAGTGCTAAGGATTGCTCAAGGAGACGTTAAAACAGCTAAAAGCCGCCCTTTCTCCGTGTTGACCACGCACAGTTTTAAAGTGCTGTTCAAAAAGACAAGTGGTTTTTTTTGTATTCACTCTTATTTGCCAAAGTTAGCTAATGTTTCAAAGCAAGAGCTACTTATTCTCAAGATAATTTAATTCCTGCCCTCTCTGACCCTAAACGCTCATCCCTCTGGGTACCACTGGACTCCTCGGAGCCTGCCGAAGCAGAACGGGTGCACGCAGCCTCCGCACGAGCGCAGACAGCTACACGAAACGCACATCGGCAGAGAATCGGCTTCTTTGATAAAGGAGTGCTCAAAACATTAGGAATAAAAGGCTCTTGTTTTGAATTTATGGAGATAATTCTTTTTACTGTCATCACGAGCATTTTTGGATATTTAAATGAATCTATTGGTGAAGATAAAGGAAGTGCTTCTTGGAAGATACCAGCTCTTACTTTATGTTAGTTATCATCAGAAAGTGTAGGAATAAGGGGTGGCAGGTATGACTACAAAGGAAATGAGTGTTACATTTGTATATTTTCCACAGAGAAATAACCTAGGAGCCTGCAGTGAACAGAGGAGAGAGTTGTGATGTTCCTTCATAAGATATCCTGATGATTTTTCTAGCTAAAATTCTTCCCAGACCCAGTATATTATGGTAGATGAGCATATAAATGTGCAATTTGCCATTTCATACTGCATTGTTTTCCTTTTACCGACTCACACCTGGTCGTGTTTACAAACAGACATTATACTTTGTATCTCTTTGGGTGGATGTAGAGGATGAAGAAGTGACAACTTGGGTATGTGTTTATTAAGCAATGTGAAACATCTGCTTCTGTCTTTCAACACATGCTTTACCTATTGACAGGACACACAAATTTATATTTACTTCACAGTTACACCCACCGAGCTATTACAACTATTAATGCAATTACCGTATAAACTGTGGTGCGGGGATGGAGCAGTTCCCTTAACCACCAGGGTACTCAGTGTCTATAAAACCCCGTATGTTTGATGTCTCCCGAGCGTGTTTGCATGCCTTGCTGCCTCAGCCAGCAGATCCCTGGATAGCAATTTTCTTTCCATCTCAAAGAAATTCTACTGTTATTAAAAAATTGTTAGTCCTTCCATGTCTGTAAATTCTGGTTATTTATAAAGTGCGATAAAGGATGTGGTGCTTTTCACAAGTTGGTACTGTCCCTGTACTAACGTGCTGGCAAACACAAAGCACGTACGTGAGTGCTTTACTTCAAGGGCAGCAGCAATCCTGCTCTGTACAGTGACTTCAGCAAAACTCTCTTAAACATTATTCTTAGACTTCGAGCTCCAAGAGCTCCTTTTACTCATCTGCTCAGTTACTGCACGTAGATGTTTATTATGGCTGAACTGGCTTACAGAGATTTGCTTTTATCACTGACAAGAGTGGACGCTTAATATTATTAATATCAGTTCAATACCAGACAGTGCATGGAAGGAAGGAGAATTAGCTACCTGAATTATTTTTATTGATCATCACATTACTTTCCACAGCGATGATATAATGTCATGATGCTATAATATAGCAACAATTCTGCTTTCAATACCTTCTTTGATTCCTACTGCTCAGTTCCACTATGGATGCCAGTACAGAAATTCCTTCAGTCCTGGTATTAGATATAATGGCAACGTCCACCATAGAAATGCCACTCACGCTTCTTTCACACACGCAAAAAGCCACTGCTTGAGCGTAAGGCTGGTGCAGCTCCTGCCCTGAGGCTGGCACACGACGCTGGCCCGGGCAGCGCACCGTCGGACAAGAAGACAGCCCAGCTCTGCTGCTGAACGGTGTTGCGTGGCCGCGCCATTTCTCACGCACGCAGCACCCAGCTCCCAGCAGGGTTAACAGCAAGCAAGGGCAGCGCTGCACCTCTGCATAAGCCCGTTACCTCACAGGCATTCGAATTGCTGCCCTGCTCCTGGTGCAGTTCTAACGAGTGGTTACGCAGCAATACCTGCCTGTGGTCTAGCTGTACTTCTCACTTTGGAAAACAAAACTAAACAGAAACCCCCCGCATTTTTTCCTACATGAACTCTGACAAATAGAGAGCTAGGGTTAAAGGGTCTCCAGAGTTTGACAGTAGGTAAACAAAAGCAACCAAACAAAAGGTAGCATGTGTAAAGCTGATGATAAAAAAGACAAGCTAAAAGCACATATACTAATGATTTCTGGCAGTTAAGAAACCCTTTCTTTTCATTCATTAAATCACATGAATTTAAATTATTTGGGGAAGCGACCATCTTCTAATAGACAGATTGCATATTTAGGACTTAAAACAGATTGAAAGTGAAAATTATGCTAAAATCTTTGGGGAATGTAAATCCTTGTTTAATTGACGCTGCATGAGCTGCCAGGAATAATTAATGAGGCTAAATTTAACTGCTCTGGCAGTGTTTCCTTTTCAGATGCAGATCGTTTTGGCCAAAGCCCAGGAGATCTAAGGCAGGTCCATCTTTCCAGTGCTGCCAGGGACGACCAGAGCCGGGGGACAGGTGAGCTGGGTTTCTTTCTTCAGAAGAGCTGCAACCATTTTGTGTATAAGGGCGCTGAAAAGTAACTCCTCTGCTATAAGGTGCTGTTTCAGGCTGAAAACTCTTTTCAGCCCGGCTGCAAACCAGCGAAACCAGATGAAACCAAACAGGCAGGTTTACTATTCTCTGTTGTGCTTTGGTGTGTGAGCTCTCGTTGAACACACATGTTCAGCTCAGGAAGGAAAGCAAACCCAGACAGCGCGCAGGCGAGCGACGGAGGGTAAGCGGTGCTACCCTGCTTCGCGTGTGAGCGAACTTGGTTTTGTGAGATGCGGAGAGGCGAGTGACCTTTTTAGCCCAGCCCAAAGGTCTGTCTCGCTCAATTTCCTGTCTCTTCCAGCCGCGCGGGGGAAAGAGCAGAAGAAACGTGTATAAACTTGTTATCCCCTAAGTTCATTTTAACACCCTCCTCCCAATGCTTTTCCTGTGAGAAGTTCAGGTATCCAGAATTATACTGTTGTATTAAGAAATGAGAAACAAATTGCTGAAAAGGCACCGGGATCCAGGCAATCTAACCCGACATCTTCTGCTGGTAAAAATAGCTGCCCCTACCAAAATGTGCCCGAGATGCTGCCTTCAAGCTCCCAAGGTGCGATTAGTGCATTCCTAAATTTGAAGGCAAATCAGGCTTCCAGCAGGACACAAGCACGGCAATCCAGATGGCTCAGCAGCAGCTTCAGCACGGCAGCACCTCAGAAAAACCTCAGCTTCAGCAGCAACTCGGAGGAGAAAACCGACCTGCCAGTCATGGCAGCAGGACCTAACCTGGGTGTTAGATCATTGACTCGTTTTGTGTTCTACAACAGGAAAAGATGACTCCAAAGCTCATCCCTGTTAGCTGGCAACCGCCAGCCCTGTCCCATGCACAACCTCAGCTTCTTCTTTCCCTCCTGTGTAATTAAAGAGAAATAAAAAGAGCACAAGAGTGGCCCATAAAAGCCAATGGAGTGGCAGTTGACAAATAATTGCATTCACACTAATTACCACGGTGTTTGTCTGCAGGAGAAAGAGCTGGGCAGTTTGAATGTTGTTGTTTTACCACCAGAAATAGTGCACAGCTCATATCTGGACAATGCATGCAACTGTTCTTCAAGGTACAATGAAGAAAAGAAGTATTCGTAGCAAAGACTGTCTTGCACAAGGTAAGAAAATTTATATTTTGATCCACAACGGGAGAAGAAAAGGCTGCAGCCATAAAGCTAGTTGTCCAAGCATCTAGGGAGCAACCATAACACAGCAAAAGTTTTAAATTATTTTAGCACTCCATTTAAGAAATATTTTAAAATCCAGAACAAACCATCCCTACTCAGAGAGAAAATTTGTTTTTGTGGTTAAGACAAAACTGGAAATTCAAGACACATGTTAATTCCTAGTCTGCATGACACAGGAGTAATTTGATTCTCTGTGTCCCAGTTCCTCACCTATAAAATAAAGCTGAAAATATTACCTTTTTTTTTTAAAGGCACTGCCTTTTAGATTATCAGCTCACAGAGCAGGTATTACATCTTACTTTGTATTAGGTACAGCATTCAGAATAAAGATGCTATAATCTCAGATGGGCAAGCCTATACTAAAAACTGAAATTTATACGGTAAGATTTTAATTTTAACCTAATTTCGTGTCTTGTCATGTCTTACTTGGGATGTACTGACTTGAAGGAAAGACAATAATAGCATCATACCTATGTTTCACGAAAAACTTCCCAAAAATACTAGCTGTGAAAGTGAAAGAGAACAAGAGCTGAAATACGACTGTAAACCTTGCACAGACACCAGCAACAGCTTCAGCTCACCCGTACAAGCTGTAATTTGCAGAGCTGAACCTTTTACTTCAAGCTGCTCCATCAGGGACTGCCACTGCCATTGTATCTCCTCACTCGGCATCCTGCTGTCATGTCCTCCCCCGCTTCTCACCCCTCACATCTCTACCACCTTTCGTACCCAACGTGCTGTAACCCCACCGGGGGAGCCAAAAGCTGGAGGGTTATGTGTGGGGAGTGAAGCAGGGGTCTGGGAGGGAAGGGGAGCAACCCTGCACGTCCCCCAGCAGAAGCATTGCTTCGCTGCTGCCTCCCCTCAGGAGCGCGGGCTCTCAGGGGGGCTTACTCTGCTCCACTCCACGCTGCCCTTCCAGTACGGACATACCTCCCGAGTGGAGGATGTCTGACCCCTTTGAACTGCTGTTCTAAACCCTATAGCCTACAAAGCCTCAGTCCTCCATGCCTGGGAACTCAGCTGTCAGCCTGAAAATCTGTGGTTTCCACGCACTCACGCATTACTTTGCATGTTTCAAGCCAAGATCCCGCCAAACCAGCACCATCTCTCCAGGCCCTACTGCTCGGCTTGCAGCAAGCCCCCTCAGCTCCACAGGCACCTCCGTCCGCTCGCCCGAGCGCTGAGCATCCCCCCTGCTCCAGCACAGCCCCCGTCCCTCGCCCGCTGAGCCGGCAGGGAGCTGCTGCCCGCGAACTGCCCCGGCCCCGCGCAAACCAGCCAGGCTGGCTCCCTCCAGGGCCGGTTCCCTCCCGGGACGGCTCCCTCCCGTGGCACGTTCTGCCGCACCCCACGCTCTCTTCAGACGCACTTTTATTCTTCAGGCAAATGTAGGCAAAACCTGTGCCGCCACAGCCCATTACCTCTTCCCATCACTCCAGGCTGGCTTTTGGTCCCTCTCTCCTCAGAGGGAATGCCTGGCTCCTCTCCAGCAGGTTTTGCTGGCTAACCTTGGCTTTAATGGTGTTGCCTATGGCATCCTACACCATTTAACAGCCAGGGTCTTTGCTTCCTTCTAAAACAGCCACTCCTTATGGGCTGAGTTTGAGTGGGCTGCTTGAAGCACATGCAATGGTTCCCGCTCCCATCCAGATTAATAGAAAGACTGCAAGCGTTTCCACATCAACTGCAATAGCTGACTACCGAACTAGCCTGGCATCTCGAGCTGTTAAATTCCCCGTCAGCAGCTTCTAGGGACAGCCCTGCTTCTACCTTCAAATTAATTTGTCCATTCAGAGCCCCAAACTGGATCTCAAACCCAGATTTCATATGTATGCAAAATAGGCTAATCAGTTAATTTATAAGAGGAACTGTAGAGGCCTGGACGGCTGGCAGTACACACTAAATAATAATCCAGACAAACACTGCCTGCCTACGATGATAAAGGACAATTGCACAGCACAGGCAAACACATCCCAAATAGACTGCAGTGCAATCCGTCTCCATACAGCCCCATGAGTCATGCTGAGTTGGAAAATACTTTATAAATGCTAGTAATGGCAGGCAATCATTTTAATTAGATACGGCCTAATTAAAAAAGAATAGAGGCTTTTATAGTTCATGCCTCCCCAGTGTGCACTAGGGATCCCCACTGTTTGGCAAACAGGAAAAATGTTTGTATTATTTAATAAGCATAATGTTATCAACAGAGCTTTAATGCAGGATTTAATGCATACGCTCTGGCTCGCCAGACTGAATGTTGACTGGTCAGCGTGCAGCCTAGATGGAGGAAGGTCGCAGGTATTTCACATCTCTAAATGAGATCTCAAAACATCTCAAAGCGATAAAGTACGCACAAGGAATTGGCTAAACCTCCTGGGTGTTTATTAAGCTGTATGTGGGTGTGGGGCAGATTCATTCAGATAGAGTAAAAATTGGCCTAAAGCTGCAAAGCGACAGCTCAGGTCGATCAGCTTCTTTGCAGGCGCTGGGTAACGAGGAGAGAGAAGAAGTGATGCCCGTGCCCTCCTGCCAGCCCCATGCCTGCCCGCAGCCCACCCTCCCGCTCTCCTGCCCCCTTCCCTGAAGGGGACCAGGCATTCCCAGCTGCTGAGAGCTGGCCAGCGCCGCCATACCGGCCCTCGGCCCTTGCCCCTCCGCTGCCGAGCCAGGAACAGCCATGGAAAGCAGAAATCCAGCGCTCTCATGACCCGGCCCACCGGCAGCCTGGGTCCCTCTCTCATTTTCACATGCCGTTGTGTAATGCTTCCACTCTGCTGGGGGAGGAAGCAGAAATACCGCAAGAAAAAGCACTTCCTGAAGTATTTTTTAGCTAGTCAAAGCCAGGAAATAATGGAAATTACAGTGATGCACAGGTTATCGAGTTTCTTGAGTTTATTTTGTTTTCTGTTATTTCCTGCACTTTTCACAGGAATATTTAAAGTCATAAAGAAGTTAAGCCTGCATATATGATCACGATAGCATTAAAGTAGTAAAAGCTTCTCTTCTCCCTGTGCATATTTGAAATAACGGAGAGCAATAACATTTAGTGAGCGACGGCCGTGCATCATGCTCAACACACCGCCTGAGCCAGGCTGCTCAGCCTGCAATCCCCGGCGATGCTACAGACTAATCAAAGACCATTATTCCTGCCCAGGGGGTCCCAGGGAGCCCGTCTCACAAAACAGCCCGGCGAGACAAAGATCTGCGGCGTCTCCCTGAGAGCCTGCTGCTTTGGTACAACCGAAGGACCTCCGTGGGTTCAAATCACCCTCCACGTTACCCACTTGCGTGTGAGGGGCCGGGGGCCGGTGGCTCCGCGGGGCCAAGCTGAGTGGCCGGGGTCGAGTTGCGGGCAGGGCTGCCACGGGGCTGGGCTTGGCTGGGGCTGCCCGACTCCGGCGTCGGCATTTCTGCCGAGAGCGAGCGCTGCTTTCAGCAGTCCTGTATTGATTTGCCTCACCCGAGGTCACCTTAGAAGATGATTTACATTAAGAAAATCAATTTTTTAAAAAGTCATTCCTGGGAGCAATGCTTGATTTCTAAATTCAGAGCACAACTGGGCACGCGTCTGAGTTCAAAGAATTACCCAATTCTTATTAAAGGCAGCAGGAAATCTTCCGTCTGCTCCATAGCTCTACACTGGAAACATGCACAATAGAATTTCTATCACTATCTCACTATCCTAACTCCAGAAGACTTAAAGGCAAAAGGCTACTTTCTTATCACTTTGGCTTATTCCAACCCTGCCTGAAGTTGTTAGCAGCGACTCCTTTGCCTTGAAAAGGAAAAAGGGGTTTTGAAATGGAGTTCTTTCCAAGTATGTCGCCCCAATTTCATCATTTCTTTCCTTAGTGAAACACACACACTCACCTACTTTTTAATAACAGAGAATCGGATGATACTTAGTCATCCGTTGCTCAAGGCTCTGCACGGATGTCATGCAATGTGCACGGCAACTCATCAGTGTAATGTCGGGAATATTGCCCTGCCATCAGAGTTCATTCATGTTTTTTTCCTAATGGAGAGCTAGATGCTATACACACATCAACATTCCACGTCACTGTCCACGGAGGTCCCAAAAACCTTTTGCCATGCCTTTTTCAGCTCTGAGGGTCACTCTTTGCGATCTCTGTGAGCACCCCCTCAAGTGCCGGAGTCCCGGAGGCGATCCCTCGTGCCACCCATGGCGGTTAGCTGGCTGCTGCCGCGGCTTGCTCCCGCCCGCAGGCAGGGTGCAAACGCCAACCAAAACACAAATGTCGCAGGAAGAGGCAAAACTGGAAGAGAGCTCAGCGGGGCAGCGGCCCCAGCTCACTCCGGCCTGCCTGCGGCTGCGTTAGACAACCAGGGCAAGTTTCCAAGGAGGGTGTAGACAGTGGGGTGATGGTTAAAGCATCTTGACGTGGGATTTTCTTCTCCTCATATAGTGGAGCAATGTGGAGAACGGCCAAAGGACGTGGGAAGAAGAGTAAGAGTTGAGCCGTGAGCAGAAGAGCAGGGGCAGGAGCTGATGTCTCTGTAAACCCAGTGTTCAGCGTTCTCCTCACGCTCCTGAAGGAACTGATTTATACACAGAGATTTTTCTCAAACTCTGTTTTGGAAATCTGTCCTCTCAGCCAGAGCCTGTCAGCCAGAGCTGTACTTATACCAGCCTGCTGTGTGCTCGCCTCCCCTCGGAGCCAGACCGGGCGCTTTGCCACCGCCCAGGTCACCGGCTGGCCAGGCTGCTCTGCCTCGCGGGTGGCTGCAGGACACGCTGTGCTGGGGACCTACAGCCTCCTCCTGTATTTTCACTACAGGAATACCTGAGCAGCACAGCATTTGTGCAAACACAGACTCGTTCTGACAGCAAAGGGTCTGCACATCCCAGCTATGCACCCACACTAGAGCTAGATAAGGCTAAGCTTGCCACGGTACATGACTCTTCCCATCATCTCCGTCCAAGACTTCGTTTGCCATCAGTCTGTCTCCTTAGACGGCCGTGAATCGCCAGCCCCTTCCCTCCTTTACTCTCTCACCTCGCCCCCCCTCTCCAGGGAGTCACATAACTCCTGGGCATGTCCAGGGGTCTCTTTCTGCCCCAGTTTGCCAAACTGACCCTCCATTTGTGGGCAGAGGACACCATGCTGGTCTCCTGTTACAAACGGGACAGCAGTTGCAAGAGCAATAACATGCCCGTCAGCCTGCACAGCTCCTCTGTCCCACCACGGGTACCTTCAAAGACTGAACTATCATCCTAAAAAATACTGTATTCTTAAAATAGTTTAAAATTTATTTACACCTCAAAAAGTTGCTTAAATAATACAGTAGTCTATGATAGATGGTAATTTTTTAAAGTCTTCACTAATATACATATTTATGCACATAAAAACGTAATTACATGCTTTTTATAGTCGTTTATCCTCTTTTCAGTCCACTACGACTATCTGTCAGGATGCTGTCAGCACTCTGAAGTGCTGACTGCACACAATGCCTGCTAGCTGCATCCACGCACTTACAAAACGCACGCATCAAGTGCTGCACGTTTCCTGGTGTCAGCACCATTTGCTCAACACATGACAGACAAACGGATGGATTTGGGCTTTCCTGCTGATCATTTTTTCCAGAGAATGGAGGCGTCTGTTCCTGAATCTATTAAGCAAAATACAGATGAAGTGTTAAGATTACCGATAAAAACCAAAGGTGTTATTGCAAACCTACAGTAGGCTACCTTTGGAATTACACAAGGATAATAAACGGTTCTCCAAGTCTACGGTAATTGGGAAGCGTCACTGAGATGCTGCTACCAACACAGCTGGGCCTGGAGCAAACATTTATTAAAGCTCCTTAATCTGGGCTACTTAGTCATCCTTAACTAGGCTGAATATACTGTACTTTGCATTAAAACCAGTGAGATGAGCTATGTACACACCAGCTGAAGGAAAGATGGTAGATTATGAATCCCAACGCTTGCGAGAATAATCAGACAAATATATCTCCACTCTCATTTGGTATCACAGTAATTTTGGTGACTACTTGTCAGGGTCATCCAGTGTGTTAGGAGCTTCCTCATGACAGAAGGCTCCTTTGGCTCAGAAAGACTTCAGCTTTGAATTTTGTATTAACCAGTCCTGACTAGACAAAGTAGTTTTCTGGAGCCATTAGCATCCAGGTATTTTCATCCTGTATTTTCAGCCATCTCTGAGCAGACTAATACAGCAGTACCATCAGGCTCTTCTGTCTCCGTGACTGGATTACATGAATTCAATTACATGCTCCAGACAATTTTTTCTTAAGCATTTGCTTTACATCTCCATCCTGTGCATTTTCTGTCCTTATCTGTAGGACAATGCTTTGTACTAACTTCGTGTTTTGCTTTTTCCTTCACACGTTTAGTCGCTTCATTTTAAAAATGTATGCAGACATCAGACCCAATTTGCCTCTAATTGAACACGGGAATGTTGAAGCTTATGAATTATCCCATTTTAAAATGGGTAAAATGAGAGGAGAAGTACGTAATTATGTGGGGGGATGGTGAGGAGGAATGAGATACATCCATGTATTAAAATAAAAATGCAGGATAGTGTTTCCTACCCGGTTTTAAGTTTGATGAAGTCAACCTTTCTTTTCTTGTCATACATCAATATTGTACAGAAGTCTATTGTATTTTAGGTTCGACTGGGTGTTTTTATTCACCCTGCTGCTAAGAGAAGAGAAGCGGATCCTGATACCAAATTCAAAACTGAATTTATGAGTGCTGCCATTCAAAAGCAAGACCAAGCAGGGGTGGAAGGATATAATGTTGTGGAAACATCAGAATAACTCAGGTACAACTGTATGCAACTCTAGGAAAGGAAAACAGCAAACACTCTATACAAACACCAAAAGAAGATCTTCAGCCCCTTCTGCCTCTTGTAATAGTGTTTCAGGCTCTGCCTCTTGTAATGGTGTTGTAAATCCTTTCCAGCAGAAGGATGTTTTCCTTCCATGATTTGAAATGCTGGAGATGTGTGAACACAATGGAAAGGAGGAGTTTAACCAACGTTCAGCAGAATCAGGTGGGACAAAGAGTGAGTTTTCCCAGTCCTGTAGGTTTCATAGAGATATTAATGTTGCTACGCTTTTTGCTTTGTAAATCATCCAAAACCAAAATTGTGCCAGGACGTGCCCTGCTATCACTGGGAAGACAGATCGCTGTACGGCAGGGGTACAGACTCACCAGGTCCTCCCTGAATGGCCAGCTCCAGCTCGTGGATGCTGAACCACCCGCGCGTTGTGGCGCATGGCTGCCAGACGTGGCCCAATAACCCAGCGGGTACAGATATGCCAAAATTACCATAATTCTACTAAAATTAGGGGGGGAAGCAATTGAGTTAATAAATATTTAAGGTCCCCAGAAGACACGCTACTGAAAGAGGTCTGTGGCTTTCATAGCAGGGCCCAAGACTACCTCCAAAAAAGAAACTAGCCAGTTTTTCCATGATAAAAATCTGTTTCCCTGAAGTAAATGGACAAGGAATCATACTGATATAAAGGGAAATAGGTCAGTTTTATCGCTGCTATTTTATGCGGCTACTTTCTATGATAAATAAAGATTCCTGGTGAGGCAATTTCAATTCCTGTATGGTACATTATATATTCCTACTCATTCATTTACTTTCTAAGACGAAAGACCTGAGTGACGGCACTGGATTTGATATAATATAAATTCATGCATAACACTCCAATGTTGGATTTAGCAATGGTCTAACCACATGACAGTCATAAGTGCTAAATGATCATGCCTAAGCATGCAAGTAATAACATTCTTCCTCAAGAAGCCCAAGAAATCATAGCATCAAAGATTTAAATGTATGAATCCACAGGACAAATGAAGAGTAAGAGGGAAAAGAATTCAAAATACATATTTTTTTTAAAAAACTGACAAAACTCAAAACTGTATTTTTGTCTACCACTTAGCATGTAAAGGCTGGGAGAGCTGCGGACAGCGAATGCTTTATCCACAGTGAACACGGTTTCCCTTCCTTCTTAGCAGCTGGCTGGGAGGAACTAAACTTAGCAGGCCTGAGGTGTAGGAAACCAGATAGCACGGTGTATGGCTGGATAGGAAATACAGGGCTCAATGTGTTTGAGGTTAAGATTAAGCCCTGACTTCCTCTGGGTCTATTTTAAATGGTGGTAAATGATGGCATGCTTTCTTACAACAAAATGACAGATGATCAAAGGTCGAATATGATCTCTATGTCAAGCATTTGTCCAAGGACCTTTCTTTGAGGGACTGGGCAGGAAGCGTTTTAACGTGGTGTCTCATACTTCCCCTCATCTGTGTTTGTTCAAAACATACCAGTAACCGGGGAAAGCTGGATGACTGGCTGCAGATAATCGGCCAAATAGCGTGTGCCTGCGATAGGAGAGCAGTTGGTTTTGGACGGAGTGAAAGAAAGATGACTATGGCCCCAGCCATTGCTCGTGTGAGGAAAACAATAAGGCAGCACTCGCCATGCTCACACTTTCAGGTGCTACAGCTGGGAAACAAAGATAAAACACGTCGAGGGCATCTTTACACATTTCTCTTTCCGGAGGTAGTCAGGGATCAAAGCAGAAAAAGTGAAAAAAAAACATTTTGGAAACTCCGCACTTTACAATTGTCATTTTAAATACATTTTTGCAACACGTATGGCAAATAGGACGCAAGACTCACCATGTCATGCTGACTACAGATTGCACACTTGCTAAATTTGCTGTTATTATGTATTACCCATGATTGGTGCTGAGGCAGCCAAAGGAGGACTTTACCTTCACGTGAGATTGAAAAACACACAAGAAAAAGATAGTCTTGTGCCAGAAAGCGAGGGGGTACCTGAGCACCACAGCCATGCCACCTATCATAATGTTCACTTCCCTCCCACCCTCCCTCTCATACCTAGAAATCTGCAGGACAAAAGCCTGTGTTTGAAAATTCCATTTAATCAAATATTTCGTCTTGCGTCAGTCACTGCTGCAACAGTCCACAGCTCGTCAGCTCCAGCTCCGACCTGGAGCCCCCAGACAGCTCTGTAGCTGCCCCTGCCACATACTTCTCTTACTTCACTACAGCAAAGGAACAGCTTGCTAAGAAAGATGACTGGGATCACTTTGCTCCTCTGAAAATCCACAAAAACCAATTTATTAGTTATAGCAAGAGTTTTATTAAGCTGAAATAAAGCGAGCTGTTCGGCCCACAATTTCTGCGGATCCTGCTGACAGCACCTACTCTCATGAAAAATGATATCATTTATAAGTGCAGCTGTGTGGATTCTTAAAAAGCAGCATAAAGCCTGCTTCCATTGAGATTTGACACTGGCTTAACAGCAGGGAGAATTTTTTAAGTATAGAATATTAAATATGTATTTGAATCAGAAAAGCATTTTCTGATGTTAGGTGGGTGGGAAATCAGGAGAACGTTTTGTAAAAAGCCATTGTGTTTTCTCTACACCCTGTCCTGCCTCTGGAGGCACAGACCATTTCACTTGCTATCAGGATGTCAGTGGGAGTCGTGGGAACAGTGATCTGAAGTGCAATTTTAAAATGCACACTACGGTCTAAACAGTGAGAGGTGAATATGCCCTTAAACTCCTCTGGGTTGTATGGCAGAATACAGGTACCATTTCCACGTGACCTTTCCAGGCTTCGTTAGCTTTCCAAGTGTTTCTATGAGCAGTATCGGACTATAGCCAGCTCTGAGTGTGAGCGAGTACAGAGAAGATGGTGGGTACGTCATGCTACAGACATGCTGTATGTCCCAGTCCTCCTGTGGATGGCAGGAGGGAACCACGTAGCCCTTCTCCCCCTCACCCAGCTCTTGGCAGGTATCCCCAAGCTCCTACAACATAAGCGGAGGAAGGAGCCTAAAGCTTGCTTGCCAGCCACCACATAGAAACAATTTGGCACAAGCAATAGATGGATATTTTACTGCTCTGAGCAAAAAAGCTCATCAGCAAGGCAACCATTAGGGGAAAAAGATGGGAATAATCCCACCTAGACGCATACAATAAATGAAACTTAGAACTGGACTAAGAGCCAAGATGTACAAACCATTGTTTTTGGACTAGTGGCTGAACTACCAAAAAGTTGGGATCAATGCAAAGATCCAAAGCATTCTCACGCAACGCAAAGTATTCTTACTACCAGAAGAACGGGGGGGGGGGGGGGGGGGGAACACACCAAAAAAAACCAAAGAAAACCAAAATGCCATTTGAGTTAAAGCAAATATGTTGTTCAACACGTTTGAAGTTTTGGATTTCATAAAAACCACCTTATATGTTGTTTTTTACAATAAAGTAGTCACTTTCAAAACAAAATCATGATTTGGGGGGGTTGAATTTTCGGTCACTTTGAAACTGAATGTTTTGTTTAGAATCATAGAATCATTCAGGTTGGAAAAGACCTTTAAGATCATCGAGTCCAACGGTTAACCCAGCACTGCCAAGCCCACCACTAAACCATGTGCCTAAGCACCACATCTACACGGCTTTTAAATACGTCCAGGGATGGTGCCTCAACCACTTCCCTGGGCAGCCCGTTCCAGGGCTTGACAACCCTTTCGGTGAAGAAACGTTTCCTGATATCCAATCTAAACCTCCCCTGGCGCAACTTGAGGCTGTTTCCTCTTGTCCTATCACCTGTTACTTGGGAGAAGAGACCGACCCCCACCTCGCTACAACCTCCTTTCAGGTAGTTGTAGAGACTGACAAGGTCTCCCCTCAGCCTCCTTTTCTCCAGACTAAACAACCCCAGTTCCCTCAGCTGCTCCTCAGAGGACTTGTGCTCTAGACCCTTCACCAGCCTCGTTGCCCGTCTCTGGACACGCTCCAGCACCTCAACGTCTGTCTTGTCATGAGGGGCCCAAAACTGAACACAGTACTCGAGATGCGGCCTCACCAGGGCCGAGTACAGGGTTAGAAAGTGTTCAGTATTTAGAAAACGCTAAAACAAGTAGCCTAACTCCACCTTGTGTCTCTGGCTGAAAGCTTTTTGCTAAATTCAAGATAAAAATCACTTGTGCTTCCAGTTTCTGTAACTATTTTCTGGCAGATCACCCAGCTCTGATGGGCAATTAACAAGTGCGAAATAGGGATAATATCTCAACAAAACGTTGAGCTCAGTTCTGGCCCATTCCTCTCACAGATGTCCAAATGACAAGGAGGAGCAATTCGGATAAAGGCAGGCTGTGGTGACCAGGATAAGCTGGCACAAGAGGACGTGAGAATCCTCTACCTGGCACCTCCTCGTCCCACAGCTTAGGGTCTTCCTACCTCACGGCAGCTATTAACGTTTCAGCACGTACACTACAGACCAGTACGAACAGCGAGGCCACAGGGAATAAAAGACACAAATATCTCTGCCTTCAGGTTTAAAGCTTAGCAGAATAAGGTATTAATTCTCTCAGCTGTGCAAGAGCCCCCAAGATGTGGTCAGGGTAGACAGGAAGAAGAGATCAAATGTTGTCACAGTGAAAGGTATGAAGGTCGACAGGGCCACATCTCCGCATTCATTGCACCGCGTTAGACTGACTGCCAGCAAAGGGGATCACAGTCCAGCTTTACCCCCGGCAGGGTGTCCCTGGGTGGCAGAGAGCTGCCACCACTGAGCCTCCACCACCTCCAAAGGGTACAGTGCAGGGAACACAGAGCAGGAGGTCTCCGGGTAGGAAGGGCTACGGCTGAGCCACGCAAGCTCTTTGCAGCTGCTGGAGTGGATCCCGGAGCGCATCCTCACGCTCCACCAGACACTGTGTGGCCAAAGCCATTGCCAAGGCATTTCACCCTTACCGTGACCCCCCTCTGGCAAAAGGGTTGGAAATGATTCTTCCAGCAGATGAGGCTGACAAGGTGGACGCTGAGCTTTGAACTACATATCCATTAAAAATGGCATTGTTCGTGTTCACTACGTAAATATTTTTTTAGTATTTAGACCACATTTTTGTTTGTAGGCTTTGTCAATGTAAAAACTTACCCAGAGACTTCTGGAGTCATTTAAAATGTGATCTCCTTGCAGAACGCAGAAGCTTTGAGGAAAGTATAGAGCCTTGGTTAAAGGAAAAATCATTTATGCTGCTTAAAATAATTTACAGCATTTTAAAATATTCACTATATTTAAGCATATCAGACAGAATTCCCATAGTTTCACAAATGTTCCTCAAAGACTGTGAGTGTGAGTGACAGAATTGTCTCCACAGCAAGACTTACCATTTCCAGGTGCTCCAGCTTTGATTCAGCATCGAGTGAAATAGCAGTATAAATAATTAATATTGATCTGTAAAGAAATAGCCAGGTATTACATATATTTTAATCAGGCCTGGTGAGAAGGTTCGGGATTTTTCTTCCGAACGGTCCCATTCTAAATATAGCCTGGCATGGATTTATTGGGGGAAGTACAAGGGAGCTGTAGCCTCCCTCCTGGTATTGCCCATATGTTTTGTGTGATGGGACACGGGAAGGTCTGCACCACTGGCAGCAGCCATCCTTCAGTATGATAGTTACGACCTCAGACGTGACATAAGCTTTATATCTGAAAAGGTACTAAAGTAATCGGAAAGGCTACACAGGATAACTGCGAAGGCTTTAATTCACACTGAGCCCGTGGGGCTGGAAGGATAAGCACAAGCACTAAAGCACAGGAGTTCTCTTGCCAGCTCTGCCACTAAGTCCATGCAAATCACTTAATCTTCCTATTTGGTTCCCCCTTTGCTAAAAGGGGAATGTTAATATTTATTTACCTTCCAACTAATAGGCATGTTGTGAGGATTAATTAGTTAATAACTGTTAAGTACTTTGAAGATACAAGTAACTGTGCAAAATACTAAGTATTATTAACTAACATTAGGCTAATGATGCAGATAGGAGTAACAATTTTCATTACCTATATCAAAGCAGAGCCCAGGATTCAGCCCCGAGATGCATGCTAGCTAGTGAAAAATTAACAAGGTTATGAGAAAGATTAAAGAATAAAGTAAATTTATTTCCACTGGTCCACTGGAACACACAAAAAATAAACAGCTGTGCCATTCCTGACCTAGCAAAACCACAGCTCTATTAATAACTCAAGACCACATTCTGAAAGCTGTTGCTTTGCACCTTGATTAGTCATTTCCACCAATGTGCAAAGTGTTACAGTTTTGAGCTGGTGGCACTCTTCCATTCCTACATCTTGCTCTGCACGTGTGAGAATGATAGAATGCCGTTTAAGGCAAACAAGAATCAAGCGCAGCATGCATGGATTACATACTGCAACTTTGCACGCACTTGCTTGGCGTTAATTTCTATGAAACTTCTGAGAGAAATCCGGACAGTTATGGTACATCTTTACAAGAAGGCTGGTTTTGCATTCAGGTAGCTCTCCTGAGGGAGACCTACCCAAAGGAAGGTACGATACAGGTGGCCAGCCTGAGGCTTGTGAGGGCCAGCTGCATGGGAACAGCACGCACCTCTGCCTTACGCTACTATTATAATCCTAGCAAAGATAGATGGTAAAGACACAGCCTGGAAAGTTGAGACAGCAACTAAAATAACTTTGGAAGATGCTTCCTCAGAGCAGCTGTCCGCATAGCTCTGCTGAGGAAGCCAGGTGCAGCCCCTAAGAGCCATCAGCAACTTACACCTGTGGACCCTAAATCACTTGTTGCTTATACAGAAAGACCAGGAATTCCCCAATTCAATTGCAATCAAATCTTTTGTTGATACTTGCAAATATTTGCAATTCATGTATACAACAGTATGTACGTCTATCTTAGTATCTGTATGATTCTCAGTACTGTAGCCCCAGGTGCACAAGGCAACATTTTCTCAACACTTTTTTTCACTTCTCTGCCTGAGCTGGCAAACTTAGTTTTGGTTCTTTCTTTTTTAATTACTTTAGTGGTGGCAGAGGTAGGTAAACACACAACGATTTTAGGAGGGAAAGAAGATAATGCTCTATAGGCATCTATTTTAGTAACTCTTCATACAACTGTTCTGGTCTTGGACAAAATTTTTAACTTCTATCATCTCACAACATCATTGCGTGAAATAAGATTAAAATAAGCCTTATGGGACAGAGAAACACAGAAGTGGAAAAAGCTGAGGAGAGAGAAGGATTCCAGTTACCTCCAAAAATTTGCAAATTCTTTTTTCTTTTGAGGGAATATAACTACCTTAAGCCCTGATGCTGTGAATGCCTGTTGGCAGACATAGGACCACGGTGAGGCACAGATGACCTAAGATAGCCCACCGACTCCTTTAGACTGAAGATGCAGGCTCTCAGGCAGATGGATGATTAAGGAAGCAACGCGGCCAGCCTCTGCTGCACTCATTTGACCCAGTTGTGAGGAAGGAGGCAATTCCTCTACTCTCACTTCCAGATTACAAAGCTCAGAGGCACAATGTGATTCTCAGAGGTACAGGTTTGTCACCAGCACAAGAAGTCTCATTTTTCCCTGCATTACAATGCGCGAAGCCCTTGGGGATCCCCTACCCTGTGCTCAGAGTCTCCAGGTACTCTCCTCCTGGGGAGGGCGGGAGAAGCTCCTTCGTGAAGGCACTTCCTCAACAACGCTTTTGTCAGGAGAAAGGCAGCTGCTGCAATTAAAATAGGTCCGGAGTAGGATTCCTGCTGAGCCAGTGAAAGCTCCTTAGGTCTGATGTTCAGGTACAAGGCCTTGTACACTGTTTGCAGCAGCGTGGCAAAATGTAATTAACACTTAGGTACATTAAGTTATTGTTGTAAAATTTAAATACAATAAATACCTTCAACAAACTGCATCTCACACAGGACACGAGAGTTGAATTTCACACTTCAGCGTAAGGCCTCAGAGTAGTGGCTACCATTAAGGAGACGCTTGACATTTTAACAGTCCTTCCGATTATCAAGCTCTGTTTTCAGATACTTATGACTAAACTTTAATGATTTGAAGTTAAGTTTATGCAAACTCAAACACGGACTTTAGACTGATCTATTTATCTCGACAACATGTGGGGTTTTTCCTTCTGAAGTACAATGAACAAAAATCTATTTTTCATGTTAAAAATATATCCATTGTGATATATCTCTTCTTGCATCTTATTTAATAAGCTCTAACATTAGCTCAAGATTTCCGTTTGACTGCAAATACCAATGCACATTATAAATATATCTGCAATCCACCTATAACACTAGAAAGTTAAAAACATTTAAGCAAGGACAAAGGCCAACTGCTTACTCAAAATATCTTGCCCCCTGGACATGTTGTTGCTTAATCATTTTTACATGGGTTTTATTTTTGCTGCTGAAATTACTGGCTATCATTTGACACACAGTGTTCGACTATAAATCTGAAATGCTAATGTGCTTTCCACTGCGTGTGATTCCTACCAATCGAATACACCATCCACAGTTACTTTTATCTCAAGGCAAGACTAGCAAGGGCAAAACACCGTCTTTTATTGACTTTAGAGATTAGTCCATTAAATTTCGTGCTTTTTCAACCTCCAAAGCCAATCAGAGGCTGATGGCACCATCCTGGATTTTATTTACAATATTATGAGCCCAGCTTCCATAGACAAGGAGCATCGGGGGGCTGGGAACCTTCTCGGAGGCAAGGATGCACATTACTCGCCGGCTGCCTGACAACAGGGGTAATTGCTTTTTATTTTTTAAACATATGGTGAAGGGCAGGCTAGCCAGTGCAGAGAAGCTTCCGCAGAGCCTCCGGGGAAGAAGAGGAAAAACTTCATGCTCTTTGCCAAGAGGTTTTAGATGCAAAGTGGGGCTCAGCAAACCTGATACGAAGCGACTAAAGCCCTTGCAAGCCAGCCATGCAAACAAAGGAAACAACCCTTCAGTACACATGATTTTTTTTTTAAAACACCCATAGAAAGCAAGCAAATGCCCGTGGTTACAAATACTGTCGCTTCTCATCATACGTGAACCAGAAATGCTGTTGTTTAAAGGATGAAAAAACTATAGGCTTTTGTGAGCGCAATATCCAGTGCTTCAAAACTGCTAAATTACTAATGCATCTTCTAGATTTTGCGGGAGAGGCACCCGCTCAGCTTCCTCTGTTGTTCACACAGCACAAGTGAGAAAATCCAGCACACTGTAAATTATTTTGAGCAGATCTGGCACAACTTTTACAGTTCGAAAGAAGCTGCCGCAGCATCCATAGAGGTCTGTAACCGTTCACTTCCACAGACGTACTGGGCACGAGAGGCCCGTGGACACGGTACAAAGACAACTCAAGCATCTCATAACTCTTGCTGACACTGTAACAGCTCCCAAGGCCAAAAGACAAACACCATGATTCCTATTCGTGTTGCTCATCATCTAAAGAGAGATAGTCTCACTCTGAAGGCAAAGGCATTTTTCAATTTTCTTGCATAATTGATTTTACAAGTAAAAGTTACATTAAACAACTGACTAGAATGGATCAGAAAACACCATCTTTCTCAGGAGAAAAAACAGAGTTATAGCATCCCACCATGGCTACGATCCAAAGTAGCGTCAAAGCGCTGTTGTATCCAGGGCAGCCGAAAAAGATGGGGCAGAATTCGAGGACACCAGACAAAGAATTTCCACTGCAGACTGCCGAATCTCCTGCCTACCAATTCCTACACAGAAAGTTTGCTGTTTGGTGCGTCAGCTCCACGCAAGCCCTCGTCTCCATAACCCTGAAGAATGGAGAGGGCAGTGAGGAATGAGGGTGACGATACACCTAACGAATTAAGGCTAAGAACGCAATGCTACTGTTGTTGTCCCATAACAGTGGTCTACCTTGAACCTAATTATTGCACTGCATTAAACATACGTGATATTATGAAGAACGCAGGATTAGAGCTTCTACAGAGCCAGTATTGAAAGTTTAGTCAGGAAATCCTCACCCAAGTTCATTTTCTCTCAGATTCCTTGAGACATTATGCTTAGACTACATGCAGCTTTCTTAACATTTCTGAGTTTTGCTAACTCGCTACTGGCACAGAATAGAGTCTTGGGTCTGTTAGAAATCAGTTTAATCATGTAGCAGCTAAACACTTGGAAAATGAGATACAAGTGGATCTGCAATGCTACAGTGATAGCTGTTTACAGCAGGGTCACTAGATAAATACAGACATCATTATAACAGCTGTATTCAATTTGTAGGTACAGAGGTCATTAATAAGTAAGACTGAATCATGTTTGTAATCCTTGAAAACAATTAACTGGTTGATTTTTTTATTACCAAGTGCACATATTTCTCATTTGTTCGGTTGGCAGCACTGCAACCTATCAGTTTTAAGAGTGGCTTGTTTGCTTTGCCTAGAGCTAGTGTCCAGATGTCCAAATATATATATCATTATATAAATTATAAGTTTAAATCAAAGCGCTTCTTAATGGTATAGTAGAAATGTATAGAATATAGGGTTTTTTTTAGCTAGACTTCAAATAAAATGTTATGTAAATGAGAAAGACATTCAAACGTTGAGAACCCACATCAACATGCTGATTTATTGCAGAACAGCTCACTGGAAATAACTGGGTACTAATCTTTTAATACTGCAGCTGATCCTTGGTCAACCTGTTACAAGAGTAATTGCCATTCCCAGCTGCGCCATACTATAAGAGGATAAACATCAGAGTGGCCCTTAGGAACAACCTATTTCAAGAATATCTACTCAATCTTTTACAGCTAATCAGAGCAACGTTAACAGAAGAAAAGCTGCCAGAGGGAATGTATGTGAACATGAATCCAATTTGATGCTGCAGTAAGGCACAGCTTTTTGTTTTTTTTTTTTTATGTAGTAAGACCACTGAAAACTCAGTATTAAAAGGCTGAAGAATTGAGAAATGAATTCAGCCCAAGAATCAACTTCACTAAGAACTCGGGATCTAACCGCTCAAAAAAGCTGGGCCTAAGTACTTAGAAGAGTCTCTTCTCTCTCCTTGCAATAAAGCCACAGCGGAGCTCGGGGGGTTATGTGCCTAAGTGCTCAGGTTGTTTCGGAGAGAAGACTTCTTGGACTCCCGCATCAGAAGTTGCAGCGCCAACCAGAGCATGACATACATTTTGGGAACCCAAATGTCTCTGGCTCTTACTGGCTGCTACATAAGCTAAATTTCCACCAAAACAAGCTGTGATCAGCACTTTTTCATACTCATCGGCTTTTTATTCCACAAATGCATTTTGTCTTTCAGTTTCTCCAACTTTCATTTTCATTTGCACTTACTCGACCTTTTGCTTCCTCCACAATTTCAAGATGACTACTCTTAAGTCATAGCTGAGCAAAGAACCCCCTCTGTGCTCACAGGTAGTCTTGTCTAAAAAAAGACTGTCAGTGTTTGTAAGCTTTTTAAAAGGCAGACATAGTTGTTTATTGTTTGCACAACACCTAAAGCTATGGACCTCCAACCTAGCTAAGGCCTTTGGTCAGTATTGCAATATGAATGTTACATAGTGATTTACTTTTTTTTTACTTCTGTTGCATTATGCAAGAAAAGTATGTTTGTGTTAACTGACAGATGACTAAATGCCTCTTCTTTTTATCATTCCCATCTTATTCCAAGATGACAATATAGAATAATTGCAGAATCACACTGTTTATTTAATATACTATAAAGTGGCCAATAACCCCCTTCACCTCCCAAAACATTTCTGTGGATAAACAAAGACTTCTACAGAAAGCTATTTTACTATTGTCTTTCCATTACTTACAGAAATGGATGAGGCCATTTTTAACATTGGTAAAACCTAGCATGTGGCTGTGACGTGGCTCTGCAGAAGCCACCCTGATGCTTCTACAATCTAGCCTCCACTTCTGGAGAAATTATCAGAGGAAGGAGAAGCAGTTTCTCTGCAATCACCACCACCCAAGGCAGCACCCATTCCGTGTTGTGGGGCAGGAAGGGCTGTGTTCCCTGCCTTTTCCCTCCCCCTCCCAAATAGTTCGGCTGCGTCCACCCAGTGTTATCCAGTGGACAGCTGACTCAAACTGCTGTTAAATGTGAATTGCTACGTCTCCAGTCCTGCTTACACGGTGTTATTACTTACGCTGTTCGTTGCCGCTGGAATTCCTGTCAGTGCAGACTGAAGGGCAAGTGGGGGGAGACAAGACAGCTTGACAGATGACTACCGAAAATTGGGAAGTGGTGTTAACCATGGAAAAAATGAGTGTATTTGAGAATTGCTAATAAAACAGACAGCTGAGCGTAGTGATACTTTCCACGACTTATGCCAGAGCTAGATTTAAAAGCTGGTACTAAAGAACATTTCTTCTTACCAGTCTTATAAGCTCTTTCTTCGCCCATGTACTCTGCTCAAGAGTGCCTGGTACGACACAGAACAAAAGGCTTCACACCTTAGGATGGATAGGCGTTATGTGGATGTTTTTTGTTTTGTTTTGTTTTTAAATTCACCAGCCCCTTCAACAATTACTCTGTCTCCAAAAATGGTAGATTCATCTTTGGCCTTCTTCCTCCTGCATGGGGAATATTTGGCCAATGCTCAGAAAAGGAGTCTAGTTTGAGAGCAGACGAAATTACAAAGTAATTACAGCAAGAGCCTTGCAGCCAGCCCTCCATGTAAAAGTAGAGTGTCTTGTGTCCTTCTGCTGATAATGTCAGAATCACCGGAACAGCCTCTCCAAAACCACAGAACGTACTTCCCTTTCGTGCCGATGCTTCTCTGCGTGCAGGAGGAAGGATGGTCTTGTGGCTCGCGCAGACTTGGCTGTCAGCATGTGTGGCTTCTATTCCTGGTGGTCACCGACTTCTCTTGTGACTTTGGGAGAGTTACCTAACTTCTCCATCCACCAGAATGTTTGTCTGCTATACAAACAACATAATTCAGTTTTGCCCTGTAATGTAAATACTGTTGGAAAACTTAATGGCTTGGGATAGACGGGAAGCAGTGTAAGAGTTTAAAATGTTATTCTTTTCATGGCATTATTATTTAGTGGCATTTTGCTTCTCCTCACCAAGCAAAGTTTTCATCAGATGTGTAGTGCCTTTATCTCAGAATATCGTCCACAGTGTCAAGACACAGAGAGATAACTATTTAAATGTACCTATTTTACATCGCCTGAGGGAGGGATGTGGCAAACACAACCAAAGAAAGCACATCTCGAACTCACTCCCGCTTCACCTTCATAGTTAAGGTAATCTTCAAGAAGAAAGATAGCAACGTCATTCATCCATGTTTCTTGTAAATCCCTCGCCAGGCAACTGCTGTCAGATAAATAGTCCACATCAAACAGTTACTGAGAGTTTTTGGTGTCTAGATCTTGTAGTTCTAATAGACGTATCTGAAGATACCACCAGCAGCGTGCAGTGTAATAGGTGTCTGGCTAAGCGACACGAGTTACGTGGCTCAAACGAAGCAGCAGGTATGTTGGTACACATACCTTTACTCCTGATTCCCAGCAGTAACACTGACTTTGACAGAAAGCCAGCCCATGTGCAGGGCCTTTGTGATGGTGCTCACCCGGGAAGCTAGCTGGAAAGACGACGCACCGAGAGGTGGCACACTGGCCATATTTTAAAATATTTTCTGCAGGCTAGAAACAATTGTTTTCAGAAAATTTTGAATTCCACAGATTGACAGATGCATCAGGGAGGCTTCAACCGAAACTCTTCAAACTCTGTATTTGATATAAAGCTGAAGGCAGCTGCTATGTGAACCAGAAGTAGATAAATTTCTTCAATCGGCATTAAATTAAAAAAAAATTACTTTAAGTAAATAGCCAGGCAACCTTGAATTATACCCTGTAATTAAATTCAGAGCTGCTGTTCACATCCTAACTCATAGAGCAAACTTCAGGTGGCACACCTGAACCTAGAGATGGAGATAAACTAAGTCTGAGACAGAGGTTTTTTAAAAAAATGTTGGAAAGAGAATTCCTTTTCCTTACATCATGCCTTTTTCTCTTCAACTCTGCTGCCGCATAGCTTAAGGGCTGCTATAACATGCAAGAAGTGATGCCATTCCAGTGAACTGCAGAGGACTTTTTTTTCATCAAAAGTACTGTATTTATCACCGTTACCTGTGACTCGCCATCCGGTTTCAAAAATACTTCATATTAAAATAAGTTATTGAGCCCAAATTACAGGTTTCTTTTCACATTTTAATTTCTCAGATAGAAGCAAGATGGAATTGCCATCTAAAACATTCTGCTGCCTTGCATTATTCAGAACTTTCTACTAAAATGATTCCAGATCTGTTGCAGAAATAGTAATTCTGGTTTTGTTCACAGAGCTATCGAGCAAAGCTTTTGCTCCTGCAAGCCCACTATGCACAGAATTATCTGGAAGCCCCACGTGCGCTGTTAGCATGAGCACGCAGGGCATGCAGAAGGTTAATAGGTTTTGTGATCCATACCACAGTCACTACATAGCGACGCAATTAGGGTAAATCTCCAAATGTGAACTAGCTACTCAGGTCTGCTTCTCTGAAGTTGTAACACAGTTACAACATTATTTTGTTATTTATTATTTCTTAAGTAATAGCAGATGCGCACAGAGTTCTGTATTTCCCTTTTGTACAAGATAGGAAAGGCAAGTCAAACTGTCGTGTTATTTGACTGAAAATACGGACTACGTAAAAGTTAAGTTCTTTCTCACTCGAACTCGTACTAACAGCATTGCTTTCAAGCCAGTCGCTCTCCAGTGAAAACTGTTTTGTTCAACATGTGACCATTTTCCTGCAGCATCTATGTCAAAAGAGTCAGCTCTGTGCAGAAAAGTTATGGAAGCTGTTAATGGGATCAGTCTGTTGATTTCCACTGCCTGAGCTCCCAGAAGCTCCAAGAGCAAACACGGAGACTAGAAGAGAAAATTAGCTTTCAGAAATTATTTCAATGCAATAATACGAGCTATTGTTACTAACGAAGGAAAGAGTTGTTTTCATGACACGATTCGAGATGTTACGGTGGCCTTCCTTTTGTGGAGGTCAACCTGAAAGTCAGAACCAGAAGCAATTAATCTATTTTTTCCCCCACGTGCATTAAATTCCTACGCATTGACACTTGTTTTTCCTCAGGTCATTTTGGAACATCACATATTTTATGTGGAGCATGAACACACAAAGCTGCTGCGTGTATCTTTATCCCACCCAATCTGTAGGCTCGTTAGTACTGTCCTGAGGGAAACACTTTGTTCTAACTCTTCATTCTCCGTTTTTATCATTTGAGAAACTTCCCAGTAAATGTCAGACTCCTGCTGTTTACTGGTGAAATAAATATCAAAGAAAGTATTAAAGTGCGATCAAACAGGGGTTGTTCAAGCTCCTCTTCTTTACCTCACCACTACAGCTAGGAAAACTCTACAAATTAGAAACCAGAAACTCGATTATTGTGAACAGAAATGGACACAAAAAATCCCCTACTTCACATCCAGCTAAGCAAAACTAAAAGCAACAAGTTCCCCCTGTTACAAAGGTACAGTACAGCCGCGGACATATAGCAAGGAAGGAGAAAGGGGTTTCGGCCAGACACTTATAAGCAGCGTGACAGAATAATGAGATGTAAGGAGTGCGTTTGAATACTGTCTGAGAACCTTCTGATTTTTTTGCTTGAAGTTCTCAATAACTAAGAATTGCATTAATTAACACCTGGGGAATATTAATGCATTTTTCATACACACAAAAACAACCTGCATGCAGAAGCCACCCAGACTCTCCCAAAGTGACTCAATGTGAGCAGAGCTAGTCTGTAAGGAAAGGACTTGTCCGCCCATGGACTCGTCCCCGGAGGGAGCGCACCGCAGGCTCTGGGCAAAAGGAGTTTTAGTTGGCTTAGGTTAAGTTCCTTCATAAGGCCAGTGCCTCCTGGAGGACAAATAAGGCGCAGAACACACCCCGCTGCAGTGCTTGAATCTTTTCCAAAGGTCCTTAGTAAGTTTTAAAACACAGTAAATCAAAATCGCCTTTTTCACTAGAAAGGGAAAACATCTGACATGCTCTTAGGAAATAAGCTATTAGAAATTAACAGGAGGTAAGCACTCTAAAGACAAATATTGAAATGTCTGTATGTACACAGACACAAGAGAAAGGCTGCTTCAGTCTCTCAGCTTTGATATCTGCTGGCAGATGTTCATTTTCTATCTCTTAAATTGAGCACTTTTTAAAGGAGATTGTCTATAGAACCATATAGAAAATAAGCATAAGATCTTATTCAAGACGCCTCAAGTTTTTACATCTCTCTCCATTGCCGGTTTTAAATTTTTCCACTAGGAGTTCAAGAGCTTAAACTTTTTATTTATATTTAGGTACTGATACACAACTGCAAACGGGGGTTCAACAACATGAGCTACGAGTTTAATCTTGAACACTAAATTTCCTCGCTTTGTCAGTTTAAGACAATTTAATGAAATATGTACTACTGATTTAAACGCTTGAAACCGCTTCAAAGCTGAACTATGCTTATGTCTTAATTCTATAACCAGACAGTGATGCATCAAAATATGCAATCCCTAAAAACGTAAAACAAAACACAACACAACACACTCTCTGGCAGATCAATAGCTTTAAAAGTATAACTGACGAAAAGTAAAATCCCCTTACAAACGGTTTTTCTTATTCTGTTCTGGATTGACCACTGTGAACCTACAATACGCACCGGCCCCTGCTGTTAAGCACCAAATACAAGCAGAACACTGGGCCATATGAGCAGCTTGGGAGAGCGGCAGCTGCCTTGTGTAGCAGTCTGCAATTGGGATAAACTGCTTCAACAACAGAGGTTAATAACCCTTATTCCCGTGCCAGCCACGCGTGCTCCAAGTCTTCCTGAACCCTCTATGCGGTTCTTGAACTGCAGCCTAGAGAACGCAGTGATAATGGCGAGGAAGCGGCTCACGCTCGCTCCAGCCCTCGTCTCCTGCTGCGGCTCCGGGTCCGCACTCCCATGGATGCTTTGGAGCGTGGAGGAATGCTTTTCACGTGACATCCTCTCCCTGAGGAAGCACTCGAATGGATTTCATGCAAGCAGTTGAAAGGCACCAAGACACTAAGAATTTCAAAACTAAGGCTCAATTACTTAGAGAGGACAATATGCTGAGAGGGAACTTTCTCCCTTCGGGAAAGCACCTTCCAGACAGAGCCACTGGGGTAAAGCCCTCACCTGCGTGAGCCCGCGAGCACAGTGAAAGGCTTTTGTTGAGTTTTGGCCATTTTTTAAGTAAGGCTCATACTCAACAGTTGCATTATAAATCCCTTGAGTGTTTATATTTCAAGTATTAATAAGATACACTTGAAAGTTAAACTAAAAGCCTGTAATTACAAGTTTCAAATAGCTCCACAGAGCAACAGCTTGTGGGGACAGAGATGCCTAGAGCATTGGCTTCTTACCACACAGCTTTCACGGCAAACTCCAGCCCTAGTATCTTTACATGGAGCAAACCACATGAAAGTCAACTTCTAGCACCTGGGAAACCTCCAGAACTTTGGGGATTTTAGATGCTATTTGATACTTCTTATAGCACAATGGGAAATTAAGGGAGATGAACATACAGAATTACTAAAAATAATTTACATAATTGTTTGGTTTTTTAAATTAACACTTACCTAGCAACAATGAAATACCAAATTATTCACTGAAACTTTCTCGTGAGAAGTTACTGTGATCGGCCACGAACGTAAGAGTTCAGCCTGGAGTGCTTCTTTGAGCCTTTACGTTGCCTACGTACTTCATTGAGGCTCCAGCCTGCGTAGGTCAGGCATCCCAGGCGCTCGGACTCCAGCAAAAAATGGAAACGGAATCAAGATGCTGGCGACGCGATGTGCTATCCCGCTCCCTGCTAAGGGACGATGAGGAATCTCTGGTCTCTGCCTGCGGCCGTTCCAGCCCTACGCGGCGCACGGCAGCAAAGGCGGTCTCTGGTACGTGTGGCCATAGATCTGATTCGCTCTACTTTTAAATCGTGTCTGAAGCCGCAGGAATCCCTCGGGGAGGCTCCTGCACCGCCAGGAAAATTCTCCTGACCTTCAGCCCAGGCTTCGTGCGCTCACTTCGGTCCCACCTTCCCCACGCCCTGCCCCTCCCGCCCCGGCGGCACAGCCCCTCGCGCGCTGTCTCCACAGCGTTCACAACTCGCATCCTCCCGCCGCTTCCACCCGCACCCCGCCCCGCGGCCGCGCAGCTCGCGCAGCACCGCCCGCCCACGCGCACGCGCGCGGCCCCACCCTGCCCGCCCTCTGGCGGCGGCGCGGGCGCGGCGCCCTCTGCTGGGCCGCGCGCGCCGGCCCTGCCCCGCCCCGCCCCGCCCCGGGGAGAGCAAAAACCCACGGAAAAGCGGCAGAGAAGCGACGTAGCGCGTGGTGCCGGCCCGCCTCGGCGCGGCGAGGCTCCCGCGGGGAAAGCCCTGCGCAGCCACCGGCCGTGACTCGGTGTCCCTCAGGGAGCGCAACAGGACCTCTGGCTGCCCGCGCGCTCTCCCGGGCAGAGAGGGCACGGTGGGGGCGACACGAGTGCAAGTAACCAGAACTTTTCGGTGGTTCGGCTCTCCAGCGGCGTGCTTCTCTTTCCCTTTGAAAGCAAAACTTACTGCTGCAGCTCGGCGGGTCCCCAGCGTTTTCCGAGAGAGAGAACGAGATGCGCATACTCGTACTCGCAGCGCTGGATGCTAGAGAAGGGTGAGACACACTGCTGCCAATTAAAAATAATCTAGGAGGAACGGCTGAAAACAATAATCAAGCAGGAAGCCAAATTTCTTTTCAGAGATGAAAGACTATCTTTAATCTTAATCTTAATTTATCCCAGCAGGTAACTTTGGCAATCAACTTTTTTTAGAATATAATTGGTTTCCTGCTTAACATGAGTGGTTTTTTCATGCTGTAGTATTATTTACCTCAAACACTGAACTAACAAACCTCTGCAGATAAAGTTGTGTACTTTAACGAGTGCTGTTGCAGGCCGAGGTCTTAGTTTTTAATCAGAATATTACTTGTATCATAGCACAACCCAGGCTACACACTGAACCGCCACAGCACGATGGCAGTCCCGGAAAGCTCGACACCTACCCAACAAGAAAGTACAAGGACCAGAGATGCTGAGAAGGGACGTACGTAGAGATCAGTAGCAGAACCGAGATGAAAATCTCCATCTGCCAGACTCTCCAATCTACAGGATCACACCGTTTCCTATCAAAATGTCATACCGTGGGAATGATGAGCACCATTACATTACAGCCCGGCAAATGCCCCACAGCAAGGTACGGACATTAAGGACCAGCCTGCAGGAACAAGCGAGAATACTGAATAATCTTCTCCTTCATCCCTTTTTTCTCCAGGATAGAGACAGCACAGAGGACTGGAGAAGCAAACTAAAACCAGATACTCCTTAAGGGACTAGTGAGCAATATTTGATGTCTAAGCCAAAATAACTTCAAGGGGATGGCAGTGTCGTGACTGACTCAGAAGCGCTACTACGCCAGCTCCAATTCCCCGTAGAGAAATGCAACACCGCACTAGCATCTTTTTCTCTGCTGCACAGAAACCAGCCTTCTGCCAAACTCTGGCTGACTGGTAAAAGCAAAATTAAACATTTATGCGTCAGATGGATCAGACGTGTGCACTGTCACTCATTCATTAGTACAGACACTTTAACGAGGATGGATTACAATCAGAGGGCCCATTAATGACCTTCAAAAGGTCCCTTCTAACCCAAACTATCCTATGATTCTATGATTATTGCTGCCATCCCAGAGGCAGCGGCTTTGTGTGAGCAAGTCGGAGTTTTGGGGAACCCAGGAGTTTTCCACCCACATAGCACCACCTTTTCCTAACCCGTAAAGAGTAAACATCTTGTTCAGAACAGAAGTAGCTAACTGTGGTGATGGATGAGTCAGGATTTTATATTCTTCCTCATCACCATCAAAATTTGCAATTATATCTCATTTTTTCTTCCCTAGTGAAACCTTTGCAAAACCTGTCTGGCTAGTGAGAAATAAGAAGCTACAAACATGGGAAATTCTAAAACATAGCTCTTCCCTGTATACTGCAAGCAACCTTTGAGCTGACAGTAGAAACCTTTACAGCTGAGATCCATCCAAAACGTGAATTCCTAGCTTTAGTATTTATGGGACAAAAGTGACACTTTTATATACATCTATTTTCAGAAGGATGGTTTCAGAGGTACTGCCAGGACTGAGACAGTAATCTGTACCACCAAGATTACTAAGAAATCCTGTTTGCAAACCAAGTCCTATTAAACTATCCCGGGGTAACGTGTCCTCGAACTTCTCCTCCTTTAGTCCATTATTGCCAGGCCCACATTATTTGAAAGGTTTGCTTAGCATTTTTACACAGGAAGACTGGAAGAAGCATGATGGAGACAGACACCGCAGTAACCTGGTGAAACTATTCGGCCTGTGATTATCTGAGGAAGTCACAAAAGATGAGCTAAGAGTGCTGACCTTAAAATCCATGAATCTATACACTATGTTAACGTAGCAGGTGCCCAGCTAGAGCCATGCAAACATACACATTCTACCTGCGCTCAGTTAGATGGGTTTTAACATTGTGAAATGCAAACATGGCGTGCTCAGTGCAGCCCTTGATACCAGCATAATTAGGAAATACTGAAATACAGAATAGGATTTTTACTCCTCAAAAGAATCAGGGAAGACTCATACCAACCTTTTTTTTAGTAACATGCCAGTAAGAATGATTAGAGAACCTTTATCCTCCATGCCAGTAGATCTTACTGAGAAACTGAGACGTTGACACACAAAAATCATTTTATGAAAGCAAAAAGAAAATAACATTATAGAGACTATCTTCTATTTCAAAAGGTTTTCATTAAAAGTAGCCATGTCAATTGATATGTGCTATTGATATGTCAATTGATAGGCGCTATAGATTTCAATGCCTTACCCAGAGCAGAGATGACAATTCTGCTTTTTGTAATTCACACTGAGTGCATCGATCCCACACGTTGCATTAGTTCACTCTGCCACAATCACCACTAAAAACGTGGCTCAGATGGGTTTATCCTGCACTGTTATAAACTGTTTTCCTTTGCTGTAAAGGTAACTCCGAGGAACGAACTCAAACATTCAGTCTAGAAAAGCCGTTTGCCCTTACAAATCAGTATTACAGCATGACAGCAGGTGGCACTGCCAATTCAAGCTGAATCCGTGCAGTCCCCCCCCAAACGCGGCCAAGACTGAGGAGCTGTTCAGGCTCGCCAGGGAGAGACTGGTTCGTGCACGACACAAGCTCGTAACAGTTAAAAAACATCCATCATTTGCTTCAGAGAGAGAGCCTTTCCATATCAGTGCTTTAGCAAGAACTAAACTATGGGTCAAATATGTTAGCAGAAGGCTTAGTTTAAGATGGCAGGAGTACCCATTCAAAAGCTCATCTACCACGCTCCCACCTTTCAACTGAAATGGTTTTTGCCTACACCTACTTCAACGGGATGGATACTAGCTATTCTGCTTTACGTGAGCCTAGAGGGGACAAAAACATCCGGATGTTAGTCCGAGTACTACTGACACATTACTTAAGAGAGCCTGTCGGCTACCTCTCCTCAATCTCATGCCTTCAGCTTGCAGAGGAAAGGTCCGCAGGGACAGCAATTTCGCTGCTTCAGGAGTGTTCAATTAAAAGGCTGCTCTGGAAGCTGCTCCAGCTACTGCACAAAGGAGATGCACAAACTTGGTGCAAAGAAGAGGTTTTATACGTATAGAGATAGATAGATAGATGTATGCGCAAATATGTATGTAGTGTATACACTATGCTTTTTTTATACACCTATATAGTACATACTAGACTCCTTTGTTAACCCTTTAGCCTTACTCAAAGTCTAAGAGCTTAGGTGCACAATACTCACGCATTTAGTTAGTTGCCAGAACACAAATTTTTACCTGAATTGCACAAACACTGACCAAAAAAAAGAAGCTTTTTCTACACATTTTCGGACACCAGGAGAGCTTAGAAGCTATATGTAATTTGCACAGCAAGACTGCCAATATTCCAAAAATCACTGTGTTGAATATCCAGTTCTCACCAATTATTCTCCACAACATACAGTTTAGATCAGTATCTTGTTTTAATGTAAGCCTTAAAAGCCACCCCCAAGACCACTCAGACATCAGAAGGGGAAGCATTTAAAAACCACACGTCCTTACATGGCAAAGAGCCTGCAGGTTAAGACATCCGCCATGTTTTAGTAGCTATGTGTAGCAACATCACATACTGCAACACACTTCTTGCCATACCTTCTCTAACCTTGAAATATCAGAAGGGAATGGAAAGATGCCAATAGGTTCTGCTGCACACCAACAAGTGCAGCTAGCTCAGAGGTTTGAAAGGAGGCAGTGAAGAGCAGAAGTCATCTCAGCCCAGGCCTCAGAAGGCTAATTTGGGCCTCAGGCAGGTCCACACCCAGGCTCACTGGGTAGCGCAGCAGTACCCGGTGTTCTTTTGCAGCAGGGAAAGCTGCCAAGTGGGTTTCAGTACACAGTGTTCAGTGACATTTCCACTAGCAAGCGTGCAAGACAGCCCGGGCCTGGGCTGGTGCGATTGTGAGGAATGCCACCGCGGCAGCAGGCATATCCTGCCAGGAAGCCCACCACAGTCAAGAGGGGAAGACACACATCGGCAGCCCTGCTTTAAATTCCCGGTCATTTCTGCAGTGTTTTCTAGCGTTAATGCTACCAATAGCAGTCACGCCCCACATGTATCTTGAAGGGAAAACAAATAAAGCTTTTCTTTCCCTTCTGGGCCTCTTATCTATAGGCCTAGGCACAGGGAGAAGCATTTCCTCAAGGAACACCCCAGGAAAGCTAGAAGTTGTTAGGGATCAGTTTGGATGTGGATGCACAATTCCTGAACCTCTCATTAACTGATTGATGATACTAGATGATTTACATCTCTTCATGCCTCAGGTTCTTTAACTCAAGAGGCAGTAGCAAGTTGTATGGCAATATTTTTCATATGATCTACAGGCACCATGTTTGCATACATTTTGAAAATATTAAACACCTAGCAAAAAATAAGATACAGAGGAAATGTGAAAGATTTTTCTGGACTATAGAATTTAGCAAGTTTCAGACTAAACTTTTAAAGATAAGGGACAAAAGTAGTCAGCAACCTACAATCCATCACCACTAATTTAAGAACTCAGAATGCATTATGAAAACACACTATTTCAACAGATTATGAAAATACACTGGTGGAATACACTAAAATAAAGGAACAAGCTTGAAGAAACATTTGAGATACTTGCTTAGCATTCTATTTCCCCTGGCCAACTAAGAAAAAACTTCAAAATGATAATAAAAACATTTCTCTAAACGGAGAAAAGTATGCAGTCCTAAACAGACAGCCTGTCCATGTGTTTTGCTGCCTGCAAACACGGTGTTATTTTAACATAAGCTGCACACAGTTGCAAGCAGATAGAAATAACAGTACTACATGCATCCCAGATCTGAGCTGTTTCAAAAGCCAAGCATCATATATCTTTTGCCTGTATAACAACTCCTATGCATCAAAAAAGCATCTTATCAGGATCAGTCTTTGATAAAAAGACTGCGGAATTCAGTTTCCCAACAGACTAACTTGAAAGCAGTATTTTAAATAGCTGTGCTATATTTTGTAGCAGTTTAGATTTTCTTTTTAGAGGGGATGGGGGGACCATCTAACTCCAGATATTTTCGAGAGCACACCTTATCACTTGATCACCATGAGAGAGATCACTCACGCCCAGCCTTTCCAATTGCAGAGAATTTCCAGTAGTAAAAAGCATCCTTCCCTCGAGTAGAATCAAGTGTCAGATTATTCATTTAGTCAGGAACCATACCCCGCACATCTACCTTGTCTGCTATTTAAAAGGAAACTTGTAAATCTTATGGTACAAGAACAGTATTTGCAATAATCAGAGACAAGAAAAGCCTCCCTAATTTGTTTACAATTATCTTTAACATTTGAAGGATTGGTCTGAAAAACTCATGAGGATTTGTCAAAGCTGGCTACTAAGCATGCTTTTAGTAGAATAGCCATGCTACACATGCAGAGTAAATTAAGTCAATTACCTTGAAAAGATTTTATATTCATCCTTTGACTAACAGGTAAGATTAACACCAAAGCAAGATAAACATTAAGAACAAGCAAATATGTCCTGATTATGAAGAGTTCTGTCATGCAGCATACACAGAAGCAATCATGGTGTAATACTGTTCAATGAACAGCAAAATATTAAACATTATGTGATCTTCCATTAAGTGATGAGACAGAGTTTTAAATGGTGACAATCAACTAATCTCAAACTAGGTTTTCAAATACCAAAGCATAGGCTAGTCTCAAATTTATTTTTAGATAAGTTACATTTTTGACATTGAGTATATGCACATAGTGCAATAAAGAAGTGTCATCTGTCTATCAGGCCATGAAAAAAAAAAAAAACCATCAGCGCATTCCAGACAGATAAGGAAACATACATTTATTAGAAACCGGTAGTTTATAAAGCTAAAAAGGTAAACATATGTTTAAGAGACAAAGAATACACAATTGAACATAGTCATCATAAGGCACATAATGAAAAATTAAATTGAAAGACCCCACTTTTCAACTTTGAAAACATCATTACCGTAGTTATCAATACTCAAAATGGCACTTGCACACTATAAACAAAATGGACCAAGTCTAGAAGACAGACACTGCTAAAGTTATCTCTGCGTCTCATACACGACAATACGTTTGCTCATTGGTCACAGTCAAACAAAATGATTGGGAACCGATCTCACAAATCCCAAAGATACAAGAAGGCTGGCAAAACCAAGAAAGATTCAGATCAGAAAGGCATGTACATATGGATGATTTGGATAGAATGACTTTTCGTTTTTTGAAAAAAGTGCGAAGTCCAAGGTTTCCCTAAAGGGAAGGCCAAAAGACACAGCTAAAGCTGCCGTTTTCTGAAATCTGATAAAACAACATTTATAATACAAATTTTACAGAGTTGTTAAATATCAGTTTATGAAGAATAAACGCCAACCATGGAGCACTGAACACAGATTTATATCTGATTGCTGTTTGAAAAATATGGCCCAAATAGTCTTCTGTATGTGGAACAAAGCAGGTTCAGGGAGTTATTCATGTTTGCTTGCTTATTTGTTTGTTTAAAAAAAATTTTAAAAAATTAAAAAAATTAAAGAGAGACCCTCAATGACCTTACAGGAACAAAGTTCTTCCTTCAGTAATCAATTTCAGGGAAGTGGTCTAAGAGCAGTTGCTTTTAGAAGGTCAAGATAAGTTAAAGACAATCCTGAATTTACTAAGATTCAGACATCACACATTGCAGAAAGCAGAAAAAGTGTAGCAAATGAGTTTGGCAATAATTGTTACTCTATTTCGGGTTCAGGCCTGAAGCCAACGGAAACGAGCTTCCCCCCCCCCCCCCAAAAAAGGAAGTCACTTTGGAAGTACTTATACATGGAAATACTCCTTTCTGCATTGAGGAAGTGCTTTGTTTTTTGAGGAGGAGTTGTTTCTCAACACTAACGAGTTCCATGTGTGTCTTGCTTGCTTCGTTAACATCATTCTGATGGGCACCCAAGACCAGCAGTCCCATTTGGTCACTTGGACAAAATGCTTCAGTATTTACTATCCAAATTTCACACACACAGCAGCGCGCACAGAAGACTGAGGGAAAGAGGATTTATCTCGCATGACAAACCTGTAAAACCTTTACATAAATGATAATGCAATCCTCTATGGCTAAAAGCACAAAGTGGACTGTAGCCCTCTGAGTAAGGGAAAGAATGGAAAGTCCAAAATGAGAAGCATTCTCTTCCCAAGGCAGCTATGATGAGCTCCGCTATTGGCTGTATTACAATCACTATCAGATAATACTGGATCCTCCATCCAGTTTTAAACAGTAACTTGCTTGTATGGAATGGATCTAGTAACTAGGCTTTTCTGTTCCTGGATATTACGGTCCTATAAAACATGCAGCTGTAACCCAAAGCTTGTCACGGTTAATGGTGCTAACATTACAAGTGCAATGAAAGCAGGTCCAGTGAAGCAAGTTATGAAAATCACCAATTGTATTACAAAAATACCATGTAAATCCATTTGAGGTATTCTGATACCATGGAACAGCAGTATTCAGGCTCTTATTTCTAAATTTAAACAAAAAAAATTAAAAAAACCCCCCAACAAAACACAACAAAACAAACAAAAAAAAAAAAAAAAAAAAACACCCAAACAAAAAAAAAAAAAATAAAAAAAAAAAAAAAAAAAAAAAAAAAAAAACACAAAAAAAAAAAAAAAACCCAAAAAAAAGCCCAAACAAAAAAAAAAAAAAACACAAAAAAACAAAAAATCAAAACAACACAACACAACCCCCCACACACAACCAAGGTTAGCCTGAAGATAAAGGTGATGGGCTACATTTTAATCTGTTACACCATCCTTGTCTGTATCTAAGATCCTATTTTTTACAAACTTAACGTTAAGTCTCCAAAAATAACAATAGTAAGTGCTTACTTCTAGGTGTGCAAATGTTGCCTGTGAGTTTCTTGAGTGTAGGCAGCGTGACAAAACAAAAAGTCACTTTCATATATTCAGTATCAATGCAGTATAAACTTCTCCTACCTTTGGTTTGATCCAAGTCAAATACACATTTAGAGAAGACATACAAAAAAGCGCCCATGAGTAAAATACGCATGATTTCCTGAAAATATAAACATATTGTTGATTTAAAGATAGTTTCTTGATTTTTTTTTTTAAACTCAGTGACATTTTAAAGTGCAATATAGGTATCTGTTTAGAAATGGTGAACTAGAATTTAAGAAAGTTTCTTCCCACTTCAGAAGTTGCAGCATCTCTCCACAAAGATCTGTCTCTAATTGTGAGAGCAGATTACTTGAGAAATCATTTTTGTTCCGCTGTTTCAACAACATTAGAAGCATCTCACTTCTTTCCTTCATTTCATGCTATTCCCAAATTCTGCTTCATTTTTCATAACAACATAGCTGATGCTGACAGCTGGAAGCACTTTCATGAAATTAGGGGCTATGCCCCTATAAAGTCCTCGGATTCCCTCCGTAGCCATAATTCTTTGAAAGAGACCGACCATGTTTAGCTGTGGAGCTCCTTCCACTGAGGCTAGAACAAGATAATGTGTTACACAACAGTTCTAGTAATATTAAAATTCTTAAGCAAGTGTTAAACACCTGAGTGGTGAGCCTACTATCACCTCTAGGGCCATTGATTAAACTTGAGTCCTCACAGAGAGAAGAGCTCTTTAATCCCAGACATTTGAGAGATATCCAGGTATCTAAATCCCACTGAAAAGCATTATCCATCTACATTCCTTTGGAAATCTAGGCTCCTATCCTTAAGTCTGTGCACAAATCTATGAAGAAAGATCTCAGCTATGAAACTGTCCTTATGAAAGGTCCTCCAGAGTAAACATCACTGTCTACCTTCACAGGATGATGCAAGTCCTTTTCATTTTACCTCTGAAATTCAGGAAACATTCTATATTTTAGAAAAGTGCTCCCAGACTATGACAGGAGCTCTATGCTTGGTAGTCTTGTATGGAATGTGGCTCTCAAAGCACTAGTGTATGAAATGTTACATTTGAATCAAGTAAGACGAAGAACATTGTTGGGGGTAACAGGAAGAAGGGACCAACGTTAAGAACGATTTTCCAGATAAGTCCTTGGTTTTCCAAGTTGGGTTTTTTTAATTCCCATGTCTCTGTTATAGCTATCCCAAATGATACAATTTTGACCACACAGAAATATTTTCAGTACAACAGGACTCACCTTGAGCCTGCATGCGTGTTCTGATAAGAGCAAGGGGGTAACTGGCTAGCTGCCCACATGTGCTGGAAACAGTACCACATCCCAACAACACAAAAACACCTGGGTTAGCGGAGTTTGATGCATAGTGTTCTAGCCATGTACTCTTTAAGAGCTGCCAAGATATAAATTAGTAAGACGAGATCTGCATTCAAGAAAGTAAACATACATCTTTATTCATAACAAATCTTATGGGCTCAATCCTGAAAAGCACCAATCTCACTACACCAGTCCTACATGCTTACATTTAAAGTACACAGGTAAACACCTTAGCACATGGTAAGGACTTTAACCAGACTACAGTAGTTAGTGCCTAGAAGAGAAATCCTTAAAAGATCCAGCAGCAGCAACAGTGCCCGTGTTCTAGACCTATTAATACTTTGGTGGGAGGAGGAGGGGAAACAACTCAGGACCCTACAGGGTGCAACAAAAGCTCACACTGCTGTGCACGTCACCCCATGAGGAAGCAAGGATGCAAGCTGCAGAAAAGAACTTCCATACTGCTTTAAAAACGTTTGTTTGAGCAATTCTGCTGATTAGAGTACTGTAGTCACAAAAAGATTTGTCTATACTAGAAAAAAATTAGTGTGCATCTGAGTTACCCGACACACTTTGAAGCAACACCTAGCATCTAAGGTAGATAAAACATTTTGATTGCTGCTGATGGGTGTTAAGGGGTGCCAGTTCCTCTTGAAAGGAGAGAAAACAGTGTTTCAAACTCCTCACAACAACTCTGTGTCAGCCACAAAGAATTCTGGTGACACGCACAGGTACACAAGCAATTCAGGTTACTATAATCCAATTATAAATCAGAGAAAATGGCAAAAAAAAAGTATTAAGTATTATGAATGCAGGATAGGTAACATAACATGAATATCACATCAGGTTTTTAAGGCTCATGTTTGCTATAGAACAGGTATGTTCCAGTCCAACAGGGTTATTTAAGTACGCAAGCATGTTGTATCGCCAAGGTCTAGGTAATTCTGCCTTATGAGTAGATTTCTTGTTTGGTACTGTTGCACTTAAGGGCCCATCAGCATAGGCACTCCTCCAGGGGGCAAACAAAGAAAAACATTAACGTCTAGTAAGATTAGTGGAAATTCTTATTTATCTATTTTAAATTGAAGGCAATTGTAATACTACAAGCATATTACAAATTTAACCAATGATATACATATTCTAAAGAATATGTACCGTTTTCGTAAATGAACTAATGAAAGCTACATGCATGCAGTGATCTAAACTCACCTCATAAACAGCAAGGTCAATGCCAGCATAAGGAATTATACCCAGAATATTAGGAATATAGCCTTTGTAGAAGGCCTTTACACCTTCTCTTTTTAAGATCTTCTTAGCACAGTCAAACATCCCAGAATATTGCCCTGTTTTACCCACAGCCAATCTGGTCTTTAAAACCTAAAGGGGAAAAAATAGTAGACTTAATTACATACCTATTTATTAACGTATTTTATAAACACAGGAAAGCACACTATCCCTCTGCTTATTCAATTGCCTGGAACTGCTTTGCATTTTGGTACTTCAAATCTCCTTTGCGATGACTGCTGTTAAGGCTTGGTTAGCAGTAGGTTTCTTCAGGTTTTATCGTTAGGGCAGAGTGGCACATATACATACCACTAGCTTACAAATTATTAGCCTTTTTAAATTGCATTTTAGCTTTCCTTTCTTGATTAGAACAGGCAGATTTCTGATCAACTTGAAGGCAACAGCGTGGGCAATATTTAATGGAAGCATTAGCTAAAGAACAAGTGAGAGCATTAACATAGCAGATCACACTTCTGATCTGGGAACAGCAAACCATATAAGAAAATAATCCTTCAAAAAGCACGACCCTTTGAGGGGTAGTTAAGGGATATAAAGATTGTGTCTCACTACTGAAACGCAGCACCTGATTAATAAAGCAAATAAATCTATACAGCATCTTAGGACAAAGAAATTAATAACAGTATCCCAAAGAAACCACAGAGGGAATTTCCTGAGTAAGAATTTGGCCTACTTTAAAGCCTCATAAGACTGCAGCTTCTCAGGAGTTTCCTGACACTGTGCTTTTCTCTTTTACTTAGAAACACCCTAAAAAGCACTTCTAGGACAGTGTTATATCTTTGTTAGGAAGATCAGAGCATCTTCTTGTAGAATAGTTCACCTGTCTCCCTTGATCAGTACAATCCAGATGGATCTACATAACATTTCAGTTATTCTATAACTTAACCCATCTCTGTCCTCAGGCTAGCTGTGATTGAGTGGCTCTAACAGCAAGGATGCTATTTAAAAGAGATCATTATCACTTAGCAATGAAACAGCTAAGTTCTATCCCTGCTGACACCCCTCCTGTGAAAAAGGTATTTAGCTTACATTTTCCATTACTTCCAAATCTTGATGTTGATACTGGTTTAATCCCAGACCCAACATATATTCCAGCTATTTGCACAACAAGATAAACTTTCTGTGGAACCAGCAGTAAAGGAAGTACAACCTACTTCCATTTAAAAAAAAGCAGGATGTGAAATAGCTACCCTAGAGCAGTTAATATGTTATGTTAACGCTAAACTGCAACATATGTACCACCACATACAAACATGTCCTACAGAAGAAGGTGCAGTTAACCCACCCAGCCTCAACTGTAGCTGTTACATTCTCGCTCCACACTGATCTACTCCGACCCAGCTCCCAATCACAATGCAAAAGAACATCAGTTCTGCTACAGACAAGAACAGTCCTTGCTTACATACATAGTGGGAAAAAGATTTATGCCCAATTCAGAAAAAAGCTCGAATATGTACTTAATTTTAAATCATAGAATCGTTCAGGTTGGAAGAGACCTTTAAGATCATCGAGTCCAACGGCTAACCTAGCACTGCCAAGCCCACCACTAAACCATGTCCCTAAGCACCACATCTACACGGCTTTTAAGTATCTCCAGGGATGGTTCCTCAACCACTTCCCTGGGCAGCCCGTTCCAGGGCTTGACAACCCTTTCGGGGATGAAATGTTTCCTGATATCCAATCTAAACCTCCCCTGGTGCAACTGAGGCCATTTCCTCTTGTCCTACCGCTTGTTACTTGGGAGAAGAGACGGACCCCCACCTCGCTACAACCTCCTTTCAGGTAGTTGTAGAGACTGACAAGGTCTCCCCTCAGCCTCCTTTTCTCCAGGCTAAACAACCCCAGTTCCCTCAGCCGCTTGTTCTTGGATTATTTTTTCCCTGAAGTAGGTTTTATTTAAACATTGCTTTGTATTATACAGCCAAATATATATAAAAATGACAAGTATCAATTAGAACATAGTATATTCTAAAATGCCTAGTACTGAAATTCTGAAAGAAAGTCCAAAGTAAAAAAAATTTGGATATAGGATTATAGAGGAATTCTACAATACTTTCAAGAGCAAAATGGGTTTTACTTTGGAAACGAACCAGACACTTGGCAGAGCCTCCAATGGAAGCAGCTTCTCTGTTACTTACCTCCATGGATAAATAGAAGTTTGTGCTGTCGCTCCAGCCAAAGAACCAGATACAAATCTTTCAATGGTGCCTAACTTTCCATCATCCTTAGTAAGTATCTTCTTGTACTGTAGAGTTAAAACACATAAAATAAACATTGCATGCTTTTTAGGAGAGGCAAGAGTTAATACAAGAGGCAGATACAGTACAAAATGTCTTTTCAAACTGTACTTTTTCACGCATTTAAAGTTACATTTACTATCCCAACAAACTTAGCACTATACTTACTGCAACTCTGTAGACAAAGATTCAAGAATACAGTAAATATTCCAGCCTACAAGAATCCTTTACATTAAACACCTCAGCCACCCACAGTACCGTCAGGTATTGTACGAACTGCCAGCACAAGGGTACCCACACTGTGGCCCCCAGGTAACAAAGAGGAATCTGACTCCCTTGCAGATCCAGTTCTCCAATCAAAGAACGAAAGATCAACTAGCACGTTCACGGGGACACTTTAGAGACCTGTACATACTGCTTCATTCAAGACAGAGACACCATCATGCAAGAATGTGCCGTTAGCTCCCAAAAGGCAGAGCAAGAGTAAGGAATAATACACTCAAAGTTACTCTATGGCACCAAAATCTGCCGTTCAGTCTTGCGATATCCCAAAGTTTACTAGGCTTTTTGTTGCTTTTATTTCATAGTTGTACAGAGATGTGCAATATGGTTCATTTAGTTTTACTTGAGGCACTGGAAAGCCTCACAGATGAAAAATAAAGATGATTTAACTACACCAGAACTGGAGTTCATTTTCCAAAGGAGGATTAGGCCTTAACACGATGCTTAAAGCTGATTCAGAGGTAAATATAACTCTGAAATCCAGGATGAGGGCATCTTACATAGCACCATCATACTTGACTTAAAAAGAATCCTGTATAAGTTCTGCTAGCATAAAGTTCTACGTTTTTGGTTGTTGTCACTTCGAAGCAACAAACTAGATAGTGATGCAGTACTCCATATAAAGCTACGTAGACTGGAGGACAGTTTAAAATGTATGACAGATTTAGTTTATTTACAGTGCTTATAATACAAAAGCAAAATCTGCCTAATAGCAAGTATTCTATTAACAGAAAAAACAAACTATTTTAAATCTGAAGGTCACTAAATTACCGTGACAAAATCCCCAAACATGATAAGAACTCCTATGTAATACAACAGTGCAAATAATGAACAGTGAGAGTGATATAGGATTTTATTTCCATTATTTTCATTCCTGATTTATCATCCTACCTGTTCATAAGCCCAGAACTTAATAGCTGTTTCAGGAGCTATTTTCACAACATTTACACCATTTCCCCTCCAGAGGGATCGGACACCACCTTCTTTCAACATTTGCTTAAAACCACTGGCTATATTCATTTTGTTGGATTTTGAAGCATGAACCTAAAATAAACCAAAGTCACAGTAAAGAACACTGCTCTGATTAGATTGTAAAACTCATCACCTAAGTATTACGTTGCTTAAATATATCAACTAGCAAAAACACATCCACTATTGAAAAAAAAAATTATTTTTAGTGGCACAAGTACTATAATTTTTGTTTACATTTTTTCCAATATGACTACAGAAAAGACAACTTTTATGAACACAAAATATGGAAATTGTCAAGACAAAACTAGACCTCCAGAATTTAGATATTTTATTTAGCCATCAGTTTTCCATAACAGCTCTCTAAAAACTGAATTGATACACTGGAAGCTAAAATGTTCTTGAGCATTGCACCTACCTGCATCATCACTTTAAGGCGATCTAACGGTGCTGTACCTGTTCGAGAGACAGCACCTGCCACTCCTCCTGCCAACAGCTGTTTCCACCACTGTCCAGTCTTTTTCTCTTCCTCTGTGAACTCATCTGGAACAGTCAAACTATCTCCTATATCCAACACCTATGAGAATCCAAAGCAAAGATGTGCAAATAACTCTCATTCCATCATCTCAATTTTATCAACAGTTCTAATTCCAATTAACCTACACCTGAGAATATGTAAATAAAATGCTAGTTAAAAAAAAATGTCTAATTTACATCCTATAATTAACTTGCTATGGATTGCTATTGCTATGCAATGAATAACAACTTTTAATGACTTTTACATAGCTATTGAGTAATAACACCACAGACCCACCATTTCAAAGACTGCACCATCATCATTAAAAATTATGACAAATTTCCAACTTGAGTATGGCCCAAACAAAGACATTCTGTCATGATCAGTAGACCTTTACAGTCAGCACTAAAGCTCAAATGCTTATATGTTGCAGCTAACCTTTCACCAGACAGCCTTCTGGGATTAGCTTGGTAATCTCCTAAGGATGCTAACAAAAGATTTCTCTCTCATGGTAATTTATTCACACATACGTGGGATTTCCCCTTCCCCCTGCCCCTCCCAACATTTTAAAGTAGCATTTTTATAGCTGATATATCAGAATATTCTATTTCTGGTAACTGCTATGTATTATCTTACAAAATGGCAAGTTTGACTACTTTATAAATTTTCTTATCATCAGTTACACTGAAAGACACATTAACAACTTTTTTCATATACAAGTTTGAAATTTCATTGCGGTGCATGCTTGTATTACCATTGAATTTGATCAAAGAAGAACATTACTATAGGCTTTAGCTATAAAGCTGTCTAAGACATAAAACTATGGAATCTCACATATCACTTAAACAGTCTCTGCTCTTCACATAATTTATAACCATGATATATGAGAAAAAATACACTGTAGATAATGCAAAGCAAATATTGCATAAATTAAACCTATAAAGAAGCAAGAATGTTTTAATAACTGATAAGTACTGACCAGAAAGTGTGTTAACTAATAAACTCTTTTCTAAACTACTGCTGATTTTAAATGTAGTTACTACATCCCTAATTTATGCTGCGTTCCCTATCTGTTAAGTAGACAGAGTATGGTCTTGGTCATTTGGAACACAAGAATTGCAGGATGCAGATTATAGATATAGTCACTGGATAAACAGGATAAGCACCAGCTATTCTGGATATTGAACACAGAACAGATTAACTGAAAAATCCTTTCATCTTTCTGACATTCGTGGTTTCCAAGTAAGGTGTCATCAGTTGCTCAACTACATTGAGTCATTGAAAGATCAATCAGAACTCTCAAAATATAAATTCAATGTTCTTAGAGATATTATGCATATCTACCAGGGTTTAAACCTTGTGTCTACCAAGTCCTAAACACAACTACCCAAAAAAGCTAAATTTGAGAGGGTTTATAACAGAAAGGCCACAGCTACCAACTCATAATAATTCTATGCCAATACAGCTATCTGCTTGGAAGAGTCTGGCAGCAATTAAAATTTTACAATAAAAACAGAATTGGAAGAGCTGTCAACACCAGCCAGGCGTGAGGTCTCACATCTGCTCTTATCTGAAACACCAGCTGTGTTGCCACATAGCTGGATTTTGCTTGCTGTGATAACTGGGTCATCAGCTGACTGCAACACTGGAAGATCACAAGAGACTTCTAAAATTGTTTTTGGGGGTAACTAATGACATTCCATCTTATGTTTAATAATTAATACGAAGCATTTTATTAAAGCAAAGGGGCTTTTTCCACTAAGCGAGGTGAGACTAGGACTATCTGATCTCCTAGCAGTGCTTCAAGTATTTTCTTCAGCAAACAGGGAGCTAACTCCCTTTTGGCAAGCATTTCTTGTTGTACAGTGTGAAACACTCAAAGCTTTCAGATCTTATGAACTGTTCTTTATTTTGGAAATGCTGACTAATCCCTGAAGATATAAATGGTCTCACTATATTCAAAGAAATCTGTCTTTACCTAACTTTATGGATTACTCCAATAATCTACAGGAAGGGTATTTAGCAAACAGGATTAGTATTGGTTTACTTACCTTATTATTTGTTCTTAAAAGTCAGTCACTGAGGTGGCAAGAGCTCCATTCAATAGTAACTTAAAAAATTTATCTGCACAGTGGATAGCCTATTGCTGTATATTCTGTCATTCTTAAATGAAATTCTATAGCACAAAAGAGTGAGAACACGTGCACAGAAAATCATCACTAATGACACTGATGATTTTATGATAATGATAATATTACTACATAAATGCAAATACTGAACTATTTTCAACATAGGAAACAGTTAAAATGTTTCTCTAATTTGTTTCACCACTCAAAAGCACTGAACATAAGAATGTACTGTAATGTGAAAAGAAAAAGATTTAATATTGTGGTTATTCTTTCTGTGGAATATCTCCAAAGGAAGAAAAGGATTTCTTCCTAAGAATTACTGATTATTATTGGCAAAGTTTAGATGAAGTTCTTTGTTCAGAAGAAACTCACATCACACTATTCTGCTTGTAAATGGAAGAGCACAAACTGAAAAAGAAAACCAAACAATCTTAAATACAGGTATGCTTGAAATAGAACAACTGTGAAGCTGTTATACTCAATATTGCAAATTAACCCATCAGAGATGAACTTAAAAGCTGCACTAAGTTAAAAAAAGTTGAACTTACAGTGGAATGTTTCCAATATCGAATTATTTCCTCAATGTCTGTAGCCGGGTTAAACATAAAATGATCTCTCCACTCATTCCAGTCTACTGTCATTGTTCCATCAGCATCATACTGAAAAGAAATTGAACAAAACAGATAAGGAAATAGTAGCAGGGATCGGTTTTTGTTCTGGTTTGTTGCTTTTTTTTTTTTTTTAAATATTGGCCATCACATCAGTGACAACTGACTGTAAATTCCATATGGAGACTTCAGGGCTGAATCTGCCACACCCTTTCAATACTATGCTTTTCTTATCCAAGTGCATCTGGCATATTCCATTTAGAAACATAACATAACATTTCATGCTATCAACAACATTTACATGGAAATGAGAAAGCATTCTCCCCAGAACCAGATGCTCAAATAGTGACTAGACTTACTATCACCCAAGAACAGATAGAATATGTGAAATTCCTATAAAGGCACCACTGAAGGTACCAACACCTTTCAAAGTTACAATCCCATTTATCCTGTTCTCTGAATTATAAAAATATAATTATTAACAATACAAAGAAGCTTAAAATACTTTAAGAAATAACAATTCCTGACCTTTGCAGGATCTTTTCTGCCTGTTTTTCTGAGATACTTATGCCCAGTATCTTGAGGGACTGGACAACTTCTGATGCTTCAATTTTTCCTTGAAACATTAAAAGAAAGATGATGCATATTTAAAACATGGAGCTTAATACACTTAGTATTGGAGCTCACTAAGTTCCATTGTAACACCCACATAGCAAAGATAATTTAAAATCACTTTTAACACAGATGATGTATTTTGATCATCTACTACAAGCTGACCAAAGGTAAGTACATTAAAATCGTGCAACCAAATGAGATGCAAACATTCAGTGAGTTAAAAACTATTTTATCTTTAATAGATAATTAGAAACTTCCTTATAGTTTCTCCATCTGGGGAACAAAGAGCCCCAGATCAACGGACCTGGAAGATAATAAAAAGAAAAAAGACTATAATTTATTATTTAAATCTATAGTAAACTATAATTATGATCCTATTAAGGAAAAGAAGTAAGAGTTCCATATTCACAACTTTTTATCTCCAGTTTAGACAAAGAATATAAATGAAGATAACTTTTAATGCACAGTTTCTTCAAACAACATTTGAACAAATAAAGTGAACCAAGGCATACCATCATTGTTTTTGTCCAGGCTCTTAAATGCCAGTTTCATCTTTTCTCATGATCTTTAAGATACTGCATAAATTCTTCAAAATCTAGCTGTCCATCCTGGTTAGTATCTCCAGCTTTAAAAATTTTCTGTTGAAAGAAAATTCAACATTTGACTTTTCCAAACTACAGCAGGTCACAAAGCAACAGCAGCATGGGAGCCCTGGCTTTAAGAAAAGCATCATATTGGTCACTTTGGGAGTCAAATCAGGAAAACACCTAAGCATACACTTCAGAGCTGTACTTTGTTTTCAGAATTTAACACACACTCCATTTTCATAAAGAAGAAACACTCAGCAGCAAAGATAGATTTAAGAAAGCATTATTTATTATTTACCTAACTTTCCTATTCGAAAGTTTTAAGGTTTCTTACCAGCACTGGCAAATTATACCTACAGGTATCAAATAATTTGTGCAGGAGGAGGTGGGGGGACAGGACAAAAGCACGAAAGAGAACAACTTTAAGCCTGTGACTTTCCTGGTTATACATGAAATTTGTCAATATGTCAGTAAAGTTAAACAAATACGGTCTTAACTGTCTTCTTTAATCCAGTGGTCTATTAATTATGAATTATAAAGATAAAAATACAGATAGCAGTTAACTATTTAACTGATGACCAAAAAAAATACAAAGGTCTCGCCGACTAGCACTTCCACCCCTCAGGGTGCCTTTGAGAAGGCAGGGCTTTCTGCTTCAAACTGAAACCCTGACAAAAATTTAAAACAAACAAACAACAACAGACTTGTAACAAACAGAACCATAGTTATCTTCCATTTTTGCATGTGTTTCCTAGTAACTGTCCTGCAGATAAGGAACATCTACATGTAAAATTAACTACGAGTTGAATGCATGGTATACAATTGCCAGCACTGCAGGAAACAAGTCTGAAATACAGCCTAGGCATACACTTAGCCATCAACAAAGGGCCAGAATACTTTCCCATCTTTGTGTGTGAAATCATACTTTTTAAAAAAGGAAAATTACAGCAGCCCTCCCCAAGCATCAGCCTGTAACTGCCGAGGTACGTCTTCAAAGGCAAAGCCCCGAGAAGAGCAAGCCCAGGCTAACAAGAAGCTCTGCAGGATTTATCAGCTTGGGCTTCACGCCACAGCAAGGGCTGCCCCACGCATGGAGGGCTGCAGAGCGCGCAGTGGGGCGAGGAGAGGCAAGGCCCACAGCACACCGCCACAGGCACCTTCCATCGCTCTCGCACTGCCACAGTGCTGCCGTCTCCTCTGGTGGGATGTGGGCAGAGAAATCCTCCCCAAAACCCTGCTCTAGAACACAAGATTTACAGGGAAATGATGTCTCATCTCTTTGTTTGGGCATCAGTCCCCCTGGTTTCCCTCAATGCGTGAAATCCTACAGGGGCAGCACTCTTACAAGACAGACAGGAGACCAACCTGACAGCACAATCTCTTCATTGATCTGCAGTAAATTTCAGAGCACTTCAGGGTACACGTAAAGCATACACCAAAAATTCTTCCAAATATTTTCTGTTTTGCAGACTGCCTTGTGCTACTGTAGTTTCTGAATGAAGTAACTCGCAACAAGATTTGCACGGCTGTTCTAATCTGCAAAATCTGGTTTTAATCATTTTGTTTACTCCACCATAATTAGAAGTCCTCAAAAGACCAAAGTCCAACAAGTTCTGGCCTACAAAAACTAAACATAAAGGAAGTTGAAAACTCTTGTGTATTTGTTGCAGGTGTCTGAAAAAAACTGAAGACATCTGAATACATTGGTGTTTCCTCCTTTATCTTCCCTATCCCTCTACTGAAAGAAATGTACTCTAATGTTTAACCTCAAAAAAACGAAATTCCTAAGATTATCATAGATTTCTCAATGGAACGAGGAAGACAATGTGACTTATTTCACTCCACAGTGAAATAAGAAGCAAATTATTTACCTCCCATAATACAGCAAGTTATGCACAATAAAATCAACTCAAGTTACCGCATGCTCAGATAAAGGTGTTTGGTATCAGCTTAGAAAAACAGTGTTCTTAGTATACTCCTAAGTCCAGCTTCATTGTCATTTCTATTAATAACCTGTCAACAAAAATATACTCATCAATTCAGTTTCATGCCCTTGCCAATATGGTTAGGGCTGTTCAGAATTTCCCATCACAAAAAAATAGTTTACATTTATTGAAGTTTAGGGATGCATTCCTGACCATGACCTTCTAACAAGAAATTAAGAAAGGCTAATAGATTAACCATTCAAAAAAATCCAAACATATAAAAAAACCCAAACCAAAACCCACCATTAAGAATTACTCTAGCCAGAAAAGAGTCCCCCATCAAAGACACTGCAATCCCAACCTGTCTTGTACTCCACACGTGGCACGTCACACCGCAGGACCCCAGTGCCCCGCTAGACTCCCACAGGCTACCGAGAGGAGGTAATTTATGGGGCAGTCATACACACACTTTGAGTGAATTCTCATCAATGCAAATTGTTACTATTCCCTACTGCTATCTGAGCTACACAAACAAAAATGTAGAACAAGGAAAGTGTTGTTTTGGCTCACAGATACAACAAAAACTTTAACTAAATTCCAATTACAAAACCTCCCCTGCTGAGGATGACGTGAGCCAAAGAAAACGGAAATTCCTAGGAGGTTTAGAGAGCTGGCAATTAGCGTGTGTGAAGGGGGGCACCTTTCACTTCATCTGCCAAATGAGCGGATTTTATTGCAACAATTAGAAAAGGATAAGCACAAATGTACTCTCCATTCCCTACTTTTATTTTCAGTTATTTTCCAGACTTCAAGCCAGTCTCAGCCACTCTTAGTGCAGCAGAACAGAAGCAACAGGGAACAAAAACGTATGCTTTTCCCCAGCAGGCACATGCATTTTTCTCACATTACAAACCTAAAAGTTCATACAAACAAAAGCCTCTTGCTGTCTATGAAATGTACTAATTATGGGGGTGTTAAAGTTTCACATTAAAACCAGTAATTTGCAAGTTTGTGGAACAAAGAGGAACACTGAAAGGAGCTTGCCTCCCACGTAGAGGGCAGAAACTCCCCCGTGGGGATACCCCATGGGCACAGCCAGCAGGAAGACACTAGATTCTGTGGCGCGCAGCTCCCAGGTACAAACTGCCCATTCACAGCATCAAATAATAATTCAGATTGGAAGGGACCTCTGGAGGCTATTGAGCACAACCCCAGCTCAAAGGCTGTCTAATTAGATCAGGTTGCACAGGACCACATCTAATTGAGTCTTGGACATCTCCAAGGATGGACATTCCACAGCCTCCCCAGGCAACCTGTTCCAACATTCAATCACCCTCACTTCAGTTCAACAAGGAATCCAACTCTGCTGTTCTGCATTTAATATACTACCAGATTTCGCATAGTTACAACCACTTGTCACTGTGCCACTTCCCGGTTCACCAACTTCTCTGATGGAGGAGAACTGGATGCATTTTAAATGCTTACAACAATAGAGCCGGAACCAAACTGGATGCCAGTCCACGCTTGGAAGTCCTGGGAAACAATGTTCAGTGTGCCTGCCACGTAAAACCTGACATTTCTTGTTACAGACTTACTGTGGGATCACCTCACCTTTATGTAGGCCTAGCCCCAAGAGGAAAATGTTTATTTTTCAAGGCGTGCCATTTCTTTCTCATTGTCTAAAAACTTTAACCCCAAGCAATAAAGATAATTCACTGGATAAAATGAAATGGTGACCACGTAAAGAATTGCTAATTACTGATAGATACAGGAAGACAGTTTAGACAATCTTTCCTTTTAATGCTACGGGCCTTCACACATACTGACTACAATGCTCCTGTGTGGACCTATTTGGTCACAACACTGTTGCTTTTTTTTTTTTAATTCTGCTACTTTTGTTCTTTTTCTGCTGTATATTTTGTTAACACAGGTGCTTTCAAAGTCCTGCAGAGCGAGGCAACACCAATGTGAAAGGCGACAAGTAGACTGAAACACTAAAGAACTTTATTTTTAAATTTCTGAATTATATAAAGCGTGTTGCAGTGTTGAATTCCTACTCCTCCAGAAGACGTCTGTATTTGGTGTGGAAACATAAGCCAGTAGGTCTGTTGAAAAAAAAAATCAGAAAAGTTACAGACAGGCTTTATATACACCTAAAAATCTTGACGCTCTGTAAGTGCCCTGATGAATTATTAGATCACTCTGTGCCAAAGTTATGAACTTTAACACATTCATAGCTACAATGTAAAGACAGAGAATGCAAGACACTAGAAATCTTAATGCTTTTATGTAGACTTTTCTTTTAAATTCACAGTTTAATTTTTATATTACTTAGTATCATTATTGTGTATGGGTATAAGCCCTCTCACATTCTGGTTACAAACTGAATTGTACATGAAAGGTGGGGCTGCTCAGTACAAATGATAACAAGCTAATGAATAGATGATTGGTAATTTCAGCTAATTAATATAATGTAAAGAATATTTAAAAGGAAGTGATCCATCAGGAAGTTACTGAGTGTCTCTGGCTTCCTATCATGCTATCTACAAGACACAAGTAAAAAAACAACACTTAAAGATACATAATTGGTGCAATTAGCAATTCATCGTTCTGCAATTTATGACTAGAGTTCCAAAGGGCAGTTACAAATACTGCATAGAAAAAAACCAGAACCACAATAGGAACAGCATCGTGTCTTGACACTCACAAATTTCACATTTTCTTTTAAAACCAGAGGTACTATACAAAAAACAATCACGATATTCCCTTCTCCTGTTCTCCCCTTTTTCTATTTTTTCCCCCTTCACCTTCAAAATAATTAGTGCCAGTCATTCACATAGCTCCACATTCTACAATTTTAAGTTATTAAACTGTAATCTTATTGGAAGCCAAATTCAGTCACAGCTCAAGTACACGCAACTCTTCTCTCTTTTCTGGATATGTACCCTACAATACTAAAAACTAATGTTGTCCTCTTCCTATCTGTATTTGCCAAGACTATACAAATCTATGACACGCAATGATAACCCAAAAATCAGCAGTAAAGATTATTAAAGTCAGTCTTGTCAAACTGCATCAGTTAGGAGATAAATCCAGCACAAGGGGAAAGGGCCTAAGGACGTGTCCGCACAGCATTATACCCCAACCAGTGAGTCCACATAACACACTAATGAACTAGACTGCCACTTAACCTCCAGAAATCCAACACAACATGGCATTTTGAGCAAAACAGTAATTTGCACTGTATCCAAAGACCTCCCAACTTGTTCAAATGCTGCATTCATATTTATTCGCTTCCCTCCGAAAGGACACTACCAACATGTGAACAGTACCCAAGCAGGCTCTTTAAACTTGCCACGACAGACATTAACAGAGTCCCCCACTCCCGTATAGCAGACTTGCACCCTTGGCAGTAGCAGAGATGTCGCTATCAGCTGCAGAGCTTCCCCTTCTTGTTCTTTGTCCTGAGCACCACCCTACCCTGCAACAGGAAAGCACTAGCAGGTCGATTTCAGGTAATAGAACCTCTATAAAATGAGCCTAAAAAGGAAGAGATGCAAGTCATGAGTATGCTCTCCCATATGCCTCGCAGAAGCTGCTCCCTCGGACCTGGATAAACTCTCTCAACTCATAGCTATGAATTAGATTCCAAGAATCTGAAACAGCATAAATGGGAGATGCAAACTATCCCTTGTACCTTCATTCATCATTCTTTGCAAGTTACGCTGGTATTTTTTACTTTGAACATACTCGGTAGACTGACTTTTTCCACTAAATAAGCGTACTACTCTGCTACAAAGGCATCCCACCTTACAGTCATCCCAAAAGATTTACCAGTTTACCGTGTTTGTTTACCTGGGACACACTGCTGTCTCAAGACAGGGATTTAGCAAAGCATTTCAACACGCAGTTAAGAGATCTTCCAGAGGTGGGGGTTCCCATATTTGGTGCCTGGCATTCTTGCACTTTGCAACAACAAGAAGGAATTAATAATTCACTGTACTCTGTCACTGTTCAGGAAAAACCTATCAAGTTAGTATTAAAAAAATTCATTTTATCTCCTTGGATGTTTAAAGTGTTATGAAAACAAACATATTCATCTTGCTCTTTCATATGGAGACTTGGAGACTACAGCCCATATCAGTTAAAAGCTTCTGAAGTTGTTCACATGGAAATTAAACAATGACTTACATGTTTCCTTACAACTGAAGTCAGATATATTACTGAAGATGTTTGTGGTATTTCACAATTAAGTCCCCATAATCAGACATAATTGTAACACCTATTATGACCCAAAAAGCAAAGTTTAAAGGAACTAAGTGGTTCCAGTTTTCTACGATCACATGATATGACATTTGTTTTGGTAAAAAAGTTGAAAATGCCTGTCTACTCTAAATGTATGGTACCAGTTTTTGGCATACTATTAAGGGGAGAGAAAGCTTCATTTCACATAAAGAATGACACACAGACATGAAAGTGCTGAAGCATATAAGACTGTGAATCTGCATATCACATATGATAATAATTTCTAAGAGTAGATATCGTGTGATTGAAAATGCCCATGTTTCTTCTAAGAAGTTGCCAAAGTAACTAGTGCCTTTTATATGTTTCTAGCCAAGCTACAACATAATGAAGACACTTCAGTTAACTTGGTCTACTAGCCTTCTAATTTTGCCCTGTAAGGAAAGTTACCAAAATTAAGGAAAGCATAAAAATCCTAGTAAAGCAGTGGAGAAATATTCGAGGACATATTTAGCTCAGTCACTAAACAAGTATGTGCTTTCTGGTCTAAGAACAGCTACGATAAGCTTCAAGCTCTGAAGCACTATCTAGGTGTAGTTTTTAAGAGGCCAGGGAAAAGCACCGAAGGGAACAATACACACCTGGCCCTGTTCTCACCTGCCCTCTCGCACTAAGACACAGCACTAACACAGCACAGGGGCCTGCCTCGCTTGACAGAATTATGAATTTTCTTTGGTTTAAACGCAGCAACACACTTCAAGTGTTCTGAGTATTTTTAGACTTCGTTGGACTAAAATTTTCACAAACACAGTCAATTACTCTAAACAGACCATATTCTGATTGCTGAGAATTTGATCTCATTGGGGCCTGTTTCCACCACACAGAGCTGTCTCATCGCACTGTTCCTTCATCTAAAGGAGCCTTAATGTAGCCGAAGACTTATGTCAAAACCTGACAGAGAGTCAGTCCAAATAAGATCATTATATTGTTTCCAGAATGTAGTTATTCATTTCAATAACATCTTTCTAATCCTAGCGCCAGGACTCAATGTATAAATAGTACCTGAATTTGAATGCTTAACTGTTCCTACCGCAAACCGAAGCTTGAAATACGGGGTTTGCCTCCTACAGGTTTACTTTAAGGATTGATTGCAACAGAAGGAAAGGGTGAACAAAAATAGTACTTCATATAACCACTCGCACCATTTATGGTACTCCTGCCTAAGAGACTCACGGAATTCTGAAGACACAGGATGAGATCATTTGAGATCTGATCCCAGCATCTATTTTGTGTCTCTACTGGACAACTCCGCTAATCAAACTGACCGTACAATAGCTGTTAATATTGCTTGTAGAGTGCCATTTGATACTGTCATCACACTGAATTCCTTCTTCATAGGTGTTGATGTATTATGTCAGGAATCTTTTGTAAAGCTTTGCAAAGTTACCCATTCCTGGCAGGTAACATACCACAATATAAAACAGGAGTCATCTTGGCAGCCTCTAAGCAGCACGCATTTTGGATTTTCCAGTGGTTTACTTTTGTCTGTCAGATACTGACAGGAGGCAGGTCAAGTAGAACACAAAGTCAGGAGCTTCTGTCACACTGTGATGTCTTGCTATGGGGAAAAAATTATTCTTCCTTAGAGGGACATGCAACCTGCCTCCAAAGCTTACCACATGGGTTCACACAGATTCTCGTATCTACAATGTTACTTCACCTAAAAGTGTTCTCATACATTAAACATTAATAAAACTGTCGAGACAACTGATGAAAGGTGAAATAAAATGAGCATACCAGTAGGCTATTACTCAAATGGATAGCAGCTTTGTAGCTTTTAAAGACATGCATACTCCTTCTAGAGAGAAATCACATTTCAAGAGAAAAGAGGAAAGTAATACTAGTAGCACAAATACGAATTTATAATGTGAAGACGACGACTTAGGATGAACCAACTGACTTTGCACACACAGTCCCCTACCAGGGGTTAACCAGGAAGCAGCTGTGCCGCCCAGAAGTACGGTGACCAACACTCCCGCGAACGTGGATTTCATCCCGTGCCACGGAAGCCAGCCCTGCAAGAGTATTTTTGGAAACCTAACCCAGACCTGCATCTAGAACGTAACGATAGCACAAGGCCCAGACCCCTACCCAGCCATGAGGCACGGAAGCCTACTCTGCTTTAGGATATCCCAAGGTCTGCCTGCCCCATAGTGCCACTATGTTGGCAGGGCTGAGCAGCCCAGTAGCTAACACTTTGCCACATCGTGTAATATTTCCACATCTCATTTCCTACTCATTAGTTATTAGTAATTATAAGACTACTTCTGCCTCTCCAAACATAAATATGACGGTTCAATATCTGACTTCATTAATAAAATACCTTTTTACCAAGTAGTACAAAGACATTTTACTGAATTAAACATCACTTTAGAGTTTGAAGTGAAGTAAGTGTGAGAAGGCAGCTTCGAGCTGCAAGAAAGAGTACAGGAAGCAGATTACCTACATAAAGATGGGAAAGAAGCCGGAGGCAAGTCTTACTGAGGCTCTGTTGTTACAACAAGTCTAGTTATTAATAGTTATATATAACTAGTCTAGTTTCTAGTTCAAACCGTGCCCACCATTAAGTTTAAAATAGTGAGCATATAGAAGTTTCAGTGCACTCCACAATTCTCCCACCCCTCTCAAATGTGCAACATGACTCATGTTTATTTTGTTTACTCTGTGTTTCTTAAGCAACTAAGGCAGCCAGTTCCTGCTCTCTATTACATCCAGGTAAGTCTAGTTCATCTCTATTGATTTCATGGCTTTTACTTCCAGTTTATCCTATAGCAACCGAAGAATTTGACAGATACTCAGATGTGCACTATTCATGAATGGCATCACACCGATCTTGAGCAAGAACTTGGAATTTCAATTCTAAGTTGCTCAAAACTTAAGAAACACGCCACTTGTGTCTCAGGGCTTTCAGTGAATTATGTGGAAAGACCACCACCCTCATTAAATGCCAGAAAATTAACTGGTCACCTGTTCCCCTGTTGTTCAATGCAAGTAAAAACCCCAAATTATTACAGTCAAACTGGTACAACAGGTTTTCAACAATGTGTATATAATGTGTGACTGAAGTTTGCAACTAGCGTGCTCTCAATACTGACGACTCTGAAGGATAAGCAAACAGGCCAAACTGTCCCTCCTTTATATACCAAAAACTGAGAACACAAAACGTACTTATTGTAAAGATGATTTTGACCAGAAGCAATACTGAAATGAAAGCGTGCTTTCATTTATACTCTCACATAAGCATCATTCAACTCAAGAGGCCTGATGGATACTTCCCCCTGAAGTATATGAGACAGAGAATTAAATACACCAAAAAGAGGTAAAATAGAGACCAAATAATGAGACCATGGGAAAGAATTGCAGTGTCCCACAATTAGTATAAGGTCACTGAAATGAATTATTGACCCAACATCTCTCTCAACACTGCAGTCAAAATTTAAGTTCACTTTCTGAACCTCTTTCAGAGTGTATGCAATGGCTAGTACAGGCACAGCAGTGGAATGCCATCTAACCATTCTTCACACTGAAGTAAAGAACAGGGCTGTTACAGTAATAGCTCCAGCACAGATCTCAGCTGTACCTGTTCAGCCTAACTGAACTGACCTATGCGTGCCTTTTCAGCACACACTTGCCTTACCACACAAACACGCCTACAGAATTGGCTATTAAATGATTTTATATTCTAAATCCTGGGGATTACTGAAAACAACTAGGAAAGAAAAGTTTCTCTTGCAGGTACAGGCCAGATTAGCTAGTGTAACTCCACATTGCACTGGAATGTTTGATGACTCAAGTTTTACTGACTCATGAGGTCACAACATTGATAACAGAGGACAAAGGAAGTTATTAGTCCAACCCGATCACTGCAGAATCCGCAGCCCAAAGAGAGTGTGCTATCTCTTTCGTGGTTTGATGGCCGTTGTTACAAGAGTGCACTTCTAAATAGAAGGCCCTTGGATGAGAAACAGCCCATGCCAAGATCGTTTCCATGTCCACGTATTCATGGAGACCTAGCTTCAATAACTAGATCTGATATTGCAGCCTTACTGTTATACAGACGTACTTACCAGCTGCCCAAAGGAAGCCTTAATTTATTCTGACCTAGACCACACAAAACACGTAGCAACAGACAAAAGCTGTAAGTTAGCATCCTTTATCATGCTGGAGGTGGAATATGCTATGAAATATCGCGCAACAAAGAGTCAAAGGAAGTCAAGAGTCGACAGATGATGAACAAACCCGGCCGTGCCCACTTGGCAACAGAACCGCCAACAGCCGTACTGTTAATCGCGTTTGCACTCGGGATCCTTCATGTGTAACCCCGAGGCGTGCCTGTGCAACACAGCCCCTGGCGCAGGCACGGCGTCCCCGGTTAGGAAAAAGGCAGGCCCGGGGCCGACTTCATCCAGGAGCGGCCCAAAGCCCGCGGATGCGGCTCCGGGTCTGGGGCAGCCCCCTGCGCGCCGCCTCGGCGAGTCCCAGCCGGGCAGCGCCCCATCCCTCACGGGGCGGGCGGCGGGGTGGGTCGGCCAGGCCGCGCCTCGCCCTCCCCATGGCCGGGGGTACCGGAGAAAGGCCGCTCGCTAGCGGCTGCTCCTCCCGGAGGCAGCGCCGGGGTGAAGCAGCCGAGGACTGGGGAAGGGCCGCCGCCGAGCCCCCGGCCCGCTCTTACCTCCTCCGCCTCTTTTCCCAGGGGGATACCCATGGCGCGGAGGCCCGTGTGGAGCTCGGCGATATCCACCCCCTCTTCGTTGAGGTCCAGCTTCCTGAAGAGGTTGGCGTACCGGGAGTCGCCATCCCTGCTCCCGTCGCAGGCGGCCACCGGCAACACGAAGCCTCGCAGAAGCTGGAACATGGCGGGGGTCGCGCGGTACGGGCAGCCGGACGCTCGCCCCTCGGCTCCCGCGGGCTGGGCGCGGACGGGAGACACCGCCTGTGCTGCTGCCAACGCCCGCAGCTGCCAGAGGAGGAGCCGGCCCGGCCCCGCCTCGCCTCAGCGGCGAGGGGGAGGAGGGAGGGCGGGGAGCGCCCTGGGCGCTCCTCCCCCTCGCCGCTGAGGCGGGAAGCGGGAAACGAGCCGCTGAGGGAAGAGGGCGGGCGGCAGGCGCAGCCGCAGCCCCTCAGGCTCGCCTCAGCTCTCCCTCCAGCGCTTACACGGTTGCATCCGGCTAAACGTTTCCAGCGCAAGTAGAGAAATACCAACAACGCTGCAAATGACCTAATTTGGATACTTCGGCTCATTCTAGGCACCAACGGCTGAGGACTGGGCTGAAGCTGTGTGAAGAGACCCTAGCCTAGAGACCGGAGGGCAGTGTTTGAAAGAGCTTGGCTTGTTTAGCCTAACAGAACAAAGACTAGAAGAGGAAACTTCTGGGTTTTTTGCTTCATAATTGCTTCATAAATAAATCAGTGGAGTAAACGCAAAAGGAAGTCCTTAAATAACATAACTGGTATAACAACAAATGGATAGAAAATGTCAGCAAGTAGGCTCTGTGTGAGAGAGCTGCAGTGAAAACAAGAGCCACTGAATCGACTCTTGCTTTCCTGGTGCATATTCAGTCAATACACAACCATAGATTTCAGCCTTATAGTAGAAACTCAGTAGCCTTGCTCAAAGAGTAATTAATGAAGCTAATGTGCTACAGTGTCTCACCATAGACTAACGGGTGTTAGAAAAAGGGCTGGACAGCACTATGACTTGCATATGTAAAGAGTACCTGATTGCATTATGGGTTCATTGAACCACAGAAGCAGCGGGGTGGGAAGGGACCTCAGGGAGCCTGTAGTCCAACCTCCTGCTGAAAGCAAGCTCAGCCATGAACTCATGCCAGGTTACTCAGACCTTCAAGGATGGAGGCTGCAGAGCCTCCCTGGGCAGCCTGCTCTGCCGCCTGACTGTCCTCAGGGAGGGAGCTTTTCCCCTTCAACCCAGCCCAAGCCTTTATCATTTCATCCTGTGTCTGGTGTCTCTTATCCCCCACTATGAGACACCAGGCCCATTTTCTTTATAAACTCTCTGTAGGCACCAGGAGGGTGGAGGCCTCCTTTTAGGTCCCCACAAAACCTGCTTTTCTCCCAGTTGAGCAAGCTCAGTTTCCTCAGCTTCTCCTCACAGAGCAAGTGCTGCAGCCCCCAGACATCTTGGCAGTCCTCTGCTGAAGTCTGCAGCGTATCCATGTCTTTCAGGCATTGGGGAGCCTAGAACTGGACTAGAGTATCTAAATACAGTCTACCTTGTGCAGAGTAGAAGGGGATAATCACTTCTCTCCAGCTCCTGGCCATGCTGCTGTTAATACAGCCCAGGATGTTGCTGGCCCATGCTCAGCCTGCTCTCTGCCAAGACCCCCAGGCCCTTCTCAGCAGAGCTACTCCCTGCCCTGTATCATTGCAAGGGGCTATTCCTTCCTACATGCAGTACTTCATGTTTGTCCTTGTTGAATTTCATAAGGTCCCTGTCACCCTATTCCTCCATTCTTTCCAAATGGCAGCCCGCACTCAAACACACCAGGTGGTCCCCCCCAGTTTGGGGCCACCCGGAAACTCGATGAGAGTGTACTCTGCTGCCTCCACCTAATGGATAAACACGTTAAGCAAGACGGGTCCAAATGCAAAGATGTTACTTTATTAGTACAACTAACATGTATTGGAATAGGCAGAGTCTGAACACACTTTACTCCCTTCTGGAATAAAGAAAGCGAATGTTGCTGATGTCACTGCATCCCAGCGATGTAATACTGTTAAGTAGTATGGCCTTTGATTCTGTTTTTCCACTCGTACCATCATCCTTACATCTTTATCATTTTTGTCTTACATCTATCATCCCCCCTCTACTCCGCTCTGGTGAGACCCCACCTGGAGTCCTGCATCCAGCTCTGGAGCCCTCAGCACAGGAAAGACATGGACCTGTTGGAGTGGGTCCAGAGGAGGGCCACAAAAATGATCAGATGGATGGAGCACCTCTCCTATGAAGACAGGCTGAGAGAGCTGGGGTTGTTCAGCCTCGAGAAGAGAAGGCTCCAGGGAGACCTTATTGCAGCTTTTCAGTACTTAAAGGGGGCCTGTAAGAAAGATGGGGACAAACTTTTTAGCGGGGCCTGCTGTGACAGGACAAGGGGTAATGGTTTTAAACTAAAAGAGGAGAGATATAGACCAGACACAAGGAAGACGTTTTTTACAGTGAGGGTGGTGAAGCACTGGCACAGGTTGCCCAGAGAGGTGGGAGATGCCCCATCCCTGGAAACATTCAAGGTCAGGCTGGACGGGGCTCTGGGCAACCTGATCTAGTTGAGGATGTCCCTGCTCATTGCAGGGGGTTGGACTAGATGGCCTTTAAAGGTCCCTTCCAGCCCAAACTATTCTGTGATTCTATCATTATCTAACAAAGTACAGTGAGTGCAACATTCCCTTTTATCACTAATCAGAACATGCAATTAATAACTATCTGTACTAGTTATTGAATACAGTAAGTAGAAATATGACACTAGTGTGGAATGAAACAGTGCTACCTTAAGTTCCCATTGCATATCACCACATTTCTAATATCCAGTACTGTCATCATCTGAGGTCTTGATGAAGTACAGTTATTTTCTTATATGACGAATATCATACTAAATAACTGTACTATACCAACACCATATATGAACTAGAACCACTCAAAAAATAACACCAAATACCTGAAGCATACACTTAAATTGACATCAGGCAGTTTTACCCTATATTGTGTGCTAATGTCATTTAGATGTCCGACATCAGCTAATTATTTCCACATGATCAATAGAGCTACATGCAAGCACTCACAGGAACCTGCAGGCATTGAGTGTTAACATTTCCTAGCAGCATAACGACAGACACCACATTTTGGTACTCACTTCAGAGTGAAAATATATATATTACACACTCATATATATACACACTTAAAATATTGTTTAACAGTTGAATAGAACTATTGCTTTAGTGGCGATACGTACAAGTTTGCGGACTGATTATCTGCTTAATTTACCTGCAGTGTGGGTTGAAAGTAGTGTCTGATGAGGGATGATTGACTAAAGTAACAAGTGGCATAAATAAAAGATCAAGACAAGAAGAGAACTTCAATGGGATACTGACATTTTTTCTAACTTTGTAGTTGTCATTAACACTTGTGAAAAGTTAGAGTCAGTATTCCAAAATTCAAGGTAAAAGAGGAAAAGATGCATTTGTTCTTCCCAAAGCAACAAGGAAGAGAAGCTAGTTTGGCAGGTTTGGCTTTCATAAGTGCATCCTGCATAGTTACAACTTCTACAGCATCTGTCATACTGTTAGGAGTTGTGTAGGAAAAGTAGGCCACAGAAACAGACAGATAATAGAGCTTGATGGTTAGACAGTTCATATTTGCAAATAGATTCTGCTTTGACTTGTGTACATGGCAGAAGGTTGGAAATATGGGTTGTATTTCATTAGTCCAACTGTTTAACCAAGATGTGAAGCAACAGTGAAACACATTTTCATGGAGCAATCTCAGATTTGCACTGATCTCCCCAAAAATAGAAAGTAGCAGAGCTGTGCAGAAGGTTTAAATGCTTTGACTTTAGCATGACTGGCTGATACCAATAAGAAAAGTAGGTAAGAGTCTCAGACATGGCGCATATGTTGACAGATAAACTGTTAGATACACGGCTGCGAGGAAGCTGTGGCCCTTGTTGGAAGACGCAGACACTAGTCAGGCCTATCTAACCTACTGCAGTGACATCTGAGACAGCGACCACAAATGCAATCCCAGAGCTCTGCCTCATTTACAGCTCCAACAAAAAATGAAATCTTCCCTATTATTGGAAGCTAGCACTACCAAAACTGTCATTTCTTCTATAAATGGTCTTATATGACAGGTTTTGGGGCTGCATCATCTCTACAGTCCTTGTTTGTTAAAAAGGAGTTTTGAATAGTCCATCTTGTGCTCCGATTTTTACCTTGCTTGAAAGAACTGCATAGCCACAAAGGACATCTGAGTCAAGAGGTATCTTTGCCCAAGATATGCATCTAAAATAAGATTTTTTTTTTTTTAATTCTTTAACATTTACTATTGTATTGAGTACTATAAGGCTTTCTGATATCAACACTGATTAGTATCAGAACATCAAAAACATATCAGAAAATATATGCATTTAACTTACTAAAACAAGAGCTTTTAATTAGTATATGTATCAATACATGTACAATAAATGTTTAAATTACATCAATACTATCCACTTAGAGGAAGAGCTCTAAATATCACAAAACCTCAGAGGCTAGAAGCAGACTTGATATATTTTATTAATAGACTAAAAGATAACTCAGCTGAATTGCGTGATTCAGTGTCTGCTCTAGATACCGTAGCTCTTTTTCTGTGAGCAAGGAAACACTTCCTAATAATCTTAAAATTATGAAAATAGGCTACTGCATGAGCCAAAAGTCACTTCTGGCTTAACTCCAGGGACTGCAGTGAAGTTGAGTAATTTTTAAATGATGAGATCAAATCCAGTTCTGCTACACAGTTAAAAAATTGTCTGTCAAGTACATCCAGAAATTTTGTCGCTTGAAGGAGTAATCCTCAGGACACAAAGAGGAGGATATAATTAAACAACACAAAGGCAATAAATATTTAAAAGGCAACAGACAAAGTTCAATGTTTTTTCTTGTTTTAAAAAAAGAATACTTGCTCCATTACAGATGTAATTAGCTACGTTTAAATTATCATTATAAAATAATTCTTCAAACAAATATATTTTGGAATCTTAATATAATCTAATAACAAGCTACGATAAATTCAGATTCTGTTCTTTACTGGTACTTGTCTGTTCTAGTATGGCATTGGACTGCTTTAGTGTGAAAAAGGTGTTACGTATTAATTCAGAAAGATCGGTGCTGTAATACAGGTAAATACTGTTTACAAGTTAAGAAGTCGTGATTTAATGCTGTCAATGGAGGGTAAGCTGGGAATGCTTCAGCTGTGTTCTGTCTTTTCCTGTGACACATCATTTTGGAGGGCACAGAACACCTTGTAGGATTGGGGCTGCTACCTGAGCTTCATTTACAGCACGGCTTTAAGCAGCCATGCCACAGGAAGGCAGCGACCATTCAGGGGGTAATCAGGGAGCTGCTCGTGTGGGTCTGTACTAGATGTGTACAAGCGTATTTGGAGGACTGAGACTTCATCACGTATTTCTTAAAGCAGCATGAGAAGTTTCATGATTATAGCATTTACTTACCCACACTGCATTTAGCTCCCACTGAGCTCGCTTTTTAGTTTAATTTAGTTTCAGACATCCAAATTAATCTTTTTCTTGACCAAGATAGAGTGCTTACAATTCATTGCTGCTGGAAGCACTGATCCAGGTACAGGCTGTAGCCCAGACCTTACATTGGATCAAGAGCAGTGATCCATCTAAAGCCAAACCCAGGGAATGCTTCAAAGTTTTTCCAATGCCACTACTCTCAGGAAAAAGAACTACAGGTCAGAAACAGAAGTGCCCAGCAGGGAAATGGTGCTGCAGAAAACAAACAGGCTGAGCGGACGAACACAAGTCACATTGGTACCATCGCCAACAATGAGATATGGTGCTCCAGAGGATTTAAAAATCCCCAAGACCTGGGCTTCACCTGTCCATAAATTAAGCTCCCTATTAACTCTGGTGATTTGTGACTGAAATTTTATATTCTTCAGGAGAACAAACAGCTTTTTAATTATTTGTTTTATCATGGTGTAACTGTGATATTTTGAAAAACACTGATTTTTCTTGAATCTTTGATGTTTTGTACCTGCTTGAGTAACATCCAACTTCTTTAAAGATTATGAATTTCTCCTAAAATAAAACACCAGTGCTTTAAACTTGCAGAAGCTTTATATCAATGATAACACAGGATTGTTACATTACCCAGTGTTTATCTTTTTTTGAAAGGCTCCTCTGCTATTTTGAGAATCTTTTGATTAAAGATTCTAAATATATTTAGAAATCTATACTTCTGACACTTTTGACTTTGACTCTTTCTGATCAAGAAGGTTATTCTCAATATAGAAGACTTGCACAAGTCACCAGTTTCAGAACATAACACAGCCCCCGAAGAGAGTTGGGCTTTTTCAGCTAAGAATTGCATGGGAATCAAACCTCCTGAAGTCATTATGCAGCCACCCCTTTCTTTGCTTTAGCAGTCCTCAGGACAGCAGGGCACAGCCAGGGCCAGCTCTCTCCCCACGAGCAGGGAGCTGAGCGCAGGAACACGGTCAGCTGGGCAGGGGTCTCACCAGCCAGGGCCCACCCTACAGTACCTGAGCAAGGAGAGCAGGCCCTGCAGCATGAGGCAGGTCTGAGGTCATGCTGAGAACACAACTCAGGGTCCAGTCCGGCAACAGCAGTCAGACACATCTACAATGAAAAGATGGGTCTGAGATCAAGCTATTTAGTCAACCTGCAGCGCAGCATCTACAATGAGGTGCAGGTAGGACTACAAGATAATAACCACCCCACAGCCAGGCAGAGCTACCACAGGGCTCAAACAAGGACTGGTGGCTCAGAGCTGAGCTTAAATGGGTCCCCTGGGCAGGGTGTGGGTGAGGACCCAGGTGAGGCTGGTCAGGGCTGTTACAGCTTGTTGGTGCTCTCAGCATATAAACTCTCACAACTTCCCGGAAAGTTTAGTTGTATAGTGGATCTGCTTGTGCTAGGGGCTACTCAAGAGCATATACTAGTCTATGGGCTTTAATAATTTATGAAGATTGTTGATGTACTTCTCTAGCTAAGAGTAAATTTTTCAGGTTTTCTTAAGGTATTGTATAATAGCTGGATCAATTGTGTTTATCAAACTTGCAACAGATAATTCATCTGGTATGCAGCTCTATTTTTCTTCCTGGATCTAAATATGGAGGACCTTCCACCTAAATACGCTAATCTCTTCCATCAACCTTAATCATCTGTTTTTAACAAATCTCTAGAATTAGTTCTTTAGCCTTGAAAGAAAGGAGCATCTTGGTATAACATGGTACCAACCAAATACTAACTCACTCCCTTTAGGTACTGAAAACCTTTCACTTTCTGTTTTTTTTTTAACAGAGAGCTGATGAATACAGTGCCCAAAGAATTGTGTTGTATGATATACTGTAGGCTGTTGCAGTCTGTTAAAGAGAGAAGACTTTCAGAAGTACTTTAGAGGCGAGTGAAGAAGTGTTCTCAAGGGGGAGTTGCTAGGCAAAGGCCAAATGCCTAGGCTGCCTCCCAAAGATGTCTTTATGTTAATTTTACTCTAGGAAAACAGCTTCTTTCAGAGCCAGTCTTTATGTGACATTTAGGAGTTTTGGAGGGAAGCTTTTGTTAGGAACATGAAATGGAGTGTAGTCAGAACTACTCTTGTAGTTCTTTTTACTGGAAAACTCTGTATATAAATACCTTTTATGCCCTGGATATTGTAGGACAGAAAAAGCAAGAGCATTTCTCTTCTGGGCACTCCTTTTTTTATGCTTTTTTTACTCTTTACTACTTTTTTTCTAGGGTTATCTTACACATCATTTATGATGTCTGTTTTCACCAGGTATGTATTCCATGAAAAATGTAATTTTTATGTATTCATCCTGAATGAGGGGCAGCAGTACTTTCACAAGCTGCAACAAGGTTGCAGGGGCTCAGCATCATACTGCATGCATAATCTTACAATCCTTTTTCTTATCGTGTGAATAAGTGCTCGGTTGTGGGAAGACACGCTGTGTGTTAGGGTTTTCTTACGCAACACTGTGAAGAGGAAACTGATGTGCTGCCAGAGGTTGCTTAGAGCTTGCTTTATGTTTTAGCCTCCTGGAATGGGTTTTTGAGACAAAGCTGTTCCCTGGAGAGCACATGCTGATGTTGAACTATACATTATACAAGTGTTGCATGTGTGCTGCTGTGATAATCTGTGCCACAGGACTGTTTTTAAATGTAAACACAGATGTGTACATTCCTCCTTCTCTACAAGACTCTGAGCATCTGTGCTTGTATCAGAAGTGGAGCTAGTTGTAAATTACAGGCTGAGCTGCTGTCAAAGACCCTGATAAGGTTTGAATTACAGTAGAAGGACCTACATTCAGAGTTGAAATTCGACGTCCTAAACGATGTTTTGCTAATGTTCTTTAAAATAATACATTTAACATATACAATGTTAGCAAAAGCGTAGGTTTCCACTCGTGGGGCGCGGCCCACCGCCCCAGCAGGGTCCCTGGGAGGGCGGGAGAGCAGCCGGGGGCGGATTGCACAAGCTCCCCTCCGCCGGGGCCGCGACCACCGCTCCGGACAAGCCTCCGCCGCGCCGGACGGCAGCACGCCGGGTTCCCGCTACTCCACACCCGCGCACCGGCCGTCTCCTTCGTGGAACGGCAGGCCGGCGTGTCGGCCGTTCGCACGGCTGCGGCCGGGGGCTGGGCAGCGCCGGCGAATGGCTGCTGCCGGCCGCGCCCCGCCGCCAGCCGTTGCCGGCAGCGGGCGGAGCGGAGGCGGGCGGGTTTGAAAGGGAGGCGCCGGCTGCCATGTAAGCGCTGGCCGGGAGGCGCCGGGGGCTGAGCTGGGAGCGGCCGGCGCTCCGGCACGGCCCGGCCCGGCGGTGCCGCCCTCGCTCCGGGCATGGGAGCGGAGCGGGGCGGTCGGCGCGGAGGGGAGCTGCCGCGCGGCGCTGACCGGGCGTGGGGCGGCCCCCGGGGAGCCCCCGGCCCATGGCCTTCATCATGATGAAGAAGAAGAAGTTCAAGTTCCGCGTGGAGCTGGAGCTGGACGAGCTCTCTCCGTGCCCTTCGTCAACGGCATCCTCTTCTGCAAGGTGCGGCTGCTGGACGGGGGCAGCTCAGCGGGGAGTCCTCCCGGTAGGTGCCTCCGGGGCTCGCGAGCCCAGCGGCTGTCGGGGCGCCCGCCCCCCGCAGGCAGCGCCCCCGGGCCGCCGCCGCCCCTCGCCGACGGGCTCCGCTCCAGTCCGCGCCCCCCGAGCGCCAGGGCGGGCGGCCCGCCTCCGCAGCCCCCTCCGCCCGCTCCTCTCGTCCCCTCGGCGGCGCCCCGCACGGGGCACGGGCTGGGGCGCAGCGCTGGGGCGCAGCGGGGCCCGCGGCGCGGCGGCCGTTGGGCGGGCGGGGGTCGGGGGGCCCGGGGGAGGGAGCGGCAGCGGCAGCGCCGCTGCTCCCCGCGCCGGCGGCTGCCCCGGGGCTTCTGGCGGCTCCGTCCCCAGCCGGGGCCAGCGCCGGCGGCTGCGGGCGTGCTGCTCGCCTGTCCCCCCGGGAAGGGAAGCGGGCACGGGCGTTGAAGCTGCTGTGGCACGGCTTGCCACCGGGCGGGCTGGCCGGCTTCTCGTCCCGTCCGCGTTACCAGCGTCAACGGCAATAGAATAGACGTGGGAGAACTGTGCAGACTCCCGCCTGCGTGGCTGCTGGCTGCTTGAGGCCGTAACACTTCAAAATAAATATTGAGGCTCTTAAACACTGAATAACAGGGGAATGAACCCACGAGTGGATGAGGTTTGTCCTAGAGAAACCGGTCGCTTGTGCCATAACGCCTGGAGCTGTGAAGCCTGCTGATTGTATGGGTAACGGGAGGGGAAGACGTTTCTTGCCACCAAGTCTGAAGTCAGAGCTGGTCCCCTTTGAATGCGAGGTCGTGCCACCTTAATGTTTTATTCTGTTGGACACTCACTCACTGTGTTTCGTTCTGTGGACGTTTACATGGCAGTTAACATAAACAGTTAATGGAGAAAGTCCTCTCTTATTTCCTCTATGTATTCAGATCATATGCGTTACTTTGTTTATGTTTAATTCTTCAGTGCAAGTGCAGCACTAGACCGGTGTCTTCTCTTTTTTTTTTTTTCCTTCTTTTGTGCTTCAGCACATAGAGCCGTCATCTGCTGTGACAGTGGCTACCCGATCTGCTGGTAGCCATGGTAAACAGAGCGCAAGCGGGTTAATCTTTCCAGGTGCCAGGCAGAGGCAGAACCTGTCAGGAGGAAGGGGTAGGCTGTGGCTTCGGGTCTGGGGAGGAGGAGACTGCCCTCCCATTACACTTGTTCATGTTGTACGGGTTTATTACTTTAATGCTATTACGAAAACCATTTACTGAAAAATATCTCATGGAATTCTGGGAGCAGACGGAAATCAGTAACAAAATCTATGAATATTCAGTTATTTTCTTATTAAAATACTGCTGTTACAGAGCTTGCTAAATTATCTGCTTTTGGTTCTGTAAATAGAATTAATCAAGGAGAACAAAGAGCATAAAAATGGATCTGTGGCCTAAAACCTCCTTATTTAACCATTCCATTCTACTAGCATGTATAATTGAGATTAATACGGTGAAGGGTCTTCGACTCATCATTGTTCTGTTCTCGTTTCATGTCCCTTTTTTCAACGTTTTTCCTTGTGAGCAACTTCTTCATGAGTAATAGATGATGATGATAATCATGAGTTTTAGGCACTAATGTGCCATTACTGTCCTAATGCAGCCCTTACTGCCTGAAGTCAATTTTCACCAGGCTGACATACCTCTTCTGGACAGTATCTCTATTTGAAGGAGATGATTTCAGCTTAGCTGATGTTATTGATACATTATTGTGATCTTAGCCTTTTTGTGCCTTGCCTGTTTATGATTCTGAAATTAAAAGCTCGAAAGCATACATGCATATCTTTATGAACGTGAACAGTGTACTAGAATAAAATATGTGTGATAGGGGGTAGTATGTGTATGTAGGAAGTGTCAGTGGAAGCGTGATGTAAAAAATTGTGTTGAAACATTGTGTTGGAGTCAAAGCAGCTTTGAAATTCTTCCGTTTTCATTTTTGGGGGGCATGGCTTAAAATAAGAACAGCAGTGAAAGATACGCTGGTATATCAAAGTCCTGTGAGTGTAACTGGTCCACTCCTGCTGGACTGAGAAGCGTTGAGGTATGCTGGTAGGAAGGTAAAAGAAATGATCCCTGCAATGATCCCTCAGTTGCCATTTAGGGAGTGCCTTTGTCTTGGCTTAGATTAACAGATGGATTTTCACAGTGGTGATTCAGCAAGGTCTGAATAAATAAGGAAAAATTAAGTTAACATCAGAGTGGCAGCATTTCAAACTTGTCAGTTGCAAACTTTTTTGACATGGTCGCCATCATCTAGTTGCATGCATTTATTTAGTTTCACTGTGAGGCTGGGCAGTCATATCCTTAAAGTAGCGATCTTTGTAGCATTATAAAAGAAGCTTGAAGAACTCCATTGTATTTCAGGAAGTAATATACAAACTCACTTCAAATATTGTGTAATACAGGGGAAAACTGACTGTGTCTTCTTAATAGCTTTTATTTTTGTTACTGACTGAGGTCTAGTAAACCTATAATTGGGGGGGGGGAGAAGGTATTGAGAATGAAGTTCTCAAGTTGGTACTGATACAAACCAATACCCTGCTGCCTCTTGCCTTTAAAAAAAAAAAAAAAGGCAGTCATATCAACAGGCTATGAACATGATTAGCATTTTCTTTCCAAGGCTTACTCATTGAGAAAGAAATGTCATAAAACACAGGCTAGCAGCATTGGAATAAAGGCCTATAGGTAGCGAGTTGTAATGAAAACAGATTCCAGTGGCTGTCTTTTCAGGCCCTGCGTGGATCATGCTGTATGAGTGATTAAAGCCCTGATCCTGCAAGCAATGTGATACTACATCATCCCTCTGAACGTTGAAGTGGGACAAAAGAAGACAGATAAAAGTTCAAGCTACTAAAACCTATTTTTTTTTCCACTTCTTAGATCTTCACTGTGAAAGAGATATGTAAGAAATATGTTATGAAGACATGGTCTTCTATTGGAGACTTGTTGCCAGAGTCCAACTACTTTTCTGGTTGATGCAGATGTGTGCCTGAAGTGTATAGAAATTCTGCGACCAGATAAAACCAGCTTGCATAGCGCAGTACATGGCGATCTGGTTTGTGTATAAATAGCAATCCTATTAATTGTTTACCATCACTGTTTTTTTGTGTTTGTATGTAGTTTTTTAGAACTCAAATTTGAAAACTTCTATTTGAAACTTCCCTATGCGTATTTGTGAATATTTACTGTAGGAAAAGAACATTCTGTATTATAATGCTAAATGCTTAATTACCTGACAAATATTCAACTTTTTAAAGTAATCTGGTTCTGTCAAATAATATTTTGATCAAAGAACATTGAACAGCCAAGTAGTAGCAGTGTTTAAACCTGGGGGGGAATGTTTGAGTGTGTGTGCAAGAAGAGGACCTGGGAATTCTAGGGAGAAGGAATGGGTTGTAAGCTTTGACTCTGTGACATGGAAACCTTGAAGGGAGTTGTGGGAGGGGAGAGGTTTTGTTTGGTTTTTCTAGTAAACTGCCAATCAGCATACGGTGTAATTCCTGCCCTCCCCTTTTTGGAATTGCTTTCTGATATGACTTCTGGATCTTTACAATAGTATTTTTAGATTTCATAGCAAAGAGTGGATTTTCAGCAATAGACTGTGGATGTACGCACAGTTACGCTAACAATCCTCTTTTTCATTTAGAAAACCTTCTAGCTTAAGCCTGGCTTCCTATGTGGAAAGGCGACTTTGTACGTTTCTGTCTTTCCCTGGCCAATGATAATAGAGGTCTCTTTGAAACTGGATATATTAATAGAGGATACTTGTGCAGATTCCAGGATACTATGTATCCATACACTATCTGGTCATAAATATTGTGCACATAATGTCTATTGCACCATGAAAGGACAGAAGATTATTCCAGGGCAAAAATTACACCTATGAATATTTGAACAGAAAAATACTATTTTAAGGTAGAGACTTGACTAGATACTAAGCATATTCATTCAAGGCTAGTCTAATGCAGACATAAATATATTGAAAGTATAGGCTGTCTGCATCTGCCCTCCTTTTAACAGGCTGAAGAAATAATTGATGGGCCCCTAGAGTAGAAGACTTGCTCATAGGCTGAGCTGTTGCTCAACCAGCAGCAAAGAACAGATGGGATATGAGGAATCAAAGAAGTTTTGGAAAGTAAAGGATCTTATTTCTTGAGGGTGTACTTTCAACACTGTACTGTATAGATTTAGGCAACAGTAGCTGTAAGCCTGGTAGTTACATTTTTAGGTCGCTTTCCAGCTGCACCCCACTCAAGGAGAGGACTTCTTGGTTGGTGTGTTCTTATGACTGCAGTCTTCAGTTTGGTCGTATTCCCCTGCCTTTGAGATCTGATTTCTGATACTTTAGATTGCTGATGTTTCTCTCTTCATTCTTTTACAAAACATCATTTAAAAATATGAAGCTGATTATGATTGGTATCTGTGTGACAGAGATTAGGAGTGGATGAGATCTACAACTTTTTCATCAAAACATATTATTCTCCAGCAGATTTCAGGGTTTTTTTTTAATGTACAGAACTCTCTTGAGTCCTGAGAGGCAGTCTCAGAGATCTTGCATTACTTACATGAATATATTCTTATTCCTAATAGATACAGGCTAGAGTATGCAATTGTCTTCTGTAGAAATTGATTTGTTATCTTCCAGATAAGAAGTACTACCTACTTCTAGTGATGCTTGGCTACCTCCTCCTCGACTGCCTAAAACTACATCTTGTTTTTGTGACTCCAGCAGTACATTTTCTGCCTCACTGGACTCTTCAGATTGCTTTTTAACCATTGTTTTCCCTGGTGCTGCTATTGCATTTGAAAGAGAAAATTTCTCCTGATAGTAACACAGCTTAACCAGCTTTCTGCTTTTTAAACAAAGTACTTGTTAGAAAAACATACCTGTCACATGGAGTTACTGTCCCTGTAGCTGTAATCTTCCTGCATGATGTATGAATCTTGTTGACAGTCTTCAGAGTTGGTAGTGGATAATGTACTTCCGGTAGCTTTTTCAGCTGTACCAGATTGCAGTTGGATAAACTGAAACAAAGTAAGTTTTCGAGTACTGTGAGGCAAGTTGGTGGTGGGATAAAAGTCCTGGCTTGCATTTTGTAGCTGCCCTTTTCAGATTCCCGAATGTCCACTCAGTGTTTTCTCAGTTGCGAAGACACTGTCGGCTGAGCAGCTTCCAGGCCCTGTCCTTCTCTGTAGAGAGGAAGAGGTAAGAAGGGGAAGTTCTCTACACAAATTATAACTTTCTTTTTTTAAATGTAGTTCCTTTGTACCCTCTTCAGCCTTTCATCAAGAGTTACGATAAAATGTGTTTAGTCAACAGATTTGGAGAATATGTTGAGAAAGGTAATGTGATGTACAAGGATTGGTGTGGGTATTCTGGACAGGCCTAAGGGGAAGAAACTAAGGCTAAAATATTAATGGGAGAGTTCATGTATAAAGGTGGAAGAGTAACAGTGTGGAAATAAGAGGGATGAAGAAATCAAATCTCTGAAATAGATTGGAGGAAAATCAAAGGAGTAAAGAAAATAAAATCAGATCTGAAGAGAGTCATCTCTGGGCTACAGTAGGAGATAAGAAAATGTTTGTACAGACTGCATTTTGCATGAGATGTAACTGTTATTGCAGTTATGAAAAGGGCTCATTCTTCTGAGACTTTTGTTACTGTAACTGTAAGTACTGGTAAGAGATACAGCAACAGCTAGCTTTTCAGGAAAGAGCTCCTGCAAAGAGATGCATGGTAGGCATCTGTTAAGAGGATGGGGGTAGGGGGAAAAGCTTTTATGCTTAACGTGTCTGGCTTGCGCAGGAGAGCAGGCACTTTGGTTTAAAAGAGCTGCTGATGTTGTTGGGTTTTTTTTCCCCCCTTGACCTCAGCACAGTACATGGAGCACAGTATTTTGCTGTCATAAACCTGCCATTTGCAAGCACCGTAGCACCTGATTGCCTTCATATTTTAAGGACTATTTCTGTTCATGGAATAATTTAGGGTGGAGGGGAGTGCCGGAGATCATGTAGTCTGACTTCCTGCCCAAAGCAAGACTAACTTCAATTAGATCAGGAAGCTCTGAGCTTTGTCCTGTCAGCTTTAGAAAATCTGTAAGAATAGGGGTTCCAGTCTTTGTAGACAACCTGCCCCTCTGCTTCACCGCTTTTATTTCTCCCCTTATTTTATTGGTATTTCTCTTGTTATTGCCTCTTCTTTCTCCACTCCCAACTAAGAAACATCTGGCTCCATCTTCTCTCTAACTCAATAGAGATGTCTGAAGATAGCAATTAGTTCTTCTTTCACCACTTCTTCAGATTGTAAAATCCCACGTTCCCAACTTCTCCTGCATCAGGTGCTTCATCCCCCTCATCCCTGAGTCTAGACCCTCGTCTCGCACGCCCTGTACTTTCTTCAGTTTGAGTGTCATACTTCTACCAAGAGGGCCCCGAAACCAGACACAGTGCTGCAGATACAAGCCTCGCAAATGTTCAGCAGAGGGGAACACTCGCTTCCTTTGAACTGCTGGCTACAGTCTTGCTAATACAGTTTGCCCCTTCACAGTGCTAATTCATTTTTAGGTCTCTGCTTTTGCCTGTAACCGGCAGTTTTTCACAAGCAAAAGTATTCCAAAGCAGCTCTATTTCCATGTCATGATTGGTTTACACATATTTTGTAAGAATACTTGACATGAAATGTTGCTAGTTAAAGTTTTAACCTGTTTATTATGAGTAAAAACATGTGGAATAGAAAATTATTGCTCTGTTAAAGCTTTGCATGTACTAGCTGCAAATTAACTGGGGAGTTGTGCACTGTAAACAAGTGGAGCTCTTCCTGCAGAGCCAGCTGTTTGCTTCGTGATGAAATTTGTGAAACATTGAAGCTCTGTTTGTAAATGACTGGTTTTGTTTGGGGTTTTTGCAATGCTTAGGAAAAAATGGTTTTTGTTGGAGAGAACATATCTTCTTATATGACTCAGGCATGGAGGAAACATAGAATGTTAAAGGAAAAGTAAACTCTATTTCTTCCTGAATATAAGAAATAAATTGAAGGTTTGCATAAGTTTATTACTACAGTATACACTTTGGAGATCATGCTCTGAGCTCTAACTTCAAGACATGCATCTTTCTATATGAAGACTAAATTTAGCATTCTGGTTATCAAATAACTTCATTTAAAGTAGAGCTTGGTATTTGAAAAGTTATATTGATTTTTTTTTTCTCCTTCGTAGCTCAATGTTGTCTAAAGATGATGAGGTTGGAATTGGTACATGCATGGGCAGCATGTATGTTACGTGTATTAAGTTATGTGTATTAGATGCACAGAATACATTTGAATAAAACTGGTACTGCTGTTGGTGCTAGGTCTCTTTTTATATGCTTTAAAATACCTGCATTAATTTCACGTTTGTCTATTTGTGTTTGTTTCTACTTCTGTTACCAACTTAGCAGTAAGGATTTTAGTTTAATTTGAAAGTGAAGGGATCTCTTTGTTGGGTCATCTTGTTTATATTTTTGTTTGGGTGTACAGTAGAGATGTTAAAAGACAAGACATGAGCAAACCATATTGTTTGACACTTCAGCTGCGTGGATCTAAACTAAACAAGAAGACTATATTTCTGTCTAGTAAGAGTAATTTTCTTCTGAGGATCTTAACGCTTTACAAATACCAAGCTACTTGGCAAATCTTGGGAGACTGAGTAGTAGTGCACAATGTTTTGCTTGAAAGTGGGCCGATAAGACAGCCACTCAGTTGCTCTGGGAGCCTGTTGCACGGGTACCTAGATCTTTCCCTCACTGTGAGACTGCACAAATTTGAAATGGAAGTAGATTTTTGGGTAAGAGGGGTGCAAGAGGGTATTCTTCTCTTGTATGCCAAACCATTATGCGTTCCCTGGTATAATGAGGACTTTATATCTAACAATACCTTCCTAATGCTAAAGATAGCCTAGGAAAGGTCAAATCTTACTGTAAAGTACCTGAACCACTGAGGGCACTAAAAGTGTGACTGATAAACTGTTAGATTATAGGCTAATGCCTTAATTCCTGTTTCTGTAAGGTGGGATCATGACATTGGCATTCTTTGTTAGGTGCTCTGGCATTCTGCAGAAGAAAGATGTTTGGTTTTACATATATAGAGAGAGAATATATATAAAATATATATATGAATGGGATATTGTTCCCATTTTAAAAGACTATTTCCTACATTAAAAATAACTCTGTGTTAGTCCAATCTACTAAATACTGCATTGTATCAGAAGGACAGAGCTAACTGTATTAAGTTTATTCAGCCAAAGGTTGATCAAAGGAAGCTGTTAGGTTAGGTGATAAAGTTCATATGCACACCCAAAAATGAGCACAGGAAACAAAGCCGGGGGGGGGGGCAGGCAGGCAGCTAAAATAATACCCTGTTCCAGCTACTCCTAGGCCTGTCACAGGAGCTGTCAGCCCATCAAAGGCCCATCTACACAAGCCCAGGGACACGGAGGCAGGTGGGGAACTGAAATTATGGACTTGGACAAGGGGACATCCTGTCCGGGCCCCTCCCAGGGGCTGTCCCAGGAGAGCCTCAGCCCCATTGTCCAGGCAGGAAGCCCATCGTGTTGAGCTAACACTAAAGCACCTTTTGGACTGAGGGAGTTGCTGCATAGTGCTATGAGACATGTTAAGGGATGCAGAAGAAGATGCTTTTTATGGGATGTTTAGGGGAGGAACTAAAGTGGAAGAAGGGATGAATTTAGGTGATTTGGGGAGGAACAAGTGTGGGGAAAATAGAGAGGTAAGGGGACAAAAGGGCCAGTTAGGTATAAATAGTTTGCTGGTTGGTACATTTGTCTGGCCATGCCCTGTTTCTAATTAGTGCAGTCTATTGTATCTTCATATTAAACTACTTTTTAACTCTTCCCTGGGCGAACAGCACTCTGTTCAGTCTGTATGGTGGGTCCAAGTGCCAGCAACTGGAGTTAAGACTGTATCAAAGGGCCCGGGTGTCTGTGGTGCCAGCAACAGGAGAGACCCAAGAGAGTGGAATTAAGTGGCAGCCACGGGGATGGGACTGTGGGTCAGAGACCTGTGTGTCCATTGTGCCAGTAACTGGAGTGAGTGAGAGTCTTGGTGCCAGCAACTGGCCTGGGATTGTGGGCCAAAGCGCCCATGTGCCTGGGTGCCAGCAACTGGAGAGACCAGATGAGTGAAACCAAGTGCCAGCCACTGGGGTGGGACCCGGAGTCGCAGACCTGTGTGCCTGTGGTGCCAGCACCTGGAGCGAGTGCAGGTGTGCAAGTGTGTAAGTGCTATCAGGGATCAAGCCAGACCAGCTGTCGAGTAGGTGGTGGGGCCTGGGAGCCATGTGTATGTGGGTCTTGCTAGCAGACCTCTGTCCTGCTCAGCCAGAGAGGGGAGTGAGATGAGGCTGTCGGTGCCGGCTGTCTCTGTGCGGGCTCCGTGCGTCTGTGATCTGTGTGTGTGTGGTGTGGGGGGTGCTTACCGGCAGTACATCTTCAGCCTCGCTACTGGTTGGATATGGGGAATGGAGCTGCAGCAGCCTCGCTTCTCTTGGGCTCTCTGATCGACGTGACGTGTTTTCCCCTAAAAGAAGCAAGGAAAACTTAGTAATATTGGAAAAGTTGCACTTGCTCAGAGACAACTCTTCTAAAGTCATTTTATTCACTGTGACTTTGGACTCTAAGAACCCAGCCTCAACAATTCTTAGAAGTCCAAAGCAACCCTCCCATCAAACTACCAGCTTTGAAAAATATAACAATAATATTACCATTTACCTCATGGAGTGAAAAAACTATTTTTTCAAGGTATTTTTAGTGAGGTTTTCGGTAACTCATGTTCTGTACAATAGCTGTAAGCTCTCTAAGCAAACACCCCTTTCCTTAACATAAAGAAGCATCCTGACCCAATTGATTCCAAAGGTATTTCCAGAAGTAGTTTCATATGAAAGTAGTCTAATAGAAAGACTGAATGGTATCTTAAAACTGAAAACAATGCTCCCAATTTTTTGTTTCCTCGGTGATCAATGATTCTAAATAATTGCACTAGAAAAACAATCCTTTCAACATAAATCATCTGCATATGGCTAAATGTTATAATTGGCTGTCTAGAATAATTCAGATAAAAAACTTGAATAAGCAATTTTCTAATTAATGGAACACAGTATTTTGGTAAATGCCCACAAGGAGTTTTGGCTTCTTTATTTCTAAGCCTCTCCTTCCTGCTAAAGCTTTTCCATTTGGCAAGGGGGTATTTTTCCCATGACACTTAAGGTCCTCAAAAATGATTTATTTTTGCATTTGTGGCTACTTGCTGAAACAAGCCATTATTCATATCCTTTATCATGTGCAAATGAACAAACAACCTGCTAGTCATAAACACCGGCAAAAAAAAAGCCCATCATTTGTTAACAAATTAGTATGAGGAGTTGATTAGATTAGGATTTGTTGTTTCTTTTCTGTTGGTATTCTTGTTGATTTTCTCTTTTGTGGATCAGAAGAGAAAACCAAGACTTTTATTCATCATTCTAAACTGCAATTGTGTACAGTACATAAAATACATACAGAAAAGACTTGTCTACAGCTGAAATCTTGCATCTGAAATTTAGTCAATGTGAAATTGTCCCTCTAAAGAAAAAACACTTAATTTGTTAAACTGATGGTAATTTAAACTATACTTTGGAATCAATTTATTTTAAAATATCTATCAAATTTTTTCTTGGCTAGGTCTTACTGAGAACATTCGTTAAGTTACACCAAAGCACGACAACCTAGTACATATTTGAATGCATCTTAGTAACTAAGATATATTTTGATTCATAAAACAACTGTTTTTGCTTTGCATGTGGTAAAGTGACTGTGAGGCTCATAGGAAACTGACTCATAACGGAAAGCTTTCTCCAGCGTGCCCTGTAGCACAGGCACAGTTGCCAAGAAGTTATCTGGGTTCATTTCCATAGTAACCAATCAATATAACTGTTTTCTAAAGGCCTTGCACTTGAACTAAGAATCTTGTAATTTAGATATTACTCTTTAGAGTTAAATTGTTCTGATTATTTGACTTGGTTTTTTCAGCATGAGGGGAATAACTTGGTGCTTTTCTTCACACAAAAATTACCTTCATTAAAATAGTCAAATTTTTCTTTATATAATGGAATTAGAAGAACTCTTTGGTGGAGGGGGGCAGTTGGTTGGGGTTTTTGCAAAAAAACAATTTTGCGCACAATTGTTTCAAGTATCTTGTGTGTTAAAGCAATATGCCAGTGAAAGAAACTGATGATACTTTTTTGACATCTTTAAGAGGAGGAAGGGGTATTCCTGGTTTACTTGATTTTATTTTTACAAGAATTAGAGCATCAGTATCTATAACTGAGGCTTTTTACTGTAACTTTTACTTTCTTGTTTGTAAGAGAACTTAAAAACCTGATCATCCTATTTAATGTTTATTAAATTATTTACCTTAATAAATCCTGACCTGTGATACGAGTGGATTGAGCCTTCCAAAGGCTTTGTGCTATCTTCCTTACTTGAACAATGATATATACATATAGTAGTACTGGTATGTTGAAATACATTCAAAATCCTTAAAGGTTTAAGGACACTTACATTTCTCAAGCAGATGTTACTTACATTTATCTTGTATTTACAAGCAAAAATACTACATTTAATGTTCACTAAATCATCTTTTACTATATGTTAGTGATGTCTGGAATACTATATAACTGTACAATGTAAGCTACTTTGACTGTAGTTTGCTGTAGAGGTAGAAAGCTGTTCTGAGAAGCAGAAACATAACCTGAACCATATACTGAGTTGTACAAAGATTTTGGCACATTATTTTGACTTTATGAGTTTACAGAAACATTGTTTTGTAGGAAAAAGTATTACTTAATAACTGGAAATGTTATGGTATAAAAACACTACAAGAACTTAGAAAAATGATGAATAGGAGGAGAAGTGATTCTGTTATTGGTAGTCCCAATGGTATCCTGGGTGATAAGGGTGATGACAACTGTCCTACTTGTATGATGAGCAGATGCTATGATAAGGGATTTTCTGACCTCTATGGATGACAAGGGAACGCTTTCAGTCTTGTAGCATTGTTTTATAGCCTTATAGTGAATAGCAGAAAATCTACATTGCTTCTAGTTTCCAAAAGGACACTCAAGGCTAGAATCGTTCTGCAGATGTTGTTGGATGCATAGTAATGTGCAAATGGAGGCTCCCTGTGGATTCATGGCCACAGCTGTTATGCCTTCATCTGAAACTAGAGATCGAATGCAGGAGAGGTTAAGTCAAAGGGTTGTTAAGAATTCTTGCTTTTGAAATTTAATAAAGCTTTCTATAATTGCATGCATTTTATTATTGATTAGATATCATAAAATCATAGACTAGTTTGGGTTGGAAGGGACCTTTAAAGGCCATCTAGTCCAAGCCCCCTGTAATGAGCAGGACATCCTCAACTAGATCAGGTTGCCCAGAGCCCCGTCCAGCCTGTCCTTGAATGTTTCCAGGGATGGGGCTTCTACCACCTCTCTGGGCAACCTGTGCTAGTGCTTCACCACCCTCGTTGTAAAAAATGTCTTCCTTATGTCTGGTCTATATCTCTCCTCTTTTAGTTTAAAACCATTACCCCTTGTCCTGTCACAGCAGGCCCTGCTAAAAAGTTTGTCCCCATCTTTCTTACAAGCCCCCTTTAAGTATTGAAAGGCCAATATATTTCTGGTAAGATTTAATTTCAGTAATTCTTTAAAGTCCAGTAAAACACCAGCTACAACAATCACTTTGTTTAGGCAACAGCATTTTCAATTTTCCTCTTAATGCAGAGGTTTTTAAATTATAGTGGTGTGTTAAAACTGAGATTCTCACTTTGTGCTGAAACTAGATATAAAATCTGATTCTGCGAAATTTTTTTTGTGCCTATGCATTTGGGTTTTTGGGGGAGGAATACTACCAGTGTGCGAAATGTGATGTTTTTAGTGAAAGAAAATCTTGACGAACCATATCACTTAGTTAATCTGCATTCAAGTTAACCTTCCTGCTCAGTCTTTTAGTCTAACAAGCTCCTGAAATTTAGGGTAACTACCAACAGGGTTGAGGCCGTGAGCAAGTCTATTGTCTTTCAGTATCAATGGAGGCCTGTTGCTTCTGGTGCTCACAAGAGGACATTAGTATTGTTTCATAAGTTTCTAGCATTCTCAATCTATCCTGACAGAACTGTTGATAGAAGGATCAGAGTACTACAGTGAATTTAGTGACTTAGGATAGTGACATAAATATCCCTTCTCTATCTGAAGCAAAAATTTGTAGCTAGATAGCTCATGAAAAAGGGTTTTCCCTCCTTTTTTTCCTGCTTGTGGTAAACCTGTTTTGATGTGGTGGTGTTTTAAGGGAGAAGAGGGCCTTTTATTTTTTTCATTTTTAGGATAAGCTCAAAATGTTACTTAGAAAAAAAAAAAGAGAACTTAAAGGAAATCAATTCTGGAGATTTCATTTCTAAGTTACGTTGAGTAAGGTTGGACCACTGTGATCTGCAGAATAACAGAGCGTTCTCAGGAGTTGCGTTATCTTTGAGCACAGTGTATGAAACCTGCAAATATGCAGACCCCAGATAGCCATGCACTTGGACAGTTCTGTTCTGCTTGACAGTGGACATCCAGTTGACTATTTTCTTTACCTGAGAGTTGAGCAACTACCACATAAGTGCTACAATAGTTATTCCTAGGCCTTCTAAATGTAACAAATGTTAGCAGTTATCAAATATCCCTTTAAGGTTGTATTTTACTTGATGACTTATTGCTTGACCCTGTTTCCAGTAGAGGATGTAACTATTTGTAATTTGCCTTTTTTGAATTCTGGTTCTATTTTGGATTTAAATAACTTATATGCTGGCAGTTTAGGATTGTTTTTTTCCAAAGCACAGGAAAGTTTACAATGTAAACGTAAGAGATAAAAGGTAGATCGTGGTGTACAGAGCCGGTTCCTTTTAGGTCACATGCTTGAATATGATTCAGTGTTGTATCATCAGAATCCGTTAGTCTGTTGTGGTCATTATAATGACTCATTTTAGGCAGGCTAGTTTATTCCTACCTTAGGAAGTCACGGTGCCAGTGAGCGCTGTAAGCTGTCAATCTCACCAGCACAGCAAATCAGAGCTTTTGTGTGAGCCTTGCGATTCATCATTTCTCCATAGGTGTGATAAACTCTGACTCCAGCTTACGTGGAACCACAGAATTCTACGTCTGTTAAGATGTCAACTGGATCTTCAATAATAAGCTGCTGTAAGAAGTTAATATAAAACATAGGAATGTATGTATTAGAAAAATGGAAGAGAAAGAAAATGATAAATATTGCTTTAATATGTGAAGACTGCACATGAATTATTAGAGTGGTAGAAGAAAATTATCACAGTTTCTTCCCAGTTCCAAGTTCTGAGTTTAGAAACGTGGGACTAGAAAAGAGCTTTTGATCATTGAGGCAGGTCCCTCAGAATCACAGTCCTTATGTCCCCTGTTATTGACAAACTGGCCAATCTTGTCTTTAATTACATTAAGATTTTTTTTTGCTTCTACTTCTCTTATTTGAAGGCCATTCTAGAAACCTGCTCTGTGGTTTGAGACCTTGTAATTTTCAGTTTTAAAATGGGTGTTTGATTATGCCTTGTTTTGGCCCTAACCACCCTTCATTTGACTTAAAGTTATTTAATCTCTAAAGTGTTTGAATCACTAGTGTATTTTTATCATATGTAATTTTTCTTACAAGATACAGGAGTTTTCTAGCTGTCCTCCCTGTACCTGTTCATTTTGAAGTCTGTTCTTGCTCAACCAGAGTTACCCAAACAGAATAATGTGTTCCCTTTGAGCTTTATATAATGACATTAATATAGCTGAAAGCATCCTACATTTTGCCTTTCTCAGCTGCATCATACTGTCAGGTTGTAAACTTCCTGTGATGAACAAATCCATTCAGGTACCCGTTGCCTTATTTTGCTCTCAAATGGCAAGCTCCCAGTATGTAGCTGAAATTCTTGTTTGCCCCAAGTGCATTACTTTGTATCTGATTATTGTACATCATCTCCTTTGTACTTTTCCAGGCCTCAAATTTATCTAGTTCTGCTTGTATGGTGCTCCTGCTCTCTGTATTGAAAAGCTACTTGTCAAAGACAGTGTCTTGAGCACGTTCCAAAGCTCAGCTCCCAGGCACTGTCTTCCAAGCTGCTAATGTTCAGGAAGACTTCACTCTCCTAGGCAAACTGGAGAAATCACGGTCTCATTCATTTGCAAAAAACCATGGCTGTTGAATTTTTCTGTACGTCTAACATTGTGTTAAAGGTTTCAAACAGTTGTTAGTCTTGCTACACAAGAGAAGAATCAGGATGATTATTCAGGCCTTGGAACAGATTTTGCATGAAGTGATCACTATACAAACAGTGGAACCAGTGTTTGTTCTTGAACTGTCCTATTGCATTTTATGGTCCTGAATGTATATGCAACTGATACTAAGCATATGGTCTCTATTTGCAGGGAGGTAGTACAGGCAAACTGTGTCCGCTGGAAGAAAAAGTTCTTATTTATGTGTAAAATCAGTGCCAGTGCCACAACAGGGATTCTGGATACTTGCATTTGCAGGGTGTCTGTACGGAAGGTAAGCAGCTCTTTTTCCACCCTCTCCCTCTTTCCCTGCTCTTTCTTCACTTGTTTGGTTTTATTTTTAAATGTCTGATAAAATTCCTAAAGCAAATTTTAGCTGCAACCATGTCAGACATTATTCTAGTCAAAATTTCATAGTAATCTCATTCATTACCTTAGTTTGACTAATTCATGGCTTTTTATGTTCTTATTGAAAAGAACACTAATTCCAGCAAGACAGCAAAGGAATCGCTCATCAGTCTTTATAAAGTTAGCCCTTGATAGATACTTCTAGCAAGCAGCAGTAAACTTAGAAGCCTTGAACTGTGCCAAGTACCAGAATTTTGTATGCAGCAGTTCCTGCCTTTGGGCTAGACTTTGCAAGAGCCAAATGGCTGGTCGGCATCAGGCACTCACCCTTCCCCTCTCCGCAAGATGACAGTCTCCTGCTGGCCTGCACTGACGACATTATTAATACTAAGTTCTAAATGACAACAGTACAGCCTAGCAAATGTGTTGAGCTATTTTAAAATGAAGATTAGTATTTGCTTTTCTAAAAAAAAACAAACCAAAAACCCCAGTCAGTATCTTTAATGGCTTAATGGCATGTCTTTTGTCTTTTTTCTAGGAGTTAAAAGGAGGAAAGGCATATGCAAAGGTAAATTGAGGTGTATCTAATTTTGGCTATGAATTAGCTTTTCTTCTTGTCATTTTATGCCCTTTTAAAGTAAGTCCAGATTAGTACTCTAATACCCACAATTTCATTATGTGCATTATAGTGACACAGTGGTGTTGGAACTCTCAATCAGTGTGTTTAGCAAGTATATATAATATTATACCACCAGAATGTTGTTTTCTTTCAATTTAGTATGCTGAAAGAGTGATAAAAGTAAACCCTTCTGCATGTGTTTACTTTTAAAAATAAGAAAATTCTCCTTGTTCTTTTTCTCTCTTGAGACTTAATTTTTAACTGAAAATAGCTATGCAGAATTTGACACTCAAGTTTGTTTTCTGCTTCTTGTCTTGGGCCACTCCCTTTAACGGGCATCCTCTTATTCATATTTGAGAGAAACTGCTGTTGAGTGCACTCAGTACTGTTCATGTAGCAAGTACCTGTATTTAGTACTGTGCTTACTACTACCTTGTCATTTTCTCTTAACAGCTGGGATTTGCAGACCTAAATCTAGCAGAGTTGCTGGATCGGGAAATACCACTCGTCGTTGTTTACTGGAAGGTTTATGATACCAAAAATACAAGACAGGATAACTCCATTCTCAAAGTAATTTTGTTTCCTTTATCATACTTAAACTAATAAAGCAGAGAACAAGTGGTATTATTAAGCACTTAATGGAATTTAAAACATATTTGCTGAACCTCTTTCTAAAAGGAAAACTAGTTAAAGTAAAAACAGCAGCATTGTTTAGAGAGAATCATTAAAATCCATGCAGTCAAAATAGAATTTGTCCCACTCTTGAAGTGGAGCTGGATAGCCGTAAAAGAAAAGCTTTCAAAAGGTATTCCTATTCTAACAGGAACTGAAAAATGGAATAGGGAAGCATGATGAAAAAGTTAATACATTCATATAAAGGTAGCAATTATATCTTTAAGACCGGGAAACTTACTGTGCAGCTTTTCTAAGAGTGAATCTCTAATTGGCTTATTTATGTATAAGCCAGCTTCAACACCTCCATGGCTCCTGGAACTTTCCCTTTTCTATTTGATAGTAAACAATGTAACAATTGGTGAGCATTGTTGGGAGTTGAAAAAATTGAAAAAGCTGCATAAACCTGAAAATAATTACATACAGAATGTTACAAGTAAATCTTTTAAAAATTCCTTTTCCTACCAAGACACTAGGATTAATTTCTCATACTACTGAGTATACCGTTAAGCATGCACTTTCGGATTTAAGACAGTCGTAGACTTTGTCCAGAAAACTTCTAACCAATGGCTTGACCCAGCTAACAAGCCTTCTCAATGCATTGTTGTCCTATGGCGTTATTTATGTGGTTTTACTTTATCTCCGATGTTAGCACAACCAGTTCTTGTATGCTAGCAGTTTGCTAAACACTCTCAGCAAAGAACGTACTTCAGCACCCACTGTTTTAAACAATATCTGTTTGCTCGTTACTCTTTTAGATTTCCTGTCTCTCTCTTTTTCCCTTGAAGGCATCTTAACTACTAATGATTCTAAGATTCTTCTTGGTCTATGTATCTTTTGCAGAATCTTACACGTGCAACTATGTTACTTTAAATGCTATTTTGTGTTGTTTGCATGCCTAGTAAGAAAAAAGGTGTAGATTTTTTGCATGTGTATTTATTGCATATGTGATGATGCCATTTTATTTACTTACATTATAAGATCTGTGGCAATATAACTTAGTGACATGACCATGTTTCACGGACCGATTCAATTTTTTCTTACAGTGAGTTTGTTTTCTTAATGTACAGGTTTTGATCAACATGCAGCTAATGTCTGGAGACCCATGCTTTAAAACGTAAGTTTATAAAAAAAATCTGTGTGGGATAGTGTTTTGGTCATACATTCCATATCAGAATTACACTTCTAAGTTTTGTTTATAATCTCTCCAATCTGGCAACATATTTAAAAAAAAAAGGCACAAACAAATGGGATGGTAGCTGAATAATGGCCAACATGGTAAAAAATACCAGTAGAAGTATCATAGTTCTCCTTGCTGTTAAATACTTAGTATATTTTAAGCAAAGAATACTAGCCTGTACGTCTGTATTAAAAAAAAAAAAAAAAAAAAATCAAAGAACACTTAAGGGAAACTTGTTCCTGCAGCAAGCTTATGTAAATGTACTTGGTATAGGGTGACCTGACTAATACTTGTGTTTGGAAAATGTGCTGTTACACCTTTATTCACAGTCTCAGATGATTTTAAAAGATTTATTTAAAAAAAAAAACACAACCAGAAGTGTGATATGACTTAGTACAAGTGAAAGCACTTACAGAATATTTAGTTAGCAAAGACATTATGCAACTTAGTAAAAGATGCAAGAGGTAACAGCTGAGGGGGGAGGTAGCTAGGAAAACACACTGCTATATATTCAGGATCCTTTGGCTTTATTGTCCTTATCTGTAGTTAAGGAAATAGGTTGGCTAGAGCTCGTCAGCTTCCATAACTAACCCATGACAGAAAAATCACACAGGCTAGGGAAAAATCTAGCCATGAGTAAAATGAAATTGTTGCTTCTTTCTAGACTAACAAGCCATTGTATTATGAGGCACCTGAGCTTAGCGGATAACTAACTGAAACAGTGCAACTGGCAAGCTTCCTATTTCCACAGAACACCACTATCTTGCTAACCATGACTTAATTATCCTGATCAGTAGGAAGTGAAGAACTCTCACATGTCATTTGTATTGTAAGAGATACTTTATAATAACCTGAAAGCCATTCCTTTTAAGGATAGGCTTAGAGATATGTATAGCATCTGCTTCCATGAATGCAGTGTGGAAAATTCCTCAATACTTGCCAAGATGCTTAATGCCACTGCTTTTCTGTAATTCAGAATGTTGGTAGACTGGGTTGTTCAAAGTGTACGTGCTTTTCAGTTGAATGTCAATCTATTCTAATTCTACGTGACAGTAGATGGCAATTTTGTCTAGATCAGGTTTAAACCAACTTAGTTGTGTTTTACTTGTCACAAGATGTTTGGGGGGAGGGGTTGATGAAATAATTCCTTCAAAATAAATTTGATCCCTTAAGTTCTAGTTTAACTCAAATTTTTCTTCAGTTCACTTCATTGACTACGTTGTTATACTGAAACTAGTAGGAGAATGAATCAAAATGAGAGGACACATTTTTTTCCCACAACATGCAATTAAGCTGTGGAACTCCTTGCTACTACATGTTGTGATACTAAAAGCTCAGAAAGAATTAAGACAGATTCCTGAATAAAAACATTATTGAGGGCTATTAAGTATAAAACTCTTATGAGGCTCAAGAAATACCTAAGCTACAGATGAGGAGATGCTGGAAGAATATTCAGGAGATACATTACGGTGTGTGCCATATTCTCTTAGCATCTGTTGTTTGCTGCTGACAGAAACAGGATGCAAGGTTAGAGAGACCTTTGGTCTGAGACAACGTGCTGGTTCTCATGTCTTTTCAAAGCCTTTTCAAAACAATCTAAGGCAGAGTTCCAAGTATAAACATATAACTTGAAAAGAAAGAATAAGCTTAAGGAAGATAATCTGGAAAAAATTGCTAGCTTCACCCTTGCTACGTCAATCTCAACTTTTTGTGTAGGTTCTTAACTTTCATTTGTACTTTCAGCTCTTACGTTGGATCAAAGATATCTTCCACTGTAAAGATAGAGCGCTTACTCACACACTGCTACACTAAAACACTTTTACTTCAGTATGGATTAGGGGTTTTATTCAAAATACTCTTGTAAACTGAATTTAAACTCATCTTTTTCAGATTAATGTAGGCAATCAATGTCCCTCTGAATAATCTATGAAGAGGGATAATAATCTCATACAGGCTTAATCTGCAGCAGTAAACATATACTGAAGTCTTCTTAAATTAAAAAGGTTGTGTTTAAAGTGAAATGAGGCTGCAGCTGCAAGAAAAGCAGCACTGATCTCCTCACTCAGTTTGAGGTGCAAGTATGAAGTACTAATGATTTGTAGGTTTTAGCTGGTTCGAGGTAGGTTCTAGTGTAATTAGGACAATCGAGAACCTGTTTTCTGTACCAGCTAGAGACTTTGTGCGCTACTGCTGCGGCTGTATCCTTACCATTGTTTTTGAGGAGGCCTGAGAATGTTGCCTGTACCAGTCTAGCTCAGATGATTCACCACAGGAACTCTTCAACGTCCCCTTGCACCACTATAAAGGCCCTTTCTCCTCTCTTCTTCTAACCTTCCATAAGAAGAATAGAACACTGTAAAATCTCACCTTGTCCGTACTGAACAAATCGTAAGAGGGTATTATCCAAATTTGTTGGGCAAAGCTTTCTGTATCCCTAGTTATATAGCACCTCTTGATTTACTTTGAGTCAGACTTATTACAAATACATCACTAGGACTGATAAACAATTTCTCAAAGGCAACTAACTCATCATTAGTCTTTTATACCATAAAACATGTATTTCTGTTCTTTACTGGTTGGTACCAAAGTAATTGAAATTAGTACCTAAATAGTTTTCTGGATCCCTAGGAAAAATTCTCTAACTGAAATTATTCAGACTTGGCATTTTCTTCCAAACTGATGATATAACCATTTCCTGGAACGTAAACTTTCAACACAACAGAACAAAAATTGGATCGAATCCAGATGTCCTTCGTAGAAGAAAAAATAAACCTTAAACCAATTTCACAATCTGGAATCAACTACATATTTTATGAAGAAGCCTAGAAGGCTTGATGTTTGATCTGGGGTGACATCCCTGAAGCATTCAGTTCTTCCTTTCAGAAGTATGTTAGGCAGTTAAGTCACACAAGCATTATATTTCCAGAAGTGCTTTTTCTCTTTCTCTCTTTACTTTCAAATGTAACATAAGAGGGGATACATTACTGTACATAAAGACCGGGACTAATTTATTGAATATGTCAAATCTAAAAATGTCAACAAATATCCGTTTGTAAGCAAATGACTAGTCTGCTCCCAAAGTCAAAAATAACAAGCATTAAAAGAACTGTAGTTAACATCTTGAAATGTGTTTTAGTTGTATTTGTTTCAAGAGAAGATTACTTTCACTTTGTCTTTCTAATTAGTTTTTTCTGCACTAGCAAACACAAACTTAGAGGTTTATTCATTTTAATAATATAACCCTTTGAGTCTTGGTATAAACTGAAACAAGCATGTAAGCTTTATTAAAAGCTTTTTTAATATTGAACCAAATTAAATTATGTTGTACATGATGTGTTTTTTAATTTGGAGGAGGTAGAATTTAGAGGGGAATACGTGGAGATGGTAACATAGGCCCCTTTGTTACGAATGGGAGGGTTTTCAGCCCGGAACCTCCTCGTGTACTGTAACAGAGATGAAACAAAGGCAGGAGTACATTACAGCGTGCAAGCCAAGTAGGCCAACTGTCATTGTGTGGGTTTCGTTTTTTTTTTTTTAAACTTACCATCTTGTCATGTATTCCATGAAATACTGAATTATAAATATTCTTAGCATGTAAATCATCCTGTGATTCATACACTTAAAAAAAATAATTAAGAACTTCAAAATAAACACATATCACTCCACCAACCATTAAAAAGGAAAAGCCTTTCAAGGCTCCCCAGAAGCCTGAAGGACTGAGGGCTGAGCAGATGGATTCTGTAACATGTCTGAAGCTTAATAGCAATAGCTTTTTTTCTTTCTTTCTTTTTTTTAACAGGGGGCTAGGCAGCGTGTTTTCAGAAAAAAGTTATAAGTCCTATTAACTTGAAGCACAGTATGAATTGTGGCAACTTACTTGAAAAGAAAAGCCTGTGCTGGTCCAATTTGGATGGATCACAGTAAATCTTACCACCTTTTTCTTACAGGCCTCCTTCCACGGCAATGTCTATTAGTAATTGCTGGAGAATCAGAATCTTTGCATGAAGACAGGAAAGGCGGAGAAAACTTAAAAGTAGTACATCTGGCATAGCAGGTATAAAACAAGCTTTTTATTTCTCAATTCTTTATAACTGGCTTCATAGCTTCAAGGAGGTGTACGAAATACTTCAAATCTTAAAGGGATGCTGACAGTTGGCCCACAAAAGGACCTTCTTTGCTTATTTGTTGAGACGTTCTCCTAGATAACATCAGTGGAATATCTTTTTTACTTTTGTAACAGTTTATTTACTGGAAGGAAAACAGAAATTGGATTGATAGCCTGCCTTCTTTTTAACATTTAAAATATTTTCATTTTCTGTGTGACATACTTCTTGATTTGCTTTGGATTTGTATTTTGACTGAGCATTTAATTTGGGCCTTGATTTTCACTTATGAATCACAGGGATATGCGTAACTAAGTAAATTTTGAGTGGCAAAAGTTCTAAGTATTGTTTAAAATTGAAGTAGTTACTCTGAGATTTAGACTATTAGGAAGAAAATGCTATTAAGACACTTATTACAGGTTGGGGGTGTGGGGTTTTGGTTGGGGTTTTGTTTTTGGGGTTTTTTTGTGTGTGTGGTGGTTTGTTTTGGTTTTTTTTTTTTTTTTTTTTTACAAGCTTCAAGCTCTTACATAGCTTATTAATTTCCACCCTAAACACAGCTTAAGTTGTCTTAACCACAGTTACTTTTTCAGGCAGAAAACATCTAGCACACCATTCTACTATGGTACTATGGAAAACATGGTAATCTCTTTAATGTCTACAGTGTAGACAAATGAAGAACTACATTTCATACAAATCTTTCTAACCCATGGTTAGAAACTCTGTTAGGCAGAAACATATTAAGATTTTTTTTTTTGAGGAATGTATATTCATTAACATACGTGGTATTTTTGCAGCACTTGAATCTTCAAAGGGTTTGTAGAAAACCAGCGTCAAGTCCCTAATCCCTCTGAGAAATCTGACATTTAAATCTAATCAAGATTACAGGCAAAGTAATAACAAAACTGGCTTTAGCAACAGTATCTGACTTGCACATGTTGCAGATGTCTCATCAAAGAGTGCCTCAGTCCCAGATGAACTTGGTGCATGTGGACATTCCAGAACATCAAGCTATGCAAGTCAGCAGTCAAAAACTGTCAGGTAGCTGTTAAAAATTTTGTTATGAATTGTTGGTGTTTATTTACTTTCACAGTTTTAGACTGTAGAATATAAGTATACTTCATATGTTTAAAAAAACGGTTTGAAGTTGAAAGCTTTTCCCTAGGAGTTTCAAGTGGGGGGAGGGTAACATTTTTTTCCTCTTAAAAGCACAATGAATTATCTGTTCAGATGTGAGACAGCTTTTTCCCTTAGCTTCCTCCAATTAGCATATCTGAATGAGATTTTTACCTCTTCCATGTGTAAAAATAAGTAACTTACAAATGGAGACTTAGCTCTACAAGCTGCAGGGGAAGTAATGACACCAAATCATTACATTTGTTAGGAAGCATTTTGTTTAGAACAAAAAGAAAACAGCATGTGCTAGAATACAAACCCAAAGTGAATTGCCTAGTTGGTGTATGCACACACATTTGTAAAGCTTTTGAAGTCTAAGACAGAACACAAATTCTGCTTTCAGGATGGTAAAATATAAGTAATGACCTGGCTGTCAGCAACATACCTAACCTAGCTCTCCTGCACTCTCCCAACAGGATATAGCACATGTCACTCAGATCATCCAGTCTGTCTGAACTCTGCCAAGGAGAAACACCTCAGTGGGTAGTACCTCAACAGGAATTGGAAGTATTCTAGAGCCATGTGAAGAGACTGAGCCAAAAGTAACTGAAGCTAATATTGATACATCTGTTAAAGACGCACCATCAGAAAAACTCTGCAGGTACACTTAACTTGAAAGTCTTGTCTAGCAGAAGTAAAACATATTACTATATCACGTCCAATAGCTCTAAATATATTTATTTTGCAGACATCCTGTAAAGCAAGACTCTGTGGAGTCACAGCTGAAGAGGGTTGATGCTACCAGAGTTGATGCTGATGACATAGTTGAAAAAATACTCCAGAGTCAAGACTTCAGCTTAGACTCAAGCGCAGAAGGTATGGAGATCAATAAGAAGCTTAGGGAAAGTTGATGCACATTACAGGCCTTAGGAAAATCCCCTCTCTTCATAGTCCCTGTTGCTTGTATCATAAGCACATTTTCTGCTTCATCCTGTCTCCCAGAAGTTGAAAAGACCCTTGCATGACTCAAGTAACTTATCCAGAGAATTACTTTAAGCCTGAAAAGAAAAGAGCTGAGGCAAATCTATGAGGAAGGTGGTTCCTCCAACCTATACCATGTGAAGTTTGGTTCTTCATTACTTAAAACATTTGCATCTGAAAGTGTCAGTTACAAAACTGGTAGATTTAAAATGACTTAGTTTTAGCTAGGGCAATGTTAAAGGAAACTAACATATGTTAACTCCCTTGCTTTTTAGAAGAAGGTTTAAGATTATTTGTGGGCCCTGGTGGAAGCACTTCTTTGGAAGCCATCATCTACCTAACAGGTATGTAGCCTGAACAACTAATCCATAGGTAATACTAAATAAAAATGCATCTTATACAGCAATTATTCTGTACATACATTCTTGATCTTTGTAACTTTCTATTCTGTGTCATTTAAAGGCACCAAAAGAACTAGAATGTCAGGTTTTAAAAAGAAAACACATACGTTAGTTCCAAAATAGAAACTGATGTGTCAGCCATAGAATTATAACTTGCAGAGGTTCTGAAGAGTCTCAGTTCCAAAGTTTTCAGATATGAGCAATGTTTCACTATGGACACAAGAAACAGGCATCAGTTTGAAACCTTAGCTCTATAGATTTACTACGTTACTCTCTGGAGCTGGAAAAAGTCTGACGTGTTTTACACATCCACCTTTACAGTATCTAACTTTTGTCTTCCTGATAACAAGCCTAATTTTCTTCACTTTAGTTTTGCTCACAACTCTTTCTGTTTCCATAAGCTACGCTATTCCAGTTTCAATGGCTGTTCATCGTTCAACTACTTGTAGCCCTAAACTCTCTCCTTTGATAATCTGCTTCAGATTATCTTCTTGTAGCTGTTTTAGAACCAGAGATATTTTTTTTTCTTCTCTAAACCCTCTTCAAATACTCTGATATATGACTTGACCTGAATGTATTAATGTCTTCTCAGATGAGAAAACATTAAAACCAGGTAAGAATATGCTCTAATACCATGATTCTGCAGTCCAGTGTAACTCTTTAAGATTTTTCTTTATCTCAAAGAAATTAGCATAGCATCAGTATTTCAGCAAGTACTTCTGGAATTAGGTATACAGACAGCTGATAATGTGCTGAAAGTTACAAAACAAATGCATTTTACACAAGCAAGCAACACTGATGGTTAAAAGATAATTCACTGGTTTATTTGCAAACTGGGCACTCTAATTTCTACTAGGATAACATGTTACGGTTACAGAGCACACTACAGTCGTTATAGAGATCTGTCCTAATTCAGTTGCCAGAACAGTCCAGGCAGAATACTATACTAAGGCAGAGCTTGCCCTATTAATTTTTGATGTAGTACGGCAATTTGATATGTAAAACAACCCACTGTGCTCTGTCATGTGGGAGGTGAGACAGTTTTGTAATTGTGCACTTACAATTCGGCGTGAACAAAAGACTGGAAGACATTTTTCTTGTATCTTAACGTAAGAAAACTATCACTTACTGTTTTTTAGAGAAATTTATTTAGGTATAAATGTATCTAAAAGTATATTAGCTGCATATGCTAGGGTGGGAGAGGTACCCAAAAGATAATGTTTAAGGAACTATAGAGAAGTCCAACAGTAACTTCTTTTCAGTCACATTATTTATCATTCTTCATTTTGACTGTAGTATAACACAAATGCTTTAATGCATTAAACTGTAGGTTACTCAGTGGCATGGTCATTATGCATGTTTTCTACCCTTATATTTAGCTGTTCTGGTACTAGCTCTTCAGTTGGGGGTTTTTGTTGGGTTTTTTGGGAGGGGGAGGGGTGCGTTGGTTGGGGTTTTTCTAAATAGTAACCTACTGATCCGTGATACTTGCTGCTTAGCTTCCATTTAAACTGGAATTGAACTAACTTCTTTCAAACATTCTTTCAGAGTAAGATCTGGAGCATATGAGCAGGTGGTGATAAAACGCTAGACTAGAATGTCAAACGAGGAAAACTTGGAGCTTTGGCGTTGATACTTCTGTTTTTGTTTGCTCTGTTGCAAGAGTTGTGAAAGCCAAAATGAACTCAATGTGATCTTTTTTGAAAAGTAATGGAATGCCTCTTGCTCGTAGAGCTTCATCTTCTGTGGTATGAAGCCAATGTTTAGCTATGTATACCTTGTGCAAGCACTTGGACTGTTTTTAAGTGGTGTGAAACATTTTTAGTAGCATGATTAAGTGAGTCCCATTTCGGTATTTTATACAGGAGATCACTTGTGGTGATGTACTTTGTTCGTAACTTCTTTTCTGAAGAAGCTTCTGAAAGTTAGTCTTAAATGAACCTAAAGAAATTAATTACTCAATTGATCCTACCTGCCATTTTAGTCTTACGGAAGTTAATTACTTCTATCAAGTCAAAATTAATATCAAGTCAAAATTAAGGCCTCCACAAAACAGCTCAGCTATGTTTTAACATAACCAAAACCACCTCTTAAGAGTACTGAGCATAACTTCATTGTAAGATTGAACAGTAGAGGTGAACTTCACATGCATTTAAAAAAACCCCAACTAAATAGATCTAAACCAGCCAGTAATCAGTTGTGTTAACTGTAAGTAAAGTCTAGAGGCTTAAATGCGACATCTGTTTTCATGCAAGTGACAAAAGAAGTTAGGATTCCACATCAAAATACTAAGGCACAGTAGTGTATTATCAAGAAAGCTGGCTTGATTGTTAAATCTGGAGTTCAGAAGATCCTCCACAGAAACTCACTTCAATAATGCAGGAATCTTGAGATGCAATGGATGATGCGTTTACAAACCTAGTCAGTAGGTTACTACCACTTGCAACTTTTTATTGTAGCTTAACCCTTCACAGTTGGTTAGTGCTTTGCTTGTGTTTTGAATGTGCCTTGCAGGATTGGGGAGGTACAGGGAGATTAGACTATTTACTAAGCAACTTAAGCTTTAAAACTAGGTAAACATCTATACTATTATCAGTATAACTTATTAAGAGAAGCACTTTATTGTAGGCGTACTCTGCACTCTGAAAAAGTCTTACTGTGCAACAGAGTTGTTGAACACCTCTTCCTTACTATCTGTCCACTGTTATGTTAAGGTCAATGTACTGTATTTAAATTTGCACAAATAGCAATTTGCCTGACAGGCAAGAAAGATGAAAGATCTTTTAAATTTCTCATTGAGAATTATGAAAGAATCCATTTTTAGAGAGATGTGTTAGGTGACACAGTTCTAATTCAGGCTTGGCTCTGCTGTATTTAATTGTAAACTGCAAATGACCTTAATTTTTGTTATGATTAGTTGTATTGTTTATCAGTAAGGCTTGGATTAAAAAAACACAAATAGTGTGGCCATTTTTGAAAGCTCTGAATGCTTCCAATTCTGCTCAGAGCGATGTTTGACACCCTTTTATTGAAGTATAAGTAGGCTATATTTATAGGTCAAATTAGGAAAAGAAGGCTTTGTTTTCCATAAATCCATAGTAGAATTATTAAACTAATTTCTATTTGTGTTTTTTTAAGGAAATTTCAGATTTTAAAGCTGAGTACTGTTATTGAATATGATGAATGTGAGCTATTTCTCAGTTATGGTACTTAATACTTTTATTTCCTCCTGTTAATTGTAATCTCTTTAAAGTGTTTTAATGGGTAAAAGAATTAATACAAAGATTATATTTTAGCTGCTGTTATAGAAGTGTAGTATTATCCATTTCTGTCCTCCACAGGAATTTTAAACAGAAACTACATAGCTGCTAGCATACAACTATCTCTCAGAGCATGACAGTTTCCTTTCCTGTTATATAACTAATTTGTACCAAAAAAAAAAAAAATCCTACTGCAAGCCAAAAGATGCATGAAATTTGAATAAATTAAGTTACTTTCAGTACTCTCTAACACTGCTACACTTGTTGACAAATCTATTAAAACCAGTAGTAGCTAGATGGTAGCTTACTTAAGTTTACTAGGAAAACAGGTATAGTTTGAGGAAAACAGACTTTTAAAAAACATTATACAGCTACTTATGTAATTCTTAGGGAATTTCCATAGCCCAGATTTGTATTCTATGTTAAAAGACACAGCTAACTGCCATAGATTAGATATTTGTTTACTAGAAACCAATTATTTTTTGCCTGAGCAGATCTTTTAAGTAAGAGGGAAGTTTACATGGAATCAAGCTTTTATTAAAACTGTATCCTAGTAATTTATTGTTCTGACTTTGAGTTATAACTTTTTAATGAAGTGATTCTCTATTGTGCATATTTTAAGTGGAACATAACCTTCATATTTAGCTGTAGTATTTTCTTTTTTGTAAACTGTGTTATAACAATACTGGAGACTCTCATATAGTAAACTGTTCAGGATGTGTTGGTGGTGTGGTGGTGGTGTTTGTTTTTTTACTGTATTTAAATGCAAATATCTCAGACATTCAATAAACTCATGTCTTCAGCTTGGAATCTGTTTCTAAACATTATGGGGGTTTTTTAATGCAAAAATGACAAACCTAACTGGGAGGTTTGTGTCCATTTCAGTTTCTCCACTGCTTTTCAAACTTTACCTCTGCAGCTTATTAAACTTCATCTCCAGTTCACAAGTATTTAATGGCACTGTTACTAGTACATAGTTATTTATCTGTCTCCTGTAGAGGAAAAGTAGTATGTCAGTCTTGCACAAATGAAAATCAATTTTAAAGTGCGAGGCATAGTGGTAGGTTATGATTAAGCAGACTCCACAACTAGCAGTATTGGGGAAAGTGAGGGCACAGTGTATGGTCCCTCCTTACCTTGCAAATGACAGAATTAATCCTCCTCAGCTGAGTGTAAAGGCTTACAACTACTTAAACTTTTCATACAGTTTGTATAACTTTGTAAATTACTTTCTTATTTTTCTAACAAACTACTTGTTGTATGTATTTCTTTTCTCATCAATGCATTCAAAATAACCAAGCTTTTTGGCACTGCAGTAAGCATCTGTTCTTACATTAAAAAAATCTAGATTGGTGAAAATCGCAGCTAATTAATAGTACAAACTATATGAACTCAGATCGTTCAGTAATCAATTACGTGTCGTAAGGATTAAGAGAAGTAACTGTACATGTAATACCACTCCAGTCTCAGTCTGTCTTTCAAGTTCAAAAAGGAACACAATTTTCCAAAACTTCAGCAGAAATCCTAGAATTTCTTGTTGTGTGGGTGTGTCTCTCTTCTGGTTTATGAATCAACAGTTTTCCTTATAGAATAAAGGCAATCTCATCAGCAACAAATCATCCAGTTAAGGACCTCACAGGGCAGAGTCCTCTCAGAAATATGAAGTATACACGTACATACATAAAACATTCATAGATGCTAGTCACCTTACTGAATACTGGAAGCTGCAAATATAATCACTAGGGATTTTTTTTTTAAATGCTTTGTTTTTCTACTTCTGTATTTTCACACTGTTTTGGTGATGTATATGTTGTAAGGAAAATGTGTCATTTAGGACACCGTTCTTTTTAAACAGGAGGAAACGTCTCATGAATGAAAATAAGGCTATGCACTGCTGTTGCATACACATATGTAATATACAGAGGCAAAACGAGTATTGGGGTATGGGAAAAGATTTTCCTTTACTACTACAGGAAAAAAAAAAGCAGAGGTATGAAGTACCAGAACTTCAAATGCTGTTATTGACACTTAGGTGCATTTTGTGGACCTTCTGATATGGGAAAACAACATAGACACAAAGATTAGCATAGGAAAAAATGACTTTCTATAATTATTGAGGCAAAATAAGTAGTTCTTCCTTTTCCCCACCAACTGCTCTTTCTTGCTGCTCTCCTCTTCCCACCTGTTGCACCACTGCAAGCTTCTGTGACAGATTAGTTGATTAATTCCCTCTATGGCCTCACAGCAGGATCTACCAACAAGAAGGGGAAAGGCAAACACATCTTAATACATTTGTTAACATTTCTGTGGGGTAGGTTATTTTCATTTGTTGCTTCCTTGTTAAAAACTAGAAATTAAGTAACTTTTTTTTTTTTTATGTGAAGAGAAATCTCTAAGCACCATCTAGCAAAGTTTTGCCTAAGTTCAGAGTTGTAGGTACTGCCCTTCCGATCACAAATAAAATTGTTCATAAACTTGTAGAGGCAGCACTAGTTTGTTTTTTCTGTTTGTTTGTTTTAAATTGCCTTCTCTTATGATCTACTAATGTTTCCCTAGTATCCTCATTTGAGTATATGCTAGTGTCAGTGCATTTTATTTTGAGAATGTTCCCAGTGAACTGCTTGCATACAGGACTGCATTAAAACGTGTTTGTTTTGTGAAGAAGGAAGAAAGTGCAAGAATTTTTGTCATTTCAGAAGCCCCTTCCTATGTTTCTTCTACTCAGTTTAAATAGAAAAAACAAAAACGTTCCAACAACTAACCATTATGAAATACACATAACACAGCTGTAACTGAATGATCCAACCTCATATATCAACATAATGATAACAAGCATGGAATGGAGCCTAATACCATGGAAAACCCATGGGAGACAGGACTGAAACACATCAAAAGTTTATTAGCTGTGAGATCTATTTGTTTGACAAATCTCAGGGGAGACAGACAATTAACCCCTCCAGCTCTCATAATTAGGCAGTTGGTTTTTATTTAAAAGAAGTGAGGGGATGTTTTAGAAATTTATACCACCTTCTCACTTTGCTATTATTAATTTAAAACACTGATCAGAAACATTCTGTTCAGCTATTCTGACCATAATCAATCCCTACTAACTTGCTCAATAGCTATCAAGTTGTTTCCCTTATATTCAGGATACAGCACTGGGTTTTTTTGGTTTTGTGGTGGTGTGGGTTTTTTTTTCTTGTTTGTTGTTGTTGTTTTAATCTACTTTATTTGGATTTTACAGTTTTGAACAACTTAAAGTTGATCTGTTTGAGATGTTGTGCCATCTCCTGGTCAAGTGATATTGCCACATGCAGTCTAAAACATTTCATCTTCATAAACTTCCTTTCAGTGTCCCGCTTTGAGACATCAGAATTGACCTTGGTCAGTTTCAAACTGCAAGTTTAAGTGGGACACAACAAATACTGTGTTTACTCACAATATGCACAATATTTTAATCAAAAGGACCAACCTGATAATGAAGAGCTGTGCACAGTGAATCGTGTGAGAGGGTTTAACTGCTCCTGAAAAGACAGTTACTTCAGTACTTTAAAAAGAAATCTTAATAATTGATTTAAGCCAGTGGAAACCTGGAAAGCTGGCACATGAAATAGTGTAGCTTGTTTTAGTAAAAGCTAGCAGTCTCAATTAAAATGTATATACTCTAATAGCACTTCTGCATATGTATGTAATAGCTTCTTCAGTTTCAGTATGCATACATATACTAAGGAACAATGTGAACAGATAGGACCAAACATCTGTTCTTTGACTTCAGATTTTCCCCAAGAAAGGCATCAGCAAGAATGCAAGACCTGACTTAATATTTGCCCCAGCTATCATTAAAAACTATACCCTATTACAAAGGAGGGGGAGAGGATCCATGAACACCTTAAAACATGGATTACTGTTTAGGGCCCCTCATATCAGTCCACTAAAATATTCACATAAACCGTTTTCCCAATGTATCTACAAGCCTTAAAGGAATAATGTTTTGAGGAAAAACAAGCGTGTATTCATCTACAGTCTTGTCTGTTCACAAGACATTCCTGTAATTATATGTCACCTGAATACAAACTCAAGGCCTATATCATTCCAAATCTGACAGGTCCTCCTCCTCTTCCGTTTCCTCATTTCAAAGGTGATCATGCTATGAAAGTACATCTAAAGATATAACATTTCAAGAAGAAACAACACAGGAAGGAGTTCTGTTGTCCAAAAATCTTCTAACTACAGTAAAGCATATAGTGAACTGCAGAGATATTTCCTAATAACAAACCAATGCTACTTTCAAACAGCTATGCTTATTAGCATCCAAAGAATATTTACCAATTTTGAATTTTACACATATTTTAACATACCAACTGTGGCAAGTTCACATCACAGTGTCAAAAAAAGTGAAACCATTCTAAATACTGTATTAAAGATGAAAGATTAATTTTAATTAAATTCTTAGAATTAATTCTAAATATTGTGTTAAATTGATTTTTAATAATCCATGTCTATTTGTTGTAGGAGAAAGATCTCCCACAAAAGACAAAGTTTATTAAGTAAGCATTTTTTAATCATTCAGTACAACAGAGCACTACAGATCATTCTTTTTTCCCTGAAATTCAACCTGTCAGATTCTGTACCATTTCCCAATTCAGAGAATTACAGCTGCCTTTTCCCTTTATGACTGATTTTTCACCTTAATATATTATTTCAAGTGAATTCCAAAAATTTAGAAGGTAGAAGGCAGTCATCTTCTTGTCATGTTCTTAAACAGTCAGCCAGCCCTTACACAGAATTTTTTGTTTTCAGAAAGTTGTGAAACTTTCATGTTTCACAAACGTGAAGTCAGTTTGGTAATACTAGCTCATTCAAAGCTGCCAATGACATTGTGAAACATACATACACAGAATGAGGCCTTTTAATTAACCATCTCTTTACTCATAAAAACCCCACTCAGTTGAGATATTAAAATTATTGGTTAAAAAAATTGGTTATGCAAAGAAACTTAAAAGAACTGCAGTGTGTTCCTTCATTAATCCTGCATGAACAAAGCAACCTGGTGCATCCTTCAAATTTCTGTCTTCATCATCTAACACTTGCTTACTGTGCATTTACACATACAACTCAGCTCTACTTAAGAAAAAGTCATCTTGGCCAAGCCAGTAGGCTCTACCATCTGTAACACCTCTGCTTTTCACTTCTGCTGACTGTGTTGTCAAGGCTTTTTGAACAATAGCTGCACATGAAAACACAGACATTTTTTTTCAGGTACGCCTGAAAACACCAGGTTAGCATTCACAATGACAAATTTTTTATTTTTCATTTTTTTCAAAAACAGAATAGTCAAAGATACCAGTTTCAAATGAATTAAACTCAGCTTCTAGAAAGTTACAGGATGCAAGTTATTTCCCAAGCAGGCAGTCATCAAGAAACTGGATAAAACAATAGGCCTAAATCTACCTTTTTTCACACCTTACATCCAACATCATGGCACTCTCCCCAGTATTGAATTTACTGAGCTATCAATGTTTGTGGCACATTCCAATTTATCTGGAACAATATTGGGTTTTCACAAAGGCTGATTATGTGCTCATCTTGAAAAAGGCATCTATAAATTTATTCTATTAAGAAAAAACTTGCCCTAAACCTATGTCTGACTCTCATTATTCAGCACAACAACACTGTTGTTGGTTATCATCACTATCCTTGGAGCTAACAAAAGATTACCAAAAAGAATCTAGTCATGATAGCTACAATATGGTAATAGAAAACAAACAGAAATACTTAAAATTTTCTTCACAGGAAGTAATTGCTTTCGTTTTAGCCCCTGATGATACTCTACTTCAAAACCCTACAAGTCACTGCGACCTTTGTCAGAAGCACTCATCTTTACTAAATGAGAGAGGTGCTGATGGATAAATACTGGAAAGCTTAGAAAAGATTCTGTGGTTCTAGTTAGCATACAGAACACACCGATTGACAGCTACTAAAAAAAAAAAATACTTTCATTACTTTAACTGAACTTTGTATGAGAAATCTGTGATCTAATTCTCTTCATTTTCATGTTCAGTATTGAGCATCACAGCAGAACCATCACTGCTCAGTGTGACCTTGCCAGCAATAAGCTTGCATAACTTCTCAAAGGTACCACAAAGTCGATTCACTTTGGGAAAGAAAAGATTGTTGCAAGAGGTATATAAACCATATTTCCATTGACAAATGGCTCCATGCTTTTTTCAACAACCAGTTTTCCAAGATCTTCTGAAAAACAGTTCATTGAAGGTTGGAATGTGGATTTTCTCTCAATAGGATCATCATTAAACTCCTCATGTTCTGACATTAAACGGTCCAGCAGACTTCCCTTAATGATTTGTGCTGTGAAAAGAACTTCACTGACCACTGCATTCTGCAGGTACTTCTCATCTTTAAGACTTGGACACTGCTTTGAAGACCTTTACAACATACAAAAAACCATAAAATGTTTATCATTATATAGGCTCAGATGTTAACATTTGCTTGTCAAAAGAGCTTCTAAAATGTGAACATAATTTTGATTCAATCCTGTTTTGCTTATTACTTTAAACATTTTCAGGTAACAGAAAACGAGACAATATGACTTGATTTTATGTATTACAATTACAACGGCAATTAGATAAGTTAATGGAACTTCAGGCTTGTATCTGCAAGCTAGACTTGTAGACCAGGCAAGGTTAAGCCCTGCAATCTTTAATTCTTTTAATCATTCTCTTACTTTCCACATTAATCATCATGAGGCTCTGGTGACAGTTCCACAGCTATGTAGATTCTAAACTATTTCTGAACTGTCCTCTGGAAACCAGGACTGCAGCTGTCTTTCATTCTGTTTTCACAGTAAATCATTAAACATGCTCTCACAGATGCAGAGAATGCTAAAAAATAATCGTGACACCAAAATCTGTGAACTTGTAGTATGTTCTACACTGAGCTATACTCCAAGGCAATTAAGGAAACTAGGCAGGCAATCTCATTCCCACTAGTTTACTAGGAAGTGCTTTACACCAACACACTACCACTGAAGTTGACAGTCTGTAACTATTTCTTCTTACTGATTACATCTTGAAATGTTGATTTATTACCATAAATTAGTTACATAATAAAATAAAACTTAATTTGATAGTCCAGCTTTGATAAGAACACAGGAGATATAACACTTGTTTAAACTCAAAGGATACTGATGTCAAAACTCCCTCCATAATGACCCTGTAACAGAAGATAACGAAAGCAATTTCCAGTACACATCAGTCACCTAGACATATTTCCAAGTTTGTTGAGCATTAAAGAGCACTTCATGGTTCTACTAAGGGCAGCAGATGACAGGCAAAATTTCAAATGTATAGAACGCCTTTATAACTTGGAAACTACAAAAGACATTCCCATAATGTCACTTTACATTTCACTTCAGGTCACAAGTCACTTGAAGATACACATTTATCTTTAAACAAAGAAATGAAATATTTGAATATGTTCACTGAAACAAATAAGTTAAGGCCTCATAAGATTGGAAAAAAAACCACCAATATATTTCTCTTTTTGCATTACTATTTCATGTTATCTCTGAAAAAAAAAAGTCCTTTGATTTATACCACATGACACTGAGATGCATTAGGCTTTGTCAGTGTGACACACTGCAACATACGCCAGAGTACTTTACAAAAATTTATCTGATGTCACATAAAGTGAAAGCCATTTAGTGCTAAAAACCAAAAAGGTTTGATGTGCACCACCAGAGAACAGGGTACTTGGCAAAATCCCATGCCTTTGCAAAAACCAGAGCTGGCCACCTGAAAACCTGAGTAGGGTGTAACATCAAATGCTACCGAGTAAGGCAAACCACACAAAACAGGTCCTGTCAATCCGATTTCTGGGAAATGCCCTCCTTCTGATAATTTATTTGACAAGACTATGCAATTCTTCAAAACACATACTCTGTTAGAATGCTTTTTTATCCTTTTATTTTTTATGTACCTGAAAAATCTGTCAGTGCCAACAACCACATCATGAAAAAATGAACAATTAGAGAAACAACTATAAAAATAGTGTCACAGTATACCTGGGGAAAGGAGAATTCTCATTCTAAGGATAACAGTACATTAAAATAAGAATGATTATTCACATTGCCATTAGGCAAATAACCTAAAAGTTAAAGGCCTTTATACAATTAGAAACACAATCATGGACTTAGACTCTCTTGATCTGATGGTGCGTGTTAATCAGAGCTAAGACTAGATAGCAATAGTAGACCATACTAACACCTTCACAGGCAGGTCAGAGAAAATTTTACTCTTTATTCATCCTCCTAAAGGAAAAATAATACTTACTGTTTTGTAAACTGCTTCACTGGGTTTCTCAGACTGAACAGATTCACTGGTTTGAGGATATTTTCTAACAAACACACCTATTTGTGTACAAAACCCAACATTCTCCATTCCTGGTGGTGGGTGTCCTACACCAGTAAATTCCACTTTGTAATCATAGCGTCTAGCAGTCTCTAGAGCCCTAAGAAAGACAAATTATTCTGATCGTACTAAATATTCACCTTTTAATGCGATAAAGATACATTCTCTAACAGAACCAAGACCTTGAGCTTGTGAATGCTTCAGCATAATTTCTCTAATACTACTCACATGCCTGCAGATAAGCACTGTCAAAACTTGCTGAATCAGAACTGTAATCATATGCCTACCATAGTCTGAACCATTTAGTATCTGTAATTTAGGCAACCAAACATTACTGTTATTTCTAAAATATCTGCACAGAATATTGTTCACAGTTGCTTATTCATTGTCTCAAATGCACTGAAATGAGCTAAAACCCCCAATTTTAGAGAACAAAATTATTTGAGAAGAACCCATAAAACACATACACACCCCAAAACCACAAGAACCAGTTAATAGAAAAAAAAGAAAACAAAAGCAAGATTTGTTGTAAATGTATAAAGTCTACCTAATCAAGGTTACAAAATGTTCATGGCACCTAAATGAAAACCAATCTTGTAGTACTACTGTACATCAGCCAGTGTGAAAAAGTGATGGGGCAGAGAACTAAAATAGCACTACCTAGCTGCATCCTTCTCCATGAAAAATTAGTAAACTAAATTAGTAACTCATTTATTTTAGACAATATTACAATACTTACATTTCACACAAATGTAAAGACTTTCTCATGTTTGTAGCTCAAAAAACATCACTCCTTCAGTGATATCAACATTTTTAATTCACATATATCCAAAAGCAGAATCTAAATTTACTTTAAGTCATACAAATGGTCTCTAAGGTATTCATCCTTTAGCTAATAATGCAGGCAGGTTTTAGTATCATTATTTAGGGAAAAAATACATGCTTCAAGCTTTGCAAAACTATATACTCAAAAATCACTGCATACTTTAAAGTCTATGGCAGAAACAACTTAAATTAAGGGGCAAATTTTCCAAGGTACAATTTCTGACCAAGAGTTGGCTACGGAGGTATGGCATCCTTCACTGTACCACACATTTTCTTCCACAACTGCCTGACAGTTGAATGTTATCACAGGATATATACCCCACTCCCTCTTTATTTTGTTTTTATTACATCTACTGATATTAGAGTACATCTCATGCAACCCTCTGTCACGTACGTATGTTTTGCATAAAATCTTTCATTGTGCCATGATCTACTGAACTATCCTTAACTTTATTCAACATGCTCTGCTACTGTGATTATTTGATAAATCTGCTTGCACACTCTTACAGAAAGGTCTGGACTAATTGCGTGCTTTGATTGCACACACACATAGTGAGCACGTTTCTTAGGTTTCATGACGCATTTCTATAGCAGGGTATTATTACGTGAAAAGGTTAATTAAGACAATTAATGCATTTGAAGTGTAAGGTAATAAGGATATATAAAAGCAAAGTAAAATTTTAAAATATTTTTTGCACATTAGTTACAGTAAAAGGAAGCCAACTTAACAACCATAACATGCAAAACCCACAAAGCACAATTAACTATTCATAACAGCAAAGAAATGTTTCACCAAATCAGTAGATATGAAACTCTACTGACCACCAAACCACATACACAAACCATTCTGAAATGTTAGCTATCACCTTCTCACATTACTGAACACTCAAAGCTGTCTGCATACAATGTTCAGTAAACTTACCAGCTTTGAAATTGTGCTCGGTTTCCATTCAATTTGTGTCTGGATGCCTGAATAACGTCACTCCTGGAAGCAAGGGTTAAATTCAGAATTTGGAGTACTGACCACAACCATGCTTGGAGCCATGAAACCAAACACCACTTCAGGAAACTTCTTTAGTTCCGATTCTTCCAGGTGCTCTATTCTGTAAAGGATAAGTTTATGTATGTATTTAAAAACACACTACTATAGTTTAATATTCTTAACACCAGTCAGAAAAAACCCAAACCCATAGCTGTATCTTGTAATTTTAAGCCTAGCACTGCAATATTAGCACCGGCAACCGTGGCCGAGTGGCAGCTCAGAGGTTTTTGTCTGAGAAAATTTCCTCTTGCATTTGTGCTTTGTTATCAATATCCCTTGCCACCGTAAGGTAGCACCACTTGAATTTCCTAGCGTGGTTAATTTAAGCACAAGTTAGAAGATGCCATATTCTGCTATTCTTCTGCTTGAAAGGTTTCATCAATTCTGTTTAGAGTAGGGACTAAATTCCAAACTGAACCCTAATGAACTTAGAAAAATGTTGGCCTAATACTCACAGTTCAATACATGTTACCAAGTCAAAACCAGCATGCAAGGATCTTTATGGGCAACTGACCATGAGGCAAGGTAACAGTCAGGGATCTGTCAGACGGTTGCAAATAATCAACAGGAAGAGGAGACAACCTATGCCTACAAAAGTAGTTAAAAACCATGATGTCATAGAAAGGACCTTAGTCCAAATATTGTGCATGTAACTGAACTAGCTAACACCCTACACAGATACCTTGTAAATCTCAAAAAGGTTAACTATTTTACAGGGATTAAAAAAAAAAAAAAAGAATAATAATTTCTAATACAAACACTTTTTATGTCTATCTACAATAGGACAGAAAGAGCAGAGTTGTTCTCCAGCAGTTGTCCTTCATGTTACAAGAATTTCCACGATACTTTCAAGCCACTTGAAAAGCCGCTTGTAAATTCTGATAGTAGCTCAACTCTAGACACACAGTAAGTCTGGCTGGGAGACATGCGTTACAGGGGTCTTGGGGAAGTTATTAGGACAAGCATATTAACCTATTTTTTCCAAATAAATAGACTGAGACTAAAATGTATGTGCAAATTTCATTCTGAATACTGCATCAGACAAAACACACAATAAACATTAGATATAATAAAAAGGCTACTTTTCTTCATTCTTGAGAAAGAGTAAGCGATAAGGTCAAGCAGCTAGATCCCACATATTCATTGAAACTATATTAATCAGCTTCCAAAAGAGAAACTTTGGTGTTCCTCACCAGTCTGACCCATGCTTCAAAGATCCCATCAACATCACATTTTAGAGCCTTCTAAGCCAGACACAAAACATTGAGTTAACCTTCCCGTTTCAAAAAGATTAACAAGATGGAGCCCCCACCATGGTGACTAAGAGAGTACATGCACATTTCAAAAAGATCAGATTTGCATACCACAGTAATGTCATGTATGAGGCATAAACAGATACTACCAATACAATGTATTAGTACCTTTACAAACAGTGTATTTGTCAGGGCCTTTCCATGACTTGACCTTTGCTACATTAGGCGATGTTATGGGCATCTACAGCCCAGTAGTCCCCAGACACAGGTGCAACATAACTAAACAACAACAATGGATAGCGCTTCATTTACCAAGCTGGTATTTCTACCTTTACGTGATTTCTTGTAAAGAACTTCAAAATGAGGGTAACATGCCACTAGGTCAAGCCAAATACAAACCTTAAAATAACACAACGCAAGAGCTTACATTTTCTCTTTCATTACACTGGCACAGATATCTGCCCAGCTAACACTTCAATGCAACTGCAGAATTTCAGCATCCAGAGAAGTGTGCAGTCAGCACATCCTAAATCTGCCACCTGTAAATTAGATATTAAACAATGTGTAATGCTGCATATTCCCAAGTAATTTCAGAGAGTTTCATAAAATAACATTTCCTATTATGTCAAAATAACTTAATGATAAAATAAAGCATTTCACAATCATAACTAAAATTTACAGTGTGCAGCAGGATAGACGTGGATTGAAAATTCTTTTAAAATGTATATGAAGATCCTACAAGATTTTAAATGGATTAACCTTTTGTTATTACAGCTATAACAAGTACATGTAGAACATCCCACTGACTCTGGAGAAACGTCTTCCACATGAAGGCATATTCCCTCAAATAATGGTACAGTATATTTTAAGTATTAAAGCTGTAGCAATTTTCCGCATTCACTACTGCTTTCACTGCTTACTCTCCATCCAAAACACTGAGAACAGCTCACCAGCAGCCAGTTAGCAGCAAAAGAGCTGCATAAAACAAGTTTATAGCTCCAGTCTAATGTTTATGTGGGGAAGGCTGGGGATATTCAGACCACAAAGTCAAATATATAATAGACATTCTTTCCTGCAAGCTTAAGGAGGTAGTTGAGTACACAAACCAAACCCCACTGTTCTTTCTCAGCTAAATCAAGGCTGAAGCACACTGCTCAGTTCTCAGTGTGAAAATCCTGAATTGTTTCTATTCAGGTTACCTCTACCCTATGGGTAAACAGAAAGTTTATCACCCCACCCCCATTTCATATCTAAATCAGAAAATTCAAACCTTTAAGTACAGGTGCAACACTCCTCAATACATTCTATTTAAAAGCAGATTATAGTGCCCATAACCTCATACACTGGACTAGATTTTTATTAGCCGCTAGAAGTATGACTATGTGAGTGCACTGCAGGTGCATTTCTCATCAATTTCTTGCATGCTCCCTAAGACATTAACATCAGAGTTAAACACTGAAGAGAGAGGTATTTCTCAACTTTTTACATTTTGGGAGGAGGTTGCTGGGGGGGTGGGGGGGGGGGGGGGGGGACGGGACATATTAGAAAAGAGTGAAAACTACACAACATTACTTAAATAATTTAACTTTTCAAAATGAGAATCGAAACAAGAGCCCTGGTACAGGTGGGGGACAGGAGAGGAAACAGGAGGGGTGACAAGACCTTAAGAAAGTGGATGGGAGTTAGCCTCACATAATCCCATACTCTTAATGTCACTTCTCATCTGAGAACATTCATGTCTCAGGTGAGAGGTAAACCTGAGTAACCGTATACAGAACTAACACTCTAAAAAGCAAAACCAAACTATGATGAAAGCAGCTTGAACCAAAATCCTCTGCATTAAATTAAAACCAGAATGCCACCTACTCTCCAAAACAATCTAAGGCATTTTTCTTGTTTAGATTTTCCCCTCTTCCCACCAATTAACATGAATAATATGCACCCCTGAGAAACAAAACACATCATCAAGTGTCTGCTAAGGCAATTCAGTTTTAACCATAGCTTCTCCAGTACTGCTGTTTGGTAATTAGGTCAGCAGGTTATCTACACATTTCCTGTCTGCCTGAGATACCTAATGTTAACTTTTTTCAAATGTGTAACGTAAAAAAGACAAAACATACCACCTTCTTAGGTTTGTATTTCCCCACTAAATCTTTAATGAACTGGTAGCGTTGTTTGTACAAAGGAGGTGTAAATTTAGTAATTCCTGTAAACTTGTCTTTCTTGAAAGGTTCTTATCCATAATATTTTGCTAATGCTAAAATAAAAAAGTTAATTCTTATTTTCTAAGTACTTTATAACATATCAATACAGAGTTTGCTGTTTTCAGTGGTGCTCAATTCACAATTAAGCAGGGGTAGACCTGATCCCAGTTCCATTCAAGAGATGACAAAAACATAGGAATGTAACGAAATTTAGGCACTAGCTGCTCCCTCCACATATAATGAGGTAATAATGTTTTTAATAAACAGTTATAAATCATATACAATCATAAAAAAGCAGTTTCATAATTTATCACTCTCCATCCAACACACCTACAGCATGCTTACACAACTGCAACATATTTAATCTTCCTTAGCTTTTCTGGCAATAGCAGAAAAATAAATAATTTCTCACTCACATACTACTTTCTTGTCTTTCATCTATCATTTATCTTACAATTCACATGATTTTATATCTAGATTCGCGTATACAATTTCTACAATGTAACAACCAGCAGGAAATATCTGAATAATTACTAAGTCGTGCAAGAGAAAAGGTTCTGCTAGGCCTTAGCTTTATATTTACTATGAGCTAAACCTTGTTATTAGTGCTTGCATTTTGTAAGTAATCTAACATAATTCAACGTGGCATTCGAGTCATACCATTAATGCATTGCCAACTCTCCCAACTTTTATTAAAAACTACATTCTAGCACACATAAATATTTAACAAGAAATATCCCCACTAAAACGAAAAATAAGGCCCTAATGAATGATGAATGAATTCCACGTGAATCACGTAAGTGAAGAAGGATCGTGGTCCTGTAGGCACATGGCTTTCCAGAGCCATCCGCCAGGTTGCAGGGGCAGCCCAGCGCTCACTAGAAGGTCTAACGGCCACCAGGTCCGACACAACCAAAGCAGCTGGGCTGACCCTGCTGGCAACTCGGCCACCTCATAGGGTCTTTATTTACAATATATATATATATATTTTGTTTAGAGAGAGGGAGGTACAAACCAGGAAACGGGCTCAGTGTTCGGCCAGTCCACCTGCCTCCTCAGGAGCGAAGTTGGACTCCCCTCACCGGTAACCGCTGAGGAGCCAGCCCCCTGGCACCCCCTCCTCCTCCCCAACGCTCCTGGCCCGCAGGCTGCGCCCCAGCCCTGCCCAGGCTCCGTACCAGGCAGCCCGCGGCTACCTCAGCCCTCGCCTCCCCGGCCAGGGCCGCCTCAGCCCCGCAGCGCCAGCCCGCCCCGCCCTCTACCGGCACCAGATCTCTCCCAGGGGCTGCCCCTCGCTTTCCGAGGCCCCTCGACAGCCATATCCTCACGCCCCTGCTGGCCGGCCGCCCGCCCCAGCCATCGCCATCGCCCTGCCCCCTCCCCGGGCTCCCCCGCGCTTCTCCCTCCGTCTTCTCTCCCTAACGCTGACCTCCCCGCCTCGCGCGAGCAACCGCCTCCCCTCGCGCGCAGCGCCGCGAGCGCCTGCCGCGGCGGGAAAGGGACGCGCCGCCGCCTCAGGGGGGAGCTGCGCCGCGGCCGGTCCGGCCCCGGCGTCCTTGCGCGGGGAGGCGCGCGGTGGGGGGCGAGCCCTCGCCGGGGCCTGGGAGGAAAAGGGGCCGCCTCTCGCTCTCCTCTCCGCCGGCCCGGGCGTGCGGGTTTCTGAGTCAAATCTGCTCCTCCGAGCGGAAAGCCTCAACGCTTCGGCGTCGTCGGGAGTGCCGGGAAACTGCCGCCCAGCAGCAGCTGGCAGCTGCCCAGCGGGGCCCTCTCTGCCCTGGGGTCGCAGCTCCCCGTAGGCGCGCAGCAAAACATTTATTTACATCTTTTAATGTAGGGGGATGTCCTCTAATCCTCTTTAATGCAAGATGACAGATTAGCACCACATGAGCATCTAAAAGTCCACCTGTTGTATTTATCTCTGCCTGTGCCAGCCTCCCTCTGTGTAATTAAAAGGTGATTGGTGGGGGGTAGCTCTAATTTTTACACAAAAAAACCAAAAAATCCCACGACTCCTCATGCTACTTCTTTAGGTTCTGCGTGACTTGGTACAGCTCCTGTGTCTGAGACGTGTTTGTTACTGTCCATAGGGGACACTGACGCTTGCACTGGTCGTGACATGCAGTGAAAGAGCTCTGCCAGGTGAGTGAGGTAGAAACTACAAAAAAAAAAAAAAAAAAAAAAAAAAAAATCGATGTCTCTTGCAGTATTTCATTAAGTATTTTCCACATTGGGGCAAGATTTGTCTCTCAAAGACCAGGCAGCTGTTTGGACGCACAGTGAAAGTAGGGAGGAAAACATGGCTCCAAATTTCCTGTTACTTTTTTTGTTCACAAGTATGTAAAGCGTTTTGCTAATCACAGGGTGGGGCTGCCGTATAAAAAGGGTAGTGTCTATTGCATGCCTGGGACCTAAAAGAGGAATTCTAGTAGCAGTGAAGGTTTGTTAACTAAATTAGACCACAATTCAATGCTTTTTGTTTTAGTTTTCAGAAAATACTGGAAACTTATATGCTAATAACTGCTTGTGGTGGCTTAAGCTTGAGTCTTGGCTAACATTTTAAGTTTTGCAGGATGTAGCCTAGACAGTGCATATGTAGTTAACAGTAGATTAACTATGTTTTTTACTCAATAGCTAGGAAATGTATGTAAGTGTGCTTGCAAGCTGGCAATCCAGATATATTTTCAGATATTTTAAGTTACTGGAATGGTTCCATTCTGTTCTGTTTGAGCTTCTTTGTTTTTCAGGTTTTGGAACACAACAGCAATTAGCTTTTCTTCATATTCATTTGGTTTATGAGTAGTAGAAATAGGGAGCTGTCTGTACAATTTTACAGTTGTTTTTCTTCCATTATAACAGCTGAAGGGCCAACAATAGTGTATGCTAGTAAGACAGCCTGAGAGTTGCTATTTCAATCAGAGTTTGGATTGCAAACAGGTTTTAAATAAGTGTTGTAATATTACCAATCTTTACTTATACAAGAAATTTATTTTCAAGTATATATAACACCTGGTCACTTATTTTTGTAGGATTTTTTCCCCCCACAGGATTTAATGACCTGTGTAACCCAATTTGGCCATGCATGGAAACTATGTTTGTACAGGGAATAATTCCCATTAAATCCCTTTGACTAGTCTAATAAATGGATTTTTACTTTTTAATTAGGTGTTTGCTTTTTGGGAAAGAAAATATACTGTAATTGAAATAAGGGTATGAATACATTGTGCGAGGGAAAAAAAATAGGTTGGAGGTTCTTTGTTTTATAACTCAGTTGCTTTTTTTGGCTATCAAGTCATTATTTAACCTTGAACTATCATTTAATACCTTTACCTATGGCTAATCTATAAACTGTGCATAATTTTTTTACCTCAGAGAGAATTGTAAAGTTTATTAATAAACTCTTTCACTTCCTGGCGTAAAATGCTATAGACTCTGGTATCCATTAAAATTCTACTCATAATTCAGTATGGCATTCTTAAGAACAAAAAAAGTATAGGGAAGAACAGTAGTAAAGTTATAGTATACAGTAAAAGTAAATTCATAACACATTGTGAATTCACACAATTTCCTAATAGTTTGTAAGACTTCGCCCCAGAATGTACCACTGTAAGTGAAACCTTCAGAATGATCAGATGTTTAATTCTCCATTATCAAACAATATAATCACTGAAATATCTTTTTTGATTGTTCCATATTAGGTTGTGAAATGGGATTGGAGATCCATCAAGGAGATGGAGAGCGTATTAGCAGTTTTAAGCTGGACGATCTGCTTTGACTCCAGGGTGTCTGATCTTTCCTTGCTAGAAAAAGTTTTGAAAAATTCTTCTGATTATTCCCCATTACATCAAATAATTTTTTTATTATTGTCTCACTGAGGGGAAAAAAAAATCCTTTGATTTAGTCTGTCTAAAGTTTTGGAGTTGTTTTTCCTTATGCATCTTAATAGTCTCAAGGAATCATAGAGTAACTTATGTTGGAAGAGACCTTTAGAGGTTATCTAGTGCAACCCCCTGCTCAAAGGAGGTCCAAGTCAATCAGGTTCCTCAGAAACTTCAGTTCAAAGGTGTTTTTCACATTGCAATCTGTAATTTCAAACTGAATATTCAAGTTGTATTCAGTTCAATATGCCCACAAATTAAGCAAGTTATTTTTAGAGAAGCATGTTACTTCTGTACCATACAGAGAGCAACAAATTATATGACTATACTGAAATAAAAGCATCTCACGTTATGAAGTCATGAATCAAGAAATCCTGAACTGTTGAAACTTATTTTACCTTCAGTAATTGGGCTGAGAAAGAGACTACGCAATTCCTGTGCTTTCCCTTTCAGGTTGCAGTGCATATAATGAAATATGATAGCAAAAGAAATCAAATGCAGCACTACTGCCAGAAGACACTACTCCACACTGGCATTTGACAGGAAAATACATGCAGCAATACCACTTAATCTGTAATTCAAGAGCTAACAACCATTCCTCTCCAACCAGACTCAGAGGATTTTAGTGACTAAGTACTAGTATCTTTCTCCTCAGCTTCAACTAACAGATTAGGCCTGTTTGAGAAAATTCAGAATTAATCTGTGTGAATGAGCAGTAAGGCTAGGCTCTTACCTACAGATCACCATACTCCTACTTTTTTTATAATTATATGTAGTTCCTTGCACTTTGCAAGTGAAAATCACCTCCTTGGTTGTGGTGTGTGGTGTTTTGTTTTTTTTTTTTTTTTGCTTTGGCTCTATTCTGTATAAAGACCAGCTGGGATGCCTGAGGGAAAAAATCTAATTTGGAGCAAATGGATTTATAGGTTGCAGCTATATCAAAGACACCAAAGACAGACTGCGTAAGAAGTACAAAAATGTTATACAGAGGAAAACCACTGAGGTTTGGAACCTATTCACTAAATATTCCAACAGGAAAAGATAAGCATGAAAACACAATTTGGGTAATATAAATTATAACAGAAATACAGGCTGTCTTGAAGTGATTATACAAGAAAAATTAAGGAGGTGCTCAAAGAGTCAAGGGTACCCTAACCAACAACAAACCCACTCATCTCCAAAGGAAAGTTACTACTCCAGCTAACTCGCTCCAGAACAAGATTACTTCACTGTTATAAGGACACTTGCTTAGAATTATTTTTGTGATTAGTTCTTTAATTTAATGAGATTGTTAAATGGATATTTACTGCATCAAGACAGTAGAGTCCTGTGATAAGTGAAGGTTTTGTGAGCATCGTTGGAAATCAGCTGAGATGGGAAGAGGAGGCTGAAAGGAGGCTGGTGAAGTTATTCCTAGAAAAGGGGAGTGAAGAGCCTCGATAGCAGAACAGGCAGTTTAGAGAAACCGGTAACTGTGAGGGCCCTGATAAGAATGCCTTTCTGCTATAGTAGGAGCTCTGAGGTACGTTACAGGGCCAGAGTAACAAAGATGAATTACTGTTTCTCTGGTTTTCAATGTGTAATGAAGAGTGAAGATACTACTTCCAGCAGTATTTATGTCCTTGTTTTTAAAATAAAAATCTAAATTAGTTTTAAATGCACACATGTAGAGATGCTATTTCCATGGATACTTCAATACCAAACTCCTCCCTGCACCCTGTTGCGTGACGCCCTGAGCAATGTGGAGCCCTTCTCTGTGTGTACAACTGAATGTATTTTGTTCCACTAGCCAGTTTGCAGTCAGTTGGTGGACTTTGTTATTTTTTTGCAGTCTTTTGACATTTAGAATTTCTTCACCAATTCTTCTAAATTGTGCAGTCTCCCTTTTGTACTTCAGGGTTAAAGCTTAACACGCCGAAGTACATAACTAGGTTTTTTTTGCTTTTGCAAAAAAGCATGTAATTCAAAACCTGTTGAAAACCTTTGAATAATGAGTTAAATGTAACCTGAAAATTCAAGTTCAATTCATCTTTCGGATATATTTTGGGCAAAAACTGGAGGATTTTATCTCTGTTCCTGTTAGCATTTAAACGTAGACAGTTACGTTCTTAAATCCAGCTGTTTGTTTTGTTCTGCCTTTCAAATGCCTTAACCTAATTGATTGTTCTAAGCTGCATGTAGTATTACTAATTTCGGAAAGAGGGTGTTCAGCTTGAATTCAGCAGCAGGGCATAGTTACTGTTTTCTTGGCGTACGACAGACGCTGAGAAGCTGCTCAGCCGTTGCCAGGCCGCAGCCAGAGAGCGGGCTCAGCACCAGTGCAAGCGAGCAGGCCTTTGAGGTATCCTCGCCGGCAGCCATCCATGGCGCGCTTCTTCACCCGAGGCTCCTGCGCGCTCAGCAGCTCTGCGGTCGTTTCTTGGCTTCTCCGTTAGGGCGGAGGCAGGAGCAGGTCGGCCGGTGCTCACGTCCCCCGCCCCTGCTAGCCGCCCCGCCTCGCTACCAACACGGGTGGACCCGTGGGACCGAATCTCCAAGTTGGCCAAGTCCCCGGCTAAGTGTCTCCTGTTGCGGTGGCAGCAGCCGTCCCCGGCAGCACCGCAGGGGCCCCTCGCTTTCCCCGGCCCGGATCTCCCCGGCTGGAGGGCCCGCGGCCTGGCCGTCGGCGCCGCCCGGCCCGGGGCAAGCCCCGCGGCTTGAGGCGAGCCTCGGGCGAGGGACAACGCGACTCTCGGAGCGAGAGGGACGCGCTGGCGGCGGGGCGGCTCTCGCCTCCCCGGCTCTGCGAGGCGGCCGGCTGAGAGGAGAGGAAGAACCGTGCGGGCGGGCCGCGGGAAGCAGCCGAGCCCCGGGGGGAGGGGGCCCCCTGCCTCTTCCCCTTCGCTCCCGCTTGCGCCGCCGCGACTCCCCCTCGGGGATTGGGCGGTTCGGCCCCGGAAGGCGAAGCCGTCCACTTCCGCAGAGTCCGCCATCTTGTCAGCAGTTGGCGGAGGCAGCGCCCGGCCCGGCAGCCCGCGCTCTGGTGTGGCGCGGCCGCTCGTCCCGCCTCGCAGCCGCGTGCCGCCGCCCCGCTCCGGGCCCTGAGCCGCTATGGCCAACAACAGCCCCGCTGTCGGCGCCGGGAACTGCCAGGGGCAGCAGGCGGCCCCAGCACCAGCCTGGCGCCGTCCCGCCGGCCCAGCAGCAGCTGCAGAGCGGAGCCCCCAAGCCGGCGGCCTCAGGCAAGCAGGGCAACGTGCTGCCGCTGTGGGGCAATGAGAAGACCATGAACCTGAACCCCATGATCCTCACCAACATCCTCTCGTCGCCCTACTTCAAGGTGCAGCTTTATGAGCTCAAGACTTACCATGAAGTGGTAGACGAGATCTACTTCAAGGTGAGCCTGCGGGCCGCGCCCTGGGCGCCGCGGGCTCCTCGGGGCTGTGCTGGCGCCTGTCCGGAGCCTCCCTGGGGCTGGGGTTTTGGAAGGGGAAGGCTTTGGTTGCGGCCTGCGGATTCTCTCTCTTGTCTTCCTGCCCCTTGTCTTGCGGTAAGGGATGGGAGCAAATCTCACTTGTATTGCTTAATTGGGGGAATCCGAGGTGCTGCCTTCTCTCTCTTACAAAAGAAGAGTGTTGCCGTCGGATTTGGAATTACGGAGTTGTAAGTTAGTTTTGAAGTGGGCAGCGTGAGCCAGGGCAGTGGGGATGAAATGGCCGCCTAAGGACTGCGCTCTCAGTCGGAGAGAGTGGGGAGGGGACCCGATCTGCATGCCGCTTCTAGAGACGAGCACTCCCCGCAGCCTAGGAGTTGCCGGCACACAATATAACTGCGGAAAAGGTACGGTGGTGACTGTAGGTGGTTTCAACAGGAGTTTGCATGTGGCCTTCTTCCTCAGTTAGAGGTTAGGATCCCCCCCTCCGCACCCAGTCGAAAACTAGTTCATTTTAGTGCTTCTCTTGGTCTTAGGTTGGACGTGCTGGGGAGATAACTGAACTGTATCAGTGCACCCATGTCTCAGTTCTTGTTTTGTTAGGCAGGATTGAATCAGTTTTGCAGCGAGGCTTCCATCAAGCCAGTCTCCCAGGTAGAGGTATGCATAATTAATGCTCATCAACACAGCCACGTTCTTTGTTCTGATAATGAGAGCAAAACTTAGATAATTCAGGCTGCTGTCTTCAGTCAGCTCTACTTTGGTGGTCATTGAGATATTTTCTCAGGTGAATTGATTCTGCTCGGTAATGTTACTGTGTCAGTAGGTTTCAATATAGTTTGAAATAAAAAAAAAAAAAGGTAGCCTTTTTGTCTCATTTAACTAGGCAAGTCAAGTTACTTAGGGCACTGTAATTGTGAAAAATAACTCTACAGAAGTATTTTGAGACTTTTGGTATTGTTTGCACTTATGAAGAGAGTGCTACTGTTTTTCCTCTTAATGACAGCACTTCTCTGCTTGTGCTCTTTCATTTGGAGCAGACTACTTAATTCTAATACTTAGAGTAACATAGATTGTAGACAAAGCTTCAGGTAATTTACTACTTGCTGTATATGAGTTAGCAAGAATTCATTATGACTATCAGAATGGAAAGCAGCAAAGTTTATTTTTGCAAGTGATGACAAGAGCTGAAAAACTTATAAAAGAAACATATTTTCAGAAAATTTGAGAGCTTGCTCTGTTTTACATAGACCTTTTCAGATATAGTAAAAATATTTGATGTGATTCGTCGTCTTAGTATTGGTAGAGCTCAACTGCAATAGGTCAAATAGTTCATTTACTTGTCTCAGTGTTTCATTCCATAAATGACTTAATCTTAAATTGGAGAAGAGTTTTGACATACCATTAAATATCCACTTCTTAATCCAGTGTAATAAAGTTTGTTTACTGAACTTGACAGTTACTGTGACTCAAAACTGCATGCTGAACAAAGAGAAAACTCAGCCCCTTGCTTACTCGTGAGTAATAGATGTGAGGGAGAAGATAGCCTGATGGTTAAGGTACTTCATTGGTATTCAGAAGATTTGAATTCTGTTCATGTTTTAAGATTCCTGAAAAATTACTGGCCTTTTTTTTTTTTTTTCTTTTTTGAATGAGCATGATATCCACTGTAGCAAGTGTATTTTTGAGCATATTTGTCTTTGGGAACCAAAATAAGTAGCTCATTTAAAAACTTAAGGATGCTGGGTGCTGGATGCTTGGGAAAGATGATATTAAGTCAAACAGGCAGCTAGTGATAGTGACCATCTTTGAAGATATGGATTCTGTCTAGATATTTGAATTAATTCACTTGTAGTTCTGGTCTCTTGTTTCAGTTCTGTATCTGCAAAGTGGGTGACTTCCTCTTTCTTTATTCCTGGTCTTAGCACCATGTGCGTATCCTCACTTCAATTAGTCTGTGTACTTCCAACAAGTTAAGCATATGCAGTTGTCTTTGTAGGATCAAAACTTTAAATACTCTTTTCTGAAAAAGAGTATTGTATTTGGGGCTTTGGGGTTTTTATTGATATCTGTCAAAAACAGCATGTTCATATTGATTGTGGCCAATAAATGTAACTGTAATTTAAAAAAAAAAAAGGACAACTGCCGTTGTGACAGTGCCATACTTGATCCTTTCACTAAAAAATACTTTCCATTTCCTGTGAGAGGCAAAACCATAAGTAATTAGAAGGATGTGCAGTATTACTTATGTGGTATTTGTGAACTTCTCATATGATGCTAATAATACAGGAAGTCATAGTGGATTTTGAATTCTACGGTATTGGCATCTCTCATGTGTCCTATTTGGATAAGACAGCAACTTTAAAAAAACAGTTCAGCAACTTCAGCCATTAGTTAGTATATCTCTGATTTCATGTGACTGTGTACATAATAGCTTTGTTTCATGTATTTAGAGAATTTTAATTTGTAAACTACAGTACAACTTGGCCACAAACTCTTATTCTTAGTCTAGTGTAACACCATTGTATCTTTTTTGTCTTGTTTTTGCTTTTTTTTTTTAAGTTGACCTGTTTAGGAAATATACTTGTTTATTGAGCCAGATGTTACTTCTTTGAATTTCACAATTTCGAATGCAGCTTAAGCAGTTTTATGGTTCTTAACTTGTTTATGACTCTGTCAAATTTAAGGAATGGTGTTGGTTAACTATGTTCGTGCACTCATCTCTAAATGCATCTCAGAAGATTTGAATTAGGCAAGCTTCACTCATACTTAGGAACCATTTTATCTAAGAACATTACTGCAGTCTACAAGAAAAAACACTGGCTTTTTAGATTAAAATACTACACTTTATAGATATGTCTTTTGTCCTAATTGTAGGTGATACTCAAAAGAAATCTCTAGCTAAGCTCACTGCATAAATGAGATTTATGAATATGAGACTGTAGATTTTGATTTCTGTAGCTGTCATCAGCAGGTAGCACTAACTTGTTTAGAGACAGTTTAAATAAAAGTAATTTTTTAGTCACCATAGAAAATAGTAATGATGGAGTTTAGTCATAAAGTATTTGAAAGTACTTGGAGTATAGAATAAGCATGGATGCTTGCTTTGGGTTTCTGTGGGTTTTTTTGGTTTTTTGTTTGTTTGTTTTTTTTTGGTTTTGGGGTTTTTTGTTTGTTTGTTTTTCAAACTTCATCCATGATTTTGGCAATAGTTTCTTAATGTGGTAATTAAAAAAGCCAAATACTTTGCCTTAATGACAAAGCAGACTTGATCTTGAGTTTGATAGGAGAAGACAAGCTATTTAAGACTGATTTAGGATACCCATTGTTTAGATGAGGTTTCTATAGGCAGCTAAACATTATGAAGGTTGCAATTGTCATTTTCTTTCTTTCTTCAACACCCCCCCCCCCCCCCAACACCCCCCCCCCCTTCAGGTTACACACGTTGAGCCATGGGAAAGGGGAGCAGAAAAACAGCAGGCCAGACAGGGATGTGTGGAGGGGTAAGTAGAAGTACGTGCCTTCTTAAATTTTTCTGTCTGGTAAATAAATTTCCCAAGCATAGCTAAAATTTGCTTGTATGTTGGCTGAGTCCCTAGATGTAAAAGTATTTATTGCAAAGAGTTGATGTATTCCCCTTGGTTCCAGAGCTGTGGATGCAAGTAGTGTTACTTTTTCCTCATAGCTCTGTTTGTGTATTCAGAGTTTATCCTATGTTAGTTCTCATAGTCTTTTGTAGATTTGGGTTAATGTCTTTGTGACTTCCTGCGTTGTCACCTAACTTCCTTTCTTCTGAAAGGTGCGTGGTGTTGGAACTGGAGGAATTGTGTCTACTGCCTTTTGTCTGCTCTACAAATTATTTACACTGAAACTTACTCGTAAGCAAGTGATGGGCCTTATAACTCATACAGACTCTCCATATATTAGGGCTCTTGGATTTATGTATATTAGGTAAGTATCAATATAATCAACTGATGACTAATTTAATATACAGAAAGCTGTATTAAAATTTTACATTCTTTTTTACTTAAAGGTACACACAACCACCTACAGATCTATGGGACTGGTTTGAATCCTTTCTTGATGATGAAGAGGTATGTCGGCGAGGGTAATAATTTGTTTTCTTTTGTTTCTTTTCATGTTACTACTTTAGCTTTAAACACTGTTTGATAAGGTTTTCTGTAGTTTGAATGTTGCAAAGTTATGGTCTTGTAATTTCATTAATTAGTGCAGAAAGCAGGTCTGAGCTGGAACCCGGGTCATTTTTCTTAGATTTCAAAGATTTAATAGAATTTTCCATTGATTAGGATGTTACTGTGTCAAATATTACTAAGCCACATGAAACGGGTTTATTAAATCAGAATGCAGACAGCAGGCTGCATGAGTGCAGCTTCTGTGCGATTTTTAGAAAATAATTATTTTTAAGCAAGGTATAATAAGTGCTGAAAGTGCTAAATTTGCATTTTGCATTTATTACTGGGACGGGGGGAATTGGTGCTTACGTAGCAGAGTGGGAAGTATATAGCAGAAATCAACATTCGCCTTTAAAAATACTACCAAAAATCTCTGTGGTTGTTATTCATCTCCTGGAATAACTAAACCCGGGATTTCTTCAGAGGAGAAACAAACAGCCTAATTACTGCATAAGGTGGCATTGTTTCTAGTAACCTTAATGTCTTTGTTAACGGGGCAAAAAAAGAAACACGTGTTGCTAACTTAAGAAGTTCAGTAAAGAGGCTGCATTATTATGTAGTCACATAGGAGAATACCTTTGGTACCATAGTCCTGATTTACTGTCTGGAGAAATGGAGCAGGAGCTGGTGGGTGAGGTTTCTTGGTCTATGAAGTTGAATATACAGTCTGGTACATACTGTTGCAGTTTGTATTTATTGAGCAGGTTTTAAATTACATCCTAGACTTAGGAATGGAACAGGAGGGATCACTTGCCCTCTTCAGTGTGACAGTAGGCATCTGCTTCAAAGAAATTTCAAATGTTGTAGTTGCAAATGATGTCTGAATACTTGTATTAAAAATAGCGTTAATTATACCTGTGTCTGACTGCAATGCAGTGTATTTATTTTAAACAGCTTCTTTCATGCTAAGTATCAAAAACACTGTGCAAAGGAAACAGCTGTTACTTCAGGTAAACCTGTGTTATTGTACGTTTGTAACAAAAATCAAACCAAATTTAAATGTTGATTGCATCGCTGTGATATCCTCCTTCTCCCCCAGGTGGTGCTAGTTAATATGAACTCTTCTCTGCAGTGTTGCATTATAGCTTATGAGGAGGAGGGGGATGGCTTCATTTTCAGGGCCCCACAAACAACCTGATTCCCAGGACAATAAAGCGATCACAGTGCGATTCATTGTGCAGGTCTTAACTGGTTCATTATTTGAAGCACCTTCTTTAGTTTATACATTTCAGTTCTTGCAGATACTGGTTATCAGCATATATTTGTTTATTGTTATTTAAACCTCCAAATATATTTTTGGAATTGGTGTTTCTTTCCCAGCTGCTTTCAGTAGCTTTGTGTTATGTAGGAAAAAGTGCTTGGGGCTGCTTCTCTTAAGTTTCTTACCAGTCCTGGTCGAGCTCAATAGGATGAAGCAAATTTATATATATGGAATTATTTAAACCTACAGGATTTTTTTTCTTCAGTTCTTAAATATGTGAAGCAGTTCTTCTTTTGCCATGCTGCTGTGAAAAAGAAAAACTTCCCAGGATGCAGAGTTACTTTTCAAAATGCTTCTTATGTTTGTTTTGTTTAACTGTACGTACTCTCCAGGTGCTACGTTTAACTCCTTTTTTTCTTCTTTAGATCTCTGCAGCGATTATATTTGGAAAAACTGTATATCTGAACACTTAAATGTGTGTGAGTGCAAGCAGTTTTACATTTAGATTTTCTCTTCCTGTTTAGATAACAAATCTCACTTTCCTTGTGTGCTTGCACTATAGGTTTGGGACTGACAATAGCTGACTAACATGTCCTGAGCTGTGAGAGGGCATAGCAAGAAGGCCTTCATGCGGTAATGACCCTTTTCAGAGACAATGGTCATCATGGATTATGCGTTTCCAATTATTGTTCATTTATTTATTTTTTTACATATTTCTAAATTAGAAACCTCACTGCTTCATGGCAGTTGGTTTGCTATTGCTTCCAATTCTGTTAGGATGCCATTTTGTACTAGAGGTTTTTCTATGATCATTTCCAGATAGGTAATGATGTAGTTCTTAAATGATTTAGGGCCACAGGGTTGGGTACGATGGTATGCAGTTGTACATCCACAAAATGGAGAATTAAATGTAGTTTGAGAGGACTTCTCAACTTTGTGGCATTTAAATAAAATACAAGATCATACTGTATAGCCAGACTGTGTAAGGGGAGTTCACGTTAATCTCTTCATCGACAGTCCCTTACCATCCAGATGGCTGCAGGATTAGTATGTGCCTGCATGCGTATATATTAAGTCCCATTCTCTATCTGTAACATACTGTCAAATCCAAAGGGTGCAGAGTTTGAATTTTTCTAAGGAAATGTATTAGAATGAGACAAGTAAACTTTCATAATCATGAGACTTCAAGAGGGCAGTAATGTAGCAGCATTTTTTGAAAAACCAGTAAAGAATATTTTTGACCATCAGGATATCTTTTGCTTGTATTTTGTAGGACCTGGATGTGAAGGCAGGTGGGGGTTGCGTTATGACCATCGGGGAGATGCTTCGTTCCTTCCTCACTAAGCTTGAATGGTTTTTCCACGTTGTTTCCAAGAATTCCTGTGCCAGTCCAGAAAACCATTGACCAGCAAAATTAAAAGCAGACCTAGAAAAATCAAGAAAGATGGCAAGGAGGGAATGGAAGAAATAGACCGGCATGCAGAACGTAGACGTTCAAGGTCATATATGCATTATTTTGAAAATGACTGTTAAAAGTTCAATATTGAACGACTTATTACCAGAAACATGTTGTCTTTTCACTGAGATGGGTTTTAAGGCAACAGGCAAAACAGTTTATGGATGCTAATGGATTAAAATAATCAGATGATACTTGGTATTTAAGATTAAATATAGACTGTGTATGTAAAGTATAAATTGGAAAGTAAAGAGGGTCCCTTAACTTTAAAAAAGGTTGTGTTTCATATGGAATATCTTTTATTTTAAAAGGTCTCCAAGACGATCCATCAGTCCAGGAGGTCTCCCAGAAGATCCAGAAGCAGAAGTCATCATCGGGAAGGCCATGGATCATCTAGTTTTGATAGAGAACTAGAAAGAGAAAGAGAAAGGCAGAGATTAGAACGTGAAGCTAAGGAGAGAGAAAAAGAAAGGCGGAGATCTCGAAGTACTGATCGCACGCTAGAACGGAGGCGAAGCAGAAGCAGGGACAGATACAGAAGCCGTAGTCGAAGTCGTGACAGGAAAGGAGATAGAAGAGACAGGGATAGGGAGCGAGAGAAAGAAATGAACGGAGCCGGAAAAAAGAGAGAGATTATGATAAGGAAAGAGGTAGTGAGAGGGAAAAAGATCGATCTAGAGAAAGATCAAAAGAAAGGAAAAGTAAGGGTGATCTAGAAGAGAGAAGACACAAGGATGACAAGGATGACAAGAAACACCGGGATGACAGGAGGGATTCCAAAAAAGAGAGAAAACATAGTAGAAGTCGAAGCCGGGAAAGAAAGCATAGGAGTAGGAGCCCGAAGTAAGAATACAGGTAAGCGCAGCAGAAGCAGGAGCAAAGAGAAATCAAGTAAACATAAAAATGAAAGTAAAGAGAAGTCAAATAAACGAAGTAGAAGCAGAAGCAGAGGAAGAACAGATAGTGTTGAGAAGTCCAGAAAACGAGACCAGAGTCCCAGCAAAGAAAAAATCTAGAAAGCGTAGCAGAAGCAAAGAACGTTCCCACAAACATGATCACAGTGATAGCAAGGACCATTCGGACAAACATGATCGTCGAAGGAGCCAAAGTACGGAACGAGAGAGCCAAGAAAAGCAACATAAAAACAAAGACGAGACTGTGTGAACTCTTTCAGAAGTGGATCACATTGAATCCTATAAATGTTTGATTAAATCCTGCTTATTTTTTCTTAAAGTTGAGATTGTGCAGTAGTTGACGAGCACTCTTCTCCAACCTCCCTCTAGGCTGCAGATTGTCCATTTCCTATTTTGGGTAGGGAAGTGCCTTTGTAAACCCATTCAATGCATTGACGGTTTCAAACCATTTGTTCAGTTTAATTCGTAATGCAGAGATTGTTCTTGCATTTTTATTGTTCAGATGTTTCTGAAATGTACAGTCTGTACATATGTCCTGAAAATGTTTTAATTCCTTTGGCATGGTTGCCACGTTGGTAAAATTTGTATGAGGCAATAAACTGCCACTAATTCTACTTTCATTTTGTAGACGTGGAATTATGGTTTGTATCCTGAAGTTAGCATGGCTGTGCTTTACATAATAGTATGGCTTTTAGGGATGGATCTTGAATGTGTATTATAGCTGAGATATTTATGTGCATGCAGCGTACATTGAGGGCTGCAGATTTAGAACTAACATTTATGTCCACTGTACCTGCTGTTTTTTCAAAAGCTTTTAAAATGTATTATGTTGTTGATCACCACTGGTGTTAAATTGAGAGTGGACTTCCGAGGAGATAGTGGTTTTGATGCGAAGATTTAGATTATGTTGGGGCTTGTTTAGTAATTCTTTAGAAAGGCTACCTCAAGCGGACACTGTAAAGGTTGATGGATGAGTACCGTAGCCATCTATGCATTTTATTTGTTTGAAAAAATCCATGTAAGCTTCCATTTTTTTAAAACACAATTTATCCATTTGTGGTCTTTTAATGTTTTTAATCAGCAGCTGCACTCTGTCATTTATGATAATCCTGGGCTAATAAAGGCATTTAAGATGGGAAGAGGGAGGTAGGAAGAAGAAAATTATTACAAAGGATTTCAGTTTCAAGCTTCCAAAGCATTTTTATAAGTGTAAACATTTTAAAATAAGAATTACCTGATAGTGTCCTTTTTTAAGTCATATTTCTACAAATAGTAAGGATTGCAGTTTGTGCTGAACATTTCATCTGGCAGATTTTTTTTTTTAAACAGGTTGTTAGAAGCAAAAACCAAAATGCATTATAGAAAAAAATCATATCATTAAAGTCCAAGTCTATTTGATAGATTATTCTGATGACTTGTATACTAAGTGAGGAGAACCATCTGGAATAAACTCTCGATTAATTCCTTTGTATTGGGTGTCAGCTTTTCCCTGCATGTTCATTGCCAGCTGAAGAGTGTTTGGGTTCCTCCACGTTTCATTTTCAGACTAAGTGACACTTTGCATGAATAAGGGATTTTATGTAAGAAGTACCTTATAAGGAAGATGTAGCTAAGAAAGAAATGCAGCAGCCCAAAAATAGGAAGAATGTTAAGTGTGACTCATTCATGACCATGACGTGACCTGAAGGTAGAAATAAATTGATGTTTGTGCCTTTTTTGCTTCTCTGTGATGCAGATTGTCTAGGTATGATATTTAAATATTAGGATTTTTTTTAAACCTCCAGGAGAAAACAACAGTGCTTGAATTTCTAACAATACACTTCATTCCATAGTATTCAAAGAAGCAAAAATAACAAACTCAATTTTTCTTCCTCCCTGCTCTTATTTATTGTTTTCCGAATTGTTAGTCTTCCCTTTGTCACAGTGATCCGTAGTATTAGAAATCTTTTTAATACCGAGGTTGTTCAGGTATTGTCTGCTTATATTTTTGTTATCTGATTTTAAATCTGAGCTTGAACAAAGCTTGAGCTTCAACAAGCTTGCATTGCAGTGTAAAAGTAAAGTACTGAGCGCTCATTTAATATGGGAGAAGAAAAACTGTATTGGCCATTTAAGAAATACCCTGGCTAGAAGGTTATTACAACTGTCTTTGCAGTCTGCCAGGAGATTGCATGGATTCTGTCAAAACTATGAGGACAACTTTAATGTACCTTATTTGCCACTAGAAGGCTTCTTTTGGTCCCACTAGTTTTTAACCTTCAGCCCATGAGTTTCTGAAACAAGTACAATCTTGGGCAGAGAGGCTGCAAGGCCAGTGTTCTGTTAGCGAAATGGATTGCTGATTTCCAGTTGTTCCTTCAGTGCTCCTCCTCTGCTGCCATTGTTGGGAAATACAGTGAAAGAATGGTTGATTTGCAGGCAAAATCCAGATATTTGAGAAACAATCTTTGACCTTAAAGTGAAGAGAGCCACCTTATTACGATGAAGAGAGAGAACATTTTGATACAGCTTGTGCAAAGACCGGCTTGTGCCAATATCTCTTACAAGTGCAGTAATTTGAGGACTTTGCTTTTATTTTTCAATATAGTCCTTTCTGACTTTTGGATTTAATTTGATCTGTATTACGTACTTGAGCTAGCAATGTAATGGATAGCACATATTCGTGACTGACCAAGACACCTGTCTTAAGTTATCGTTGAGATGTAGTATCTTACAGCTCTTGGATTTGGATCCAGGGACTCTCTAATCCCTTTCTTTCTGAAGCCATTTTATTTCATATGACCTTCCTTGAAACCAGAAGGAACAGATCTGCAGCACTTCTACAAAGCAGCTGTGATCAGAAACGGTCAGATCAGTGGAGCCTCCAGTGCTGACTGGTCTGATGCAGTTGCTACCAGTACAGCTGCAGCGGGCATTTGCCTCCTGGTCGTTACAGGAAGATTTCTGCCAAGTTTTGTTTGAGGTATTGTGAGAGTTTTCCCAGGAGGTAGGGTTGCAGAGCTTCTGTCTGACAGTTAGTTACTCTTCAGTTTCTCGGGGTAAAGGGGCAACAAACCACGCACTATGAACCCAAAGTTTGCGCAGTATGCCACGTGTCCGTATTTGTATAGCTGGATAGTCATTCCTCTTGGAGCCTAATCTTTGAAATTTTCTGTGGCTCCAACGAGAAGTACTTATCTGGACTAATACTACCAATCTGAGAAATACACCTCCGCTTTGTTTTTACTTTTTTTCTTTTGAAGATACTACTCAGTTGAACGGTATTTCAGATCCCAAGAAGTAGCAAACTGGCATTTTACTTTAAGGCAGGGTCAAGCCTTTGGTCCCAGAGATTCATATCTACCTGCTGCCACCTAACTGCAGGTAATTAGTGTCAGTACAAAAGGACGTGTACGTATCTGACTTTTAAACATATTGGGAGTGGTATTTTGATTGTCTATCTGTATTGAAAAAGGTAACTTGAATGGCAGGGCAATTTATCAGATCACATTGGGGGGGTACTTAGTACACCATGCATGCCCAGTTTTTTATACTTTCATTTATATGTTGATGAAAAAATATGAATGAGCTCATACTTTTAGTATTTACATCTGAATTTACTGTACTGACTCAAAGACAGTATACAAACAGCCAGGATCTCTTAAGGGGAACCTGAAAGAATTAGATATCTTCTACTGGCTTTGGTAGATGTTTGAGCCCTTTCTGCATGTAACTTTTTACATACAGGAGACGTCCACCAGCTATTAAGCAGGGTAAAACAGCATTTAATGCCACTCTCGAGGTTTTGCAATGTAGTTGGGTTTTGTATTTTTATTCTTTCCCCCCTCTCTTCCCCAACAATAATTGGATGTGAAGAACGCTTAAATCTCAGCAATTTTGGGTCAAATCTGAAACCAACTGAAGGATAGAGGGATTTTTGCCAGTTTCTTTACTGGACTGAAAACAGCTTATCTAGGTTTTGAGCTATTACTCCTGTGTCAAATACAATTACAAATAATTTGTATTTGGAACAGTACATACAAATTTTTTTGCAAGTGTTCCTCTTTGTGTAATTGCAACTAAGTCGTCTTTAAAGTTATTCACTTAATTGAAATTTTTTATTAAGCATTAATGAAGGCATCTATCACAAAGTAACCTAGATGTTTTTAATCACCTAATTTGTTAGTATAAGTGATTTCACAGATATTGTTCTGAAAGCATTCATTTTACTTAGCATACCAATATGCTGTCTGCCTCTGGGTCTTGAATAGGAATTTTCTTGATTCTCAATTTTTTCTTCTTTAACAAGTGAGTTTGTGGGGTTGGGTTGCTTGGGCTTTGTTATTTTGGGGTTTATTTGGAGTTGTTTCGTTGGTTGGGGTTTTTTTGCTTCATGAAGCCCAGAGCTTCATACTAGTAAATAGTATAGAAACTACATCAATGAAAACACTCCATCTAATTGTCCGTTCCTGTGATCTTAAAACAAGTCAGCGTGACCCATAAAAAGCATTTGCCTCAATCTGGAGAACCTGCAGCTAATCCTGACTAAAGTTTTTTTAATCATCTCAGTGAGTGCCAGTAACATTTCACATATCAGCAGTGTTAATTATTATTAGACAATGTCTACTGTCTGAGTAACGACGCCTGCAACGTATACGCCCTGTGGTAGGTGGTGCGGATCTGGCTCAATTTGGTAGTGTTGCTTTTCCTCCCTGTTTTGGTAATTGTCTAAATCTTCTAACTACATTTTTGAGCTGAATCAATATGGTTTTTTCTTGTAATCTTGACTCCTCTTTGGCTTTTTGCCCTTTTTTTTTTTTTTTTTTTTCCAAATGTAACAGACATGCAAATAATGTGTCCTGTTACAATTACACTTCTCGTTTTCAGTCATGAAAATGAGAGGAGCTGATGAAAATGGTACTACAGCATTGTCAAGGTTGTAGTGTGTAATTTTGAGATGGCAATGTCTGTATGCCAGGAAGAATGGAGAGAAAATACACCAACAGTTAGAGCACAGAAGTATCAGAATTGTTAATATGAAAAGAAGAAAGCTGTGGCCTGAATTTGATTCCAAAAGAAACTGATTGCTTTAGGTCTTTGAAAATCCAGTTAATAGCCACTTGGTTAAACACTTAGGCTTTGGTGACAGTGTTTGACAATGATGACTGCAAAGAAAAATACTTAAATAAAACCCTTGAGGAAGAAAGTTGTGAACAATACTTATTTTTACATTGTTGATTTTTTTTCAAATCAAATGAGAAATAAACCCAACTTTTATTAAGTAATGCAGGGCAGCTTTTAATAATTTCCTAATGAAAGACTTGTTTGACAGTGAATAAATGCAGATCATTTTCTAAGAAGCAACATGTGAAGAGGACATTATGATATCATAACCACCTCTCAGAACTGTAAAGGAAGAAACTTTTTTTGAAATTTAAACTAAAATTAAATAGCCTTAGAATACTTGATTAAGCCTCAAGCTACTTTTAATTGAGTCCACCTAAACTGCTGGGCTTTTTTTTTTTTCTAAGGAGTTAAATTTTACTCTTAAGCTTTATTTCAGCCTTAACTATTTCATTGACATGTTAGGTCTGGAACACACCTACTGATTAATAACTGTCCTGGAAAAGCTTCGAAAACTGATTGCTTTACAGGGAAAATTACAGTTCAAGATTACAGAGATCTCTATTGTTCATCTGCATGTTAAAAATTCTCATCAGTTGGGGCTCAAATTTGATGTCCTGGATTAGATCTCGGATATGGCTAGCTGTTCTGCTTCCCTCCTCCCAGTCCTCAAGCAGCTGTGACTGTTGCAGTTAAGCACAGATGTCATCTTTCCAGCTTCAGGGAAAGAAAGACCGAGAAAAGTATTTAGGAAGAATGGTGTTAGCAACAACCTTAACATCCAGGATGGCTGTAGGAGAACAGCAGCAAAGAGGAGATGATCAACCTTTGGGGGAAAAAAAGAGCAGTGACTTGCCACCCTTTTGAGACAAGGGCCGTAATAGTTCAGAATACCATTACTTTTGTTGGAGAATGAGCCATTTTAGCTAGCAGAGAGAGAAAGTAAATGAGTGCTGAAGACTGTCTTGATCTGTTTGGATTTTGAGGGCTTTTCTGGGGAATTACAGGATAGTATTACAAAAGGCTTAATGAGGTGAAAGAGGGTTTTATTGTAAATGGAGGAGAGGACAAATCAGTATTGATAGTAGGAGCAGACAACATGAGGGTTCTGAGGCAAATATGATGGATTTTAACAAACCAGTTCTATTTAGGATATACAGGATTGGTTAAACACACTACGATCCCAAAGACTGAAGCAGCAGGAATAGTTTCACTGATACATCATAATCTGATTTACAACACTCATAACTTACCTCCTTATCTGAACCAGAATTCCCATCTAGATATGTTGTTCTGCATTGCTCTTTCCTCTATAAATCACTATAACAAAATTCAGAAATTAAGACAATTTCAGTTATGGAAAAGCACCTGTCTTGAGAAACGTTTGTTTCAGTGGCTGCTTTTGAAATTTTTTCTAGCAGTTTACATAGGCAAATAAAATGCCAGACTATCCTGTTGAAACTCCAGAAGAAATAAGGTAAAATAGGTTGAGGTAAGCCACAGTTTTTTTGTTGTTTTTTTTTTTTTTTAAATAAAAATCAGAAATGCGACTTAGTTTAAATTGTAATGGGATATGGCTAGGCTATAAAAGATAAGCCTCCCTTTATTATGTGCCATCAGATAACTAGCAAATATTGTGGCAGTGTAGAATGCATGATGGTATACAGGCCACAATATAGGTAAGATTTTTTTTTTTTTTTTTTAGTTCTACATTATAAGATGGGGGGGTAAGACAAACCTGCATAACACTAACACAAGCCTTGACTATCTAATATATATATTATTTGCATCTTATTTGGAGTTACATGATGCTGACGTGTTTTACAAACATCACGGAATTGGAATGAATGTACTGTGTGCTCTTACCCGTTCCAACAGAGCTTCCAGAACAGGTTACTGAAATGACATGAAACAGTAGTCTAGACGTTAGGTGTCAGGTTGTAAGATGGAAACATTAGCAGTCTGTAGAATGTAGTCCATGCTATACAACTGTGCAATCCCATCAAATAGCAGTAGTTTTATAATGGGTTAAATTTATGCCCTGGGAAAGGAATCCCAAAGAAATGACTACCCCTTTAAACAATCTTTACTTAAAAAATGCGCTTAGGAGTGTTTCATAGAAATTCTTGACTTGTTTCTTTACTCAAAAACAGTAATTCTATAAAACGAATTAGAAAACAAAACAATTAAAAATCCTCATTTATTTGCTTCCGTATTCTAACCACTACTAACCTCCCAACTGAAAGTTAACTTCTCTGTATTCACTGAGTTATTGGTGATCCAGTTAAGAGGCACCTGTGTAGATAAGTATGCCCAGTCCCAAAATGGTCCTGTGAAGTTCCCGTCACAGATATTGTGAGATAGCACCCATAAAGTTTACTCTGGAGTCAACACTAGCATAGAAAAGTTCTATTCCATGCCACCTTTACTCACATAACTTCAGATTACATTTTAACCATCTAGCATGCATGGACAAAAATACATCATTCAAAGAAATTTAGATTTTACCTGAATATATTTTTTTAGGACAAAATGTAAGCTTTGGCCCCTTATCAGTAACTGGCGATACTACCACTGTGTAGACATCTCCACAAGGTATCTCAGTGATATCGCAGTGACTTAGACCTGAGCTAGGGCTACAGGTGAAATTGCCTTTTGAGCCACGTAAATCAGTATTGTAGTTTATCACTTCTTCAGAAGCTCGCCAGTATACCCTGATACCATTATTGCCGAGTCTATACAGCTTCACCCCAGAAGGGCAGCAAGCACCTAATAAAATAAGAAACATTAATAAGCAAATTTTGTGAACCTGCAATACGTTATAAATTCCTAGAGTGCATTTTAAACCAGATGACATGATTACTATCACACTAGATATCAGCATTTCAATGAGAAATTATTATTTCATCGAAAGCCAAAATTATTCTTGAACTGAACTAGGGAAGAAAATGTTCTATCAGACTTACTATGGAGCTGGAATTCAGCCACAATGTTTTATACATTGGAATATTGTTGTTCTCTCCCGACTATGGAGGCACTAGGGCTACCCTAGAGTGCCCAGAATCCTTTTGTGGTCTCTAAAAGTTAATTATGCTGTAGTATAATTAAAATTAAATAATTGGTTCTGGAGCAATGTTATCAAAACTTCTTTATATGGCCACCTGATGGCAGTTATAAGAACAGAGTTTAAATGACATGTGAAAATAATCCAAAGTGCATTTATTTAAAAGAGGGAACTGCAAGGGTATTAACTACATGTTGAATTTCAGCTACACGATTTGTGTGAGAGGAACGCTATACAAAGTAAGTTGTATATTGAGTCTTTTTCTTCCCAGTTGCATTTACAATTTACTTACTGGAAAAATATCCTTGATATGCGCAACTGGATGTCAAACCCGTTTCACTGATTGCTTTCAGAGATACTGTATAGTTGGTGCCGCATGTGATGCATCCCAGGAGACAGTAGTTTTGAAGAGTGTGACACTTTGCCTGTCCTTTTGGAGACTCCAATGTTGTTACATACGTCTGTGCACCCATCCCAACAGACCAGCTGATATTTGTTACAGACTCTGTCACTTGAGTCAGTATTAGGTCATTAGGGCAACACGGACCTTAAAAAGAACAAAAAATAGAGAAGTCAATTCTCTTTAGTACTTGGAAAATGGAAGGTATTTTGGGGGGTTGCAACTAGAATAGTATATGATCAAGAGCAAAGGATTGAAGACGTGCATAGTTTTCAGGCCAACATCAGCATGCTGAAAAATACTTGACTATTCTGGCAAGCTTCTGATAAACAGAATGTCAATATAAGATCAATATGTCTACAACAGTGAGTTATAACCCTGGAATTATTACAAGATGATTGTTCACCAAGATACTAAAAACTACTAAAATTTGTCATCAGAATATCAGAGTACACCTGTAGTTTAATTAAGCAGGGTCCATCTCTACCCCTCAAGTCATATAGCTCAGTCCAACTCTGTCTCTGTTTAAAGTCTCTTCCTCTACAACACAAAATGACTGCAGCCAAACTGCCTGTTAAAAATAGATCCTGGTGTACATTAATCTCTGCACTGTGCCTGGGGATTGTCTGGGTAAGTGGTACAGGACAAAATTCTGCTAGCAAATTAATAGTGGGAATGGTGGGTAGGATGTGCTTTAATCTGTTCTTCACACTGTTTATTTGTTGACATGGACATCACCTCATTGCCTCTCCTGGTAATATTAAAACTCAAAATGCCCGTAAGGAAGTTATGCATTACATTAGTGGATTGTGTTATTATATTTTAGTTAGCTGTGCCAGATGATAATTGGTTGCACTAAGGCTTCTCAGTATGAGGCAAGTGCCAAGTGATCCTTTCTTCTCACACACACACAGATGAATATACATTTAAGCAGAGGACATGCAGAATCCAGCAACAGATAGTATAATATGCACACACTGAAATTAAAAAAAAAAAAAAAAAAAGGCAAAAAACATACAAAGAGACATAGAACTATATTAATATTATGCTGCTAAATATTTTCCACTATATACAATTCCCACATACCTGTCTCTAAAGGGACACTGTAGCTTGGTAAGCTCTGTCCTGCTGGTGATTGTGCTATAGCACTAACAGAAAAAGCAGATCCACAGGGAAGATTAATTAGGGTACAAGAATTTCCAGAGCTTGTGCAATGCCAAATTCCAGCCTCTCCTCTGGCAGTGACAATATATGTAGCTTCTTCATTGTTAGATTGCCAGTGCACACTGATTACAGAAAGAGCCTCCTTTGAGATATTTTTAATTTCAGGACTGCAGGGGGCTGAAATATTTCATATTAACAGTATTTAAATAGATTGTTTATGCATACGATATAAGTTACACATAAAAATGAAATTCCAGTTAAAACTGACAAACTACTTTGGAAAAGTATATGATCCTTAAATGTTTACTCCTGGTGAGAATTTAGAACTTGTTGCAGAACTGCCAACATAAGGATTTTGCATACAAAACTGGAGACGAATCATAAACCTGATTTTCAAAAACTTGGAGCTATCAGAAGCTTTCAATCCAAATCTGTTTTTCGGTCCCTTCTTACAGTATATTTTTAAAGACTTCCAGGTTTTTTTTTTTTTAATTTTTATCATTTACAGTAGCTTAGCACTCCAGTAATGCTTTTCATCGCTGCAGTGTCTAACTAACTGTTTCTCCTGCTAAAGGAAAGTAAGAATGATCGTAATACCTGTTGCCACGGACTTTGATGCACACGATGTGTTGCTGCCCCTGGCCTCGCTGAAAGAATGCACAGTGATGTTGTAGCGGGTGTTGCAGCGCAGGGCAGACAAGGTGCAGGCCGTGGCGGTGTCGTTGCAGAGCGCCGCGCCGCTCCCGCCGGCAGCTCTCGTCTCATACAGTTCAGCACCGCGGGCAGGAGCCCAGGTGACCTGCACGGTGTCGCCCGACACCGACACGGCCCTCAAGTCGCTGGGGCAGCAAGGCGCTGCGAACACACAAGGCGGAGACGGAGACGGCAACGTTGAGCCAAACCGAAGAGCCTCGTTTCACTTATCTATGTATGTGCTTCATGTCTTAAATCCTCAAAGGTGACCGATATTGTGCAGTCTCACTAATCCCAGATTTACTTTTACTTCTTGAATTAATTCAGACCCCCCTCTTCCAAATCAACAGAGGGCATTCTATGTATAGGTAAGACATAGGATTATGTATACCCTTGATTTAAAATTTCAAAGCATCTAGAGGTTAATAACTCTAACAATGTTCTTCACAATTTCCCATTGAACTTGTTATTTTTTCATATTCCTCTATGAGGAAGTTTAAGACTTTGGTACACCCTTCCCAAGGCAGCAGAAAAAAACCCGGGACTAGAATTCAAATGTTATGCCAGGACTGTGTGTTATGCATACGTCCTTGCCTGATGACTGTGAATCGTTAAACTATTTTCAAGTTTGTAAGCATGTTGTTGCACTTGACTATGCAAGTTAAATTCAACTGCAACGTGAAGCGGTTCTTTTTCTCTGCCAACTTTTGTGTGTTTTGCCCCAAAATTAAATAAAAATGGAAGTTTAAGTCAGTATCTTCCAATAAAAATGTCCATTCAGCTCTACCATAAACACAGTTAAAGAATCCAAAATGAATTTGCAAGAATACATTGCTACTTACCAGTAGTATAATTGAATACATCACCTAAAGGACTCTGCCCTGCCTTGTTATATGCAAAGACACTAACGAAATAAGTGAAGCCACAGTCTGACTGGAAATGGCATTGAGTATGTGATGTGTTGCAGTGCACTTCCAAGCCATCATCACTCTTCACAAAAACCACATAATAATGACCAAAATTGACACTAGACCATGATACCAACAAGTGGCCAGGTTCATCCTCTTCAATTGATATATTTATCGGTGCACAAGGAACTGAAAAAAACATTTAAAAAAAAAAAAGAAAAAAAGAATTGTGATCAGAATATTTTATTGAAGTTGTACTTTTGGGGGAATAATGGAAAATCAGGAACATACAGAATTATTTGACTCATCTTGAAACAGTTGTTCTGTCTTGTTCAAGAAAACAGCAACTTGACTGCATTTACAGAGGATGCTACTTACATTTAGTTGAAAAGTTAGTATGATTTTTACAGAACAAAATAGATGCTACCTTCATGTCTTACAGAAAAGAGATCTGCTTAAGGAGCCCCTATGAACAAAACCAGTGGCACCAGGCAGCGTTTCAAAAGGAACTGGCACAGTCTGTGCTCACAAATAGTAGGTTTGGATGACAATTGGAATACTAGCTTGAATAGCAGTTGGCATCCAAAAACCTTTATGTGAAAATCCTTTATATATTGGCTTGAAAGTCACTGTCTGTGTCTGAATAGAGCCGTCCCTTGCTCGGGTTTCCTTTCTGGTGGCATCCCAGAACGTCACATTAAACTGCAGACTCCATGGCTTTTGCTTAAATAGCATTTACTTTCTTTCTAGTTCAAAAAGTTTAGCTTGCTGCTATTAGAATGAATAGACATGACCTAGCCGAAGCAATGTTGGCTGAGATTACAGCCCACAGCTTGAAAGTTGTCTCTTGCTTAAGGCTTTCTCATCCTGTTAGATCCACCTTTGAGTTGTTAACGGATGAGCTCTAATATCAATGAGAAGTCAAAATGAGGCAGGTTACATCAAATAATTAAGTAAATAATGTTGTGTCTTTAAGGTAGCACATAATAACAAAAATGGTTTAGGTTTTGTGTACACGGGCAGTTAGTTCATCTAACAGGTCAGGAAGCAATAATCTCTGACATGGCAGTGGTGCTGAGTAGCTGAAACGAGCAACCTTTTGTCCTGACAAAGCTGCTACCTCCGAATGGTCTGTGACTGTATCTTAATTTAGTCTAGTGGTGCTACTGTAGCTGAATGTGGTTTATTTTTTTGACCTCCTTTCTAAGTAACAAGTAGATTTAGCCTACAACATTTCTCAGCCGAGGGCCAGTCTTCAGTGCTATTTTCTCAGCCTAGGGCCAGTCTTCAATGTTATTTACTCACAGATTTCTCCCAATCTGTTTGTGACAGACTTGACACAGTAGGACAGATCTGTTATTCCTTACATTAGTTTTACACTCAGAAAATTGACATTAGAACAGGTACTTCTGGTAAGAGGAAAACGCAGGCTTACTGGTTTAGCCAACAATATATACACCATTGCAAGTTTTTCTCACAGAAATACGAAGAAAGGTTAGGCTATTATCCTTGAAATAGAAAGGTATATGGTGCAGTTCATGCATGAAGTTCAGAAGCAGAAATAACTATTTGAGAACCACTCGTGAATTGTAACGGACTAACTTACATTTGAAACTAAAGAAATAAATGTTAAAATGCCATAAGCTATATAAGGATCAATGACACATACTAGTTTTTAAGCTTACTGCATCCGTAGGTTTACTGGATCCAGCATCATTGTATGCTGTGACAGACACACAATATTCAGAGCTACACTGGAGTGATGGCACCATGCAGGAGGCAGAAGATGTGTTACACTTCAGTTTCAAGAGTCCACTGGATGCTGTCACACTGTAAGTTAGAGCTCCTTCTGTGGGCTTCCAAGAAACAATAGCTCTTAAAGCACCGCTATTAAAAGCTACTTGAACATCCGCTGGTGCCTTAGGACCTATGGTAGATCAGTTTGGAACACATAAATACAACTTAGCATATGGCCTACAGACATGATCTTTTTCATAACTTCTTGCAAACTAAATGCAATTTTTGTGGTGCAGACCTTACCCTCATTCATATTAAAGTGGCAATTTTTAAAAGAAATAGTCCTAGTTGTACACTGTCACAAAGCTTTCTGTTGAAACTCCTTGCCTTATTTGAATGTTTGCTTCTCACAGTTAGAAAAATCCTGAAATCAGTCTAAGCTTGTGTAATCCTTACCCAGGCCTGTCCCAAGTACAACTTCAGTGGTAGTTAATGGTATCTTTGCCTCAGTAATGTTCATTAAACACAGCCATGTCATCTGAGCTTTCATGAACTTTGAGAGGGGCCTAAAAATTATATGCTCTGAAAATCTACCCAACGTGTCTTTGAAAAACATAACACAATCACACACACACACAAATACTTCTTTTTTTTTTTTTTTTTTTGCTTACTTGGTTTCAGAAAAGAAAATGTCTTACTTGTTCTTTGGTTATATGTGAAATCATCTCCAGGTATCCCATTGACATTCCAGGCATATGCCTTAATAGTATAGAGAGTTCCTGGATCCAGATTTGTAAATATCAAAGAGGTATTGGTGGTGTTCTCCTTCAGCATTCTGCCCAAACCATCTGATCTCACGAGGGACACAGAGAATCCAGCTGCCATATACACAGCTTTCCAGCTCACTGCAATGGAGTCACAACTCGGAGAACTAACAGACAGAATTGGAGCAGCCAGAACTGTTGAGAAAGAGCACCAATTAAGCTTTTGGGTTTTCGGTAATACTGTTTGAAAAGGCCAAATTTGAAATGAATACACAGAAACAACAATCACAAAACTCTGAGAGACCAATTCAGCGACAACAAAACCAGAAAAATAAATCAATGCAAGTCTGACAGCATAAATATGGAAACTAATTTGGTGCATCCATTATGACATGACAGGTTTTGTAAAATGAATGTAACTCATACGCAAAGTATGAAAAGTTGAGTGTGTAGAAGAATAAAAACCACCAAGATGATACTGCATTTCCTGTCCTCTATGTTTTATACTGTCTTATTTTATACTTTTAGTTGTTTCTTCATTTCTTCCATTCCTTCAGGTTATGTCTTTTGTTAAAATAAAATCTGATTTTGTTTAAATGAAATACATATATTCATACAAATTCTAGTAAAACTTCCTATTAAATATTTAATTTACAGTACTGTCATAAAGTAAACCATTAATTCAGACTCTTGTCCTGGTCATTAAGTCAGATGGCTGAATTCTAGTCCTTAAAAACTGAAAGGAGAATGTGATCAATACAATTTAAAATACAAGATTATAATAATTCAGTACTGGTACACTCCTGGGCTATACTGTTTGTTTTCTGTTCAAATTAAAAAAAAAAATAAAAGAGGATGCCTGCATGAATGCTTTATATCATAATAACATTACAGAATTTGAGATAAGAATGAGAATTTGAAAGTCCACCTGTTCTTGCTTTTCTGAAAGGTGAAGGCTGGCTTTTTCCTCCTGAATTTATAGATCTGATAGTGATTCTGTACAAGGTGGCAGGTTTCAGTCCCGTCACTGTGCCTGGAGAATTTGTAACTACAGTTTCAATGAAGGAATCTCCATCTTGTGCAGTCAGCAGGTAACTAGTAGCCCCAGGTACCGCTCTCCATTCCACTGTGATACTGTTGCTAAGTTTTGAATAAGCTTGGTCAATAACAGGTATGTCTGGAGCTAAAATGGAAATAATGATAGACAGACTGAAGCTGGGCAACTCAGCCCTGTGAAACGCTAAGCGCTCTGAACATTTCACAAAGACTGGTCAGGACAAATGGTCTACACCTTCTGTGAATGTTTAAAATTTAAGTTAAATGAAGTTTAAATTAACATTAACAAAATACACAGAGTCTTAAGATATTCTAGACCAACTTTCATCTTTCAATAAAAATACTCCAGTATCTTTGAAATCACTATTATTGTTATTATTGTATTTAATCCCTATATGACCATTATTTAACCTAGGTTGCACTGAGAGGTCTCTTTTTAGTCTTGCTCTATAGCCAATTAACTATACCGGATGTTTATAGAAAGCAATATACAAAGCAATATATACAAAGAAGAAGTGGATGTTTATACAAAGCAGTCTGAAATAGGATGCTGAATCATAGGTATTTCTATATCACAGCAACATACAATAATTTAGTTTGGAAGGGACCATGGGAAGTCATCTTATCCAACCCCAGGCTCAGAGCAGATATACTTAGATATACAATAACATGACACATCAAATATTGCTATTAAATGCTTTTCTATTAGGCTATGCTGCAGGACATTCAGAAAGAGTCTGCTCTTGTGTATAGCAGTCACAAAAGTAACTACAGAGGGTGTATTTCTTAACCACAAGTAATTTGTGTTCAGTAATCAGGATTTTCAGACTAGAATCAGCATATATAAAGCAAGTCCATATGTTGCAAGACTGCAAAAACTCACTAGAAGAGAAAAAAAGATAAAATGAAGGTGTATCCCACCTAAGATTAAGAAAAGGAATGAAAAAGTATTTGGGATGACAGTATGTGCCTTGAGGTAAACTTATTTATAGCAAGGCAGCTAATTTGGGATTTCAGAGACCCTAGCAAGTATTATATATGGTTATACAACTCCTGATCATTGTGTCTGCTCTCTTAGTCCCAAGCATTTTCTTATTCAGCTATAGTCAGACATCTTCTTTTGCCCCATTTGTAAAAATGGTAACATGTATTTTATATGACCATGCCTATGGAACATTTGCAGGTGTGTCTTTTGCAATCTTTGAGCAAGCTATTGTACTATGATGGTTTTTTTCCCTTTTAAAATATTGTCTTTAGTAACAATTCATAAAAAATTCTGTGCAGGAAATCCTTATGAAAGTCTAAGGGAGTTGCTTGCCCAACAGTCAAGTAGAGAATATATAGCATATGATTTATATCAGAAATAAATTACAGAACATTAATCATTAATATCTGTTCTCACATAACTAAGCTAGCAATAGAGGTTTTTTTATACTCATGAGGATAAACACTGCTACTTTTTTATTTTTTATTTTTATTGTAATAATTACTTTTATAAGAAACAAATTCTAATGGAAAAAAGAATGGCTATTTCTAAAAATTATCAGTTAAAATATTTTAAAAACAGAATTTCAACAGAATGTTTTTTCAATTACATTTCAGTGATGAAATAAAAAAGCACTTCTTTTTCTGTAGATTCTTCTTCAGTATCCATCGATGACTTATTTGGTACAAGGCTTTTTGTGAATGAAACAAAAATACCGTTTATCAGCATCAGTACTGAAAAATGTATATAGCTTCACATATGCATTTGTAATGAAAGGGTAGGCGATTTGGAAAGCTGCAGTCTGAGCAAGCTGTGCGTGGCAGGTCAGGGAAACATACATACATATTTAAAAAAAAAAAAAGCAGAGGAGAAAAGGAGCTTATCATGCTAATATTGAACTCGGTAGGAGACCCAGCAAGGCTTCAACAGGAATGGCAGCTAATCCCTACCAGTACAATGAAACATCAAGGATAAAATCCCAGTCCTACAGAGGTCAAAGGAAATTATACTTCACCAAGTTTCTCTTACTAACCTGTTGACTGCACAATCTGTGTTTCTGCAAGAATAACTCCATTCTTGTCAATGGCTTCTGCTTGTATAGCATAAACAGTATTGGGAATTAATGAAGTTAGAGTTCCTTTAAGTGTAACGTCACTAAAATGAGCCAGTAATGAAGGGCCTACAGTATTCACAGCTGTAGCTGTGACTCTGTAAGAAGAGGCTCCTGAAAACTTGGGCCATCTGAGATAAATGCTTCTTGATGTCACATCGTATATAGACATAGAGAAACCTAAAAAAAAATCATTATCAAAAAAACATTTCAGTCATTCCTGAATTTAGTCAAGTCTTGACAAGAAGATTGTTCAATGCCTAATCAAGCATCTACGTGACCTAATTTTCAGAAGATAGGCATTCCACTGTATTTTGAGTGCTATTTCCCTTGTTCACTTTGGTAATCCGTTAATTACTGTAATAACTGCTGCTTGCTCTCACAATATCACGTTGTGATGATGCCTATTTTTCTTAAAACCTCCATATGCTGTAGTCTAATTATTTTAAAATATACTGGATATAATCTGTATGTGAATATACAACCAGTGTCAACAGTATTCCACACATTAATGGGATCAAATACTTGTTTTGCAAATCATGAAAAGAATATGCTACAGTAAGTGTTCAGATACTGCAACAACATGGCTGCAACGATTAAGCATTTAAGACTCTTTACAGTGCAGTATATGCAGGAACATGTACTACCACCAGAGAATGAATGAATTCTGAGAGCATTTCCTGTAATCTTGCATTCCTCATATTTTATACTAGGCAGTATTCACATTTAAGGCAATAGGAGCTGTAGGCACAAAATAGAAGACTGAAGAAAGTATAAAATGTTATAAAACATTGGAAATATTTGCGCTTAGGAGATCATGCTTCTTCTGGTGTGGTTTTTGGGGGGTTTCTGGAGGGGTTTTTTTAATTAAAAGATACAACAAATAACTGGGTGCAAATATGGGACAGTTTGAATCCTATTTGTAGCACAGTTATGTAGGTAATGAACAGCACAATTTGTCTAACTGAGTGTTCTCCCTGCTTCACGCTAGTGTCAAGGCATAAGTGGTCTGGCAGAATCTTTGTGTGAGTGTCCAGCAGAACTGGGACTCCTAAAAATGAGGTTTAAAATTTATAAAGATATTAACATAGTTTTTTTTAGAGCTGAATCAAACTTGAAAATAATTTTTTTTTTATAAAGCTGCTTGAACTTACAGAATGTTTTATTAGAAATCACATATGTGTGTGCTCTCTTCAGACCCATTCAAAAATAAGCAGGCAAAACCAAAATACCATTTTGGAGATTTACCTGTGTTAGCTGAAAAGACCTGAAAAGGAAGATGTAAAAAAATCAGAAATACAGAGTGAAATATTTTATTTGGAAAATTAAAAAAAGAATAATCTTAGTAACAACACCACCAACTTAAAATATTACATTTTTTTAACACATTTTACTGATACGATGTATTCAGATTCTTTAAGCATGGAAAGTTTATGCAACAAACGAGATTTTGCTGATCGTATTACTTCTTCATTTTCCTCTCTGAATCTCCCTATTGATCCAGTTTTCAGTTGTTGACAGACTTCAAAGCACCTTGGGTCCTAATATATTATTTTATTTTTTATTCACTTGTAAATACTGCAAAAGTGTAATAGCAACAAAATATGAATGTAGAAGTGGGTGTCAGATAGTCTCCACCCTAACTTTTAGTTTAGTTTTACAGAGAGTACAATATCATTCCTGAGAATAGTTTTAAAGCAAATGAGTTGCACTCACCATTTCTAGGCAATTGAAAAGCAGTCCAATAAATATTAATGGTTTACTTTGTGCACCACGCATCTTGTCAGAACTTTGTTCCAGCCTTCACATGGGGATGAGCTCAGGCCGATCCCTGCTGTGACCAGTAATATTTTGCAGCAGTGCTGTCACCGTAGGTTTACTCCCTGGAACAAGAGGAGGTCGTGTTAGGTTAGGCCCTCCTCCCTGCCGGACTACAGCCTGCCAGCGGTTACAAAAACCATCCTGAAATAAATCCGACATAGCCTTGAACTTTTAGGCAGGCGGGTGGTGTTTTGTTTCCTCTTCTGTTACAGGATGTAGTTTCTGTATTGCATATACAAGATTCATAAAATAATTAAGCCCAACGTAAATTTGAAATTTGCTGTTCATCTTATTATCTATTGCCATTTTTGTCCACTTACAAGGATGTTTTTTCCTGTCAGGAATGATGCCCTTGTCGTACTCCCCTTTGACTGGAACACCGCCATACCGACTGGGACACACTCTTCCTCATGCTTTGCGTTGGGGAAAGAGACATTTTCCTCTCAGTTCTTCGTATTCGTACCGGCTGCTGGTTCCCCTTTGACAACACACCTTTATGTCTTCAAACTGTAACTCCTGACAGATTTTAGGCGTCAAGAAACGGTATCCCTCTATGAACCGACAGTGTTTTCTTCAGTGGCTTACCCGAACGTAACAGGGTACCTGGGGACCGTTTCTACGCGGGACCCACGCGGCGAGGGGAGTTTTACACCCCGAGGGGACCCGGGACCACGGCAGGCTTCGCGGAGGCACCCCCGGCCAGGCGGTCTCCCCGCTGCCGCGGCTGCTCCCCACACCGCGCAAGGAGCCCGCCCCGGGGCTCGGGAGGCGGCTCCCGGCGTCCCAGGCTCACCTTCTGACGAGCAACAGGACGCTCCTTCCTCAGGGGACGAGCCCTCGTCATCGGGTGCTTCCCCAGCAGGAATTTCAGACCCCATCATCGCAGAGAAACGGGGCGCTGCGGCTGGCACGGCTCCTGAGGGGCTGGCACGGCTCCTGAGGGGCTGGCACGGCTGGCGGAGCCTGCCCCGCCCCGCCCCGCGAGCAGGCAGCGCACGCCGCCACCGCCCCGCGCCTCCCGCCGCCTCTGAAGAGGGCGCGGCGGGGCCGGGCCGGGGAGCTGAAGGGAGCGGCGGCAGCGCGAGGCGGAGCTTGCAGGAAAGATGGCGCCGGCGGTGCGGGGGCTGAAGAGCTTGGTTTGGCAGAGTGAGTGCGGGGTTCCGCTCCGCGCCCCCTTCCCCTGCCCCCCGGGGCTGGGAGCGGCCTGGGGCCGCTCGGTGGGCGGTGGCGCCGGCCGGCTGGGAGAGCTCGCCGCTGCCGCTGAGGCGCCGCCGCTTCCCCGTAGCCTGGCATGTTGGGGTCGGGGGTCCCCTGGCCGCCGAGGGTAGGGCCGGAGCCCCTCCTGGCGCGGCTGGAGGCGCGTTAGGAGCCGCGCTGCCTGTCGGAGCTGAGGCGGGCGGCCGGGGCTGCCGCGGGCGCCAGGCGGCGGGAGAGCCCGGCTGGGCCCGGCCGGCTCTGTGGGGAGCCGGGTGTGCGGCCGAGGCTGGAGGTGGCTGCTCTTCCCCGGCCGTTTCAGCTAGGGACTCGTCGCGGGGGCGGGCGGCGGCCGCCCCGGCTTGCGGCGGTGTCGCGGGTGCCTGCAGTAACAGCACCTGGATGGAAACGGTTTTGCCTTGTTCCGAGGTAAGGGTGAGCTATACAGGATATAGCCAGCCATGCCAGCTCTTGAAGAGGTTAAACCAAAGTCAGCTCTTTAAGGACTTCCCTGTTGCTCCCGAAATGGCAATTTTGGAGACTGCTCCCGGCTTCAGAAGAGGCTCTCTGCTTGTCTGTCACGAAGTGGCACTGCCCGCTTTATGTTGGGCTTCACGATTTTCAGAAGAAAAAGCTGAAGGTATCCCCACGTACTCTCACAAATGAACTTCAGGTTTTTATCTCCGTGTTTAGGAACAGGTTCTGCTGGTGTTTGTTACAGAAAATGAAGTTGTAACTGCTCCATGTCTTACTGGAATAGAAGGGCTAATAGTATTTCAGGTAGTGTGAGACCTTTGGGGAAAGGCATTAGCAGCCACCTCACACTGGACTTGATTGTACTGAGGTGGTGATTCCATGAGCAGCTCAGCCAGCCTAGTGACAGTCACTGAAATGGGAAGGTCCTGCTGTCTTCTCGTCTGCATTTTTCCTCCTCTGCTCCCGTCTGCAAGCTCCAGTCTGCTTGCTTGTGTCTCTGAAAGAGAATATAGAAAAGGGGGAGAAAGAGGAAAGCAGACTGTTCCTGTGGTGTTCAGTCCTCGATTGCTGACATCTGTACCCTGCTCACATGAATTAGATCCCTTTGTTTAAAACTTGACCTTTAGAAATCCCTACTTTTGCTGCTTTATTCGTCCTGTCTTGCTCTGTTAAGTCTTTTGTGCCTTTGACCGTAAAGCAATTGGTTTGTCCTGAGGTCTTTTATATAAGACTTGGACCTTAAAAGGAGGGGATTTGATCAAGGCACTAGTGCGTCATCAGGGCATATAAGGACTTTTGAAAATGGCGTTGCCAGTGCAGACAAGACCATGAGGAAGAAAGATTAGGGCGATAATGAAGCAGTGTGAACAATAAAACATTTATATTGCAAACTTTGTAAAAAGGAATCTTCTTCTGAAAAGAATGCTTTGTTAGATAACTAGTTACAATTGTCTTTCCAAGACCACCACAACAATGAAAATGGATGAACTAAGTTTTAGACATTGTTTGGCACTTCTTTTGTGGATAATTCAAGGCCATAAACTGCTGCTTTCTAATGTTTCAGCAAACATGTTTGTTTTTTAAGACTGGTTTGTCTGAAAATAATGAGTCAGTGATGCTGAGGCTTCATGTGGCATCTTGTTGTCAATGTGTATCATTCCTGTTCTGTGAATAGGCAAAGAAGTTGTACCTGTGTTGTGTACACAGAGTGTTGTACCTGTGCTCTGGTATGGTGCTGTTAAAAACCCTTCTTTCCATCGCAATAGCCCTTTTTGTAAGGTGCAATTTTAGACTGAATCTAAGCAGAAGTGTGTGAAAAGGTTACTTCACCAAAGTTTGTTGTCAGTTAAGCTCACAGTTATGAGGGCGGGGGAAGCTACCTGTATTTAGGAGGCAGTAGTTCCTGTGGATAAAATTACAAAATTAACTATATGCTGCATCTCTGTGTGTGTACCTGTAAATAAGGTTATTTCCACAAGGAATTCTGTCTTTATTTTTTTTACAACTTTAAAATGTGTTCTAGACTTGTATAATAAGATTCTAGCCTAGCCATAGATGTCTATATTATTTTTTTTAAATGATTCAGCATTTCTGCAACTTTATTTTCCAGAACACTTGCTTACAGTGAAAACTGTTTTAGTCCTTTCTTCAGGAAGTGTGTTATGTATGGATCGTTAACTTTGCCAAGGTGTGGTTTGTTTGGGTTTTTTGTTTGGTTGGGTTTTTTTCGCACAGGGATTTAGCAGTCTGCTGTTCCATCAGGGTTGTCTATAGTTCTTGTCTGGATCGGGAAGTAAAAGTAGAAGGAAAATGCCTTAAACTGATTGAATGTATTCAGAGAAGACAAAATTAGAGAAAGTAGTTGCATGCATGGTTGGTATGAAACTTATGAGAAGGAAATGAAAGCTTAGACAAAAATGGAGCACTATTCATACCTGGGTTTATGGTTGGTTTTGGTGCATTCAGAATGTTTACTGGAGACAAATGAGATGATTTTGAGAGCCTGTAAACCAGGTCTGTTATTTGGGTAGCAGCTGCAGGTTGAGGACAAAACAAATAGCAGTTGGAATGTTGCAGGAGCAAGTACACTGTATCTGATACACTGATAGCTTGGAATATGATTTCTTTTCATCATGGAACAAAGCTGACTTCTGATTTTAATTATAAAAACGAAGTTCAAGACACAACTGGATTATGCATTTGTGTGTTCTGGTTTATTTTGTAGGCAAGTAAGTTAAAGTATTGTAGAAAAAAATATATTTGACAAGGCTCTCGGGCACTCAGTTTATCAAAAAGAACTCTGTGTAATGCAAAGGACTGATTCCTTGGTAAGAGTGTTCTCAGAAAATATGAAAGTTAATGAAATTTTCATGAGGCTAAAGATTTGTTCTTACACCTTGTGTACAGACCTAGAAAAATGTAACAAACAAATACACACTATAAAAGTGACAGGAAAAAATGTGCCTGTATTCCATCCTGGATTCGGGTGTTACCAACAAATACATCTTGGTAGCAGCTATGGAGTGATGAGCGTTCTGCAGTTTTATAGAGGGTATATCCAAAGAAGTCATAGAAATGTCTACACCAGGTTAAGCAGACCTAGAACTTGTTGAAAACTGTGGATTGTGTATAACAGGAAGGATGTTGAATTGGAAGCAACCCAGACGGCAAGTTTGAGGAGTGATAATGGATTTGGGGAGTTGTGTAAGCAGAAAAAGGTTCAGGAGAACTGATGAGCTTGAGTTCTATTGTTTAGCAGCATGAATGAAATACACCAATTGCGTCCCTCTTGAAACGTGCTTTTTAGCTTAAATAACTTTTAGACTAGCGTGTTTGTCAGCTTATTAGATGAAGCAGAGTATAAGGTTTTTAAGTTGCTATGAAGAATGTCAATGCTGCAAAAAGTAACTTGAGCATGTTGGAAAGCTAAAGCATAAAGTACTAATTTTCACAAGAAACTTCTTGTGTTAGTGTGAAAGAGTGTGTAGGACATCTGTGTAAAATATAACTATGAGAAGGGTAGAGTGTGACATCTTGGGAGAGTTGTGTGCTATGCAGTGTTAGAGTTGGTGAAACTGAAACAAAATGAAGGCTGGATGAACAGGTAGGCTGCTCTGCTGGAAGAAACTGCTGAATTCTGAGGCACTGGAAATTGCGGGTAGAGATGGAGTATCTTGTGATAGTGTCATACCAAAGGGACTTGGACATAGTGAATATATTAATATTTATAAGCACTGAAGAAGTAGGTGTACTTCTTGTGTGCACGCCTACTATTCTGAAACTTCTTATGATTCTTTTACTTGGCAGTAATCACAAAATGTGTGCTGAATTTGCTTATTTGTATTTTAGGCTTCTGTATCTATTACTTTCATTTTTTCATTTTGGGAAAAAGGTCCAGCTATTTTAGTAGAGAGCAGTAGTCATCTGCTTAATCTGAAATTCTGTTCTCTGGGAAAAGAGAATAGAATAATCAGACCTCTTTATTCCCATGTTTGTAAACAACAGGTTTTAAACAGTTCCCAAAGTCTTCTGACTTTTAATTAATACATACCACTACTGTGAGATCAAATCTGCATTAGCTTGATGACACCACTCCTGAAAGTTGCAACTCAGTTCTGGTGATCTTTAAAAGCTGTGGGGTCATAACTAGATGCTGACTCCTATTGCTGAATCCTGTACAAGCTTTTTAATTGACATTTCTCCCAAAGTTGTCGTAGCAGGAAAAGATAATGGATACCTTAATTAAGATAACTTTCAATTCCTGAAAGAACTGGTATTTTGTTAGGCTTATTCTGGAATTCTAGAGAAAGAACATGAACATCTGAAGTTAGCATATATTTTAAAATAGGTCTGTTGGTAAATGTGGTCGTCCAGCTGCCTCATCTTAGAGTAACTTAATTTTTTTTGCATGTGTACAATCCATTTAGTGGAAGAGTTCACTAAAAAAATAGAAACAAAGTGAAATATTTACAGGCCTGTGATCATTCAGACTGACTTTTATGGAGCTGTTTATTGTTAGCAAAAATGAAAAATTTAGCTATATCTTTCTGAAACAGGCAGGGACAGTTTGTGGTCAAGAATTCTGTAGAGGTATTTACCAGTGTTGTGTTTTTGGTTTTTTTAAGTTCTTTTTTTAGGTGTCTGAACAGATGAGTCTAGGTGGGTGAATTTTTTTATTAGTAACAATTTGGTTCCTGTAACTGATAAATTGTCTATCTCTCTTTCTTCTTATAGAGCTAAAATCATCAATATTTGATGACTGCAGGAAAGAGGAAGAATGGAAGGTACAGTTTTGTTATAATTTTTGTAAGAATGTTAGAATTACTTGAACAAGTAATCTGTATCACTGAGTATACAAGATAGGTATCATTTAATGGCTGGCACTTTCACTTAAAATTGTTTCCAAGTAATGGATTTTAGTTCTGTTAATAATGTTAATTCTGTTCTCTCTATAACACATAATGAAAAATCTAAGGGCTAGTATAGGAAGAACAAATGGTTAGTTGTCTCGATTCTTTTCTTAAGTTTTGAAAAAAAAAATAGAAGCTGTTTCTGTTTGTCTTCACTTTTCTTTTGAAAGACTTGTACTTTATTAATTTCAAAAATTATACTGCTGTGCAATACACATGGAGCAGGATTCAGCAGTACAATACCTGTTTGAGCTGCTTAAGCTGTAAACAGTTTTAGAGTAAGTACAGATATATTTAAGTAGGCTGTGGGGTAAATTAGCAGGAATTCAAGAGACTGGTGTCAAAGTGAAAGTTTTAAAATACTTTCTAGTAGGGGTAGTGGGGACAAGCTACTTATTTAAGATGGAGCTCATCTTTTGAAATCCTGAATGTAGGGAGCTGCCTTCTGATGCTATTTGAGATTAATTTCCCACAGCAAAGTTGCTATATGAAGGCGATGAAAAGATAGAGAGTAATAAAATAGATGTCAGCTTCAAATTTCCATGGCAAGTTGTTAAGGAAATAACATGGGTTTACTACAGAAGATTAATTTGTCTAAATACTTGTGTTTTTTTAAAATATATTTAGATAATTCTTTTAGATGATTACACTACTAAATTACTGTCACTATGCTGCAAAATGACTGATCTACTGGCAGAGGGTATCACAGGTAAGCATAATTCCTTTTAATATACAGATGGCAATATCCTGATAAGAAAAAGGGAAAGAGTAAAACAGATGGTACCCTTGCAAGAAATTCTTAATTTGGTTGATGAAGACAAGCAGCTATGGGGTGTTAGACTGGCAGCATTTCTGGCTTGTGCAGTAATTACCCAATTGCATTTTTTTTTTTTAAATGAAAAATCAAATGTTTCTCTGCCTAGAAGCTAAAATCCCTTTTTTCTTAAATCTTTTTGCTAAAGATAGGTGTAAGTTGGTTTGGTGTGTGGTGGGTGTGTGGTTTTTGTGTGTGTGTGTGGTTTTGTTTGTGTGTTTTGTTTTTTTGGGGGTTGTTTTTTTAGATTTTTGTTTGGGGTTTTGTTTGTTTGTTTTGTGGTTGTTGGGGGGGTGGGGGTGGGGGGCGGGGGCGGGGGTGGAGATGGATGTTGTTTGCTAATGTCCAGGATGGGGTAAATGAGAAAGTTATCTGTCACAGAGTGATTTTAAAATTAAGCAAATGTTAGTAAAACATACAAGAATAGGCAAATTACTTTCTGCATTTTTTTTCCTAATGTGTTCTGTAAATCAGTGATATCTGATTTATGCTCATGAACAGTAGAGCTAGGATACAAGGGCAGAGACACTTAAGTGCTGAAGACAAAATGAGAACAGGAGACAACAATAGATAAACTGATGAGAGGTTTTTGCAAGCAAGTGGATGCGATAGAGGCAAGAATTTAAATTTGAGTTCTGTGTTGTGCAGTTTGTTGTCTCAAAACAAGAGAGCTTTCCGTAATTAAAAAAAAAAACCAACAACAAACTTGAAACTAAATTATATCAATGATTGCTTTAACTGGAATAAATCCATAAGCAACATTAACAGTAATTAGATTGACGCTTTTCCAAACAATTTGAGAGTAGTTTCTAGTGGAGTGGAGTTTCTTAGCTGCTGGAATGTCTCTCCTATTCCTTGGTGTTGGCCACTGTCAAAAGTGAATAATAGATGGATTGTGATAGATCTCAGTTATGTAGTATGCCTATTTAGATAAGACTTTGATTTTCTACCTGTATTTTTAAAAAGTATTTTATCTCTAGTAAGTTTGATGGGCTTTTCTTCCCTACAACTTAAAACCCCAATGTTTTTCCTATCATAAAACACTTTTCAAAGTTGCTTTTTGTGATTGACCTTTCTGTAATGTTTATTAGTGTATTGTCCTGCCAAACGTTTTTTTCCTACCTGTTTTTGAAATTGAAATGAATACACAAAATGTAAATGATCTAGTTTTTAATTAGCTTAAGGTTTAGATTTTTAGAAACACTTTTGTAAGAGAGCATTATTTAGACTTAGTTATTTTTCCACAAGTAGCAAGACTCTTCTTGTTCCACCTATTCAGTATAATGTGATTCTTCTGGAACTATAATAGCAGAGCTGTATACACTTCACTTTTTGGAGTGTATTTTTCATCATAAGAAGTACTACTTATCCTTTGTGAGAAACTTTCCGTGAGCCTGTATCCTGTTCATCAATAAGAAACCTTTTATTTTTAGTGAGTACACCACTGAAAAGAACCTGTCTTTACACATACAGATGTCTGACATTACTTATCTTCCTTGTTCCTCCCCCTGAAAATTACTGAGCAATGTGAATCTCTCTGCATTCTCAAGCTGGTGTACTGCAACACTATATAGTAATGACTTTATTAAACAGAGAAAACCAAGAGTTGAGTGAGGCTGACTTGCTGAAAATGCCTAATTTGTGCCTGCAATTATATTGAAACAGAGTAAGTGCACAGGAAATAGGCAAACAAAGGACAGAAGAGGCTCTAGTCCAAAAGGATGCCCTGCAGAGTTTCATTCTTCCTCTCCTTCGCTGTGCTGGGAAAAGAACAATCTTGCCGAGGCAGTTCTCTTGCAAGTTAGTTCATACTGGGACCCGTGGTTTGAGCATGTTTGTATTGCCACACCTTTCTGTGTGAGGGCAAAACTCTGCTGGTGTAGAATAGCCAGGAAAAATTTTGTCCTACAAATTTTGTTGACGCTAGACTGAGAGTTGAAGAAGTCTTGTGGTAACTTGCTGTATTTAAAATAAATAACAAACCAAGACTCTCTTGGCAGAAGATAGGTCCTTTCCACTAATTTTGTGGACAACTTGATTGGTGCTATTTTATTTTTATCACCTCTATACTAAAATATGTACAGTGCTTTCCTTACAGATGCATAAAGCTCTTAATTATAAAAATGTAATGTTTCTTACTTTGTAGTGGTGGAGAACGTATATAAAAACCGTGAGCCTGTCCCACACATGAAAGCAATATATTTCATAACTCCCACCAAAAAGGTTAGTGTTTTAAAGAAAGTGTAGCAAGATCTTTCAGACTGAAAAAGCAATCTTACCTAAAAATATTTATTTACTGTGTACAACTATGCAGTACTTAACTTTTGCATTTTGTGTGATACTCCTCTGTGTGATGCTTAGTTTTCCGTAATGAAAAGACAATGCGGTGTCGCCATAGAGTATGTTGCAAACGCGTACCTTTTGATCAATGGAGGCACTGTTTCATTGCTTAGATATTAGTAACCTCACTGAAAGAGATGTTGTATCAAATAATGATGCAATACATTGAACAATAGAATTCAGAGTAATGACTCTAATAAGAGATTATTTTTACTTCCTAAAAATTTTTGAGAGAATAAATCTCAGCACTGTTACAGGTGGAAAATGATGCAAGTATCTTGCTTTGTCTGCTTCCTAAGGTGATCTTGATGCATGACTGACTTTCTGTAATTGTTTATTATCCTTAGTCTGGAATTAAAAATCTTCTACTTAAGTGTTTTCTTTTCTTTATGTTGATTTGAAGTATTCCTAAGCAGGACTGGGTAATTAACAGGGCAGGAGGAGAGGAGGGAGAAGCTTTGTCTGGTATGTCAAGAAAGGCAAAACACTGTAATGCTTTTTTTCTTATTTTTCCTACTCCTGTAAGTCTGTAGATGGACTTATCGATGACTTCATCACTAAATCATCCAGCAGATACAAAGCAGCATATGTGTATTTCACTGACTGTAAGTAAGTTTTTGTGTTGTAGTTTGATAACTTTATATATGTACATAAGTAAGCTTCTCAACTTTCTATCCTATAGTTTAGTGCGTGAAAATTGAGTCCTGTTTCTTGAGATAAGAATTGAGACCCAAGTCACTAACCATATTTGGGTTGCCAGGACGTGATCACTGTGCTGTGTGGCAACAGTCATTTCTTTCACAATTACCAAACAATGTTGATTGTTCCCCTCCTCAGCTTTTAATTTAAGTAATCTAGTTTTGTTTTTAAAGTATTCCGGTCTTCTATGTTGGAGAGTGTGGAGGAAGACACTATAATAATTATATTATCTAATAATCTATATTTAAAAACTTTAATTGTTTTTATAAGATATATTATTAAAGATAATTTAATTATCTATAATTAAATTCCTTATTTCTTTGTGTTTTGCTGTTTGATATGTACACATTATTTCTCCCTTTAACTTTTTTGTGGCTTAGGAAATGTTTTCTCTCTCCTATATGAGAAGAAATAGCAGAAACTTTTGCTTTGATAAAATCAATATCCTTCACTGCTGCAGACTGCTAATGAGTTTCTACAACTTCAGTTGCCAAAAGCTAGTAAAAAATGACCAGTGATGCTTCTTGAAAAAGACCTCAAACGCAAAATACTGACTATACATTCTCTTTCACTTTAGGAAGATTTGGCAACTTTTTTGTATGTTACTGTTAATTGGTTCTTAATTTAGAATTGTCTGTCTGTTCTGAATACTGTATGCTTATTAGTGAGTTAAGAGCTGGAATACGCACAAATCATTTATACTTAAAATCTTTTTTTCCTAGTTTGTCCTGACAACCTCTTCAATAAAATTAAGTCTTCCTGTGCAAAATCAATAAGGAGATGCAAGGAGATCAACATTTCCTTCTTCCCATATGAGTCTCAGGTAAGTTTCATTCTTTATCTTAACAGCAGAAAATAGTCCTCCGGACAAGTGTTGTTGACCTGCTAGAAAACAATTAAATAGAATGCAGCTTTTTTTTTTTTTACTGACAAACTGTGTGTGAGACCTATTGCTGTTTTGGCATATTTCCAGTGCTTGCCTATATTTTTCAGATGAAAACAAATGCTTTTGTACTCAAAGGTTTACTGTTTGCACTTGACCTCTTTGCAAGACTTAGTCAGTTGCATAGAGAGGTTAAAGAAGGAATCTGTTCTTTAAGAGGAGGAAAATATTCTGGCTTGTCTTTAGTAAGCAGTAAAGTGTGTTACCGCTTATACTGAGGTGTTATTTTGACAGACTGGGTAGGTTGGTGCATAGGAATAAGTAGAACTAACTACTTGGTGGAAATCAGAAAAGGAGAGCAAATGGATAAAGAGAACTGAAGGGGAGGGGGAACAAACCCAAAGCCTCACGAAAAAGAGAAACAAAAACCGTAACAACTTGGCAAACTTTTTATTGAGAGGTAAACATGGAAATCCACATTTTCTCAATTAAAAATTTTGAGACCACCAGTGGAAACCAATGAGTGGTTTCCATGTGAAACCACACAATGGGTATTGTGTTGAGAAATAATTTGTTGCTCATGCTCTTTGTCAGATACAGAAGGCCAAAATGCACTCTGATACTCACTAATACAGAGAAGCCCCCAAACCCTGTCCACTATTGGGAGTTGTAGAACTAACCGTGAATGTTTCCTGCAAGTCTTTCCTGTATTCTTCAAACCTTATGAACATATCAAGGGTCAGAACTCTTCTGTGTACCAAGTAGCAGGTGAATATAGGAGAGGTTGCTGCTATCCATGTCTTATTGTGATGCAGTTTCCTAGTTTGAAGACACGCTCCTTATTATAATAAAGGTTTTTTACTATTTAGATTGAGAAGCCATCAGAGAATAATTAGTGTGGTGGTTTGTTTGTTTTCCAGTGGTGTTGATGTTCCCAAGCTTTGTTTCAAACTGGTTTTGGGAGTTCTGCTAAAGCTGCTTGTAAGGAAAAGTTTTGTAGCTTCCCCTACCAAATAAGGCATGTGAAAATCTTGTTGTCCTGGTTCTCTGGTGGACTTACCATGAAAGTAGAAGTTGGGACTACTTTTCTAAAGTTGAAAATAAGCAGCACTTAGTCTCTTCTTTTTAGTTTAGTTTTGTGTTCTCAGTGTTTTGCGTTGTGAGAACATTTTGAATCCTTAGCAAAGGAACAGAGAATGTTAACTGGTTTTCCTAATTTAAAATCTCTGTGCCTGCTTTCTGGAGTGATAAGAGTAAATAATCAGACTGAGCTCTGGGCAAAGTCCGAGTGATTATCTACTGAAATGAAGCAAACATCTTTGTCTGGATGGACGTTCTTCTTTGGCTCTGTAGTTAGAGTCCATCTGAAGCTGGAGAAAATCCATTTAATGACAGTGGGATTGGTTCCATATTTGCATTCCATTTACTAAACTGTTGAAAAAGTTTTTCTTCTGTGTAGTACTAAACATCTTTTATCAAGGTTTAATGCATGTAAAGAATTTCAGTTCTTAGAGGTAAAGTCTTCATATAATAAACAGATACAATATGTAAAATTCTATTTTAAACAAATTGAACTTGAGACCTTCTGTGATCATTCTGATATTGCATTGTATGGCTCTATATGAGACATTGGATGGTATTTAGTTCTGCCTGTCTCGGATCCCTCCATCTGTACAGAGGGTAAGCATTTTGAAAAATACAGTAATTTACAGAGGGGAGGAGAGTAGTAGAGGAAAAGTGTGAGAACAAGAAGCAGGTGAGCTGAACAGGACAGAGAAAGAGGACTGAAGTGTGGGTTTGTTTTTTGTTCTAAAGTATATTATGTATGGCTTTTTATTACAGCATGTAGTTTTAAAGTATTAGCAATTCTTTTATCAGATATTTTAGAAATACACAATTTAAGCCATTTTTTTTTTCTTGGTTGTGCTTTACATAGGTATTTACTCTCAATGTCCCAGATGCATTCTACCGCTGTTATAGTCCAACTCTGGAAAAGACAAAGGATAAAGATGCTGTAATGCAAGTAATGGCTGAACAAATTGTTACCTTGTGTGCCACACTAGATGAGAATCCAGGAGTACGATATAAAAGGTGGGGCAAAAATACTGTTGTATAGTGTAGTTGCTTTCACTTCTAGGACTTCCCACATTGTTTGGTAATAGCTTGAGGCTGCAGCATAGTTTTTTTTATTGTAGATTAGTTGTTTTTAATCCACAACTCTGAAATAGGGAATGGTAGGAATTTGTGAAGTGTAGGCACAGCAGTGAATTATTTCTCTGTGTGTATTCATATAAGAGTACTTACTATACCCTGTTATGTTATGAACTGCTTGTTTCATGTCAGGTCAGTAGGATGACACTCCAATATACTGTATTCTAATACACCGCATGCATAATCCTCTAACAGAACTGCTCCTGTTGGTAGTTTTGCAGCTCCACTTGGCATCAAGGAATTCATAAATTGCTGAGGCAGATAAAATCAGAATTTCTTTGTGGTAGAGATATTGAGGAGAGTACCTCTTTTGAGCTTTGATAGAGAGTACAGAGTGGTATCTTTGAAGTCAAAATAGGCATCCGAAATTATGCTCAAGAATTGTATTCTGTGATGTGAAGTGGTGCCTTATTCTCTGCAAAGGTAACAAAGAAATAATTGCTTGACTGTTTTTTCTTTTCTTTTCTCTTTGTCTTTCTCTTCTTTGTTTCTTGTTTCCCACCTCTGAGTGAGACTTTTAGGTGCTGGGCCATATGCCAGCTAATGTCAGTCTTTTGGCTGAAGCTGTTTCTACAGTGTGAAATACCTGAAGCATTCAAAGAGTGGAATTGTAATGTAAGAGTGAAAAGATATTGGAAATACTTAGAATGGAGTTCAGAAACTGCTCGTGAAACCAGAGGATCAAGCTAGGGAGTTCTTTCTGTTTTAAAGGTAGCATTTTAGTACTTTGAAGAAATTTAAGTTATTTTTGCATGCTTCCTCTTTTCCCAGCGGACCATCTGATAAAGCCAGCAAACTTGCACAGCTTGTTGAAAAAAATCTTGAAAACTACTACAAAACTGATGAGAAAAGCCAAATAAAGGTAGAAAGTGAACTAAAATGTTTGCTTCTTTTTTTTTGTAAGTCTGGGAAAAAATAATCTTTGGAATGTGTTTTGACAATAGGTTCTACAAAACCAGATTTTATTTATTAATAAAGGCAACTACTTGCCATTTAGTTATTTTTATGTATGAAAGCAACTTAGAGGTAGTAACTGATACAGTAAATCTGTGTGTAAGCAAATATAATTTGTGTGATCAAACTAATTGTACTTGAAAAATTAGCCCATGATAATGTAGGGGATGATACAAACCTGAAAAGTGGATAACTTTTTTCTTTTAACATCACCTTCCATAGGGCTATGTGTAGAAGGGACTTCACTGCAGAATTGAAATGTGTCTACTTAAGGGATTGATTGTCCACAAAGATACAGCTTTTCACGTAATGTTTTTGATCTGTCACTACAGATCGGGGCAGACTAGGGCAGCTGCCTAAATGCAGAAGTATGGGGTAAACCGTTCTGACTTGGTGACGTTCCACTCTGATACAGAAATAATGTACCTGATGCTACCGCCACTTTATTAAACCCCAAAATTAAATTTTCAGTTGACTGTTTGGAGGTGATTTTTTTCTGTATTGCAGCATAGTGTAGATAATCTGCTCTGACACACAGACAATACACTTATTTGTGAAAAGTCAGTGGGAGGTGTTTTTTTATGTGTGTTTTTTTTCTTTACATTTTATTTTTGTTAGGTGAGGTTACTGAATGCATTGCAATGGGCTAAGAGCATGGCCTTAAAATTAGTATTTAAAACCACTGTGTTCTGGTTATCATTGAAATGTTTGTTTCTATTTATGTTGATAAATGCTTGGACCATACTTTTTAAGCTTTTTCGGTTATTTTTCAAAAAATGTCTGCAGTGCTGTAATTTACTGTAAATTGATTTAACATGCATTAACTTTGTACTGTATGTCTTAACTTTACATTTATTTGATGGCTTTCTAGGCTAAAACCCACTCCCAACTAATAATAATTGATCGTGGCTTTGACCCAGTATCAACTGTACTTCATGAACTCACCTTCCAGGCAATGGTGTATGATCTGCTACCAATTGAAAATGATACTTACAAGCAAGTACTTTTTTAAAAAAAAATCTAAACACTTTATTCTTGATTATAAAATCTATGGAGTTGTTTAGCTGAATTGCACCATAGCAATATTAGCTGCTTATATTACATAAGGGTTGCTTGACTTATTAGTCTTTCCTCTTGGATTTGTAACTTCCTCTTTTCATTAATTTCCTCATATAGTTGAGATTAGGCAGGATCTAATTGGCGTTTTTGTTAAGTTTTGAGTCTAACAAATTGCTTTTTTTTTAAAAAACGAAGAACTTTGTACTAGACTTGAAGCAAAACCTTGGTAGTGCATGTTCAGATTCTCTAACTTTTCTTTCATATTCTCAATCTTCTTGGCCTAACAAGGCAAACAAGACCAGTAATCAAATACTGAGAAAAAGCTTAGTTATTTCTCAGGAATGCTTACTTTTATAGCTCCAGTCATTTAATTCGTGTAGTTGTTAAAATTTTTACATGTTTCTATCCTAAATGCACATTTAGGTAAGCCACGTTCAGTTTATAAGCAAATAGTGCTAAAATAATGGAATAGTGTGACGTTGTTTTGCATGAGGTATATACTTTGCTGTCGTATTGTTCTGACGCCAAAGATTTTGGTAAGACTTTGCTTCCTGATGACCCACTATACCAAATGAGACCTAATCGCCTCATTGTTTAGTTAAGCAAACAGAAACGTGTATCTTCTGTCAGAAACACTGAGTGAATGTTTTCATAGAAAATACAGGATTCTATGAATCTGAAATTTACTGGGTATGAGAATGTAGCAGAGTGTGTTTTCTAGGTAGTCATGATCTGACTTTCACAATTAATCTTGTATTTTTTTTTTTTTTATTTTTCTGCTTTCTGGCCATATATGCTGTGTGAGTTTTTCTGTAAATGTGAAAATCTTATGTAGTATGATTGCTGCCTTGCTTTATAGGTTTATTTCTGTTTGTAGAAAGTAATAGTTAGTCTGTAACGCTGTGAAGCATGTTTTTTGTATATGTGAAGTAATTTGTCCTCCTTAGCCTATTTTGTTGGTGAATAGGACTTCATTTTCCTTCAGAGTTACAAAATGTCTTATAGTAGATACAGAAAGCTGCACTTTGCAATCTCAATGTATATTACTTTGCACACAATTTGCATTTGAAGCCAAAGGGAAATCGACATCAGAAACTGAAGAGAAATTGAGGTGCATGTAAATGTATGATTGAAACTCTAGTTACTGTTGGTTTAAAAGAATGTCCAGAAGCTATTGCCCAAAGACTCACTCTAAAATGCATCTGCTGCTTCTATGTTCAAAGATTATATTGTGTCAGGCAGTAGCTTGGCTTATAAGTTAAAACCTGTGTACGTTACTGCTATTACCATGTGTGTTGATTAAACTATAACAATTAATACTCTAATGAGTTATGAGAATGAGGGGAAAAAAAACCCAAACCAAACAACTGTCTCTGAATTTTCTCTTGGAAGATACAAAACAGAAGGATCTGCTGGGAAGGAACGGGAAGCAATTCTGGAGGAAGATGATGAGCTCTGGGTGAAGATTCGGCACAAGCACATTGCAGATGTGATAGAGTACGTGCATAAATAACAAAAACTAGTTAAAAATGCAAGTTACAAAAGTTACTTTGAGAGGGAATGTATTTGAGCTGTTAAGTAGGAATATAGGCAGTAGTGAAGACGATTTTCAATATAGACTTTATCCTGTTAAATAATAGATGTCAGGACAAAAACATACTTTCAAAAATACAGTATGTGCAGAGGTATGCAATTTTACTAATATTAATTACAGTTTGTGAGGAAAATGGAAATAAAATTGTTTCCTGGGAAGGATCTTTAAATCTTTTAAATCTGAAGGGATTATTTTGCATAAAGTACTAGCAAGTTACTGCATCAAGTGACATTATGCAGGTACCATAAATAGAATGTTTAACTTCAGTTTCCTTTGTCAACAAACGTGCTCCTCTCTGAAGGAGGCCTGTCTTTGAAGCTTTTACTTTCATTCAGAAGTTCTTGTTGCATGGTTCTTTTAAGATTTTAAGTAAAGATCTTAAGAAAACATTTAAGAGCTGTGGTGCTGTTGTATTTGATTACTTTCCTTTGGTTTTTTTTCAGGGAAATACCAAAACTTTTGAAAGAAGTTTCATCAAAAAGAAAAGCAACAGAAGGAAAAGTAAGTTGTTTAAATTATTGTTGTTTTTCCTGGTAATTTAATTATTTTCAGCTGATCAGATCTGTGTACTTCATGAAGCTATTAAAGAAATTGAGGCTTATCCCAATGGCAATTTTTTGGGGGGGCGGGGGGGGGGAAGCAAGGCTGCAACAGGAAGGGAAATAAGGGTGTCAAATATTGGAGGGAAAAAATTTTCAACTTGTATCATTTCTTCACAGTTATCGATATCTGCTCTGGCCCAGTTAATGAAAAAGATGCCGCACTATCGTAAAGAGATTAGTAGGGTAAGGGGTCTTTTGTAACTGTAACATCACAGTAAATCATTCTGTACACTGTAATTTTCTGTGTTGTTGAAGTCTAGTTTCATTCTGTCATTTTCCTGTTAAATGTGCTATGTAACTTTTCTCCAAATTCATATGTTCACCTACTGTGAAATTTTGAAATAAAAAGTTGTTTCCAGGTGTTTCATCTTAGTATGTAACAAACCCACTTAAATGATTTATGTGTTTTTAGGATTGAAGATAGCAGAGCTGTTTAATGTTTTACAAAGTATTATGGGGGCCAGTCTCTAAGTGAAGCGTAAAACACAGAAAATGCATGATGGCACTGAAGGATAGTTGAAGGATTGACTCTTGTAACCAGTAAAAGTGATTGCTTCATTTTTTTTTTTTTTTTTTTGGTCTTCCAGCAAGTTGTTCATCTTAACTTAGCAGAAGATTGCATGAACAAGTTCAAATCTAACATAGAAAGGCTCTGTAAAACTGAACAGGTATGTTTTAAAAAAACTACAAACCAAACAACAACTTACTGCAAATGCAACTTTTTTGTTTCCAGGAACAGATGCTTGTTTTTAACTGACAAAAGTAGTGTCTATTGCCTTTTTTTTTTGCGATCACTTTTTGAGGTAGTACTATTAAAACTAAGTGAGATATACAAGGCCCTTACTCTGTCAATAAAGGAGGTGCTTTTAGAGTTTTGGTTTTTTGTCTTTGAATCTGGCTGATTTGTATAAGGATCATCTTTGTGTTTTCTTTGTTCAAAACTCCTATGAAGTTGCCTTACTATGTTCTGCAGAAGGAAGCGCTTTTAAAATGTCTGGGAAAAGCACTTGTTAGGGTGAGGCATTACATTGTACTACTAATCTCAAGTTAAAAACTATAATTTATCTTTATATGAATTCTAGATATCAAACAGTTTTAAATGTTTAAGAGTGTTATGTAGTGTTATTATAATGCTATAACTACTGAGATAATTATGTCAAAGACTTTTCATATGGAGTTTAAATTGATGAAACTTGATTGTTTCCTGAAACCTACGGCTTCATAAAAGTGCATGTCAAAACACACAAAACAATGCTTTTTTTTAATAACTACTCACTAAAACCACGTGTGTGTGTGTTTTTGTTTTCTTTTTTTTTTTTTTTAATTTAGGACTTGGCTCTTGGAACTGATGCAGAAGGTCAAAAAGTGAAAGACTCGATGAGAGTCCTCCTTCCAGTTCTGCTCAACAAAAGTCATGAGAGCTATGACAAAATTAGAGCTATTCTCCTGTATATCTTTAGCACAAATGGTATGATAAGCTGCCCTATTTTTTTTTCCTCAGTTCTATAGACTCCAGCTCAAGTTTTGGGATAGTCCAGTATTTTTAGTTAACTTAAGCATCTGTATTGGAGTTGATGGCCAAGTTTGAAAGAAATACTGTCCATCCTCTGTAGCTTCTCTTCTCTCAAATTAGTAGCAAAGATACTATTGATAAGGAGTTAAGAGGTTCAATACAAGTGCAGATCCATACAGTGTTTTAGCATCATTCCTGTGCTTGGATGTGCGCAACAGTTTAAATTTTCTCCTTTTCACATAGTATTGAAGCTCTTAAAGGGGGAGCTTCATGTCCATTGCAACCTGAAAATGAAGTCAATGGGGAAGAATTTGTAGTAGAGAAGGACGGAACCGGCAGAATGTTGGTCTGAAGAATCTATAACAATACTGAGTTTTGATCTCAAAAATGGAGCATAAACCAAAATTTTATCTAAAATACAGTATTATGTTAACCTTAGAGAAGACTGGCCAAAAAAAAAAAATCCTGGACTAAAGAACAGCCCAGAATGTGTGAGACAAAACTGGTCTTACTCACAGTCACATGGTAATTAAGTTGTATGTTTTCCTTATATCAAAGGAACTACCCAGGAGAACTTGGACAAGCTGATCCAGAATGTACAAATAGAAAGCGATAGTGATATGATAACAAATTGGAAATACCTTGACGTTCCTGTTATCTCTTCAGTAAGAATGTATTTATTTTGTAATTTCCTACCACTCAAGCACTTGTCTACAGCTCTTTCAGCAACTCTTAGCAGTATTATCCAGGTCTTTTTTTTTGGAAGCAGGCAATTACTGGGAATTCTTGTTTTTATGATATGTCTAAGTGGTAAATCCTTTAAATAATTAACGTGAATAATTTTCGAAGAAAGATACCTATAATGTTCCCTCTAAAATCGTCAGATGGTGACTTGAGCTAGTTGGTTTTGGAAAGTGCCAACTTACTCGGTTCCTTGTCTCTGAAATTACTATTTCTAGTGTATCCTGAATTCTACAGGTATTAATTGTTGTTGTTGTTGTTATTTCTTTAAAATTTCCTACTGATCCTTCCTCCCCCTGCTACTTAACTGGGAATAAGTTTCAAAAATCCAAATACACTGTATAATACAACCATGTTTTGAAAATCTTTTCAGTCTGCTACTCAGCAGCATAAACACCCAAGGAAGGACCGTTCTTCAGAAGAAACTTTTCAACTTTCTAGGTGGACGCCTGTTATCAAAGATGTTATGGAGGTAAATTTGACCAACTAGTTAATTCATGGTGCGGTGCAGAAATTTACTCAAGTGAGCAGTTATAGCCAATCTTTTGAAATTCCATAGTGTCTTGAGTTACTTTTGTTAAATACGTCTGTTGAGCAAAGTGATCACTGTAATGACTGTCTGTCTGTAATATAGAACATTATACCGCTGTGTGTTAGTGATGCTCCTTATTGGAGGTCATTTTAAAGGTGAAGCAAATGAAAATGAAAGCAAAAAGTCTTTTTGAATAGCTTGTCCTGTGATTGGTAGTGTTTAGTATGATTTAAAGATCTGGATTTTTTTTCTTTCTCCAGTGGGTCTTTAAACTACAATTCAAATCTAAACTGTAGATCAGTAGAGGCTGGAAAACGTTACTTGCCGGAAGTGTAGTTGCTTTGTTCTTAAGCCTCTTCCTAAGCATCAGTTTGTGACTGATGTCAGACAGAATAGCGAGTTCAGTGGACCTTTAGTCTGACCCAGTGCTGTCATTCATAGATTCTTGGTGACTTTCACATGTCCATTTGTGTCTTCAGAGGACCCTAACTACTCTCATGTACTGCTATAGAGAAAGTAAATATGTTAGGGTCGTTACAGATGAAAAGCTGCTAGTGAAATCTGAACAGTTAAATCAATATTATGTTTATAATGAAATCATATGTACTCCTAACTCCTTGTGATGTACAAAAGCCTTGTAATAATTTTTAGCATTACGTGGTCTAGCGTTTTGTTACATAGTACTGTTGTTCATGTTGTTGCCTGTGATTGGTTGTTCTAAGAAATTGCATGTGCTGGCATTAAATTCCAGTTAGACATCCTTACTGGAAGTTGAAACTTGATGGCTTTTAGGTCTACATGACTGTTTAAAGTGGGTCTTTGTTTTGCCCTTCAGGATGCTATAGAAAACAAACTAGATTCAAAAGACTGGCCTTATTGTTCCAAGTGTCCTCCTACCTGGAATGGTTCAGGAGCAGTAAGGTAAAATGTTTAATTTCTTGAAACATAACTTACCCATTCCTCAGTATTTTTGTCATGTACATTCTAAAGCGTTATACAAGTGTGCTTACTAAGCGGTGAAATAATGTATATAAGGTAATGTGTAAAACCTGTATTTTTATTTCATCTAAAATATACTGAACTTGGCTGTTCGTTTAATAGCTCTTCTTAGCGGTATATAGCTTTTTATTTGGAGTATCTCCCTTTTCCTTAAAGTTAGAAATAACATTTCCATATTTCCAGAATAAGTTTAAACCATTGAGCTTTTTAGTATGAAGTAGTTTCAGGAGTGGATTATCAGTATGCTGTGACTTAGAGGCAAAAAGAATGTTTTCGTTTATTCTGAAAGTTATTTCTGTTGTGGTAGTGGTGGTGTCATTCTTGGGGTTAATGACTTCAGTAAGTTAAATTCAACTTCTGTACGCTCTCTTGTTAGGGAGTATGGGCCTGTTACATATTTGACCTCTGTTGTCAGGGGATGGTTTAGAGAAGTCCAGAAAAGTTGGAGGTCTTGAAATGAATTTTCTGCTAATGAATGTGAAATGGTGTGTTCTGTGTACTTGCATATTTACTGAGTAGCACCGAGAGGTGATTTTGGAATTTTTGTCTTTTAGCTCACTAACTTGTACTGTCGCTTCTTTCCCCATTTTTAATCCCACCTGCTCTTGAACCTCATGACCAATACCTGCCGATTTGACAGCTTTCACTTTTGGTAGTGTTATTTAAATGGTGAGACAGATGAATAGAGATAAGAGTGTTTTTATCGCAGGAACGCTCATTGCACTAATTGAATGGTGGAATTCATAGGAAGGGAGACATTTTACATGTTCTAAATGTGGAGGAGACACTTTGGGATTTGTACCTTACTAAATAAAAGACAAAAAGTACAGATACACAGCCTTAGGAAAATAGTTTCGTTACTTCCATTGCTAACCAAACTGTTGGTGTTTCCTTATGTTCCTGGATATGCACTATGATGATCAACGCAGGGAAACGCTAGGGCAAGTCCCTGTACGTTGTAACTGGATCTCTGCCTTATAGGCTGGTGAAATCTGGGAATCTTTTAGGCACCCTAGCAAAGAGAGATCAAGACTGCAGATGAATTAATCTGAATCTGCAATTACTATATATGTGTTAGAAAGTATTTTTGAAGAGCTTTTTTTTTTTTTTTGTTCCTAGCTATCTGAATCTTGTTTGATAACAGAAAAATATTTTTTTTAGAGATTCTGTTCATGTTTGGAGACTGAAAAACCTAAGACTCTAGCTTTTTCAAATGAACCTCTCATGAAAAATGCCACTGGAATTGCTAGCATGCAGAATTAAGCTGCTCGGTAGAAGTCCTTTGTGTGTGAGCTATTTGCGCAATAAGGTTTTTGTTTTGTATGTATTTTCCCCTTTGTGATAACTGAATAGTTGAGTAATGTGCTAACTTGTTTTTGTTAAAATTCTTTTAATTATCAATTTGTCTAAATTCTTTTGCTGAAATTATAATCAAACCATGAACTGCATGACAGAAATTGTTACTACTTGTTGAGCGTATAATTTTTACCCAAATTAATCAGTAAAGCTATATAAATGTCATCTTATGAAATCTCTTACAGTGCGCGCCAGAAACCTAAAGCTAGTTATCAAGATGAGCGAAAGAGTAGTGCAAGACTGATTATATTTGTGATTGGAGGAGTTACATATTCTGAGATGCGCAGTGCTTATGAAGTTTCTCAAGCCTACAAGTCCTGTGAAGTTTTTATTGGTAAGCTTGTCTTGGGAAAAGGGTGGTATGTAGGGGTTTACTACATGTGTCTCTGGAAAATGTAAGGATCTTTCTTCTTACGTTGCCTAAGTTGGTTCAGTAAACGAGTGCTATAGCCAGTGTACTTCAAAAACTATGCAATCAGAAGTATCTTTTCAGTTTATCTAGATTGCTTGATGTTTGGGGCTTTTTTGCAACAAGATATTAAGGATAATAAATACAGTGATGCTCTACAGAAGAATCATCGTGAGTTATGTCAGAGAAATATATTATTAAAGTAGCCTGATATATAGCAAAAAGGATTTAAAGAGACCTATATTTCTTGCATTACAGTTTCCTCACAACTTTTGCATCTGCCTGTGCTTTACCTTCAGCTACACTTACTACTCTCATTGCTTTTGGAAGTAGTAGGAAAGCTGGCAGACTAGTGCAAAATTACTCACTTTGGGAGGAAGGGAAGATAAGTATTTAAAAAAACCAAACACCCCCCCCCCCCCTCCCCCCAAACAAAACAAAACACCCCACAACAAAACAAAAAAAAACCACCCACCAAAAAACAACAAAACAAAAAAACCCCACCCACCAAAAAACAACAAACAAAAAACCCCCAAAACCTCAAACAAAACAAACCAACCCCAAAAAACTTTCACTGTAGCTCAGTTGACTTTGCAACATCTTCTAGTTCTTGTCATGGTTTCTTCAGAAACTTTACACAAACCACAGCATGATTTATAGCTTTTGCCCTGAAAACTGAAGTAATCTCCCTAATCTTCTTAAGATTCAGCAGTAAATGCATGAATTACCAGCTGGGGTAGTAATCTCTCAGTTAATACTTCAGAGGCAGGAAATGCTTGTTCCATCAGCTGTTGTGCTTCAAATAATCATTTTCTGTAACGCTGTTTAAATTTAGGTGCTAAAACATTTGCATATATGATATATCAAGACAGAGCTCCTAGATACAGAACCTTACCAGAGACCTGTATCCATCTGCAGTGGCAGCTGGTGTCCAGGTGCAGGGTCATCTAAAGCATTCTAAATTGCTTGAGATGCCTCTGTCTGGCAATTAAATTTAGTCTTAGATTTAATCCTTTTTGAAATTCATCTACCATAATTTAAAATAAATAAATACTCTTCCCTAAAGCAATGACAACCTTGATTCTGAGATCTAGAGTCTGTTACCTCAAAATAATGGTGGGTGGTGTAGGTGTGTTTGTGTGTGTGGTTGGTTTTTTTTTTGGTGTATTGTTTGTTGGTTTCATTGGTGGTGGTTGAGGTAGATTTAACACTGGTCCTAGTTTTCAGTTGCAATGGAAAGACCAGGACAACAGGTTAAACAGGTAGTTTAACAAGACTGTTTCTTCATCTGAGACTTGTTTACAAAACCATGTTTAGTGTAGGTCACTCTTTCACTGTAATACCTGGCACTAACCACAGCGCCATCTTCCCTTTTTTTTTTAGAGATGATTCTTGTAGTTTTGTTTGTAATCCTGATTTCTGAGGGAAGGTGGTAACTGCCACATTTCTATGCAGCATACTGCAGGATGAAAATCTTCCTGTATTCCTGATTCAGAACTTGAGGAATACTCGCCTATTCAGATTGTCATTACCTAAACTAAAGGTTCAAGACAGCCCTAATCTTAAACAGTTAAGAGTTCCCTTTATAACTGTAGGCTGACCCTTCATGGCAGAAGATATAATCACTCTCTATGAAAACAAGAGAGGTAGTTGTGCTCCTGAAGAATAATAAGGATTTTCTTTGCTGCTCCAGCCCTGGAGTTTGTTGCAAATTTTTCAAGGAAGCATTAGTCAGTAAAAGCCAATTTTCTGTAACTGATATTTCTGTGGAAAACTACTGTCTGTGATAATCTTTAATCCAGATGGTTTCTTGATTCTAGGATAAAGCCTGTCATTAACTCGCCCTTTTGCAGAATGGGCAGATTTCTTGCAGGCTGGGACAATTGCATACAGCGAAAGTGGCCCAGGTTCAAGCCTATGTTTCAAACCAGGCAGAGCAGGGACTTGAAATTTGTATCCAAAATAAGAGTCCTAGTTGGGGTGTCTGGATGTCTCCAGTGTGTGGAAGAGCGACACTGCCTACTTAATAGCGACACTTCTATTTCTATGATGACACTTTATATGATAAGACATGAAAACACTTTGAACTGTTGTACTTTTCAGTCTTCCAGGTACAGTAAAAAACACAGGCATGTAGCTGTGGTGTTTTTTTTTTTTAAAGAGACAATGTCTGAAAGTTAGAATTTCGGACTGATACAGTTTATACTTACGTTCTTTTGTCAGGTTCTACTCATATTTTGACACCTAAAAGACTACTGGATGAAGTGAAGAGCCTTAGTAAACCAAAGGATATGGTCTGCCTTAAGGATGAATAGAAATGGTGATGTGTATGATACACTGGGAAAAGACAAATAGTATGTACATATTCTTATGGAATTGTCTTTTCTAAATACTGTACCAGGACACTACATGGTTCTGACTAACGGAATGGCATTTTATAATTTAAATTTGCTGCTTTTTGCGGGGAGTAGAAGGCAGAGAGAAGAAAAAATCAACACGTGTGTTTCTTAGGTTGTGTTTAGTAAAGACAGTGTTGCACTGTAAGTGCTTTTTCAAAAGGGCATGTTCATTCCTAACAAATTATGATAAAAGCTATCGTGATTATATATAAACTGGAATTGTCTCTGAGAACTGTGAAACCTTGCTATAATAGAGTTTATTTCTACAAATGACTGAATTAAAAAGGGCCTAGGTTCTTAGGTAGAGGCTTCAGAAGAAAATTTGTAAATATGAGTTTATGGTAAAAATATTTCACACAAGTGCAGTGTCTTAAACTAATATTTTCTGTAAAATAACTCACTGAAAATTCTTTAAATATATGTAATTGTGAAAAATCAAAAGGTTTTTCTAGATGGTGGTGGGTAAGGTAGAAAGTTAATCACGGAAGTACTAAGCAGTTCTAATTTCAATAAATAACTTTGGAGAAATGCTGTCAACTGTGCACTGAAGTATACTTTAGAGTATATACAGGGATTATTACTAAAGCTTTTCAAAAAACCTTAATTTTTTACAAGCTTCGTTATGATTGTGTCTACATAGTCCGTCCATTGCCTGTCATATAGAAGTTCCAAAATTTGAAGCATAAATTCTCTTTTTGAGGGAGTGGGGGCAGGGGAGAATGAGATGAAAAGAAGGGAAACAGTTGAATCTTTCAAATGGCTTGGTAATTTAAAAAAGAGAAGCAAAAAGCAAACCAGATACCAAAACCTGATGCATTCAAGAGAATTTACTGTTTTCTTCTACTTTGTTACATACTAAGAAAGAAATACATAAATCTGTGTTGAAAGGGATCAAATAAATTCTAAATTGTATTAATTCTGTAATACTGGTAATATTTAGATTTGTCTTGGAAAATTATCTAAGTAATTAAAATTAATAACCTTTTAAAGGGATGTTGTATACATGTGCCTCAAAATGTTAGTTTGTTGTATGTAGAATCTGTGAGAAATGTCGTAATGAAAAAGAATAGATTACTCATGGTGTTTTATTTATGTTTTTTTGACTGTAAAGGTATTAATTTTTTGTTTTGCAGAAAGGTGGTTTTGTGTCTTTTCCCATAATTTTGCCCTCAGGTTAACTAGTAGGTTAAGAGAACATTTTTGATAGGTAAGTTCATTTGAAGTTAATTACAAGGTGGAAAAAGGTCAAATTCCCCCCCTACATCAGAGAGGAATGGAATGGGAGAACATTAATGATTCTAAAATGTTGCAGGACATGGGGCATGATGAGGATAAGTGGCTGTAGCTTTCACATGCACCTACATGAGTTAGGCATCTAACATATGCTGAGTTTATTTTCAATAGGAATACAGGAACACCACCTTTTAAAATGAACTGGTTCATCAAACATTGTGTGCATCAAAACATCTAAATTTTTTTTAGCAGAAATATCTAGAATGTTTTTCTGAATTCTAGTTTCTAACTGTAAATATCACAATAAAAATCTAGAGTAAAAGTATATATTTAAGAAATGCAATGTTCAACATATTCTTACTAAGATGCCCACTTTGAAATCAGTATTAAACAATTGTGCTTAAATTACATATAGTCCTTACACTTTGGCAAGAAGAACCCAAGTTTGGTATAAAAGCTATATGTAGTTGCAATTTTTTTCCTATTCCCCAAGATTAAAAGCAATAAATGCAGAACAAAATAACTGATATCAAAGTGTCACTTAAGGACTGAAATAATTGATTTCAATAGTATATAAAATCCATTGTATTGATGTGTATTTGTTGCATAGAGCTGAAGAAATACCCGCTTGAAATGTTGGATTACTTTTGCATATTCAGCAGTTAGACTTTTTCCAAGTGTCTGCTTTAGGCTTAAGCACTATCACCAGCTCAAAATTTGATAGCTGATAAATACAAGACTAAGACTTTTGAGTTTTGGAATCCATCACTGACTTTTTCCAGAAGGCAAAGCCAAACATTACTGTAAAGGTGGGTTAATAGAGATGCTTTAAGGTAAGAAATCTGACAGCAATATGTAGCCCAAAACAGCTTCTGGTTTCTTACAGGAGCTTGTGAAGGGGCAGGGGGGGATAATTCTTGTAAAGATGTTTATTTTTTCCCAAGGATCTTCTCGGCTACTTGTTTTCTAGATCAAGAATTGTTTTATCAAGATCAAGAATGGGAAAGAGTTGTATTGAGATAGGGCTACAGAGATGATTAAGGGATGGATCATCTCTCCTGTGGGGAAAGGCTGAGGGAGCTGGGGCTGTTCAGCCTGAGGAAGAGAAGACTGAGAGGGGACCTCATTAATGCTTACAAATACCTCAGGGCTGGGTGTCAAGAAGATGGGACCAAACTCTTTTCAGTGGTGCCCAACGACAGGACAGGGGGCAACGGGCACAAACTGGAACACGGGAAGTTCCGTCTAAATATGCGGAAAAACTTCTTCACTGTGAGGGTGACAGAGCCCTGGCACAGGCTGCCCAGGGAGGGTGTGGAGTCTCCTTCTCTGGAGATATTCAAAACCCGCCTGGACACCATCCTGTGCAGCCTGCTCTGGGTGACCCTGCTCTGGCAGGGGGGTTGGACTAGGTGATCTCCAGAGGTCTCTTCCAACCCCTACCATTCTGTGATTCTGTGAAACGTCTCCCCCCAAAACCTAATACTTTAGAGTACATGTACAAAGGTCTATTATAATTTTGAAAATTCCCGTTTTCATATTATACATCTTAAAATAGATACCTGGCCTGTACAGGTGGGCCCAGATTGACATAAGCACAGATGTTGGTCTGATTACCCTAGATAATAAAGATATGTATTTCCAAGTGCAATTTGTTTCTTAAGTTGAATCTTGTCCAGATTTCCAGATTCAGAGATGACTAAGAGGAAAATCAAAGGTATGGAACAACTTCCATGTCAAGAATGGCTAGAATAGGATCCCTGATCAAGGGGGAAAAAAGGTGATGGAGGAGTATATGATGGAAGCCTCAAAAAAATCATGTTAGTGTGCAGACTGAAGAGACAGACGTGTTACCTTCCTATTCAGTGTGTGAAGTAACACATGAAACTTGCAGTTGTCAAATTCAAAACAAAAGGACCTTTAGCATCCGAGACATCGTGCTGTAATGACACACTTTATATGGGGGGGGGGGGGGAACCTTGACATACATGAGAGAAAAATCTTTATAGGGCTATTAAATATAAAGATATTACTACTGATTTGGAAGGACTCTGAGCTTTCAGTTTGCCAGAGAATGTTCTGAGAAAATGTCACTATGTGCTTGTTGTCTTAAGTATGTTCGTTCTTAGGCATTTGCTGTCAGGCCCAGGACAGCAGGTTCAGACAGTGACACAGGATAAACAAAAGGTCTAGCTGTTCTTGTGGTGTGGAAAGATTTCTATGGAAGAGATTTTTTTTTTTTTTTTTAAATTTGTTGGATCTAGGAAGCATACAGCAATTGCTTCCAACTATTAAGTTCATTTGCAAAGTAGTAACGGGGACGTTCCAAATACTAATCTAGCACAGGGGAGTGAGCCTTTCACTATCCCGTGCTGTTGTCTTAAACTAAATAAAGCAAAAACATGGATAATAAGCAGAGGCAAATAGAGTTATAAGGAGATATAGTAAGAGCCTAAGGGAGAAAAGAAAGGTTAATGGTATTGTTGGCTGTGAAGTGTGGACGAAGCCCTGAAAAAAGGCATTGACTCAGGCTAGTAAATCAGTAGTACGCAGCAGCACGTTCAGCTATCACTGCTTGTCTGGATTATCTCTGTATCCATCAACTGATGAAACCTCTCAGGTTTGCCTGAAAATGACTGTCCTTTTTAAGCAATGCACTGTCACTTCTAACCTGAAGTGACCATCAGTAACTATATACTTTGGAATTGCTTCAGTGAATAGCATCCCTGATAATACAAGGCTGTTAACTATCTGCTTGCTTTTAATCACTGCAGTTAAATGGATTTCAGAAGGAAAATAATAGATGACTTTTCTTGGCTCACTGTATTTCTACAGTATTTTAAAATTTTCCAACCTACTTACCATCAGCTAAAATCTCAAAGCCAGATATACCTAACAAGGTAAGGACACCATGTTGAAGAAACAGACAATTTAATTGTTAGGAATACATAGACAACAAATAGTATTACTCAGTTACTGAGACATGCAAGGAAGTCTCTTAAAAACAAACAACTCTCTATGTAGGGCACTCTAAAAACAAAGTAATTACATATGTTAACTGTGACTTGGTATGTTAGCACGGTGCTTATAGATGTCTCGCGTGCAGAGGCTGTTGCCCTTTGGTGTGCTTAAGGAGCTGCTGTTAAGGTGTGGGAAGAAAATATATGTAGTAATGACTAGAATTTATTCTCCTATTTGGGGGTGGCGGGATATCAAAAGTCAAAAAGTTAACTTTGTTTAAGCCAATTTTCATTAACCTGTCTTAAGTGAATACTTAGAGAAGGTAGCCGTACACCATAATGGGGGTTAGCCAACTTACTAAAGACTTTCAGTAGAATTAGTGATTTGTTTTCCAGTTCTGAGACTGTAAACATGTGGGATACCAATATGCTCTGGTTTGCTTTAGTACTGATAGTTACAGAACAGCTGGCAAAGTCAGCTAGCTGAATTCTGATCTTTGTATTTATCATTTTATATTTGCAGAGATACTGACACTTCAGTATCAACCAGCAAAACAGCATAGCATTTGAAACTGGGTAATTAAAGCTGTTTTCTTTTAACTTTAGCTAGATCTTCTGAAACTGCTCGTACCATTCGTTCTGTAGCTTTCTTCAAACTGTTTGCTGTCTGTATGGCATGATCCAGAGTAGAACTTAAAATCTGTTGGGAATAATAAAATATAGCCTTGTTAATACTGAAGGCAAATGTTTACATAGGTATAGAATAGAAAGTGGTGTTTAAATAAGGTTCTATGTAGCATTTTCACTCTGAATACATGTTGAGAAGTAAAAATTCTGAGTCATGTGATAGACTGCTCTAGGATTCAAGTTGGAAGTATCTGTTATTTATTTCTCTCTTTGACTGTGTAATCCTTTGAACTGAGGGATATTTACACCTTTCTAAAGTAGCAGCCCCAGTGTGGTGCATGTTTGTGGTATTGAGAAGGTTTTCTTTTGGTTCTGATAGTGATTTGTATGGCTAGGGTGACATTCTTTGTTTCAGTATATGAAACGTAATTCCAGAGGTAAGATCCAGTGCTCCTTTTCTGTCCCTTTCACCATTTATACGGGAACTAAGTTGCATAAAAATTCTGTAACATACCCATATGAAGTAATATACAAGCTAAAATACTTGGTGTTTTTAACTCCCTCTTGTCTTATCCTCAAATGGACTAGATATGCGTAGATTGTAATAATCAACTTGCTAAGAATGGGATGTTCAACAGTGCCATGACGTGGGGATGTACTCTTCCCGAGATAGTTGTGTGCCTTTTAATTTTCACTCTGAAGTCTTACATTTGCATTGGAATCAGTGGCATTTCTGTTTCTGATGTTGTTTGCAGATTTGCTTTGGCCAGACTTCTTGCTAGGTAAGTATTGACATGAAAGGATAATTTTATCATATGTGCTTGAATAGCAGGTTTTGGCGGCCTCAAAGTTTTGCCTAAAGATAAGATATATAGAATAAAATACAAACAATTTCAGTAAGCAAAAGAATTTCTCAACTATGAATTAAATATATACACCTCGATAGCATACTCGGTTGCAAGTTAATTTTACAGTGAGTAGAATCTTTCATTTAATTGTAAAACGCAGTCCATCATAATTTGTGTTACATCTGTATTGCAGTAAGACAGAAAACATTCCAGGATGCAGAGTCAGGAAATATCTCATAATAGCATCACATTCTTGGTGCTGTAACCTTCTCTCACAGAGTGGTCTGTGCGATAGATGCTCAAGTGCAGCTGCTGTACTTCCAGGCAATTACTGCTATTGAATAATGCTCTTAAAAAATATGGTAACAAAACTTGTCTTGAGTTTCAGTCTAGTCTGTGCTACCGTTAAGAATCCATTTTACTTGTCAGACTCCCAGTGTGATTTAATGTTAACAACAGTTAAAAGTAGGACTGTTACTTACAAAGAAATAGCTGGTAGCAAACAGAATTGCATCTTAAATAATACAGACCTGCTTTTGAATCTGTGAATGGGAACATCCTCTTAATAAAGTGAGGGTTTTTTCTTTTTTCTACTAAATGTGTCAGCTAAAGAAATCGGATGTTTACTCTTCATTAAATTAGAAAGATTGAAGAACTACTCTAAGAATTATTTACACTTGCTCTTAGAGTAAATATTTTAATTTCATTAATGAGTGGAATTCTAACACACAGCATGCACCGCAAAAGAGAAAACATTCCTCCTGCTAATGATACTGGTGAATTTTTTTTTCCATGCTGAATCTTCAACAATGGCATTTTCTGTTTGTACTACATACAGTTATTGCTACAGCTTACCTTTCAGAAAGTCTGTTTACAAGTTCATGTGGCTGTTTATTTTTTTGAGCCTTTTGAATGGAGATTCTCTTCTGTGAATACGCTGGAGTTGTTGAGGCCATGTTTAAAACAAAAGCCAAAAAAAAAGTAATTTTCTGTGTATCTAATGTTTTTGTCTGTTTAACATAAAAAAAATCAAGTAACTATCACTGCTGAATAAGACTTGAATATGTTTAAGATTTTTTGTAAATGAGGACAGATTAACCTTTCTGGGTTTGCTGTTGAATTTAGTTCTGTGACAAGTGGCATGCAGATTTGTATTCCATTTCATACAGTGAAAGACTGCAGAGGGAAAGTGTAGAATAATCAGATTCTCATAATGCTAATAATTACATGAATACTACTTTGATGTATGGTTTTACAGTATTTACGTAGAGAAGTAGCTAATTTATACTTTCTTCCCATTGTTGAAAATTTTGTATTTTTCTGCATGCCATTTCTTTTTACAGTATGAAGAGAGGAGTCTGAGATAAGTGACTTCAAAAGCTAGATGTTCAACATTTACAAATTTTTTTTTTAAATTAGACTTTCCTTGACTTTGCTGCATGTTACACATTTTGAGTGTAGAGCTGGAATTTGCTTTAGTACTTGTTTACACTACGTTAGGTAACAGCTAGCACTGAAAAAGTTGGCACAGTAATGCCCAATTTTAATGGTCTTCCATGTGGCACTCCAAAATGAGATATTCCTGTCATAAATGAAATATGGAAGGCACTCCTCTCATAAAGAACCAGAGAAGGTTAAAGCTCTCGTGCATGGGGATTAAACTTGGTGTGTAAAAGTTGGATTTGCTGATCTTGCTCTACAAGATCTGTACACATCTGCTGTTTAGCTACACTGCTACTGATTGCTTATACTAAATTAAATTTGGCTCGATATATGTGCCGTGTGGCTTTCTGTCCTTTAAAATCTAGCCTGTGGTTGGTAATTATTTCAGTAACACATTATACTTACAGGATGAACCAGAACTTTTATTTCTACATAGGGCACAAGACTGAACAGACTCTTTGTAATTCCTGAGTTTAAACTGATCTCTGCTTCCTCTAGGGCATCTGTATCTAAGTCCTGAAAACAAAGAAATGTTGTTTAGAAAAACAAACACTATAAACAAGAATATCTTTGTGTAGACTTAAGTATTTTTGCAATCATTATACCTTTTCTCTTGCCACATAATCTTGTATTGAATGTTTTGTAACTTTCAGTCTCGCAGTTTGTAAGTTCCTCACTTTGTGAATCATTAGAAGAATCATAGGCTGAGATGTCTTCTGAATCGCTGCCTAAAATCCCAAAAATACATTAAAAAGATCTGAAATATTAGAAATTTTGGTCTGTGTACCTAGGTAATTATTTGGCTTTCAGCACCATAATTTCTGAGCCCTTTGCTGCCATTAACACTACCGCAATTTGAGAGTACTTTTTCCTCCATTTTACAGGTGGGGATTGAACTTCAAAGACTGGCTTTCAGCCTTGACTGTAAGCCTCGTGTAGATTTTTTTTTTTTTGCTTTTGGTGGTGGTTGTTTCCAGTCCCAGAACTGTTTTTAAAAAAATTAAGCTCTCCATCTCCCTGTCCTTAGGTTCTTGTTTTGAAGGTTAAAATTCCTACAAGTTGAAGTGTTATGAAAACAATTCAGCCTAAGAGGAATGTGATGAGAATTTGGGAGGATCTAGTACAGCACTGCTGTAGCTATTGCACAAACCAGTACTAACAGTAATGGCCCCAGTGTATTATATTAAAGTGAAAGGATATCACAGAGAAGCCAAGGACAAATGATAGATCAAAGGTAAGAATAACCTACATATTCAGACTTAAAACTGACTCTAGGACAGCTCATGCTATTCTCTTTTAGTTGTTGGGTACTAACAGCTTCAGAGTATTCTGCAGTGGAAAGATAATATTGGGATGCCCCAAGAGAAACAAATGCCGACAGATTCTTAGTGAACCTCCAAGAGCTGGAGTCTTGGATGACTTGACAGCTGACTTAACTATCTCACAGTAGCCTGTGTGGGCTCTAGTTTGGATTTGATGAAATTATATTATTAGGAGCTAGACTAAGGAAGGAGAATATTTCCAGTCTGTGTCAACCCTGAATGGATAAAAGATGTAGGAAAACTTTTTTCCTTTGTTTTCATGGAGAATAAGAAAGTTGAATCAAAAAACTAAAAGTGGAAGTACTGATACGAAATGTTTCAGTCACCAAGTTTGGAATCTGCTTCTAGGACATGAAATAAATGCACGTGATAAGGAAAAAAAGCAAAATCAAAGCATTGTGCGCACACCACTGTTGTTATGCTTTTGAAAATGTTAGTAGTAGCAATATTTGGCCTCACAGTCTAGCCCAATCCCCTCTCAAAGCAGGACCAACTTAGACGAAGTTGCTTAGGACCCTGTCTAGTTGAGTTTTGAATATCTCTGAGGATGGAGATGCCACAGCCTCTCTAGGGCAAACCGTTTCAATGTTTGACTAGACTCGGAGTTAAAACTCTTTTTGCTTGTATCTAAGTGGAAATTCTGTTGTAGCTTGTCTGTTGCCTCTTGGTCTGTCACTATGACTTCCAAAGTGAATTTGACTTGGTGTCCTCTTTAGTCTCCTTTTTATTCTTAGTGTCTTGTGCTGTGCTAAGCAGTAACATCTGTTAAAACTACTTCATGCTGCTGAGATGTGACAGGAATGTATTTCTTAACTGGATTCAATAGTAGGTATAAGCACAGTTCTGACCTTTGTATGCCATCACTACTTACTCAGGTTGGTATCTGATAAATCAGTTGGTTTTCTCTGAATGAAGAGTGAACGTGTTCCAGTTTTCCTTTCCTGGATGTTTGTATTTCTTTGAGCATGAAAACAGAATATCTTAATTGTATCTTAATACCTTTATGACAAGCCTTATGAGCATATTATATTAATGTTTGAGCACTTCTTAGTTGAGAAGAAATCAGATTTACTCATAGAAAGAACTCTACCTGCATCAATTATCTGAAAAGGTGCTAAGTAGAAGCTTAAATTAAAAAGTAACTAAATATGAAATAATGACCCCTTTAGTTGAAGGACATTCTGACAAAAGGACCCTGACTTACCAGAGTTGTTAAACATGCTTAAAAGTAGAGGTCTTGATAATCCCATCTTTGAACAGCAAAGCAGTATGAAATCCTATGTATTTATATATGTGTTCACATATGTTGTATCAAAATATTATCAATAGTAAGGATGATATGGCTTCTTAGTAACTTTGGGCTACTAAGGTCTTAATTTTATTACCTTTAGATAATTAGAAGAATATTTGAGATGTACCTTCTGACAGAACAAGAACAAAGTTCCTTGTTTGCCTTATTTGACATACGTATTTTCAACTTAGGGCATACAGTATCATCAAATTTATTTGGAAAATTTTCCACCCATTCATGAAAACAATGATCAGAAGATTGAGCTAACTTTCTTTAAATGACAGAGGGGAAAAAAATGGAAGCTAGGTGAGTTTTACTAGGTAAATGTTAACATCTACTCTGTAAAATAATCTGAGAGCATATTTAAATAAATATTATTGTGTTCCACACTGCAGGTATTATATGATCTAGCTGTGGATAGAGATTCAATTTGCCAAAATTTCAAACTCCAAAATAGCCCATGTAGAATTGTTTTATCACACTGACATTTCTGTAAATGAAACTTTACAGATTGACCCTTACACGTCAAATATATGCAGATGTATCACTATGCTCTCCTTCCAGCCCTACCAGATTTGTTCCTGACAATGATAATTTCAAATATTTTTTTATTGCTGAACACTGCAATCATCCCAATTCGGGATGCTGACGTGCATCGCTGAATAGAGAACAAAGACAAAGCCTCTTCTCTTAATACTCTATTAAAATAACTCTGTGCTGTTTAAGTACCATAAACCTTATACTGGTCCACTGAGATGGGCTACTTTGTAATATGAATATGATCCTCTCTTTGATAAAATTGATGGGAGTTTTGCCATTTCTCTGGTGGTCTGGTATATCACATACCTTATGTGATTAACTGGCGATAAACTTGAAAACAGATCATCCTTTCATTTATATGTATTGAAGACATTATTCAGTGTTTCATGCAGAGTCCAGTATAGAGACATATCAGTGTACATGCTGTGCATCTCTTCACTTAGCTGTAGAAAACCATGTCTGTGACCAGCCAAAATATATAATACACTTACCCTTTCATACTTTCTTCATCAGCATTAAATTTTTCACTTAATGTACTGTGACAATGGGATGCAAGACCTTCAGCAGCATATTTTTCCTCAGGTGAAAGGAATCTCTTGCACCCAGAAGGCAAAACAAATTTATGTATGATTGTTTATATTACTTGTGTACATATCAAACAGGATAGTGTGAACAGTGGTATCATTTGCGCATCACTTCTATATTGCTTTTAGTTGCCATCAACTCTACGATTTGATTTATCCATTTATGATTCTAGAGCAGACCAGACAAAATATGAGCACTTTTTCGTCTGTGAAGCTGGAATTCAAGACAGGTTTTCATGTTGCTTTGAGAATGATTAGCATAAATTAATTTATCTCAGTGCCTTAAAATTAAATATTTTTGTAGGTAAGCAATTGCTTGTAGGTTTTTGCTTTCCGAACAAATAATAAAAGGCAGGCTAGTAAACACAGATGTCTTTCCTGAGAGAAACAAACTTTATCACAAATTTCAAAAAATACTTGAGTGTCTTTCCTTAAATTTCTCCTTTGGAAACCAATTCAGCAATGCTATGATATGCTGTAGTATCTCAAAAGCTGAGCCATCATGCTGTGCAAAAACTGAAGAGAAAAATGTTGTGTGATCTCAAAGCTGAATAAGATAATCCAAGCTTAAAAAAAAAAAAGTGAGTATGGAAACAGATCTCATACCATTATGTTGGAAGAAAGCTTGTTTGCCAGCAGACCTCCTTTTCCAAGAGGCTCTGTTTCTCTTCTGGAAGCTGTGTCAGCTCTCTTTTGTGACCTTAATTGGTTAAGGGGAAACCATTTATTTTCTTTTTCTAATCTCATTGAGATGATTAACACCCATGAAATACTCCCCAGGAGGGCAGGGATGGTATCTAGAATTGTTTCACAAAGTTTTGATGGCTAATAATGTAAATATCTGAATTTCTCCATTTTCTTTTTTAATTAAAAACACCACACAAATATTGGCAATTTTTTTTTTTACTGGCACTGTACTTTGACTAGTCATTCACATCCTGAATTTGTGTGGTTGCAATGAATTTTATGCAGAGGTATGATTTAACTCCTAGTGAAACTGATGGTAGTGTTTTGGCTTTGGGAAATACTTGGAGGTCTGTAAGACCCAAAAAGGTAGGAATGCCAGACTGGAAGGAATTCTTGGGTATGTAGTTATAGAATACTGTAAAAGTTTTATTCTGGAAATACTCCTGTTGCTTTTAGAGATTCCAGACATCCCAATCTTCTATATTCAGCAAATAATTTTAAGTAAATTTTTATAAAAACTTCAACAGCTGCTTCAAAGTTTTCACTTACCCGTGAAGACAAAGATTGCACTTGTCACCTTCTAAAGAAAATTGATTTGTCTGTGGGATTACATCAGTTGTCTGACTCTTTTCTCCCTCATTGTTCTTGTGAAGAAATGCAGTTTCAATACCTCTTCTTTCTGGAGGATCAGCAATGCTTGGAACTACTGAGCTCTGTACAAAGTAACCATAGCATAGATAGTTGTAGTCTGTGGTCATTGCATTGCAAGTACGTGACTTCTACCAGCCAGCACTTTCTGAGTGTCTCTACCTTGGGATTCAGAGAAAAATGTTTTCTAAAGCATGGACTATAAAAGCATTTGGTGATACTTATCTGTAGATTTGTAGAAGGCCATAAGGTATTTTTTTTGTGCATGTATGATCTAGGACAAAATATTACCATACTTAGCAGTAAACTGAATTTTCTATAGCACAATAATGGTCTTCTAGTAATTCTGTATTTTAAGAATCTTGGACGAACCAAGTAATATTTCTTTCAACTAAATGATAGTGATTAATTCCCAAAACCAAAGACAGCTTTGTAAAAGTAGCAGTAGCTGCTCATATTTTCTTATTCTGAATAAATGCTTTTGAAGCTGGGATTAAGAATGTTCACCGTAGCTGTGACTTTATACTTAGGTTTGTTATAATTAATGAAATATTATGAAGTTAATATTTCATGGAAAAAACCCACTCTCTTTGAAGTAACACACTATCTAAAAGTTATGCTTTTATTAGAGAACATAAAATAGTACTACCACACTGAGGTTCTTAAGACTTGCATCAGTAAAACAAAATAATGTAGTCTTTGAATAACAAAACTCAGTGAGTTACCTCACAAAGGGAATATGATGAATGGGCAGATTCACAGGAAGTAAGCAAAGAAGGCAAGTTGCATGTGCTGTCATCAGTTTGTTCTTGGATGTCTTCAAGCAGCACGCCAAGTCTAAATATTTCCCCTTCCACCTTTCTAAACCCAATTGCAATACACAGTTAGTGAAACCTGTATGAAGATATTTCATTTCTTTCTATGATAACCATATTGGGCATTGCAGTACACTTCCCATAGGAAAAAATAAATTAATGGAGTTCACCGAGTCCCTTTTAAGAACTTGAATTAATCAATTAGATATCCTAACTATAACTAGGGTATGTAAAGCACAAGATGAATTTTGGCCAAATCACTTCTAGCTTACCACATAGAACATTAAGATGAATGTTTTCACTTCAGAAAAATTCTAATGGATGAGTGAAGTAATGGTTGTAAGACACTCAAAATATGGAAAATATACTGATGTACTACTTAGCACTTATCTTCTAACCTTTCAGGATCAAACTCTCCAATGTTGATAGACTTGTCCTTGTAGTTCTGCAGCTGTAAATTACGGTGCTCTTCTCTAGCTGTTAAGTAATTCCTTTCCAAGGCATCAAGGTGTCTTTTCAATTGATTTAATGCCTTCATCGATAAGAAATAATTGAATAGCATGTCATCATAATTTAGCAAGCCATAGTGATAGCTACTTAGCTATCTAAGCCAGATGCTATTTGCAGTCATGTTGGTAAGAATTTTGCTACTGCTCTGAATTGGAATAGGACTGCATTTTGTATGTCCACCTAGTACTCTGTGCTGCTCTCTTATGTACAAGTAAAATATTAAGCTATAACTTTTGAACTGATACTCTACATGTCAAAATTCATAACTTGTATGGTAACTTAAGGCCTTTCACACTAATAGTTTTGAGTTGTAATCCTTAAAACAGATTTAAGAATTCAGCCACCTACTGAACATCTTCATTTTTGCCTCTTAAACTCATAATTTCACTCTGCAATTGAGAGAGAGTATTTTTAAACATCTGTTTGAGGAAAACATGGAGTATCTTGCCAGAAAATTGTGAGTCTGCAGCCATTCAAAGTGCATTTCAGATAACTGAAAAGACATAAATTAATTTACCAGATAGTTGTCTTGTAAAAGGAATGTCTCTTGGGTCATATGCTTAGAGAAGTCTTCCACCTTCAAGACAAAATATTGGACTTTTATTTGGGATTTTAAAAATAACTATGCTAAATGAATATAGAACTTGAGCATCAGTGCAAAGCATATATTGAAACACAGCTCTTTACTTTCTTTATCAGTTGATCTGTCTGATCCTTTAGTATTTGAGACATCTTTTCTCCTAGTGTTAGTTCTGGCAGTAAATGAGAAGGATTTAGACAGTGTGCTTCTACCGTACCAGCTGCTGGTAACGCTGATGCTGTTGTTCCACGCTGTAATCCTACATAATACAAGATAACATCGGTCAATTGGAATTTCTGACCAAAAGTGCTATCAAATTACATAAAATAGTCATTTACATAGTTACTGTAATTTTATTTACTTGCTTTACACAAACCACGTGTAGATTGTATAGGGATAGGAGCATGTAATGTGAAGACTTCAGAGGATGTCCCAGTGCCTCCTGAGTAAATGGCAATGCTGGCATTTGGAAAATCTGACTGAGGAGGTACCTGTTAAAATGAGAACTTTGGTTATAGAAACAATGTATAGAACATTTGTGGACATAAACAAAAAATTTAGAAATAAAATATATAGGACAAGTTATTAATATTAATGAAATGTTTAATATAACATACCATATAACTTTCTGTGTTTATAGTTTGATAAGTGTATAGTATCTCATTGTATACATAGTTAAATACTTCAACTCTATGTTGTGAAAATCTAAAGAGGATTTGTATAAATGGGAAGTACAATGTGAAGGTGATAAAACAGTCTGAGAACAGTCTTAGTCCTAGAGATAAAGGAGAATGAATTAAAAAAAAAAAAAAAATGTTTACCTTAGGATTCAATCTCAGATGGTCAATATGATTCTGGGTGTGAGCACGCTGTGTCAGCATCTTGTTTGCAGCCAGGAAATAATAGGGAAATATTAAGCCTTGTTATGTCTGGAATGATTTACTAAGATAGAAACCTAGGAGTGGACTTAAGCATCTATATAGCTCTGTGAGTGAACTCCATGGCAAGGCATGAAATTAGAAGTGATTATCTAATTACTGACAAACTTTAAAAGACATTTACTACAATAAGAGAAATATTGTTGTCAAACAAATCCTTTAAAAAGAATTGACTTGTCCATAAATACCAGTATAAATAGTTGAAGAGTGTTAAGATGCAAAAAAAGGCAAAGATGTCTTTAACATAAACACAGGCACAGTATAAAAATACATTTTTAGGAAAAACTTTCAATTTAAAGTACTTTTGGTGAATTTGAACATTTACATATAATACTAGAAATAACACTTTATAGTGAATTTCCTAATGATTTGATAGGATGCTTTATAATCGCAAATAATACTCCAGAGCATCATTAGATATCTGGTAATGAAAGTTTCACAGAAATTCAGTCCCACAAAATTTTACTTGTGAAAGCAATTGTTGACTGAAGTGATGTACTTGCTGATACCTATAGACTGCCTGCGTGAAATTTTATTGGACACAGAATATCTTCTTACGGTAAACATCACTCTACTGAGTATTAAGAATTTCTTAAAGTGTCTTAATTACCTCTAGCTGTTGCAACAGTTCTGGAATGCTCATTTCTTCTTGATTCTCTACTTCCGCAGAATTGAAATAGCTCTTATTTTCTAGAGTGTTGTTCACAATTACTGATTTCCTTAGCAAAACAGGGAAGGATTTTGTCCTTTCAATTGTAGGAACTGAGTTAATATTGTCACTTCTTGGTACTTTAACTTCTGAAGCAACTTCAGAGAAGTCAGGAAGGCAATAGTGAGCTTGACCTTGGCCATATTTGAGCTCCTGATGCGGAACTGTTTTCTTAAACAGGTCTCTCTGTTCTTTCATGTTTTGAAACGGGTGTGTATCTTCATTATCATTAATCAATTGTGAATTTTCTTGTCTGCACCCACACTTATCAGTAGAAGAAAGAGGTTTCTTTGAAACACATGTATTTTCATTTAGCGAATTTTGATTTTTATCACCAGTGTTTACTTCCTCGCGCTTTTCTAAGCGATATTCTTCAAAGTTAGTTGCCCATTCTTCATGCACTAAAGGGCTTTTGACATGTTCTGAAGGCTCAGGTTTGTTCGTAGTGTCATCGATACTTTCAGTAAAGGATGTCTCTGGTATTGTCTCGCATTCAATTAACTGGCATGTGCTTATTAAGTCTCCCTTAGAAAAATGATGCAAAAGGATATTAGACATTAAGTTGGTCAGATGTTCTTTGCTATCTGGTTTACTAAAGCCACCAACAGGTAACTCCTCTTTAAAGGAAGCTTCACTTCCAGGCATTTCAACTGAAATTCTTGTTGTTCCTATGGCACCTCTGTGGTGACTGGAGAGTTCTTCAGGCTGTGGATGAGTTTCATAATTTGCTGTTGCTTTTATGTTTTTGTTATCTCCAGGACAGGTTAAGTTTAAAATACCAGAAATATCTTTTGTACAAGTACAGTCATTCAAATTATCTGAATTATTATTGTATTTACAGGTTATTCCTACCTCTCCATCATAAGGTAAGTCATCTTGTTCCTCATCAGTTGCATCTGTGATACAGCCTAATTCATCTGAAAATGAACTATTCATTTGGGTTTTCACCCAGTCTGACGGTTTGCACTCTTTTGTAGTCTCTATATCCAGTTTACGTAGAATATGAACGCCATTCCTTCTCCGATTTTTGGATAGAGCTTTTATTATTGCATGGATCAAAATCTGTAATGTATGAGTAATAATTATTTTATATTTAAATACATTTGAGAATAAGGTCTGTTTCTGTCTTGTACCTACTGTAGGTTTTTTGAACCATCCCCTGACATGGATGTTTTCTTTTCCTATTTACGCTAGTGTAAGTCTGGATTAACTACTGGAGGAAATAGAAAGACACAAATGACAAAAGCATCGGGAAAAGGAGAATTGAGCTTAGTGCCAGGTAACCGTCCTTGCTTGTTAATCCCTCTGTAGTATTATAGACAAAAAAACTTGGTAACAGAGCCAACAGGGGTACTAGAATTTAACCTCGGTTAAAAAAAAAAAAAGTAATAAAATTCTATTTCTCATACTTTACCTCACCACCATAAAGTTGCTTCAGCCTCTGCACCAGAGAAAAATCGCCAAACTTTTTTTCAATTTATTTCTTACCCCCTTTCATCAGATAAAAAGCAATGAAAGGAGATTGAAGTAATGTACAGTCTTCCCAGCTTCATAAAATACATTGTTTCCCCTTATCTGCAGTCAATAGAAGCAGAAAGAAGCGAACTTACAGCACCCGTTCCCTATAAGCGGTAGTATAGCTGCGCGGCTGTGCTTTCTCGTTCCGCGTGGGAACCGCGGCTGTGCAGCCGGGGCCCAGCCGCTGCTGCTTTTATGGACGCTCCCCCGTTCATTAAAACCCTTTTGCTGGAGTTACGCCGCTGTGGGAACGCGAGCGAGCGCTGTTCCCCGCAGCCCTGGGGGCGGTGTGACGGGGCCCGCCGGGGCGCCAGGTGTGCGGCGGGCGCGGCGCTGCCGCGGTGTCCGCTTCCACGCCGGTAACCCGAGCGCGGCCGCCGGGCGGGGCGGGGAGGAGCGGCGCGGCGCGGCCGGGCGCAGGTGCTGGGGCTGTGACTGCTGCCCCGCCCCGCCCCGCAGGGAGGTGCCCCGCCCGCCCCGCGGGGCCGCCCCTGCCCCCCCATTGGTCCCGATGAATGATGCGGCCTTCCGGCGGCGGGGCGGAGCGTGCGCAGACGGCTGCGGCCGGCGGCGGAGAGCCGTTGGCCGCCCCGCCTGTGGGGGAGGGCGGCCCGGCCGTGCGGGCGCGCGCGCGGGGATTGGTGGGTTCGAAGAGCGGCTGCGCGTGGGCGGGCGCCGCCCCGCGCTCCCCGCCGCGGCGATCGCTCTGGGAACTGCTGCGGCACCGGGGGCGCGCCGGCCCCTCAGCCCCGGCCGCGCCGGCACACAGGTGAGGCGCGGCTCCGGGCGGGAAGGGGCGCCGGGAGGCCCGGTCGCTCGCCGCCTGCTGTGAAGCCGGCGGCGGCTGGGGCGGGGGTCGCGTCGTGGGCGCAGCGGTGAGCGCTGGATGCCAGGAAGGGGGGCTTTGCGGCGGGCGGCTGCCGTGCCGCGCGGGGCCGCCTGGCCCAGGTGGGACGGCCGGGTCCCGCCGCCTGTCAGCACCTGTTCCCGCTCCGCCGTCGGGCGGCCCCCGGTGCGGCTCCGGCGGCCGCGCCAGCTCCTCCGGTCCCGGCTTCATAAGGCTGCAGCGGCCTTTATCGCGGAGCCGCTTCTGAGCGGCCTGAGGCATTGGCGAATAGACCTACCGTGTAGCCAGCTTCGGAAAGCTGCTGTTGGTATGTGAAGCTCGGTATTTTGACTTTAAGTTATACTTCTCCTGGTAGTCGTCGACCTCACTTCTTTGGAAACAAAAGCAACACGTACCTCTGCAACCAGCCTTTATCGACTGTACATCATTGAGAGATCACCCTTGTTTCTCTGAAGTGAGTCAGTAGCAAAAAGGCATTACATCAAATATCTTTAGTCAGTTGTGTTGTGATTAGCAAGACAGATAAGGATGATAAACAGTAAATAAAATTTTAAGGGAGGGAATGAAACAGGCTATTAATGTATCAGGAAAAAAAGGACCTGCAAACATACTGCGAAGAGTGAAGTATACAGGGAACGAACTCTAAACTCTTCAATAATTTGAGTTAGAAATTATGTTGTGCCATATCTAAACTCAAATTGTACTAAACCCAGTCTTATTTATCCACTAGCCTGTAGCCTTTGCTGGTCTAGGTTGTCCCCTTCTTCTTTTGCTTATTCAGTTTTTGAATGGAGGAGCATAGTTAATCAGGAATTCTTCTTTGTCCTTTTGTTGACCTGGTCGCAAAGACACAGATTGTACCCCACCTTGAAGTGGTGGCCTTCCTCCTGCTTTAGAAGCTTTTTCAGCCGAATGTGCTGTTCCTGTTAGATTCTTGCCAGCAGGCTGCAGGGTGCTTGCATCCTGGGTTGCCATGGAGAGCTGCGCAACCATCTCAGAATTTAGAAGAACATGCTGAGTCTTGCATCTCAAAAAGATCAGTTAGATTCTAGTCCCTCCCTAAATTTTGTCTGAAACTTTACACCTTTTGTTTAAGTCATAATCTTATTAGCACTGAAAACGTCAGGAAAAAGGTTATCCTCACAATGCAATCCTCCTAAATTCTTTGTTTGTGTATTTTTATTGTGTGTTTAAACTAATTTGTAGGCCTCTACCAGTGTACCTTCTTACTAGTTCCGTTAATGGTTACCTAGACTTCTGAACGGTGGTTATGCATCCCTCTTCGGAGGGAAGGACTGTATACTTTCAGTTACCTCCGTATAAAGCTGAGACAAAACTTACCTGAAACTTAAGACAGCTTTATTGGACTAGAAGAAACCTATGTGGGTCTTGTCTGTTGCTTTATTTAAAACGCTGTTATTTAAACGCCTGTGTAACTTTTTCAAGCATCTTAAAACTACTTAGGATTGTACATTCCTGCTGCTCTTGCTGGAGAATTAGTTCAGAACTTGATGATTAGAAGGCCAAAGTAATTTTTGAAAAGGTATTGATAGACATCTTACCATTTTGTTCTTGTGCTCTCATTGTCACTTAGCTTTAAAATGTTAATATTTTTTTTCTTTTTCTTTTTTCTGAGGTATTTAGAGACAATTCTTTCTTTACGTAGACCTTCTTTCGGTAGTCAGCAAGCCAGTCTCGTCTATTAAGAATGTTGAGTAAAAGCATTGCAAAAACATAGAAAACCTGTTTCTTTTGGCATGTTGTAGAGGAGAACACCACAATTTTTAAAATAAGTCTTACCTCTTATACTTTGTCAGGATGGGAATTTATTCTTATTTTGCTAGAACTGTTTCTAGTATCAATTCTCAGCCTTTTCTTGTCAGCAAATGACAGCAGACCAATTTTCTGAATCAGTGTTCTTCAGGTCCCCATGCGCAATATAATTTGGAGAGCAGCTTGGGTCCCCACTAGTTAGGAAGGAAAAGTTATATTAAGAAATTGGTGTTTTTTTCTAAAAATAAATGCTATCTGTCCATGGTTTTAACTATTGAACATGTGGGGAGTTTTCCTTGCTTGACACAATTTATCTAGATTCTTCTGTTTTACTTAAAACAGAATCATTTTTAGTTTCTCCTAATTGTCCACTTATTTAATAGCAAAGATATTTATACTTTCCTCTTTTTGTCATTCATTTTTTTGTAGCAGTTGCGTGATCAGTTTCACTTTCCACAGCAGTCATTCTTGCCCAGATCTGGTAACTATGGTCTTGGTTTTAGTAGTTTTTAAAGTTAACATCTTAATGAAATTGTTTATGTTTAAGGAGTAAGTATTGATCTTGTGACTTTCTGAAAGATTAACCTGTTATTGTTATTACTATTCCTGTGAATGAAAGAATGGAGAGATACCACATGAAGAAAAAAAAACCCTTAACTTTTATTTAATAGCAAGTCATCTATGCAATTGATCACATCAAAAAATAAAGTATTATTTTGTGGAACACCATAATATTAGGAATGTAAAATACAGGAAAAAGAGAAGTGGAAAAACTGGTAAGAGACAGTCTGAAACATATGTAGTATTGAACAGATGATTAGTGTCAAGCTGCCTCTTGGGACTCAGATTTGGCAGTGTTTGAAGAATATAGTTCTTGTTCATATAATAACACTTTTGTGTATTATAAACCTTTTACTAATAGGAAGGAAAAACTTTCATGCAGCTGACTTACAGGGAATATAAGCTATACATGATCTGTAAAGAAGCCTCCCTGAATCTTTTTTATTTCTTTACCCTTTCTGTTTACTACATTTTTTTCTACCATTGTCCTGCTAGTATACTGTTAGGAATTTTGTTCCTTGCATGCGGCACTTTGGAGCCTGTATCTTTCCTAGTGATCATTGTTTGTTAGAGGACAGGATACGCTATTGTGGCCAATCGTATTTGTGTGATAATGTGTATATATAGCGGATAAATCTCTGGGCAATGGGGGCAAAAGGGAGTCCAGTTCGGTACTCGCCACATGAACTGAAAAAAATGCTTTGACTAGCTTCTGAATAGATTTGCACCTGCACCCCAAATGTTAGAATAAATATGCAAAGCAATTTACAACTTGGCACCTCAACAAATGTTTTTTTCCTTAAATCTACATAGGTGATGTGCCATAAATAAACTGTACCTGTGTCTAGAGGAAGCAAACAATAAGAAAAAACGCGTTCTTCTCGCTGTAGTATGTGTTCGTTGTGCAGTTTTACAGTTTTTACAGGTTGTAGCTGTGTGTTGTTCAGCTGTAGACTCATCGTTGAGAAGACAGTTAATACTTGCTTTTAATACTTGGGAATTGAGGGACACAGATGATGCACCAAGCAATGCTGCTGGCAATAAACTATCATGGATCATTTCAGTTGTGTAATACAGGTTCTATGAGAGCTCCATTTGCTCCTTGCAGGATGAAAACTTGCTGGAGTGGTAATGAGTTCTTTATGCTGAATGCCTGCTTAATCTCTGAATGAGCGTCACAGCGTGAAATAGGAAATTTGATATAGCAGCTATATTGCTTCACTTAAATTGCTATTGTGTTTTACTGCCTATGATTCTAACGATTTTTTTTTTTTTTTTTTTTAAATTTATGAAATCCTAAGATTCATTTTCCCCTCTCTCTGCAAGATGCTTGTGCAATCTGTCTGTCTTCTTTCTTTCACTTACCAGGATCTCTTTTTAAGAGATGTTACAGGCCAAGAAGGAGCTAAGTGTAACATTTTATTGGAGAGATTTGTGATCAACTTGCTCTGTCAGCTTAAGTACAAATAGCCAACATTTTGTGCTGAACTTTTCCTGTCTGGTGTTCTTTCACATCATATAACATGCTCCATTTCCCAAACTGAAAGTACTTGGGTAAATGTCTTGTTGGCTGGGAGAGGCCTGAGATCTACTATATGTTAATTTGCATGATGAGATTGTCCCTAATAAGCAGAAGTAGCAATGTTCAAATTTGCTTTCAGAACTTGGTAACAAAACTCTTACTGATTTTGTGGCAATAGGATTTAAACTTATGCTAAGAATAAAAGGATCAAAAGTTATTACCTTGCTGTGAATTGTCATTGCAGTCTATTGTGGCATTTAAACTTCAAAATTGCAAACCTCATCTCCAGTTGTGAGATGCTTGGAAAGAAGGCAGCACAATATTTTTTTTCAGTCTATGAATGACAATATGTAAAAACTTGGAACTCATTCTGATAAAATAAAAATGAAGAAATCCTAATACCTTGATGTATTAAATATGTGAAAAATTATCAGCTATTCTGACTCTGTGCTTTTTTTAAGGCAAAGAGAGGATGTTATTCTATTATATTCTTGTATGTGAAATCTTGTTGCATTTAGAATTAGTTTTCAGTTGCCTGATTAGTTTTATTATGGGGATATTGGTTATATTCTGCTGGCACTTCATGTTCTCTTCCTTTCTTATTTTATCATGGTGTGGGATTGCCTTACTTCAGGATTTAAATAGATGGTGTATGTAAACTATCTGCAGGAATATCCTTATAATAAAAATGCTTGTGGTTACTTGTGTTAGCTACACCCAGTTCTTTAACTTCCACACTAGGCAGTAATTACATACATTAAGTAGCAAGCCGATTTCCAGCTAAATACTGATTCTCTTAGAAAAAGGATGTTCTATTCTGGAAAGATACTCTGTGATAGGGGCACTGAGAGGTCCACCTTTGCATCATTGAACATTGATATTTAATACACTCAGCTCTCAATCTAATATGTGCATTTGTTGCTTCTTTGTGTTACTCTACTTAGTGGAAGTATGTGTGCTAGCTGTTGGTTTGTTTTTGTCTACAATACGTTCTAAGGCTGTAAGTCACTATATGGCCTGCATCATTGCCAGATGCCTTAAATATTTCTATTTACAAACCTATACTACACCTTTACTGTGCCTAGTAGGGCATCTTCACATTTACTATAGTTAATAGAATTGGCCTGGAACTATGACAGTACCCTGAATATACTAGCAATGAGGATATATGTTTTTTGTCACTTACGGATTGCATAATTTTCCTAAGTTTCTGGCATCTCTTTCTGCTCGTAATCAATTATTCCATTTTAAGGAATGTATTTACATTTCAATCTGCTGGGTGAAAATAGGGTGTTTAATGTGACTAGAGATACCAGATTCTGGCCAGAAATTTAAATGTTCCTTAACTGAAAGTTTTAAGTTTTTCTTTAGTTTTTGGTATGATAGATGTTTTTCTTGTTGCATAGTGTATATGCAGTTTTTATCTACTGCTTGGGTGTTTCATGTGAAAGGAAGGGAAAACAACTCATAAGAATGCAGGCGAGCTTCTTTCTGACTCAGAGAAGGAGGATGCTTCTGGATTCAGTTATCATGGTTGTTTGGAATAGTTTTTTTATGATCTGGCAGAAGTAACTCATGTCATTAAGACTGCTTGTGTTTTAAGGTTGGTAATTGTGAGTAATAGTGAAAATAATGCTAGGCAATGCTTACTTGTTAAAGGAGGCATTTGCACAACCCTTTAACAACAGAAGGGAAAAATGAATGAAAAGGTTATACAGAGTTTTACATACAGACTTGACATGTTGTGGACCTTTAGCATTACTTAAAGCCCCAAACACTCTGTTAAACGAGGTACTCCACAAACAGAAAGGAAAAAACTTCCACCTAATCTACAGAATAAATGGAAAGTATATACAGGTAATGCTACAGGGCATGTAGAAATGCTCCTAGACTTTTGTTTGCTTTTAACAGAACGTTGTATAAGCCAGGGCATCTAGTCTGCTATGCCAAAAAGAGATGTGAGTGGAGGGAGAATCAAGAGGAATTAGCCTACATGAAAGGGCGCAGAGGAAATGAACTTTCTCTTACTTGTATTTAGAACCCACCATACAGCAAGGTCGATTGGGTTTAGGTAACCAAAGGAATAAAGGAAACCACAAACAAACAATGTTTTTAGAAATAGAGTGATAAATTAAGTATCTCCACTGTTACCACATCTGTCATAATGCAGGTCTGTACTAGCAGTTAGATAATAAATGTTGGACTCTGCTCTGGAGCTGTGTTCCTCTAGTGTTGAGTTCAAGTCCATGCTTTCATTTTTGGCTGTGGATGCAGTGAGATCCTCACTTCATTGTGAGAAAAATTCGTCTCAGAAATGCTCACCACCTGTTAGTGGTTTTGGTTTTTATTTTTTCTTTTAAATCATCTCAAGATTTAGAAGGATCTCATTGCTAGGGCCTTTTTAAAGCTTACTTAAAAATATAAATATAATTTCATAAACTAGTATGGTTTATAATTATGTATTAAACTTGTAAAGTAGTTGTGGGCTTTTATGCAGTATTTTCATTACTTTGTTTCATATAGTTATTAATATTTTCAATAAAATTCTTTTACAGTCCTACTTTGGACTACTTTGGGCTGCTCTGGGCGTACTTGTGCTCCTTTGTCACTAGGGGTTTCTCTTCCTGCAGTCATATTGATGACTGCACCAGTAAATTAAAATACTTGGACAAAAAGCCTTTTCTTCCATTTGGGTAAATACAGTGCTAGAAACAAATTGAGGAGAGAAGTGAAGAATAGCATCAGTTGCATCACTCAGGAGTTCCTGACAAATAGTGATAGTGTTTGTGTAATTTTTCATTTAGCAATTATTTTAATGTTTTGAGGGGGATGTCATGAGTGTCATAGCTCCTATTAGTATTTTTCTACTCTTATAACCTCTGTGCTTCTGTTGACTGTCTAGAAAGACTGCTGGTTATACTGAAGTAATTAAGTCTTGGGCATTAACTGGCTAAGAAGGAAGATGAAATTTTATAGATAATGGAGTCAAGTTTCCATACCTCACTATAGTAATTCTGTTCTTTTGATTCATAAAAGGTAGTTAGCTATGCATCGACCAGTTCTGGTGATAAAATGCCTGTCTAGCCTTACGCTGTCAGTTACAGGTTTTTTTATTCTTTTTCCAGCCAGGAACTGATGGTTTCGTATATAAAAGATAGCTTTGTCCACATGGTTTGGGTAAAGGGAGGAAACTTCATATTCCTTCTTCTATTAGTACGCTATAAGTGAAATTCCAGGCTTGTGGAACAGTGGGATGGTAGGATTCCTGTTTTGTTGAAAGAACGTCACGTGTGGCCCAAAGCCGATATAATACCCACCCCTTCCACCCATTTTAGGATTGTCTGCAATATTCAGTAATGTGTCTTAGTTTCATATGGGCCCATATTTATAAGTCAGCATGGTAGATATAATTGGGGTGGAGGAGGAAGCATCTGAATCAAGAACATTAGATAGTGGTATTAATTTATTTGCAGCTTGTCTGATGAGTCTGATAGCAGAGGATGTGTTAGGCTGGGTCTTTCCCGTGATTACAAGCTCTGCAGAATCTGCTTTCTCAGACTCACGCCTAGGAGGAGTGTCTGAGGTAGTTGTTTACGAACCTCAGCTTTCCTGTTCTGTCCTTTAGATGCAACCCGTTAATGGCTGATGTAAGCTGCAGTTGGATTGTATGCTGCTTGTAGTGTATGCTGCTAAGCCCATCCTTTAAAAGAAGCCTCGTGGTTTATTCTGGGGGAATCTGCTCCATATATAAATCCATGAGGAGAAAAAGGCAGTATTTCAGAGCAGGTATTGCTCCATGTCATCATTGACCCTGAATAAAACTTCAATTCACTTCATCAGTGAAGGTGTTTTTGATGTGCTGTCAGCTGATCAGCTGTTGAATTTACATTAAAAGTGGTGCAGAGAGGAGTTTAAAATTAAGCTTCCAAGAGTAACCACACTGGTCTTAGTCCAGTGTTTCTTGTTATCTGCATGATCCACTCTCACAAGTAGTCACTTGTCCTGTGCTGTGCTCAAGGTTTGGAAAAAACAGCTTTTTCCCAACATAGCACACAGTTATTTTCACATATAGGTTCATTCACAAGGGAATGTTTATTGTTACAGAAATGCTAATGATGACGCTGTTTACTATGTAAATACAATGTTAAACTTCATATAGAATTTTAAGGGTTTTTTTTTTTGGCTTAGTTTAGGCTTATTTGTTAATTCATGTGAATTTTAAAAATATCCTTGGACAGCACTGAAGACTAAAATTATGGTTTGTCTAGTTCTGAGTGTTCCTTGTTGTACTATTTGTGTTTATATGCTGGTTTATATTTTGAAGGTCTGGAGCCAAGCTAATCTCTGTATTTCAGTAATAGAACTGTCAGTATGTTTTTGTTGTTGTTTAGTCTGTCTCTTTCTCCATAGGGTATGCAAAGCTCTGCTTTGTTTTTAGATAGTCCAGTTCAAACTTCTTTTCCTTTTCTTTCACCCATGCTATAGCCTCTTCCTGAAAGGAAATTCAAACTGAGTTCACCGTTGGGAAATTTGCCTTAATCTTGAAACGACAAATCTCTGTAGCTAGTTTTTCTAAGGAAATACAATTTGTGCAATTGTTTTGCCTCTATCTGTATTTTTCTCTAGTAGCTTTTGAATCTCTCAGTCAGTGATGACTTCATTTGGCAGATGCTCCTTTCCTGTAGCTTTGTGAAAAATAGCAGATGGGTAGAGAAGGCATTACTTGATGGTCTCCTGTAGGGAAAGGCAGAAAGAATTGAACTGTTAGGTATTCTGTTTGTCAGCCCCCAAGTGACCAGTCAGCATATGTCAGCCAGTCAGCCATGTAACTGTAGATAAGCAAAGCAATACTTCTGATCATCTGACAAACTCCAGAAAGAAAGGTATGGGTTGAGGGAAAGAGCCAAGGAAGCTGCAGAATTTACTGTTTTAAGGAGATGCAGGGGAAAAACAATCTCCCTCTCCAACTGTATTGTCATTATTGGTTCCATATACTGCCAATAAATAGTTTTCTGTTGTTTTTCTGATTCATTTTCACTTGTGTGGAAATACGGTATTCTATCAAAAGTTAAAATGAAGGGGTCTATCGTAGACGTTCAGTGTAACTAAGAACTGCAAACTGATTGAAGTGATTGTCTACCATTGCGATAAAATTCATAGTATGTAATCAAATCTTTTCTGAAATGGAAAATGCCTTAAAACATGAAACGCTTGTTTGGAAGTTGTAATAACTAGGACAATTAGCTTGCATAACGGGCTTTTGAGAAAGAAATTGCAGCTATGGTTTTATTTCTGTCAGGGACTTGAAATGTACTGATCAGAATTGAAGATGGGAGAGTCTTCGTTTTTTCTGTGATTTTTCTTGAGAGAGAGTGAGCCTCATTCAAGTCTTAGCATATATATCACTGATTCAGTTCAGTGATGTTAATGGAAGGTTGAGATGTACTTTCTTTGAATATCAGCCATTAGGTCTTGGTTCCCTTTCTGAGAACACTGATAATAATTTTATGAAAAATACTGAGCAAGTCGAAGCGTGATAGTATTTCACTTTTTAAAGCGTTGTTATGTGGGATTCCTTTCAGTATGTAACATTAGTATTTTACCATGTTTTTTTAATTTAATTGTAAAATTTGTAGAAGTTAACAGGTTTTATGCCATTTCAGAGAATCAAGTTAAAAGTAGTTTCACAGAATTTAGTAAGGAATTAAGTATTAAAACCTCATGCCATGCAAACCCCAAGCTTCTATATATAGCTTCTATATAAATCTGGGATTTAATAGAAAAGAATGAAAAGTGACTTTTTAACAGTGAGAAGTACATTTTTTAGATAAAGCATTGAATTGAGGCAAAGTTAGCTTTTTACCGATGGTTTAATTGAAGATCCTTTAGCTGTCTATAGGCTGTGTGGATGAGCCCTAACTATGGCTCACCATTTTCTTCTAATAATGAGCTGATAAAGTGCATGTTTTGTCTATTGTGGGGTATAAACTGGCTGCCATATTTGATTGCCTAACCTCTGCCTTGCTGTATTTGACTGGGGGGGGGAGAGGTGGGGGGGTTGGTATCATACTGCTGTGTAATTAGTAACACTAGTTCAGTTAATTTTCCACTTCTGAAAGAGGCCGTCTTTTTTCTGTGCACTTTTTTCTGCTACCTTGAAATTACAAAAAAGCTTGGATTCCTGCATTTGATAACTGGAATAGTAAAATTGTGCACTTTAAAGTTGTGTAGACAACTTCGATTTTCTATTTATACTTTCCTGAAAGGCAGCTCTTTAACACGGATATGGATTTTGCCTTGTTTTAAGGTGTGGCGAGGATAAATTTAAAGCAGCTACTTTGCATTAATACAGATTTTTTTCCTTGTAAGCACCAAGTGCTTTTTTTCATGCTGCATGAAGTTTTAACTAAAAATGCAAGTTTAGGAGAAAGCCCATTTCGCTGTTAGATACACTGATAGAGTAGAACTTCTGATTTCCATTAATTCACTAGGCCTTTCTGCTGAAGTACTGTGTCCTCTGAGTCAATGTCATGTTGATCAGCAGCTCAGGAAAGGCTTGGTTACACAGAGATATTCTGAATAGTTAAGGTGCATCAGTTGAAAGAGCAAGGCTTAGTTTGCCATAGCGTAATCCTCCCAAGGCCAGTTTATGCCTGAGAGATACTGTCTGTGGAAGCGTTCATTGATTTCCGCCTCCTGAACTTTGAATTCACCACTCTAATTAATATGCTTTAAGTTTGCTTACTGATAACATGTTGGTGTGGCTGAAGGTATAACTTGACATCCTAATGAGTTATGGGTGAAGGAAGTGAGGTATGAAGACCAGACCCAGTAATTTTTGTTGGATCTGTGATCATGATGTATTGGCCAACTCGGGTGTGTCTGTATCACCCTCCCAAGACCAGGAATGTGCCGTATGGCCAGTGAGGAGGGAAGAAAGCAGGAATAGTGATTCCAGCTGGTGGGAGATGGTGGCATCGGTCAGAGGATGAGGGTAAGTATGAGGACAGAAGCGTAGCTCAGATAAAATGAAGTTATAAACAGCTGATGTGAAATGTACTGCTAAAAATAACTGATATTTGCATAAATGCAGTCATTCTGATGTATTTTTAAATATAACTCTGTTTTTTTAATTGTTTGGCTTTTTATTTTTAAAAAAGCTTCTTAAAACAAATTATTCAGTGAATTACAGTTACGGTATAAATATACAAACAAATTACCCCAGTCATTATTTCATGATCCATGGCAGTTGCCAAAGTACACACTTTTTAGTTTGTGGCCTGTAGTAATTTGCATGAGTGTATCCACCTGTGGAAGAGAACTTTCAATTCCCTTGCATTTGCTGAGCACCAGGAATGCTCATGGATGATTGCTGTTGACTGGGTGGCTTACAGCTATCTGCTCATATGAGTTACCTAATTTGAGGTTCAGACAAACTTCTGGAGAGCAAATACCTGTAACACAGTCTTCCCGGTATGTGGGTTGCAATGGTATTGTAAACTGCATGTGTCACACTTTGTAATTGCAAAAATACACACACACCCACTTGTTGATGCCAAATAATTCTAATGATGAGCATGGAAGGGCAAAAGAGTTGTTTGACTGGAAGAATGTGGATGGTCTGTTTGAGGGGTGCTGTCAAGGTAGAGCATGATAGGAAGCATGAGTCTTCACACGTGGTACTTGGTAAAACTAACGAGCGGGAAAGGCATGGCCTACATCGACAACTAAAAATAGAGGGGGTTGCATTTTCTTCTGGTGACAGCTTTAAATGTGAGCTCTGCTCTTTTGACACCTCTGCAGTCTCTTGATGAAATATGCATTTGTGAATTACACAACGATATGTTTACTTGCAAAGGAAGGTAATATTAGTACTGAGCAATAAATAGGTCAACTCCTCTACCAAAAATATACTTAAAAGTGGGTAAACTTTGAATACAAAGTTTCTTTTCTGTTAATCTTTTCCCTGGCAGCCTAAACATGTCTAACATTTGAGTGCTGCCTGCTGCAATCCCTTTGAAGCAGAGTTTGGAGCTCATATGACAATACTGCAGCATTTTGGAACGTGAAGCTAGTGTAAAAAAAAAACCACCAACCCAAAAAACCCAAACAAAAAAACCCAAACCAACCCCCCCCAATACCTCCTCCCCTTTTCTTCTGGGAGCGGGGAGGGGAAAGGGGAATGGGGAATAGAGCTCAAACCTCTTCTGGCTTCTGTGCTCATGGTGTTCTGGGTGGGATGATCTCCAGAATGGATGATCTCCAGATGGGATTGTGTCAGCCAGTTCTGACTACTGTGGGACTTCAGCAAACTGTCAGGGTCTCAGCAGTACTGTTTACATGTAAAGCAGTTTGTGGTCTGTTTTACATTATGCCTTGCATTCTGTAGCTTTCATCCCTTAAGCTTTTTGCTTAAAACTTTATGAGGCCAAAGAATACTAACAAGGGTAAATTACTGGAAGTTTCCAACAGAAAAGAGAGTGTTGTTTTTTGTTCAACTGTCTTTGCTTTCTCGCTTGCCTACAGGAATTGCCATATGTATGTGGAAGGCTTTGGCTCTGGCTTTAAGTTCTTGATTGACACTTCCTGCTTGGCAGCAGTAGTGTTATGCTTTTACATCAGCTGCAAATGGTTATGAGTTATTAACTGACTATGAGACTTCAAGCCAAGCATCTTGTGTTCCCTTTGCAGGAACGCAGCTGAATGGAGCTTAAAGGGCCACAGATGAAAGAACTTGAACACGTGTCTGAAGGTTTAAGATGTGTCTGACAGTGACCTCCTTTCCTTAGTAATAAAGAAGAGTTTTTCAACAGGAGCTTAGGATATCTTTACTCCAACTTATTAATAATACTAACTGGAACGGTGTTCTGACAACAATTCTCCATAGTAAAGTACTTACCCTACTACAGAACAGTGTTGTTTCTCTACTGATAATGCAACTCAATGGAGGAAAGTAATGTTTTGATAAGCATGCGTGAAGATCGTTCCTTTCATGTGCGATACAGGTAAGACTGTATTCATTTTAGTATGGATGAATAAGTGCTGTTAGTAATAGAAAACTAAACAAGTTGCAACAAATAGTTTGGTATCTCTGTTACTAGTGTTATTGAAACTGAAAGTTAAAATCACTTTTTTTTCTTGATTTTTGAACCATGAAAATTCACTTTTTGTTATATAGTTAATTATATTAGTATAATTACATGATTGTATAGTACTGGAACGTGTGCGGTTGCAGAATAGTACATGATTATCTGTATTTCGTTGTATTTCTGATAGAATGATATGAAGTATGATCCCTGCATGGTAATACATGCTCTCTCTTCTTTTAGCTTTTGGGCTGCATATGCAAATTGTTGAGTTGTCTGCTAAAGTTCTCTGTACTTGTCTCATTATTGCTTCTATGAATGATGAATTTTTAGGTGCGCTGTCACCTAGAGCAGTGTTTTCCTTGTTTAAAATAAAGAGATTTGATTGATAGATAGAAACTGCTTTGATACTTGGACTAAAAAAGTAGTGTTATTGCAAGTCAAGAGGATATGTGATTTTCCTTCTGAGAGCTTTAATCATTTTTATTCTGGAATCCCCTTTACAGACCTGAGACAACATGTTAGCATTGCAGGCTCCCTCTAATGAACCTGAACAAGAGAAGCATTGTGTAGTGCACGGTATTTGGATGGCTAGTGTTTGGAAGGGTAAATCTTGCAGCTCATTCAATAGGAAGCGACACTGGAACACTGGAATGATTGTTTTAAAAACAAGTAAAAAGCGTGATTCTTGGTGTGTTCTCCCCCCACCCTCTCCCCTGGTCATTCTTGCTTTGGAGGCCTTTTCTGTGGTAGCTAACAGGAAGAAGGCACTACCCTTATTTGTAAGATAGCACATACTACGGCTTAAAATTAATCCTGAAAATGTTCTGAGTGTGTTAGCTTGCTGTTAGATTGGTCTGCGCTTCCATTTCGTAGAAGCACAGTGTTAGTTCTGGTTAGCAGTGCAGTCAGCAGGAGGAGCTTTTTCACAGTCAGTAGGGAGAAAATTAGCAAATAAACTGTAATTTACTCTCTGCTCTCTTTATTTTGCTAAAATCTTTATATGGTTGGTGGCTTTGACAGCAGGAATCCCTAAGTGTGTGAGTATGATATTTCTTCTGTGGTAGGTGTTTCTTGAATGTATCTAACTCCCAGCATTCCTGTAACGTGTTTACCCACGCTGTTGCTGATGCGCTGGGTCCTCCCCATGCAACTGTGGAAGATCCTTGCTCACTCTTCAATACAAGCAGGAGCTGTTCAGGGTACTATTATGGAAGGAAATGGATGAAGAAAGACAATTGTCTGGTTTAAACTGACACGCCAAAAATAACTTCAGAAATATTGGCAAGCACAGTCAGGGCAAAATGTCTTACTACTTTATGCTCTATTTCAGTACAGGCTTGAATGATGCTGATAAATAAAAAACAATAAAAATATTAATGGCCTTATTAAACCTTTCTGTAAGAACTGTAATCTGATGAACATTTAAAAAACACCAAGGCATAATACTTTTAATTTTTAAAAAAATTAAACTTTTCTAAAACTTAGAGAAAACACAAATTAATTCAGTATATTAAACTGGGATTTTATGATGATTTAATTTAATAGCTATAATTTGGGAAGATGTTATTCAGTTGTAGTTTACAATTTAATGCAGCAGAGAATAGGCCTTAAATTACTGGTGGTGGTGGTGTTAGTTGTCAATTTTTAAAATTCTTTGCCTACAGGTATTGTCCCAGGCTCGGTTGGCTCTCAGGCTGCTTTTTTCTTCCCACTGGTATTCCAATAGAACTGACTTTAAAAAAAAGCTGGTGGCCCACTCCTAAGGAAAGGCTTTACTACAGTCTCTTTCTTACTGTGCAAGCTGTTTCTTTCTCCCCACTGTAGTTGACCAGTATCACTTTAGCAGCTATAAAAATGCTTATGCTGGTGGAAGGAAACCTATATTTTTTATTCTTATGTTGTTTAGTGACTGAAAATAAAATGCTGATATCAATAAATGGGACTAATAAGTGATCTATAGAGTAAATATTTGTAGAACTCGCTTGTTTTGGCCTGTTAAATTAATACACCAAAAACTTGTAACTGCTTTTATCTTGACTGGAGCAAAAGAAGCCAAAATTATTCTTGTTGTCTTGTATTGCCTTATTTCTTACCAATTTTCTGTTCTTTATTGTAAGATGAGAACAGCTGAAGAAAGGGAGACTCCAAAATGGGAGGAAAAAACCAGAGAGGCTAGGGTGGAGGCATGTGCATAGAGGTTACATCCTTACAAGTATAAAGGTTCAAAAGAGAATGTGAAGAAGGTCAGAGAAGAATGGGGGGGAAGGAGAAAAGGGGAGGGGGGAGGAAAAAAAAGAAAAGGGAGCCAGGCAAGATGAAAAGCTTAGAAGGACAGATAAGGATGAGGTAGTTTTACAAATGAGAAATTATTCAGGAGATGCCAACCTTTCAGAGAACAGGTCCAGGCAATTATAAACAGAATAACAAAACGAAGCCCTGTATGTGTATTTCCACAGTAATATCTGGAAGACCATTATCCTGTTTAGCAGGAACAGAATTTCATTAGAAGTACACAGATGAATGGGCCTTATTCTCTTCTCGTCTCCGCGGATTCAATGTGGCTTTTGTTTAGCCATGGGGTGTTGAATAAATAAGTAATTCAATTCAGCCCTGGGAACAGAGAAAGTAATTTCATATTCTCCTTGTAACTATTTAATGACTTCCTAAAACATTGATAACCTAGCCCTGTCTAGTCTGCTGACATACTATTTAACCATTAGTAGTGACAGTTAAAGCCTCTGAGAACATTCCTAAGAGGTGATGGTGTTTTTGACTGGAGAACACCTATGTAAATTTTTTCTTTTTTCTTTTTTTAAAAAAAGTGGTGTTAATTTTCATAGCAGTCCTTTAAGTAATGGAGGGAAAAAAAACCAAACCAAACCTCTTCTGAGTCCAGTTTTGGTACTTGATGGATAAGCCTAGCAAACTTTTAAAATAACTGAATGGTTTCATAGCTCTTATATAACATGAATAAAATATTAATATTGGGCACAGGCAACTGTGGAAATAAATATTTCATTGTCTCTGTTCTTTTCTTTTTTATAGCTTATTTAGACTTTGAAATTGTAGAAGGTCAGTAAGACTGGATCCAAATGGAATTATAGTTTAATTTGCTGTACAAATTCTAGCAACCTGTTAACACAACTTTTCTAGAGTTGCACGCAAGACTAGTATTCAATTTTGATTTCTTTTTTACTCAAACAATTACTAATTCCCATTCTCATTTACTTCCTGTAATTCTGGTTGAATTGAAACACTCTGTAGTAACAGCTGATTTTCATCAGCCTGGGTATAAGCCTTAGCTTCATAGTTATTTATGTTCTGTATGCAAAAACCCAAATCTTTAATTTTTGTAAGTCATATTAAGTCTGGATTGCAAAGTTAAAAGATTATATTTCAAATTCCTTGATGAATTGGTAATGCTGCCTTAGCATTTGGCAGTCTTTGGCATAGTGTGAAGTGAATTGAATGCAATGCGTCAGAAGAATTACTGGTCCATAGCATTCTCTGGTATTATCTTTGTACCTTTTTAAGCTGTACCTTTTCTTCATTGATTAGGTGGCTGATGCGTCACAGTTGCAAATCAAAACATGATTTTTTTAACAGGATAAATTCACTTACAGAACTGGAGTCCAGTATCGCATTTTGACTATTATTATGTCACATACACATTTTGCTGAAAACTCTACCCTTTTTAGCCGTTCAAGCTAAAAATCTAAAGAAATGAATGTGATTGTGTAATGGTCTAAATCTTCGCACTAAGGAGCACCATATTTTCTAGCTGTCACTTTAATTGGACATGTCAGTTAACATGAGGTGCCCGGAGAGAACCTCTTTGGATAGGATTAAGATTACCCAGTGAAGTGTTTTAAGTCTTAAACCTTCAGTTGCTGATGGTGTAATCGTTTCTGCCTGTACTTAACTTTACTTAATCATTTCTGCCTTTTTCTGTCTTACATTCAACACATGCACAATGTAATAAAAAATGGGTGGTGCGTTCTAGCAAATAGGAATGCTTTAACTTCCCTGAGAAGAGTTTCCAAGCCTAAAAATACTGCATGTGTTATGGATATCCAACCTGAGAAGTTGGGCCTGGGAAGAACTTCACGCCTGACTTATCATTTGCTGTCTGCATCTTTACCAACTACCAAGCATACAGTATTTTTAATTGCAAAAGTTAAATATGTCTGTCATCTCGTTGTGCTTAAGTTGTGGAATGTCGAAGACCAGCAGGTATGGTACTATTTTGTGTTGGTAGCTTATTTTACTTATGATCCAAATTCTTCTAGTTATCTTGAAAGTTGGTGGATTTTTCAAAAATATTTCCTTCTTGCTCAAATTTGAGTAGAATGTTGTATAACCTATTTTTTTTCTAATTTAGAAAAAGTAAGAAATGTAAACATTGCGGGTATGATAAATACTTCATCACTACGTCTTGCCAGAACAGCTGTCTTCTGCTGTTGCCATTAAAATAACTTTTGGAACAGCAAACATTTGATTGTTGCTGTTACTGATCTGTGCATATGAAGGGAAATGGTTTTAGGAATAGAATTCTAAATGGTTTATTCTTACAACCAGGTAAATATAAAATGATGACATAACAAGGATATCTTTAATTACATAAAACGTTCTGCTTTGGAGTGCAAGCCCTTATACTTACTGTCTAATCCATCTTGAAGAAAAATTCAAAGCAATATACAAATTTACAAAGTTGATGTCCGCTTTTTGGCAATATTAACACTTTTTAAACACTTGCAGAATGTCTCTTACTGAGTTTTATTTTTGAAAAATCTTTTAAAAGTAGAATGATGGCGTTTTTGCAAGCTTTTTAAAATGCATGTGTCTTGAAAAAGCTAGGGGTCTGTGTTGCTTCAAGATCAAGACCCTGAAGAAGTCTTCCTTCTCATCCTCCTCTCCCCTACCTCCTTCGCATCTCAGAACTGGAAAGTAGGAAATGTTTGTATACAGTTGTTAACACTTATTGAAATGTTACCTTTTGTACACCTGAATTCACAGTAGCAAAAATACATAAGAATGTTTTTTGGCAGCTGCAGTTCTATAACGTCGTCTTTGTTCACTGTTCAATATGTAATCTTTTGCAAATTCTGCTATAAATTCATTCATGAGTATCTTCTTTACTGCTTGCAGTATTTTGTACCTGAATACTTACACAATTACTTGCGCATAATAATCAAAAATATTCCAGTGCCTTCTGGAATGATGGCATCTCAGTTAAGTAACTTGGATTGACATACGTTTTGTTGTTAATTCAATTTAGATCCTTTTCCTTTACCCTCTGAGAATTTTCATAGCAGTGCCACTATATGAAAAGATGAAATGCCAAGGAGTATTGAATTACATAAGAAACAATTTTGGGAAGAATAGTCATGGTCTTTGATACACAGGAATATTTGAATTTTAGTATTTTTTTTTCCGTATGACATTTTGCAGGTAACTATGACATCAACCTAAAAATAACAGTGTTTACATTTTTCAAAATCAGTATTTGCCAAGAATACCTTCATTTTTAGTTACTTTTCTGAAATTATCTAGATGGGGAAAACTCTGCAATTTTGAATCCTACAGGTGCTATATATGGATAAAGGAGTGTTTGGATTTCCTCCCTGAGACTTAAAAAGAAAGAAGAAGAAAAAAAAGATGATGCTGTTTGTTCTAATGTTGTGTTTGCTCATCACTGTTGAAGTTGCAATTTCCATCTCTGCGTTAGTTTCTGCGATGATACAGCACCAAGCTCATTGCTTGTACTGTGGTGGTGACTCCCTGTCCTAAACAAATAGAGACCCTCTGAGTAAAATAGCATCTTCAGAACTCAGGTTATTGGACAAAGTACTACATTTAGAGTGACCGTTTGTCTTTTTACTTAAATTGTGCAGGATGGAGGCTTCCTGCCTAGAGCTGGCTTTGGAAGGTGAGCGCCTGTGTAAAGCAGGAGATTGCCGAGCTGGTGTATCTTTCTTTGAAGCAGCTGTTCAGGTTGGAACTGAAGATTTAAAAACACTCAGCGCTATTTACAGCCAGTTAGGCAATGCCTATTTCTACTTGCATGAATATGCAAAGGCCTTGGAATACCATCACCATGATTTAACTCTGGCAAGGTAATCTTGTGTCTTTCTTTAACCATGTCCTCCATTTCATCCCATTCTTGTAGAGATGAGCAGTTGACTGTTCATTTTCCTACCAAACCCTGCTATTAATACCGGATAATGAGTGAATGTGGTGATGGCAGAGGGCCGGGGGCCTGACAGGTAACTTGATTGCCCTTTAACCTGGGAGCTAATACGCGGTCTAGCACCATAATCCTAGTACTGACTGAGGCCTCACCAGGTTTGTGGATAATTAAGTGGCTTCTTTAAATCCACCCTTTCTTTACCCTTTCCTCTTTCTAAAACTCAGTGTTTCTGGTTCTCCGGAATGTTAAGCTGGCTCTCTTGTTTACTAGACAGAACTCATGCATGTTTCTCTGTGTAAAACTCATAATATAATATTGTGAAATCTAAAAACCCTATGCAATTCATATGCTATTTATGCATCTGACTTTTAATGATTTGGTATAGATCCAATAAAACACACAGGCACCTAATGTACTTAACCTCAATTTAGGCACAAATCTATTCTTCCCCCTGCCTTAACCTGCTCAAGTGCTGTAACCTTGTGGGAACTTGTTTTGTTGTGTTATTCCCCCAGTATCGCAGCCTGAGTGGTTCAGTTGCAGTCTTTTGCCTTAGTCTCATGTAGAATCTAGAAATGTAGCACTACCTCTGAGCTTTCTGGGAGACCAGTACGTCTTGTAAATAATATAAGACTTTGATAGTCACGTAAAATTCAGAAGGTGTTAAACTCTCTCTCTAATGCTGGGACTGTCTTTCTACATAATCGTTAAGGATGTTCTCTTTATTCTCTTCCTAAAATAAGTGATTTTTTTTTTTTTTAACGTTAAATAGATGATCAATACCATGAATACTAGCAGTTGCACAAACAGCACCAACAAAATTAAATGTCTGTAACCACAGATAGAACAGTGCTTATGTGAGTGCGTTTTAGATAGAAAATGAACTGAATACATACCCATTTACATGGTTGTAATATCTTTTCATAAATTCTTCTGATTGTCTACCATACATTGATCATCTGCTTGGTTTCAAATTGTACACTATTTACTGGGTGCTTTATTTCTGCAATTTTAGGACAATTGGAGATCTACTGGGAGAAGCTAAAGCTAGTGGGAATCTGGGCAACACCTTAAAAGTACTTGGGAATTTTGAAGAAGCTATTGTTTGTTGTCAAAGACATCTGGATATTTCCAGAGAGCTTAATGATAAGGTAAGAATTGCTTAGGAATCTGGAAGTAAACTGCTAATACGTATTACTGACCCCTGTTGTATCGGTAATGAGTGCGCCACCTTTCAGGGGGAAGTAAATACTGAATATTCAATTATTTCTTCTAGACAGTAAGAATCTTTTAGTTGTAAGATAGTTATTTGCACCTGGAAAACTATAGATCCAGATGAATAAATACTACCTTGGTTTGTGTTGGTTGTTGTTTTTTTTTCAGTTTTTATTTTTAATGACAATTGTCCTCAAGAATTATTATGTATCTTGTCCCTCAAAAGGAAGTAGTTTGCAAAACAATTTGATTGAGGGATGTGACTGGGTGGGAGTAAGGTGGGTGATAAGAACATGTTCAGAATGGGCAGAGCATGTGTTGACAACTAGTTAACAAACTTTTTTTGCCATCTGTGGATTGTGCTAATAGTTGTTGTGACACAAGACTTTGAAGCATAAAATTTTAATGCCTTATTTCACTTCTGGTTTAGGTTGGAGAAGCGAGAGCACTGTATAATCTGGGAAATGTGTATCACTCTAAAGGGAAAAATGTAGCTAGTGCTGGGACTCATGATCCGGGGGAACTTCCAGATGATGTGAAAAATGCTTTACAAAAAGCTGCGAATTATTATGAGTAAGTAGTAGCTTTAAATGTTGGGGATCGAGCGGATCTGATCATCTAGTTCATTAGAATATTGGGACGTTTGTGGTGTCGTGAACTAACCTGTGGCATGCTTCTGTTCAGAACAGTGGTACCTGTGAATTTTTTCCCTTTTAAACTGGAGAGTGCGCTATTTTTTTGTTATGCCCTTATTTTTAGTGTACCTCTTATTACCTGGTAAGTCCTTCCCTTATGTTAGAATCCAGTAGTACTCTTCAAACCAGACTGAGACAACAGGACCTCGGCATACTTGTATATAATGTCGCTCTGTAACTAGGAGCGAGCGCACCAGCTTGAGTGAGAATGCAGTTAAGTTCGGGATCTCACAGGAAATGTTTCCTACTCAGTAGACGATTTATGGTTGCATAAAGGCCATTACAATAGGCCAAAGTAGAATACCTCTACCTTTTCCTTTATATAAATGGGAAGATTTTTTAAAAAATTATCATTTAAATGACTGTGAGGGAAAAAAACTCTTAAAAGTCACTATTCTTCCCCTTCTCACTTCCCCCAAAACAGGGAAAACCTGACGATAGTAACAGAGCTGGGTGACAGAGCAGCACAAGGACGTGCCTTTGGAAATCTGGGAAACACACACTATCTTCTGGGCAACTTCAGGAGCGCAGTTTTAGCCCATGAACAGGTACAACAATGTGCTAGTAAGGAATTCTGTTCTAGCAAAGTATCACCAGTTGCTCCTGATGTTAACGACGTGTATTGTGTTGGATCTTGTTGCAAGCTTTTTAATGCAAGTTTTAAATCTTAACAGCACAGCTTCAAGTTTGGCTGTTCTTTTCAAGCATTGTTGGCCTAAAGAACAGATACAGGTGCATGGTGGAAAAACTATGAGCAGGCGTTTCTGTATGCAAATGTATGTTACAAGGTACAAAATTGAGTAAATAATGCAATTATTTCACATTTTTAAGCGTCTCCTAATTGCAAAAGAATTTGGTGATAGATCAGCGGAAAGAAGAGCATACAGCAATCTTGGAAACGCCTACATCTTCCTGGGTGAATTTGAAACCGCTTCCGAATACTACAAGTTAGTTGGCTGCTTATAAATACGATTTACATCTCTCCTTGTACAGTTCACTTCTGTTGTGCCTGCTACTTTAGCTCACTGTAGAATAGCCATCTCTTCAACCTCTACTTAGAAACAAGCTGCATTTGTTTAGGAAAAATAACATTTTTCCCTAGTTGTTTTAACTATTCTGGTTCTTATAAGGGAGGGGCAGCATTAATCTTTTTTATTCTTTTTGACTTTGTTGTTACTTTAAATAGATTCTTCTCAGCACTGTGGACATCTTTCTGTTGATAGGCATTTATTCCCCTGATTCTAGCACCAAGCATTACTGTCAGCTCTTGGCAAGTTCTGGAATGATCTGAATAACTTTAATCCCCCCCGAGATGGGTCGCTGTCACGGGTATACTCACTAGCTGAGATAGGTGGTGCACGTCAACATGATTTTACGTATTTAGTCTGTATTTTCGATCAAGACTTTTTTCTTGATCTCTGCACCGCTCAGCAGTTGCTGCTGTAACTTGGGAAAATACAAGCTCGGCAAAAATACAGTATAGGTGTTATTAGCGTCTTACATGGATTTGAGAGCTTACCCGTTCTTTTTTAAAAGGGAAAAAAAGCCTCAGTACTGAGCAGATTCCTCTTAGCGCATGAATTCTTCTTACCCAGCAGGGGCAGGCTGGCCTGGTGGTTATAGGTCTGTCTTGCTCATGTTGATGGAGAATATACAGTATTTATGTAATGCTGGTACTAAACTGTTTCAAGTGCATGCTGTCAGGAAAACGGCTATAAATTATTGATGAAGCAGTAAATTAAAATGAGAAGATGCTGTTTTGAGGGGTCAGTCTGCTCTCTAATAAAGTAAATGGAAATAGGATGCAGTGGAGGGGAGCGGAAGACAGTTAAAATCTTGGAAGAGTTTACAAGATAGTAATTTATTAGCAGCTATTTTGCCACCCCGCTGTCCTGATTTGTTTGATTTGTATAATTGATTTTTAGTTGTGCAAGTATACTTTCAAAAACTTTTTCTTACAGTGATTTTTGAGGTGACTGACCCTTTCTTTCAGGAGGACGTTACAGCTGGCTCGACAGCTTAAAGACAGAGCTGTGGAAGCACAGGCCTGCTACAGCCTTGGAAACACATACACTTTGCTTCAGGACTATGAAAAAGCAATTGATTATCATTTGAAACACCTTGTGATTGCTCAGGAATTAAACGATAAGTAAGCCCTAAGAGATTGTTTAATGTATGTCTGACTCTTAAGCCAAATCCTGTTACCTCTAACTCTGCTGTCGTTGTTCTGTGTATGACAGCTGAATTAATGTGAGTTCCCTACGATGCTGGGCTCCAGTTTTCATATGGGGGAAAAAAAATTGCTCATGAAGGTGTTGCAGCTAATGAGTCTGAGATGAAAGAGGAATTGACGAATGACTGTCTCTACATCTTCTTCTGTCAGCATCTTCTTTGTAATTTAAGGAAAAGAAAAGCAGATCTCTGTTGTTTTTCAGGACTTCATTATAATAATTTTGCATACCTTCGCAAGGATACGTCTCCAACTTTTCCACAAATTAAGAATATGGGAAGGGATGGGGCAAATAATGCTTATTTTATAATCATGATTTCTAAGGCCTTTTTTATAACATTGGGTACAACTAAAATTTTTTACAACTTTTAAATGCGCTTCTTCTAACTCAATAAGCAGAATATATGAATAATAATAAGGCATGCAATCTGAGGAAAAGCAAAGTAGGTTATAAAATGCTCCATGCTTGCAAAACTGAGTGACTTATGTTTGCTGTGAGCTTAAAAAATAAAATTTGGATTAGATTTGCTCATATTTAAGGTTATACCCAGATCACGCTCCTTTAAATACAATACTTAACGTGTTGGTGTTGGAATGGTTTCTGGTAATAGCCTTCACTTTTCTTGGCACAGCAATCTTGCTGTGGCAATATTATGAAAACCTGACCCCTAGTGTTCAGCAAGTAAAGGTATAATTGAAAATGTGTTTATTTTTTTCAGAATTGGTGAAGGAAGAGCATGCTGGAGTTTAGGCAACGCGTACACTGCTCTGGGAAATCATGACCAAGCGATGCATTTCGCAGAAAGGCACTTGGAGATTTCAAGAGAGGTATGATTTTCACACTCTGCGTGTGTTGGCTGTTGGTCTTTGCTCTCACTTACACAGTGATTTATGGAGGTGTGTCCATACGTGTGATTTTGAATAATGGGATGGATTTTGAATCATTTCTGAGATAGTTGGTTCCAAATTATTTCAGCCATGTCTCACTGCAACTAGCTCCTTAGTTCTTGTGCCACCTCCGATAACGTCAGCATGGAATCCAAGCTGATAGCCTAGCAGAGGTTATTTAGGCTTTGGTTGGTACCTTGTAGTTGTTGCGCACTTCATTAAACAGATGATTCTCTCAGTTTTCAACCAGGAAAACTTCTTCAGCCTTTTCTCTCAGAAGTCTAGGGGACAAGGTTTGCTTTGTATTTATGTAGGTATTTTTTTTTTTACAGTACTAGAACTGCTTATTTTATTTGGTTGCAGGTGGGAGATAGAAGTGGGGAACTCACCGCTAGACTTAATCTCTCAGATCTTCAAATGGTTCTTGGATTAAGCTACAGCACAAACAACTCCATGATGTCGGAAAGCCACGTGGTAGATAGCAGTTTGAACGGTACGTGCCTATTTCTGCAGTACTTTCTAACAGTGAACTTCAAAAAGAATCTGTTGTTTGCATTGTTTTCTGACTACAGATGGTTGAGTATGCAGGGCTTCCCCCCCCCCAGCAAAAAAAAGGTGATTTTTGCAGTATTGGACCCCTTCAGCTCCTCCTTTTCTGGAGGATTTACATTGTGAATTACAGGTTACTGCTTAGTTTCTCCACATGATGTTTCTAATTGTGTTCCCCCCCCTTTTTTTTCTTTTTGATGTGGGAGATTTATCTATCTACTTGCTGCCAAATTATGTCTTTCCTTTTTTTTTCCTACCATTTTAGTGATACTGGGGATTACAGTAGAACCCAGTTCATTTGCTGTTCCTCTGTTCAAAGATCCACGATCCTTCTCTTGCGTCCCATGAAAGCAACTTACGCAGCTTAGATCGGTGTGGTTTTGAAGGCTGCTTTTACTAGTGGTTATTTATTCTCTGCTGATACATTTAACTGCACTGTTTTGGAACTCAGAATTGCTGTATCTTGGACCTTAATGAGTACAGCCACAGCTTTGAAGCTGACACCATAAATCTTAATGATAAAAAGATGAACTTGATTCTTTCTTGAAGGTACCAGACCGAGAGTAGGACGCCGTCACAGTATGGAGAACATGGAACTTATGAAACTAACACCAGAAAAGGTTGGCAGTTTCCTTCTTTCTGTTCTGCCAGGGAGATTGCAATGAGACATTTCTAAGGGTTTAACTTCAACAGTTATGAATAGTCAGAAGTTTTATAGTTAACAACTTTGAAAGAACTCAGCAGAATGCTGATGCATCATTTACATCCCTTTTTTAATTTAGTTATCTTAAAAGAGTTAGGTGAAAGCAGGTCTAACAATTCTAACAAATAATATTTTTGTCACATAGGTAACAGTCAGCATCTTACATGTGTAACGGTTTTAACGGCCTGTGGAAAGCTTGCTTTATTCCCCTCACAAATAAGAAAGAGCGGGGTCCTGTAGTGTGCATCCAAGGAGTTCCTTTCATCTCCTCTTTAAACGTGGTTCGAGGGTGCAGCATGAAAGTGATTCAGAGTAAAATTCCTAAGCGTTAGCTCAGCTGTACTGAACATTTTTTCTTTGGTTACAGTCATTTTACAGGCACTTAAAATACACGTGTTTTTCACTTTGGGATTTCAACCAACTTGCAAGCCCTTAGGAATTTCAACATCCATCTTGAGTAAGGATGCTATTTCAGAAATGCTGAAACTGAGTCACAGATAGGTAAAGTAATGTCCCCCCAAGCTCACAGAAATCTCTCGGAGCTGGGAGTTCCCAATTAAAATCCTTGTATCAATCTTCAGGAGATTTCCTTCAAATTCTGCCCGCCTTTCAGCGGTGGGCTGGCAGTTCGACATAAATGACTCCAGTGGCAGACTGAAATTGCTATTTTTCCCTCCATACTGCGCTATCTAATTCCCATCTCTTCAAGTGATGCAAAGCCTGCCATCGTGTTTATCAAATAGGAAATGAAATCTCACAGCTGACAGCTGGTTCAGCTGAAGTCAGCAGTGATGCTTAAGAGCCTCTCTCTGTACTGATTTAAAAAGATTGTGCGTTTAGTCCCAGGCGATTCCTCTGCAGGGAACCTCTAAGCTTTTGGCCAGAATCAGCGGTATTTTCTTACTCTCTGAATCTATTTATCTGTGATATCTTTTAAAATACACAGCCTGTGATAGCATGTGGATTTTTGTAATAAAGTATTAACCTCATATTGCAGCTTAGCTCTTACAAAGGGCTTTTTTCAAGATATTAATTTAGTAGATTCTGAAAATTCATTCCATAAATGTCTTTGATATACAGAACAATGTATGACACTAGCCTTATGGCTTGATTGTACAGGATGCCATCTTCTCGGCGTTGGAATCTGTGTGCCTATCTTGAATAAGCCTTTAAAAGGCAATCCGTTTGGGTAGGCAGTGTTGCTGAAGGATTTGTGGCTGTGTTCACAATTTCTGATGTTGAATCAAGAAAAAAATGGGGTTTTATTCAGTTATAAGAGTTTGTCAGTTGTAGATAAAGCTGTCAATTTTGTGGATAACTCTCTTTATTTGAGAACAGAATGTAGGGAAAATCTGTCAGGTTGATAAAGCTATCCATTCTGTTCTTCAGTGGAACGAGATGGTTGTTCCTGTTTGCTCTTGTGCTGGCATTCTTCTCCCTCTTCCTTTTCAATCTTTCTTTACTGGGAATTCTGTGTATATCAAAGACTTCATAGGCTGGTGGAGTATCTGGGTTTGTATAAGGGTTTGTTTTGCTCTAATGCTTTGTAAAACTACGGATTTTTAAAATTTTTTTTTTTTTCTTTTCAATTACAAGAATGGGAGGTGGGAAATGCCGGCTGTGTCTGCGTTTTAGCATTTACATTAACGACATTTCCTGCACTGGAGTCAGCAAGGCAAACGTCAGCGTGTTTGATTAAATACACTAATCAGGTGTCACACCACAGTTCAGTTATAAGGCGGGTCAGTAACAATACTAACGTGCTTCGGGTAACAAGAGCTCGATAATCACAGGTCAAGTAATAGAACCAACACCGAAGTTTTCACATCCTAGTGGTTGGATAAACTAAGTAATGTAAAGCTGCTTCATTTTGGGGAGGAAAAGAAGCAGCAAGTAAGAGGTAACAGCGTAGGTAATTAAAATCAGAAGGCTTAATTTCATGACTCTTGTTTTCTTAGGTTCAGAACTGGAACAGTGAGATTCTTGCTAAACAGAAACCACTGGTTGCCAAACCTTCAGCAAAACTGCATTTTGTAAATCGACTAAAAGGCAAAAAGTACAAAAACGGCACCGCTTCCAAAGTTTTGCAGGATGCCAGTAATTCTATTGATCATCGACTTCCAAACTCTCAGAGGGTAGGTTTGGCGAGCTGTGGAGACCATGGCCTTTACTAATCTCTGTCTGATCAAAATTACGGAAAACACATTCCTGCAGCTGGCCGTTTCAGTTGTACTGGATTTGAATATCGTGGCTCTGTGAAACGATGCAGAATCTGCCATTCTACAGCTGGCTTATGGGTGCTGCCAGCTTTAAGCTTTTCCTCCTATTGGAACATATTTTTCCTGGTGGATTTTCTAAAGTTACAGCACAGCTTGCACATATATTTTATTTCTAGTCTCTTTCTAGACCCTGCTTCTCCAAACTTAACAAAATCTACTTTTTCTGATTCAGATAGTGGGAGATATTTTTGACGTATTTTTTAGGTTATTGCACTCTTGACAGAAGTCAGGTAAAAATAAAAGCACTGAGTCATTTGATCAAGATGAGAGATGAGTGCTTTTGATCGTAGGCCTGCGGAGACAATGGACACTGGTCACTGCTGTTCTTGGTTTTTTCTTTCATGGGCATTTGGGTTTTTGCTGGATTAATGGCTGAGGAGGAATCACTCCAGTGGTACCGATCAGAGTACTGTTTCTTTCTGTTTCAGAGAATGAAACATTTTTAATATATTTTACCTTCCAAAAATGCTTGCCATATTATTAGCGTTTCCTCTTGTGATAGATCTCTGTCTGTAGAAATGGATGACTTAAAAAAGTTCATTTAATGGATTTCAGATGTGCAAATATCAAACATATTACTGGATTGAAACTGCGATGCAGTTGTCCTAGTTTTAGGTACTCTTCAGTCCAAAATACCCCTAACTCTTCTCTCCTCTTCAGAAAAACAGTCGAGAGACAATGGCAGACGAAGGGTTCTTTGATCTGCTGAGTCGATTCCAGAGTAACAGGATGGATGATCAGAGATGCTACTTCCAGGAAAAGAACAGATTCTCAGCTGCTTCAGTGGCAACGTCCTCTACTCCACCTAAAACAATGAGAAAATGTAATTTTTAAGAAGTAAAACCCTTATCTTAGTTCCTCCCAAATACTATTTTAAAAATGTATTTGCCTGCAAGACTTACTCTGGAAAGGAACTTACTTCTTTCTAGGATAACTTGTTTTCTTCTCCTCCCCAGCCTTTTCTACTTCTGCAGTCTCACCCCACACAGATGAATTTCTAGACCTACTCGCGAGCTCACAGAGCCGCCGGCTGGATGACCAACGCGCGAGCTTTAGCAATCTGCCCGGACTTCGTCTTAATCAACACAACAGCCAGTCGGTCCTGGGTCACCTCATGGCAAGTAACAACAGAGAACTAGATGACGACTTCTTTGATATATTGATAAAATGCCAGGTAAGTTTTTTACAAAAATTCTTCAGATTCTGAGTCTTTGGGGATTTGATTTGTGCATCCTGCTGTTTAGTTTCTTTGAGTAAGCCACCGTGTTTGTCGTGTCTTTTAAGATACAAATTGATTTGGCAGATAAGGGAGAACACAGAGAACAAAAAAATGAGGGTTCTTTAAAGGTTTTTTTTTTTTGGTATTGATTTTTTTTTTAAATTATCCAGTGTGTAATAAGTGTAATTTTGATATTTATACCATGTTAACCATTTAAAGTAACAAATGCTGAAAAGGTGAAGGAAAACAAGTGAGGCTATTAAAAAGAAGTAGTATGTAAAATGATTTTAAGAAAAAGTGTTTAGATCTGGCTTGTGGGGAGGGCACCTGATACACCAGGAATCCTAACTTACCAAGTGAAAGAATTCACTGTCAAAGTTTTAGTGGTGATGATAGTGATCATCATTCCAATTATGTTAAGTTTAAATAATAGTTTGTGGCAATACACAAGTGAGGTGTCTGGTTGTCAATTAGAGCACGGTATATATACCAATTAGACCAAAGAGAATTTAATTGAGAAGACTCGGTGTTTTACCTGATGGGTTGATAAGGATCTCAGAATAGAAAATTCAGATACCGAGTTCTCCAAAGGTAAGTAGGTGTGTTAGCTTGGGTGGGAAGCAGCACCTGGAATTGATTCTACAATGACAGTGTTCATCAACCTGATGAAATACCACGTTCTGCTTTAGCAGCTTCTCCGTTTACTTCTCTGAGTCAAGCAAAGAATCTAGAGACGAGTATGACAGATTTTGTCTCCTCACGTGCGCTATACGTAGCAAACATCACACAATGACTGACTGTGCTTATTGAGAAAGGCATGGAAAAATTTAATCCCCTCAATCGTTAGATGCTACTGCTTTAAACAGAAGCACACATCTTTCTTTTTTGTCTCAAAGATGACTGTCCAAGGTCCCTCCTCTCTTTGTAGTGACTGCTGAAAGCCCTGCTGTTCTGAAGTGGCCATACTCCCCTCCAGTTAGCTGGGCAGCAGCCTGGTGCTGCTGAGAAATGCTCGTTCCCAGCTAAAAAAGCAAAGGAGCTGCTGTAGGTGGTTGCAGCCCAGAGCCAGGCCTAGGGTGAGAGGCTGGTGCTTGTGAACTCCGAGCAGGAGGGGGTTGGCTGTGTGAAACGAGCACAGAAACTCTCGGAGGCGTTAGCGAACTGCTCTGTCACATTGAGATGAAAATGTACCAGTCGTCTGAGTTTGGCGGAAAACTTTCTCCCGACAGTGCCTTTCCAAATCTGACAACAGCGTGGCTATTTTTTACTCCCTGTATAAGGAAAGGAAGACAACCATCCTTCCTGTTCCACGAGACTAGAAATACCATGTACTAATGCTAAAATTCTTCTTCTGGACAAAGGATGCTTAAATCTCATTCTGCAACATGAACAAGAACTAAATTGGGGGGTTTATTTTCAGATACATGTGGACAGGTAATTCGGAGGAACCATTTTAGCTACACTTGCACTCTTAACTTACTAATTTAATTTGAGAAGTTTAACTTGAAACAAAACTTATAAGTTAAATCCTTGTAATAGCTTTAAATCTGAAAAAAAAAAGCTTTTTAGTAATTTTTCACTTATTTTATTACACCTACTCCTGTAAATATGCAGCTTTATTGCTTTGTGTGTCTGTAGGGTTCCAGACTGGATGATCAACGATGTGCTCCTCCATCATCTACAAAAGGACCAACTGTACCAGATGAGGATTTTTTCAGCCTGATTTTACGATCACAAGCTAAGAGAATGGATGAACAGAGAGTCCATTTACCCTCAACTATAAAGGGACCCAGTTCTAGCTGAAGAAAGAAACGGGCGCATACTGTACAGTAGCATCTTGGGTATCATTTTTGTTTGCTGGAAAAACATACATGCCTTTTTACAGAAGACTGAAATTAGTAGTTTTGTCCCCTTTCTAATAATTTTTGTATAAATAGCAGCAGCAGCAGCACCCTTGTGACCAGTAGTTAGAGTTGCCACTGCTCTTTGCAGCTGGCAACATTACTGTATCTCCCTCTTAACTGCCTCTAGTCTACGAACATTAATATGATTTACTTCTCCTGTCAAGGTATTCTCATTGCTGAAATGTGGATTCTACCACTGTCTCCATCTACTGCAAGACCTAAATTTCTATGTTCTTTTTAAAGAAAACTTGATTTTTTTTTTTTCTGATTTGTACCTCCCTGGAAAAAGGTCCTGTTTTCTTTTATACTTTTTTAAAAATAAAAAAAAAAAGAGAAATAGCTTCAGTACTCAGCCTTTGTTTCTTCCAAACTGTGTTTCTGCCATCATTTTTATTAAAAAAAACCCCAATCAAACCCTAGTTTTAATTCTATTTAATACAAAAATAGTCTTTTCCAAATATGCTGGGGTTTCTTTGGTAATGCTTAGTGAAGTGTTTCCTGTATTACTCAGTGCAGTTTTACAATCAGAACAACTTCTTAAGGAGATAAGACTCGTTTTTAAGTAACAGCTGCCAGTGCTGTTCTGTAGATTGCGTGGTGCCTGTCCACCACCAGCAGCAGTCTGCGCAGCAGGGAATCGCAGGGGCGGTAGGTACTTGGCATGAACTACCACGGACACCAGGTAGTTCCTGCTGTAAGTGAATTTAAAACGTTACGAACAGTAAATGTACGTATGCCGCTTCTTACGTGACCTCTACTACTTCTCTTGATAAGGACGTGCTATGCTGGGGGAGTTCTTGGGAACAACAGTTGTAACTCAGTTTTCCCCTTGGTAGACACCTGCACTGAGGTAGTTCTTGGGAACCTCGAGGGCTCTCTGTTGTTTTATGTGTAGGTATCTTGAGTTAGAAGCCACTGATTTTAACACCGAAGGTGGCAAACTGATCAGGTATTTATACATGAAGCGATGACAGTTTTTTATTGAAGTATTATACCCCTAGAGAAGAATCTACAGTTAATTTTAGCTTCAGAGTAAATGTAATTTTACTTCAAAGTAAAATTTTAGCTTCAGAGTAAAATTCTTATTATTGTAGGAATAGTTAAACAGACACAGGCTCCACCTAATTCAAACTATTTTACAGTTACTGAAAATTTTACAAACATTCTATTGCAGCTTTTTTGGCACTGAAATTGCTTCCTACTGAAACTATCCTCCTTCTGCTTTTAAGGAGAAATGCCACAATATTCTTCCAAACCCCGTGCGTTACCATCAGTTTATCGTGCTGATCTTCAGTACTTTTACTTAGTGCTTCCTGTTGCCCTGTTCAGCTTTGAATCGCCCTAAAAAAATCTGATACAACATCAGCTTCTCACTCCTCTGCAAATTATTAAACTAGAAGAAAATCATAAAGCTGTCCTGAAACTGAGCTGACAAGCAGCAATTCTACTTACTTAAAACCGAATTTAAAGAATATAAAAGATAGTCTTGAGGCATCTATTTGAGCTGTGATTAGTCTCATGTGAATTACATGACTATCAGCAACTTTCTTCAGGCTGTTTGACAGTTACCCGGTGAGGCTTAGGTTTGCTAGATCACAGAGGATCTAGTTGTACTCAAAACTTCTTGTTACACAAACTTAATTTCACACAAGCAACAAAACCCACAAGCCTGTTTTCTTGGCCACCTGAAGTTGTATCATCTTACTTAACACCCCATTTATTTCAAATCCCAGAAGTAGTACATATACTCAATCTCTCAGTTTTTAAAACTCCACCTACCTGACAGCTGTGCTTACTGCTGCTCTGACTGAAGCCGAGTTCCCGCCGGCTCCCTGATGCTCGCTTTTCTACCTCTGCGAACTACAGCAGAACTAGCAAGTATGTGGCAACTAGACAAAACTTACGGCAGAGCTCGGGGCTTCCTTAGTCTCCTTCCTGCGAGTCACATGAATTGCTCTTTCTCGTCTCTTCACAGGGCTCCACTGTAGAACTTTTCCCTTCTTGGTGTTTATTAGGATCACAATTTTCTCCAGTCTCTCGCTCTGCTTTGCCTGTCTCCTGTTTCTGCTGCTCAAATGCATGTTCTTCAGTAAGGTTTTCAGCTGAGATAGCTTCTACTCTACAAACTTCAGACTCAGTGTGCAATCTATTCTGTAAAAATTAATAATAAGCTATTAATCAAGCAATCCAAAGCGATGGCATCTACTGCTTCAGGTGCATCTCGGCTCAAGGGGCTGAACTCCCCCAAAGCATGACTGGTATCTTTTTTTCCTGGGGAAACATGTAAATAAGAACAATCTAGAGTGTAAGTAAGTCTGCTTTTAATTTTCTATAGTTTACAGAAAAGTCAGCACTGCTTCTTTTCCCCGCCCTTCCTCTGCTGGGTAATCATTATTGCCCAGGCTGACATAAGTACTGATCTCTCAAAACAGAAGTTATTTAAGTCTTTATAGTAAAGAGTTTAAATTCAGTAGTTTCCTGCCACAGTTAGCCATTGCACAGTATTTTTCCAGAGCAAAACATGCCCAAGACACCTTTGCCGAACTGTTCTATAAGGGAACAGGTACCTCCTTAACTCTTCTCTCCCCAAGATTTGGCTTAATCTTGTTGTTTAAACATGTTCTATCAGATGACATGGAAACGTATTAAATTTAAACCCAGCTCAAAGAGCACCAGGACTAACATACACCAGGTTCTGGTTTGTGAGACTCTTCCACTTGCGTGTGTGGCTCATCGCTTGTACGCACGATGTCAGGACTTCTGCTGCCATTTCCTGGTCTCTCAGGAGCATCTCCTCTGTCGTAGGGTCCTCTGTAAATGTAAGGAAGCTTCTGCACATAGTAGCCATCCGATTGACTCCCATCATATTGCCCAAAGCCTATTTTCTCCCGTTGACTGTCAGCTGGAGGAAGACTCTTCTTCTGAAAAGGTGTTAAGTATCTTAACATAGACACTGATGATCCTGCACCATAGCAGAAAGCCTGGGGGAGGGGGAAAAGAAAAAAAGGAACAAAACACCAAATATTTGCAGCCTGTGGTTTTCACACAGAATTCAAAGTCACATATCTGAAAAACACTGAAAGAAAAGCTCCGGTGATCAGAACAGCTACAATAACATTCCAGCTTTCTGCAGTCTGACCACTCTGCGGGAACTGCCACGCTGGATGTAGTTCATCTTTGGTGCTTCAATAAAGGTGTTGATAGCTCTAACTCAGTGTTTTCCTGTACAAAACGCCAATTACATGCATCATCGTGTAATGACACAAAGAAGAAATGGGAACTAAGCTGCAATAAACTGTCATAGAGTCTAAGATTTTAAGCAGTTTAATGCTATTTTATCCCACGTGGGGAGTGGGAGAGAGAGATGTGGTTTAAATACAAACTTACCTATTTTAATTGCTAAACCAACCACACTATAAAGATTTTGTCAAGGAAAAATTCCCTTGTAGAAATAATTTCATCTGTGCTAAAAAAATCTGTTCAGTAGTACAAATAAGAAAGAAATAATATAATAGATAATAATACTTAAATATAAATAAGTTTAATACATAAAAAATGAAACCGAGCTTTTAAATACAAGATAAATGTATACAAACCAGGACACCTAGAGCCATCACAATTAGCACGGGAACCTGCAGAATAAATGGTATCTCCTTCATAAGTGCTTTGATGAATTCACCAACACCTTGTCCCACGTGCTTCAAAGGCTCCGTTACAAAGTTGGTGAAAGTAATTGCCAGTGCCTAGAAAAAAACAAATAGAAACATAGTTATCCTTGATTGCAAACACAAACGTGACCCCTCTCTTCAGGCCTGGCGTATACCTTTGTCGGTGGTACCAGCAGAACAGGATTTACTAGCAGAGTTTCATAGTACTTCTGACAGGGATCGTCCTGAAACGTCCATTTACTTCTGAGCCATTCTGTAGTCAAAGCAGAGACATATTCTTACTACTTTTTAAAAATGTATTTTATGCCATAGTAGTAGTACAGAAAGTAGCATTTCAATTATAGAAGGAAGAGAACTCTTCTAGATACGGTTCAAAGCTCAGATTTATTTTTAAAAATCTGAGATTAGCTTGGCAGTGTAGTTTATCCAGTCATGGGGATGCAGGAAGGAGAGAGAAGGCTGGAAAGAAAGAGAAGAAACTGAGGTTTTCCCCTCTTTAGTCAAGAAAGTTCTCTTTATTAGATGAACTTAGTCCCTAGAAGCCTCAGAAGAAAAAGAGACGTCTGTGGGAACTATTGTCTAGCACATTTTGTCCACAGCTACTGAAACAGAAGTAATTCTGAGTGTTATTGCTCATCTGCCAGGCTGCAAGTAGATTAAAAATGTGTATTTTGCTTGCTAGATTTCAAGGGACTATTTTCGTTATAAGCAGAAAGTCTTACCTCCTTACGGGAACTTTTAAGTTATAAACAAGTAACTTATGACATCGGTGTTTCTGTAGTTTGATTTTAGTGCAGTCAGAACACAAACCATTGAAATTTGACATAAACAGAGCAATCACAGCCAGTAAATTCTAAAGGCAAGACTAACAAGCACTCATTAAGAGTTGCCATCGTTAACCTACCTGCTATAGCAGTGGATAATAAATAATGGCTAATAAAAAAAAAAATCAGCTTTCTCTGTAAAATAATAACACTAGAGTAAGTAGTTACAGATGTAATTTCTGAAGTCCATTGTACTCACAGGCCTGGCAGATGAAAAAAAAAAATAATCTTTTTCTTGAATTCTGCCCTCCTGTCTTCAATAAACAGCACTGAATGGTACTGGGGGGGAGCTGGGGAAACACTCGGGGTAAGTTATAAGGAAAACAAGTAACACCATGACATGCTGTAAGCACAGTTTTGGGATCAGCTGCCCTTCAAAGGTCGAGAAAAGAAAGTCTTGTGGAACGGAAAAATGGTAAAACCACACAATCATGTATTGCCAAAAAAGATTCAATATACTACTCAGGAAGAAACCGGAGTATTCTTGGATACTATTACTGAATATTTTGTGATCTTAAATACTATTACAAAGTAATGAAACAAGTATTTACCAAAAAGACTTTCCCCCCAGTCCAACTTCTCAGCACAGACGTTATCAAACTGCCCCATTTTCGCAATTTCTGCTTGATGCTGCGCAAAGGCCAGCTGCAGGAGAATAGGAATTACTTGTAAAACATAAACCCAGGTGGTGCTGGGCACAGAACACCTCCATCCACACAGCACTGCACCTGAGCAAACCACGTTTGCTCTTAGCAGGTATTAAGAAATGTTTGCTACGTAAACAATTTAACAGAGTTGTTAAACTCTAAGTACTTCCTGGGAATGGATAAAAACTACCAAGGTGGCTACCTCTGGAATCTGAATTTTCAAAAGAGCAAACTCCAGTATTCAAAGATAAAAGTTCAGGGCAAAAGTAATCTGATGACATCTTGTTTCCTTAAAATGTTTCTGGATTAAAAACAGGGACAGCTGCCATGCAATTACTACTTAAAACGTCAGGACCTTATCGCTCTCTACAACTCCCTGAAAGGAGGTTGTAGAGAGATGGGTGTCGGTCTCTTCTCCCAAGTAACAAGCCATAGGACAAGAGGAAATGGCCTCAAGTTGCGCCAGGGGAGGTTTAGATTGGGTATTAGGAAACATTTCTTTGCTGGGAGGGTTGTCAAGCATTGGAACAGGCTGCCCAGGGCAGTGGTGGAGTCACCATCCCTGGAGGTATTTAAAAGCCGTGTAGATGCAGAGCTTAGGGACATGGTTTAGTGGTGGACTTGGCAGTGCTGGGTTAACTGTTGGACTCAATGATCTTAAAGGTCTTTTCCAACCTAAATGATTCTATGATTCTATGACTTTCTCTTTTTAAAATAATCCCCATTAATAAATACCTGTATTCATTATAACTTTGCCTTACAGTTTGCAACTGATAATAGAAAATACTAAGTCAAATCATCTGTTGAAACACTGACATTCTTCACTGACTCAATCTAAGCCCTCCGCATGGCAGTCCGCTCATGTTCAAGAGCCACCCTACTCTCTGGCACTCTGCCATCCCTGGGTCTGACAAGCTGCAGTTAAATTCTGACGACAAGATGTGAGGACTGAGATTTTGCGGTTGGGCTATGACCTAGTAGCATAAATTCCTCCTCAGTAAAACCAATACCATCGTACAGTCAGCTACTTTATCACCATTAATGAAGCATTTACCTCTGGGCTTTAAATGCAGTTTTAAATACAGTTTCAGCCAGGGAATCTTTAGAAAGAAAAAAACCCCACAATATAGTTTCATAAGACTTTTATACCAAGCTGCTTTAGACAGAGTTCATGTCTCCCTTGCCCGCGCAGTGAAATCACAGTTCTACTGCTTTATGAATTTTGTGCACCTCTGCGGCAAGCTAAAAGTTGGCAAGCTTTCTTTTGTTCTTCCTTAAGCCTAATACACCTGTCCACATGCGAAATAAAAGGTTCATCCCTTTATTTATTTTACGGTCTATTTATTGTTTTATATAAACTAACTAAAGGAACTAAATAACCTTAACTGCTTCATAATAGTAAAATTTGAAGCCTAAAAGCCATTAAGATTTCAGAACAACTTACCTTATACAAGTAAAGCCAATTCCATGCAAAACTGATGAGAAAACTTATTAATAAAACACGTCTTAGCTGAACAAACCAATGAATATGTGTCCAGAGCTCTGTAGCTATTACAATTACAATGCACACTAAGCACAAGAGTATCTGAAAAAAGAAAATGGGAAAAAATTATGATCCAGATTTGGAATTTTCCAAGCTTACAGCCAGTACACAAGAAGGAACTTCCAACTTCTGTTTTCACTAGCGTCAGTTACACAGAACAGTTGAGAGAATTTTCCCTTGCTTTCACAGCATAACTGCAGCAGTACAAGGCAAAAAAGTTTCATGGTATTACTAGTAGTCCTTCCTATCACAGCCTTACACTGCAGTTGCTCATTTCTTTCTTGTGATACTCAGTTATTTCTTCCTCACGATATTTATCACATTACCTACCATACTTTAAAATCACAAAATTGATGTAATTCAGTGCTTGAGTGGTATGTGCCTGGTATGAACCACAGAACCACTGCTGCCAACTCCTGCACTTTGGTTAAGAGACAAAGTTACAGTCTGGGCAACAGCAGCAAGGCTTCAGAGCAGCAGTCTGCAGTGTCCTTCCATCCGAGGACCCCTGACAGCCAGGTTACGCTACTGACAGCTTGCTTTTTTCATTTGGCTTCCACGGACCCCCTCAAAACTAGACAGGCTACTTTCAAGATCATGTTAGCATAAAACGTTAGCATATTCTGAATTGTAAAGATTTATTCAGAGCGCTTCAGCTTATTACAGATCCTCAGCTTAGCACTTTGTAATTCCATTTTAGAGAATATGACATTTTCATAGAGTCATGCTCTCCTCCCCAACACTATACAATTTTTTTCCACAAAATTCGCAAAAAACTCTAACCTATAAAATCTAAGACCTCAAATACATACTTGTCTCAATATAAATATATTCCAACTCCTGCAGAAACCAACAGCTTCAGCATCTATTTGAACAAGAGACAAATCTGGAAAATTTATAATGCACGAGTTGTCGGCTGAAGTCATAAGAAAGTACTAGAGTCTAATGAGTCACGCAACACACAGAGAAAAGACAGGAAGGGAAAAAAAAGCGTACCAGAAAAAAACGCAAAGCTACAATTAGGAAAAAATGACCACAGGAATAAAAACCTTGAATTCTTACTTCAAGTGAATACATCACCTCTACCTTCAGCACCCATGAAAGAGAGTGACTCGCTGTAAGTACAATGGGAAGAACTGCTTTACGTGTGGAGTTAAGATGGTAATACTCATTGCCTAGACTTGCACAAAGAAACCGGAGAAAACAGCAATGAAAAAACAACAACAACAAACCTTTCTTGTTCTCTTACCAGAAACATATGATATAGATCAATTCCAAAAGCGTCTTCAAATCTCCAGTGCCAAGCTTTATAATCATGGTGCTTAAAATTGATCAAAATATCACTAAGTGCATCATCCACAGCACCTGACTGCCAAGTTTCCTCACTGAGAAACCTGAGGATTTCCAAATACGTCTGTTTTGTAAGGATGATCTCAGCATCGTAATGGACGTGGCCCACATCTTCCTCAGGCTGAATTAAAAGCAAAGCAAAACAACGGTTAGAAGCTGTTTCCTTGGAAATAGAAGTACATAGGAAAAACCGTACCCCTATGCACAAACCCGATTATACGCCCTCATTGTGTACCAGCACCTTTTCGAAGCAGACTGCAGAATGAAGACGTGGGACAGGGAGCACACTGTGATTCTATAACCTTTTTGTTCATTCTTGTAAACTACCTAAGACACGAATTCAGCTGGTTTGTACTCTTTCAATTCTACAGCAGAAACCTAAAAAATGAAGTGGGTTATCTCACCTGTTACTAAAATTTTAGAACCACTTCTCATTAACAAGTATTAATTATAACGTGCTATGTGTACCCTGATCATGGCTGGGTAATACAGATAGAAGCTATTAAATACTGAAATAAGAAATTTTACATTGCTAAGTATGATGTTCTTCGTTTTTATTCCTCTACCTCTGAATAGAAAAAAAATAATCTCCAAAGACAATATAGTTAATAAAGTAATAAGGTGATTCTTACATGCAAAATCTAATAAGCTACTATTCCTAGACGGTTGATGTGGTAGAGTCAAAACCAAAGGCCTAAAGACCTACAACACACAAACAAAATAAATCTGTCTCTTTCAAGTTTAACAACCATTAGCACAAACTGAACAGGGTATTACCACAGCTGCACCCCAGAAATAGATACTTAGATACATACTCTGAATTCACGTAGTCTTCCTTTGGATGCTTTACAGATCAAACGGCAACTGTCTCTCCCGAGCAAACACTGCTAACTAACAGCAATACTGGCTGCATATTCTTCTATCATTTTTTCCTTTGCAATTCAGCTCCCCTCATTTTAATTGAAATTTAAAGTAAGCCAGAATAATTAATCAATACTTGATAACTGTGAAGAACACATAATGTAGTAATATTAATTTTAATTGATTTTTAATGAATGCTCAAACACTTACAAGGCCAAGTTTTCCAGCTTCATTTAAAATCTTATTCAAGTATCGCTTAAAAATATAAAAGCCACGGGTTTCATGTGATTTGGCATTCCTCTTCTCACATTCTGCAATCTGCAACGTAAAGACACTTTTATTCACTTCTTGCTCAAACCAGCTTGTTCATAGGAGAAAAAAAAAACCCTCAGAATTAATAGGCACATTTCTTTAGTTTTGCAATAATCCCGTGATTAGTACACCAGATAAAAAGCACATGCAGTTGCTGAAGATACTACTTTCCATGGGACTGGCCAGTACTGGAGATTTCAGATCTGCTAATATGGTTTTAATACTAAACTCAGCAAGACTAGAAAAAACTAAAGATCTGGATCTCCTTAAATTTTAAGTGTACATCGGGGGCGGGGAAGAGAGAGAGAGAGAGAGAGAACTGTGAAAAATACTAAGTAACTAAAACGCCATTAAAATTACATATCCCATTGGGTCTCCAAGTGGCTGAGGGAAGCGAGAGCCCCGGTAGCTACACAAGCATCACCGCATCCTCCTCATCCCAGAGGAAGCAGCAGTGTGGGGGTCTTACAGCAGCTTCCGAGAGCTGCAGCATCGCACACTATGATCAGCCACAAACGCATTCTCTATGCCCGCAACCCACCCCTTAAAATCCAATAGAATTGAACAACTTGAAAATGAAAGGTCAAGTTTCTTAGCTTTTGGCAGCACGGTGCAACATCAACACCACATGTTTAAACTGTTGACAGTGGACAGAAGCACGTAGCTCCTATCAACTTCTGTTACACTATATAACATTTTAGGAAACAGACCTTGGTAGGCAGAGCAGCAATTTGGAATTGAGTTCAAACCACTTCCACTCTCTCCTCTAAAGTTATTTAAGAGGTTCCCCCTACATAACACATGGTCTCTCAAAAATTAAGCCAGCAATTCACCTGTTCTATACTATCCAGAAAAGCATCGTGAGAAAGCACAAACTATAAAAGGCTGGAAAATATTCTGAAGTTCCATAACAAACCTTCTGCTGCAAGGAATCTACTTCCCTGGAACAACCCGGTAAGACTTCAGTACTGACTATATCCACAGTCTTATCCTCAGAGTCATGATAGTTTGCCTAAAATTACATAAGAAAAACACATATTTTTAGAATTGAAGAATTTGATCAATATGCCATGTTACACTTCTATAGTCAGATCACTTTAAAAGGAGCTAAAAACTGAGTGTTGGTCTCTGCTGCTAATACTCTCCCAATGATACTCCACTTGCCTCTGCTGTTATTTTAGGCTGCAAACCAACAATTGCTTTAAGTTTATCTAAATGCATACTGCCTTCAAAAGGTGAGGTCTTGCCCTTTCCTCCCCCACCCGCCCTCTCCCCTCCTCTGAGGGTCGGTAAACCATGCAGCGCATCAGATTAGATAATTGCACTGGCTAAAAACCGACTCAGCAAGCAAAGGGGCAGCTTTCAGCCAGACAAATTCCCAGTCCGGAGAGCCACACAGCCAGCCAGACCGAAAGTAAACACAAAGCCTCATTCTCGGTCGCATGCCTTTCCTTTCATGCTCCCTCTTCACTCTGAAACATCCCATTTTTTTCTGTTAATTGCTCAGACTTCGTTTTAGCAGTGCTTCTGCTACACAACCGGGTATGCACATTGAGGAAAGTCTCCGAAAGGAAGCGCAACACCACACGAATCAGTGAACTCATGCTGATACGAAGTTTTGAGCACTCAGCTGGCCCACACAGCCTGCCTACCTAAAACCCTCACTGCAGAGCAAGGAAATCTTGAAAAGATGGATTAACCCAAAGCAGTCATTTTTCTCTTTTAAGATGCAGTTCTATTTTCATGGGAGACAACAGTAAACTCCTAATATTTTTTTATAAAAGCTAAAGCAGTTGGGCACCAAGTTTAAAGACTCCAAAGCTTGCTGCTGAATTACAGGGATGCTAATGACTATCAGGTGGACTTGAGGCAGGTGGAGGCTGAGGAGGAACTCTGCAGAGAGAAATTAGGCAGTTGTTTGCATTTTTTAAGCTCCAGAAAATTATGTTCTGAAGTGTTAAAATGGTATTATTCAAGACTGCAAAACCACGCTTGAAAGCTGAAGAATGACAAAATCAAGGGTGCGCATACAACCACCCATAGTTTACAGTGCCACGTGTGCACCTATGTACTAGATAAACAATACACATCTCATGACAGATGTAGGGTCCACCCCTCACACAAGACAACAGAGTATGATTCACCTTGTTAAAACTAGTTTTTTATGCTTCATCTCCTTCTCAGTGTTCATGAATAATTAACAGTAGAGCACTCAAGCCCTACTCTGATTTTCCTTCTGCAAACTCTGATGCCCGGCATTACAAAACATCATTGACTTTCATAATACCCTCACACAACAAATGGGTTTTATTCCCATATTACTGGGGAACTGGATAATTCAAGTAAAATATAATCATTAATTAATCATTAATTCTCCCAACTTTTATCAGCCTGGGACTTAAAAATTAAGATGTTCAACACTATACTTGAGAAACTAGTAAGAGCTGCCTAACCCAGTACTTCTCAGAGAAATAACTTATAGAGCCACAACCTGCATAAGTCTGTCAACCACCACCTGTGGAAAGACAAAAGGCAAGGTTCCTGTGACTTGATCAGTGTGCAACAGAAACTGACCAGTAAAAGGCCCTGAGCTAATTATCTACAATACTATAGATCACTATTTTTTTCTTGCAACTTTAACAATGGACACACAACATTTTCCTGTGTATAGATGCACATGTAACCTTGTAAGACCTTAAAAAGGCCATAATTTTATAGTTTTCTAATGTCACGATTTAAGGGCAATCTTTCAACAGCATGTGGCTGAAGGACTGCTTGGGAGACAGGCTTTCATGCACCCTTTCTTCCTCTACCTTGTAAGGTCTTCTCATTGTTCCTGATGCTGCATCGTAATTGAGCATATCCGTGGGGTCAATCCATTCATCATCTTGAACTTTACCACTCCCCATTAGCACAAGTGCACACAATACCAAAGGAAACAGCATCCTGTATCACTAAGTATAACAAGAAAGTCAGATATTTAGTTCAGAACGTAATATGCTGTAGGAAAAAAACTGAAACAACCTTGCAACACGAAAAAAAGTATTCCCCGGTGTTTAAAAACTCAGTTCTCCATTAAGCAGGTTAAACTTCATTTATATAATTTTTTCCCAAAGAAAATACTGGTAAGAATACACAACAATTAAACTGTATTGTATGACTGGATCAATGTAACTAGCTATAGTTACCAGCAGCTGCAGAGCAGAGTTCAGCATTGCTACACACAATAAAACAGCGCAGAACTCCTCCAGGCTTCGAGACGAGGGTCTAGCACCATCACCGCTACAGAAATTCCCTCGGCAAGTCTCGCAAAGGCCGCGGGACGTTCCCGCCCTGCCCGGGCGGGAGCCCCGGCGCTGTCCCCTCGGTGCGGCCGCGGGAGGCCCCGGGCCGCGGGCGCGGCCTGGCCCCAGCCGCAGCCCCGCGCCGGCCGACGCCGAGGCTCGGCCGCCTCTCCCCGGCCCACGACGCTAGAGGCCGTGCGCTGCAGGCGCCGAAGCGGCTGTAAAACGGAAACCCCAGCGTACATCTCCCCCTCCTTCGCCTTGTTTATCTCGGATACCAACACCACGGTCTGAGAAGACGCGCAGCCTTCCAGCCCCTTCCTCGCCCCCACCGCTCCCCCCCGCCATCTTACCGCGACCAGCGCGCCAGGGCCCGGGCAACGCGCAGGCCGGGCGCGGCGGCACCCCCGGCCCCGCAGCAGAGCTCCTCAGCGGCACCACCGCCCCCCGCGAGGCCCCGCAGCCGAGGGCCCGCCCGCAGCCCACCCTCCAGCTCCCAGCCCGCGGCCCCCCGGTACCTGAAGGGCTGCAGACGGTCTCGGCGCGTTGACCCGGCCCGAAGCCGCCCCGCATCGCCAGGCCCCTAGCAGCCGGGGAGGGGGGCCGCACGACTGCCTGCCCCCTTACGCCTGCGTTCCCGCGGCCGCCGCTCGCTCCCCAGGCGCGGCACCGCCCCGAGGCCCGGGGGAAGCCCCGCTCGGCGTACGGGCGCCGCGGAGGAGCGGAGAGGCGGCCCCTAAGGCTCCGCTCCGGCCCTGAGGCGCTGGCGGGCTCGGCCGCGCCCCGCCTCGCGCTGCCCGCAGGGCCTGGCCTGCGGCCGCCTCAGCCCCGCCGCTCGTGCGGCCGGGCGGGCCGGCGGGCAGCGGCCCTCGGCAGCTGCAAAGGCACAGCGCCAGGACCAGCGGCTAGTCGAGAGCACCCCCCTGCAGCGGGGGAGCCGGCTGCAGGACCGCCGCTGGAAGCGGGGAGCACGCAGCTGCGGCGCAGACACGGCGCCGTCACACCCCGCAGCGGGGCGAGGCCCTGCCGCAGCCAAACCGCGCGCACCTGCGAGAGAGGCAACGGCAGCGATTCCCACCAGCTTGATCCCCCCCGCCTCGTCCTGCACAGGGATTCATCTTTTTAATTGTCTGCAGTTCCAGGCAGACATATAGGAAAAAGAATTCCCTTTAGTAAATAGAAGCAAGGGTGGGGAGCTCCCCCCTCAGAACAGCTCAGAACCGCAACAAGAGGCTGGGACGTAAACCAACAGGTTTAAAAGTCGATCGTCTCTGTAAAGATAGAAGTTGTAATAAAATACATTTAAGAAAATTAATATTTAAATATTTGTAGTGTTAATTAAAAAACAATCAGCAAGCTTTAACCACAAATAGACAACTGGAAGAACAGAGAAGTCAGGTTAAGGTCCTAATACAACTTCTATGTGTCCAATATATAGAAAAATAAACAGGTTTTTAGCTCTGTGCTACTGTATTATTACTTACCGCACTGCAAAGTCAGGTACTTGGAAATGGTATCAGAGATCTAAAGTCCTTTATAGTTCTGGGCATACAACAGATTTTGACATACGGTTTAAGGATCAGAGTTGCACTGAGGAATTATAAACAGAGAATCCAAAATAACAGATGAGATAGCTGCAGGTGTTGGAGGTCTTTATTGAGATTATAGCACAGATACACTTCTATAGTTACCTTTCCACTTTTATACGATAGTTAAAAATGCTTACTACAGTGCACATATAATTTAGTAACCAAGAGAATCGAAAACTTAACTGCAGTTCAAATAAATAAATAACCTAATGTTTAAGGTTTATATTTTAAAAAGTAAAAGGAACTGTACAATATGAAAATATAACAATACATAAACATTAGAATCTAAAGTTTTGTAGAAATAAAACTGCAATTTCCCATACATAAACAGTGCAAGAAATAAAATTCAGATAAGCTTCTGAACTGGGAATTCAAACAATTCAATTCTTAAATTATCATGCAGACATAGCATTTTAAGCCATGCTGGTTTCTATTATAGCATTAATGGTATCCCTTTTACTTGAAAAACTGATAGCCATTAAGCTCACTGTGACAACTGCTGCCAATCCACTCTTTTCTACAGTACATTATACACAGAGGTATTCTGTTGCATTCAGAAAGTAAAATATTACATGTTTCTACACCAAAAAAAAAAAAAAAAAAAAAAAAATCAATATTTTACTTTTCCCCCTCCAACATGTTAGCTTGTTCAAAACAACATCATGTAGTAAAAACAGCAACATTTCCCCCAGTTTAGATGAAAAGAAAGAAAAAACCTCACACTATATAATGGACCATAATCAAGATGTGGTTACTGCCTAGTCACCTTTAAAGTTCAGAATTTATTACTAAAAAAGTTGAAATTGTGGAGATGTTACAAAGTTTGACCTCTTGTTGAGAAGTGATGAATATAATAAATCTGAAAAAACAGTGGAAATAATTTCTCTTATGTGTTTGTGTGGAACTAGTTACATAAAGACTTGATTAAAGTGTTGCTCAACTGAAGTTTCTATATAAAATTCTCATTGAGGCAAAGACCAAGGAATGCAATTAATACCAAACTGTAAACACGTCATTCATGTCACTTCGAGTGCACATCGACAACATAAGAGTTCTCCTCATAGACTTTGGCAACAAGACTACAATAGGTCACAGCAGCATGAGTTCACATGGAAGACTGAAAGCACTGCAAAAGAATATACTAAAACACCAAGACCTCCTAGAAACCAGAAAAATCTGTGACAAGTGCCCCTCCTCTTGATAAGACACTCTCCTGCTCAACTGCTGCTCTCTCAATGCCTAACTATTATTACTTTGTTTTTACAGTTCTGTAGTCTCCGGTCTCTGTGCTTTAGCTGCATAGGTTGCCTTGGTTTGCACTCTAGCCGTTGTAGGTCCAAAGGGTTACAGTTCTGTCCGCAGAAGATGACAAGAAGGAAAGATCTTGTGTATGCCATCTGCATTGAATAACTTTGTCCTTGTGCTCTCCTACCACCATAAGAGGAAGCTGCTTCGTGAGGTCCCCTATGGCAGAAGAACAGAAATCATTAGTCATTTCATGAGTTTATATCCCAGCTCTGTTTTTTTTTTTTTTGTGGTTTTGCTTTTTTCTGTTTGTTTAGTAAAGCTTACATACGTATTTCACCTTATGAAGCATACTTTACCCCTCTTCTCTCTCTTCTCACACAGAGTGAGAGCCCCAGTGTTTTGGATTTAGGCATTACTGGACACAGTACAACTTTAAAAATCAGGTATTCACAGTTTTTAAATAATGTGATTAAAACCTCACAGTCCAAGAAAATCAAGTCGATTAGATATACCCACTGTCTTCTCTCCTCTTAACTCTTCCCAATAAAGATAAGCACCATTATTATTATATTTTCTTTTTTTTAAAGGGTCAATTTTATGAATGCTGCCTGAAAGCAATGGCCGTCTCATCAGGCAACAACGTTAATTAGTTCTTTTATCATAATCAGACCCTCCCCCCAACCAAGATTTAGTTCATAGCCTACATTCTCAGCAACACAACTGGCCAATTGTGAACAGATACAATCACCTTTACATACATTTCAAACCCTTCAAAGCTCTACTATTTTTTCCCCTTTTAAACTAAAACCCAATCTTTGAACCAAGTTCTCTTACAACTTCAATACTAAAAGCACCAAATTGAAAATTAACCTACTATCCTTTGTAGTACGTTACCTTGCAAGTCTGTCACCTTTATTTTCATATCATATGATCCTGTGAGCAAGTAGTGTGCCCCCGGAGAGAAGCGAACAGAACGAACGTCACTGGAATGAGGATGATAGCTCTGCACCATTCGTCCTCCTCGAATATCGTACAACATACAGCTAGAGTCCTCTTGTCCCGTAGCCAGGAGACGACCACTAGGATCAACAGCTACCGAGGCTACAGCACTTCCTGCAGGAGAAAAAAAACCCAACACACATACACATTATACTTATGTACATTTGTGCACATAGCCAACTTGTTTTAAAACAAGAATATACATTGTATAAGAATACCAAAATGCTGGCCTTAAAGTTAAGGAGAACATACCTAGCTACCGTTACCTTAAAATAAGAAAATTTTTATGTTCTAGCGCTTAAAACTCTGAAGCCATAGGTCATACTGGAATGGTAGCAAAGCCACTATTAAAGCTGCATGAGAAAAAGCACCTGTTTCATCACAGGAAAGAAAGTAATGTAGAATAATGCAAGGAATCCCCCCCCCCCAGTTTACTGCCCCCCCCCCCCCAAAGGTTTCAAGAAACAAATCTGAACCCAAGTGGTTCTTAAGAATCGTTTTGATAGAGTATGTTGATGACTTGCAAAAATGGCTGCTCCTTCCCACCCTTCCTTTGACTCTCAAACAGTTATCTTGCATCTTTTTTTATTTTAATGTACTTGGGAGTGTCTGTTCGAAAGTCACAAGGCAAAAAACTAGCCAACTTTTGAAAGGAAATGTTACTTTATATCATGGTTTAACCCCAGCTGGCAACTAAGTACCACGCAGCCGCTTGCTCACTCCCCCCTTCAGTTGGATGGGGAATCAGAAAGAAAGGAAAACTCATGGGTTGAAACAAAAGACAGTTTAATAGAACAGCAAAGGAAAAAAAGATATTAATAATTATTATAATAATAAAATATAATGATAACAGAATATACAAAACGAACAATGCACAATTTCTCACTGCCCAACGGCCGATACAGCCTGTCCCGGGCAGCAATCACAGAGTGAAACAGAGAGCGATCTTGGAACAATCCCGAGCAGTGATCTCTGAACAGTGATTTTCCAAGCAGCAATCTTGGAACCCCAAGTTCCCGAGAGAGAGAGAGGCAAGGAGGGAGCCTGGCCCACCGGCTGATCCCCACTTACATACTGTGCATGACACCTATGGTAGGGAATACTATCTCTGGCCAGTTTGGATCAACTGTACTGGCTATACCCCTGCCAGCTTTTGGCACCTGCACATTAGCAAAACCTGGGAAGCTGGAAGATGTCCTTGATCACGTAGCAACAGCTAATAACATCAGTGTATTATCAACATTCTTCACATACCAAATCCCATACTAAATCCAAAACACAGCAGCTACTGGGAAGAAAACTAGCTCCATCCCAGCCGAAACCAGAACACACTTTTTTAAAAAAAAAAACCAACAAAACAACAAACCCAACAAAACACACAGGTAAAGATATCCTCACAACTTCTTTCTTTTAAAGCTAAGTCTCCATTCTGTGACACAAAAACCCTTACCTTCATTCTGTACTACTTGGACATCTTTAAAATAGTTTTATGCAAGAATGATCAGGAGCATGATGGCAAGTCTTACCTGTTCCATGAAATGTTGTTCCCACAACACGAACACAGCTTGGCACTCTCAGATCCCAGAATCTTACAGTCTTGTCTTGGGATCCAGATGCAATCATCCAGCCACTCCACGTATAAAGTGCTAAAATATGACCTGTGAACAAGAAGGCTTCTTTATTTAATTAAACATCATTAATTAAATAATGAAATATAACAGTTCTGATTATATTTTTGCATTCAGAGAATTAACAGTCCTATGGAAAACCTGCACATTGCATGATCTAAAATACTGATAGTGTAAGACAATACCCAGCTTTGCATCTTCTCTCGAATGAGAGAATTAACAGTCAATATATTTAAAAACACACACTCTCCCCCCTCCTTCTGCCCCCCCCCCCCTCCAGACCTCAATAGCAATCTGGAGATTGCTACAAAAAAAAAAAAAAAGAAGTCTTGCTAGAAAGAAAAACACAAAGACATTAAAAAACCTCCAAACCCAACAACTTTATTACAATAGAATATAGACTTAAAAAGTGCGAGAGAGAAGCAACAACATACATACCAGTGTGACCACTTAGAGCATGCAGGCCTTGTCCTCGCTGACAATCTGTTGTGTAAATATTACAGTCCCCTGCTCCAGCACTTATTAAAATAGCACCACCACTTTCTGGGCCTTCCATAAAAGCAAGGTCTCTGATTGTCCCATCGTGCATGCTGAACTCCAAATCTGGTCCTAAAATAATTTAAAAGAATTGAGGAACAAAATGAGGCATACTTTGTTTATCACTGTTAGTGCTGCAATCTTTAAAGCAGCTACAGTGATAATGCAGAATATTTTAGGCAAGAGTGGGTATACTACCAAGTATAAACACTGTTGCGCACTTTCCATAGAAGACACTATTTCCGTTACTAAAGTTCAAATAAAATATCCAAGAATCTTATTTTTATTGCATGTTGCTTGAGCTTCCCACAGCTCCGCAAAATGTACACAGACCATCTCCCCAGCCAATTCCAGCCAAGGTTTATCGAGTACATTTATTTTTTTGTAAACTAAAAAGGCTTTCTCTGCCAGGAGGGAAGGATTGTTGAGAACACCAAACCACATAGGACAAGGTAGCCTAACTTCAAAACAGAAAAGATAAGAGCCGTATTTAGTGTATTGATTAGGAGGGCTGGGCATGGAAAATAGTATTTGCTGGGAGAGAAGCCTTAGACTTCAAAGATGGGGGAGAAGATGACAGAACTAGGCAAGAAAAAGGAGAACTGGAAGTGGAAATAAATTCCTACTGACAGACAAGAACTACAGTTGGGTAAGAACATCTGGTTGATTTACTGTGTCTGGGGGAAAAACAACCAAATCTACCAGAAGACAGCACGATACCAGAGAGTCTTGTAAAACAAAACACCAAAACCAAACAAAACCCAAAAGATAAATCCCTAACCCCTCGGTGGCTCTTTGCTGGACAGAGACTACAGTGATGGTGAAAGGGAAAAGAGACTAAGTTAGTCAAAGTATTAGAATAAAAAATAAAAAACCCTATTAACCACATAATCAATGTAATTTGAATGGTTTTGCCAAATATTGGACAAATAATCGAAAATAAATTCTTTAAACTAAATACACACAAACACTACCTGTTGCATTACAAGTTTCTGCATTAAAAGGCAGTACTTTCACATATTTATCATTAGAACCAGTAGCTAACAGCTGTCCACAGGGACTCCAGGCTACACAGTAGATTGATCCTTTATGATGCTTGTTCCTTTTGAAGCGAACTACAGGTTGTTTAGGAGCATTATAAGCACTGAAAAAAAAAAAAAAAAAGAGAAGAAAAATATCCAATTTCCTTTTATTTGTAAGGAAAGCAATGTATTCTAAAATAAAAATACTGTTTTTCTATTATTTTGGGTAACATGAAATACATACGACTGTTTGCATTGAAACATACACGTGTTCTAAGACAAAACAACAGGATCTTCTCCGTCCCATTTTCTCAGTTTTTCCTCATCTTCCCACTGTACTTGTGATTGGACATGCAAAAGAACTTACTCAGTCCCTTCATCTATAAAGGGCTGATACAGATAAAATATAGTAATTACTAGCTACATACAATGAAACCTTATCCCCAGCGTCCTAAATTGGTGGGATTTTTCTCTACATCCTTCATACTTCAACACCTTGATCCTGTGGCCACTTTTGAACGTGCTCGAGTTCAGTTAAGCAACAGTAGGCTAAGAAAGCTCCTAAGACACACACCATCTATGGTAGCACCCAGTGCAGCTGGCATGGCTAAAGGCTGGGTCTGGAACTAAACTATCAGGCTGCAGATTGGAAAATCCAGATTCCTGAAAGAAGAAAGCAGAAGCCTGCGTAACCTCTGTGTACGTGTGCAAGAAGGTGCTTCTCTTCCAGTTTCCCACCCACCAGACATAACCCCTAACTGGGGATTGTGTTTGGTTTGACAGCATAATTATATGACTGGGCTCCATATACTTGTGTTTGGCGCTATTGTTGTGCCTAGTAATACTGTAACAATAAAAACTGAGGCCTGCTGTTTTATCCAAAAAGTTGTTGTCTATGCCATCCTTGCTGTCAAAATGAGTGGGACTCATCAAGCACTTAAGTGGTTAAAGGATCAAGAAAAATGCTTCTGTGTTAACCCTACCTGGGAAGACATAGAAAAATGCTGCCCAAAGTCAAGTACTGTCTTCTTTTTGGCCATTAAATAAAAACAAATAACAAACAAAAAAACCCCATACAACAAAAGAAAAAACTCACACATGTTCACCATAATGAGTTGTGCATTGGATATTATTTGTTGGATAAGGTGACTCAAAGATTCACTCATCTACTGGAAAAATCTAATACAGCAGTCCGTGCAAGAAAGACACATTCACCATTATATGTTAATGAAGGAATCTTCACAGCATTTAAACATACCACACATTATTTCTGAAACCGGATCAGCTTTACACATGGCTGAAATAAAAGGAACAGTCCTATCGATGTACATTTCCTCTATTTCAATCAATTAATTTCCTACAATGTTAGTTCTCTGTTCTCATAGCAGGAAGTAGTCAAGCGCTTAAGATGAAGTACTGCTGTATCCAACTCCACCAACATTCACTCCACTAACATCAACAACAGAAATTCAGCAAATTAAATTGCTATTGAAAAATAGAGAAACCATACTATAAATACTTGAACAAAAGAGGCAGAGAGAAAAAACAGAAGACAAACATCTAAGTCTGTTTAAAAACTTATGAGACAAACATGGCTTTAGTAAAGAATACTAAAATAAATCTACATGGAAGCTAATTTTATTTTGTTGCCAGAGAGGAAATCCATGACAGATTAGCCTAAATCAGGGTCACCATTCAACACACGCTACGGAGCTTCTGAAATGGCCTAATGCCTTCTATCGCACTCAGAGTTTGGATTCACAACATTTGTTAAGAGGTGGAGGTAGCAGCTGAGAATCATTGACTTTGTCAGGACATGGGAGCACCTGCCCAGCACAGAGACCACATGCTGCCAATCAACTGTGTGGAAGCACTGTGATTATTTGAACAACATCTGCAGAATTGTAATGCGTACCTATCAGTGTTTAATCTCAAACATGAGAAAAAAAGCACACTACTATTATACCTTTAGAGAAGGAGAAGAAAAACCCCAAACAAAACCAATCTGTGCTGAATCATACATCAGTTTGAAGGACAATTTAAAAAAAACTTTAAAAATCCCAACAAAACTTTGATGTGCAATTAAACAACTGCTATTTACCAGATACTCTACACAACTACAGCTTTTTGAAAAACACAAAAAATTTTGAATGTGTGTCTAGACTCAGGTTGTTACAAAGATTAGAATATCTTTAAGATAATGTAATCTCTGTACTGACTTGTAAATCCCATGATGAAATGTTTTTGGCAGACTGTAAGCACAGTGAAAAAAACAGTAAGAGGAAGAAGTAAGAGTTCAGAATTAAAGAAATCTCAGTATTTCTTTCATATCCAGATGCACTATGTCACTTGTCACATCAGATCGTGCAGTGTAACTAGAGACTAAGGCTGCAGAGTCAATCTAACCTTTCCCAATGGTTAGAATAACAAGTTGTGTGAGAGCAGACCATGGTTAGTCAATAAGGAAGCACCCATTCCACTGAAAACATTTTGCGCTGTTTACCAGTCAAGAGGAGGTCATCTGGACTTCAAGCCTGGCAAGTTGGCTTGCATTAGGCATCAGAGAAATCAACTATTTTTTTTGTTTCATACATTGCCAATAAACATTTTGGAATTAAACTTCAAAGGCTACCTTACTGATGATATTTAAGGAGGAAAAGAAAAAAAATCAGATTACTTTTTGAACACTTTGGAAGCCTGAACACAAGTCCAAAACTGGGAAGGTGTCCCAGATAAAGTCACTGTGCATACTTGTAGGTCCTTCTGAAATTGTTAAGTTTTAGATGCCTGCACTTCCCCTCTATTCCAAGAAAACAATCTCTCTGGAGCAGAGACAAGGAAATGGTTATTGAGACGGCAGTATTTATTTCCAGGTAAACCCTCTCTCTGCCCCCTCCCCCCCCCCATTTAAAAAAATGGGTGAAAAGAAAACAGAAAAGGCTAGGTGCACAGTAAACCACAAATAGCGCTTTTCCTGTCAAGGAACCAAAGTATCAGGAAAACAATGTTTATAGTAACAACAGGCCAATGACATGCTCTGGCAAATTTTGCTATAAAAATTGAAGAAGATACTGCTTTCTCTACTGTCAAGTCTGTCCTCCTGCCAGAAACTGCATCTCATGAAGCTCAACTTGTGCTGGCTTGGGAACCGACACATGCTTTCTCCCGCTTTTAGAGCTGGAATATCAAAACCAGAAGCCATCACAGTAAACACAGAAAAGCCCACCTGCCGAGACAAAAATAACACTTCTATAAGGAAAGGTGTGGTATTGTGGCAATGCATCTTACCAGTAATGGAAGAGAGCAAAAACAGTAGCCCACAAATATACAAATTCTTCAGCAGATAATCTTATTTTTGTTTGGCAGTTCAGGTTTCTAAGAAGAGCACTGCACTATTTACAACAAAATAAAAGTATGAAATGTACAGATATCAGTAGCTACAGGAGAAAGAACTGCTATGATACAGAAAAAGAAATGATTATACAAGCTTTCTTACCTTGGGTCAATTACTTCTGGATAGGCACAAACTCTCAGAGTTTTAGAGTTGGAGCCAACAGCATATAAACTCCCACTGGGATGAAAGGCTACAGCTCTCACAGCTTGTGTGTCTTCTAGAGTATTAATGCAAATAAACTGCTTTTTTGATTTGTCATCCTGTGTAGAAGGATAATAGTCAAATTAGGTTCTTCAGCATAAAACTGGACATTTAAAAGTGGATGTGACTGTTTTGCTGAAAATATTAATACTTTGGTACAATAGTTTTACAAGTAGCAGCACCAGGCTAAACTATTCAAATTACAGATTTGTAAAACAATGCCTACTCCAGGTCAAGGAATAGCATACTTCAAAAAGTTCTTTTCTTCAACTCACTCCTACAGCTAACATTAGATTAACATTTCTCATTCTCTATCCAGGCTTTCAACAGCTTTTGTTCTTCAAAACAGCACATCTCAAAAGCAGGATATTACAGTTTATTTCTGTGTAAACACATTTGATCTGTGTGCAACTTGCAAGGGGAGCAAAGCTGCATTTTTACTGAAAACAGTCCAATTCATAAACACAGTTTATAAAACAAATATAATACTAAACATAAGAATCAGCTTTCACCCTGCAGATAACACAAAGTTATCATTAAATTATGCTAAGCTTTATTATATCATCCTCCAGACTTCATCACCACCTTCATCTGATGCATAAACTTTGGAATATACTTATTGCAAAGTTATTTCCCTTAAGTTGGACCATACTAACTGGAGTCCAACAATCAAAGTTTCAACCTGGAAAACACAAAACAGTGGCTGCAAAAGACATTCCACTGGAACCTCTGTTATACAAGGAGAAGCCGAGAGAGCTGGGACTGTTTGGGCTTGAGATCAGAAGGGCTTTTCAGGGTGCGTGTGTGTAAGTCTCATCAGTATATATAAATACCTGACAGGAGGAGTAAAGAAGACAGAACGAAACTCTTATCAGTGGTACCCAATGAAAGGACAAGAGGCAATGAACACGAACTGAAGCATAGGAAATTCCATTTAAACTTTTTTGTCCTTTTAAAAACACTATGAGGGTGGTCAGACATGGGAACAGGTTGTCCACAGAGGTTGTGGAGTCTCCATCCTTGGAGATACTCAAACCCCAACAGCCCCAAGCAACCTGCTCTTGTTGACCCTTCTTTGAACAGTGGGTTTGGACTCCGTCTCCAGATGTCCCTTCCAATCTCAATGGTTCTGTGATTCTGTAGGTACTGCATCAACCAAAATTCATTCTAAATATCTATTAACAATGAGAGGATGTCACATACTCAGGATTAAATATTGAATCTTGTGAAAACACAAATTTTAAAGGACAATAAGAAAACTCACCTCATCGCCTCTTGTCCTAGTTAGATTCCCTGAAGAATCTTCCAACTGTGGCTGAGTGACAGCATGTTCCGATGCACTGTTTGGATTTTGTGAAGAGTTTAAATTCACAACAAGACAGAAAAAACAAGAGCAGGGGCAGATTTGCTTATAAGTATTTTCTGGACTAAAGTTACAGTTTCAGTCATTCTCAGAACTGACTAATTTGTGTGGACAAGTGTTACGCATGTCTGATTCTTTATCATGAAACTATTATTTTTACAAGGGGTTGCCGTTTTTTGCAGCAACTCCAGGCATTGAACAAGTGAATGTAAGTTAAAAATACTGGTTTTCATTCCATAACACACACACACGCACGCGCACACACAGAAAAATGGTTGTTGCTTTCAGGTCAGCACTACCTTTAGTTAACAGAAGAAATTCAGTTCCCACTCTTCCCTGCCTCTCTCTCCATCTAGTGTGTATTTCATAAAAAAGCTTTCAGAAACTTAGTAGAACACAAAATAATCATGAACTATACATATAAAATGGAGTAAGAAGTCTGAAATTAAAAATAAGCATAAAAATGTAAACCATAACAAATGACTACTATTTCTCATGTGCTGTCAAAAAAAAAAAAAGGATTTTATAATCCCTATAAAAATACATAGAAAACACTGATTATGAACTAAATACCTCTATTCAATGACAAATTCATTCGATAACTAAAAATAAATATAAACAGCTACTCCCACAGTGCTAACAGAAGGATATTTCCAGTCCTAAACAGTCTCAAATAACTTACATTTGATTCCCCTGTACAGGTGACTCTTCAGGAAAGGGTATCTGATTAGCTGATCCACACTTTCGAGGAGTGCTTGTATTAACATTTTGGCTATCAGTTGTTATCCTCTGACTAGCATCTGAAAGTGGTGATGTAAAGTTACTTGCTGGATTAGTAGATGCATTCCCTTTGCTCCCGTTACATTGCTGGCTAAGTGTTTGTACATCATTTCCAAGACTGTCCATACCTATATTTAATTCTCCTAGCTTCTGGATAGATCTAGTAACAAATGGGGGGAGAGAGAGAGAGAGAGAAAGAGAGAGAGAAGGTTATTATGAGCTCTTGAGGAGGGATAGGAGTGGGTGCAGGGAGAATCAACAAATCCCCCCAACCTGTTAAGAAACTGTTCAGTAAGATTCTGTTGCTGGTCAGCTCCATCTTCTTGATTTACACCTCCTTCCAACAACATTTGCTGGTACAACTGCCGTTGTTGCTCTTTCTGTTCTAAGTGCTGCTGGTAACGTAGTCTTTGTCTGTAATATTCCTGAAACTGCTCTGTTGAATCACGAAGCTAAAAACAAATGAGAATTACTGATGAAAATTAAATAGTTAATTATGGTATTTAACCTAAATATTCACCTTCTGGTTTGTTATTTCACTACAGGCATCAAAAGGCCAGTAGATTCTCCTCTGAGAAGCAATGCTTTCATTATTCCTTAAAACCAGATACAATTTACATATTAAAAAAGGAAATCACTGCCAGCCTGTGCTATTCACTGTTGAAATAGTTCTGCCATAATTCAGAAGGAGACTCCTCTTTCCTACAAAACTTCCAAAGCATTACTTAAGATCAAAACAAATAGGTGATTGGAAACTGAAAATAAAAAACAGAAAACAATGTAAGTTACATTCCAAATTCCAAGCCATATTTTCACTACAAATTTAGTATTTTCTGCCACGTCGACACCTCCCTGCCATCAGTTTGCAGAGCCAATTTACCTCTCCCAGTAGCCAACCTTGAAGTGGTCTATCCAAGTGTTACATCTTAATTTTGAAATAGGTGCCTTGTTCTAACTTTAAAATTCCTTACTTTCTGGACCAAACACAAATACTTGAGCTTCCTTTCTCATAGTCTGTTCCCTTTTACATACTATCTTTAGCTTCCCACACTGCCAGCTCTCCAGGACTCGCTGCCTTCTGCATTCCCTGATCCTCACTTTCTCTCTGTGCCACTAGTTCTAAATGCTACCATGACAAAACAGTCGAGAACAAGTTAAAAATGAATGAACAAAAATACCTTACAGAAAACCAAAAGCACTTTAGTCCAAGGCCTAAAATATCAACACTGAAGTGCCATGGCATTTTCTAAAGAAAAAAAAAAAATCTTAACTGCATATTTACCAACTAGTAGGAAAAAAAAAAAGTAGTAAAAGAAAAAACTCTAGTGGGTTTTTTTGTTTGTTTGTTTTTGAAAGTGACATCTTTGTCACCTAGTGATTCTAAGTTGTATAAGGACATCCTGATAACTTTGCATTAGTTCAGACGATTTATGCAGAAGATCTTTCTTTGGAACTATGAGCCTTTGCATTTCTTCTAAACAAAAATACTTGCATTACGATTTTATGTTCTTTGACACAATGACTTTTTTGGTTTGTAATGGATTTCCTAGTGCTGCTGCATTTGTACGAAGTTTACCACCTTAGGTTTCCTGGGATGAATACTTGCAGTTTAGAAACTCCGAAGTTAGGTTCAGAAGTCTAGAAAGCATTCATTCTCTGCATTTCAAATACATGAACTACTGCCCAGTCACTGCGTTATAATCCCTCTAAGCAACAGGTGTATTTTTGTCTATGCTTCTTTCCATGACTGATACTTGTTTGTTGCAATTGGATTCAATCCTTTGATCCTTTGGATTCTGTGTCATTATTACCCAAACTAACACCTAAACCTAAAATATGTTGCCCAGATGCTCTATTCTATAAACTCTGGCTTCTAACTCAATCCCTCCAGGAACTCCCTCATCCCTCCCATGCAAAAATAAAGCTATGAAAAGAAACTTAAATGAATTTCTTACTTGCACAGGTATACACACATATCACAACAATGTGGAAAACAAAATAAGGTGAAATTGGACCAGGTACTACATACTTTTCTACTTGTGTATAATAGTCTGGCCAACATCTTCACCTACAGCACAGCATCTCCTGTCTTCATTCTCTCCTATAAATTCTGTGTCTGTGTTTTTGCCTTTCAAAGCCTGCTCTGTTATATGTCTAGCTAAGCTTTGCCTCCCTCCCCTTATTCCCAGTGCGCGTACACAACACTGTTGCAGCAGAGAAGTTACTCAAAGTCCTTGAGGGGAGTGAAGTCCTCAAATTTGGAGGACTTTGTTAATCCTCCAATGGGGCCCATTGCCTCACTCAAGTATCCAGAGTCTACAAGAATATAGCCCTGACAAGACTTGACTGGTTTTCAGTACCATATAGATGTCATAAGCCAAGACAAAATTTACTTAAGAAAGTCAAACCGGAGTCTGCAAACAAAACAGACCACATACTCAATGTTATTCATCATTACTGAATTAAGAGACAGATATTTAAAACTGTGGAAAAAGAATAGAATAGGTAACTGTTTTCATTGTTTCTTACTGAACTAATTATTTCACTTTCCCCATATTGCTATTAAGGAAAAAAAATAAAAGGAAAGAAAAAAGAATAGTCAAGGCACAAGCCTTCAAAGATGAATCCCAAAAAAGGTTATGCTATTGGATTCTGAATAGCAAAGATGCATTTACTAGGGAATTATCCAATTTTAATTTCTCTGGGTTCCAGACAGAAAATGACGTAAGTTGATCTATGAAATTTGGTGTTAACACCAAAAACCGCAGGCTACATGCCAGATTCCTCGTTAAAACACTAAGAGGATTCTTAAGTATTGTTTAATCTAACTTTGCTGCCTTTGAGTACTGCAAAGCAGCTTTCTTTTTTTTATACGCAATAGTTTAGCAACACTGCTGACGTGAGAAGGCACACTCATCAGCTGCATTACAGGCTCAAATGAGAGCAGAACTGTATACAATGGAAAAAAAGAGTAGTTTCTTATGCAAGATGCAAGATGGTGTTTTCATTACAGTAAAAACAAGATTCAAAGCAACCCATTGTCATGCATGAAGTTCTCAACACAAAGGCAAATCATTATGAAGTGATCAGAACACAGCTCAAAGGGCCTCATTATTTTTAAACAAATAGTCACTACCTCATTTTTCTCGTGTTTGGCTGATCCCTGACTCTGTGCTCCATTAACTGGCTCATTTTCTGGAACTGAACTCTGGCACAAAGTCTCACTGCTGATGGGATGCTGTGGCTCCACAGGAGTATCACTTCTTGCAGCAACATGGAAAAGAAGAGAAGCTTAATTGAGAAAAATTAACCACAGAAAATCCCCTGGTAAATAGACAAAGATAACATTCTAGAGTAAAATCTGGTAACACAAGTGTGGAACTACGTAAGTCACGTAAAACTGAAGATAACTGCTTAGGAAAAAAAAAATGGCACTTGCGATGGGTTACACTAAACAAAACAAACCCCCTAACAAACAAAAAGCACAGACAGTCAGCGTGCTTTGTCCTCACATCTTCCAAAAGGCCTTACCACCATGGGATATCCAAATTCCATGTTTTCTATCCCTACACTTGAATTATATACCCTTTAACTAACAAGTTATTCAAGATCTCCTGTTTTCAAAGCAATTATGTGCATGGTATGAATCAGATATACTAGGTGACTAATGTCTTCTATAAGATATTAGTTTAATTACCACCACCAATCTAAATTTAGACTATGTTTAACATCCATCAGCTTGAACGTTCCTGAAAGGGCTACATAGGAAAATGTTTATACCAGTTTTGCTGTTCTTGTGTTATATAAGCATTTCCGCATGGAACTCTTTCAAAATGCTTTAGCAAACACTAAGTGTGCAGAACACATTAATAGCCTTAGATTACCATCTTCAGTTTTGTCAACTTGAAGTCCTCTTTACTCAGCAACTTGGATCAAAGCTCTTTAAGAAGTTATTTTAAACTTTTTAGGTATCTCTGTATAATAAAAGTAACTTAGCTGACTAAAAGACAAGTAATTGCTTGCTGAATACAACTTATAAAAGAAATACCATACTTCTGTCATGTGCAAGAGGAAGCAAGAGCCAGATTTACATAAAGCTCAGCTTCCACCCTTGTGGATATTGCCATTTAAGTTGGACACTTAATCTGAAGTTGGATTTTTTTCTGAAAAATGTAATGCCTTCTTGAAAATTATTGGTCTGGCCCCTTAACCTAATTATAACCTTCAAGAGATGTACTAGTTAATGAAAAAACATGTGAAGAACTATCAACTTCACTTGTCACATGAAAATACCTACACAAAGAAGAACTGCAGCAATTTATCACTTTATTTAACCCACAAGGTAACACTATTTGTGCAGAATTATTCTAGTACAGTAATATTGAAAAAGGAAACAAAAAGCTTTCCAGAAACAGTTTTAACATCGGACCCTGGGCTACACGCACAAATGTTAAGGCTTGTGCATACAGATTAGTAAAATTAGAGGATTCACAATTCATTAGTGTCTTCAGGAAGCACACTTTTTAAAAATGTAACTTGAGGGATACTTCCGTAAGACTTAAACTATCCACAAAAACTCCAGTTGTGAAGAGGCTGGTAAAACCAAAGATTTAAAGTGGATCATTTAGAATCAAACAAAATAGCTCCTTTCAAGATAATACATTATCTTAATGCTTAAAACATACATTACTGTAAAAGTTTCCATTATCATTGGTGAACTCACATCAGTATGATGGTGTTTGTTTCCTTTTTATTGGGTTTAGTTACAGCTGCTCTTTATTCTCTTAACAGAAGATACAGAATACTGCTGTAAGGCAAAACTAATAGACAATGTCACCAACTGCAGCCAGGATTGAACACCACAGCTCTAAAAGTGTCCTCTGCTGGCCAGTGCACCCAAGTGCAGCGCTAGTTACCCACCTAGTTCTCTAAGAGCCAAAAATGCTGGCTGTTGCTTTCTGGAGAGGTGCATGGATATAACACTTAGAAAGGGGCAGAACTGCTGATCAAAATAAAGGTCAAGCAAAACCATGATGACTGGCTCTTAATTGACAAGTACCATTTCTCCTAGTTACCAGGACTTTTCTCTCAGAGGGTAAAAAGCACAAAGTTTTGATACAGGCTTTAGTTCTTAAGGAAGGAGAGAAGCCAGTTTTGCAGTCAGCATTGCATTAAAAGAAGTTATTAATAGCATTCACCGCTATCACAACCCAACTATCTCCAAGTCCAATATAAAAACCATAATACATTCAGCCGCCTTATTCAGATTTGGTTTGGAAAATGGTAATATTTAAGATGAACTACTGTTGTAACAATTTAAGTGCTAGAGGAATGCTACAATGATGGCATATAGTCATTTCCACTGACTTCATTGGGACTATTTCTAAGTATACTTCAAAAATTTACATATAATCATTTACAGTGTCAGGATGAAAATTTAAAGACACTTGAGGACAAAATGGGATGGGGAAAGAAGATGGAGTTACAGCTATTCCACTGTCTCCATTTATTTATCTGGAATGAAAGAATTCAGTAATACTGAATTCAAATCTTAACTATATTACATAATCAGAGCACATTTGTGCTCTGTGCCAGGATTTCAACTTTATGAAAGTCCAGATTGAATCCATAAGGCTCAAGACCAAATACGAAAATCTACCTTGATCATAAAAGCATAAGGAAGAAAACCCCTTGTATACAGTTTTAATTACAACAGAATTTAAACAATGAAATTATGTTTCAACATTACAATTATGTTCAGAGTTAAAATGCAAGTAAGAACCCAGCAATATAAAGTGCAACATAAGCCAAGGTAAAAATAAAGCACTTACCGCTCAGGTGACTCTTCAAAAATGCTGTGACACTCAGTATTCTCAAGCATGAGACTTCGGCTGAGATTCTGTACTCCTGGGTAATGGAAATTAGCAAAGGAGTGCGACATTGGAGAAGTTTTGGTCCCAAGGTCTGTGACTCGCTTATCATGATTTGTTAATCCACATGACAGCCCATCTAAGGCAGGGTTTAAGGAGCGGGTCATGTAAGCATCTGCTGACTGAGGCCGTCTCATTGGGGATGATGGATAAGGAGAAAGTTTGCTGATAAGAGGTGTCAAAAGATCAGCATATGCAGCTTTTGTAGGCTTGAGGAGTTTATCAACATGAATATTAAGCATCTTTTGTTCAAAAGCACAAGAAAAAACAGTAGCCGGCAGATTCTGCAGCCATGATAATAAGCTAAGGTCCAAGTCATCACACCCATTACCACACAAGAGATCAATGCCCAGCAATACTTCACTTTCTGTGATTTCTTCTCCTGTTGCTTTACTCTGACAGAATTCCACGCAACATTCATAAAGCAATCCCTTCATAACAAGCTGAAATAAACGATTGTTACTTGCTTTGAAGCCAGCCTCACTCAGTTTTCTATCGGCAGGAATAAACTCTGCCACCATGACGCAGGCTTCTTCAAAGCAGTGAACCCGTGCAGTGCTGGGATTCCAGTCCTTGAATTCTGCATGGTTGGTCAAGCGAGGCAGTGTCAGTAGCAAGCAGAGTTTGCTATAGTCTTCCTTAGAGGGACAATATTCTTCCAACGCATGTAGGCATTGTACAGCCTCTCGCATTGTAAATTCCAGCTACAGAAATATTAACATTAACAGAGTAGTTTGTAGTACATATGTTTCTACAGTAAAACAGTTAGCTGAAGAAGAACAGGCAGTAGCAGAATTTCTCTCCTATCACTCCTTTATTACTATTACTGTTTATATTTAATTAAAACAGCATACAATATAGAGTCTGAAATTGCCAATGCAAATGTAGTAACAACAGAGCCAAATTCCTGGATGCTTTAACTTCCTGAAATCCCCCTCTCCCCATTTTCTACAGATCTATGGAACTTCATGTCACTGCAGGTTTGATAGGCTTAACATTTTAAATCCGTCGCTAAACAGCTTCAATTATATTGTAGCACAGAAGGGTACTTCTATTCTCAAAAGGATTTCTCCCCCCTCCTTTTTTTTTATGTCTATGAAAAGCTATTGGCATAAGTTACAAAAGGCTTGTAGCTAATCACTGGAAACTAGAGAAATCAACTTGGAGTTGGCTTTTATATTGAGATTTTCTGTTTTTCAATCAAAAATGTTAAAAAAAGTTCAAAGTTCTCAGAAGGTAAGACCTCCAAATGAATAGAGGGCTTCAGTACAAAGCTTGTTGATAGCTAAGAACCATGTTAAGTACACGTAACTTGGTATTTTTAGTTACATTAAAAAAATAATAAAAACCCCACTTATCCATGTTACCCAGCATCTGCTCAATACAGTAGCCTTTCATCTACAACATGCCAACACATTTGGTAACATTCAAAACAAAAAATAAAGGATGTCAATCTGAATTTTTTTTTCTCTACTGCTATCTAGTAACAGTATACAGATTGAGTGATTAGAGGAATAGGACACCTTCCTTTTGCAACTATAAACAAAGACTTAACTTTTAACTTTCTCTACATTGTGAAGAGAAGACTCTGCAGTCCAACGTATGTGTAATGGGACAGAGAATTAAAATCAATTCCGTTTGGAAAACTAAATCAATTGTCTTAAAACTACTAGCATTCTTCATTTTTAATTTCATAACATTTTTGTGTTAGAAACTTGGTATTCCTGTATTATCAACATAAATGAAAAACTAATTTCACAATCTGCACACCTTCTTTGTCAGTTTGAGTTCATGTTTCTTTCCATATTGAAAACCTAAGTTCACAACTCCTGCTGTTTGCACATTTAACTGAATCAGTCCTTTGTGAACACATCTGTTCCCTCCAAAGAAACAACTGTGTCCTTTCTCTCTAAAAGCAACAGAAATGAAGTTTAAGATTAATTCAAATTGGAATCTTTCACGTGGTCCCAATTATAACAATAAATTTCTGTGACTCTGAGGTTTACTTCAGAACACTTTTGAAAAAAAGAGCCCTGTACTTCGGCATAATGGCCTAAAGTAAATCTCAGGATCAGGACCACAAACACAGCGTACGGTCACTGATCTATGCTGCTAAATTTAAAGCAACCCTTGTATATACAATTCTATTTGAGACCTGGGAGCCACATTCATTTCCAAAGGATACCAATTATTTTTTCCATTGTTTACGAAACTATTTGCTAATAGCTAAAATTTGTGTATTCAGTGCTGGGAGCTTCTGCTCTGAGGCTTCTTGACAACAAAAAAATTACCAAACCAGAAACAATTCTTACATGCTGAGGCTCATCTTCTGCTGACATTGCGTTGTTTACACATAAGGCTTCCAAGAACTTCTGCTTCATTATAATGTAACGAAATCTGCAGGTGAGAAGTGAAATACTATACATCTTGATCCAGTAGCTAAGCATTCTTTTAGAGACAAGCAGGGTATTTTACAGCTAATTTTTGGGCTAGACATAGAAATTGCAACAACAAGGAACTCTGATCTCAAATTTTAACAAATTAGTAACCACAAAATTATTTTTTTAACAGGAAGTATCTTTTCAATTATTGCTTTCAGAAATATTACATTAAAAATATTAGAAGGCTCGTAAGAAAAGAAGTGTAGCAATCATACTAATTTCTTGAATAGAAATATGACAGAGCAGCCAACTATAAAAAGATAGTACAACATACACCATATTCCTGTGTATGGCAAATGAAAATGCATTACAGATTGTGTGCACATATTTTTCATAGTTTAAGTTAAAAAAACACATGCACACACTTTAGGAACTGTATACAGGTTAGAAAAAACCCCAAAACTAAGGTGGAAAACTTAGAACTACTGCTTTCATACACAGTACTTAGAAATTCATGTATTTTCCACAAGTCAAAAAATTGAACTCTGACATACATTCTGTTTTACCTTTTCTTGTCGAATTTCTCCATACATTCAAGAGGCTGAATAAATTGAAGAACCTCATCCCACTGACCATCAAGAATCAATTGCCTAGTAAAAGAAAGAGTGACTCCTTAAATTTCACTGGACAAGAACATCCTCCTTTCTAGGTAAGCAGCTCATTTAAATACACAACAGTCATTTAAACACACAACCAGTGATCAACCTGCTTTGAAAAGTTAATACTTTGCACAGATCCCAAGATGACTGTCTGATGTGACTAGTAATAAGAGCAAAATCCAAGTCATTTCTCAATATTTTGTAAAAATAACAGCAAAACACTAATTACTTTTAAAGGCACATCAAAAGACAAAATGGTCTTATGTCTCCTGCTTTTCCTGTAATTCTTATTTAAAAAAAATCTTACTTGAAAAGCATGAATAAATATATTGACTCAATGAATACACGCTGAAGAATGAAAGTGAACTTAAAAATGAGTTAATTTTAATTGTATAAGTACTGCCAGGCCTATTCTATAAGGGGGTGAGAAAACACACAGCTCCCATACTAAGAAGGTAAGAGGAACAGCTTGGCAGGAACTATGCCAGCACAACAGCTCCAAGCCAGTGGGGTAGACTGCACAGGTAGATTAGTTCAATTTCTTCATAGCCTCATATCACACAGAGAGTTCTCTATAAAAGGCCCAGATCTACAGGGAAAGGGTGAGTTTCTCATTAGATGTATACTCCAACTAAGCTAAGAATGAAACAAACAAATAGGATTAATAACTTTAATTTTTCTCTAATTCCTCCTTCATTTAATTTTATTCCAATATCCACAATTTTAATCAAAAGGGAAGCCAGGTGAGAAATCTTGTTCAGTGATAAAATATTTTTTTTAGTGTTTTAAGAACAGCTGGATAAATTATTTTCTCATGCTTCTACAAAGTTATTAAGTATCTTTGGAATGAAATAGGAAACAGCAATGCTAAACCACTAGTGTGCATGTACGGTGACTCCTTTTAATAATTCTGAGGGCAATATCATGACTGGTAAATCACACCAACTCTTATGCCTTGATGATAGCAGAGACTCCTTTCATATTGTTAAATTTAAGAGAAATTTAGGTATTATTTTGAAATGGAGATAATATCTGGGGGGGAAAGCTTTGGAAACCACTCCACTCTTCCTAGATCTTAGCACTAGAATATTGTCAAAATATTTATTTTAGAAATTAATAATTTACACATTCAGTTCCACGTGACATGGTAAGCAGATAATAACAGATCACTGCTGCCAACAGATCTTGCTCTCCCATCCTGTTCCTGCTCATGTGCTTTCCCCAACTTACCCTGTGCTGACACTGGCACTTGTTAAGACTCTTTCTCACTTTAATTCATTAGCACACCAGAAAAATAACCAAGTTAAAATGAATGAACAAGCAGACAAAAAAAAAAATCTAACTCAACCTATGTTGATGGTGCCTAGTCAGTTACTTGATGTGGCTCATAGAAGGAGGTCATTAACTTCAGGGCTGGGCTGCAGAATTGGGATCAGGAAGCAGCAGAATACAATGAGGGCATAAGAGCTCCTGTTTAGTAGCATGGGGCTGCCCACAGAATCACAGTCCAATTGTATGTTTTCGTATATGTGGTATTTAGGCACCAGAGAAAAAAGTCCTACCTTAGAAAAAGCATGTCATCTGAAAACAGGCCATTAATGACCCCACTTTCCTTCTCAAGTGCCAGCATACTGATATGAAGCTTCCTTGAGTTCAGAAAATCTAGTATTAGTTTAATTATTTCAGCTTCTTTAACATTTACTGTTTCTTCAGCCGTCATGATGGCAGCCTAAAAGGGAAAAGAAGAGAGAATTTTAGCTATGATCAATATCTTATTTTATGCTTGGTTAACAAATGTTGGCCACTAAAAAAATAGAAATACAGTTTTACAAGACAGACTATTGTAGCATTACAAAAATTAAATAGACAAGATTAGAAAAGTCATTTAAAGAGGTTGATTATGAAGCTACAATTAAGATGTAACAATGTATCTGCATCTTTTTTATTTCTGTCCTATGCATATATAGGGGCCCAGATAAACAAATCTACCGAGAAATCAATCCTCCTGCAGTGTGAAAATACTGTGGTTACCAAGTCTGTAATATGTAAAATTTTCCTTTCTGAAATGCAAACAGTGAAGTTCAAAGAGCATAAAAATGAGCCAGTTACTATGTCATTATCTAGAGATCTTACATATAAACTTAAACATTTCTAACACATACAAAAATCACAGCACACTAAAAATGCAGTCTCTCCCTACTCCATTTTTGAAGTAGTGTATGGCAATTGAGCCAGGGCTTTTCATTCTTCCTTCATAAGGACACCTATTTCTGTCTATATGCTTTATGAAGCATCTACAGCTGCAAACCCAAGGTGGCCTAAGCCAGTTTGACCTCTGACTACCAGTCCCATTCACTCACCTGCCTCCAGCTGCGTGTTCCTGGCCCTTCCTTTGCACTCCTCGCTTTTGTCACTGGGCTAGCTTTTCCACCAGCTCACGTGTTGAAGTGGCTCAACAGTGTAATGAGCTCTCCCGTCAGCAGAAAGGAAAAGTGGGAAGATGCAGCTGGGGCAGTGACAGGCCAAGGGCCTGGCTGCCAGCAGTCAGCTTGTTTAAAGTTCCCATGGACACAATGCCCAATCTCCTTTGCAAGACAATTCCTCCAAGGATATGGAAGTTGTAGCATGTACTTCTCTTAGGAAACTTAAATTCTGCTTGTGGCTAAGTCTTGCGTGGTTCCTTAAGTCTGACTTAAAGTAGAAGCTGTTCAACTTTTTTTTTAAACCTTAAAAAGACTTTACAGCTGTAGCTCCCAAATTGATCTGCTGAAAAATGTCTGGGGATGTGGGGAGAAACCTTGTAACACAGCCAAGCCATGTAGCACTGCCTCATCAGGAGTGCTTCAAAAAAAGCTAGCAGCTACAAGGGTGCAGTCTCCCATTAGGCAAAATTCGATTCAAGCCCATGTTACTGCAGAAAGGAGCGGTCCTCCTTCTCACCTCTGCCCTCAGCCACAAGTCCCCAGCCACTTCATGGCACCCGCAATGGAGCTGTATGGTTAGCCAGACAACTCCTCTGATCCGGGCGCAAGTTAAACATCTATTCATCCTGTGGACTTGAGGGCCCTAACGCTGACACAAGGGACTGACAGAGCTTTGCTTTCTGGCAGTAGCAAAGCCTTAACCTGACTTAAATTGATTATGAGAGTGCACCAAAAAACAGAGAAGCAGCCAGTACCAGTGATGAACTGTCAGCAGGAGGCAATATCCCCAGGAACAAGGAGAGACAGTAGAATAATAGTGATCAGAAAAAAGAATAAAGGGAGATGACCCTACAGAGCAAGACGTCCACAGCAATGTTATAGTTACCCCAGCTGCTCCTCCTTTTAATTCAAAAGGGGAAATAAAAATACTTCTTAATTCCCTCATGTAACCATTTACTTATGTGAAAATCTAGCAACTATGATGCTGAAAGACAACCAACTGCGGGTAATGCAGCTCCCAAGACAAGCTGAAGAGATGATGCAGCCTCCAGATATCTCAGCCTTGGAAAACTGGAGTCCATAAGCTAGTCCTCTATCTCATACTAGGAAAGATGCACAGAAACTAGTAATAAGAAATCAAAGAACAGATAATAATAAGTTTGAACAATCCAAATAAGACGCTCAAAGTATTAACAAGAATTGCATTATTTACTGGAGAAGAGCGGAAGAGACAAATACTCCAGTGAAACTTCTCACTGTTCATCAAAAACCAATGCTAATGAACTTGAAGGGATACAAAAAATTAGGCATTAATAATAGGGTTTTGTACTACTATGTCTAAATCCCCAAGTTTTCCATCTTCCTCACAGTTTTATGCCAACTTTTTTCCAAGTAAGTTTTAGCCAGAACATTTGACTAGGAAAGCATTTGATTATAGCAGCATAGTTTATTTTGGAACAAGAGAGACCTAATTGTGCCAGATGAAACGGCCTAACTTCTTTTTAAAAATGGCTGGGTTTAACTCTCCTTTTAGTCACAGAAGACTGCAATCACCAAGTATTTTGATGGGTCTCGTGAAAGACACACCCAGAGACCCACACCCACTCTCAGCTAGTAAAGTCAAAGGAAAAAATTAAATCTGGCTTGCAGAAAGCTTTGCTGCAGGAAAGAAAGCAGAGACACACACAAATCCAAAGCCAGAACTTGCAGAAAGATGTTTTTTCCTTACATTTTAGCACTGTTTCAACCTCCCCTTTTGGCAACTGGATATGGATTTTTGGTCCCAGAGAAAAATTCAACCCTACTCTTACACGCTGAAGGAAAAAAATCAACACAAATTTAGCCAGCAGTTTAGTGTTAACATCTTAATTCCCAACCTCACCTAATGCATTTGCATTTCTCTTTCATTATGCTTTATGGCACTGATGGTTCACATATAAATTTGTATATATATTTGTTCACATATAAATTAACTTCCCTGCCAAAAGACAAAGTAAAACTTAGGCAAATCTATATTGAGACTCCCCATCAGAAAACTACTAGAAAAATTCAGACTAAGACTCCCTTTGAAGAAAGGAACACCGAGTCCAGTTTTCTTTTCAACTGGATCTACTGGACTCAAGTCTAAAGAGGAAGCCACTCTACATAGCTTCAAGATTGTCTTAAAATTAATTATTTATATATTCTATTGATGGGAAAATGAGCATAATACTCAGTACTTTGCTTAAGAGTACAACTACATTAAGTAAAATCTAGCATCTGCAAGAAGTCGTCATCTTCCATATTCCATTGTAGTTTTAAAATAACAAGTTTGTCCTGAACATAAAGCCTTTGCCAATTCTAACACTTAACTTCATTTACATTATTTATATTGCCCATATAAATTAGGATAAAGGATGATCGGCACCCTCCATATTTGATATGGGACTAGTAACAGCACTTTTGGGGTCTTGCTAAGAAAAATATAATATCCAAACATAGCTTGGATACTGAACTTCTGAAGAAGATTCAAAGTATACTGATAAGCTCATACATTAACAATATTATGAAAATATTTAGTGTGCACTTGCTGTGAGAGCAACACTCCCATTGGACAAATAGCTAGAAAAGAACAGTAAACCTACTAGAGAAGATTTTCACTTAATTGATGTTTCTTTAGGCTGATGAGCTCAGACTTCTCTTACAAGCATTATGCTGTCAAAATAATAAGCAGCACTGTAACACTATAATGAAATTATAAATCTACATAGGCTTATACATCACCCCCTATGAAATATATCAATTTTTCTGACATTCAGTGATATGTGTGTATGTGTATACATAAAAATAATAATAATTAAAAAGCAAAGAACAGCAGGGAAACCTCAAGATTAGAGCTCAAGCTGCATCTTTGGTCCATCCCACTATATTGCTTTCTGCCAGCACATATGGCACATAACGTCACAATCTGATCAGCTCAAGCACTAATACTCAAGAATGATTGAAGCACAGCATTAGCTTGAGGTATAAATGAAAGTAAATGAGTATTACAGCTTAACATTTCAGGTGCCTTCTACAGGTTTTTGCTACAACCTTTTTATCTTACCCAATCTTTTCAGAACAGCACTTTGCCACACCTGTCCTCCTTCCTTCTTTCTCCTGCCCACTCCCCCTTACCATCTTCCCCTAGTTCTGTATTTAAATTTGTTTTCCTCCTAATAAATCTACACCAAGAAAAAAAACACAACTTCTTGTCACAAACCTGGCACATCTTTTCTCTGTAGCTTCAACGGACAAGATGTCCTTTAAACTCTTTGAAACACAGACTATCTACTCCTAAATTGTCCAGAGAGAGGTTTCACTTGTTCTGTTCTCACTCATGTTCTAAGAACACGCCAACAGCAAGAATCCTCTCATGGTGTTATAAGCATAGTCTTTAAAAAAAATAAATGTATACACACTTATGCATACACATACAATATTTTAGGAAAATGTTTATAAACTAGAAGTGAATTTTAAATAGTCTTTCTCTTTAAGTTACCTCCCTCAGAAGAAACTTAAAATGTATATGCATTCACATGATAGAAAGTTAAAGTAAGGTTTAATATTCTGGAAAACAAGTAAATAGTGAAATTCTAAAATAAGTGCTATTCCTATGTTATTTATCATCTGAAATAGATCACTCGCCAGTAGTATACAATATGCATTCACAAAACTGGGCAAGGAATATAAAATCTCTAACCACTCAGAAATACAAAAAAGAAATATTATAATTCAAATCTTAAGTGTCATACTGAGAGAGCGGTGATACGTTTAAAGGGAGAAGCGATGCCTAATTAGAAGTCTTGGTTCACTGACTTCAGTGACAGCTGCAATGCATATCCATAACCTCAGCATCTTGGTGAGCTATGTCACAGAAAAACTGAATGTGCAGAAGTAACACATATTTCAAAAGCTGGCTGTTTTGCATAACGTTATTTCACCTTTTAATCCATCCCGCAGTGACTTACATATGACTCTTGGGCCTGCCCAGAGGCCACTCCGGAGTTCCGCCTACACAGACCCCACGGAGGACTCGGGGCCCGGTCAGTACCTAGTGGCTCCGTTTCTGATGTGCCCTCAATCATCTTCCAGTTATTCTATATCAAAAGAATTTACAAAAAAAAAGTCTATAGGCCAATTTTTTTATTACAATTGATTCCCACAACAGTTAGTGCAACTCCCTGACACCCATTTTACCCTAAGAGATCGTACAATTCATTATTTCAAATGAACATTATTGAACATATTAAGGCCTTAACAGAAAACCTTCACCAACCTTGTACAGTTGAACTCTGTGATCAAAAGCTTTTTCTACTCCAATAGACAGCAAATAAGTGCCCTCTTGCATACTAGCCTCTTCTTCCTCACACAGATTTTTCACTGGCTTGCACCCTAGTAATCCATTTTTTTTTAACCCTGCTTAGATCAGCTGTTGCTTTAGAGCCACCACAGTAATCCTTATCTCACCATGCTTTAGCGGTGACCGGCAGAGCTCTTCGCATTCATCAATACCTGTTACAACATGCACACTCGTTACTCAGAGCACTGTGCATCACGAATGCCAAAAAGGTGACACTAAATTATGCAATACTTCCATATTAGAGTAAAAACAGAATGCAGAAAGATAAAAAACCCAAACAAGTTACAGAGACTACGAATGAATACATCTTGACTAACAAATCCCTGCTTGCTCCACATTTTTCTTTTTTCTCTTCACGTGCGATTCCACAGGAAATCCACCTCTGCTGGCGAGAGGCTTTAAAACAATCGCACTGTTTAATTATACAGCGCCGAGCCTGAATTAGCATTCCGGGAATGTCAACTCAGCACCAGCAGCAGACAGGGCCGCAGAGCTGCCGACGCTCCTCCGAAGCGGCCCCGCGGACAGGCACACCCCGCGCCCCGCCCCGGGGCCGGGGCCCGGGCACGCACCGCGCCGGCCACCGCGGCCAGCCTGGCCCGGGCCGCCGGCACCCCGGCCCGCCCGCGCCGCCTGCGGACGCCACAACAAAGGGACGGCAGCGGTCGGGCGTCGCCGCCGCGCCGGCAGCCGGGGCGATGCTCCCCTCGGCGGGGGAAGCGGCGGCGGGCCCCGCGCAGCACGGCCGTGCCCACACGCCAGGGACGGGGCGCGGAGGTGGGCGGCCCCAGGGTCGGCGAGGCCGCCGGGCAGCGCCCACCTCACGGCGCAGCGGCCGCAGCCCCCGCCCCGCCGCCCCGCGCGGTCAGCCCGCCCCTGCCCCTGCCCCTCCCCGCCGGGCCGCTCCCGGCCCCCCCCGCGGCGCGGCCCCCCGCCCTCCGTCCCGCCCGCCCGCTGACACTCACCTGAGGGGCCCGGCGGCCCGTTCGCGCCGTCACCAGCGGGGCGTGAGGTGAAGATGGCGGCAGGCCTCGCTGCGGGGCGGGCCCGGGCCCGGTGTCGGGGTCTCGCTCCCGCTCCGCTCCGCGCTGCGGCTGCCACCCGCCCTCACCGCTGACTGCCCGGCGGCACGGCAGCCCAGGACCCTCCCCGCGCCGGGGCGGGGTGCCCGCGCCGCTGCCTGAGTGGAAAGCGAAAGGGGGCGGGCGGGGGCCGGCCCGGCTGGGCGTCGCCCGCGCCGCGGGGGCGGGAGGGACAGATGGTGGCGGCCGCCGCCGCCGGGGCGGGGCCCGCTTTGTTAGTGGCGGGGCGTGGGGCCCGGCCGCGCCCCTCCTCCGCGCCCCGAGGCTGAGGGAGCGGTGGGAGGGAGGCGCGGCCGCCGAGCGGGCGCAGCTGCCAGCCCCGGCAAGCGCGGGCTCACCGGCGTCCTCCCGCGGAACTCCGCGGCGGCTCCGGGCCTGTTCCGGGGGAGCGGCGCAGCGCGTCTCCGCCCGCCGCTTTCCCAGGCGCCCGGCGCCTCCCCCGCGGGCAGGGCCGGTCCCTGCCTCGGTGGGCTCCCTTGGCGGTGAGCAGGGAACGGTGTTCTGACGGGGAGGGGCGCTGTGGGAGCGACTTACAAATGATTCGGTGTCCGCACACAAAGGGCTGTCCCCGCGGGGCGGCCGGGCCGCGGGCCCCGGGCTCCCCGACCAGCCCCGGCCCCACGGAGGCCTGCGGGGCCGGCCTGGCCAGCCGCTCACCCCCTCCTGCCCCTCGGCTCTCTCAGCGCTGCCTTCCCGCTGCTGGCGTGAAAACTGTCACCGAGCCGTTAGGTACACGCGCGCTGGTACCTGACCGCTCAAACACTTCCCGAGGTACCCCAAAATCACATCAGAAATACAGAGCAGATGCACTTTCTTCCCCTCTCGATTAGGATTGCCTGCCTGCCGTCACGCTCTGCCACCACCGTGTTTCCTTCGCTCATGCGGCGGAGGCTTATGGCTTGTTGGCAACACCTTTCATTACTGTATGAGGTGCTGCCACATTTCAGGCCAGCCTTGGATTTTTTTAGTGCATTTTTGCTGTCTTCCGCTTCTTGAGACTGTTGAAAAAAGAATGCATTCTTTACAGAAATCATATGTTATACGTGTATTTTATGAGGATGTATTTATATAGAATTTGACATTTGGTTACATTTAATGCATTTTTGTAGTTGTCAGAAGATTAAGGCATCTAAGAATTATCATGGTGAACAGTTAATAAGCTTTCTGTGTGTTTAAATATAGCTGTGAGATGAGATGCAGAAAATCATGTTAAAATGCTAGTACAGCACTCGGACAAAAGCCCAGTGTGTATGCAGCAGCGCATTGGCAGGCCTTGTCAAAATGGAGACGGTGAGACAGTGACAGTTTTCTGACAAAGGATGTAGCAGAGACCCAATGTTTAATTTTTTTTCTTTGTTTCATTATGGATGTGTGCATATGTGACATGTCAGAGCTGCGGGGAAGGTTGTCAGGGATTTAACTGAAGCTGAACTGGATTCTCTGTCACACTAGTGGTTAAAAATGTTAAGAACCACAGAGAGTTCAAGTCTGTTTGCAAGCTGTTTTGCTGAGGATCAGCTGAAGGGCAGACGGGAATCATGATGTTCTCTCTCTCTTCTCTCAGAAAAGGAATACAGAGAAACGTCCCGAAGGCTGTCCAGCGAGGAGTGCCACCTGGCTGCACAGCAGGGACTCTGCCAGGGACCAGCAAGGAATGTGGAACTTGGTGGCTCCTTGTGCGACACTCAAGTCCCAGCATCGCATCCCAGGAAGCTTGATGCGCTAGTAAAACACCGAATCCTTCCATTTACTTACAAAGCTATCACTTGTTGCTTAGTTGCCTTTGGAGCAATAGAGCCTTTGATTAATAGAAAATGTAATTATAGAAATGAAGCTGTTTCCCAATATATATGATATAATAGAGACGATAAATCAGAGGGAGTGCAGAAAAACAAGATGACTTTAAATTGTTTAAACAAAGCTGTATGCATAACTTTGCTGAACGTACACTTGGAAAAGTCTATTTTAAATTTTGTTTCATCTACAAAACACTAGGTGAACATACATATGCTTTTAAATTTAATCTTGTTTTCACAATGGTGTTACTGTTGTTTACCTGTCTTTTGTGCAATAGCTTGGTTTTCAGTGGAGGGCCTGAGATCAAATCTGTGAGACAGTGTCTCTGGAGAGCAAGAGTTTCAGGATGAAAGAAAGGTAAAGCTTCTCCCCAGTTATAGACCTGAAAGGAAGAGTAAATTCTGAATTTAATTATTCTGTTTCCTGCTCAGAATGCCAGGCCTTTCACAAGGAAGTAGCAAATTCCTATAATCTGGGAAGAGATTTCAAGAACCAAGTATCCATCCTCAGGAAGAGGTATGGAAGAATAAGTAGCGCTACTTGATGCAGCTGCTTTGGAGGGCAATCATACTCATACTACTCTTAAATATTTGGAGAGGATACATAGTGGCATCCTACCAGAAAAGGGCAGATGGAAGACCCTGTTCCCTGGTTGTTCCTAACTTTTTACTCAGGCATAGAAAGATAGCTTTGGGATGGTCTCGGCTTGCTTTGAACTCCCTAGTCATTATCGCCAAGAAGGTAACTCCCATGAATAGCAAAGCTGTTGGGTGTGGGTTTTAGAGAGCTTGAAAATCAGGATTAGTAGAGGAGGAGTGCTGCCGTGCCTAGTGACAAGACAGGGCACTGCAGGCTGTTCTTGGGACGCTTCGGAAAAGAAAATAGTAATTGTGCGACTATTTTACAGATGTTGCAGGTGGCCACAGAGGATGTCAGCAGGGCTGGATACATTCTTAGAATTACTCCCTAGTGCTAACCTTGCACAACATCTGCCAGTGGAGTCCAGCAGTTTGTGCAAAGCATCTTTGTGTTGTCATCATAAAAATGGGCCAATCCCCTGATTTTTAGTCATTGTAACAGAGCCATTCAACTCTTCACGTTTTATATTATGTTTACATGATCTTGTAAAAAGTTGAAAAAAAATTTCTGTTTAAAACTTTACTTCTGGCAACAGTTTTCACTCATTTCAAGAAAGGATTTCCAGAACTTTGGGATGACAATTCAGTAAAATTCTTGCACAATCTATACGAGAATTGTTTATGTCAGCATCATAGCTTCAGTTTCAGGTAGCTTAAACAAGAAAAATACTGAGCCAAAGTATAATCTGGCTTCAAGTAATTTAAATAATTGCAGGCTTGTGGGGCCTTGCCAGGTCTTGTAATGCAGACATTTAGATCAGTGATGATGTAGAGAGGATAAGGCAGAGCTGCCTTGATGGAAAGCTTCATATTAGCTTTTAGTCTTTCTGCAAAGCTCCATTAACAGATTAACACTGACATAAAAATTCCTATAGATACTACTTCGTATGTCTCCATAAAGTTCATGTACCATTAACTGAAAACTTAAAACGCATTCTACATGAAATAAATTCTTTCAGTATCTTGCTTAACAAATTTGTCAATGGATAATGAATTGCTTACTCCTAAATACTTTATATATCCAGTTGTTTGTAACATTGACTAAGTCTAAAGAAGGTTTTAAACAACAGTTTTTAGTGGAATGCTTAACTCTTTTCTACTGTTTTCTGTCCTTTCCTAAAATCTTAAGTTATTAGCTTTCCTGATCAGAGGCAGTTCTGTCTAGTGTCCATCAGTGTTATCCTTGAATTCAGAAATCTGATAAAAAGCTTGGTGTTAGGACCTCCATGTCCCAAAGAGTTTGTACCAAGCTCTTAAATGTATATGTTGTATATTGCTTCCCAGCCTCTTACGAAGACCAGTAGTTTTGAGTATAAAACAGATGAGGTAGCTGCTTTTCTTTCTTGCTAGAAGGAAATAAGCTAGAGTAACTTCACTACCGTATTTAACTCTTTGCTGTGGTTGTCTAAATAAAGTGTATTTCTTTTTACACCTGTGTGAAAACAAGTAAGTCTGAAAGTATAGGTGCATTTATTTGTGCATTTATGTGTATGCATACACAAACATACTTCACATTTTTCCAAAATGGAATAGTTTGCTTTTTAAAAAGAAATTGCTTATAAATGAACAAAGATGCTGTGCATGTTAAAAATACTGGCTTTTTTTTTTTCTGCCTTCTAGACCTGGAATAAGATAATTTGTGTGGGGTTTTTTTTGGTTTTTGTTGTTGTTGGTTTTAGTTTTTTTAATTAATTAGAAGATGTACAAGCAGATGTAAAGGGCTGTTGCTGTCAAGATAGATCTTTATAGCCACATTTCTTCAAGCTGCTTATTCAGCTCATTAAATTAGTAACAAGGCAGCAAAGAAATGCTAATTTGCTATTTGAAAAGATATAAGTAGTTAAAGGTTTAGCCTTTACGAAGCTGTGTATTTATTTATTTATTAAGTTGTTGGAAAAAAAGTCATCTGACACCTACATCTGATCAGTACAGCTGGATTTGAGAAACAAAGCTATTTTTTTCATCACCTTTGTGTGGTGATTGATCCAAAAGCTTAGGTCCCAAGTGTAACCGAGATGATTATTCTGCAGCTGGTGATACCAGATCTCTGCACTGGATCCCACAGCAGTACAAATTCTGTACAAATTCAGACACACAGTACAGTCGTATTCTGTCAAATTAACCAGGGCGTGATCTGAAGTTTCTCAAGTATGGCGTTACTTGCCGAAGGACAGAGAAAATGAAGTCTGTTCGAAAGCCTGTCTGTACAAAGGCTCTTTTTAGATGAAAATTTTGAGCTGGGCTCGCCACTGAAGAAATAGCTTTACTGGGTGCAACTGGGTGTTTGTGTTCCAACATAATTCCTTGCTTGTGTCAGCCTGTTTGTGATGCCGTACAGGGAACCGATTGAGCCGGCTGAAAATAACCAGTTTTAGGGGGAGGAGGGAAGGCTATTCATTTCCATCCATATTAGTTTTCAATTCAGTACTACAAGCCCTACTATCAGATTTCCTGTATTCTTGAAGCCGCCCTCTGGAATAGCTCTGAAATTTAGAGCTTCTTTATCTGCGTAAGTTAGCCCAACAGTTCAGTCTGCCTGTTGACAGTGCAGTGATATCAGCTCCCCTTTCAGCCAGTCCTTGCTCTTGCTCTGCAACCCAGCAGGACAACACAAAACCCCAAAAAAAGGCATGATTTGCACTGGAAAAAATTGCTAACTTACAAATCTGGAAGAGGGACCTTGTTTTTTGGATACTATTTCTGTTCAAGATTGCACCACTAACAAGTACAAGTTATTTCACTAAAAGTCATATTCTTTATTAGCTGTCTTGATGGAGATAAGACGTCAGCTCATCTTGAAAACCTTCCCTTGTGAAGCAATCCTGCTACACTGACTAGTAAGTTTCTGTGGTTTTGGAACAATGGAAGCTAACCAGCGTACAGGAGTTTATCAGTTGACTTGCAATTGTGAAACTCGCTTCTGAAGTGAGCAGGGTAACACCATATTGTCCTCAAGAATGAAATGAGAAGCAAATTCTTCAATAGCCTCCCTCTGATAACATCAGAAAGCTAAATTATATGTGCAAGTGAGACAAACAGTGGGGAACAAAAAGAGAAATAAAAGTGGTGCATATTTCCTACAAATTTTATGTTGCTGAAATATGAGAAGAAACAAGATTTAAACATTAATGTGAACTTTTTATAGTTTCAGTTTATATTTAGATGTAAGCAAGAAAACAAAAAATGTACTTTTGGTGCCATGCTTTTATTTAAATGAAAGGAAAAAACTACACTGTACCACATAAGTAGCAATGACAATATTTTACAGCACAGCATTTGAAAAAATATGGAAGCTATGCTCCATAGAAGTGGACAAGTAAGCACACAATACACTGTACATTTTTCAACAGTGCCCATTAAATCATAATTAAATAGCTGAATTTGGCTTTAAACAGCCAAATAATAAAAACTAACAGTCATACTAACATTAAAAAAAAAAAAAAAAAGATTTCAGTAGCTATTATGACTGTTAGAATATGAAATTTTGCTCCAAAAACTAAGACAAGAGTTTGGCAATTCAGTCGTAGCAACAATAATAATACCCCTGATGAAAGCACCAGTGTGTTCTGAAAAGGTCAGTGATAAATACTGGCCTTTATGGAAAGCTTCCTTTTTTTTTTTTTTCCTTTTTTTCTTTTTTTTAAACATGATCCCAACCAAAGATCCACTGTAATTAGAAAATTTGCAGGCTTAAAAAGGAAAAGTGTATCTAGCTTTACTTTTCCTGTATTAAGTAAAACTTTATACTGCGAGCAATGAAATTTTCAACTGTATTATTCACATTCTACTTTTAGACATTGCACAAATCTTTAACCTGTTGACAAATGTAAATTTCATAATACATTCAGACATATTTAAAATGACTCAAAGAATTCCTGTCATGTAATTAAGCTCACTTTGATTAGATTGATGCTTATGTCTTTACGGTGTTGCAAATCTTCAGTTAAATCATAGTACAGATTTTAGAAATAAAAAGCCTCCCATGATAAAACTTCTTTTGAAGTTATTCACCGTATGTGTATCAGTTAATTCCAACCTCCTGGTTTCTTGAATCGCTGTATATTATACACAGTTTCATATTGTTATTCAAGATGTTCCTACAATGGTATTTGTAGGAACTGTCTAACAGGCAGAATGTGCAAACCCTCTTTCCCCTTTTTTAATATTATTTATATCCTATATACACAATATGTATACACTTGAAATATAAGAGTTACATATCCTGGTGATATACATGCAAACAGTAGGAATCAGCTAACCACAAATAGTTTTGAGCCACATACATATTAAACATGTATTTTAAAGTGTTTTTTCTTTTTTTTTTTTTTACAGTTTTAACAAATATACATAAATATAAGAACATAAATTACAGTAAAACTGACAGCATTTTTGAGAAAATGTTTATAATCCAGATGCATTGATACCTAAGGCCTTATAATAATTTAAAAAAAGTACTGTTCTAAACTGCTTAATGACATCTCATTCCTGTGCATCTTTTATATAAGTAAATGAGTACATCATAGTAGTGAGGCATAGTTTCTCTCAAAGCAGTTTAATGAGAGAAATAGGAACATAGTTTTAGTCTCCCCATGAAACAGAATGGACTACATACTTATAGCACAATACTGTCTTATGTTAATGTAGTTGTCACAACACTGAAACAGAACAGAATCACAAATCATTCAAGTCTTTTCCTGAGAATGAGATTTTTTTTTCCCCCAACAAATCCTCTGGTGTACATTATCAAAATAGCCACAGATTTAGGGGAGGCTTCAAGTTTGTAGTTTCTTTTTTTTTCAGACCAGTGCTATGTTAAAAGCAAATTATAGGAGAAACAAACACTGAAATGGAATAGTGATCTATAAAAATAATCAAACACTGTTTTGAAATAAAATGCAGCCCTTTATAACTAATACTGAAATATGCCTAGAGTTTGTGTTTGTAAATTGTCATACTATAAATTTATTGAAATGTCATTTAGGCTTTTTTGCCGTATGTATTTAAAATCGCTAAGTGTCACAAGACATCATCTGTTAGATTGTGTCAAGAAAACAATTTACTAAGACACACTGAAAATTCTTATCAGATGTCTATTTCCCGGAAAACCGATTTAAGTCTGAGCTGGCAGATCTGAAGGTAGGAAGAGCAGACAGTGGCCTGGATCTTAAAAATCAATGGGAATTAGATACATGACTTCTGAAAGATCTGTGACTTAGTGAATTCTGTGATTCTTCTGAATATTTTTAGTGTTCTGTCAGGCAAACATCAGGGATCTAGTTCTGAATGTTTCACAAGTTCTTATTCCTTCCTTGGAGAAGCAGTACCTGACCGTGTGCTTGCTCTTCATCTGGAACAATGCAAAATAATGCACATTTGCTTGAACTGTTTTAGAGGTCTACCAAATCTTTTTACTTTGCATTTTAATGGTATTATGAACATGCACATGGTCAGCATTACATCTCAGATGGTAACTTACTGAAACAGGAATAATTGCATCACCTAACTATACCCTGAGTTGTTAAATAATTCATTTGAAGGAAACTTCAAGCAGTTCAGAGGTTTTTCCTTTACTGTTTAGTCTATAAGCAAATCAGTATTATTTAATTGAAAAAGAATTATAAATACTCAGGGGAATGAATCTTGATTTTGTTACAGCACACAATAAGGATCTCGCAGAACAGACCTATTCAGCTGTTCTTCAGTGACATACAATTTATCATTTAGTTTTTACTGTAAGTCAGTATGCAAAGTTCAATGGTATTGAGAATATTAAGAAGTATTTCTTTAGTGAAAGAAAAAATATTTCAAGACAAGCACAAATACAAACATATAAGGCAACAGATGTAAAAAAAATGTAGTTTGAGTCACTAAAGAGGAACATTCAGTGCTTCAGTGTATCTAATCAAAATACAGAGCAAATATACTCTATATATTGTATTAGCACATACAAATCTCCACACAAGTCAAACATTTCCATAATCACTCATAATAATTCACCTAAGCGATAATCTTCTGCACTCCTAAACACTGTGTTTACATTCCAGTTGGACATGATAATAGAACTTGGTGTCCAGTTTTAAGTTCTAAGAGTCTTGTTGGCAACTAGAAATCTATTTCCTATAGGCAGTAAAGATGAAGTGCAAGTTTATCATAATTGTCTGAAGCAAATTTTTTCCCATTTACTATGCCTTGGTGGGTAAAAGTTTCTTAGGAGTTACTGGTCTCTTGGTTTGCCACAAATGGCTGTGAATGGTAATTGCATCAACACTGGCAGACAAAGTTTTAGCAGGTATGTGGCTAAATTGCTTCCTGTCAGAGTTGTATTTATACAGTCCCTCTATCATTTTCTTTGTGATAGATTTGGGACCTATTCCCGTTAATTTATTGATTTCTTCAGTATCAGGGCAGTATGTATACAGAGATCTGAACTGGCAGCCTGAATCCCGGAACAAGATTAAGAAATTATTGGCATCGGATTTTTCCATTTCCTTTAAAAGAAAGAAAGAAAGAAAGAAAGAAAAAGATTCACAATATGAATTTTGCATTGTAGTTAGAAAACATTCAAAATCATTGGATTGTCATTTTGAATTTGTCTTCTACAGGAGCTGAAACGTATGTCTAACTCTGTCCACTAAAAGACCTTATTTTCAATCATTAGAATTTACTAAGCTTCACCTACCTGAATTTTGATAAGGTAGCTATCTTTCTCAAGCAAAACCTCATTTATTTAGACAATTTCAGCTATATTTGTTTAGTTGTGCCTCAAGAACAGACATCTTAACAAATTTTTTGTAGAACAAATAAAAATTCTTTGATCCATTTCATCAAGCAGGTCTAACAGTTGCAAGTTTGGGAACTGGAAATTTAGATACGTCTAGATGTGCCTGAAAGATCCCGCAGTGCTAAAATGGGGTTTCAGTCGTCCCTAAATCCATTCAAGTCTGGTCGAACCATAAAGTCAGTTGAAGTGTATTAAGCAAAGGTTCTTTATTAGCTGAAATCTTCAGATTCCTATTCCCCCCAACACAACTTCTATGGGACATGTTCCCTAAATACATACAGCTTCTACCAAGTGACATATGCTGCATCCTAGAGTTAAGCATGACCTTTTTACAGCTGTTCTTTCCTGGGATTTCTGGGGGTTATTATGCTCCCAGTTACTTGAACTGAAAGAGGCTGTCTTGATTTCTCACTTGTTATTTCCCAAAAGCAGCTGGAAAGACAGAGAAGGCGGCGTCTAAACACGAATGCAGAAAAATTACGAAGAGAAGAAAGGGCAAGAAATACTATCATGAAATTTATTCCAGAAAAGGAATTAAATCAAGATCCCAAGTAGCTGTGGTTCTTTGACGTATTTAATCTGTTCAAATTTGTCACAGCTGGTAAAAGGAACAGTCCCATTACTTTCAACCCTCAGACTCCATGTTATTCCTTTTACATGGAAACACACTGGTCCCTGAGTTCTCACCCTTACAATATTTGTGCACCTTCAGAAAGGTTTATACTAGCGTAAGAGAAAAGGCTGGAAGGCACCTTTCTGTAGTAGAAAGTCCTGAATTTGCCCTACTGCTTGGAAACTGGAGAAGAGCCTAGGAGGTTTGTATTTCTGTTCTTTCTGTTCATGAGAGCGGTGTGCTTTAGTTCTAAAGGTCCCAGTTTGAGGATCTGTATGTATAAGATGGATATTTTTCATATCAGGGAAAAGAAGTTTGTGAGGAAATTATTAAAGTCTACATATTGAAGTTCCCACATTAAACAAGTAGTAACTATTAATTAATATGTCAATTAATTCAGCTTCCTTGCTGCATGTACAATGCGACAGCTATTGTTTCTACAGTACTAGAGAACCTTTCTGTCTACACAGGAAGCAAGTCACAGAAGTTACTCAAGCCTTTCATTAAGAGCTGGCATAACCTCAGAAGATTCCTTCCGACATTTGCGTTTATACTTGAGTGTCTTCCTAATGCCCGACTGTGGTTTGACTTAGGTGCTTTTAGGGGAAAAATACCCTTACCTCCAGTATCTTTTTCTTTTGACCTTCATTTACTTTTCCAGCCAAGCAGCAATGTGCCAGCGCATTCTGAATTATATACTTATTGGATTTCGCACTGGGTTCTTTGAAGAGCTTTGGTCCTATGGAGGAGGAATGACAAATCAGCTAAGTTAATCAATAAGCCCACAAAGAGTTACTTTAAATGCTGTGAAGCACTTCTGGTATGGATCTTTTGCATGCATAAAAATACAAATCTGGGAATAAAAGAGAATTAGGCTAGAGACCACAAATTTCACAAACTAGTAAAATGTCATTCTTTCAGCTGTTACTGAATTTGCTTACAAATGTGTCTTTCATTATTAAATCATTATTATTGGCAGTCTTGGTAAATATATTTTCTCTCAGAGGACTTTTTCTATGAACAACAATGTTTTGCATTTTCCAACTAAAGTTTCAGTTGTCCAGAAGGAAGCAAATTAATTCTTTTTCTTTATCTACACGGATTTCAAGGGTGAGAGGTGTAACAATGAAGCTGATGCAATGCTTAGAGTAACTGTAGCCTGTCCACCTTGGAATTCCAGAAATGCTTTACCCAAAACCAGGGATGAAAGATCTGGCCTGACACTTGTCAGGTTATTCTGTCTATAAAAAGACTTGATTCATCTGGTTGAAAGAGAAATCTCCTCTGTTTTAATTTCTGACATATGTGCGTACTTGTATCAAGACCATTTGAAAAAAACAACATGTAAGCACGAATTCTGAGTCTTAGAAGGGACAATAATATACAAGCAATTACCAATTAAATTTAAGATTAAATCTCAGTTTGTCTATGCTTTGGGAAAAAAAGCCTAGAATCAACATAAAAAAAGCTGTACGAAATCTGACTGACAGAGTGAAGACATTAAAACATGTGAAAAAAGCCTTCTGTTCAATTCCTAGGAACTGTATATTCCTTCATTTAAAAATAAGCGCTACATAATAATCATTAAAAGATGACCTTCAGCAGTATGGGTCTTCATGAGAAAACTCAGCAAGACTACCCAGGCAAAGTCTCGCTATCCCTCCTGTAATTTAATTTGACATGCACGTGGCACAAACTGACACAAACTGACTGAAGTTTCATGATTTAAAAATAGATACGTACTGTCTGATTTTCAGAATGAACACTTTGCCTTTCCAGACTGTAGTCATTTCAGCAGAAAGGAGATAAGAGTATTTTCAAACCAAACATTTTCCAGCACAGAGCTATGCAGGCCCATCAATCAAGCCTGATCTCTCTAAAAGTTTATCGAAAATACCTAACGTTATTTTACTCTTTACCAAACAAAGTGATATTAGGTGGGCAAAAATGGAGCTTTTATAATCCTGATGATGCAAGGTCTTTGCAATATCATGTGCTGTATATTTGGAGAAATGGGTTGAAGATACCATTATTATTTGCTTCATAATATAATAAAGAATTTGAAGTCAGATTGTAAAGTTTTTAATAAACAACAACAAAGGATCTGTTTGGAAACAAAGGGTGCAGAATATTTAAATTCACATTGCTAAGCAGATTTTTTCCTGTTCCAATTTGTTTTTTTCTTTTTGTATCTCTATTCTAAATTGAGCCTAAATTTCAACTCTTCTTGCCTTGCTAGAGAGACTACTGAAGCGCACAGTGATCTCTGAGCCCATTTGCTGTTCTGAGCCTAACTGCAGTTTATTCTGGTTATCACAAATGCTATTGAGTCAGTACTTTTATTTTGGAATTAAAATTTTAACCTTGTATTATTACCATCTATTTTAAAGGAGGTGAAAGTAAGATTTCTATGAAAGCGTCCTCAATCAAGTTTTAGGAAACCAAATAAAGATAATTGAAAACTTTTCATGCATAGAACCACTAATAGCCAGGTACTTTTCTGAATATTGTTGTCACTGACCTGTGTATTCTGTAGCAGAGGCAACTGAAGAAGTTGTAGATGCGTTTTCCCAATCTTTTTCTCCATTACGACTACCACAGCGACTTGGAGATAAGAATCCCTCCACAGACTCAGACCTAAACATTAATTTTAAAATCTATTAAAAAAAATTACAATGTTCAGCAGAGAAGCCTTCTAATATGAAAGGAAAGCAAACTGTATTAAGGTAGAACGCAATGATTGGAATTGTAGACTATAAACCTAAATGCACAATATTTACAGAAGAAATTAACAGATAACTGAGTTCATGTTCTGTATAAAGTATTTGGAGTGATGCAAGAAGTTGGTATTTAGGCGAGGTGGATGTTAGTAAATTTTTGGGCTACATCTGAGAGACAGAAACCTAATAGATATCCTAGGCTGTGGAATATTATTACTAAGTGGGAATTCGGGTTACTCTTACATTGGTACTAGTAAAACAGTGTTATCTCATGTAGCAAACCAACCATTTGTGATAGAATGATGAATGTGAAGTAAAAATTTAGTTCATTGATACTTATCATTACAACAATTGGCAGTGAGAACTGCTGTATTTAAGATAGCAAAACAACTTCCTTTCTAATTTTTGTTTTCACAAGCAGTAACTTTGGGTGCTGTAATTCTTCAGGCTGTGTCTGCACTCAAATGTGAATAGTTTTGCATTTAAAGGTCTAAGCAAGATTGCCATGTTCTCTTAAATTATTACGAGATATTGAAAAGTTTTTTTGATTGTGGCTACTGCAAAAGCCAGTCAAATTTTCAGCTGGGAATGAAAGCTTTTCTAAGTGCACTACTAGCACAGAATAAGGAAAAAGTGATATTATAACAACATTTATCTGCATGCTAACTTCCAGTAAAATCAGCAATAGATGAAAATTCAATTTATAATATATCCTACACCTTTGTGATTAGCACCTGCATGAAGGACACCTCAAAAGTATCACTGAAATTCACTCAGTGTGATCATCAAAAGACAATTCTGATGCAAGGAAAACGTGAAAGTATGGGTCTTGAAAGACACTGAAAATTCTTTCAACTCTGTTACTTTCAGCAAATTGTACCGAATTTTATCATATTTTAAAAGTCTCAACCCCCTAAATCAAATCAAAGCCAGAGGAAGATGTACTGTTCATTACAAGCATAGTACAGCACTGTACAACTAAAACTACATAGATAGGGGTCATCTCCTGTAAAGTTTGTGTAGATAAGCTACATCAAGCCTTTTCTAATAGCTAATATAGCTGGAAGAAATCTCCCTCTCAATTAAAACTGATCATTTTTAAGAGACGACAAGAGATGCTAGGATACTTGGATCATTTTATTAAAGTTTCTTATGTAATAATCAGAAAGTCAGTTCTCAAGACATCATGGAAATTGAAAAGTCAACTGAAACCAGCTGCAGGCATGTCACAGTTGATGAATAATGCATATAGTGGCCATGAAAACATGACATGTGATATCATAACATGTAGTACTCCTTATCAAACCCCTTTTCCTAGTTTGCCTTTCTTCCCTGTTTCTTTTCTGTACAAAAAGCTAGCATTTCTCTGAATATAATTAAGTAATTACATAGAAATAATATTTTTCCTCTGAATTACAATATAGATTTTGTATATAAAAGTAAGAATTTTCTGTTATTTTTCTCTCTTTTTATTTCATTTTCAGGTGATTTTTAATGCAAAATAAATTCTGGTGTTTGGAAAAGGCTGAAGTCCCAGTGAACATTTAATACTTCCCTGTATGACTGCTAAGGGGAAAAAACCCAGAAAATATGTTAAAAAACAGAAAAGAAGCTATGTAGCTGCACGTAGCATACAGGGTTAATAAAATATCCACAAGTTGAGACTTAAATGCAAGCAGGTGAATTCAAGAGGCTATGTGACTAGCATTTTGTTTTGACCTCATTTATACCTGCCCAACTGGTTTACTTGGTAAAATTTGTGAAACAAATGATCATGGCTTGGTCCCCTAATGCCTGACAGTGGAAACTATCAATGTCTCAAATCAGGAAAACATACCTGTTCTTGGAGTACACGATACATACATGACCTCTTTAAAATTCACGCTAGTTTTACATAGCTGATTATCAAATTTTATTAAATGAAACGGTTATTTTAGCTTTACCTTGGTGTTCTCTTGCCTGACTGCACACTCTCATTGTCCCCTGTATTCAGCGATGCCAATGAAAGACTAGATACTGAAAAAACACGATAAAGCTGTGAACCTGGATAAAAACAAAGTTAAGGCTTATAAACCTATGCAAGTAGTAGAGTCTGTTCATTAGACCCAACACCAGCATCAGAAAGTTGGTAAGAGCTTTTATACGAGACTCTTACACCCATACATGATATACCTGCATGCATATGTGCTGCACTTCATCTAAACGCTTGCTGACACCCAGCCATTTGCAGCCACCTGGGATGGCCTCAGACTAAGCATTAATGAGAAGCATGGACATGGGAATACTGGCACTATGCAAATCAAAGAATGCAATCAAAGTTAATAAGTCCTCATGAAAGAGAGCTTAAGAGACTTAATTTAAAGCTTGGGGTGGATTCTTGGAAGGTGTTAAGGGAATACTTTAAATTACACTGGAAGATGGAGGGATGCAGCTAGAGAAAATGCAGCAGAACAAGGCTATATGATGCTGTAACAAAAAGGATCACTGAGCAGTCCGGTTACTTTTTTCTAACTGTAAATTTGCAATACTTCTTCCAATCATTACTGCAGTTATGTGATATCTAAAAGAATGCTAAATTGTTCCACATGATTAGTGTTGCTATGTTCATAACTTTACATGCAGTAGGTACGTGAGAGAAATAGAAAAAACCACAAAATATAAAAGTAACTTTTTTATTTTAATTTTGTCTGTATTAAGTGGGAGTTTAAGAACTCTTACCTTTTAATCACCATTTTATTTACCGATCTCTTATCTCCCAACTTTTATTCATTCTTAGCTCTACAGGTGGAAGAAGAGATTAGTGAAGAATACACGGGTGTGCATGAAACTTGCAACGCTTGTTGGTGCTTCCACTGGGTTTTCATACAGTTAACCTTTTTGTTTGTTGATATATGCATGCATGCATAGCAGGTAAGTGACATTCAGCTTTTCATTTCTATTGGCAAATTTTGCTTTCCAGTTTGGTCATGTGCAGCTTCAATTTAGCACAAGACACTACTAAATGCACGTGCTTGTTAATACCAAAAAACAAGCTGGTGTTTTAGCATGAACAGACTCTTTTTCCACATGAACATTTGTTACCTGGTGGACCTTTGATTGGCGTCTTGGGTGATTCAATATGATCTCTATGGATAGATTTTGGACGTGGCTTTTTTTGTTTGATTGAGAGGGAACGTGGCTTTATGACAGTATCCATTTCTTCCATAAGCTTTAGCTGTTTTCTTCTCATATACTCCTGTTTAATAAATTCTCGCCGTGCTCGTTCATCCTCCTTTTTCTGACGTTCTTCTTCTGTTTTGCGTCTTAAAAAAATTATCAAATAAATTAAGCAGTAGAATTAACAGTTTTAGCTGGCACAGTGAGGACAACACAGGCATCAGATTTTTTGAACTTTAGAGTTCTCAGACATCAGTAAGAAGAACTTGCCTTTTTTACAATTTGAGACAGTTTAAACTTTTTGGGATACTGTTACTAGTAAAATCAAAACTATGTTTATTAGCTTGACTGCTGTAACTGATGAGCATTGTACATTTGTGCAGAAAGAAGCCCAAAGTGATACGCTCTCCCTCAGAGTATAAAGTGCAGGGCAGGGTAGTGCTCTGAGGAGCTTCACTCAAGCCAGCAGGGCTCATATGTTGAGTCTGAGCTACAGACTGATGCCACCTGCTGATTTTGCAGGACCAGCTGGCACGTGTCTTCAGCTGGGCTCCTCTAGGATTAAATATCTTGGATATCAAGATGCAATTTTCTGACACAGAAGTTACACTTTTAACTAAGCCAGACATTTTTACGTTCACTGTTACTGATCATTCGGATCAGGACTGTAGTTTTTACCTTGTCTCTTCCTTCTTATGTTCTAGTTCTGCTTCCAGCTGCTGCTTTCGAAGCAGAGTCTCTCTCTCCCTTCTCAAACGCTTCTCCAATAATGCTGCTCGTTTCATTGCCATATCATTTTCTGCCTTTTGATCATCCTAGCAGCAACAGTATTTGAAGGAAAAGGACCCAAAAATAGTAAGATCTCTGAATTCAGCAACTGATTTTGCCAAGTCATTAGACACTTAATTCTGTACACTGGGTTGCAATATCCTAGCATACTTTTGCAGTATTTGAAATAAGTTTATTTTAAAAGATTTTTCTTAAGATTACTAAAAACTTTTCATAAAGGAATTTTTCCTTCCCAAGTCAAACAAAATTCAGCACTGATATGAGAAAACTTGCTAAGTGAAATATTTTAGTTTAGAGTCAGATTCCACACTGCATCAACTTCTATATTCAGCTTTGGAAGATTCTACGTGTATAGAGATGAAGGTAATTTATCACAAAGGACAATAACTATGCAGCATATAGAAGTACCTTCTGCTGATCAAGCCAAGTGTTTTGTTAGAACTGAGGAATGCTTCCAGAGAGGCAAGGTGCATCTCAGATACATGATCCAAGATTTTGGGGTATTCCAAGATGGAAATTCAAAATCTTGATGGCTTTCAGTGTCTGGACCACTCTCTTACAATGTGCATTATAGTTAAAAGCCTGTCTGAATATAACTCTTCAATAAGACAACAGGGAGCGCTCCCAAATACCAACTTCAAAAGGGAGTCTCAGAAGACTATACTTCCTTAGCCAGCCAAGAGAGGGGAAAAAGGCTCTCCAAAGTGCAACTCGGAGACATTCAACATTTTAAAAAATGCAGGCTGTTATGTACTTCAAAAACTTTTAGTTAAATTTGAGGGTGGGATGGGCAAGTGAGGGTGAGATGTGAGCATGTTTAATTAAGGTCACCAAAGCTTATGTTAAAAATAAATCTACATTCAGCATGCATCTTCCTCACCAAAAACTCCAGGCACTCTTCCACAACTATGAATGGAAGCGGATGCTCTGGCATGTTCAGAACTGCAGTATGGTAGAATCTCACCACTCTTACAATGCCAAATTAATCATCAAGTGCAAAATATATGCTTGTACATTTAGAGTTGCATCTGCTTTGACTTCAATGGAAAGTCATTGCTGAAATCCATATCTGAATTAAGAAGTTCCCTTTCAAAGGAAGCTTAATAGCAGACATACACATCCACTAGCTCTCTTACCTTAAAAAAGAATCCACAACACACTTTCTGGTCATCCTCAAACTGTTCTCTATCACTCTCACCTTCATATTTCTCAACAGATACTTCATTTTTTTCTGGTGGCTTCAAATCTGATAGGGAAACTTCGATTAAGTTAGCTGTTTTGGGAGCTGGTGTTGGTAAAATCGGTTGGCTTAGCTGATCTTCATTTGGGGTGAGGCAGACAGTTTCTGTGATAGGCTGAGACAATACTTCAGAAACATTAGATTCAATAGGCTTAATCTCCTTTTCTTCCAACTTCTGTTCACACTGTTTCAGCAATTTTGGCCCTTCTTCTTTTGCTGCCTCTTCTGTAGGCTTGACTTCCTTCAATAGATTTCCCCTTAACTGAGGTTCACCTATATGTTCACCGTCATCTCCAAAGCAAACAAATGATCTAGTCTGAATAGGAACCTGACTTGGAGAAAATCTCCTCAAACGAGGAAGACTATCCACAGACCGTGGGGCAGTCAAGGTACGATTTAGAGGTGTTATTTTCAGTTCATTTGGCCTAGGAGTCCTTTGCATTTTAATGTGAAAAGAGGCATTCTTCCTGTTGGAAGACTGTGGAGATTGGTGTGTAGAGCGAGGAGACTCCTGTGAGAAAGGTGCAATGGGAGATGGAGCTCCCATTTGCCTCGATGAAGACTTAAAGTCCCGAATCTGCTTCTGAGGAGAAGGCTGAGGAGGAGAAATAACCCAAGCCTGTTGCTCTCTCATTTGCATCAACATCTCCTGTTGAAGGGATAGACGTTGCATTTCTTGTTGTAGAAAGTGTAGGGAAGAGTTTAGTTTTTCAATAGATTTTGTATATTCTAAGATATCTCCTTCATTAAAATTTTCTTCTGAGGGGCTTGCTAAATTCCATTGCTTTTCAGCATCCATAGGAGTAGCAGGAGACTTTAACCATTTGCTATGAGAATTTTCAGGGTTTCCTTTTATTAATTCTGAAGTCTTACTAGTTTGTTCATCTGATTTTTGAGTTTCTTTTTCTTTCAACCGATTACTGTCAGTGAATACCTTCTCATCTTCAGCTCCTGCTGCTTCTTCTCGGAGAGGTGATACTCCATCACCTTTCTTTTTCACAACATTAAGAAATGCTGTTCTTCCCATTTTCTGCCGCTGCTTCGTGAACGCAGCTTCAACTTTCTTCTTCTGTGCTTCAATGGCTCGCCTCTTTTCCTCTAGCTTCATCCTAAGATGTACCATTTCAGAAGCCAGCAACTGTGTAGTGTCTCTTCCTTGAGGAACAGATGCCTCCTCGGGAATATGAGTCCAAGCAACTACATGAGGGATGTTCAGCTCAGAACCTTCTGGTGTGGTTTTCTGAGAACTGCTTCCACTGCTTCTACTATCTGTGTGATTCAACTTCCTGAATTTTTGCTCTGCAAAGCTAGTCATTTTAACCCCCGAACTTGAAGAAGCACTGCTACCTGCCTGTGATTTAGTACTTACTGAGCTGGGACAAGGACTTAATTGATCTCTGTGATTGCTAGCTCGCATGTCATAATCCTGGAGAAATTTAGATGGTTCTTCCATGTCAGAGTCCATGCTTACAGTGTAATCTCTCAAAGAAGAATCCTCATCCATCGTCTCTGGAATATCTTCTGAAGGGACATGTATTCCGGTATCTACTTCTGTATTATCAGTCACAGGACTTAGAGCACCTTTCGTGTCTGTAATTATATCAGGGGTAGACTGATTTGGTTTAATGTTTGAATTCAGGATGCTCATTTCCTGATTGTGAAGAAAGAACCCATTTGTAATTTGGTCTGGTTGGATAACTCTGGGAGATTTTTCAGTATCATGAATTATCTGCAAAGCCTCTTCAATGCTTGGTGTCTCAATCTGATTGCCAAAATCATCCAGAACTGCCCTGTTTTGCAGAGCTCCATTTGGAAGTCTGTAGTGGCTGCTCTCGTTGGCATTTTTTTGATTTGCGTTAAGAGACTGATTGGCCTTTGTGTCTTTATGAGCTATCATGTCCTTTTCCTCTTCAATATCTTGATTTTCCTCTTCTCCATTTACTGGCTTGAAGGACAGATTTTTTCTAATATGTTTCGGCATGCGGTTGATGTTTAGTGTAAGGCCTTCATTGCTCACAGATCTAGTAATTCCTCTGTTTGGAGGAGATACTGGAATGCTTTTTTCTTTGTCGAAAGAAATGTCAAATGAAACTCCATGTAATGATGACCTAATAGAGATTAGAATAAAGGAAATAACTGAGCAACTCATGATTAATAATAATGAAATATTCATATTCGGTTTAAAAATTATTTTAAGATTGTAGTATTAAAGGCACTGTTAGGTGTACTGTATTTTGCCTAGCTTAAAATATAGTAATATAATACATACATAAACACACACATATTTTCTAGCTATTTAATAAATAGATATAAATATAATAAATAAAAAATGCACAATAAACTAGAATATAACAACATTTTCCTTAGAGATAGCCAATGCTCTTTATTACTTTGGAATAAATTCTGGGCACTTTAGGAATAGAGGAATTGCCATGGTAGATCAGAAGGAAGGTGTGAAAAGACACACAATTTACACTTACTGAATAACCCACCACTACAACTCTTACCATTTTAACTTTAGTTTACACCCTACAGATTAAGAGTTTATGACTGGTCTAACTGAAAAACAAAACATTCACCCTGATTGTTCTTACTATCCACAAAATAATACAAATTTAAGTACTACCGAGCTCATTAGCCATGTGACTCTTACCACTTTTAGTTGATTGGGATGAGTAAATGTGAACATATTTAATGCCAACAATTCAAATATACCTCATTTCAATGTAAAAAAAATAGATGATTTATTTCTGAAGTTTGTTTCCTATTACAGAGTTCTTAATCCATGCCACAGTTTTCTCTTTCTTTTTCTACTTTTGCAAGTCGCTTACAAGAACTCTTATTACAGGATTCTGAAAATCCAAACTACAATGGAGCATTTATTACTATTTATGACCAATACATAATCATTTTTTAACCAACTCGTATGGTAAGAATACTTACCTTTTTTCTTTGGGCCATGTCCCTACATACCCATCTACATAAGACATTGATGTAGACCTTCTGATGACTCCTAGGTGAAATTAAAATAGAACCCAAGGTAACTGCTATGAAAAATGCTTTTAACATAATCTTCTGTTGCTTCAGCAAATTAGTTTGCTTCACTACTTAGAACAGCACAATGACAAAAAAAGCGTTTTTATATTGAGAATATAAGTAGAGCAACTGAGCCAATTTCATCCTGAATATATATTATATCCCTCATCCCTCAGAGAATTTTCTATTAAGTAAAATATACTACAAATACTACTAAAATAGACTAAAAATACTTATTGTAAGCCATATTCCACATAATCAAAACAGAAGTCAAATTAAAAAAATATACACAATATAAGAGGTACAAACACAAACTTGCCATTTGTACATTTTATAAATTACAGAACTCATTCATTAGCCTCTCATGTAAAGCTCTCCCAGTAATTTCTGCATAAATAATGTTTGAATAAGATAGCAATTTACTCAGAAGACGACACCTTGTCTCATTGCCTCTTCCACCCATTTGTAAATTATTACCTGGAACAGATGAATAAGACTGCTGGGGTGTATGCAGCTGGTGAGATGGTGTATAACTTGGACTTTCCAATCTATAAAGCAAGAGACATTAACTTAGAAGTAACACATCAAAAGCCACATTACAAAAGGGCAACCAGACTTCATGTCGTGGGCCAACACAAAAACAGATTTATTTTTTGTGACAGGGAGGAAAGGGAGGTGTAATTCTCTTCTTGAAATATTAATTTATTAACTAAAAAAGAGAACAGTGTTATTACCTTTAACTGGACCTAATACAGATAGACACAAAAAATCGAAAAGCTATTTCTCCTACACAAACGGCCACAGACCAGTGTTAGTTTTGTTAACATACTTGTCTCCTGATTTATTTCATGTAAATTTCATTATTAGAAGGCTTTCATTTTTAGGTTTGATTTTAGCAAAAAATCCAAATATAAACATGAATAAAATGATGCAGTTCCTACTGGTCTCAAAACTGAGCGACTGCAGCTAATATCACATACTTTTTATGCATCTCTCTTTTCAGTCGCTTAGTCCGAAACTTCTACTTTGTGTCTGGACTACAATATGCACTAGAAGTGGATAAAGGAGATTCACTTTATGGAGATGACTTTATAAATACAAAAAAACATATTCACGACTAAAACAGTGATTAAAAAGATTTCCTCTGTTTCTATTTACAACAGATACTTTTTTTTGGTTCAAAGAGAAGGTCTGTAACAGACTGGCTGTGTTAATCCAGAATAGGATTAACATAATTCAATGTTTTGATCAAGGTGCTTCTTCAGGATCAGAACAAAGACACATGCATAAAGATGCACGCATTTGTACATAAAACACTTCTAAAGAAGCCAGACTTCAAAACCACGCTGGATTAAATCTTTTCATGTTTTGAATTTTGTTCACTGAGTTGAAGAGCACACTCCCAAACTCCCTTTTTTCAATCAGTAATTTTCAAAATATTTGTTTAATGCTTTTATAGTTTATACATAGCATGCCGAAGAAATGTTTCTAAATAATATTTGTGGGAAGGTTATTCACATCAATTTAAGAAAAATATTGTTTTACAATCTACAAAAGCATCTTTCATAAGTATATATTAAATTATTCAAAATAGGTTCTCAAATTCCTGATTTTTTGTTAGCAACACTACACACTAGCTACATGACATATCTGTTTTAAATGGTATTTGAGATTTCTGTGAAAATTTTAAGATCATACATATAATGTCTGTAAGTTATCTTAAAAGAAAAGCATGCTTTCAAAATTTCATCCAGCAGCCTGTGAAAATTTGCTACCACAAAGAGAATCTATACACTTCATTTTCCCTCAAGAAAAGACTGATTTTGGCACCATGACTGTGGTTCCATGGCAACCTCAGACATCGTAACCGCTCGCCACCACAGTCCCACTCCCTCCTCTGCGCTGGATCTGGCTCTCCATCCGATCCTCTGAGTCATTTCAACAAGCTAAGCCAACAGAAAAACATTCACTTTTTCCGACTGGGTTAGTTTTTTCTGTCTTTGTGCACTGAAATGACAACGTTAAACACTCAAAGCAGCAGGAACGTGCAGTCGGGACAAGGAGGAAGACCAGGACCACGACATCCTGCAGTCAGGTCTGTTCTGCCAGGGAACCTGCAGCATGCGCATTAGATTCCTACCATCTGAGATAACTTCTTAGGCCCCTCCTTTGTCCTACAACACACTGAAGTATCATCAAGTTGGATGACGTTCACTGGTTTATGAAGAAAGATATAGCTCTTTCTATTACTCATGGATTGCTCTCATAATACTCCAACACAAAACCATATCCATCACTTATAGAGATGCTAAAACAGTGTTGTGATGAGCTAGCACAACATGTAATCCACCACCCATAAGGGGTTCACAATGATTTTTACTATATCTTGGAATATGTCTCAGGAAACATGCAGTATTACAAAACACACTGATGGCAACTTACAGACTTGATAGTTAAATTGGGAATGGTAATGGCACTAAGAAACATAAAGGCTTTTGTAACTGTTTATTAATTGAATTCACATGCTCATCGTAAAACTTCCAGACAAAATGTACACATTTAGAGAAAAGCTAGATTTATTTGGATGAAAAAGATACTGTGTTACTGACAGAATTTCTCAGAGCAGGGATAAATGCATGGTTAATGGCTTCAGCTGTGGGGATTTTTTTTACACAGTCAAGGCTACAGATAGACTTCTCTTGTGTTGTTGTCCAGCATTCATCCACTAACTTTCTTTACGTTTAAAGAAAATCTTCCCCATAGTGATCACTACAGCACAAGAATAAGTAAGGCACAGAACTCTGTGTTTCTTTAGCTTAATTTGTTTTTAAGTGTAACTGACATATGATTGACTATCTTCATAGAACCTCTAAAAGATAAGTCACTGAAATTTTGTTCATGAAGGGCTCTAAAAGGAGGACATCAGGTTGGAAGTCACATACAAATAGTGATTTTTACAGCAAACCTTTCTTGGTTCTGTAGGACAGTCATAGTTACAAGCCTTTTGTTGGACTGCTTGCAGTGGCTTTGAAAGGTGAGAATGGCCTTGGGAACCCCTGTTCCAAAAGATACGTTCAAAACTACTGTTTCTTGTTCTCCTGGCTTATATGCTCAGTTTACACTAAAATAACTTCATTGTGTACAAGGGAAACACTTCAGATACACACAGGAAAAAGATTCGGAGTCACAGCATTTAATACTATTCCCTGATTAAAGTCAGCACAGATTCCTAAATACTAAAAAAAACCCCAAACAAACTGCAAAACCAACCAACCACTCTCCCCCCACCCCCTGAAAATGCCATTCAAAAACAACAGAAAAGGCTGAACAGGATTAGTTGGGTTGGCAACCACCAATTTGCTGAATATCCAATCAAAATGCTAATTTTATCCTTCTCCTCTGTGTCAGTTCAGACACAATCAATAAACCTTTGCCCCAAAATTATAAATAAAATGCAATGCTGCCCTTCATCCACTATGTTCAGATCAGATCACTGGAAGGCTTTCTTTACCCTGTCAAAAGAAAGATTAAAAAGAAGGCCTAATGTGCAATTTCTGCTTCTTATCAAATGTACGATCAGCTAGAGAACACAAGGGAAACAGGATGTTTTTATATTCCTTCCAAATTTGTAATAGTAATACTAAAAATAATGTTTCACATATATTTACAAAAAATACAAATAATGCAAAACATAATTACTGAAGCAGTTAGCTTTCCATTCTTGATGCTCCCAAGACTTGGGAAGTTCATCATAGCATAAGTGTTTATTTTTACCTATTTGACTTTCACAGTACTTGAGTAATATAATCATACCAAACCAAAAACCATCACTCAGTGGTTTTCTTGCTGTTATCTTAGTTTACTTTCCTTACCCTTTTTGGAAAATTTGCTGTGAATTCTGGAAAAATAGCTCTTTCAGAGCAGACTTGGTCAGCAGCCCCACATGAAATTGAGGAGGACAAGGAGGCCACGTGACACTTCTCTGCTGAATGGTAAGGGCTGTTTTGGAAACGGGTAAGACAACAGTGTGCTGTCCAAGGGGCAAACATGAACTGTACAAACATGAAGATGTTGCCTTCCATGCAATGGGGCAGTGGGGGAAATAGCTGAACTATGGGATCTTCCACAAAATTCTACAGATTGTATCTGGTAACTCAGTCCTTCAGCATTGCAAAAAGGCAACAAACCTAATAAAAACCTGTGTTTGATTTTGGATAGAAAGGAGAAGATTGTGAAACAGCACTAGTGATTCTCTGACATTACCTGGCTACGAAGTCAGAACCAGATGGGCCATCCACATAATTTCTTCTGTTAGCATTCAAGCTGTGAGCAGAAGCTGCATCTTTTGCAGGTTCAGCTGCCAGGAAGGACAAAGCTCAAGTTATTATAGTTTAGTATTAAGTTAAAATCCATAGTAGAAAAGCTGTCTGAAATAATCTGAAGTAATGATTTCCAAAGATTTAAAGAATTTTCATTGGTTCCATTATTTAGATTAAAACTCAGTCACTTCCTTTCAGCTTTACCTCCTCCAAAGTTCCCATATTGGCACTAATTAAGGGAATGGAGAATGACAAAAATGACTAGAAAAGGCAAGGGAAGAAATAAAGAAAAAACTGAAGAAGAGTCACAAAATTAAAAGCAAGCAATCTTTTTAGAAAAAATACATACTCTTCCTCTGGAAGAAATTTTTCTGATAAAATTTTTTTTCCTCAAACAGTTAGACTGACTTTTCAGCTAGAAAGTAGTATTTTGGTCATATCCTAAATTAGTTAGCAATATTTAAAAGATTTAAATCAGACTGGTATATGCTATAAAGCACATAAATGAAAAAAGGTATAAAAGCCACACAATGAAAATCTCTTCCTAGCTCTTGGAGAGACAATCACAGCACTACTGTATGAATGTTTAAGTCACCACGACTCTGTACTCATTAACAGATTTCAAGATCTACTTGAGAGGTGGATTTTTCAATTTAAGAATTTAGTGATGGAAGACTGGGCCTTCACACCCAGGTACAAAATGCAATTTTACAATTAACTATCTGTCCACTTTCCCCAGATTTATCTTCCTTTCTCTTGGTATCTTCTCCTCAGCGATACAAGCTCTTCAGGCTAAATTCTGTTCTTGGCTCCTTATTATGTTTGTAATCCCTGCATGGGTATAAATGGATTCTAGGCTTGTTTAGGTCAGGAAAATTTGCAAGTGATTATACCACAATTTAAATGAGTTTTTGGTAATAGATGACAAAATCTAATTATGATTTATGAGATGAAATGAAGATTAACATGAGGAAAGAGTACTTTGCTCCTGCTTTAAGGGGGTTGTACACTGCCAAATCTTGTTAACTAAAATATTCACTGTATTTGTGAACACAATGGCAATCCCGTACACATACATTTTAAAAACATGCATATTAAAACTGATCGTTAATATAATTACCTTGGGGATGCATAACAACACGAGGTTGTACAAATGATGGCTTCACCACTTCAAACCACCAGAACAGTTCTGCCATGAACACCATGTAGTTGCTCTACAAAAAAAAAAAAAAAAGGAAAAAGAAAGGAGAGAGATTTATGTTAAAACACAAGCCTGCAAATAAATAGATTAAGCAGCATTCCTGATATGCCTCTGCATTTCATCCAGTTTACAATCTCTTCTCTACTGACTTCTTAGAAAATGAGATCAGTAAGACTGATCTGTAGCACCAACTATCTAATACACATAACCGATTGTAACGGTTTGGGTTGAAATGTTTCATAGTAAGCATATGCTCAGGCCTCATGTCTTGCAGGCAGGGCAGAGAGGCACAGGATGAGTGGAAAAAGATGCCTGTTAAACAGATTAGCCATTTCCATAAAAAAAGAGTACTGAAAAGCCCATTGTTTTGCAAGGCTAGGCAATAAAATTTTCAGAGTTTTTTAACAAGAAAAACTCTGGTAGCCCTTAGTTTTAGTGTAGGAAATTTGAATCTGATTTAGGCTTTTGTGTCAAGTACGTGCTTTTTGCCACATTTGTGAAGATCTACCCAAATTTACAAGTCTTTAATGCAAAAGGAAAACCAGCAGCAGCGTTTGTTCAATGCAGGTTAGAACAAGGTTCTAGCTCCAAAGACTTATGCATGCTTAATACAGTGCTGATATATCTCCCTACTGTATTTTCCCATTACACAGCTATGAAACATAGAAGTGTGGGTGCCATCAGATTTAACACAAGGGGAAAAACAGGTGAAAATGAAGAAACAACTGGTGATATGAACTACAACAAATGAACAAAAAAAATCAACAGAGAGGAAAACCAGGCAGAAGCAGCAGCAGCAATTTCTGCTGTAAGAGTATATAATAAGGAGTGCAAAAAGACCAGAGGGTTTGTTGTCTGTGGAAGCTGAAGAGTTCAGAGGCCAAATGATCATGGTCAGAATTCTTAAACCTATTGACAATAAAACCCACAGCTTGCCCTGGGGTCTCCTCTATCCGCTTTGGCTTCTGCCATTGCTGAACTGTTGTGGGAAACAGGATACAGTGCCAGGTGGACATTTGGTTTGATCAAGGACAGCTGTTATTTTGTTTTTCAGAATGAAGTCAGCTTCTACATTTTCTATATGACTGAAGATGATCTTCAGTATAGACTTCGCTATTATAGATATTAATAGAGCAATCTTTATACATGTGAAACACTCTGATTAGCAGAGCATGGGACATTTTTCTAATTTCCATCCCTTTGTTAGCAATAAGACCTTCCTTTGTCTTCAAGAAAACCTTGCTGCGGATTAAGAATTGCATTTGGGCTCCTGAAATAAATGCATATAGTCTTTAAAAATTAGTTTAAACTTACAAATAATTTACTCATTCAATTTCACAGAACTCTGTAGGAAAAGACCTACATATCAACATAGATGTTATTTCTTTTCTGAAGGATTTTAGAAGAATGAGGGCTATTAAATATCAACTAACAAACTGCAGAGGTATAAGAGTATAGCAAATGATTTAGCTGACAGCTCTTTAACAAAAATAAGACAAATTCTGAGAAAGTAAAACCAGTGGTACATGGTTCTATTTTAACTTTTTCTTTGTTCAATGAAAAAATTTCGTGATTGATTCAGGCATATATGGCTGCAAAGTCTTCTGTTGTCAATTCACCAGCCAGAGGAGGAAAATCTAAGCAGAAAGATGAAGCTTTTTGTGATCCACTAGGAAAGAAAAGAAATCTGCTTTGTATTCTGTGAAGGATCCATTAACTTTCTACTGCGTAGCTACATAAATAGGCAAGATTGCTCACATTCAATGTTTAACTGTATATTTGAGCACACCCGGTGTATGGTCGCAGAGGATGTACTCAAAATTTGCATCCAGACAATGTAAGACTTCCATTTAAGACTTCTTTTGACATCTTCACTATGTTTTCAGTCCCTCAAATGTCAAATTCCATTGTTGCATTAATTTTGTTGCCTTAAAGATGCGTACCTCAAATCTTGGAGTGCGAGCAAACGTTTGACAAAAATTCTAAACAAAACGCCATTTTATTTCAGAAACAAACCACAGGCATTAGGGGTAAGCACATCTTTTTAAAATAAAGAAAAATTTACAACAAAAATGTTTAATGATCAATGCGATAACCTCAATTATGTATCAGCAAATTTGAAAATATAATTTTAAATATCTATTTGACACTTTTGATTCAGATTTATTTTTCCTGAATATTTCTAATATAGATAAGCCTTTACTCCAGCAAAGGGATACTCTTAGACTGAAAGCTGCTTTCGTATATGGTGAAGGGATCAGCCAGATGTTGCCATAGTTATTACATACAAGCTATAAATAGAGTAGGAAAAACCCCATCTCTGCTTATTCAGCACAACAGAACTGAATGAGGAAAAGTTCATAGCAAAATCTTTTTCATTCAATGAAAATGTGAAGCAGAGCATTTTGGTATCACACACTGATTTAATAAAGAAGCAATATACATAAAGGAAAAAATCAGATGTGCTTCTCAGACAAAATACGATTTTTTTAATACTACAATTTCTAAATATTACAATTGGTACAATTTTTCTCTTAATAGTTTCCCCCTCCCCTTACCTCCCCTCCAACTTTTACACTTTTAACTTGAATTTTTTTTACTACAAAAAATGAATTATAAAACATTTTAATCATAGCTTTGCCCTCATCTGAAATAATACTGTATTTAAATAGTTCAATTTCTTATGTTTATGTTGAAATGCTGCATTTAATAGTGTGGCTATTTTATGAAGGACTCGGATATTCCTTCTAAGAATATCTTCTATGCGGTCCTGAGCTACTGCAAGACAGCTTGTTTTTCCAAAATCATCAGAGCAATATTTACTGAAGTAAAAATGAAACTGTTGGCTCCACAGCCTGCTTAGAACTGAGGCTACTTTAGATGTTTGACAGTGAAACATCATGATAGAAAACGCATTTTCTCACAAGTTATTTTTAGTCAGAAAGGGCTGTTAATAATAACAATCAAAGGGGAATACTGATGATCAGTAACTTAATTTTTTGGAAAAACTAACTGTGGATCTGTAGTAATCCTGCTACCCAGGGCTAGAAAGAACGTAGATATTATTTCCACAGATTTTGCCTTGATTATGCTGACAAAAGTTCTAATAGCTCGTCACATGATTATCACATGCACTTATACACAAAAATATTCAGAAGCATAACAGTATTTTAATAGTACTAAAAAATAACTAAGCTCTGAGCAGTTCAGACTGGCTCAAACCCACTGAACAGCAGATGGCAGGCTTGCAGCTTCATAGACGCTTTTATTTGCTAAATGTTCTGATTTAATTTTTTCAATTTAATATTTGCAGACTGTTCATTAGTTGCATGTAGTCAGCTGTACGACTCGTTACATTTTATCTAGTGCATCTTCTGGTACCGTACAATAAAAATCCTTTTGTTTTAACAGATTTTGGAAGATCATCTCTTGGAGGAAAAAATATATTCCCATACTCTGAGTATAAAATGTGAAGTCATTACTGGCTTCTGTATCAAAGGGAGATATAAGCTAGCTTGTTTTATAAAATTTGATACAAAAAAGATAAATTATTTTCTTTAACATCGCTATTCCCCCTCTAGAATTTTAAGATCACAATTAATTTTTAAATCAAATTACCTAACAGAAATAGTACGTCCAATCTTGCCACTTAAAATAAGTTATATCCTTCTAATATTTATAGGTTTTAGATCTGCATATTTATAGAATAACGACTACAAGGTCATATATACAAGTGACAAATAATTCGTAGTCAGGCTTGAGTCCACTAAAATGCAATGGAAAAGCAGTGACAGACACTTTTAGGAATTTTCTCAAAATGAACATAAAAATACACTGTAAAATTTATATCACAATGCACATTAAAATCTCTGTTCAGTAGGCCAGGAAAGTAAGTTACCTCAAATGCAAATCCACAGTTTATATGCTATAAAAGTGCCAACGCAAATGCATCAAGACTGAAGAAAATCGGAGTGTTTCAAACTTTCTGGAGAAGACCAAATTATAGTTCTGTGTATGATCCATGCACTACCAGTTTGTCCTATCTCCTGCCACAAGAAGTCCAGTTGAAAACTCCAGTATGTCTTATTTCAGACCAGAACAAAGAAGTGGGAAAACTGGACGATTAACATCGGTGAAAGCAAGCCACGCTGCTTCCCTTTAAATAATGAGTCAGGAACATTTGGTCCCTCTCAGGAGAGAAATCTTCTCTTAAAGAACTGTTCCCTGGTTGAATCTTCCTTTTCAATGCTGATCCCAAATCCTTTTAAACCAAGCAGATGGGAATCAAATCCATGGACCGACTCCCACCATACATACCTCATTGCCTCACCAAACACAGCCAGCTGCTCCCCCAGGTCCTTGAGTTTGTACGCACACTTACAGGGGCTTCAACTCAAGTTCAGGCTTGGGTTAGCAGTCTGACTGGCAGTGGGTTTTTTTCAATGAGATTGGAGGGAAAGCTGTACAACACTTGTGGGCATCATGTGGCCCTTAATTTCTAGGATCGATCTTTGTGACGTATTTGAACGCTATTTTTCACATCTCAGAGGACATGGTGCTGATTATAGCTTCTGCTTAAGTTGTTTGCAAAATCACCATCAACATTACATCAGAAAGTGCAATTATTCAAAATGTTCAAATACAATAAATATTTTTAGCATAAAACAACCCTTTAGATATTATAATCTCCTGTTCAATTCAGCAGTGAGAAAAAAAGAAAAAAGGAAGTTCTGGAACCATCCTCTCCATCTGGTTTACTGGGCCTTTGACAGTGCAAGTGTTTTTTCTGTCTGCTCTGGTTAGTAACTACGTGCAAAAAATAATGTACCTATTCCATGTGCTTAGTTGTGATTCTGCACAGTTTAGAGCCTGGCCCACATTTAGGTCAGAGGAACGCCCTTCACAGACAAGAGACAGCAATCATCTCTCAGATTTGCTTCATTTCACATTCAGAAAGCTTTCATTCTGAATAAATGTGCCTTCTGCACGAGTTTGGCTGAACAGACTCTACAGTTATCAGAAAACAGCAGCCAAAGAGAGGGAGCATCCATGCTGAGGGGCAGCACATGAACGTCTCCCAAGAACCGAGAGGCTGCAGAGACTTGTGGCCCTGTTGAATCCTCAAGACCCCACACACTCAGAACAGCAGGACTCGGCCAGATCTGTACAAAGCCATCAGCACACGCTAGTGTCAACAACAGGTTGTATAACCCTAACCACACCCACGAGGGCAGTAGCTGTTATATGCAGACAAAGAGTACGTGGTTATATGTATATACACACCTAAAGAGACAAGTGACCCCTTGAGAGACTTTCTGGACACCTTCCCAAAAGCCACTGGTGGGCCAGTATGACCCCTGACTTCTGGGAGGCCACTGGGTTGGCCTCCAACCCAGGAAAAATGACTGAGTGTGTGGGTGAACTGTGTGAACAAATGAATGCATTGCGTGAATAGTTATCTTATTAATAACGGATTCATTCTATTAATAATAGCAGTTGAATTAATAGAAGGTGTTCTAATATTGGTTGTGATCTGTGTCTCACCCTGACTCAGTCCTCTATCAATGAAAAGGGAATGTACAACAATACGCGTAGATTAAATGAGTAGCACAAGCTTAGGATCACTGTTTAAAAAAAACCAACCCACACATTTTTGAAGGCTCAGATAAAGGAACACTTACAAAAGACAACAATTAACTGTGCGTCAATTGATTCAATGTCAAGTTCCTATGTGAGCTCTCAAATCATGGTAAACATCATATGATTGAAGCTGTCTGTCAGTACCCTCTTTGACAGTTAACCTCATAAATGACTTGTTCTTAGGTCTGAACTGGCAGCGAATGATCTAAAAATATCAAGAATATAACCAAATACAACCAAAGATGTGTTTTTCCTCTTTTAGAAATACTTTCAATATATATCCCATGTGACAAGCAGAACACATAATACACTTTTTTTTTTTCCCCTCCTTTCTATTCAAGGACCATACATGTCCCTCATAACATCCTTTCCGGAATTATATATTCCGTAAGACCTTTATTCAAGCCACAAATGCTACATACTGACTATTACATTGCAATGCTAATCAACTGTTGGGCCAAAGCAATAAAGAAGTCTTTACTGTTCTGCAGGGCGGTTCGTGCTTCCTGTGATGGCACTTCGTGCAAGTTCTTCTATTTCTACAAACTTGTTCTTTGGATAGGCAGAATGTGTGTGTCCAGACACAACAGAACAGCTCTTTCAGTTCTATGTAATTTCCCAGATACAGGTGAAGAATAAGATATTAAAAAAAAAAAAAAATCCTGTCAAGATAAAACTGCTTACAGGAGAAGGGAAGAAGGAGGATCAGGGCAAAAAAAAGCAATCTGCACAACTCAAGAGGGATCCAAGATTTTCTATTCTTTCCTCTTGTTAAATATGCAGGGAGGATTCAGAAAATATTGTGATTATTTTTATGTAATCTCGCTCTACTTGTGTTTGCCTGTCTCAAAGCAAAACAACCAGGAACCAGTGTGGTCCCTTGGTGGTGCCTCAAGCATCCATGTAATGTATTCAAATATTTTTCTTTAATATCAATAGCCCTGCCTTAGTAAACACCTTAAGAACTTCACAAATGTATTTTTCTTAGAGGAGCAGAAATGGGCAAGTGAGGAGCAACAAAACTCACCTTCTGCTTCATTTGATTATGACACATTAAAGCTGTCTAGAAAGCCAGACAAAGCCTATTTCTCCTCTGCGCTAAAACAGAACTAAGCCAACAGTTTCATCTGTTGCAAAATCTGAGAGCCTATATCAAACACTCTGGATGCTTTGTTAAGTGAAGTTTTAAATTAATCTGGCTTTGTTTCTGTGCATTTTGATGGGAAAGCCAAAAGTGGGCACAATCACCTTGGTCAAGTCCTGCACTACATTTCTGTATCATACATTATCTACAACCTACCTTGATTTTACGAAACAGGAGAGTGCAGCGTGCCCAGTAAAGACTGTAAGGTATGCACTTTGTGCTTGATCACTTTAAAGGAAAGAGGCTCTGCTCCCTTCCTTCTCAAGGACTAGCATGAAATCAGGATACCTAGTGTAATTTCTAGGACCACACAAGGCACAGCATTGTCATTCCAAAAACTCAGTTGTAATTTTTTCTTGAGGCTTTTTCCAGTAACATATCAGCAGTTTGGCTCTTTTTATTCTTTCTGTCACCACTATGAATATAACAGATTTTAAGCAAAAGCATAGTGCCACCTACTGTGCAGTATGAGTCACCCTGAAAACAAACCAATTTTCGCTGATAAACAGACACCTGAAACAAAGACACATGCTTCTATAAATCCTAAAACTTGATACTATATCCATTTTGTAGACTGAGATATAGGTGACTTCTACTAACCAGTTTAATTCAATGCGTAATATTTAAAATATCCATTTACAATAGAAGTTTTTTCAAAGTGACAATAAAATTCTTTGGAGAATATGTACATTTATTAAAACGTACTCTAATCAGATGCACTGGAAAACTAAGAAAGAGTTCCTTTAACTGCGAATTTATTTTGAAAGCAAATTAATTCTTAACACTGGAAAAACAGAGTTTATAGCACTAGCCAAAGTTCCCGTGCCAAGTTTTAGAAGAAAAACTTGGCAGCCTTTCTTTGTAGCATTTACATCTAAATAAGTATCCACACCACAGCAACTTGTAAAAACATGATCACAAAAGAGCCTTCTCAGTTCTAGAAATACTCTAAATCTTTGAAAGAAATCTAAATCCCCTCTAAAAACAGTGTTCAGAAACAGCAAAATTACTGAGTCTGTAGCATTTTAGAAGTGTAAAGTCTGATGCATTGGGATATTGACAAAATATTTAATATAGTTACTTTTTAAAAATTGAAGCTTCATAGTACATACTGCCTTGAGAAATAATTCAAACTAGTACTATAAAAAAAAAATGGTATTATTGTCATGAATGAAACCCAAGAATAATTAATCCCATTTATTCCATGTATCTGTAAGCAGAGAGAAACAATCAAAATGCAGTGAAGGAGTCCTACTCAAGATCATTGAATATGGTTGTAGGACTGTATGTTGGGAAACTAGAGGCAAGAGACTGCAATGCAGCAGACTTTTTACAAGTAGGTAGGTAGATTACTGTATCTGAAATTTAAGAACACCAAAAGCTGACTGCAAGCAGTCACTATGCAACTTTGCATACACAAAATAAAACAGCAACAGCTAAGTAGTCTAGACTTATGGGGCCTGGTCCTACTGCCCTTACTCACCCTGGCAGCTCATTACGTATTTGGAAAGGATTGGGTTCAACCCTACAGGAGACAACAAAGCTGTATTCAGGCTCTGGCCTCTGTGACTCAGCTTGTGAGATTGCTGTAAAGATCATAAAAGCAGTGAAATGACCCAGATATTTAGAAACCAATTACATCCCATCTGCAATGGATATGCTGACTCTATAAAAATAATATTTCATTCCCTAAAGGCAGGCCAACAAGAATCTTAAGCAAATGAAGTTTTATATAGAAGAAAGTCTTAGAGAAACACAAGACTGAAAAATTAAAGTTACAATTAGGCAAGAAATAATTCGGTACTCCTTGTCATTCCACACAGGCTTAGAAAATGATACAATAAGCAAAACTTTTTTTTCCCTCTTTCTAAAAGAACAGAATCTTAGAATGACTGAAAACACTTAATTGCTTATTCAAACAACTGTATTTGTTGGAATTGTGTTCCTGCTTGTGTTGTGGGCATAAAACCATTAGATTTTTCAATGAAATTAACTCAGAAGTTTACACTTTTACAGAAGTGAAAAAGCTTTAAGGTTAAAAACCATAAAATTATTGTGTACACAGAAATGAGTAAGAAGAGTGAGTAATAATTCCATAAACAACTCTTCAATATTTTGTCCTTTTGTGAAAGTCTTAATAAATTAAAACTAATGCAGATGGCTATTACATTTAACAGAAATATCACAGATTAGATGCTTTAACTAACAATTAACTAATAAGAAATGATAGTGTGAAATAGTTTTGCACAAAATCAAATTTTTTATAAATACTTTCACAAGTGCTTTTTTTTTAAAATACTTTGAAATTACTAGAACAACATAACTGCCAGAAGAAGGTAGTTTTACATGCTGCTGAAATTTGTATGTTGCATCTTGTACCACAAGAGATGCAACATGCTTTTTCATATAGCAGCAGACCAAAAAAACCTAACTATATCATTAGCAAAACAATCCTGTGGATGCTACTTGCATATTTATTTTCCTTTTTTTACCTTTACTGAAGAAGCTGCATAGAGCATATCCTCAAGACTGAAATGGCAACACTGGTTAAGGTATTCCTGACAAAATTCTTGAATCAATTGTAGATTATACAGGCTGTCAGCCAAAGACATTGTCTCTTTCAAACAAATATCTAAAAAGGAAGAAAAGAAGCAAAGATTAGATATAGTTACAGATTTGCAAAAAAGTGCTTTTTGCTTTGCTGGATTCTGGAGCATTTTCTGGATAAATTCAGACTTGATTTTAAAATTTTTTTCAGAAGGCTTTTGTTTTTCTATTTCAGAAACTTACGAAATGAGAACTCTACATTTTACCTTTGCAGTTTTACATCTTCAGACATTTTTCTAAACCTGAATTGTGTTTTTTTCCACTATTGACAAGGTTGTTTGGTTTGGTTTTGGTTTTTTTTTTTTTTTTGCTTTGCCTGTTGTGAAAATGGAAGTTATGCTCTAACTCCTGCTATTTCCATATAATGAAAAACCATATTTAATCACTAATATACATCTTTTTTCAATTAGATTCTTCTATACAGAAATGGCACTAGGAAATGTGTGATTTTTCACAAAGTTCTCCATACATACTAGTTCTTTGTCTTTGCACAGGGACCTGAGAGTACATTTTAATGCTATTAACCCTGAATCTTCCCAAATAACCAGCATCAGTTTAGTCCTATGTATTTGTTTTTGTGGATTTATATGTTTGATATGAGATTTTACAAGGATCTGAAGCCTCTGATACATGAATTATCACTCTCTGTTTGAAAGCGCTATTTAAAGACAAGGAAGTGGTAGCAGTGAACAGACTAATGTAGTTATACAGTATTCTCTGAACACTATGCTCAGCTGACCTCCTGTTCTCTTTTTATAACTGCTTCTTGAAAAATTAAGTAGCAATAATAACTTCCTAGAAAAAAGACAGTCCTTGTAAAAAGAAGGACTGAATAAAAGAAAATTAAATATACTTCCAGAGCATGCATCAGATTTTATTCCTAAAGCAACAATGTATGACAGAGGTCCACATAACAGTTTTAAATTGTTTAGGATAAAAGGTTTCTTCAGACAAGGAATCTACTTTGATGCTAGCAGGACAACGATTTCCATCCTGAGGGAATCGGACATATTCCATCATCCCAACCCCACAGATGACAATCAATGGAAGAAAATGTTTGACTAAACTGGCCCAAATGGGATTAAATTTAGTAATGCAATATGTGAAGCATTTGGATCTAATAAAATTCTAATGTGATTCACTGGTTGAAAGTGGTACAGAGTAGGAAGGTATTGTGTATTAGCCAATGTAAAGATGTTTATGAGCTTTCAGCATCATGCACCTATGAAAAAAAGGAAACATAATGCTAAAATGTATCAGAAAATTTATTTCCAGTAGTGACAGAGAAGCACTGTACAAAGCAGTAATGAGATGCCAGTCTGGATTTCTGTGTACGATTACAACCATCCATATTCAAGAAAGATGAACAAAAACTAGACTAGTTGCAGAGGAAGACTACTGAGGATGATAATGAGAATGGAAATCCACTTCAGAAGGGGAGACTGAAAAGGCTTGGTTCAGTAGCCCGGGCAAAACAAGAGAAAGAAAATATATCAAAAAGGTAGACATCAGATTAGGAGAAGCTATTCAAGCCAAAGGGCACTGTTGGAAGAATAACAAAGGCACATAGACAGGCTACAAGCACATTTAGGTAGGAAACAAGAATAAGATTTAAAACCACGTAGAAAAAAAAGGAGCACTGCAACAGTGGGTAAGAAGAGTACAGATTTTAAAGAGCTAGACAGTTTTAAGATCGAACATGATAAATTAATGAATTTATTATATATATATTATATAATTTGTACAATAGCCAATTTCTTGACTCACTGACATAAGGAGTCCTTTCTAGTCCTGTATTCCTTGAAGGAAATTTAGATTTGAAAGTTAAATAAAGTCTTAATGAGACAAAACAATCTATTTCAGACTACAGAGAACTCTAGATTAATATTTTTTTCTTTTTTGTTAATGTATTTTTAAGCATTTTTGCATATGCATTTTTGTTACCTGCTTTCCTCAGTTCCAATACAGAACCAAATCTCAGTGAAATTTAACATGCATCAAAAACGATATTTAAATACAAGGAAGATGGGCAAAGTCTTTTAAAGTGCTTCTAGTTGCTTCAGAGTACCTTTGGATTTACTTCTGAGACAATGACGTGCACATTTATATATCTTTAGGGAAGATGATGTCAGGACACCTAACAAGAACATTAAAACTTAAGTTTCAAAGATGACATGTGCCTTGTCTTGTTTAAAGTCAGATGCTGCAGGATTCTGCTGGTGAGTATATATGTGGTCACGCGAGGTATACAAGATCTTTCGAACTGTATTTTCAGCCATGCTAAAACAGTAAGAAGGAATGAGGTGCTACTCCCATTCAACACTACCCAAGTTTTAACTCTTCCCTAATCGCATACAATAGTATATATTTGGCTGCAACATTTATGTAAATTGAAAGTTGTATTTTTCAAAATTCACAAGCCAAAGAAGCATAGTGAATGCTTGCATCTTAGAGTCTTTCATCTTCAATGCCTACTGTGCTGGAAGCATCCTATAAAGTGGTTGTGCAGATGAATTCCAGATTTCAGTCCTTAGCAAGCTTTATACCCTTGTTCGTATTCCCGGATTTCTCAGGATGCTTCTGTGTAAGTGTTCCCACGACATCAAAGGTATCATGGACAGAATACAGGCAGAAAATGATGGGTGTTAGTTGCCAAGACATTTTACAACTACATGAGGCTCTTAGTTGCCAAGAGGAAGATATGACTTTAACCAGGCCACTGAGCAAAAGAACAAGATGAAGCTGCTTATCATCACAGACAATTGCTACTATAGAACAGCATGACACCAATACATCCTACACTATGTATTTTTGTTTACTCTGTAAATGATATAGGTAACTATCAGGTGAACTAAAAGCCCACAACACAGCGCAACTATTTGCCATGCGGTACAGCTATGCAGAGCTTGACTAACTCTAACCTCTTCCATGTTAACCTCAGATTCACAAGAAAGCACTTATGCAGCTTCAAGAATAAGTGTTTTCCAGGTGGTTTCAAGCTTCATAGCACAAAGGCAAATGTGTTGCGACAGTCAGATCTGTAATAATATATCATAGTAGGTTTGTATTAGCACAACAACATAAAAGCAAGCACAACATGGAAGGACACCTTGGTTCCTTTTATTTAAACGTAAAAATAAATAGGAATAAAGTTAATATTAAACCCACCACATGCAAATTATACCTCTTGTATATCATATTTAAGCACCTTCCTTCACATAGTTATCAAACACAGACATTTCAACTTTTATGGACATATGGTTACAAGCTGAGAGACACATTGGACATACCCTCCAGTTTAACGATATCTGGACAGTAGAAGTGGATGAGGGCTGCTAGAGCACAACCATCTGTACCATCTTTCAGCAGATTCTCCACCAATGGAATGCAGGGCAGCTGCTTGAGCAATGTTTGCTCCTTCCTGTAACGAGCCTACAATATAGAATGAAGAAATTCAGAGAGACAAAAAGCTCTGAAACATGTGAACAAACAGATTCATACTGTAGGTTTTAAAGCAGTATTCAATAAATAGCTGAATATTCTCAGTGTTACATTTCTTAAAACTACTCATGTTATGCCCCATTTTGAATGGCATAAATAATATCTAAGAGGAACGGAACCTACAATGCTAATATTGAGCCTTTCATAGAACCATAGAATCATTTAGGTTGGAAGAGACCTTCCCTTCAAAACTACCAAATTTTGATAAGCTCTGTATAGCACGCTGAATTACATAACATCATATACCTTAATTAACATTCAACACTCATTGTTATACAATCAGAAATGATCTGTGTGTAAACACAATGAGACAAATCCTTAGCTGGTGTAACTTCAGTTTACTGGCAAGTCAAATGACTCTGTGAAGGTAACACACCTAAGAATCTTGCTCAAAATCTCATTCATATAATTGACTTAATGACAAATTCAGAAACAAGGAAATCTGCATTTGATCAACTCCCTTTTTATTACTAGCATGTGTCATTATAAGCAGTTGTAAACATAGAGAAGCATTAATGGTCAAGTGTTATAACCACGCAGTGGCCCAGTTATAAAAGGAAACATTTTGAAAAACAACGCAGTGTACAAAGAGATCATTAGTTCAGAATACCAAGATAGCATTTATCTGCAGTAAATATATTTTTTTATGGGTTTCTTTTTCTTTTGTGGAGGGAGAGGGGGGCTTACTTAAAAAAAATGGTTTCTTTTCACTTCTTCCTGGGAAAACAAGTGGAAGTGGAAGAAAGTGATATAGATTTTAATTTGTTAATATTATTTCCTAAGACTTGTTTTTAAAACAGTACTGAAGGATCACTTTTCGATTCATACTACAGAACTACTTATGATGCCAGGAGTGTTTCCGAGTTAATTTCATGCCGTTTTCATTCATCTATACACACTAAACTGCAAGTCTCCCTGTAGGGTACTCTGAGAAGTCTTTGCGGATGTTACTCTTCCCAGCAAAGCTGAAGCTGACAGTTCCTATCTCCTACTCTCCACCTTTTGGCTGTGCTGGAGCAATTGCTGATGGGGCCACGTGGTAAGACCATTGATCCAGCTACAACATCTCTCTCCTCCTTTGTTTCTGCAGTGAATGAGGGGGCAGCGATAGAGGTTTCATGGGTGGGGTGGGAATTGTTTAAGCTAGCTTTGCTGGCAAAAAAGTCTGTGGAACCACAGACTAACCCTGAAGGTTATACTTACTGTCACTGGATTTCTGTCAAGGATCACATGAGATTATCTTTAGTGAATGTCAGTGTCCTCTAACTGGCCCAAGAAGTACAAGTCTAATCTGGCAACAGCAGACACATCAGTTCCAGAAAAATAAAGGGCTTCTATTTGGCCCAGAGAACTTATACTTTAACCAATTAATATTTAACCCCCCCCCCGAGAGTTAGTCTTTATTTAATACCTGAAATGTACTGGTATTTGGGTGTCACGTATGCTGTATAAAAATGAAAATGCCATTTTTGCATGCTATGGGAAATATTCACTAACACCAAACAAAATCATGTTAGTGTTTCATGCATTATTAATATTCTTTTCCCCATGCTAGTAATACTTCCTACTATTTCTAATGAAATAGGCCAATTATGCTTGCAGTGAAAGTTTCTTTTTCACTCTATGGCAATCCAATGACTATGATGAAAATCCTGTAAGTTTCTAACACCATGTTAATATGTCCATGTGCTTCCCCCTCAAAATGACTGACATTAAGTCTACGAAATATTACAATTTAATTATGAAACAATGATAAAAGGTACAGGATACAGATGGACTCTAACATCATGGTCCAACAAGCCCTGTGTAATTTATATATTCTTTTAAATAGCATCTTTTTAATGTAGTGTCCAAAAATATTTGAAATTGATAATACAGTGGTCTTGCACAGTAAATCCTGTGAAAAAGTCTACTGTCACTTTAATGATGCCTCACTGGCCTTATGAACAGCACCCGCAGATGCTGGAAACTGTGTTGTATCATTAAAGCAGAGCTAGAAAGAAGACTTAATTCATTCTAGAGACCATGCCAGGCACGTTACTTCAGGAAAAATAACCTTATATAACCTGATATGCTAGGTTCATTAGGGTATAACAGGCATTGTGTTTCAATTTGGTTGAAAAGATAAAAGAAATGATACAGAAAAATACGAGACACTGGCAATTGCACTGCATTTTTAATAAACTTCCATTTGAAGAAACTCTTCTCATCAGTTGCAATGTTTGCTAATAAATATGGATGCAATAATGCAAAAGATGAACCTCTATTATAAAGCTCTAGTGCTAATTTAAACATAAATGCTAATACAGAGATCTTGTTTCCGAGATCCTAAACCAGCCTGATTTAGCATCTTTGAGCTTATTCCACTTAAACAAGCCCAGGTATAGTCGAGACACTTGCATATAAACAAGGTCAGCTAAAGATGAACCAACAGCACACCAGCTACTCTATCATAAGTGCTCATGTGTATTCTGAGTTAATCATTAATAATGAACAGTTATGCATTTACCGTATAGTAGATAACATTATAAATTTACTTCTCAGAGTAGGTTGTCAGCTGCCTGTATGCTCAGGAATATCTGTGTCACTATGAAATACTTGCTCTATGTAAAGGGAAGAGATCAGAAGACTGGCCGAACTGTTAGAGCAGCTTGAGCCACTGCCTTCCTGCTACATTATCAGTAGCACTTGGGTTTCAACTGTATCTCTGCTAAACTAATAAGCTCAAGGTAACATAAATACCACTAGTTCAAGTTGTTTATGGACAACTGGCAGGCAAATTGGAGTTAGCTTTTCAATAAATCGAACGTTTTGTATTTCAATATAATTTTTATGCAATGGAAGAGAATCATTAATAAACTAACACCTTAGGCAAAAATAGAACAAAAACATATTCTGAAACTGCTTTGAAGTAGCCACCTCATTTTGTAGAAATGAGACAAAAAAGTGCTTAAATTTCTGATCACACACAGTCCATTTTTTGCATTATTCCCTCCATTTAATTATGCTATCTTAATTCCAAAACAAAATTAAAGGACTATACTGTGAAGAGCAGTGTTTGTGTCACAACTGTAATAGATAGCATTATAGAGAAATTGTCCACATAGCATAAACTGTTATGAATTTGAATACTGATTAGTCTGCTGAAGACCATACTTTTAAACTGGTTTTCCAGACACCAAGCAATTTCTGTTGTTGCCTACATGCAACTGCCTTGTTATTTTTAATTCTTTGTAATATACGAACAATCTGTTACTAGTTATGACAACAAATATCTGAGGGACTGCTGGATCAGTTATTTGTTAATCCTTAGATAAAAGACAGATCAGAATTAGTTCTTTGGGATTCAGACCAGAAGTATGCAATTCTACATATACCTAAACAGCTGACTCTGTTGTTCCCAGCCAAACCTGCTGTAGAATAAACAATCTGAATGCGTTTCAGGGGTGAATTACTATATGGCAGAGGAAAGTAATGATAACCCCAAGGTGACACAGCACAGAGAAAACAAACTTTATTATTATTGCAGACCTGAACAGTTACTTTTTATTGCTTTTAGTGAAATTACAGTCTCACTAAAAGTAGACTGCTTTGGGTTACTTTGTGTGGGGAGAGATTAATAGCAGTCTTAAATCATCTGAAAAATTAGGGAATTCTAGACAAATGATGTAATGATTGCATATTGTTAAATCAGAACATTTCAGATTCCATGTAGCATCGATCATCAAAAACTATTTCTGCAAGGCTCTTTTTTAAAAAGAGTCAATATCAAATAGCATACGCTTACTGGAAGCTTATGAAAAAGTAGTTTGCAAAAAACCTGATTATTTGACATTAGTTAGTAACAGGTAGCACTGCCTTATTCAAACCCATAGAGAACCTGACTGCTTGAAAAGTAACTCCTTATCCAGTACCATATCTTACATTTATTTTGCACAGATTACCTTGCAAAACAAGGTTCTGTATTATGCACACCTTTGCAGAGCAATCCCTTGTAAGAGATAAATGAAATGAATGATTAGACCAGCATGACATGGACAAAGCCATTCCCAAAATAAGCTAGTTGATCAAAGTGAAGCAGTTGGGCAAACTTACAGGAACCAGTTTCCAAAACCATTTGGTAGGAGACTTCAGAGGAAGCAGTAGGAAAAAACAAATAAAAGCAAAAAGCAAAGAAAAAAAGGAACAATTTATCAGATTTCATAAATTACATTAACAAAGCAATTTTCTTTAACATTCTCAGTTTTGTCTAACAGTGAATTGTAATTTAATGGTAAGCATTGGTGCACTGTAACCTCTGCGTATTGAACTAATTAGCAGAAAAAACACTGGAGAAATATGTCTGCAGTCTTTGTAGATCAACATTATAATTTTCCCACGTGAACAGGTAAGATTGTCAGATCAATGTAGTTTTATTTAATGCTTTCACACATCTAATTGTACCCTACATATGCGATCCGACTGAAGAATTCATTTGAGACTTGAAGTCATGATATCACAAGTATCAAAATGAACTCCAGCAGCACATATGAGGAAGCAGGGAAGCAAAAGCAACGAAAAAAGGTATAAATACACTGTAGTACAGTACAACCAATTGCAGTGAAGTTTGCATTAGTTACTTCAAGCCAAACAGTTATGTTTATAACATTTAACAATATTTTTAAACAATCATATGACAGTTTTCAGAACAACAAGAGGTGCAGGCAGTTATATTTTTGCAATGACAAATCACATTAGCATCAGCTGCATGATGTGCAATGACCTGAAATGTATAGATGGAGTTTTGGCTACTGGTAGAGAAATGATTGGAACTGATACATACAATTCTAAACTCATATGTGGTCAAAAAATACAACACCAAATTCTAAAGAAAAAGTTTCAGAAATACAAAATTTGTCCTAAAAGCTTAATCCTAAGCACACTGAAGTCAGTGAATTTTTCAGTAACTCTATACCCTAGTCTGGCATAATACTTCTACTATTAAGAAAAAACACCCTCATGTAGCAGTATTATAAATACACATGGAAAACTTCACCACTCTATTAATTTTACTGTAGAAATAAAAAAAAAAATTCAAACCAATTACCGAAGTGCAGGAAAGAGCGCTTTTTTTTTTTTTTTTTTTTTTTAGCGAAGAGAAATATTTTCTGGAAATAGTGACAAAGTAGTTTTAAAACTACTATGGAAAAAGCTGCTATGGAAGCTTATTTTACGTAGTTGTTAAAATACTGCGCTTCTATAAAACTCTTAAAATAACTGTAGTAATGAAACAAAGCTTTTATGTAAAAAAAGCTATTGCACATGAAAGGGTGTGCATTAGTAACACAACTATTCTCAACATTCTCCTCCTCCATTTAACTGGATTGTTACAGTGGAGAATCCCAAAGACACTTAGAAGAAATGAACTATGAGATGCATGTTCATGTGTGGCTCTAGACATTTCAGTCATACCAACTAAAGCACTTTCCATAGGGCTCAGTTTCTCTTCACCTCACTGAAATATAGTCAATATATGGAAAAGTATATGAATTTGAAAACAAACTATCTTAATTTTCAACTGCAATCAGGAATTCTAAACCACATCATAAAGCAAGGTTTTAGGTAAATGGACTGAGATCAGACTTGGACTGCCTATCATTCTACTTAACACTGACAGGAACATTTTTATTTGATTTATCAAGGTGAAGTGTATTTCAGACTTGAGATGGACTCAAAAGGTCCATCAATATCTATTTAATGATAGGCTGAAGAACTACTCTTTGGAAAAAAGTACACATTTGTTTCAATTCCAAGGGCTAGCTCTCTGTAACAGTACAAACTGAACATATTTTTATTTGTCCACTTAGCTGAAACTATGGTTGAGATGACTATGAATACGCTTCAAGAGGCTGAAAGACTGAGGATAATCAAGTTTAAATTTAAACAGACTATAAGATTTATAAATGTACACTTTGTAAAGGCACTTAAAGAAAAAAGATAAAGAAAAGCTGAAATCTCTTGGACAACATCATGAGAATTCAATGGCTGTTGAATTGGCACTTTACATCAACAGGAATACCTCCCCCCCCCCCCCCAAATTTATTAAAAATCAGTCGCTATAAAAAACTGAGCAGCGAATCCTGACTGACTTCTCCCAATATTAAAAAAAACCCCTAACAAATCCCCCAAACCAAAAAATCCCCACAAAACAAAACAAAAATGCAAAAGAACAAAACAGTCCCTCAGGTTGAGGGCTTACACTTTTACAAGAAGATTGTTTAATCCCCCGCAAGAGAAAGTTTTAAACATGACTATGATAAATTTGCCTCAGTATACATTCATCCTGTGGTACCAAAAAAATGGTAGTCAGGCCCTTCTTTAAATACTTGTTTCTGCCATCTTCGTTACACCATCGTTTGTGTTCATGCAGCTGTGCATTAATTGCATTAATTGGATCAAGAAGCTGATCCTGCTGCAAACTTTTCTTCTTGACAGGTTAGCTTTTGCTAGCAGTGTGGATTTATGACACATTGAAAGTGGAACTATGGCATTAGTGTTTTACCTTCACGCAAAAAGTTGCACTGTTTAAACTAATTTTAAAAAATGTTTAAAGAATTCAGGTCTTTGGATGAATACGCTTACATTTGTTTCTCTTACAGGATTTGCGTTGATTTGGCTTAAATTTCTTAAGACTGATGCAGTCTAAATCACAAAAGCAGATGGAAAAATAACAGGTTTTGGAGAAAGCGTTGACTACATTGAAAATCAGTAGTTTAACCAGTGCAACTGTACATTCATTACATATTATTCAATGGAAGCCTCAAAACCAAAGCTATTCACTACAAAACTTGAAATCCTAATTCTGAAAGAAGATGCAGAGACTCTACCAGAAAAAGACGAGGTTACCACAAATCACGGGCTGATCAAGATCCACAGAGGACTACCTGGAACTAAAAATCATACATACTCCTTGCTCTCTTATCTTCTACAGGAAGCTAGCAGCAGAAGAAAGTGAAGAAAAACAAAAGCAATCTCATAATCTGTTAATACCGTTTCTATCCATCCAGAAATAGAAGGTATATCTTATCATTCATCTGTGTATACAACACTTACAATTTTTAGAAATGTAGACATTTACTACTTATTGCAAAAGGTTCACCGGAGTTTTGTAACAAGATAGTAAGGCATTAATTTGGCAGGCTTGAGGATTACACTGAAATTATTTTTCTCAACTGAAATTTATGAATTTATCACAGTAGGAAAGGATAAAATAACTAAAAGGTCTACTCATTAACTTTGTTTCACCTGTTAGGTACATAACTTTGCTGCTTCTTGGCCAGAAATTAAAAGTAAAGAAAAGCTTTCCCTAATCACTAGAATGATCTATTCTTCCCATGTTTGTTTGGCCAGCTCTCTAAATCAGCAGAAGAGGCATTCTTAACTTAAATTTACTTCAAGTTCAAAACCCAACCACACCTTAGAAACTCTGAAACTTAAATATCCAAAGGTGTTTGGCCAGAGCAGAAGGGAGATGCAAAGTTTCTTAAATTTTAGAATGGAATCATCACCTTTTGAACTGCTAACTGTGTTGCTAACATGGAGAACCTAACTTACAAAACAGAGCCCCAACCTGAAAAGGATGGTGGAAGACAGAAGAAATGGACAATGAAACATTCCAGTTCCCCTTCATGCTAAGTTATACAATACAAAGAAAAGCAGCAGTTAGGAGTTTAAAAACGTCAAATAAAGAAAATAAAACAATTGAATTCAGATACCAAGAATTAAGCTACAACTGTAATATGAGCATAGAAAATGCTATACTTAATAAATATATAGAACTATAATTTAATTTTTCCATAAAAATGGAAAACCATGTAATAATATTGCTTTAGTTAATATAAAGGCAGAATTCAACACCTCCCCCCCTCCCCTTTTTTCATTTAAGAAAATCTACTGATACTAATAACTAAACCCAGGCATAGCATGAAATGAGAAAAAGAGAAGAAAATCATGCTAATTAGTATTCAGATAAAAAATTATATCTATATATATATTTCAGCAATACCCAAACCTGGTATAGGAATTTAGCTACAGTTATTTCACAGCTTTGCTGAGATATACAAGGTAGGGTCAATGCCATAAAGTAACAGGACATGTCACTGATTCTATGCTATAAAAAGAGGAATGCATGGACTGATGCAATATGGAGACAGACAATGAAGGTAAAACACCTGAGTATCAGGGAATAAATACTAGGAGGTGCTTGACAGGAGCCACATCAGAATTTAACAGAAACTCCTGTTAGAAACCCTAACCAACTTGATTTGATGCAATTGATCCATCCAATGGATCTGCATTATAGTTTTCTTTGGAAAGCTAGCATTCATTATGATCCGTAGTTAAGAAATACAGGTTTTAGTTATGCTGTTTACTGTGTTTCTCAATCTCAGATGCTTGCACGTGTGCAATCACCATTAGCTTTAGCAAAAGTAAGTGGAAATTTGGGAAATACCGTGAGCCATATGACAAAAAGAATGGCTGAGATTTCAGAATAGTAAATTAGCCATCAGTTGAATAGACCAGTGTTTCTCAAAGAAAACTTGGAGTTAAATAATCTGAAAGAGTTGAAAATATGTTGCTGCCTTACTGCAGGCAAAATAAAAAGTTCAGTAATTCAAATTCCTTAAATACTTCAAAATAGAGTTGACTGAATATTTCACATTCTAGACTTATTTTCACTGAAACTTTAATGTACAAATGATATTTTCACTCATTACCCAAGTAATCTTATCCTCATTTTTCTCATGTACCTAAATGTGAAGGATGGCTAACTTTCTAACAGCCTTTTTTTTAAAAAAAAAAAAAAACCATAATCTGCAATAAATTTACTGTCAAAAGAGACATCTAGGGGTCAACTGGAGCCTGAGGTTTTGTCCATGCTAAGATTTTAGCTAATAAAGCTATGCTAATACAACTCCTTAGCATGGAATACCTTACTTGACAGTGTAATTTATGCATCTGAATCCCACACTGAGGCAAATAACATGTACCTGGGATAATAGTATTTAAAAGTCAGTGTATAGAAGAGAAGGCCTTAATTACAATTTTTTTCCATGATATGGCACTGTAGCATGATTTTGCTATTTTGCAAATGAATTTGTACATTGGCCAAGAGAACAGGGCTCTGATTGTGTTATAGCTTCACAATTCATATGAAAAACATCACAAATGCATGTATTACTTTTATGTAAATGTTTTATTCCACTGGGTCCATTTACAGGATCAGTTACAGACTACACAAGTCTTTCAACGGTTGATTCAAGAATGCTGACATTAAAGATAAACTTTAAACTAAAAATTTTATCTTGCTATTCCTAATATAAAAATGCAAACTGTAATATAAGTGAAAATAAACATTATTGAATTTTTACAAATACAGATAAATTTATGGCATTGCTCCGGTTAATAATGTTATCTTTGATATATCTTTGTTTACCATATTAAGACTCTCATGCACTTTGGATTTTAAAAATTATTCTCATCTTTCAAAATGACCTAAAACCACACAAAACTTCCTATTATTATTTTCAGGAAAAATAAAAATCACTAGAGGACAGAGGATCATACGTTATCTCCCCACCCTCGGTTTACTTTGTTTTATCTAAATTTGAGAAATGAACTTGTCAAGAACATCTTATTCTCCAGATTTCTATGCCATTGTCACTATTGAACACCGATTAAATTTTCCATATCAGGATATATGCATCAGGGCCTCACTACTATTGCAAAAAATACCATTTTCTTTTGTTTAGTCACATACCTACTAATTAGCCTGCATCATTCCTTATATTTAAAAAGAAACCACAAGTGCAAGGACATTCATTGCATTTATACTTTTTGAAGCTGAACTTCTAATCTAGCCAGGTAACGCGCAACCCCTTCAGAGTAGCACTGAAAAGGAGATAGCTGCTTACATGAAAACAGACCAGAAAGGGAACTAGGATTACAGGCTTGCAGTAGCTAGGAAATACTGTTCTGCATTCAAGTGCAGGGATAATACCAAAGGGTGTTCAAACTGGTTACCAATTCCCCAATAATAATCATATCACAACAGGATAAATGATCTCATTCTGAAGCAAGCAATTTTACATACTCTGGAACTGTATGCTATCCTTCTGTATTTTGATGGGTATAATGCTATTTAATTAACTTGAGCTCCACAAACAAAAGGAAAAAAATCCTGTTAAGAAAGGGAATCAAGCATTATCTGTTTTTATTGTATATATAATAAAACCTGTAATCAACCAGTATTTTGGATCATAGCCAGAGCAATACTTCCCATGATGCCACATACAGATTTCTCTTTTGAGATGCATGCAATTCACAAGGAAAAAACATTAAAAATCATGAATAAAAATGAGGTGGTCTTTTTCATATCAAATCTCACTACAGTTTTAATTCATTTGAAAGTATTCGTTAATCTTAATAAATTCCTTCGGACTAACATAACGGATGTTTCCCTGCTATCAAAGATTTATTTGTCAAAAAAGACAACTGGGAACGAGAAGTGCAACTCTATTAGTGTTACATTTAAGTGGATATTTTCATGGAAACGATGAAACTAATAACAAAATGACTGAATACTAAGAGTTTGCTTTCTTTAACAAGCAGTTAAAAGTTCAATGTCTGCAAATGTATATTTGTCTACACATACTACATGCAAGCATTTTTTGTTTACAGATAAATGCTTGTTCTTGTTTAAAATATTTTAACTCCTATACCTACCTTTTGACCTCCTGCAGATTCTGCACTGTGATGCTCTTTTAGTTTTTGTTCCTGTTCCATTATGTCTTTCAAGTGTTCATTTACCTAGAGACAAAATAGTTTATTCTGTAGTCTGTTCTAAGAAACAAGTCATAGAAATTATAAGTTTTCAAAAGGTCTATAAATCACTATCACCAAGTTAATCAAAAAGATTAAACAAATATTTCAGACTATAGCCCTGAAGCATAATCAGCAAACGTCAGTTTCAGATGCAGTCTGGGGTCACTAGTTACATTGTACATTGTACCCCCTAGCACACTGGGGTTACTAGCTTCACATTGTACAAACTAATCTGCCCCTTATTATACTCAATCACATTTGATTAACAGTGTAGCCTTGTTACTTGATTATGCAGTGAAGATAGATCACTTCAAGCAAGATGTGCTCAAATACAAACAGAATACCTTGGTTTTAAATAATGATAAATTACACAGTTAGACAAGTCTTAACAGAGCCAAAAAGAGACCCTTAAGCAGCCGTCACAGCATCTCAGTATTAAAGCGACTGCTAAGATGTCATATGTAATGTATATTATGGGTTTTTAATTAGATTTCCCATTTATTTGGTTCACATAACATTTTTAACTTATTTCTGCAAACTTTGCTTTTTATTATGCATACACAGCAGATGAAGGAACTGTACGTATCAGACACAGTCTTGATATACCTACATACATACATATCCTACCCACTCATCTCTAATCGAATCATACAGACTACAAACAAAATCACAGCTTGCTTTTCCAGTACTCATACCTTGTTTATCCAGTACATGACAGCATCCTCAATGTCATAAGGTAGATCTGTAGCTTGGAAGAAGGATGAATACTGCTGAGTGCATGCAATCACTTTCTCAACGCTGACCATCTCTACAGTATATGCCATCATAAGAGTATCGATCATGGCCAAGTGAGCACTCTACAAAGAGAAGCAGCAATATCTAATTAGTTTGCAAATCAAACGTGTTGTTTCTGAACGTAGCCACACACATGCAAAGACCAAAACTGTAAATGCTGCAAGTCTTCTGTCCGGTTGTCAGTTTTTTAATGAAAGACAAACGAAGACAAACACACATAACAGATTTGACAACACAGTAACGAAACACAGGGACATTAATTAAAAAAACACTTATTGCAAATTAAAATAATTTGTGTAACAAAACTAACACCAAAATTAAAGAACTGGAAATGGGAAGAATAAGCAATTTTAATGATTCAAACATTATATCACTTTTAAGAGAGCTAAAGAGATCTTTTAAATTTGTCACCCTAGCAAAAAAAAAAAACCCTGCCTCTTCAATGTTATTTGTACTGGAAATAAAAGCTGAGACTGTATGGTAAACAACCTTCACCATCATGAAAATGCTGCATTAATAAGTGGAAGTTTATCCATTTTTCAAGTCATAATCCAGGAAGCAGACACAATTATATTAACCTTAATTAAAAAACAACATGATAGAAAATATTTATTTTTCTTCTAGTAAACTGATTATCTTATGCAGATGCAGCTATATATGCACAACTAGGTTTAAAATAAACATATACTGATATATAAAATGCAAAATTTCTGTTCATAGAGAAGGTATGTTTCTCCTGGTGGTGTTATGTATTGAAAGGCAATGGCTGTTTCACAGTTTGTAATAATTACACCCCCCCCCCCCCCCAAAAAAAACCCCAAATCCAAACAAACAGAAAAGAGGATGACAACCAGGATTTACATTAGATTCTTGTGACTGAATGAGAAAATGATGGCAGTTTGTAGAGGCAGTGCCTAGAGCTAAACAGATTTGTTTCTGCTTCAATGACAAGAACAGCAGCAACAGCTTTCTAAGCATTAAGCAGCATTTCTCATGAACCAGAACAATTTCCAAAGAGTATTTTTTTAAAACATTGCCTTTAAACACAGCTCACAATGCAAACAAAGATCCCAAACGCTTGTTAACACCACCACTCCAATTCTATAAAAAAATATTCATATAAACATCTCGCAAGGTAGCTATAACAGCCATGGCAACAGCAACGAACAACATGAGTCACACAGCAATATGCTATCTAACCATTATAGTTAAGGTAGTACATGCACATCATTTATTTCAGAATTCCCAGCAGGAAAAAGATGAACAGATCCAGACTTTGTGTTGCCCTTAGTGTGTGCATCACCGATGAAAGTGATGACGCTGGCCTCAGAAGCAGGCAGCAGCACATACCCTTTTTTTTAATGCAGTTAAGTTGCTTTGTTTGACAATAAAAGGCAAACTATACTTACTTTATCTACTAACTAAAGATATTCACAAAACCGTTCCCGACAGTCAACCTTCCTGGGATGAGCTTATTCTCTTTGGACCCTGGCTGTGACCTGAGAGTCCCCTGTCTGCCACACACTCCATCCATGCTCCCAGCACAAGTAGAGCAGCTAGGCTAGGAACCAGCGCCTCTTCGCTCCCGCCACCATTGATTGACTTATTCAGAATAAACTCCTTTCGCCATATTCATCTGCCTTATGAATGTATTTACAGACCTTTAGTGGACAACTACTGATACAAGCTCTTAGGTGAGAACGAAGGAAAGAGCTGGGGAGCTGAATTCTTGCCACCTGAAGTATTAAAGAAGGAAAAGACAGAGAGTATTGCCCATGACCAGCCTCCTGAGGAACCTGCACTCCAGTGTGAAATATGGCAATTCTATACAAAGAAACAAAGGAGTCACTCCTTTGTTGGCCCAGAAATGCAGTGCAGAGAAGGAGTTCAGATAGAGTATCACATTAACAGCTAGTAAAGTCCCAAAACCTTGTGAGGGATTGCAGAGCCTCGGTCAGCTTTATGAATCCATGCAGTTCTGCAGGAGTTTCCAGCTCACGTTACAGAAGGGTAGTTTAGCAAGTGCAAAACAGGAAGGAAGAAGGGAAGACTTGGATCATCTCTGACATTCAGGGGTCAGGGTGCTAATGGTCTTTCCTTGCTATATCTTTGTTGCCTAGTCTCAATGGCACCTGGGTTCAAACCTTGTGCCATTTCTAGAACCGCCCCAGAAAATGAAATGGAGATACTAAAATAGCAAGAAAATGCTGGATTTGCTTTTTAAAAGCAGGCAGTGCAAAAAATGCATTTCCCAGTCAGACATAAGAGCAGCCTCATACGGAGTGCTACTGCCAGAGGTGTGCCAAGAGTCACCCATGCTGATCCAGAACCGCTCGGACTGCCTGCTGACAAAGAGGATTGTTTTCATCCCCTGCCTGCAGGGTGGACACAGCCTTCCAGTTGAGGTCTGACAACCAAGGAAGCTCCAAGCAGGTTTGGAAGCAGATTCTTCTTCCCCAACTGGTGATCCACAACTAGTTGACTGGCTACTGCGCCTGTGCTCCGAGACCGGCCTGCAAGAAAAGCAGTCACTGGCAACTCTCCCAGGGGGAATTTAGTAGCCTTCACCTCCCATGCTGGATCATCAGTTTCTCTGTAGAAGTTGATCGTGCCTATGAAGTGGATGGCCAATGGAGAGAGAAAGCCACTGAAGTGTTGCTAGAACTGCCAATACGCTCAATACCTTACAAATACATTAAGAAAATTAAATTATTTACAACTAGCTAGCTGAGTCACATTTTCAATGTTTCTAGCAAATTATTAATGAACTGCAAACTACTTAAGCAAACAGAGGGAACAATGAAAGGGATGACCTTAGATAATACTCTGTACTATCAAAACCAAGTCTAATAAACTTTCACCCACACTGACTGGACCTATATCACAACTCTTTATTTTATATAAGCTATCAAATACAAGCATCGTCAGAGTCTCAAAAATGACTCCAAATTATTTTCTTTATAATCCAGGCAGGATGCTCAAAAAGAGATTCTTTTAAAAACAGTAAATAATAAAAAGAAGAATTTGAGTCAACTTGCATCTATTATCCTAAAAAACAAACTACAAAATAGCTATTTTTCCCAGTTAGCAAAATCAAACTTTATTTTATAAATAATTTCTTTACTAATAAAAATATTTAAAACTATTAACATCTATGGATTTTTTCCCCCAGAAAACTGCAAGCAACCAAATATGCACATAAGATAATGTATACCTAAAATATTTGTTCATTTGTTTGTTTTTTTGAAAAAAAAAAGGAGGTACAGAAAAAAAGAGAAAACTATTTAATTCCACATACAGCTCTACTGATTTTCCTTCCACTTATTCTGGAAAGAGTCAGAGAAGCTGCATTCTTTTACATCTTTTAATTCACTATGCTTAACAAGAAAGACTAAATTAAAAACTGCATTACAAAAATAGTACCTTACTGTTCCAAATACAGGATTTATCAGCATAACTGCTGAAGTTCTCCAAAAAAACAATTTAAAAAAAGTTCTACTGATAGTAAATAAAGTTCCATTTATTGTACATCTCTCACTGAACAGCATATTTTAGGTACAGCTAAAAAAGCAAGAGGGAGAGGTCACTTTTACTAGTCAGATTCGCAATTATGACTAAATTATGACACAAGTAAGCAACATTTCATATCTGAGGGAGAAATACAGATACCATTCTGAGCTGGGCAGAAACTAGGATCAGCTGCTCAGCAATGTTTTCTTTCTGTGGACAAGTCTGTAATGCAACGCCTGAAGGAACTCCCCAGGAGATGCTGATGACTGGTACCAAGATGGTACTCTAAATGCTGCTATTTCCTCCGAGATGTCAGCATTCTGACACGCAGCATAAAAAAAACCCAGGCAGGATTTCATGCTGTCACATACCTCCCACATCCAGAACTGCTGCAAGGCATATTTGAATAAGTACACATGATTAAAAAAAAAAAATAAAATAAAAAAAAAAAAAATTCATTTTTTAGAGAAATAATAAAAAAATCAGTAACATATTAAATTACAGAGAGCAGAATACAAAACCACTAAAGAAATATCTTAAAAAAATTCAAGATCAACACAGCAGCACTGAACAACACAGGAAGTAATATACTGTTTTATAACAAAACTGTTATGCAGAGATTTGGTTTAAGCCAATTAAAAAAAAATCTTTTCATTCTTTGATCATTTCACTACAATGGTGCAAAGTACTAAAGTCTTACATGGCATGCTACAAATATCAAAAAAAGCCCAAACAAACCGAAACCAAAATGCTGGATTCTTAGAGGTATTTTATTTTCTAAGACACAAGCTTCTATTTCCCAGCTACACCCTGCATGGAACACAAGAGTTTTAACTCAGTAATCTTTACAATCTCATGTAATTACTAGTTAGTTTCTGCCCTGTAGTGTAGGTTCCACAGCTTTATTTTCTACTGCTGAATAGCTCAGTAAGAAGCTTACTGAACTGTAGAAGAAAAATTATTCTGAGCATGTCTGCTAATGCTTTCTGTCTGCCTAATCTTTGATTACAGAGCTTGCTGCACCTCCCTTGAAGAACTGCAAACAACTTCATTAAAAAGTGTACTAAGCAAAAGGTGTATATGATACTGTACACACTGATACTTATGGATAAATACTGCATGTTATAGACAGCTCTTATATTATTACCTACTGCTAAGGATATTTCTCATATTCCATTAAACAATATTCAAGTCAGGAGTTCTCTTTTGACCTGCCCCTTTAGGAAAATCATAGACAAAACCACTTCCCACTATGGTGCTTGAAGAAAGGGACAGAAAGAAAACCGAGAATATAACTGTTATCCTCATGCTACAATAAATAAGTAAATAAATTACTCGTTCCTTGAGTCTTTTACTGAAAGAAAAACGTCCCCTAATCTCACTATGCTTTGGAGAATAAGGTTTGATCTTTGACGGAATATGGCTTTTGTAAACAGGAATATGTATTTCTGTTCTTACTGAAGTTGGTTGTGCTTCAAGAATTTTTTGGCAAGAATTTTGTGAATTTGGTCATATTTTAAAAAAAAAGTCTCCACACTGTCGTTCTCACTTGCACAATAAACATATATTTCTAGCTAAATTCCCTAAAGATTTTGCCTACACTGGATCAGACACTTGGCCAAAGAACAGAAGAGATCAGCTCTTTACAATTAGCTAGGAGAATATTCATCTCACCTTTGTATCAATAGCTATGCATGTAACCAACTGTTTCTACCTGCTGAAAACTGAGGTTTCAGATCCAGATACTTCTCACAATACAGTAAAAAACAGTAACTTGAGCCAGTTACTTCAGTTAACAGTAAAGTACAGATTAAATTCCATGGGCTTGGCGAAACTTACTGGGAAGATATTACATACAAGTAAGCAGTAAGATTACAAATATGTTGAACGTTCAGTGTATTCCTAAAAATAAATCATCTGTTAATGTTAACTGTAAGTAACAATTCTTAAATTAAAACTGAAATTCCCATTAATGTTCTGCCTGTATATACTAGTTCTTAAATTAATGTTACATTTCCTTGTATGATTATTACCACAGATTGTTACCAAAACAGAGAGCAAAGATAACTGGAAAGAAACAAAGCAAGAAAGAGAATACAATAACTAAGACAGAGATCGTCCCCACAAAAAACAGTCACTGAATTTATAACTGCTAGGAGGTATTGATCGTATGGCATAACCATTATGGACACCTACTTAAGGAGAAAAGACAGGTAAAACCAGAGTTGCTGATATGCAGAGTAAAAGACAGACAAGAACAGTGGGCAAGTAAGGGATTAAACATACAGGACAACCGCAGCAAAAAGGTGTGCCAAGAGCACTGTGAGGATCTCCTTCTGTACCATGCTAACCCGTGTCTCTGAATCTGGCTTTCTCGCAGATTCTGTGAACAACACAGTTTGAGCAGGTTGAGTAGCTTTAGCCCCCAGGCACCCTCTCCCAAAGACCCTCCCCAAGATAGTCTCAAATGGATCTGCTAGCATAATGAGATACCACCTAAATTCCAAGTCTCAACTAAGAGTGGAAAATTGCAGAATTCCAGCTCAGGGAAAGCACAGGCCAAGGCTCAATACTGCAGGAGGTGAGGAAGGAACTAATGAGTAGAGCCAATAGGTGCTAAACTTCAAAGCTATCACTTCATTTCACCAACATTCATATAGTAAAAGGAAGATAATTCTGATACTACAAAGGAAACAACAGTTTTAAAAGATTTCAATCAACAAAAATGGAGCAGTCTGAAGTTGTCAGTTCTGCCCCGTTTGATGATTTTTGGACCCAGTTCTCTAGCCTCACACAGTACTTATGCCTAGCACAATTCTAAAATAACCCCAGTTGCCTAGTTATTCTTGTCCTGCAATGGAATGATCATGTCGAATTGCCTCCTCACTGCATTTTCATGAAGAACAAGTGCTTGACTCTGATAAGATGCTTGTTCAGCAAGAATGGGCATTACTGAGTCATGCTAAACATATCGTAGCAGGTTCTGCAAGGTAGAGGGAATGATTTTTACTTTCAATATTTATAATAAATTTCTGTATTTGGTTAACTTTTAAAATTTAGTAATCAATTATATGAATATCTATAAAAGATCATCATTGGACTGACTATACACATCTGACATGGGAAATGTAATTCACTTCTAAAAAACGATTTAAGTACAGATACTTGCTCAGTTTAAGCATTTTGATAGCACTTCTAAGTTCTTCTACCTAAGGTTTCCTCATTATGCTTCTTAGGGAATTTAATAATTTGATCTATTAACTCAATCCTAACTAAATACTTAACAGAGATTTCCAGATTCTTTCTGAGTCACATAACCAAGTGAGACCTTGCCCCACTCCAGGTCATAGTGAAACAAAATTCCTGCACAACATGCACTGGAATCAAGAACCAGCAAATGGTGCTCATCACATTATTTTTATTTTGTCGTATTTTATAGTTTCACACTACCTACTTTGATTTTTTTTTTTTTTTAAAATATACTTAACAATTACTCCAGAAGTACAATTACTCCAGAAGTTGGCTGTATCCTATTTACTGGAAGAATCAAGTGCCTAATGGTAAAAACCATGAAGGCACTTCAGTGCCTTTATGCCAAGCACTCCACGTTTCAAAAATAAAACATTTGTAGTTGGATAAGTTAAACTAAAATGAGAAATTAATGCAGGATAACTGATAACAAGATAGTTATACACATTTAGATGAATAAATAGCACTAGCCTTAAATTTCCCAGAGTATTTTGGTTTTGCAGCTAATTAAGGATCTTCGTAGATCACACTGTCAAATCCTGTCCAGATAAACCAGAAACAAAATTCCCTTACAAAAATATATATTCTATTACATATGTGCACTGTCTCTTTGCTCTTATGCTCTGGACATTTAAACCAAGAGCAAGCAGTAATTATATAAAATGCCATCTGAATTTCTTCTGTCACAAAAATCTCCACCAATCTTTGAGGAATACAGGAGTGGGAAAAAGAGAAACAGAGCTTCGGTTATAAACCACATATAAATAAAAAGTAGTTCCTTCTTCCTGACTCACTCATACCTGCATAGTAATGACATTAAAAGCAGTGGTTTAACTTCTCCGGCAGCTCAGCTATAACACCCCCAGAGGCAGTATCACCAGGAAGTATCCAAGCCTGTTCATCTCAGCACATCTGCTGAAGGAACACAGCCTTAGGAGCGCTGGAGAGCTACCACTTCCTCATGGAGATGCAGGAGCAGTGACAAGACACACTGGGTTGCTACAGAATTTGGGGTGAAGAGTTCAGGTTTGCGTGATGTGCTATAAGTACATAAGAGAGGAAGTTAGAAAGGGAAAGAGAAAAGAGGCTGAGGTCGCAAAGTAAAAATACATGTAGGGCTGGGGTACTAATTCATGGAGATGAGAGTGGAGGAGGCAACAGAGGCGTGTCTTCTCCAGTGCATGACTGTGCCTCAGCATGCTGCAAGTCCCGCTGACAAAGCCACTCAGATCCACTGCTCACTATGTTACCAGAGCAGACTAGTTTTGAAACTTTGCAACATAGACTTCTACTTAATCCATTTCACAGTTAAATATTGATAGCCATTTTTGAATGGCAGCTTTTGTTGCTCAGGTAACTGATACAACATGCTTTCCGACTAATCTGTTTTTCTGTTTTGCCTTTTCCTTAATATGAAACTAGTTAGTTACACTCACACTTTATCTCACAATCCCTATAAGGTTTAAAGCATTGAATGAATGTAAAGGACCCATCTGGTAGAAGTCATGCCATCAACTTGTTATTACAACAATAACTTATTAAGATTTTGCCTAACATAATACAGAGGATGAAATTTTACATAACTCTCAACATTTAACACACCTCCTTCTACTGCCCAGTGGCCTTGGGTTCTGATGAACTAAGTTCTAATAATGAGCTCTTCCGCACATAGTAGTAATGACAGTGAGAGAAAAATGATGCTTTAATTACAGTGATGAATAGTACAATATACTGGTTTGTTCAATTACTATGTTTGACACAACAGAGATTGGAAGGTTGATTACTCATTGCAATTTAGGATGAGTCTCAGTTTGAGACAGACTGTAAGAAGTTTCTCATTTTCTACAATGTGCTGGAGAGGAACTCAAATACTATTTGAAAGAAAGAACTTGGAAACCTAGAAAAACTTAGACCAACCCCCTTCTCAAAGCAGGTCCAACTAGCTCAGGTTTCTCAAGGACTCCTCCAGTCAAATTCTTAACATCAACAAGGATGGAGAATCTACAACTGCTTTGGGCAACTACCTAATGTCTTCCATCGTGTTAGAGTTAGCTGGTATCCTTCTCAGTACAAAACTCCAGCCTCATGGTAAATATATGGCTAAACCAAAATGTAGAGAAAGACTCTGTAGCTCTCATTTGCTTCAAATACCAATATAGTGATATTGAGAGCTCAGTATCAAGCTTTTTTGTTGTGTTGTTTTTTTTTTTTTTTAAATAAAGGTAAACCCAGAACACTGCTTTCCTACAAGAGGAGAGGTGAAGTCAGCTGTGGTTCCCTCATTTCTCAAACGAGAAAAGGATCAAACTAGGGCGAAATTATCAACGAAATCTCCAACTAAATTCCAGGATTGTTGCTAAAAAACCTGCAACTCACCCAAAGCCCAGCTGAACACTGCAAGTTGCCATGCTGCTCTGTTACAATATAAATCCAGAATACCTTCAATCCTTCAATAAAAGTGTAAAAAGATGTAGACTTTAATCCAGCATAACTCAGCCCACCACATAAAACCTAAGTTGTTACAAGACGGCGTGAGAAGTTGAAAACAAACAGGATGCTATCTTTCAAAAGGGGGAAACAAGCGTGAATTTTTGCATGAAGAGCCAATATAAAACATTCCTACATTTTCATCTGAACAGGCTCCTTATAATTTTCCTTCTGCTTTTTTATGTATACTCTTACACGTCATTTTTTAATGTTTCATTTACTAACGTTATAGTGAGGTGGCTGCATCTGCACAGTTCTAGGACAGGCCTTCCAGGGTAAGATTTCAACTGCTACATTCTACTCAATTTCCTCAGGAAATGTGCCTCCCAGCTGCAACTTACGTGAGACTCTTGTCAAAATACGATACTGGAAATACAGACTTAAATTCCTCAGGGAAGGCATTTTAAGAACAACTTTTAATTAAAAAAAAAAGAGATTTGTTTTTTTTTCTGCAAAACTCATCTTTGTTTTTGAGAGGTGATCATCCTTCTTGGTCCAAATACATGTTTTTATTGTATATTAGGGAAACATGTATCTTTTGGCATTTTAGACAAAACAAAAGAATTTAGTGTTGAAGCTAATGCCTCTGACATGTAAGCATCCAAGATCTAGTGACAACTTGATTCTGTCACATGTCAAATATCACCATATTTTTATAAAGCTGCTACTCAAGAATGTATGAAATATTTCTGTGATTTTTGTTAAATTGCTGATGTTCAAAAATCTATTTTTAGGACAGAAACATGAGAATCTTTCTTAGGCTTAGCTTTCTTTGTTGCTCTAGGAAAATATTGGCTAAAGAAATCAAAACATTATGTCTGGTCATTTCAACATACTATCTTCAAAAAGAGGAAAACTAGCTTCGATTTTTATATGAAAACATAACATGAAATCTTCCTGCATTTGCACATGAACAGGCTCCTGAATTTCCTTGCTGGTCCTTTATTATCCATAAGAAGGGCAGAGAAATAAGGTCATGATACTCATTACTGTAATGACAATTACATTAAGGATAGGAGTTATTTGTCCTTTTCCTCAAAGGTTTATAGGAATATCACATTTATAGACCATAACACAGCACAATAAGACATGAGAGGGAAATTGACCTTGTCAAACATTTTCTTCTAAAATAACAGCTAAGGTCAAAAGAAATTTCCTAGTCTCCTATTTAAATGAACTATCAGCAGCGTTAAAGAAATTAAAACAGACACAGAAAATTATACTGATCACAAGAAACCTGTTTCTCTATGGCTGTTAATGTAGTAAAACCTTCTAAGTGACAAGCTGCTGACTAATAGCATTAGTAAATCAGACAGCTGACCAACATTTTTTCATCTACTTAAAGGATTGTGACAGGTCAGCCACAACAATGGCTGCTAAACAAGGACATGGTCCGCAGTGATGTTATAGCAGAAGTGGGAAAAGTGCATTATGGTTGTTTTGATAAATATATTTGAAAGTTTTTCCACTTGTTTGGTTAATCTGGACTAAATACCAAGCTTTAAGACAGATCTTGAACCTCTAAAGTGAAGTAGGGCTTTTTCAGAGAAAGACTTGTACATATGCACACACAAGCACAGAACAATTATTTTACTGTAAACTTTATGATCTCTTTTTTCATCTTCCCAACTAACTCTGCACTCAGGTATATAATTTATGCTTAAGAAAGAGCAATCTGCATACCTTCAGAGATCCCGCTGTACTAATAATCCTTTTTAATAGATTTCTTGCACCTAGGGAAGTCCACTTCATCCAATGCTGGAGATTTTTGCAGGACATCTGGCTGTAGTCCCCATCACTATAAGCTTCTGGTAAGCATAGGGCCATACAGGCTATATCTGCCTCAGGAACTGCTGCAGATCAACAGGAGCAGACTGGTAGACAGAAAAGGGCTGTGCTGAGGACGGGATACTTACAATATAAAATTCTATTGTCAACCATCACTCCACTTCGAAAATAATCTGGAATTTAAGCAGCATACTAGTAAGGCAAGGGGCTGCCTTTCTATCAGCTTTTCACAAAAATGGGAAGGTCAATGAAATAGTAACGAAAGCTTTTCTTAAAAGTTACTGTGGTAAAGGCACAACAAATAGTTATAGATATGATACTATCTTCAGTAAGTACATTTTCTTTCCAAGAAAACTTTGTTTTTAAAATTAAGAGAGTAATTAGCTTGTGGCCTACACATAGAAAAGACTAGAATGTTCTTCTCCAAAGAATTAAGAGAGAACAGGAGACTGTTGTGGACTAGAGACTACTTCTCAGTTAACTGGTAACCAAGGTAAAATGATGCCCTTTCGCATTCTTCACAAGTACCTGTTCTTAACTAATACTTTTTATGGCAAGAAAATGAAATGTCTCTCTCCTCCACCTCCCTTTGGTAATCAAATAACTGCCAGTTCATAAGCCTATTTAAAGATTAAAACAATAAAACACACGATCACGTTCTCACTCCTCATGCCTTTTTGGTTCATAATGTTATTCCAGGAGGTGTTGCATAATTAGTAGCTCTCAAAACAGTAAAGTCAGTTGCAGCAATAACCTATTCCCATTGTAGTAAACAATTATTTTCTTTGACAAAATATCACTCCTCCTTTTCTCCCCAACTAAGGCAAGCTGAGTAAGCGGGCAGGGTGATAAATGAAACAAAACAGAGAAAACAGCTGAACAGAAAAACACAATACAGAAACATGAAAACCAGTAAATCCTATCCTTTCATTTTCAAAATAACACATTTCAATGACTTAAGATGGCGATTATTAGAATGTAAGTCAGTATTTGCTGTGCTTCCAAGAACAGCAGTAAATACCAATAGTATTATTTAAAACCTCTGCTACAAGCATAAGATATGTCAGTGCACGCTGTCCAGAAACCACGCCAGCCCTTCGCATAATCATGAAATCTTTGCTTTGGCAAGAGGAACGATCACCATATATGAACCTCAACTATTAAATCACCCTGTTAACTGGGAAGGGGAGGGGAGAGGAAGGGAGGAAAGGAATAGGAAAGTATTTTATAGCTGTCCTTATGATGGATTCAGAGACCAACAGCTGTAAACATGAAGTCCCACATACTGCCACGGAGGGATCAGCGCAGGCCCCATGCACTGGTATAGGTAGGTATGGATAGTTAGGAGTGTAGTGTGTTCAAAAGCACGCAACTCCTGGCAGGAGTCAGGCAGTTTGACTGATTAGCTACACTGCTTTGTCAGTCAGAAGGGTATAACCACAGAACAAAATATGTTGAATATCTGGAGGAACTGAAAACAGGTTTGCTTGGAAGAGTTGGAGAATAAAGAGGTGTGAATAGTAAGGACTGCAGAGGACTGACATCAAGCCAGGCCAAAAATCTCTGGAGAGGTACTGCTGCAAGAATTTCATTGTGGGTTTTTTGTTTGCTTGTTTGTTTGTTTTTATTTTTTTATTGGAATAAATAAAGCAAAGAAAAGTAAAAATTGTTGTTTCCTGATTTTTTCTTAATTTCTGACTGCCTTATTTTGCTCTGTGTTTTAAGTCTGTTTGTGGTTTGTTTGGGGTTTTTTTCCACATCTCCTTTGCATTAAAATTATAATTTGACTGACATCTGTTCTTTCTTTTCAAGCATCCAAACTCTGTAATCCCATAATCCTTAAATGGGAAAGCATGGTTATTGAGAAGCTTGTCTGAACTACATGTGAGACACATTATTGGACATTTTAGCAACCAATTTAAAGTCACTGGCTTAAAGTATGTTATATCAGAATTGAAGGCAGTATCTGTAACTTATGTTATTTAAATAACCAAAGGAAAATTTTATGCAACCTAAAAAAGCTGGTTGTCTGCATAGGCAGGTCAATCTGTAGTATTTCAAAAAGTAAAAATCAATATTGTGATAGTACAAGATGGAATGGACACTATTAGTGTAAAAGCTAGTATATCATTCTCACTACAGAAGAAATATCACAGCACATTTATTGGTCACAGGTAACAGGCAATATACATTACAGTGTCTACCTGATCATCCAAAATATATGATAAATCCAAATCAGTAAGCAATTTTGCCAAAGAAAATTCTTACAGTACACACTATAGATATGAAAGACTGCACAGAACTTAATCTGTATTAAAAATTAAACCTTGTCCATATTTTAAAATGCACTTTAGAATATAGTTTAGATAATTTGGGATTTGCTTAATAATGTTAATTACTCCGCCATATAGGAGGTATAACAGTAAGCTGAACTGTTGTTGCTCTGTTGGTTTCTCATTTCTTAATAATTTACTCTACTATAAACAAAGAGGATTTTTTTTGCTTATTTCCTATACTCTTCCATAGTTAGCAAAACTGATTAGTCTTATAGTCATTAAGTAATACAAACTTAAGTAATACAATAAGTATTAAGTAATACAAAACCCACTCCCCAAATATCACACACTTCCACGCCAAGTGATATAGATTTTGATGTTAATCAATCCTTTGGTGCATTTGTCATTTGCATCTCTGTCATGGTGATCAAGATTACAGGAAACGTCACAAGAAAGTGTTAAAATTGCCCAGATTTTTTTTTAAGTTGCCATTAAATATTCATTCCAAGCAGAAGAAGAAAATAGATTATGTTACTCTCTAGAATACTTTTTGATTTATTTTTTCACCTCATCTCTTTGCTGCTCTAGATTATAAAAGTTACTCGTTATAATTGCTTCTTTACTGTCATTCTCTTAGGTAATTTCCACTTGAATTATAACATTTTGCAGTATTATCAGTCATGTGTTCTAAGTTATGGGAAATGTGACTACAAAGTGTATAGCTACCATCATGTACAGCTACCTCTTTGGCACAGGATTTTTCCCTACCATTCTTAACAGTATCTACTGTTAAGAACGCATTCCCGAAAACTTCTGTTATCATCTTTCTGCTCTTAAATCCAGGCATAGTCAAAACCTGCCAAAATTCAAACAGTAGAGTTCAATAAATTTAACCTGCATTAAAAATAAACACACCATTTGTAACTATTTTTCAAATCATTCCCAACATGGACATACAGCTCACTGTATTCATCTTCAAACACAGAACAGTTGCTATTTTGAGACATATTACTTAAGAACTATGATAAAAAGTCTCTTCCAAGTTATATGTTTGATACATACACACACATACCAAGCAAGGCAAAGAGACACTATAGAGCCCCAGAAACAACACAGGCTAGACGGATGCCAAGTCTACAAGAGAATGTACACATGGTTTCTCCCCAGAGGGCCCTGTGATATTTTAGCTTCCAGTAAGTAACAGGTACCTAGTGTATAAAATGTAGCTACAGTGGATATATTAATTTAAAGCATTATTTTATTATCCCACAACAGGTGAAAGGTACAGGTACAGAAGTGAGGGATCTCAGGTGACTGAAGAACTATTTCACAAGCTTATAATGACGGATGGAGATCACACATGCACCTGTAACCATCACTTTAAATAAAGTAAGTTTCATTTCATAAAGACAATTTCAAATTTTCATATTGCTGCAAAGAAAAATGACAAAAAGATAAAACCAATAAAGATAAACTGATAGGAACATTCATATTAGTATACATGCTTTCTACTGTGTCTGGCATTCTTCCCATTCATCCTCTTTGCACTTGGTGCAAAATAAATACTGACTGTCAAAAAGCATACAGTGTAACACTTGCTATATAGTTCAGGTACTTCAAAATGCAGTATCAAATCCAAATCACTTTATTTTGATTGTGCCTTTTGCAGATGAGAAAGTAGCTGTTTAATGCAAGTTACTCATACTAAGAGAAATAGACAAAACAAAATCAGTTTTGCACTTCCAATGAACAAGCACAGAGAGGTTCAACCACAGCAGCTACTACAGACAAGCAGAACATTAACATCCCTCGCTCCTTTCTCCTCTGTGCATCGTAGCCTGCAACTTCCTTATACCATCCCAGGATGTGAGGTCACACGGCAGGAAACGGGCTTCCAGCTCCATCCTCCACCCAGGCGGGAGAGCAGCAAATGAGGCTGTATGCCGGGATGGTACAGCCGTAGCAGGAAGCACCGCGAACAGAGTTTGCTGTTCAGATACTCATTTCCCATATCTACGGCAGAAAAGGCTGCAGGCTGGCTGGCAGCCAACTGGACCATACTGATCTACCAGACAACTTTGACTGGTTCAAATGGTTCAAAATACAGAAAATACATGATAATAGTGATTCTTCAAATGTTTTACTTGGATACTATTTAAAAATACTTCTATCATTCATTAACATGACCTTTGCAATGGCTTTTGAATTAATCCCTAACCGACTGTACTGGGATTCTCTTTACATAAACTATAAATTCTTTTGGCGATTCTAGGTATATCAATGACAGACTATAAACGCTATTTTGAATGCCGTCTTTATCTTAACTCTTTGGGTTTTGAACAAAAGTGAAAAGAATGTTACAGTGTAGGATGGGGACATGAACTGGAAAAATTGGGTTTTGGCCCTAGCAAAGCAAGCAGGTAGTCGTTAAAACATACTAATCTGAACAAGCTGATATAAAATCCAAGATTCCTTAAGTCTCACCACTAAGGGTATGCAAAATATCAATCTGCAAATGCTTCTCATCTATTAAATGATGTACATGGCATATGACAGCCTTTACTCCATCAGTTACTCCATTAGTACAGATCCACACTGTGTATCTACAAGTTCTGATGATGACAGAAGCGCATGCTCATCTAATTCCATGCAACAAGATTTCAGATCTTGTTTTTATTGCTGTTTTAAGATTACGATGGGAGGGCAAGGGGAAAAAAAAAAAAGAAAAAAGATTTCATGACTTTCTCAGAAGTCCCCTCGTAGCCAGCTGAATGCTCACAGCTTCACTCCTATGTTCAGCAATTTTGTCATCTTTAGCTTCTGGATGTTTGTCATCAGATGGTCACGTCTGTCATAGAAGTAGTGACACCTCATTTTGCAGCCATAGTAAAAAGTCAATAGAAGCCAGTTTTAATGTATTAAAAGTGCTACCTAATGCTAAATGAACTAAAACTTAAGGTTCTTTACATTCTTAATGTCTTATTTCCCTACTTGTAGATTTGGCCCAATAACACTTTTGTATTTGTTTATACATACACATTTACATACACACACAAATATATCTATAGGAATAAGGTGTCAGCGTAGCTTTGAATGCACGTAGCAAATAATATTAACAACAGGCCTTAAATGACAAGAATAAATCAGTCATTCAAATAGCATTATCCCTTTGGGATGCAAACGAGACAGGTTGTCATATTTAGAAACTAACATCATGCTTTTGCCAGAGTCCCAAGACTACAAATTAAAATGTCACTCTGGCTTTTCCTAGCTTTCCAGTATTTGGCATTGCCAATAATTTTTTACTTTTTTTTGTGCACAGTAAGATGTAGAAATAATATTCCCAATTTAGTTTTTACAGATACTGGTGTCTATATTAAAAAATTGTTTTTAAACAGATTATTTTTATAGAGTAATCAATCATTACAAACAGCAGTTGCTTATTGGTCCAGACATTTGCCTAACAATCTTGTTCAGCTGTTTATAAACTTGGGACCTTTACATTCCACTATTACCCCAATCCAACATGAAAACTTGCCATTATACCCTGGTATTTCAACAAGACACTGGATGAAACAATTTAAACTCTCTCCTAATTACTGATAATGAATGTACTGCCAAGATATAGTAGTGAATATATATGCAAATTTGCAAATATACTGCTATATAATTATGGTAAAACACACTGCTTGATGACATAAAGACAAACAATTCTTTTCACAAAAATAAATAAATAATAATATAGAGAGGCCCAATTTTATAGTCTTCTCACTCAGTCTCCAGATTTTATTCTCTATTTGATTAATTTAATAAACATTTCACTGAAATAGTAAGCAGCCCTACCTTAAGCACTACCTACTGCATATTGAAATTTACAACAATCTAATCCAGGGGAAAACAAGTGACCTACCAAGCTTTCAAATTTCACCTCAGAATATCATTTAGTTTTCAATATATAATCAGGTTCAAACTGCTTATGCAAATGCAGCAGACCGCATCCTCTAAAAAGGCACCTGAAATACGTAAAAGATTGCAAAAACAGTTTCTGTAAATATATAACAGAGTCTACTGTGACATGCTTTTTCACAGCAGCAAGTATGAAAGTTAACCTTTGAGACTGAATACTGGACTTGAAGTTAAGAAGTAGTTAAACAATTCATAACAAAAACTAATGTTTAAAATTACAGGAATAAAATAAACTTCCACTCAAAGTGCATATATCTTGATGGCTCCAATGAATTAGATTACTTTCAATGTGTAGGGAAAAGGGGAGATTTTTTTAGATGTGAGATAGAAAGATACGAGGCAGAGAACTTGTTTGTATAATTAGTTTGTGATATCAATTCCAGATAAAAGCTTAAGTCACTTTTTCCCCTTTCCCCCTCCATTACATTAGGGAACAGCCATTCCAATGGTGTTATAAAACTAATCTTTGAAGAATTCTAAAACTACGAGAAACCTACTTAAAATATTTGGCAAATCACTAATTAATATCTAGTAGCATCCATCACATGCTCAGCATTATCATAATATTGAAAAGAAAGCCATCCTGAATCATGCAGCTCACACCCTAAGACTGAGACAAAAGCAGCAGAGTAAGTTGACTGGACAGTATTTTTTTGTATTAACTATATATTGTATTAAATTTAAATGGATTTTAGATTAAAGAAATAACCTAAATTCACCTAAGAGAGAAATAGTTCTTTCAAAGAAAAATGTCTGGGGTGAAAAGAAGAAAAAACAAGTGAAATTGTGGGATAGATGTTATAAAGGAAGAATAGCCTCAACAGCTAAGAATTGTAGATGAAGCTCTCTGAAATTTCTTCCACTAAAAATACTGTCGAAAACAGTGATTAGCATGTAGCCACAGTATTTGTAAACACATTTTAAACAAGAACTAAAACTTAATTGTCAATTTCAGTTGGAATAAAACTGGACAAATTCATAAAAGGAAATGACCTGGTATGTTGTTTTAGTAAATACTATCTACATAAAAACATTCAGCCTTTTCAACTGAAAATTGAGTGGCAGTTTTAAAGTCTAGCTGCATTGTACAACTTTGCACAATTGTTAAAATATTTGTCACACTAAAATGCCAAAATACAATTCTGATGCTATTTTTAAATTAGTTCTTCTAATAGTAGATCTTATTTGAGAAGTTTGGTAATATCCATTTCAGGTCAAATATAGATAAAATCTGGGATACCTTCGTTTATATTTTCTAGCAATTCAAATATCTTAACATAGATTTACATAACATTATTTTTCTTAGGGAAAATGTACACCCTGAGACAGTATTTATTGTATCTGCAGGCTTCAGGCAATGTTTAGTGAAAAAACCAACTCACTCCCCACCTAAAGATTTTTTTTCTTATACTCAAGCAATAATTTAAGATTAAATTCTCTGAAAGCCTCTGACACTCTTGACAAATATTCCCATTTGGAAGTGTCAGTTATTCTGCAAATAGAAGACTTCCAATCAATCTTCTCTGCATGTGGACCTGCTATTCTAATGAAAAGGGCTTAGAGAAGAGCAAATTGTGACCCTCATCTGCTACTGTTTTAGTTACAATGCTGCTGGCAGTGCAATGAAAGTAAGTCCTGCAGATATTTTACTGCCAAATTTGTAAAGAAAAGCAGTTTCCTTGTTCTGTAGGTCCTGGACTTCACCAGTTAAAAAATAAGAATGAAGAAAAGGTTTTCTCCCCCTCATATAGTGCACAGCAACCCAACACTTTTCAAAGGAAGGCATTTCCCTGAGCTGTGCACCACAGAACTTCATTTTCACCTTGTTACTTGTCAAAGCTAACCTTTCCTTAAACATTTTATCACTGAATTCCATTTGAACTTAGTGTAATAATAGCAAGTGGTATCAGTTATTAGTTTAATGTATAACTAGACTAGCATTAAGTAATAAAATTTTAAAAGTTCAGTTATTATAATCCATCATTTTCTTTAGTATAGTATTTTCTTGTTTTAATCACAATCCATTATTTTTCCCCCAGAAATTATGACAATAAGGTAAGAGATAACGGCATGTCTAGTTGCCAACAGATAAGCAATGTATTATTTTAATCGGTAAAGTACCATGTACACTGATGCCATTGCAAGAAGCAGAGGAGGAGAGGTGGGAGTTACACTGTGGGAGAAAAAAAAAAAATTCATCATCCTTCTGGAAAAAGATATTCCTGGCAATGGGCTTTATCACACCATGCCTACACACAGAGGTCTCTGCTTTATTGGGGTTGTCACAGATTGATGATGCCCTTTGGATAATATAACTGAAGCACTTTCAGAAAGCATCTCCAAGCACTTGGCTCTGGTTATCTTTTGGTACTGAAAAGGAGGAGAGTGGAAAGAAGTTAAGTTGCTCTATGACAACAAAGCTTTGTGGACTGTGTGCTCCGGTCTCAGGAGTAACTTCACTTCTAAGTCTCCCGAAAGATTCAGTTCCCATCCCAAGCCCTCTAATCTCTTCCATTTTTTCTCAGACTTACATCCTGAGGGCTTTCTTAAACTATTCGCAATATGTGCTGGCTCAGGAAGGAAGCTCATCAGATTCCATAGCTATTTGGTCTGCACTTCAGCCTCTCCTTTGGCACAGGAGTGAATTTGGCTCACCCTCCTTTAGTTCAGCAGCTATATCCAATATGCTTGTAAGAACTTGTACACGAAAGAATTTGTAAAATAAATAACCAGCAGAAGATAGATATAGGCCATCCATAAGTGGAACAAAAGACAAAAACAAAGTATCATTTGTCCAGGATTAAACTTGCAATTTCAGATCATATTTTAAATTCTTTTCAAAGAAGGGTTAGGAAAGGTACAGAAGCAATGCAAAGAACAAGAAATCAGCAGTGTATGCCTTCAGGAAAACTTAAAGGCAAATTTAGTCAGGGGTTATACTGAAAGAATCGTATTTTTCCAGATAAAATAACTAGTAGAAAAAAAAAAACCCAACCTAGAAGACTACAGTTTGGATAAGACAACAAAAGGGATGATACGGTCAAAAAATAGTATATTTTAAAATAATACAAAAACAGTCTTACATGATTTTAACTTTAATTTATTCATCAAGATGGTAGATAAGATAAATATTATCTAAAAATAACTATGAACCAAGAGCTTCATACAGGAAAAAGCGATGTAACTGGCAGTAGAGACATGCAGTTATCACCCCAGTGAATGTAGTACTTTTTAAAATGACAGTAAGTGCTGGTAGTCTTGTGCTGCTGTCCAAGGTTTCAGTCTTAAAAAGGTGGCTAGTAGCTCATTTCTTTGATGACTCAGGACACTCATTGTGTTTAAGGATAAGAAATAATGGCCTACAGAGAAACATCTCAATTCTATTATGAGTATACATAGTGGCCTGCAAGCTGATAGTAGTATCTTTCACTTTTTTCAAGAGAGTTCTAATTCTGTCTTCTAAAAAAGTATATTAATTATTGATAGCCTTTGGACTATCTGCAAGTCTGCCAATTTCATGCGTAACCTACATCTTCATCTTAGAGTCTAGAGCAAATAAGGAAAGAAAAAAGATTTTTTAAAAATTACAAAAGGATTTAAAGAGGAGCTCTCTGTACATGTTGAGCTATTCTTTCTGTAACTCTTAAGAACACTGAGGACATTCCAAAAGACCAAAAGAAATGAAACAATGGATTTTTTTTTTTGAGAGAGAGTCTCAACAGACAATACAAATAATTTTAAGGCCCCACATCCCTCTGATCTCATGCAAAATAATTTCAGAGTCAATAAGCAGCTTGATTTATTTAAAAAAGATAATGCTAATTAAAACATGAACTTTTAGAACATAAGCCACTTTTTAAATTCACTTATAAATGCAACTGAAAAGTGTAAGACTGTCATTATGAGTGCAAGGCATCTAACTTGACACTAATACATTCTGATTAAATAGAATTTTTAATGCTAGATACATTAAACTGATTTATAATCCCATCAACTAAGCTGAAAATGCAACTCTGCGCACAGAGTCAGCAATGAATAGGTGCATTTTTCAAGAAATACCACAGAGATGAGTTATCAGCTTGCCATCTCTTACTATTTTTACCAATGGCCTGGAAGAAAAACTCATCACTGATCAGGTTTGAAGAGAACGCAAAATTTGTGGGAAAGGTAGCTAAGGAAGAAGATGAATCAGGAGTAGAGCGATCAGTTCTCCCTCTAAATTTGGGAAGGTAAGAAGAGAATCAAATAAGCCACATTGAAATGGAAGGTCTCAACTGAAAAAAAATGCAAGCTATAGTAATCAGTAATCACTATCTTCTTTAGTAAAGGAAAGGTTTAAAGTTGTTTGAGAAAAGGAACGTAAAATAATTGACACTACAGCCATATGTAAGATAAGAGCATAATTGTGTTTAAATCATTAAGACATCAGTTCTTGTTAGAACAAGCAAGGCTGTATTATCCTTCTCCCTCCCCCATAATCAGTACAAGCCAATAATACCAAGCCACATGTAGCCTCTTACATAAGTTCTCAGTTTCCCTGTGTTCTGGGAAAACCAGACAAATTATCCCTCAACGCCTAGAGGCATATGGGTATTATTTTGTTGTTGTTGTTGAAACTACATAGTCCTTTAGCATGATTGGGATTTTTTCCCCCCAAAGCTTTGACCTGGAAAAATAAGAATTTTCAGGCATATGCATGTGCTGACTTAGAGAAAAATACAATTCATGATGCTAACTAACAATAAAGGAAAAAGAGTACTGGAGAGTACCTGGGGAGACTATAACACCTTAGAAGACACTGGAGTAAATTTGACTGATGCCATTATTGTCTAATTACTATACTAAAACTGATAGGAAGTTCAGTAAGTAAATTAATTGAGTAGGACTCTTAGCATCAGGATTTTCTTCTCTCTAGCAGTTCTTTGCTAGTGTCTATATATTTCTTCATCAACTCCATCATTACCGTACTATTTTAATTCCCAATCGCATAAGTTAAGTTTTCTCTGTATTTCTTCCTGTTGCTGAAGAACTAAAAGCAAGAGTTTGAATAATCTCATTCTTTGCAAGTACCTACCAATTAGGTACATTTTGCCATAAAGAATGCAGCAACACAGAAGTTATGAGGCTTCCCTGACAAAACGATATATTGAATTACCTTAACTTACAGTCTTTCTATGGGCAGTTACGCCATTATTTTTTTTTTTTAACCTCACATACACAACCATGTATTTACAGGGAACTTCTGAATATCATTAGACAGGTTTGGTTTTGCTTTTGGGAGTGGGGGCATTCAGAAGAGGGGTAAGGGAAAGAAAAAAAAAAAAAAAGAGTAAAACCTCTTCAAAATTGTGAACTGAATGTTCTTTCTCTCAACATTTTGTCCATTCCATTGTTTCCCTTTTATGTATTAGGATGTAACCCCACATCGTCCTGTATTTCACTCTAACCTTTTTTTTTTTTTTTGCCTTCACAGAGCATTAAAGGTGTTACTGTAACACAACGCTTAAAAGTGAATTGAGCTCCTCACAAAAGCTGGCTGCCTTCACAAAACAATACCACAGAAACATACCACCCAGATTTACAGAATTCTTTCTATGTAACAGACCAGGAAGCTTTTACAAATGTTTATTCCCTCACAGCACATACTTGAGAAATCAAGCACAGGGTATTTTCCACCAAAGCATGTGTCACTAATGTATGGTATATTCAGTTTCAAAATAATTGTAGTACGATGGAGAAAAGAGTCAGAAAAAAGTCTGTATTAACCTTTTGCGTCAGGGTGGAGAACGCCTAAGTAAATCATCGATCAGCGGACACGATCTGAGGTTAGAGAGTATAAGAACCTGAACATGAGCGTACAATGAATGTCACGCTGCCACAAAAGAGGCGGCTGACAAGGTCCCAGTTAGAATCCTGGGTCCTGTTTTCAGCACAACCTGCTAAGAAAGATTGGCACCAAACGGAGAACATTTAGAATGAAGATAAGGTTTGGGAAACAAAGTGTAAGAGAGACACTACCTGCCCATACATAAAAAAGGCTGCTACAAAAAGGAAGGGAATAAACTGTTCTTCATGTTCATAGTAGACACAGCACAAAATAAGGGGCTGATACTGCAGAAAAGATTTAAGAAAGAAATTTAAGAAAAAGGAAACTTGCTGATGGTAGGGTTCTGATATCTGACTGCTGATATGGCAAAATAAAGCCCCCACTGCCCCAAACCCCAGAGATTAATTTATAAATTGTGGGTCAGTAGGCCAGTGTCAGTAAAAAAGGGGTAAGGTGGTACAACTTCTGTAACTAAACCTCTCAACAAATGCTGTTGATAACACAGATTGCATTTTCTAGCTGTTTTCGACAGCACTTAATTGGTACCTACTGCAGTAGGTTTGTGGCCTAAATGCCACTGTGTAATTTACTTCAAAATATATTAGTATCCTTTAATAATATAACAGGTACCTCAATTTCATATTTAAGAAACATAAGTGTCCCTATATAATGAGATTTCATAATACATATTATATACCTTTAATAATTATGGCATGTAAAATTAATCTGATCCATTACACGCTTACCCAAGATCTACATATTCACTCTGCTTTTCTTGTAATTTTTCTTCTTTTAAAGCTCTCAATAATTGTTAGCCTGCTACTTCTTCATCAAACCAAACAGTTAAAATTTCAATACACACTTCACATTGTATATACTTATTTAATAAATATTGACTGCTAGGTGTTCTAAATTGTGTTCCAAACTTCCAACTTAAAGCTTATAAAGAGCTCTTGCCATTACAACTTCTGAGAGATGTCATCAGTCTTGATAACTGACTGATGTGGATTTCTAGCTACTGCTAGATGATTATATAAATTGTGATAAAGATAGATTTTTCCAATCTTCTAAAAATTATTAAGTTGTAGAACCTCTTTCTGACATAGAGTTTGCTATTTATCCACTGGTTTTAGATTAATGGTTTAGGAAGGCAAAGAAATATATTATTCTGGGAGATACCCTTCCTAATGACCTTCTTATGGATGGGGGAAAGCTGAAAATCTTCCATGTTTATAGTAGATAGTCACTTTGTTGAAGAGCACTATTACAGTCAATTTATAACTTAAATAGTTTAACAAGTTACCAGATGTTGTTTTAATACAAGTCTTAAATTGTTTTATTTACATAGGACCAATTCTATTGGATTTTACTTTGGGTAATTTGGAGGTATATTTCTGCAAGGTAATAAAGTTTCCTACTAGTTCATATAAACCTAATAGTTCATAGAAAAATCTACCAGTTCATATAAATGACTGAAGTGCACTGCTATTTACCGCATTTCCCTAAGTGTCGAACAAAAGGACTAGACATGCTATGGAGATCTTACAATATTTTGTTCATTCAACTTCAGAAAAAAAATCCCCATAATGTTGTTAAATTCCACAGAGTTTGTAAGAACAAAGATTTTAATGTTATGATATGTCTACTGTGATGACAGAGCGTGCTCTTTGCTGATAAATGTGGTCAGATTGGCAGGTTCATGTGTGCAGATTAGCAAATGCAGATTAGCTGTGTTCTTTTGTACTGTATTGGAGCAGCTGCTGCATTATGGGGAGCACAAACTGTATTTCTTCAACAGCCAGTGCAGTTTTGTCCCCTTGTTGCTGTGTGTATGTACTACACAGAGTTGGTAGTGAAGCTCTCCTTATGTTTACATGACAGACCCACACCTCCTGCTAAAAGTGGCTCACTATTTTCCATAATAGGAAGAAAGCAGTGCTCTTAACCAAGTAACTGCCTGCTACAACCATGCAAGACTTTTAGCTTTCCTCTATCCAGCAGAAGGGTATTAAGATAGATTTCTCTGAGCGTAATATAAACCAACTGATGAAGACGACTTCTAGGTAGTCTAAAATAATTCATAGATTCTTCTTTTTCAAACAGATCAGTTACTATACTCCAAAATATACTTAACCTAGCAGAAGACCATTCCTAAACATTTATTTAAATAACCTCTTCACATATTTAAAGATACAGAAATAAAATTCACAACAGCAAAGCAACAGCCGAAAGCTAAACCACACTCCTTAACAGTGCTGTTGAAACAGGAAGAAAATGTTCTTAAACTGTGTTTAACAAAATAGTATTTCTTTCAAGGTTAATGAAAATACTTCCTGACCTGTTTAGAAAGCATTTTCTATACGGTATCTGGCATTCTTCACAGACTTTAATTCATCCCATCTTTCTTTCATGATTTATCCCTCCTTTTAATTGTTTTTCCTTGTTGGGCTTCAGGAGTGGAGTTTTTTTGGTCTGTTTTTCAGGTGGTGTGGTGTTGTTTGTTTTTTTTAAATATTAAACCACCCCTCCCCTTTTTCTTTTTTCCTCCAGGTTAACAGCAGCATAAGAAGGAACACTAACTAAAAATAGTCAGAAGCTCTTTGGTTCAAAACTTCAGTTTGCTGAAGGCAGAAGAATACCAACTTTTTTTCAGCCCCCACAGCACTCTGTGTTTCCTAATTAGCACGGAAATGAACAAGACAGACAACAGTCAATAATGACGCACTGCTTTATTTTCTCATGAGAGGCATGAAACTTGACTTTGGGAAGTACTACCTTCTCTTGAGGTACACATTCACTTTATTTCCTGTCATCGTTCCAATAGTAGGAGCTTGGTTTATTTAGTATATTACATATTTTGATTGGAAGATGTACTGCAATATTCTCTCCTCATTTTAGTAAAAGATTAAATGTAATTGCCACAATTTTACATTAAAATAAATATAAGATAATGTGCTGCTATTTCTGAACATTGCCTACTACGTTCTCGTGGCAAAGCCAAATGTAAGGCCAGTTCTGTATAGATCAGGGATTTTTATGGTGGTTCTGAGAACACGCTTACAGTGTAATACAAGAAGCATAGTCTATTCAGTAGCTCGCACAAATGAAATGAGTCCTACACGAGTTGTTAAAAAGAACATTCAGATTTTGTTATCTTCCGTGCAAGGACTCTTAGTGATACAAATGTGAAACGCCAGCTACATTGCTGGAACCCTGAATAAGACCAAAATCCTACATAGATTTTTGTACTGAAATTAAAGATGCAGGAAGAAAAGAAAAAAAAAGAAAATTATAGCTAGAGAAATACAGAAGGCTTTTAGTTTTTGTTTATGGGGAGAGTTGCAAACATGAAAGCAAGTGGATGGGATCAATTTTTTAGCACTAGAGTTGCTGGAAAGGACCAGCGAAGAATCCCTACTTTGTATTCTTTACAGACATAACTTTGGTGTCAGCTGCTCTGCTACCTTCCACATTAGTTGCTGCACTTGGTACGCAAGTTGAGCAGACAGCATTCCATGAAAACCCAAAGGATGTTGCAGAGGGCTTTTGTGGTTACCTATGTCTTCCACAAATTTCTGATACAGATATCTACATTATCTTTTGGAGTTAATTCCTACCTTTATTTGCAGATAGTCCTTGTCAAACAGATTGCAAAACTCATGCTCTAAGAATAAATGTCTATTTTCTCCCACAAGAGATCTTTCTAATAAATGATGGTTCTTTACTGCAATTTTTCTTTTCAGCTATTCATAGGCTGTTACATATGACTAAAAGTAAGCATAGAACAATTTAATTATGCAATTTTATTTCATTTGCAGTTTCTTTCGACTGGCTCGGAGAAACACAGAAGTTACTCAATTTGACTGCAGCCAAGCTAATAATTTACAGTGCAAAAGAATGGCATTAGTAGCAGATAATCAGTTAGAGAGTTCAGTTTCAGAAAAGGAACAGGCCTAGATTAAAGACACTCTTCAGTCCTAGAAAATTACAGAAATAAAACAAACCCCAGTACAACTCAAACTGATAGTCTGTATTTGTTTTGCACACGCTAAATTCTAGACAAACATACTGTAGAACACATCCCAAGTCACTGCTGCTATTCACATGACCCAAAAAAGCATTTTCTACATACAAGACAAACATAATTAAAAACAAGCAGCAGGCAACCCAAAATCCCCAGGCTATGAGTCAACATAAGCTGCATGAAAACAGCTAACAGGACACTAAGTTTTAAGTTAAAATGGTAAGAGCAGAATAAACTTTCTGAAGAGTTATAGCAGTTACCATGACCAAAGCGCGAACTGGCACCTTGTGCTTGAGGGAGCTTGGTATACACATTGCGTTACTGTGTCAAACGGATGTTTGTGCAATGCTCACTAAAGTGTGATGGTGTATCTGACAGGATGACCAGCAAAAATACTGCATCACTGTTTTAAAGCAAATGAGAACCTTACAAGGAATGTGTGTTAAGAGATGAGTCTAGAAATCAAGTAAAATGAATATGGAACATCTAAAGATTACATTATTCCAGCCCCAAACCATAGCTGACTGGTTCTATGCAGCACATTAAACTCATTAGACTGAACTCAGGTTCTGTTTCCCCACTATATTTGCTTATTATTTTAATCTTCTGTGAAGCATACTACTATGCAAGATGCTTAAATATCACAAGTCAGTTAATATTAGAATCTGGTGTTTTAACTAACAAATTATGGTAGCTATGGGCTCAAGTCAAGTAACTGCAAATTCTTTTTACGCGTCCTCATCTAACAAGTAATTCACAATAGCACAGGAATGGAAACTTGTTACATCATGCCTAAAACCAGAAAAAAAGTTCTGCAGGGCAGAAGCCACATCTTATTTCTTTGTTCTATGAAGTGTTTAGTACACTTGTTGCTTTACAGAGTCGAAGGAATTCTACAGCATGAAAATGCAGAGGCCGCAGCATGTAGCTGCAAGCTAACTGGGTGAGCTGCTGGAGTCCTTCGTCAAGGAGAAATACTCTGCTGATGAGAGGGACTGTCATTTCAAATGAATTCAGTCTGTCAGAGAGACCAAAAAACTGGTTTGCAGGATGAGTTAACCACTTGTTGTCTATCTTAACCAGAAAGAGATCCAGATTCTGGCTACAGGTACAAAACTAGCACTATCAATCCCCCTTCCTTCCACTGAAGTTTCACTGGCTATGACTAACTTAGCAATTAGTACTGCACAACAGAAAACCAAAACTGGTGCAAAAGTCCCAGGAATCGCCTCTACTCCCTTCTCAGGGGATTCACTTCAGTCAGCTCTACTCTAGTCCTGTGAAATGAGCACCCCTTGGCAAGTGGGCTACCGTAGGTGCAATCCTAGAGCCCGTCTTCCAGTTTAGCTGCTGAAAGAAATTGAGCTTGTGCTCCCTGAGGTGACTCCACAACGCAAACCAGAAGTGTGGTTATTGGGAGAAATATGGAGATCTGCCCCAAAAACACACTCCTGATTACTACGAAAAAGCTAATTCAGGCATACCTAATTATACCTCAGTTATAGCCCAGATTCACAAACTGCTACAGAGAGAATTATGGCCAGACTTCCTCACAGAAAACATCTTCAAGGAAGAAGGTAATTTGCAGCTAAATGGATAAACAATTTGGATGACAGCACACTACTTTTTATATTAAAAACCCATACACAGGAATTATGTCTCAGAATTACAGAGGTAACAATTTTTAATCCTACCAACTATTATGGACTTATTGCTGGGGTTTTGCTGGAGCCTCTCATTCCCTTCGCATCTTGGCTGACAACTGTGGAATTGTATGGAGGATTTAAGTGTTTCTTGATTAATGATAGTACTTTTCAAAAATAATTATATATGGGTGTAAGCTTAAGGTAGCTGCTCAGCTGGTTGACATTTTTCTGCAACAGTATTTTTCCAAATTAGAGTTCAAATTTTAACAAAAGTTACACTTTTTGATTGCATTATGCTTAGTACAGTTTTTATATTTTCCCATATTAAGATGATGATACAAAGAAATATTTGAAAGTATGGCGTATTTTCTTGGAGATAGTATTTATATACAGGGTATTCACTAACCTTTTTCCAGTCACTATATTTTATTTAATAACTAAATATCTAAAAATGTCCTTTTTTTTCAGAAACCTTGCGAGGGAGTAATGTTTTTTGTAAGTCAGATGAAAATACTCAATCAACATACAACAGTAAGGGCAGGAAAACAGATTTTTGGCGCAAATCTGGTAATAGTCTGTAACATTACTCTATCTGTACACCTCCCAACACACACTGATTTCAAACAGGTATTCAAGATTTGACATTATTACCCCTCAAGCTTGAAATTTAGTTGGTTTTGGCCCTGCCACATTAGGGACAGAGACTGGTGCAGTACAGAAGCTCACAGCTTGGGTAGTTATGCAACTTCAGTTTCCCTGCAGAGTAGCAGGCAGCAGACAACTAAGATGCTGATTCTTTATTCCTTTCCCCAAATGGCAGAAGTGCATTGCAGGGACTTGGGGGAAGGGAAGGCATTTCTTAATTCCTCACTGAATCTGTTTATTCTTCCGTCCACTTGAGGCAAATTGAAAGAGATCACCAGCATATGAATACAAAATAGCCAGCCTGACTAAATGCTCATATTTTTGCAACTTGGCTTTCATAAACTTTTTAAGCATCAGGTAATTCCTTTCGTACTCCTGACCCGAAGTATAATTTTCAGGAGAAAAATTCTCTGGTTCTTGGTTCAACACTGTTTCAATTCCAAGCTCTAGATTACTTCTGCACTGTTTCAAGTCTAATGTGGCAGAGCCAACACAATATGAATTTCAACCTGGAGAGTAACAATGTGGTATTTGGTTCTTTTGCTCCCCTACCAAAAAATAAAGGCAACAGGATGATCCTATCAAGTAAGAAGATTTAAAATAAACATAGAATTAAGTTTTAATAGCTTGCAATACACGGAGAACAGAAATAGAGGTACCACTGAATAGTTCTGTAGTGTTATTGCAAGATGCAATCTCTCAGGAACAGAGTTTCAATCACAAGTTTTTAAATCAGAACAAGCCTAAAGAATAACCTAGCTTTCAATTTTACCAGAAAAACAAATAAGACATGAACAAACCAAAAATAAGACAGACTAAAAGAAACCAGACTCCACATGGACTTCCCTGCCCCTACACAGGGGAGGCTTTAACAGAAGCCTTTGCTCCTGTTACTGTGTGTTGATTTCATAAGTGCCTCGTTCCTAATCCCATTCCACTGGAGGAGACTAATTTTTATATACACATATACCTATGTATGTATACAGATATACACAAACACAAGAATTTGCAGCTTCTCAAATTAGAGACTAATGCAGCCAAGACAGTCATGACTAACGAGGAAATTACCATCTATCCTGACCCCAGTGCATAAAGAAACACAAAGTCTTTAAAGACCTTAATATATAAGGTACCTCCTAGAAAAAGGTTCAGTTATAGCTATCTAATAAACAGAGAAGGCCAAAATTTGACATGCTTGCTTTAGTAAGTAGTCACACATGAAGTAAATCAACAATTAATCACCACAGCCATCACTGCTACAAACATACAGTACAAGGAATTCCAAGTCTGTTGACCACAGCTACACGCATTATAAAGCACAAGTAAAATTAAGACATTCCATACTCAAATCTCTTTCCATAGTTTCATTTTATAATATAACTCACCCCTTTTCAGCTACAGAAACTCAGTACATCTGAGCTGGTAACAATAAATGTCCTCAAACACCAACATCTTTCGTCTATTCATGGGGAAGACAGGCTAGCAAAGAGGAAGACTACCATACTGTTTTCTATTAAATTACTCAAAATTACATTGAACATAAGTTTAACACAATCTGGTTTACTAGAGGAATGTATGAGTTAATTACATATGCAAAGTTTCTGTTCTACATAATTGAAAAAGAAAAATCATTCCATGCTCCAAACCAGGATATACATCTTTCTTCATAAGAGTTGTAGAAACTGTGACACATGGAATACTAGGAAAAGGTACTGAAAGACATCAAGGGGATAATTTTAAGACACTGTCAATACCGCAACAGCCAGATTTTAAGTTCTCTGCCAACTTTGCTAATTGTCTAATAAGCAAAAAGGTTGAGACTTCCCAATTAAAATGTAGCGCTGCTGCTAGGAACTCGCATAGGGACGTGAGCATGGCATGACAAATTAAAACTCTTGGGCTTAGTATTGAGACTACAGTTTCACAGCCATTTCTTTGGTAGCAATTGTTTTAGACATGGCTACCCTTCTGCCCAAGCCAGTTGTGTTTCCACTCTGGTGTTCCCTCTCATTGTCACAGCCCAGCTGCTTATGAACTAACCCAACAGCACCAGTACACTCATCTGTTGCTGGTACTGGAGTGGGGACAAGTGACCTGGGCAGAGTAGGAATCTGGGGATGTCAACTGTTATGACACTGATGCTTGAATAACTGCTTGCTAGACTACACCTAAACAACAGAGGAAACAAAGACACAAACACCCACTCAAGCACAGGAGAAATACAAAATTCCTATTGAAATGCATTTTAAGCAACATTAATTACTGAATTAAAGATCAGCAAACCAAACTAGAGAATACTGACACATTCTCTCCATTGACAACTCTGAAGAGAGATGCCTCTTACAACCACTCTAGAAAGGAATCAAATGAAAAAAATCAAATGGGAAAACCATAGGCTCATAAAGACAAGTCAGTAACCTTATCTCCCTTCAGAGACAAGAACAGAATTAAGTTCTATAAAAACATGAACAGTCAGGAAGTTTGTTTCTTAACCTCTTAAATGCTTTGACTTCTACAAACATTATAAACGCTTACTCCTAAACCACCCATTACTGTTGCAAGCGTCCTGCAAATTTTGTATCACTTCAGTATGGCCTATTTGCTACCCACAGCTTCTTTTACTAAAATGCCACTTGTTCTCTGCTGACCTCTCCTTTTTAAAAAGGATATCAAGACCAAAAGAGACTGGCAAAATTTCAAGTTATCTGCATTCACTGATCACAGCTTAATCATAAGGAAAAAGCGTCTTGACTAGTTTCATTACGATTGTTGAAATATTTATATCTTCAGATCTTAAGCATTCTATGAGCAGGAAAGAATTTTCAAATAAAAAATAAAAACAAAGGGGATGTAAAGAATTTAGTCTTTATATCACAGTAACTGACTACTGCTATTTCTAAAAACACATTTGTGCAAACTAAGAGGCCTAATACTTCTCGGCAATACTGTATGGAATAAATCATTAATTACTAATTAGTAGTTTTGATGTCACACCTGTAAAGCCTCTGCAACTTATCACTCCTTACCAACTGATCAAATAAGAGACACTCTCTAGTCATATTCTGCCAAATACTTAGTTAGTCATCTTACATGTCAGTAAACACAAGTTGCTAATAAGCTGATGATAAAAACATAGCTGTATTAATTTTCACACACCTCCGTTCTAGCAGCAGCTACAGGTCATTGACCATAAAAGTATCAAAGGAGTTAAAATAGAGCAGTCAGCCAACTCCAGCGGGTAGATTCAAACAAAAAAGACCCTGGCAAAACTAGACTGCGAAGTCTAGATTCAGCTAATGAATGACAGAAAATTTACAGAAATCTTTTCTCTGCTAGACATTTTGTTCCCTGTGTCCACTGTATTCTAATCCGAAAAGACCAGATTGTGCCACAAATACCTCCAAGTATAGTAGCAACAGTAGTTCCATTAATATCACAATAAAATTTGCTTGTGATTTCAAATGAGCAAGCCTAAGTTCTGTGTTAGAATGGAAGTTGTCAGCTCAGCCTTTGTAGTCTCATACTTTATGTTTACTTAATTTATTTTCTATATCAAACAATAAAAAGGTGAAAATAACTTTGAATATTTCACTTTAAATATAGTTGAATCTTATTCTATCATACTGTCATTTTATAAACAACCATATGTAGTCATCCTTTTTACAGATAATTTTTTTTTAACTCAGCGCCAAACAAGGAAGAAAATCTATGACTTAGGAGCTTAGTAATAGAATCATTCATCAGTTGAACTAATGTTTTAATTAGCAGTTGTATAAAGCAAAGACATATTATTAAAAGTCTCCATGGAAGAATATACCATTGTTGTGTGTTTTACATTGACTTAATATGTAACTGGTGACTACTGAATGTTATTAAGGTTGAATTTCCCATGTCATCAAAACCTTTTTTTTTTTTTTTTTTTTTAAGCTTTTAACCAGAGATTTCGGGGGGGGGGTGGGGGGGGGGGGGGGGGTGGGGGTGTGTGTGAGGGATCTATTTTCAAACTACTTTTCCAAAACAGAAATATTCACTGACAGTCAGTGCTGTAAAATTTAAATCAAAGTGATCATATTGTCACTGCTATATTTAAAAATGTAACACTTGAACTAAGTAGAATGATAGGTGTTTTCAAGCATTAGTACAGAGGAAATAGACCTGAACTGAGAGCTATGAGAAGACAGAAAAAACCAAACCAAAACAATCATAAGCCTCCCAGTAATCCAGTAATGAATCACATTTAACTCTTGAGAAAAATACTTCAACATATGATGCATGTTAAAAGATGGATACGCGTTATTGGGAGTACACAGAAGAATAGAGGAAACATAACATACAAGCTTTAAACACTCACCATCTGAATTGGTTTTTTGTGAAGATCTCGTTCAGTCACCAACTTTTCTTGGTCAGTGACATAAAGGCCTTTTTGTGCCAGGGCTTGTATAACAGCATCATGACCTAGAAGTGGTTTTGCAGCATCGCTCTTGAGAATAAGACTCCCAGCACGACAGTAGAGTTCTGCAGACAGCAGTAAGTTAACAACAGGTGGTTTAATGTGCTCCTGGTCATACTGGTCCGTGTAAAATGGTTCTCGTAGTTCTTCTGGAACATTTTCTACAAAAATAATAAAAAAAAGCATTAGTCAGTATCAGAAAGGATAGATACTGTATTAGGATTTTTGATATGTGTGAACTCAAAATTATGTTACAGAAAGCATATTCAAGGGTAGGCCAGAGTCTTTACCAGTCATCATGATATAAAACACTGGGGAAAATTGCATACAAGGGTAACATTTGAACTATAAATAGAAACTTAAGAAAAATTCAAAGAGAGTTCCACACTGCAAAGGCCACACCAGAAGGCCAACCTGCGGTTTACAGCATCATTACTTGAAAATTTCTTGGCTTCTCCAAATACATGCCCAAACATTCTCATTTCCTTTGGCATAACATTATATAGGTCAGACATATAAAGGCAGAACAACACCCATTTAAACACAAACCCCTGTCTCTATTACAATAATAAAATGGAAATGGAACATTACTTTTTAGCGTAGAATAATTTGAGACGAAAAGGGAAACTTCCACTCAGCAGCCTTCTAGGTTTCACATATGCAAGAGAAATTTGATTACTATACTATTTCAAAGGTCATGCATCACAGAATGATGACAATCAAGCAGTTAAGCATAAATACATGGATGTTATACTGGAATTAAAAGAATGGAAAAAGAGGAAAAAAATATTATGCATTTCCTTCTGACAAAATATTGAATTCTTATTTGCTTATTTGTGTCACTGACTTCCCTTAAAATTGTGGCTTTCCTCCTTTTTCAGTGAACTAGCTTAGCACCCACAGAAAGCTATGCAAGATTCTGTCAAGTTTATGCTCAGATTTTAACCCCAAAATTAGCATTCCAAGACAATCTAACAGTTTTTCCAAATACTTTACACAGCACAATACAGGCAGGTTATATTTCTAATTGTCTATCACAAAAGTAATAGTTATAAATTAAATATGGTACTAGATCAAATGAAATTAAATCACCAGTGAAGTGAAAAATAACTTAGGCATGGTTTCAGACTTCACATTTCTAGACATACGCACTGCAAGATGCTCCATTTTCCCTGTGTAAGAATTTCACTCTCCATTGTTGTAAAATTAGTTAAGCCAACAGCATTTATGGGATAAAGAGCATGTGATTCTTTTCCTGAGCCCAAATGGAAGAGCTTATTTAATTGCTACAAGGAAAAAAGTGCATAGGAAAACAGCGATGTAGCTCTAGGTTCCTATCCCCTTTGCCTTCAGCTGGATAAATGGCTAAACAGACAAGGTTTGAAGCAGAGGGTGGAGTAAATAAGCCCAATAAGGGTGGAGCAGGAGAGAGAGAAAAAACAGAACATGCCATCACAAGATAATGACAGATTATCTTCTTCCTCATACATATTCTATTGCAGTTCATGTGCTTCCATTATGGGCTTTGGAAGAAGAGCTAGCTGCCTTCTAGCTGTGAAAGGAGAAGATATGCATTATAGAGTGCAAAAAGGGAAAGAAATATTAATACATACTTTCTTAAATGTCATAAGTATCGTAAAAAGGTAAGATCGCTTCTTATTTGCCAATTCAGAATATCAAGGGGAAGAGAGGTATAGTTTAGAATTTGCTTAAACCAGGAGCCTAAATTTGGCTAAAAAGCTGACAGCTCTGCTTTAGGATACAGATCAAAGTATACCATCAGCAAAACTACTTTGCCCTTTAAAATACAAGCCTAATGCCTAACAACATTACTTTTTTACAAGATAATAATAAAACTAACAACAACAACAAAAAAATCTACCAATGTCAGGGAATGATATTGCAATCTTCTCTTGCGACTTGTCAGCCTCACTTACTGACTCTGTAGGACCTACAGTCATCCAGTACTATAAAAAGCACTTATAATTAAGGAACTCTATGAGCTGCTGGGTACCTGCTTCCCTAGGTATTATTCCCATCTATCTCAATTCTACCTGTCCTTCTTTCTTTTCCCTGTTTGTCCATACATTGTCTATTTAAATATTAAGCTCATTATTTCTGAAGTCCCTCATGATCCATCCCCACCTCATCATGACTTTATCCTCTGTAATTCCAAATGCCAACTTTTAAAAGCATTTTCATGCTATTTCCTCAAGCTAGAGAGCATTAGAAAACATTTTTTGTAAATATCTCACAATGTATAGGCAGCAGATTTTGCCTTTTTTGAAAAAAACCCCCACACACCCCTTTTTGAATCACATGGGAAGTTAGATAGGGTGGGGGGCAACAGGGAGGAAGACATAGAGCCATTTGTAATTTCTTAGAAGACCTAAAAAAGCCTCATTCCCATATGAAAAAATATCTCTTGAGGCAGGAGCAGTTAGCTACGCACAAACAGAAGTCACATACTCTGTGTTTTAGATTCACTGAAGACAATGACAGGTTTCAAGTCTGAAAATTTGAGCCAGAAGAGAAATCCAAAGACAGGAAATAACAAACCCATTGCTTGTTAATGAGTAATTTCTGATCTTCTATATTACCAAAACAGACCCTAAAGTGACTAGATAAGATGCAATAAATGCAGTTATCATGAAAGAATGATATCCACTACTGGGGTTTAGTAATAAAAAAACCTCAATACACTAAAAAAAAAAAAATCAAGATGATAACTATAAAAGGCAAATAGAATTATTTATAAAGCATATTTCTGCTTCTGAAAATACAGCAAAAGACAAAATGAGATGTATGCCATTTCTTTTACTTCATTGGTGTTCACAAAAATAAATCTGGAATAGAAACTTATTGGTGTTCATAAAAATAAAACTGGAAAAGAAATTTATTAGAGCAATAGAATACAGAAACAAGAGGCTAGGATGAAAAGACATATTCTGAATTTATGAAAACAAAACATGTGAAAGCATACAAATAAGGAATCCCTGCTGCAACAAGATCAGAAGTCTTCACAAAAATTCCAGTCAGAGTTCCCTTCGCACAGACAGAAACACATGCACTTTTCTCCATTTATAACGTGTATCAAACTGTTTGATATCAGGCTAGATCTTGATGGAAGATTCAAACTGTGTTCTCATCTTTGTTATAGTTTAAAAAAAAAAAAGTGCAGCAGCTAGACATAGAGGAAACTCTTCCTGTTACTGATCTCAAAGTAACAGCCCTTTCAGAACCGGCACACGTTGCCTCTGCAGTCCTGTGGAAGGGAATTTCAAGGCTACATCCAGTTCTCAGCAGATTACCAGAACAACAGGGTCAAAAGCCTTTATGAACAATTCTGGCAGGATTGGAGATTGTTAAACGGCTCTGTTAGGCAGGGAAGAATCTTAATGCTAATTCCCAATATGTGCATTTTACCAGTCCCTTTCCTTTGCCCAGCTGACAAGAGTCTTTCAAGACTAAACTCTGAAGCAAATGAACAGTTTTAAAATAAATACGTTGTTGCACATATAGCCATAAAGTACCATTTGACCTTGAAATTTGTGGCAAAGCACAGCAGTTATGTTAGAGAGATATCGGGGACACTGAGTTCAGGGAGTTGAGCACATGAAATACGGATGAGACTAAGGGAACTGGGTGCATTTCTGCTGGAGAGGTGGTGGGAGGATCTAACTGCACTCTTCCAGCACGCAAGGGGCAAGTTTCAGAAACATGAACTTGGACTGTGCAGTGAAGTGACAAAAGGCAGTGGTCATGAGCTGCTGCAAGGGAAACTTCAACTGGATATACGTAAAAAAATTCTCCACAGTGAGAGCAGCAGAGCACAGGCACAGGCTGCCTGGGGACTCGGCTGTGAAACCACCATCCACAGGGACTTTCAATACTTGAGCAGACAAGGCCCTGAGAAACCTCTTCTAACTTTGAAGGCTCTGCTTGGAGCAGGAGGTTAAACTAGATGATCTCCAGAGACTGCTTTTAACCTATTTTTCTCCTAAAATTGTCAACAGGACCACAGGTTTCAATTTTGGAAATCTTTTCTTGGTCTGGGTGTAAAAAAAAAAGTTTGACATTTTGAATTTTGTAAATATTGAACTGTGAAGAGAATAAATGAAGGTAATGTACAAGTTCAACACACAGGGAAAAGAACAAAAAGGAAATACCACATTAGCCCAAAACAATAATGCAAATTTAAGAGTCAGGCTAACTTTAAAACAGCATTCAACATAGCTTCAGGTAATTTTTCCATAAATTATAATGGACGCAAAAGTCCTGCAGATGCTCTCTTTAGAGAAGAAAAAAAAAAAACCCCTAAACTAAAAGACTTATTCCAAGGTTTAAAGCAAACAAGGAATTATTATTTCCCCCCACTATGAGACAGAATTGTAACTTAACTTTCCACTGAAACAGACCATTTTAAAGGGAAGAAATCATCTAAAAATAATTCATGGCTACCACCCCTGAATTCACCATTAAAAGCTGTTTTATAAATAAAACTCTCTGCTCAGGTAAGTGTGAATTACCCCTTGGAGGATAGTATGAATTCCTCCTTTGGAAAAAAATACTTGTATTAATGTGGAAAGTCTACACTTGCTTTAAAAACAAACTGGTTTTATGTAAAATTTCCAGACTTCCACACAGATGAATACAATCCTTTGAATTACACAACTATTGAGTTTTTCAAGTTTATAAGAGTGAACAACTCCAGATTTACGAATGTTTGCATGAAGGAAGCCCAAAAGCTTAGAAGTTTTTGTCAACAAGGGTTTTTTTGTTGTTTTTTTTTTATTCCTGAGGATAATATAAACATGTTAAAATATTTCACCATGGGCTTTCTAATTAAAATATACATAATTCTTAGGAGCTACAAGGCCACATTAAGCCTCAGCCTAGAAAACTTCCACTTCTGTTGATTGGCATCAGTAACCTATAAAGACACGAAGAAAAAAACCTATTTGTAGAAGACTGAGATTTAATACAGAATTATTTCATGAAAATTCTGACTAATACCTTTAACCACTTCCTAGTGCAAACCAGTAGATGAATTTATGCCGAATCTTAATGGACTCAACTACTTGACAGTTTTCTGCAGGACAGCAAAGGTATGCTTTTGCCACAAGGTAACCGTGCCTTAAGTTACTTCAGACTCCCACTTGCCAACAAGGATTTTGATGCCACATTTGCCATTTCGGCACAAGAGAGCAGAGCTTGCATGAAAGTCAAGAGTCTGAGGACTGAGAACAGGTCACAGAAGTGCGATTTACATTATTTTGCTTTTGATTAATTTCTGTAGTTGCCTCAGTAGAAGAGGGAGACATTTCAATTTGCTATTTAATTTTGGAGACACCTTCAAGGGCTCTGATGAGTACTCCAGTTCTAAAATTTATAGCAAGTTAGTAATCCATGGATCAAACTGATGCTACTGAAAAAAAGAAAAATCATTAAACAAGACTTTTAATCAGGAAGTGGAAAATGAAATGAAACAGTTGATATTAAAAAAGAGTTTTTACTTTTTGGTTTGTTGAATCAGTCTGCCACTTACATTGTTCCTGGCTAGCAGGTGATAGGCGTACTTCTGCCTAGGGGCAAGTATCTAAAAGGTCAACCTCTACAAATTTATGGCAGACTGAATTTCAGTATCACAATTCTTATCTTTGTCCACCTAACTAAACTGAACTTGAGAGATTCTTGGATTTACCATCACAGCAGTGCTACGACCCTACCCTCTTGCCTCTAGATGCCACAAAAATATACCACTATCCACTGCTTTGACAGCAGTTCTGCACTTGTAAGGGATTCCTTGTTAAAAAATAAAACAAAAACCAAAACAAAACAAAAAACCCAACAACAAACCCCAAAAGCATCCAAGAAAAAAAACATACACAGGCTCTACCTTCATAGCCCGCCCAGACTTCAGGGATTTTTTTGAGCACTGAGAATCACATAAGAAATGCTCTGCTGGGTCACACTAATTGTCTATCTCATCCAATATTCTGTCTTCAGTAGCACAACAGGAAGCGCTACTCACAAAGCATACAGAATTTGTCTGGTAGGGGCATTTCCTATTAAAATGGAGAAGTTTAACATCTACTTTACTAAAACCTGTGTATTGATTCAGGTTTTGATAAACAAAAGAATGACTTACAATTAACCCTGGCAATAAAGGTATTAATTCTTATTAGCATAAATGCCTTCAGAACTTATTTTTGGGAAAGGTAAGGTATGAGAAATGTGAAGGTAATAGTATAGTTATAATCCTATCTCACTCAGCTAGCACCCTGATGACTGTTATAGTCAAGATATGATTTAAATAGCCTATGGAATAAGGCAAAAGATTGTTTCAGAAATTTAGAGATAAACACTTATTTCTTGAGCTATTATAGGACTTTATTAAACTGAAGAAAACTTTTTGCCAGCCATAACTAGGTAGACTTGAGCTGACACATCTGCTTTGGTGTCTGGCTTACAGGTTCTCTTAGCTTAAGACTGCTTCTAATTGAAAACAAGAAGACACATAGGAAATAGCTAGAACTATACAACTGTAACAATAGACAAATAGATTTCAAAAACTACATTTCAACTCCATAGCAAAAAGTTTTATTACTACCACCTGATCCAGTAATAACATATTGTACAAGGAAGAAAAAAAAAGTGCGTGTGGGAGGAAGAACTCACTCTATTTTTCTGGCAAAGTCTTGAACGTTTTTCACCTCCAGCCCCATTTGCCAGAATTATCAGCAAAAACATTCATTCAGAGCCCTGGGTTTACCAAAGCAAGTAGTTAAAAGTTATTAATTTCAGGAGTGGAATTGTATCCAGTTTTGCTCATCAAAATCCACCAGCTAACTGTAGAAAAGAAATTACGTAACATCTTATAGCGGAAAGGCGGTAAGTTCCTGATTAACAGCATATAAATACTCTTCAAGTTTGAATGACAGCAACCTTTAAACATGGAGTCACTAAAGTAACCCAATAGATTACCCTAAATCATGGGAGGAGAGGGAAGAAGCTAAAATATTTCTGCAGTAGTAACTGCAGTGATGGTCAAAAAAATATAAGAGAGAAACTAGGTATAGGTAGAAGAAATATATTTTATCTCATCACCTGACATTGGCTACAGTCTCTTCATCAGATCTATTACATTCTGCAGACAGGCACTTCAGTCGTAAAGACAAATAGGCTCAGAATAGGCTCAATGACATGAGGTCATCGAAAGAACAGATTACAAACTACCCCACCTGAGGTCTATCATGTGGTAAGAATCCTGACAACTGTTAACTTAATAATTCACCTTCCCGTACTTTTGTATATGCACAGTCTACAGCCTCAGACGACTCTGCCAAACCTAATAGATTCAAAAGCTCATATGATTTTATTTATTTACTTTAAAAACGTGACCTACAGTCAAACCATGTTTTAAATGTGTTCTACAGAAAGGAGTGACACAATCAGCTTCTAAGCAGACCATCTCAGTTGATGATTAGTCCAATCAACTGACTAGTAGGGTTGACCAAAGTATCAATTTGTCAGCAACTGTTTTAGAGAGGCGACGGAAAGGAATCTATTAAAAAAAAAATCCTTACAAGAATCTCAAACATTTGCTTTTATACTCCAAACTCTTGTGCAAGTTTTTGCTAGCTGCCATACTGAATAAAAGTAAATAAGTAGGGTCTGCTAGGAAAAGATTAAAAGATAGAATCATAGAATCAGAATTGTTCTGGTTGGAAGAGACCTCCAAGATCATCGGGTCCAACCATTAACCCAGCATTACCAAGTCCACCACTACATCATATCCCTTAGTGCCACATCTAGACGTGTTTTGAATACCCCCAGAGATGGGGACTCCACCAACCTCCCTGGGCAGCCTGTTCCAATGCCTGACAACCCTTTCGGTGAAGAAATTTTTACGAATATCCAATCTAAACCTCCCCTGGCACAACTTGAGGCCATTTCCTCTTGTTTTGTTGTCTGTTACTAGGGAGAAGAGACCAACCCCCATCTCTCTACAACCTCCTTTCAGGTAGTTGTAGAGAGCGAGAAGGTCTCCCCTCGGCCTCCTTTTCTCTGGACTAAACATCCCCAGTTCCCTCAGCCACTCCTCATAGGACTTGTGTTCTAGACCCTTCACCAGCTTTGTTGCCCTTCTCTGGACACGCTCCAGAGATGTTCTAGCCTGCAACACCCAACGTAACAGATGAGAGTATTTAGTTAAAACTTGTTTCTGTCAGACACACAACGTTCATTTCCTCCCTTCATGGGTCCACTGGCAACATCTGCAAACAGCAGTAAGTAGCTGCATATGAATTCTGAAAATATTAACCATCAGGGGAAAGCTATTTTTAAGTTTCTTGGGTAATGTTTAGTTGCAGATGATGCAGTTTGTAATCTATTGCTTCCGACACCTATAAAGGATAAATTTTATGTTAAAAGGTGGATGGACTATTTTATTTTGACTGCAGAAAGCACTCACAACAATGTTTAGGACAAGCACTCAGACTTACACAGCTTTTATTTAGTTTTTAGTTTATTCCTGTCAAAAAAGCCTCATGCTAAACCAGTGAAACTTATTACTGTAGCAGGATAATATGTTGTATGGATAGTAGAACAGCAACAGATTTAACTTGACTTTAAAATTGTTCCCGTAATTTTCTGAGAATCATGCACGTCAGAATCTTAACTTAGTAACTAAAAATTGGATGCAAAGCTGTCTGAAAAACAATTTTCCAAGAGTACGGAAAGGTCCTCTATCAAATGGGAAGAACATGTACTTCAAGGTTCAAGAATTAGTATTTTCATTCATACTGGCTGAGGTTATAGAGAAGTGATTCAAAGTTAAAGGGATTGAAAGCATTTTGGAGTTCAAAATCATAAGTCAAGATGATTTTGGTAAGTGGAAGAAGTGGTTTGAAAATAGGACACAGTTATGTAAGTATAGCTGCAAAGCAGGAACCTACAACTGTACAATTACAAGATGGGAACAACTGAGTAGGCAGCAGTTCTGCAGAGAAAGATATGGAGCTACAGTGAATCACAGACTGAATGAGTCAACAATTCTAGGCTGATGCAAAAATGACAAACATCATATTTTAGTGAATAAACGAGAGTATTACAGGTTGGAAAGATGAAGTAATTTTTCAAATCTATCTTGTACTGGTAAGGGTTTAGCTGGACCATTAGATCTAGATTTAAGTATAGAATTCATGCAAAACAGACCACAGAAAAAAAAAAAAGAAAAAACCCCAAACCTCAAAACACAGAGTCCAAAAGAGCTTGACCTACAAAAATGAAGTTGAAAAAAGTCTGTTTTGTCTAAACAGCAGAACGGAGAGCAGATGCTGTTCTTATTATGTGGAAAGTGTTATAATGAGGTAAGGCACCCACCATTCTCACATTTACCAGCAACAGGACAAGTAATGAGTTTACAGTGTAGCAAAAGACATCAAGATTATTATGCTGTTCTAACATCTGGAGATAAATAAGGATTCACATTGACTAGCACACATACCGTGGAATCTCTATAATTACAGATTTTAAAAAAACAGGCTAAACAAACATCTGTCAGGAATGATGCGTATTTAGCTCAGCCTGTCTTTAGGATGACAGACGGATAACAAATTTTCCAGCCACATTTTCTATAGCTATAGTAGAATGAGAAGACAAAAACTTCACACTTCAAAACAACGAAATCCACTTCTGTTGTTTTAGAAATAAAAAGGACACAGAGTAACACAACATCAAGACCTTTTTTAAATTATTCCTATGAAGTAGGTCCCGTTATACTTTTAAGTCAAAGCATATAATACCAGTATAGTTCAACCACTTCTTTGGAAAGCAGTTTTTCTATACTGAAATGGTTAACTCCCGGCATTGGGAGTTAATACCGAATTTAGTGTTTGCAGATTTAATTTCTAAGGTCAAACATTCCCACCTTTATCCTTCACACTTTTTGTTAATTTTTCCCCCCTTTCAGTTACTATAAGTTGTGTCACTTAAATCATTTGGTTATTACAAAACATTTAACCTGACCCATCCTAACACTGATACGTTTTCTTGCAGCAAAACATCAAGGCATAAAATCCTACATTCCCTAAGCACCTCAATATGAATGCTGTCTTCAATTAGTATTTCTTAAAAAAATCTTCATACGAGATGGCTTCAACATGACTGTTAGTATACTTTTACTCTCAGAAGACACCTTACTAGTAAGGCAACCTACTTTGACTTGGCCGTGTTGTGGGTCAGACTCTTTTCTTGCAGCTTCACTGAGGACAACAGCAATATACAATTGACCTCTCAGTTTCTGGATGCAGATATCAATCATTAAACACCAAAAGCCCCTACTAAATGTTACTAAACACTATCTATTTCAAAGTCTTGTTTTCAGGAGAGAATTCTCTTCACAACACCTAGCCAAGCTGTATCCACAATTTTGATTGTATTAAAGTATGCTTTTAAGAATGTGAAATATGGCCACTGAAAGATGTGCCCATTTGATTTATAAAGATTTAGATTTCTTCAATGGATACAGGATTGCAACAACTTACGCTTTTCATTAATCAAAATGAATGGCATTAATTTATTTCAGAGAGGGTTGGGAAAAATCCTTCACTTCCCCTGCCCATTTAAGTAATTCCAACATTTCAGGGATAAAAAAAGAAATAAAACGTGGCATCCATAAACACACTAATTATCCTTCATAATTCCTTTGTACAAATGCATATAGCAATAGGTAGAAGACATGACTGAGGTTGTGATCTACTCCAAAGAACTAAAACAAATAATTTCACAAACCCAAACTTCCTTCCTTCTTGGAAAAGGTGAAGGTCAGTTCTTCTGTTTCGCTCCAAGTATAAAGGAAGCGTTTGCATTGCAGACATGCAAGTCCTGCATACTGTTTTTCCCTACTTCAGCCACAAACTCTTCTTTGAGGCTACTAGTGATTAACCTATTGGAAGAACTGTGAGATCAGAAACACTACAATCGTGTATGTTTACCTCTCTTCCTACTATTACATTATGGTAGTACTTAGAGGGCGGATGGAGCTATTAGCTCCTCTAATCATGTTTCATTTGTGCATCTCAGAACAACCACAGTAATGAAGAGAAGGAGTAAAGGAATTTGGTTTGGATCACACTTTTCTATAGAAAGTAGCAGAAAAGTACCCTGCAAGTTGCTTTACACATCCAATAGAAACTCAATCAATATAAACCAAGACATTTCAACCACAGGCTGAGAATTTAATCAAACTCCAGTAGAAAAGGTTTTCAGGTTAGAATGCTGGGTTATGTAATTGCACAAGCACCATACACCCAGAATCCCACAAGCAGAGCCTACAGAACCAAGCTACCTAGCAAGATAATGATCTCTGAAAATGTTGAATCAAGTACTTCCAAGAATTTTCACTACTACTATTTTACCTCTCATGTCAGCATAGCTAATAAAGCCATATATAAAAATATTATATACTTGCCCAGACTTCACAAAGGCAAGTAAGCAGAGTTTATTGACCATTCTTTATATGGAAACAGTATTTTGATTTTTTTTTTTCTTTCTAAAGTGATGAACATGCACTTTATTTCAGTAGCTACTGACCTTACTGAAATTTCACTAGGTTCAACCACTTTGAAAATAGCTTTTTGGAAGCACCATGTCAAATATCATCAGTTCCCAGGGGCATCATAAAGGTACCCCTTTAACCCTGTTCAAACACGTAACAATGCTCTGGCCCTAAATGCAAAAGGTGCAAAATTCCAGAAGGAGGAACTTTTTCCTGTTACTCTACAAAGAATAGGGGTAAAAATATTGGCTGTTAATATCTAACTCACCTGTCAAAGAAAAACCCTATTTTTAATCCATGGAAAATTAAGTGATTAATATACTACAGTTATATTTAAAAAAAAAACAAAAACAAACTAAAGCAAAAAACCCCCACAAAACCAAGAACAAAACCATAAACCAGCTTGGTAAATTTTCAAAATGCTTCCCTCAGAAGACCTCTGCAAGTCTGGTATTCCTCAAGGCCCGACAATATTTCAGGCACAGAATAATACGTCTGGTATTCCTCAAGGCCCAGGTTTCAAAGACAGAGCAGTAATGCCTTTCGGAGGCATTACAATCAATTCCATTTACGCTTACAGACAAGGAGAGCCTTCTGTATTGTGCAGGCCAAAACCCGGCATTAAACGCTTTTTCCTGAAATCCTTCTTACTGCTTAACCACTCAAATGGCTACAGGCTACTGTCACACGTCAAAACTAACAGCACACATCCATTTCCATTGCTAGCCTCCAATTCAGCTCTTAAACAATGTCAGGAAAATTTTCGAGACAACAGACAAACATAGACTGCCGGTGTTTTTTCGCATTCTAGAAGTGTGACCCGAGGAATAAATAAAACACAATTTACAGAGTTCGATTCCTCAAATAAAATCGTATTAGCTCCAACACACAAAAATTACTCACTAATGGAAACAGCGGTACTACTCCAAAAAGATTACAGGTAAAGAAAAAAACAAAAGAAAACCAAAAAACCCCACAAGGTGTAAGGGAACCTAAACATGAGGGAACAGACCCAAACCATTTCCTACGCACCTCCTACCCCCCCCCTTCCCAGCTCCTCAGGGGAGGGCTCGCACGTCCTCAGGAGCGAAGCAACCAAGCAGGAACCAGCATCAAAGAAAGGGAAGAAGACGCCACCTACCTGTCCCAAAGGCTTTGGCCACCAGCCAGGCGAGATTACAGGCGATTTTCGCTCGGGAGAAATCATAATGGTCAAAGGGTTTGATGGCAGGAACAATGAAAGTCTTCCTCATCTGCTTGGCGTCTACGGCATCCCCCATCTTCTCACAGGACCCCTGGCAGTTCGGAACTTACATGGTTCTTCCTCGTCCTCCTCCCGCGGCCGGGAGAGACGGCTGTAAATACGCCGACAGCAGCTGAGGGCAGCGCTGAACCCAGCTGTCCGTAAAGGGCTAACGCCGCCTCCCGCCTTCCTCTGCACAGGAATGTGGCAGAGCCCGAGTGTCCTCCTCTTCTTCTTCTTCTTCCTCCTCCTCCTCCTCCTCGCTCTTTGTCTCAATTCACTCACCCCCACCCTCCGAAAAACGGCCCCCGGCGGCCCCGGCCCCCCCTTCCCTGGGGAGACCCTCTGGCCAGGGCTGGGCGCCCCAGGCCGCCGCGGTCGCCAGCCCCCCGGCCCGGGGCGGGAGTCGCCACCAAGGCCCTCGCAGTCGCGGCGGGCCGGGACGCGGCCCTTCCCGGCCCCAGCGGAGGCGCCGAGATGTCAAAACGCCGGGGACCAGCCCCAAAACGCTGCGCAGCCCGCCACGCCGCCCCGCCTCAGCGGCGGCCTGCAGCGGGCCAGGAGCGGTACCAGCTACCCCGCCGCTGCCCCGCGCCCGGGCGCTGCCCCGGCCACCCCTCAGCAAGGCGACGCGCTCCCGACTCCGCTCAGCAGCTGCCGCTGCGGTTTTCCACCCGCGGCTGCCGCACTGGATGGGCGAAAGGCGGCTGCGGCTGCGCATGCGCTAACGCCACAGCCGCCGCCACCGCCTCCCCGCTCGGGCGGGGCGGGGAGCGCGAGGAGGAGGGGCGGGGCGGGCCGCCCTCTGCCGCCGGGCGGTCACGTGGCCGCCCCCTCCCTACAGGGGGATTCTTGGCGCCGGGCCAGGCCCTCGCCTCAGGCGGGCTCGGTCCGGGTGGGTCTTGCCTCCGGTGGGGGGGCCGAGGGAGCTCGGGCAGGCTCAGCCGAGCCGAGCCTTAACTCAGCGGCGGTGGGAGAGAGGGGTGGAGTATTTCCCGCCGGTAAGGGGGCGCCTGGCGGTGCCCGGCTGTGGGGAAGAGGGTGGTGTCCCTCGGCCGCAGGACCCACCCGCTGCCGGCGTCGCCGCTTTCCACAGCGGGGCCGGGCGGACCTTCCCGCGCGCGGTCGTTGGCCTTCTACAGCGTCTTCTGGGAAGGTCGGGCTCAGCCCCAGCGCTGGGGCTGCATCGTGCCGACTGTGTGAGGGGCGGCTGAGGAGCCGGCGGCCGCCTCGCTGCGGGGGAGGCCGGTGGGCCGGGGCCGCGCTGGCTGGAGCAGGGAGCGCTGCCGCGGAGGCGGGCTTCTCATCCCTCTCGTGTGTATTTATCCTTCCTATTTTAAATTGCGTCTATATATAACTTCTCTAATACTCGGGTAGAAAAATGACAGAGCCTTAAAATGGTTCAGGGCCTGTTCACGTAATAACTGTAATAACAGGCAGTAGTAACAATTTGCCCTAGAGACCATCTGCTGTCTCACTCACAAGTACCTGGGCTGTTTTTGGAAGTGTGTAAGATCACTTTAACAGTGGCCTGTGTGGAAAGAAGTGTTAGTCACAGTAGGAACTAGTAACTGGGTGATTAATGACTTGCATTCAAACAGAAATGGATGAGTTAGCTTTGAAGTGCGGGTCTGAGGGTGTGGCTGTGCTGGTGACCCCCTGCTGCTGATGGGAAGGCCCTGCCTCTCCTTTGCATGGGCACTGTGTAATTGGGTGACCAGCAGCGCCAGGGGACACTAAATTTGTGTTTATTGGCAACAAATAGTTATTAGGTTGGTGTAATGTAGAAGTGTGCCCTCCTTCCTTGTCAACCTGGGTGCTCTAACAGCTGTGTGGTGAGCCAGTTCAAGAAGCTGATCTGGCCAAAAAGTAATAGTTTCTTCTTGTAGTTAGTTTTTTATCTGGCTGAGTTTTCTTGGGTCACTAAAGGACCACTCCTGACTTAGAGTAATTGTTAGCTAACCTGCCTTCAACCTCCCTCCCCCCCGTTTTGCTAATTTAGTGAGTGTCTTCCCAAACTGTTGCAGTGGAGGATGGCAGTCTGAGGCGGGTGGGGTTTTTTTGGCCCCACTGAGTCTGGAAAAGACTATTTAGACACAGTCTTAGCATGACACTGTAAGGTTTCAAATAATATTTTATCCAAACTGTTATTTCTTTGTGTTTAAAGTGGACTGTGAATTGATCTGGACAGAGATTTTCCATTGTTATATGTCTATGTATGCTTCTAGCACTTCATGTGCACAATGATACAAATGTTATGATTATGAGGCCATAGTGTACTTTACAGTTTTACTGACATGAATCTGTATTTACTAGTAATGAGTAAATGAAAGGGTTGTGGAGGTCAGCATTTGAAGAGATTATTGCTGACTATCTCCCCATATGCTGTCTGGGATGGGATTCCCAAACTGTTGTGCATACCACTCATAAGTGGTACATAGCTAGCTACAAAACCAGGAGCTGCTGTTGGCAGTATTCAGCAGAAGGGAGGGGAGGAGGAAAGCTTAGAAATCCTTGCTATAGCACACGTATGACTGAAATTGCCAGATCCGCTGCAGCAGAAATAGGAATAATAATACCAAAATAACATACGAGTATGACTTGAGAAGATGTTCTCTATTCACAAAGAGTATATGCTTTGTTTTCAACAACTAAAGTAAAACCTGTGTTTGCGCATTTTCCTGAATTATCTTTTTATATATACTTTGGAAATAAGTGATATTAGACAACGTTATTTTAACTATTTTTTTAAGTTGCCACTAGAAAACTAGTTTAATTCTTCCTGTATATTTAACAATAAACACATGGAATTCGTAAGCTTTAAAACCTCGAATGATGAGAACTAGAAAAAATATATATGTCCCAGATCCCAATTCATTTGTTTCTTGTATGACTAAGAAAATACCTAAAAATTAGATCGACCTATAGGAAAACATGTTTAGGAAAACTATAAGGTTGTTATTTAGGTATGATGGAAATAGGATCCACTTTGAGAAGTCAAAAGATTACAAACTAGTCCCTATAAAATAATGTGAAACTTTTCAGAAACAGCTTTCTTACAGAAATGTGGCATAATCTAAATAGGGAGTCATCAGTTATATTTAATGTACTCCTGCATTTATCATCTGTTCCTATGCACTTGCCAAATATCACATATACGTATGTACTGTACTATACGCAGAGACTAGTGACACCTGAAGCGAATAAAAATGTGGTTTGATCTTCCAAAATTCTTGCAATTGTGAGTCCCTTCTTACTTAAAAAAAAAAAAAAAAGATTAATATTGTTTTAGAGAATGCATCTCAAAAATGGCAATAGATACAATTATGGATAGGTACACACATGAACATTGCTACCAGTCTAATTTAAAATGCAGAAATTTTTGTGGGTGTAGCCTTTGTGCTGATGAAGCCTGTTCAGAGTCACAGAACAAAATCTAAAAAAACTATGTTGTGGTAACTGCAATCAAAGTGTTTTTTAATTTGCTCAGTGCTCTTAGAAGTGAATGCACGAATATAAAATCTAATATGTGTAATTGAAAAAGAAGATAGCACCACCAGTTGTTGGGAGTCCTTGTGCCAGTTCTTCTACTTTTGCAGACATGCCAAAATGTGATCTTGCTTATTGCATTGTCAAAGATATCAACAGTCAACATGGAAAACGATTAAAATTTGTTGTAATTGTTCAGAGTAGATAAACAGAAAACATGAGTGAGGACTCATCCCCTTCTGCTGTGCTCCTGTTTATCCATCTTAAAATATTCTAAATAGTGATAATCTCTTCTGTACACAATCTTTCTGCCGCAAAGTATTTTAAACTTTAAAGTTCATTCCAAGCGGAAAGACAAAATATTAAGGATTAAAACAAGCAGCTCATGGATTTTTTTTTTACCTTCTTTCTCCCTTCCTTTCCCCTCCCTCTCTCCCTCTACACCAAATTAGAAACCCATTTGACCAGTTTTATCCTCTAATTACATCAGAGGCCTGATTCTTCACTGTCATGTGTCTAGCCATTTACACAGTGGGTGTACCAAGCCTGTAGTCACTGTCGGGCAACAGGAACAAATATGACCATGAAGCTATGAATAATGGTGTGGGTGACAGTTGTTGCTAATAGTCTTAACCTTGGGAGATAGTGGAATGAGCCTTGACTAACAATTTTGTACCTCTGTTTTTTCCCTTGTTTTAAGGTTCACTTGGCTTCTGAAGAGGCTATGTATAGACTGGATGCCCTTAGACTAAATTCAGGCTAGTGCTAGATTACAGAGAGTGTTCAGGCTGGAATAACATTTCATGCGTAATTCCTTCCTTCATAATACTTGATGATAAAGTAAAATGTTTTACATTAGCAATACCATTACTGTTTTTGCTGTGGCACTGTCTATAGCCAGACTCAGTACTAGTGAACAGACAGCTTATCAGGCTACCTACAAAGGGCAGTGAAACCATTCCCATTTCAGATTAGCTGGTTGTATTAGGGCAAATCCACAAACACAGCAGTTCACAGCAACTATTCTGCCATGTAATGCTTCAGTCTTGATGTTGGAAAAAGGCTAGGAATAACACTATGGTGATATTATCTTTAATTACTGCTATCAAATTTGCCTATTTAAGATGATCCCATCTGTTTGCCTTAGTTTAGAGGCTATCAGTCATGATAGAAATGGTAGTGGCTGAGGGGAGGGGTGCACCCTGTGGCCTGTAACCTCTGGCAAAGAGGCAGCATGCACAACTTGATGTGGTGCTGTCAGACTGTCAACATACAGACCAAGAACCAGTCATGTCTCAATGTGATCCTTAAGAAATGTGCTTGTTGACTTCAGCAGGTTTTGTGTTGGGTATGTGAGGTTGAGCAGGTAATCTATAAATGATTCTGGAAGGTTATTACAGCCTAAGGGTGACTTGTGAAATGGAATTACTGATATTCCATCCTCTTAAACTTACAATATTTTATTGAATATACTTCTTTATAAGTAATGGTAAAACCAGTAAAACTGTAAACATTAAGAAATTATGTTTTTAAATAAGTATTATCAACTGAGTGATTGTCTGAATTATTAAACTACTTTGGCATTATTACTGAAATGCATGTATGTAGTTTCTGCAAGCTAGGAGTTTTCTCAGAGCATGATTTTGGAGGGGAGTGTGTTCTTCCTGTTTCAGGATGATACAAAAGTACAAGAACAGTTACATAATTATTGTCTTTCAAATTCCTCTATTAATTTGTAATCAGAAAGTGCTGAGGCATTTAAAAGGGAAGAAAACAGTTTACCAACTTTACAGATTCTAATAGAGTCATGGAGTTAAAGGGAAAATAAAGCTTTGTATGACTTTTTACTTGGATTGTCTGTGATTTTTTGATATGGTTAAACATTTAGAAAGGAAAATGGTAGAGAAATAGCTACTTTAGCTCATTTACTGCTGAAATCTGCACACCCAAAAAGCTGCCTAATGAGAGTCAAATGTGGTACCTAACAGTCACTTCTCTTAATACTTGGATGCTACTGGTTTCATTTCCTGAACTTGGCTTTGACCTAATGTAGCTCCATGAAGGGGGAAAAAGTCTACATCTTCCCCCCCCATTTCCACTGGGACACCAACCAGGCAACAGATCTGTCCCTTTCCTGTGGTCTGTGAGAGGCAAAAACCTCAACACTCATGGCTGGTTGGTTGGTTTGTCTTTTTCTCTGGTTACTTTGGTGTCATCTTTTCTGATATTTTTAAATGTATTTTTATTTTTTTAATCTGGTTTTCACACTGGCTGCTTTAGTGTTCTGCCCATCTCCTGGAATTGCACTTGTGCTAGGGGGTTTTAGATGACTTTTCTTCCCAGGTGTGCTGTGCGATACTCCCTAATTCCAGTGCTTTCTCCTTCTTGATGTTCCACTGTTGTCAGCTTCTCTGTGAAAAGAGTGAATACCCTGCTATAACTGATATGTTTTATTGTAAACTTTAAAACACACACAATAGATCCTACTCTCTTTCATTAAGTGAAATCTGTGTACTATTTCTTTTATGGCCACCTAGTGCCTGACATGTTTTCTAAGGAAAACCTTAAGTGTGATTTTATGAATATAATCTTTAAATACTAGAGCTAGCTTAGCTGCACTGTAAAAACAAATGTATGGTGGAAAATTTACATTCAAGAAACCACTTTGTACAAAACCAAAATGCAGTATTATTACCATTATGGTAGCTGTTAGATAATGCTTTATTTACACTCCAGTTCAGAGGAAAATGGGCATGACTCTAGTTTTCAAATTGTGCATTCAGGTATAAGAAGTTTAAATCGGTTAGCAAGACCTTTTCACTAAGCTTGAATGAGAGTGAATACTAAATTGTGCACTTTTTTCCCTTTTGAACTATACTCCATTGAATTGACTGGCTGATTTTTTTTCATTCTGCTTCTACATGTGAAGAAAGATCTGAACATTCATAAAAGCTCATTTGTTTTGAGCATACACATGATTTATTAGTGGAGCATGAATAGACTTCAGTTTCCCATCTTTTGGCCCTGCTTTCAGTTTCCACTGAAGCCCCTGTGTGTCTGAATGAGACCAGCAGTAAACAGGAGAGAATGCTCTATTAGAACAGTAAAATTCTGGTGTCATTTAATTACAGCAGAATTATTTTTTGGAAGGGGTGGTAGTGAAGATGGATGAGGAGAGGAAAGCAAGGGAATGGCATAGGAGACTACCCGATGAAGGTTTTGTGGGTTTTTTTTTTTTCCCATGTATCTTCTTTGAAACATCATCATCCAATTTTTCACTGAAGTTTTTAGGCAGTTTCTCTGTTTCCCTTAACTTACTGAGAAATTGCATGTTATTGAGGAATTTTTGATGATTACTTTAGGGAGCACATATATATAGCTGTTACACTTTAAAAAGTGGCTATGGAAAGTGTGTATCAAAGATTTTTGTTGTAACCATTTATACATAGTGACACTTGATGGTGTTGGAGATTTTGATTATGCATGCACGGTAAGGTCATCACAACCTGAGTGCATAGAACTCTCTTACACTTAATTATCTTTTGGCATAACTTAATTTGTTTATAGTATTTTCTGAGTAGCTTTACAAGATGTATGCCTTACAGTTCATTTGAAAACATTTTCAATATACAAAAATGTATAGGATGTCTAAGTCTCATGTAGAACAATTTGATTTAAATACTCCCCTATTTCAATATATATTAGAAACATAGAAAGAGCAACAATTATTTTAATAGTTGCCTTAAACTAAATGTATATATGTATATATTTAGCAATAAAAACTTGGCTCCAACAAGGACTTTTTAAGATTTAGGTTAATCCTATGTGTAGTTCCCATTTGAAATCACTGGTGCTGCAGACATGATTAAATTTAAGTGTGTATACAATTGTGTTTCAGGATTAAAGGTGTTATGCAGAATATTTGTTTTTGAAGAAATAACCTGGATGATTTCTTTCTTCTAGAAAGTCTAAAAGAGAAATTACCTACAAAAGGTTTATACATCTCTCTGGTTATTCTGTCCTCATGGTAGTCTTGCTATATAGTATACACGGCTCTGTTAAAGCATAGGGTGTTATCTCGGCTGTCTCACCTGGGCAGGGAGCAGTCATGGTTCCACTTGTTGACACAAAGAATAGAAATGTTTGTCATCATCACGGGTGTCAGAAACAGAGCCCTCTCTTTGTATTAGACAGCATAGTTGAATACGGACGAAGGAAGGGGGCAAGCAGGCTGAAACTTGCAGTTCAGGGAATGTTTGAGCCCTAGTTGTAATGGCTACTGCCATGGAAGCAGTCTGAGATAGACAAAGTACACCCGGGGCTCCCACTTCTGCACAGTACTTCATAATCCCCCATAATCCGGGGTTTGTTTTAGCCACAGTACAGTCCTCGTGGATGATAATTCACTACATGAGGGAAGAATCAGCCTGGGGAAGAGTATGCTAGTAGGCAACGTGTTGAATCAAGGGAATCATATGAAACAACAAAAGTAGCCCCTGGAGCTTTTGTACAAGAACAGGGACTTGCTGAGGTATATACCTATCAGTCTCCCTTTGGTCTGGCAAGTCTTCTCTGTTTGTGTCAAGCTCTTTCCTCCTTTTCTATTTGTTCTTAACAGAAAAGAATCAATTGCCTGATTGGAGAATGTAGGGTAACAGAACAGATTTCATTGCAATGAACCGTCTGTTGATATAGGTCCAGCTTGTTCAGCTGAGTATTTCGCTCTGCATAGGGAAACCGTTGAAATTGGGTACTTGAGAGTCTCTGTCCCAGCTGGTAGTCTGCTCTTTCAGAAGTGGGAAAAGCAGTAAGTCATTGTCACCAGAAGAGATGGGGAAGCAAAAACTGGTTCAGTAAGAAAGTGTGTCCGAGGTTGAGGGCACGCTGCCGTGTTTTATCCTCTTTTACCACCAAGGTCTTAAGTGGTATTGTGCTAGTGTAATTAGGAGTACTATTTGACTTCTTTGAGTGAAGAGATGAACTGAAAGTGGGATGCTGAAGCACAGATGAAAAATAAGAATTATAAATGCTGTTTATGTTGTAGTAGGTCATAGAAGTTGTAGTTAGAGCTCAGGATGTCACAGTGGAAATGCAGAACAAAGTGATGAACTGTTTCAGTTCAGAGTCAGAATGATAAAGTTTTAGATATTGTAAGGCTAAGCAAGCAGTAACAAATAAAGCTTTGATATTATTACATTGCTTTAATTTCACTACTTAAGAGAGCTCAGTCCTGCAGAAATATCCTCGCTGCTGCTAGAGAGCAGGTTTCTTGTGTATCAACAGAAGATTAAGAGCCATCTGCATGGAGATGCTCTGTGTCTGTGCTTCTGCTGGCTCTTTAGTCGTTGAAGGAAGACATGTCGTGCTTCCCAGGGCCCACACCCTCCTGTAACCACTGACTACCTTTGTGGCTTCTTGCAGAGCAGACAGTGTCAGTAATGAAGAAGCCTTTTTGCTACCTTGCCTTTTTGCTCCAAGTTCCACTGATCTGGTAGGAGCTCTTTGTTCTTACTTGTCTCTTGTCTGGCTAGCCATGTTTTTTCCTCATTCAGGTTGTATAGCGCAGTAGTGCTCTATTTTTAAGTATTTACATTGGTAATGTCAAGGGGAGCTGTTTCTGCGGCTTTAGTTTACTCTAGAGCTGAGCAGAGTGAGAATCTGAGCGCCATGACTTACTCCAGTTCATACAAACTGCTCAAGAATGGTAAAGTCCTTATATACCCAGCATATTTGGCTGAATTACAAGTAATTTCAGAGGAACTGTTGTTTCATAGGATTATTTAGTTTTAATTTGCATTGAACTGTAAAGTAGATTGAGATATTTCGGGGGATGATGTGCTCTAGGCAAATTCTCCTGAGGGAAAACCCAAGTTAGTCAAGAAAATGAGCAGAAACATTTCTAAGCTACTCTGTCTCATGGTATTTTCTGGCCCTGTTCCTTCCAGTGTTTCCTTTGAAATGATCTCACCAGATATGTTCGGAACAGTTTTATAATTTATTGGTACGTTTTCATTGTCTGTTTTAGTTTTGAATTGCTGGGAGGCTTCTTCCTCTTAGGCATAAGCCTAAGCCACCACTTTTTCACAGCTCAGGCAACTATCTAGCCTTCTTGCTTCTTGACATCTGGCTATTGCCTGAAAGAGAGCTTCCTTAGCTTGGGCTCCAATCTGTGTTGTGCCTGAAATCTAATTTCTATATATCTTGTTTCCCGCGGCAACTAACAATATTGCTTTGGCAAGGAACTGTACAAAATGACCTTGTCCTAATGGGTCATGTGCCAAAAAAAGAAAATGGGAACGCAGAAACTGGACTTTTGCACGACTCAAAGCTTTGAATCATTTGGTTAAAAACAAAACAAAAACAACTCCGCATAATTTAACATGGAAAATCTAGGCTTATGTTTTGTAAGAATGGCATGTTAAACTTAGCCAATTTTTTTCACAACCTGGCCTTATACCCAAGTCAGCTGAGTTGTATTAAGAATTAGCACAGATTTAATCCACTGAATTGTTTAGCAGATAGAATCCCATGAGTGCTTCATATGAATTTCATACAGTCTTCCTTAAAAAGAAAATACACGTCAGTGGAGTCTTGACCATATAGCACTAAAGTCTCCTTTCACACTGCAGTACTTCTGACTTATTTAATACCAAAGGGTTAGAAAACATATAATGATCTGGGGTGCAAAAATGCTAACCATAGGCCTTCTTTCAATAAAGCAACTAAAAAATATATGAAGTGCAAAATTGTTTATTTTATTTAGTGTAAATTTAATTTATTCCAAGACCTGGAAATGTATTTTAAAACTTGTAATACGAATTCTTTTGAACCAGGCATTATCACGCTGGATTTTTTTGCAGCCAAGTTACAAATCCCAGAAAAATAAGGTTTGCATGGAAAGTTCTTGGCAGATCTCTCTTAGAACAGCACAAACAAAACTGCTTAACAAGGAGGCATTCATTATTTCTGTCTTGTTACCCTCTGTTATTACAGAGTCACCAGCTGTAAGGTTACTGGCATCTTTGAATCTTTCTAATAAAAAGCATAGGGAGCAGTCATTCAAGGGTGGTAGTGAGAGATACGTTGCATTTTTGAGGCTTGCTTTCTTAAAAGCTATTGTGCTTTATCAAGCTGAGCTAATGCATTGTCTGCATGTTCTCGCAGCAAACTAGGAAACTAAATTAATTTCAGAAGGACAAATCTATTGGTTTAACTTTAGTGGTCTGTGGTCCTGAAGTGTGCAATTAAACCACAGATTGACAACTTAGTGCCACCATGTCATGAGAAGTGGAGGTTTGTCTGCTTAGTATTTGTAACAATTAATTGATAAATACTGCTAGTGATTCACAGAAGCAAAAGCTCAAGAGAGTTAAAGGATTTATGTTTTTTTGAACATTGTGATGTATTCTCATCTCTTTTGGTTATTTTGAATACCGCAGTCTCATGTGATTGGTGTTTATTAGTATTTTCACTTATTCAGTACTTTCAAGTCCTCGGTGTTACCACACCTTGCCTGTATTTGCTGGTATGTCTAGCTTAAAAGAGAAAACAAAACATTCTCTCTTTTATGCAATAAAACTTAATTACACATACTGAGTTTTAGATGTATCCCTTAAGACAAAAGTACTTCAGTTTTATATTTTCATATTTAATAGTAGATTTCCTTACAGAGCTTTATAAGAACAACATTTATGAGAAAAATCCCTACAATATCCAACGTTTGATACAGTGCCATTCTCTGACTGATTGGAGGAGTCAAGGCATGTTCTGAGAATGTCTTCATCTCATTTTAGGTAGGTGGGAGTTTGGCTGGACTTATATGAGGGGATGGAGTGGAAGCTGTTTTCAGACAAGTCATTTCTACTTCTTAGGTTTGGATTTGGGGAGGTATTTTTAATTGATGTGCTGGTACCAGGAAGGGCTGATTTAGCTGGAATTGAACTAGGACCTCAGCCATTTTGCCTGAACTGGGTTTCTCAGAAGTATATAAATAAGAAAGCTACCTGAGAAACCTGTAAGTAGGGCCAAGCTTTGACTCGGTAAGTATTCAGAGGTGGACTTAGGGTAAGGTCAGTTTTGGATTTACGCAGACTTGGTCCCCTCCTCATTTACCCAATCTGTCTTCGGACTGATCCACGGGACTTTGGTATTCCCAGATTGAGATATAGCCTAAAGCCTTTTACTCCCTCATAGGCTAGGGACTTTATGCCAGAAGATAGGTATAAATAATGCTGAGACCTGCTATTCAGTCCTGTTACTTTGTCATTCTTTAATCTACACTTTTTTTCTCCGTAGGATGACTGCTACACAGTTACGTGTACAGTAGCATTTGCCTGGGAGGGTAGTTCATTTTTGCCATGAGTGAATATCCAGGTGTGAGGATGAATTTAGTTGAAATATATGATCAGATTAATGCTAATTATTTTCGTTGACGAAGCAAGAAAAATAAATAAACAAATGGAATTACTGGAACGTTAAGGTATGTTTTCACTTACAGATTATATAGGTTTTTTAACTCCTTAAAATTTGAGTAGTGTTTTGGTTCTGTAATGACTTGATCATGGCATCTTTAGCTATATTGAAATACATTTTTAGAAAAAATTCTAGGAGGCTACTTTAGTTCATTTTTACATATAAATGTTTAGAAAATTATCTTCTAAAGAATTAAAGGGGTAGAACAGTACTTGAAATCATAGTTAAATGACACAGTGAATCATTTCTGAGGCTAACAGTACCATGTGATGCAAACCATTTGTCCAGTACATAATCGTTCTTCCATTTCAAGTTTCAGCATGGTAGCTTTCTATTGATAGGTTTTACCCTGTGTTAGGTGTTGTCCATACTAGTGCAGGCAGCATAAACACTATATTGTGTATTATGACTTATGAGACAGAAATATAGTCATGCTAAGACCAGATCCAGATTGCTTCTTTACCACTATGTTGTTTTCTAGAGCTAATGAAAACCATGGTCTCCCAGGTGATAGAAAAAAACTTCGGGCTGTTGCAAATGGCTATACATTATTTAGTATGGAGGAACTGGCAGGAGACTTTAGCTCTGCTTTTCCAGCTTTCCAGGCTTACGGTTTTTGGATTTTATGAAAAAGAAATTATGAAGAAAAAAAAAAGAGCATTAACCATAGCAAATGTTAGTAATCTTTTCACTCATTCTTTTCTATGCGTAAGAGAAGTAAATAAGGAAGAAACGCATCTAGGAAAGGAACAGTAAAATTGATGCATGTATTTTGGAGATAAAGAGAAAGTAAAAAATGTTTTGCCTTTTGAAATTAAAGCCATCTAGTATACTTTTCTGTTAAAAAAAGTCATGGACAAACGGCCTATTTGGTGACCAAGTATTTATATTGCATTACAATTCTTTTGGAAAGGATTTTAGCTGAAGGTGTTAACTTTTTTTGGTAAATTAAGTCACAATTCTTTTATCCTCTATTTTGCTTAGCAGTCACGTACAATGTCTTTTTAGCACATGACAAAGATCTGTGCTAGTGAAACTAATGCCAAGTACGCCACAGATCTGCAAAATTAATATCAGAGACCTGCAGTATGAGTCAGTGGAAAAAAATATCCACAAGGTGTATGTTTTTAATTAAACTATTAAGACTGCATTGAATACTGTGTACACAAAGAGTGACGTTTGAGAAATGTAAGAATCTGTAGGCTAGAGCCCAACAGTAACAGTCACTTAGAGCAGCGGTGAAGGCTGACATAAAGGAAGCTTTTGAGACCTGAATCCTGGAGCTGCGTAGCCACCAAGCCTGCCGCTAGCAGAAAGTACAGGAGCTGGAAGGATCCTCTGTTTTCTAACAGCTGCCAATGGCTTCCAAAGGCAATAGTCACAGCTGGCAGTCACTCCGTAGTGGGGACATCCTGAATTTGGCTTCTACTCTGGCAGCAGCGTGTTGGCTTTTTGTAGATGCAGTTATAGCCTTTCCACATCCTTTAATAATTTTTGTGTGAGGGATTCAACTAGGCCAATGTAAGAGTGCACGCAAAGTCAGCATAGGGACCAAATGTAATGTAGGGAAGTATGAAGGTTAAACCAAGTGATTAGTATTGGCACAGATTTTAACAAGACGACTGGTAAAAAGTCTAGTTTCTAGCTGTTCTCTTGCATGTTTTCCAGACCATTCTTAGTACAGTGGTTTCTGCTCTCAAAACTGGCGATGCTGGTAGGAGCTTTAGAGGTGGAAAGGGAAATTTATTATCCATTTACTCAAAAGGCTTATGATGTAAATTTTTCCTTCAGTCTGTCACACTAATGGATTATAACTCTGTGCTTCTTCCACCCGTCTCCCTTTAATACAAATGGTGATCTACCAGAGCATAAACTGTTATGCTTATCATGCTTGCTGATTAATTAGAAAAGTCTTCATGTCTTAAGAAGTGATATGATTGGAAAGAGAGTTTATTGAGGGGGCAGGTGGTAATACACATCGAACACACGTCATCTGGCAAGCTGGAACTTAATGATTCCTGTTGTCACTTGTGCATTTTCTTTTCTTCCTCTCCCATCCTTTTGTCTGGGACCCCAGAGGGGGGAAAAAGAGTTTCATTTCAGTAAGTGCATGTTGTGGGAGTGTTATCTTGTTTTTAGAATAGATGCCAATCTCATATGCCTCCAAACAGCCTTATTAATTGGAACACAAATCTCAATGGCACACTGGTAAGCAGCTCAAAATATAATGTTTTATATCCTCTCAGAAAGAACAATAGATTAACATGAAAGGAGAGAACTTTTCATTCTTAATTCTGCACCTCTAATTAAGTTTTATTTCAAGATTTTATTTAATCTTGTTAATTTCCACCTGAATTCTCTAAGAATCTGGGTTCCGGTTTAATGCTTGCTGAAGTCCCTGGAAATTTGCAATTGTCTTTGCAATCTTTTGATCAAATCCTTGTTCTATAAGTCTCAGAAACCTAACAGAGATTTGTAAGTTGGTTTAAATGATTCTCATACCCTAAAATAATTCCTTTTAATTGGAAAAAGCTACTCTGTATCTTGTACAAAGAAGTTGGTAATTGCATTGGCTGTAGTTTTTACAGTTGTGCTAAGGCTATGGTGATACTAAATCAGAGAGTCCATTGATTCATGAAGTAGATATTATATACAGTATTTGAGCATATAATCACATACATTAGTTATGTTCATAATTTTTGCATGATTTATCCTGTACAGTTGTTTCCCTATGGACTAGTGGCATTTAATGCTGGAGCTTCCGGGCAGGACTGCTGTTTGGTTTGGGTTTTTTTGTTTTTGTTTGAATAAAAACAACAACAAAACCTGCAAAAAAACCCCACCTCAGTAATATGCTTTAAGAATTCAGATTTAATTAGAACATTTTTTTTTAAATTCCAATTTTACTACAGATTTCTGCAGAGAATAATATTGACCAATATTTCCTTAGAATGCGGCTCTTCAAACAAAGAGAATGCTCAGGAAGCCTGAAAATCTTAGTCCAAGACTTCTTTCACTGATCATTTACTTTCAAAAATCTTAGGAGTTGCCTGTTTGGATTAAGCAAAATTAGAAGAACTAGGCCTCAGAATAAGTATACTGCGTACAATACCTGTACTAAATCAAGGTATTTTGTATGAATATTAGCAGAATTGACTAGTTAATGGTTAGCCACTATTATTTGTTTTTAGATTATCTGGATTTTTCCTGTGTGGTTCCTTTAAAGCTGTAATTCAGAAACCCATGGAGTCATTGACTCATTGATTCCTTCAATCAAAGAACTATTCATTAAGTGTGCTTTGGGTTAGAGCTGCTGTTGACTGCCTACCTACAAATCTGCTGAGTGGCTTCAAAATCCCAAAACATTGAAGAAACAGGAAAATATTTAGTTTCTTAGCATTGGGTAGAACAGACACAGGTGCCAATCCCCAAGTAAACGTGCTTTGACTTCCATGTCTTCTGAATGGAAAGACATTCCCCCTCCCTTTCACCCAAGCAGTGGATATTTTGTTAACTCCCATTATATGTGTGCACACTTTAAAAAAAAAAAAGAGTAAAAAAAATCGGGGAATCATTTTTATTCTCTAAGTGACATCTTCATGAACTTCATGCTCTTCATCCGTTATAACATTAAAAACCAACGCTAAGGCACTGGGATTCCTTAGTTTAGAATAATGATACATAGGATACATATTGGGATATTTAAAATAATTAATAGCATAAAGAAAACCCCAAACTATTTCTCTTTGAGACATTCTTTTGAGGCACGTTTTAATTTTCAGTTTTGTCAGTACTGACACTTGCCACTTGAGGGAGTGATGCATTAGGCACTATGTGGACTCTACTTTGAGTCCATTCTCAGTAGTTTTGCATACGCTGGGAACTGGCTCTAAGTGGAAAATTCAGACACGAGGATATTTTGCTTACAAAGGAAACTTAAAATGCACTGTATTAAAACGTTTTGGACACTTACCCTTTGGGATGTATTTATCTGTTAATCAAATCACTGCATGGAACTCGAGAACACCTTGCTTGCCAGATTCATGGAGAGGTGCCTGCAGGTTGTGTGCTGGTACAGGTTTTAATTAACGGGGGTCACTGGCAGGTATCGCTGTGGAGAGCCGAGGCATATGCTACAGTCAAGCAGCTCTTTGAAATGCTTGTGAATTAGTATGCAGAATGCCTGTTTCTTAGGAATTTAGTGTGCCTGGGAGTAGAGGGATTTCAGTCTCCTGCTTTAATCCAATCTTGTTTTACTGAATTATTTATTATTTGCAAGTGATAGGAAAGGTTGGTTCACGTTTCCAAAGAATGGCTGTGAGATGTTATAGGGCAAAGTGCCTGTTTTTAAATTGAGGGCAGGAGTCCAAGATGCCATGCCTGCTTTCTGTATATTTGATATAGAAACCATGAGTGAATGTGGAAAAATCTTCTTGATATAATTTAAAATAGACCAAAAAGTAGGATACCTTAGTATTAATAATTTGTTCTTGAATTATTGTTTTCAATATTTATTTTGACTTTTAATTAGTTACCATCTTTGTTATTCTAACAGAAATTTGCATAAAGTTGAAATAATCTGTTGCTGTATATCTATGTAGTAAATCCGTGTCAGTATGTATTAGTCCTTTTGTGCATGTGGGTTTGTGTGTGTGTTGTTACATTTCTGTAGCTCCTAATATTTATTTTAGAAGTTACTCTGAAGACACATATTAATGACATAAGGACTATATTTGAACAGAGGTTTCTAATGACAATACATGATACTTTCCTAGGCAGCTATTGTACTGGAACACATGCAGCGTAGACAAGGTGAGAAAATTGTAAATTCTTGGTGTGTTATCAACTAAATTAAATAACAATGTGACTATACAAAATAGAGATGCCTTTTTTTTTTCTTTTTACGCGACCTGGAAACCTTAAGATTTTCCATGATGACATCCCCAGATAAATTCTCTAGAATGTGCAAAAATGACCGTCCTAATTGTTCATGGTTTTCTAAGAGGACTTAAACCCAACTTTATTCAGCTGGTGCTTGAACTAACTAGTTTTTAGAAGGAAGAATACCAAAACAAAACCCTTGCAGGATATCTGGGAGCATCTTGTCTGGGGACATTTTGTACAATGAACTCTAGAGGTACAAAACTTGAAGTTCAAAAATCTTATTAAAATGTCATTCTCCTCAGATCTGATTAGCAGCATCAAGAGCTGAGAGGATGGGAATTAAATTCACCGAGGCTATCTATTATATATTTCAGCATCCTAAGAAAGCTTAGGTAAGTGACTAGACTAGAATGTTTATGCTTTATTCCAGGAAAACAAGTATTTATTTAGTGAACTCAAAAAGCACAGTATCTGTTCCAGAAGAGTTTTTGGTACATCTATCTTGATTAACTTCTCCATGTAAATAAAGAATAACATACTACATTCCGTGGAAGCTTGCACTCCTTTTCAGTTGTGAGCACTTACAACAAAGCATATTACAATTTCAAAGCAGAGCATGTACGTTAATAATTTGGAGAAAGTAGTGCACTTATGAGTACAGAGAGGGTCATAGCAATGACTGAAAAAAATCCATTTTTTTAGTACTTATGTTAATACCTGACTCCTGGTCATTTTGTTGGAGGAAAGAATGAACTATCAATAGCTGTCCAGCCTTTATGAGCCACTCAAGGTACAGTAGATCTACTGTAGCTGTTCCTCAGTCATCACTTTTTCAGACTGATGAGTGTACATAGTTGTATCTTGCATGGAAGCCCTTTTGTGCCTCTGAGTATCGATAGAGTCCTTTTCTAAAACTGAATTTCAAGATCTACTGTAGTCTTTCTCAGACAAGGGGAGTGAGTGATGGCAAGACCCCAGTTAGAAGGAGCATTCATATAGGTGAACTGTCAATTATACAGTAATGTTCTTTATACGTTTCCCAATATTTCCTACCATGTAACTTTGTTTTTCTGACTGCTGTTAAACACTGAACTGATGCTTTAACAAAGTTATTCCTCTTAATCCTCGGATCTTGCTTCTGAATAGTAATGGCCAATTCAGAGCCTGTCATTCTGTATTCAATGTCTGTGTACCTAGGTTTGCATTTGTCTGTCTGAATTTTACCTGCCATCGCAACCAAGTCTTCTAAGGCTCTTGTAAAGCTCTTCTGTTGGCCCTTGTGTTAAGTATCCGAGATATCATTGCCAGCAAACTTTCTCGCTTTCTTGGTCTTCAGGTTGCCGTATCAATCTGCAAAACGGTATCAAGTTTTGCAGAATTCACTGGTGACTTCCCTTCCTCCACTGTGGGACCCTTCATTACTGAGTCCCTAATCTTTCTTTCCTGTATTCTAATCAATGGTACATCCATGCAAGACCATTTCCTCTTACCCTGCATTTTTTTAGTGCCCTTAAAACTTTTGGTGAGGAACCTCTTAACAGCTTTTGGAAAGACAAGTATTCTGTACCAGTGGTATTTTCCATAATCACAGGGGTGTCAGCCTTTTCTGGTAATACAGAAGTTTTTTATTAGGTATTGACAGTTGTCCTTATTGAACAACTCTTTAAGGATTCCTAGATAATTGATGATGGAACGAGAGAGAGGCTGCTGGTTTTTATTAATAACATAATCCTGCAGACTGTTCAGTACTTGGTTTCTTTTAGTCTTTAACCATCTTGAATAATCTCTGTGACCTCCTTTTATCTTTATTGCTGTGATGAAGTCTGAGTTCATCTTCTGAAAGACCATTATATGCTAAAGAAAAAAGCTATTAGTGTGTATTTTAAACAACAGTAGAGGCAGGTTTTCTGTTTGGAGAATGTCAGTTTGTGTTGCATTTATAATAATTTGTTATATAATATTGAATTTATAAAATGCAACATAATAAGTGATTATAAAAAAAAAAATCAGTACCTAATTAGAAAGTGTTCATTACTAACAAAATAGTGTTCTCATGAAACAAATACAGGGTAGAGCAAAAATTGAAAGCCATGCATCCATAAGTGCATCACGGAATACACCCACTGACTACATTATTCCTTCCCCAGAATTGCATATGCTAAACTTCTGCATTTTGCAGCTCAGAACAGCAGGAATATGTACTGTGAACAAAAATACTAAGTAGCTGTATTACAGTATGGACAGTATTATTTAATCTTAAGAGCTTTGTGTAATCAAAGTGTGCAAACTTTCCTCTCATGGCAGGTGAGGGCAGAATGGTAGCTTTCAACAAAACAACGGCGTTCTTACCATTATAAAAAGGTACTTTAATTTTCTTTAGATTCAGTTGTTTCCATTAGATTAATATTTCTGTCACAGAAATCTACTGTTAGCAAAAAATAGAAATAGCTGCTACATATAGGATGTTTGCATTTTGGTATGTGGACTTTATAGCATCTCGTATCATATTGAATACTGTTGAAATACTGGTCTTTATTTAGCAAATGATGTTTTGAATTCCAGGAAATGACCTTGTAAAAATGGAAGTAAGAAAAGGAAATTAGCCTATGTTAGAAACTTTCCGGGAGGGAAAATGAAGAAAAGAAAGTCACTGCACACAAAGGGGAATGACAGAGGCTGAATCAGAGAAAGGTGGGGATTTTCAGAGAAGGAGGAATGTATGGAGTGTGGGTGAAAGGTGCCTGACAGTTTTTCAGGTCTAGAAATGCCCACTTAATCTTTCCAGAAGCTCAATAGTCTCTTCCAATTGTACCAGTTAATTAAAAATCCCCTACAGACCAAAACCCCTGTTTGCACTTTGTCTTGCTACTGTGGTAATCTACTACAGAGAAATCCAGCATACTTTAAGATAGGCCATGTTTCAAGCGTGGCTGGACTTGAATGTTATAGAATGCTGCAGCCAGCTGCTTGAAAGCCCCCAGCTTTGTGTCTGTGTTTTAACTCCATTCCCACTGGCTCCTCTGAGTGGTCCTCTGGACTGCCATTAAACTGTGTTTTCAAAGGGGCTGCTAGTATTCATGGATCCTCTCGTTCAGCAGGAAATAGTGGTGGTGGTGGTGGTCACCAACAAAAGTAATGAACCAGAAAGAAAATGGAACTCCCCATGAATGTGGGTACTTTCAGCCTAATGGGAGCAATGTTGGAGGAGGAGGGAGGTAAGGTACAATCTGTTTTGGGAGTACATCAACCCAGATAGCTCCCAGCAAGATATCTTTCCCATGCACCAAATCATTTATGGTCATAGGGTATACTTATATTTTGGGAATACTCTGGTCTTCCTGCTTGTGCTCAAAACTAGGACCTTCTGCAAATGGTGCACAGTGACACAGGGTCCTGAAGTTGCAAGGGAGTATCTGGGACAGGTTCACTCGCCTCCTTCTGGTGCTGTGAGTCCTGGGAAAGAAAGGGAGTAGCAGTGACCACCCTGTTCAGAATGGCCAAGCAGCTAAAACCATCAGCCTTCTCGGCTGGACATAGATCCAAGCCTTAGTGCTCTTTTCCATGAACTTGGTTTGCTTGGGGCAGTGGCACTGTAGCGCGGTGGTCGCACCTAGGCTGTCTTGCAGACCACAGGTTGAAGTTAAGTCTGAAAGTCTCTTCTACCCTGCAGTGAAATGTGATAAATTCTGGTGTTCTCATGCATTGTGATATAGTGTAAATAAGGTATGGTTATTTTTTATTGAAAATAATAACTTAGTCAATTTGCAGTATATGAAGAACTCATCATGCCCTTCGAAGTGTTTTAAGTGGGTCAAGGCATGCGCTGGGCATTTATCTGGCATACCTTATGCCTCCATCGTGTGCAGTAATAACGTTTTTCTCATGCGTGCAAATACTCGTGTGTTTGTAGCATCCGGCAACTCGGGCTGTGAATACGAGGGCAGTGCTGGGCGAGCCCACCCCGCAGACCTGAAGAGGGTCAATTCGCCCCAAACCGAAACTGAACTCAGCGGTGACATCTCCCGGCGATCCCGCTTTCTCCTCCCAGGCCGAGTACGCAGGCTCGGCCGCCACGGGCGTGACCACCCCCCCGAGAGCGGGGAGCTCGCCCGCGCTGCCCGCCCCGCGTCTCTCCCCGCCTAAGGCAGCGGGCGGCCGCGAGGGTGTCGCTTCTCGCCCTCGGCCCAGCCCGCGCGGCCGCTGGTGAGGCCCGGCTGGGCCGCACGCCCGCGCCGCTCCTTCCGGTGCGGCCGGGAGCCCCCGCCCCTTGTCTCGCTTCCCCGCGGCTCGCCCCGTCCCCGGCGCGCCCTCGCGGCCGCTCTCCCAGCGCTCTCCGGCGGCGGTGCGGCGGCGGCTCCCGCCTCTCGCCCGGCGCTGCCTGTGTGGGACCGCCGCCATTTTGTGAGGAGGGGCAGCGGCGCGGCCGACGGCCGGTCGGTAGCGGTACGTGAGGTGGCGTCACGTCCCTGCGCCGGCGAGAGGAGGAGGAGGAGGAGGTGGGGGCCGGGCTCCGCCTCGCAGCAGTGGGGGTGCGGTGGTGCGGGCAGCGCGGCGGGAGAGGCTGGCGGATAGAAACGGCTGCGCGCCGTCTTGGTCTCCCGTGGGGTGGGTAGCCGTTGCCGGAGACGAGGGCTGGGGCAGGCGGGGGAAGAGGGTGCCGTGCTGCCCGGGAGCCCCGTGGAAGGGGGCGCTTCCCAGCGGGGTCACCGCTGGCGGCCCGACGGGAGCTTCCTGAGGAGCCCGTCAGGGGTATAGTCTTTTTCGTCAGCCCGGCACGCTTCGTGAGCACGGTTTGCTCCCCTCACCTGCAAGGTTATAGAGTTTGTAAAGAGGTTTGTTGTGGGAAGTTCTCATGAGGTGCGAAAAATGAAGTGGTGAGGTCTGGCTTCTGATCCAGCAGCGAGGGGGAGCAACCGCCATCCAGGCACCTCGGGTCCGCTTGTGTTCTGCCCGCGGGTTTCCGTCAGCAGAGCTCATCTGACCAGTGAGGTTCCTGCTGCTGCTTCATCGCTCTGAATTGCTTTGAGTTATGCAGGAGAAAAACCCGTCTGTAAACACGGAGATACCTTTGTGTATTTTTAGGAAGCTGGTGTAAAAAGAAGTTGACGGAGATTGGTATGCACAGTACGAATAATTCAGAATAGAATTACAATATTTTGTGTGCTTTTTTTACCAATTGTATCATACTAAACGATTGGTGAGAACATCTGATGCTTTCAGAGTCAACTATGGAAAGTTTCAGAATATAAGTTATGGTATTCAGCTTCCTTCTGTTACAGTAGAAACTTGGCAAATTGATCACGTAGGTCTTCGCTGTTTCTTTGACAGCCTGAACAAACAAAGCTGGACTCTAAACAGATCTCAAAGTTTACAGCATTTTAAAATTTGGGTGGACTTTGAAAAGGACAACAAATGGAGTGGTCTTGGGTGGATCCTGTACTACATTTCACATCCTTTTCAAAATTGATGATTTATTTTGTTTGGGTTTTTTCATAGCTTAGAAGAACGCGTGTTTTGCTTCTATAGCTTGTCTTAGAAACCACTGAACTCTCCAAGGAATTAAATATGATTGAGTCTCAAAATACTGTGACAAAATATTGTGACAAAATTTTGTGACAGATACTGAAAATCAAAGTTTTTATGCAACTGCAAATGTCTAATACTGAAAACTAACCAGAGGTGGATCTCTCTGTATTGTTCCATGCTTCCACTGTTATTTTAAAGTATTACTTTACATTGCATCAATGTTGTTAAGACCAAGATAATTTTTAAACAAGGCAGGTTCTAGATATTTTCAGGGATTGAAAGTTGGTTTCTAGGTTTGCAAATATATTTCCTAGACTTTAATTTTTTTGTGGTAACAGTAAAATGTACCTTTATCACTGGTAGTAGTTTCTAACAAATGTACAAATTTTCTTTCTAGTGTACTGAAGCATGTTTTTACCAAGATCTGTTAAAGTCAAGAGGACTGCTGATGACGACAAAAGTTGTACAGCTAAGAAAAATAAATTGTGTTCTGGAGGATCTTTGCTAGAGCAGACCACCGAGTTCCAAGACTGTGAGTCAGTTAGAACAGAAACTTCTGCTTCAAGAGGCAATTTGAATGAAGTTGTACAAGAATGCACAGAACCTGTAGCTGGAGATCTTGGTGTTGCTAATACAACTTTGGGAAAGGACAACCAAAACACTGATGAAGATAGCTCTTCGGAAGAACCCATAAAATCCTTCAGCAAATCCCAGCGTTGGGCAGAACCTGGAGAACCTGTATGTGTTGTGTGTGGTCGCTATGGAGAGTATATCTGTGATAAAACAGATAAAGATGTTTGTAGCTTGGAATGTAAAGCCAAACACCTTTTACAATCTCAAGAAGAGGAAAAAAAGCTGAAATCTGATCAACTCACAACAGCAGAATCTCAAGCAGAAACTCACCTGCTTAATACACCTTATTTCTACAAAGATCATTCCTTTATTTTAGGTTTGCGAGATGAGCAGATTGAGAACCTTAAACTGCAGCTAGGTATTGCTGTCCAGGGCCAGCAAGTTCCAAGACCTATTGTAGAGTTTGAACACTGTGGTTTTCCTGAAACTTTAAACCATAATTTAAAGAATTCTGGCTATGAAGTCCCAACTCCCATCCAAATGCAAATGATCCCTGTTGGACTATTAGGGAGGGATATTGTGGCTAGCGCAGACACGGGCTCCGGAAAAACAGCAGCCTTCCTACTCCCTGTTATTATGAAGGTTTTGAAAGAGGTAATGAAACTTTGTGTGTTTAGAGAAAGTGGTTTGCAACTTTGTCTCTTGGATTCCCAAGGTAACTGAGAATGTAATTGCAGTGTTTTTTATTGATATTCAATGATTTTTTTTTTTTCTTTATTCCACTTTGGTTAGGAGACAAGGCAACTCTATTAATATTACCTAGTATACAGTTTCTCCTTATTAAGAAAGGTAACTAAATTCTGTGGTGAACTTCCTAAATTACTTAAAACAGAAAGTGAAAATAATTCCAGACTCTCTGCAAGTAGTTGTTTCTGTATCTTTTTATATCAGATGGCTGAAAGAGATTTTTTTGGCCTTTGCATAATTTCACAGAGTAATTTCTGTTGAAATATGTTCAGCTGACCATCAAATAACTACAGGAGTTTGGAGTTGTATAATTTCTGAAATCCTCTAGTTATACAGTCTCCCCTTTGATGCTATGGGAAAAAGCAATGAAGAAAACTTTTGCTTTGTAAGGACGTGAATGTATGATGAGAAGTAACGGCAAATAGTATTCTGTACCTTGTGTGTGGTTCAGTATTGCTTTTGGCTTTAGTGGTTTTATTCAAAAAGAGATGCATAAGAATATATTTGAAAATTCTGGACTTGATTCTAGTTGATGTTTTGGACTGTTAGATGCCTTTATATATATATACACACACACGCATGCATGTATAATTTTTTTCGAATGAATAATTTAGAGATTATCTAAGTAACTCTTTTAATCTTTAAAGTACTATAGCATTAGTTTAAGAATGGAAGCATTATATAGGAGCATTTAAGAACAGGAGTATTACACTCCAGTACCTCCTCTGTCTGATTATCATTGAAGTCTGCAAGACAGTTCTATGCTTATAATAACATGCACAAAATTGGAGCCTCAATGAATAATACTTAATTTCTCTATGTGATCTTTCTCATTCTTCATCTTCAGGGTACTTTACAAGTTAATGTATATGTTAAGAAAGAATTTTATTTTGTTGTTTAAAGTAATTTTCATTTTTAATATAAAAGAGAGGCGAGTTGTTAAGAGCATAAGGGTAATCTGGTTGAGATATTTGACAGCTCCTGGCTTCTCCACATCTACATAGATCCCTTTTTTTGTGGTGGTAAGTTGTTCAGTTAAACACTTGCCCAGTTGAAAACAACTCAGAACCCCTTTCTTGACACAGGTATTTAACTATGTAGTTCCTTTGATGCTGCAGTGGGAAGGGAACAACCTCCTCCTGTTGGTCATTTGTAAATATTCCAGTTGAAGACCAGAAAGAAACATGTACCGTCCAGAAAACTGTTAAGTGAATTTGTGATTGTAGTATCAGTGTATGAGAGAGCTTTGTTTATTTGCTGAAGAGGTGATAAGTAATACTGAAGCAATGCATCTTGGAGCTAGACCATTATTCTGACTCCACCCCCCCTCCCCCCCTCATTTTACCTTACGTTCTTTCCACTTTGTTAGTATTTGAGGGATAGACTTCCTTGGCCTGCACTGTTAAAGGTATAATCCCTTCCTACCTTCCGTCTTCAGATAGAAAGGGTATTACCAGTCTAATTGTATCCACAGTAGCTGCGCTATATACTTTATATTTCAGTATTGGGAGATTTAATCTTGAAAGCTTTTTATCTAAATAATAAAGCAATTCCACGTTCAACAGATTTCCCCCCCTTCTTTCTAGACAGAAACTCCATCTGCCCTTATTTTGGCACCAACAAGGGAGTTAGCAATTCAGATAGAAAGACAAGCTAAAGAACTGATGGTTGGTTTACCAAACATGAGAACAGTCCTCCTGGTAGGAGGTTTACCGCTGCCACCACAGCTTCACCGTCTCAAGCAAAGTGTTAAGGTAAGGACTATAGCGTGGGAAGATCCTGTGGAGAGTTAGGTTTTCATGACATTCACAGAAAAGAAAAATGTTACTGTTGACATGTATGGACACACAAAGATGTGTTTTTCCTAAGTCTAAACTACTAAAATAATTGTTAGCTCTTGAAAATTTTACAGCGATACAATTGTTTGGTTTTCCGTTTCTGTGGGGGTTTTTTTGTTTGTTTTTTGTTTTGTGATGGTTGTTGGTTTTTTTTACTTTTTTTTTTTTTTTTTTTACATTTTGACTTCTGATTAAACTTATAGCTTTTTTGGTTTTTAAAAAGTTTCATGCATGATATTGCTGCTTTCAAAGACTGAAATACGCCATTTTGTTAGACAAGACGTGGTAATTTACAGCAAAAATAGTTCGTTTTTAATGCAGATTACATTGCTAGTACTTAGACATTTCCATTGGAGTTCTAAAAGGTCCATTTCCTTTTGAGGCTTTATAATTTATTAAGTTATCTATAAAAGTTTTAAGACTTATTTGAATACAAATAATTTCACTAATTAGTGCCCTTCTCACCTATGTGCTGTAACTTTATAGTTTTTCTAGGACAATCATCTGTCCTTTCGTGGAATTTCTAACTCCTGTTTCATTTTTTTTCCCTTTTTTTGTCTTTTTTTAGGTTATAATAGCAACACCTGGAAGACTTCTTGAGATTTTAAAGCAAAGTTCTGTTCAATTGCATGGCATAAAAATTGTAGTGGTGGATGAAGTAAGTTTTTAGTTATCAGGGCTGTATTGCCTATACAGAGGTCCTTGAAGAGCCAGTGTGGGTGGCTAGTCAAACTGATTAAACATACACAGTGTTCATTATAAAGATAAAATGTATTTCTTAAGAGAAAAAATTCATTTTTTAACACAATTTGAAATGTGTTTGAACAATGCATGTTCTACTGGCTATAAAAGACTTAGATACCCGACAGGGTAATACTGCTAGACCAGTGTTGAACCATTTGTTTTCAATTTTCTCACTTAGCTTTTCTTCTGGCTGAAAATACTCCTGCATTTGGATTATTACATGCCAGTCATACACATCATGGTTCTTCTGTCAAGTCAAGTTCAGGATTCTGCTGTTTATGGAAAAATCTGGTACAAATCTAATATTTTTCACTTAGGTGGATACCATGTTAAAAATGGGTTTCCAGCAGCAAGTGTTGGATATTTTGGAAGACATCTCTCACTCTCATCAAACCATACTGGTGTCAGCCACAATTCCAGTGGGCATTGAACACTTAGCAAATCAGCTTCTGCACAATTTTGTAAGAATAACAATTGGAGAAAAGAATCTGCCATGTTCCAATGTTCGCCAAATTATCTTGTGGGTAGAAGAACCATCTAAAAAGAAAAAGCTGTTTGAAATACTAAATGTAAGTGCAATATTTTTCTCATAAGAACAACTTACAAAATTATTCATGTCTTTACACATCTCTGCCAGGTTCTCATCTTTAATTCTAACCTGTATGTAGTGAAGAGATGGAGTGAGGTTAAGTGTATAACTGCACTAACTAGTTCAGTAGCTCTGCAATATAAGAGCGTTAATGGCAATTTCGGGGATTACTGCACCCCCATCGCTCACACCTCTTTTCTGTGCAGCAGCAAAAAGTTAAAAATTATAATTTTGATAATTTTTTTGTGATTCACAATATGGCATCCTCAAGATCTGTACTGGCTATCTGTGAGTGGTAGAGGAACAGGACTTTCTTACACTGTCATAGCTGCTCTATGGCATGGGAGTGGTTTGTCATTCTAAGTCATCAAAGAAAACAGTGAGAAAGCTAATTTAGTTCTTTCTTGAGTTTTCTTTATATGAATAATAATATATATCTTTTATAAGTACTTTGGGGGGGAATTTTGGAGTCTTGCCTGAGGTTATCCAAGAAGTAAGTAAGAATCTTTAACTGAACCTCAGAACTTAAAGCAATTCAGCGTTACTATGTAACATTTAAAGAAACATAAAAGAAAGCTGCTGACTTCCAAAAAATGCATGTATTGCTATAAACTTGGGTTCTGAGTCCACAAATCATAATGTATTTATGATGTACAGATTTGTATAGTTTCATGGCTAGTATCTTGTTTCTTCTTATCTAGAGTCTAAGAACATTTATTCTTCTGAAAGTGGTGTTAATATTAGAGATAATGAGCAGAAGAAACTGAATCCAAGTTGCTGATGAGGAGCACCAAACTATTGTAATACCTTCTTACATAAACTGTTTAATTTTACAGGATAAGAAACTCTTCAAGCCTCCAGTGTTGGTATTTGTGGACTGTAAGCTAGGAGCAGATCTGTTGAGCGATGCTGTTCATAAGATTACAGGATTGCAATGTACAGCTATGCATTCTGAAAAGTCTCAGGTGGAAAGAACAGGCATATTACAGGTTTGTGCCTCCTAAAGTTATGGGGGTTTTGATAGATTTAAATGGCCATTTTTTTTTTTAAAGGTGGCATAATTTGAATGAGTTAAGTCATAATTTACTGCTTTTCTGCAGTAAAACCTGGAGTATTGCTGGCGTAGAGGAGAGACAGATGGGACCAAGCAAAACTGTAGATAATCTGTTTTAAATGCAGATAAATACTGGAGACTATTTCCTAGGTTATTTGCTTTGAAATGGGGATTTAAATATGCATTTAACTTTAATTGATGATTTTTCATTAAAATTGTGGTTTTGATATCTCTTTAATTAGCTCTGTGAATTATATTCCTATTTAAATCAAGAATATCGGGGGGGGGGGGGGTATTTTTTCTTCTGCAATAGAATAATCCCACTGGGTGTGTTCTTACCCTGTATGACTAACCCTAACCTATGCTTGGAGAGGTTCAAAATGTAAATAAGGAAAAAAAATAGGTTTTGTTTATCCCTCTCTTGCCAGGGATTACTTCAAGAGAAGTATGAAGTTATAGTAAGTACTGGAGTCCTTGGACGAGGGCTTGATCTTGTGAATGTCAAACTGGTAGTAAATTTTGATATGCCTTCAAGTATGGATGAATATGTACATCAGGTAAATAAATAAATTGCTAAAGCATTATTTGAAAAGTATACTGAAATATGACATTCACCTAGGGAAATTTAAATTTAAATGTAAACATAAAGATTTTTTTTCTCTTCAGAATATTGTTTTTATAGGAAAGGAAAGAAAGGTGCTGAGTATCTCTTCCATAAGTCTCTTATGTAAATTACTAAAATCTAGAACACTGTTCTTGTATCTCCTATATGTTACTAAAAACCAGTGTTCTTCTATCAGTTATGTTTGCAGTATTATTCTTCCTGTTTCGTACTCTCTTGTATCACTTTGTGTCTATAGAAAGCAAAGTTTACCATGTTTTTACTATCTGTGTGAAGAAAGGCCAAATACCTCTCTTTCTGCTGCAGCTCATCTGCATTGTGGGATATGCATGTGATACAGTCAGGAAAGCAGTTGTGAGCTTTCTTTTCATTGCCTCTTCCTACTCCAGTATATCTTCTGATTTTTTTTCTGAAGATTTCTTGCTTTAAAAAAGATGGTGTGTGGGTTGCACATGTGGGTGTGTATTTATGTATATGTACACACACCCAAACCCTAGTTTGGCTAGCAGATCAAGAGAACTAATCTTTCTCCTCCTTTTGGCACTTATGAAGCCACAGTACTCTACTACTGAGTCCAGTTTTGAGACCATCACTGCAAGAAAAGACAACAAACTGGGGAGAGCCCAGACAAAGTCAGGGGGCTGGCACGCGTGACACGTGAAGAGAGGCAGAGGGAACTGGGCTTGTTTGGGCTGGAGTAGAGATTTAATTGCTGACTTCTACTTGGTAATGGGTGGTTACAGATGAGACAGGGCCAGACTCTTCTTGGAGATGCACAGTGAAAGGACGAGAGCCAACGGTCACAACTTGCTGCAAGGGAAATTCTGGCCTGCTAACAGAGAAAAATGTTTTTCACAGCGAGGGTAGTCAGGCAGTGGAACAGGCTACCCAGAGAGGTGGCGAGACCTTTGTGCTTGGAGGCACTCGAAACTCTGTAGGACAAGGCCCTGAGCAAAGTGATCCAACTTTGGAGTTAGCCCTGTTCTGAATAGGTGGGAAGGACCTCTGGAAGTCAGCCAGTCTCATGAACTCCTGAAGTATTCAGCGTTACTAACTGCAATACACCTCTCTCGTTTTTAATTATCTTCCTGGTAAAGTTTCAAGCAAGTAATAAATAAAAAAAAAAATAGTCTTTTCTAGCATCAAAACTATACCAATATTAACATACTATCTTTTCCTAAATAGAGAGTCTTTGTAGATTCTTTTCGAATGTGTTCAAGCACTTTGGATAAATAATTTGAGAAATAATTTTAAGGTGCTAGAACATTTGAAAGTAAAGGGCTTTTTTATGGTCATGCTTGTACATATTGTGCTTGATACAAGATACGTGTATGTGGCATTGCTATAATAAACATTTTTTAAAACATTTTGTTTGGACCAGATTTACTGTAAGCCTTTGCCCATAGGCTGTATCATATATCACTGTATTGGTATTGGACTTTTGTTATGTCCCATAAGCAAGTCATAATTTTAGATGCATTTAAGCAAAAGCTTCAGATCTGCATATCCTGAATTCAGGAAATTTACTAAAACTTCGCGCTTAAAGGATGAAATAAAGAGAATTGGCCTTGTCACTTAGGTTAGTTGCTGTTTTATAACAGAAAATAAACTTTAAAGGTATTTGAAGGGCTTCCATTTAATACTGGTAACTTAAAATGAGTTTTTGCTTTTTCAGGTTGGAAGAGCGGGGAGGTTGGGTCACAGTGGAACTGCGATTACTTTTATCAATAACAACAGCAAGAAGCTCTTTTGGGATGTTGTGAAGAGAGTAAAACCAACAGGCACCATTCTTCCCCCACAGCTGCTTAATTCCCCATATCTTCATGACCAAAAGAGAAGGGAACAACAGAGACTTAAGCAGTTACAGAATAGCCTTGTAACAGGAGATAATATTATGGACATTATTAGAAAACATGACAAAAATAATTCTCAGAGGTAATAAAGATATATTTATAGTTACATAATTATAATGGAAGTGTGATTAAAAATAAACATGGGATTATGATGCTTTGTATATTGCCTTTTTTAAAGCAGTTTTTATATTCAGTTTTTTAAGGAGTCTCATTTTTCATCTCATCTGTATTTTGAAATACAGACTACTGTGGGTTTGAATTACAGCAGTGCCTAGTAAAAATACTCTATGTAACCCTTTTTCAAAACCAGTAGTCTCTGGTCTTGCTTGCAGCACAAACTGAGAAGATACTCTTTATTTTGTTTTAATATTTCTGAATAATCCTTTCAGACTTTTTGGGAACATGCTTTTCTGGTAATTTTTATGTCATTATACTGAGGTAAGATCTTTGCAAAGGACATCCCCCCCCCCCCCCAAAAAAAAAAAAGGTGACCGATTAGTCTCTGAAAACTAGCCTCCATCTCTTCACGTTAGTTTACATAAAAGCTTCCCCTGGGACCATTTCTCTGAGTCCTCAGTATGCTCGCTGGGGGTTTCTTGTGAACATACATGCAAGTTTTGTTTGTAAACAGTACCGAAAGTTTAGTTTCTCCTTTATTGCCTGTGGACCAGTTAAAAGTCCTGCTCAAGCACTTTGCAATAGCAGAAATACTTGGTTATTAGTATAATTTCATTGTAGAGAAATAGGATAAACCACATAAATAAGAAATTTGTGTTCTTATTTAATGAAACATTGTAGTTAATGGATATAATTGATCATATTTATTTACTACTCATTTAAGCATAAATGTTGCCATTCTCTGACACTAGATGCTGTTTCATTTTCTTTAGGAAACTTACCATCCAAAGTCTGAGATAGGTCATAATCAGAACTTCCTTTTTTTTTTTTTTCTTGTAGACTGAGGCCTGAGAAAGTGGTTCCATCAGACCTTTTTGGCAGACTGAGATGCCCCAGGTAGTTAGATGTTAGCCCTGTGCATTGTATGTCTACTCTTTGGCCAAAGGACAGCAATATAATAGCCTGACTTTGGTAGAAAAATAATTTTTAAAAGCTTGGTAGCTGATTATTTTTTTTCCACCAACTAGAAACAAATAGTACGTCTTGCCTGCTGCCAGACAGATGACATAAGCACGGCACTGGTGCCAGGGGTTCTTCAACAATAACAGGTTTATATAATTATTAATGACAAACTCCTACTATGAATTCTGATAATCCAAAATATGGTATTTATTATTTCTACTCTTTTCTATGCACTGTTGCTGCTACTTTAACATAACAGGGAAAACCTCAAGTTTTTCACTTGCCCCTACTTGTCTCTTGTCTCCCTCTGCTGGATTTTTTTTTAACTTTTTCGTGTTAACTCAGTTGTACAGTATATATAAATGCCACGTCTTTTGTAAAACGCATATATCCTTCAGCGAGAGACCAGGTTTTATTTCTTGTGGAGGTTTCATGAAATGGGCCTTGATAATCCTCCTCATCCTGCAATCCTCAAACTTCTCCGTAATCCCGTTTGTTCTGGTGGACGAGCCGGCACGCGCTGCGTTCATTCACGGCTGCATTCAGCAGCTCGGTGCTGCACAAGGGCGGCTCCGGTAACGGGCCGGCCGGCAGAGCGCGGCTGTGCCTCGTGTTGGAGGGGTCACCGACTGCGCCGGGCTTCCCGCCCATCGGCGGCAGGTTGTGGGGCAGTGGGGCCTCCCTGGAGGGAAGGAAACGCTTCCGTAGGAAAGCCGCGGGGAGCGCCTGGCGAGAAGCCGCGCCTCCGAGCCGCCCTGCCCTGCCCTGCCCTGCCCTGCCCTGCCGAGGCGGTGGGAGCCGCCCCCGCCCTCCGGGGAGCTGCGGCAGCCGGAGCGGCTTCCCGGCTCAGGCGGCGGCGCTCGGGGCCGCCCCCTTCTGACGCAGGTCCTCGCGGAGCCAATCCCCGTGGGCCCGGCGCATTCAAACAGGGCAGGGGGAGGGCGCGAGCCCGAGCCGCGTCCGGAGCGAAGTGAGGGCGGCGGGTGAGGAGGGGCCGCTGTGAGGTGAGGGACGGGGCTCCCTCCCGGATCCGGGGTGGGGGGGGCTTGCCCTGGGGCATCCTGTGGGCTTGTGGCCGGTCGTGGCACGGGTGGGACATTGTTTCGGGAGCTGCAGGGCTGGGTCGGCAGCGCGGGGTGGCGGGCTCCGGGCGCCGAGGCGTTGCCCCGCGAAGTCCCCTCAGGCTCAGTCAGTCAGCCGCTGCTTTCTCCTCACGTTCTCCCTGCGGCCGCGGGCGGGCTCGGCGACTCGGCGGGGCTGAGGGGCGCCTTCAGCGGGGAGGTTGTAAAACAGATCTGCGGCTATGTCGAGAGTCTTAGGGGGGCTCGCCTGAAGAGGGTAGGTTTGCTGAAGGATAGTAAGGATAGCCATTTCTCCTACGCTTTCACCCAGCTTTGAAGACTTGGGTTTTATCTCTAGTTAGTATTTGTAATCAATTAAAAATGAGGAACAAGCGTACTTCTAACAAGTCTTGAACCTTACTTTAGAACGCAGGAGCTTTTAATGGGGAGATGAAGTTTTTCTACAGAAAAGCTTTGTGAATATTCGCAAGGCACAGCTATAGCGACAGGAGGGGAGAACTTCTGTTCTTATGCTAGTTATTTTAAAGCTGAAAGAAAAAGACTTCTCAGAAAACGCTAAAGCGATTCACGGCTTACAACTGTGTTTCTTTATTTACTGACTGCTAGATGGAACCACGAAATGTATGTTTTACAACTCATGTAACATAAGTAGTTTCCTGTATCAAACGGGATTGAGCAATAAATACAGTCTGGTTTGAAATTCTTGAAACTTTCCTCACAACTTTTGAGCTATGAAAGCTTTGTGCAGTCGTGACACATGTAGAAGTGGATGTAATCGCATAAATTCTGAGAGTACTCCAAAAGCTACAACTTAAAAGCATAGCATTAAAAGAAACTTCTGTTGGAGCAATGATTAAATGGTTGCTTCTACATCACTTGCTCTCATCTTGCTTTCCCTTTTTCTCCCCAACCATCTGCTTCTTTTGTTAATGAAATATGCAATTTTTGAAGGATCTAAGGCTGGTGACTTCTTGTTGACTTTTAATAGCAAATTAATTTCAGCTGGCACATCTGTAATGGGTAGTGATGTCAACCTGGTAACTATGATGCATATGCAACAGTGAAAGCATACTTATCTGTACAGATTGGATATATGCAGCTTTCTAAGTATTTACATGTAGAAAGGATGTGGAATACATTTTACAGTTTTTCTTCTGTCCCCTTGGCTAAGTATCTTTTTGTTTTACTATGCATGTATGTACTATAGTGAACTAAAATAATGTCCAAGCGTATTGTAATAGTCATCTTTATTAACTGTCTTATTCTGATAGTGGGTTTTGTATTATATATCAAAATCTTGAAAAAAATCTGCTTTCTGTGTTCACAGATTTCCTATTCAATGTTAATAACTTTGTTGTTCTATTGGAATCTGTTAGTTGTGAAACGCTAAGAGCATAAATAGCTGTGAGTGAATGGAGGCATGATCTTGAATTCCCTTTGGGGATCACGGTAGGCCATTTGAAAGAAACGTCCATGGTGATCTTTGCTAAATAGTTAGATCATTCTTTGTACCAACTGGTGCTTCTTCATGATGTTTGGCTTACTTTCTGAAACAAATCATAGAACTCAATAAATGGAATCAAATACCCTACCATTGGCAGAAGCAGTCATTCAAATATAGAAGAATGACTGTTTGGTTTTTTTAAAGTGCTGAAGGTGAAATGGGATACTAATTGTTATTAATATTTGGTGACATATATTTACTGCAGTATATGGAAAAAGCTCCCCATGCACCAAAACATAACTTGCACTGGACATGAGCATCATAAAAATTTTTGCTTTGTCTCCCCAGATTCCATAAGAAGAAGCAACTAGAAATAATCTTTTAGTAAAGGTGTTGTACTTATTAAAAACCTGATGTTAACTTGCTGGAAGACAAAATGCCTATTTACACAGTTCCTGCAAGAAGTCCCTCTGAGGCACAATGTACTACCACTTTGCAGAAGACTTCTTTACAGAATACCTTTACCAGCAGCAGAGCGTCTGGGCAGGAACTGAAATCACAGGTGTCAGGAGAAGAAAAGGATAGTCTACTTGCATGTTCTCACAATAAGACTGAGGAAGTAAACAGGACCTACGTGATTTCAGCCTGTAAAAAAGTGAGTGACACATCAACTACATTTAAACCTGAAGGCAGATTAACACTCCAGAGGAGAACTGGAACAAGTAAAAATTCAGTGTCCAGTAGTGAGCAATTGCTTACAAACACAACACAGGGCACAGAAAACACACAAATAGAGAAAAAACTTACTCTGCAGAGGTGTGTGAGGACTGGCTCCATAGAGAAGAGTAAAATTAATCAGAATACTGTGCCTGGAATAGAAAATGATGACTCTGCTGCACAAAGAAATGACAAGATTGCATTTCCACCAAATATTAATAATAATGATACCCGTGATGTTAAACCGAGCTCTAAGTTAGCTGAGAGTCAGTCAAGTACGAAGTTGCAGTGTAACCTGAACAGCAAGGATGCCTCTGGCTTTGTTGACGGTCTGTGTGAAAATGATAGCTTCATGCGTTTAAAATATAGGACAAGCGCTGCAGACACGAAATTTCAAAATGAAGTTCCTAAATCAGAACAATTAGTTACCTCAAAATTTATTAATAGGATATCAGGAGAACAACCGAATGAAAAAGGCGATATAAATGAAGTAGCTGGAAAACAAAGGTTGCGACACCTGATTATAAAACGTAACAGTTTGGAAAGACCACGGACACCAACAAAAGGTTCAACAGAAGGGTTTAAGCTTACACCAAAGAACAGCACTTCTCAAGATCAACCATCTCTGTCCGCCTCAAATAAACGAACACCTCATCTTCAAATTCTAGCCAAAAAGAAAACTAGTGTCTCCAGCTCTCCTTTTGTGAGTAGAAGTTCAAAACCAAAAGAGAACACAGAAACTCTAGCTGAGAGCAATAGCACTGAGAAAGAAGTTTTCAAAGTGGAAAACAGCAAAGTGATTGTAGCTGTGCGTGTACGGCCTTTCAGTAACAGGTTTGTCTTCTGGACTTACTTCTGATGCTAATGGTAGCTTTTATAGCTTATGTTGATTCCTGCTTTGTATTTTTTGAATTGTTTAATCACTGACCCAATAAGGATATAATACATACTTTGAAATTAGCCGATATTTCATGCAACATCAAGATAAAGATTTTATTAAGAGGTTGAATTCACTTTATAGGCATTTGAGGCTATTTTTTACATATTCATTAGCTCAAGTATTTTGAGCTTGAATACTTTGTATGTTCATCAAACTTTTTTTTAACAATGATTACCGAACTTTTTATTTTCTATAAAGCAGTTGATTGAAATGACTAACTTAAAGCTTGTAGCTTATGCTTTTTAATATTTTTTTCCCCCCCTTCCATTCAGAGAGAAAAATGAAAACTCACTCCCTGTAATCTCCATGAGTGGTTCAGAGACAGCTGTACGAAATCCAGCCACAAACCAAGTTTACAGCTTCAGTTATGACTTCTCCTTCTGGTCTTTTGACAAGTGTCATCCTAACTTTGCAAGCCAAGCAATGATTTATAAAACTTTGGCAGTGCCGCTCCTAGAAAGAGCTTTTGAGGGATATAACACCTGTCTTTTTGCTTATGGGCAGACTGGTTCTGGAAAATCATACACGTAAGTTCCTAATAATAATTGTTAAAATTCTGTAGGAGCCAATTGTTATGCAATGTAAAGTCATGAAAAGAGATTACATGGAATAGATGTCATAGTTATTGAATTGTGTTAAAATGTTTTTTTGCATTTTTTAAAACAAATTAAACAAAAGTAATTAAAACAACATTTATAATTGAGACAGCTGTAGAATATTTTTATGCATCTGACACTGACCTCTTTCTATGTCTAGTGAAGAAAATAAAAACTCTTTCCAGAGATTTTAGTGAAGAAAAACTTTTATTAATGCTGAGAGCTTCTCAGACTCTCCCAGTGCTATTGTTCACCGCTGCTTCTTATTTTGTGCGTGAAGTGACATGTTCTCAAGTATTTTATGTTTTTTTGACAAGATTTTTAAAAGACCTTTCTAATTATGGTCCTGACTGGTTTTAGAACGTTTGTGGCACTGGTTATTTGAAATCTAATCTTTACCCAAAATAATCCTAGACAAATAATGCTTTGAGGGTTTATAGCCAATTTCATATACCTCGTGTATATTTGTTGATAGAATGCCTAGTGAACTGTTCTGTTTCCAACCATGCATCTACTAAAATCAGTTCTATGAGCTTTATAATTCCCATGAAGCACCATAGACTTCTAAATATGTAGTTGAGGATCAGAAATGTTTCTATTCCATTTATCACAATTCTATGTTTTATTCAATTTATTGTAGATATAGAACTTATACAGAGGTAGGATTTTCTTTTTAAGTGGGAACTCAATTTTAATTTGTAATGTTTATTTACCTTGGCCTAGAAGAAAGATATGCTCAATATTGCTATTTTATCATATTTGTAGGTTTGTTGTATTTTTTTTCTTTTCCTCCACCTTCAGGTAAACAATTACTTACCTTCACCCCTTTGTATTTTCAGCAAGGCTGAAATTAATATCAGTAGTAACGGTCTCCTCAGGTCAGGTCTACACAACAAACTTCTGCTGACAACTGCAGCTGTGTGTGTCTCTAGACTGTAGCTGAATTAGTCCAGTACGCTGCTCTTCTGCAGTGGCAGAACTAGACAGAAAAAAATTATGCCAGAGGTGGAGAGGGGCTTAGGTTACTACACTGGCAGGGTGCAAAGAATATAAAACGCATGCATGTTAGGTATCAAATGTCTATAGGTTTACTGTTTATAGTGCAACTTACTCCTCAGTTGCTGTAGGGTTTTTGTTTGACTTAAGTTTTCAACCCATTTCTCAATGGATGAATTAGAAAAGACCTCTGGACATCATCTTATCCAACTCCCTGCTCAAACACCAACTTAGATCAGGTTTATTTCTGTTGCTTATTACTTCTATAATTTAGAAGCCTATGGCACTTCAACTTTACAGCTATACAATTAATATTAAAACTAGCTATAGAGTGTTACAAAACTGAACAAGCAGGTTTTTTGTAACTACAGGATGATGGGATTTGATGAAGACCGAGGAATAATTCCAAGACTTTGTGAAGATCTTTTCACTCGAATAGCGCAAATGGACAAGCAACAGGTAGTATGCTTATGCTATTGACCTTACAATGAATTATGAGGAAACTGATGCATTTCACTATTTTGATACCTGTTTCATTCTTTCATTTTATACCTCAGTGCTGATGCATTTATTGTCTGTGTTCTTTTGCTGATTCAAATCTTATTTCTGCTAGTAGCTCTGATTAACAGGGTTCCCTAAATAGTCAAAATCAAAATTGTTTTGCTTCCTTCATGACAATAACATAAAAAAGAAATATGGGCATGATATTTTTGATGTGTCACTAGACTAGGATTCTTTCGTCTGTATAGCATGTCTTACAAGATAAGATTTATGTAAGGAAAGGTAAAAAGAAATCCTAGTGGGTTCTGTACTTTCAGTAGAGGCATATAAAATAGAACTCAAAAAATATGAATTTGTCTTTAAACGTGGTCACATATCAAAGCAAAATACACTTTAATAGGATTCTGATTCTAGTATTGTAGCTCAATATTCTTGCTGAAATAAAAAAATATCAACTACCCCCACCTAGGTGGCTTTTTTTTTTTTAAGACTTTAAGATTGTCATTATAAATAATGTTTTGTTTTCTTCTCTGTTTTGAGAATAGATCTTTATTAGTACATAACTCTATATGAAAGAGTGGTCTTCTGAGAGGGGGTGGGAATGTTTCATCTGATCACAATGTATTTTGATTTGAACTCCTGTCCTACACCTATGGTATGTGGATTTAAAAACAACAAAGTAGTAATCCTTTCCAGAGTGTGTTAATGAAGGGTTACATTCTGTTTCTGCCCAAATTAATTGGTGTAGTAATGGTAGATTTAGAGGATCATAACTGGAGACACAATTAACTTAAACTCTTAAAAAAATTTTTAAGCTACTCACTTCATGTTTTACGAAGAAAAGACCCAAACTGAGAATGCAGGTATGCAGGAGGTTTGTTTGTGGGAATTCCTCAGGTATATATATTTTTCTGTCTGACTGTTGTTACAGCTTTTCTAAGGCTGAATTTCTGGTACAGAATCACTTTTGAGGAACCAGCTTGACTACAGTACGGCGCCTGAGATTTGAATTGTGCACCTAAAGCTTTCCATAGTAATAACCCAAAGTGTAATTTGTGGTTAGAAACTCTGAATGTTTCTTAAAATTGTGAAAAGGATTAGAAACTTATATTTACACTCTTTCTTGGATAAGGAATATCTGATGCAAAACATGCTGGTGACAAAGGCTATTCTTTGTATTCTTTTTCTCTATATGTCCATGTTTGTAAGGACTGACTCGCAGGTCAGTAGACCTTAACATTCAGTTAAGCTTATGCAAGCAAACTTCTCTATTTTTAACTATTCCAAATTTCTTTACTGCTTTAGGCTTGAATTCTTGACTTTGAATCCTACTATCAGTGAACACGTAGATTTGATAGACACTGAGAAATCTATGAAGGTTATTTATTACTGAGTTTGGTTAGAGAGTATAACTTCTAAAAAATGCAGAGCTGCTAGATATGTTTGTTGTTCCTTTGCTTATGCATTGTGAGTGATTCTGTCGCTGCAAATTGTCTTGAATCTTGTATTTGACTTCAGTGTTTTAGGTTTTTTTGCTGCAGTCTTCCTTGTCTCTCAAAGGAAATTCCATTTTATTCAAAAAAGAAAAAAAAAGAGGAGGGGAAAAAAAAGACCTGGATGTCTTCAGAGGAAGGAGATGTGTTTTTATGAAAAGTTTGTTCAGTACTTCTTAAAATTACTCTAGGTAGAATCAAGTTTATCTTTCCATTAGGTCCTTCTGTTCCATGTCAGGATGTTGACAACATCAATCCATGCCTTCTCTGCTACATGTATCATGCTGTAGAAGCCCAGTCCCTAAGGGAATGAGACTACCGCAGGTGGAAACAAAACTGTGTTTGCGTGTACTAAAAGCCCAAAACTGAAACTTCTGAGGTGGATGTATATACCTTTTTTTTTTAAGCTTGATAGCTATCATCTGAGAATGGCTGTGGATGGAATATCAATAAATTGTATTCTTGGCAACAGCAGATTCCTGGTTTAGGCTATCATTTCTCTTGGAAAGTCCTTCAGTATAAATGCTTGTAACATTGAATAGTAGGATCTGTTAATCTAGGTTAATTTTTGGAACAAAGGATGATGAAAATGTTTTGTGGACTATATTAATAACTCTTTTATTAATTTTATTAGATTTTGTATCATCTTGAACTGAGCTTTTTTGAAGTATACAATGAGAAAATTCATGATTTGCTTGTCTTTAAAGCTGAAAGCGGACAGAAGAAACAACCAGTAAGTTGCTCACAGAAACAAGTACAATCTCAAAGTAGTGGCATCTGTTCTGTAAACAAAAATGCACCAAATGACAAGTGATTGTTGTTTTATTATCTAAGTACCTTAGACTGTTGTGAATAACAGGATTCAAGCGTAAAAAAAATCTCACTATATGACTCAAGCAAAATGCAAAATAGTCTTCCTGAAATAGAAACAAAATGATTCAGTAGAATCTCTCAAAATTGTTGTTACTATCTCTCCTTATCTGCAAAATGAAGATGATCTTATCAGCCTTTATAAAAAGTCTCTTAGAATATTATTTATCTAAATCTCCAGATTATATTAAGACTCTTCTGTGCAATATAATTTGAGTTATAATCTTGTAATTTAGATGGAGTTCTAAAATGGAAGGATGACAATGTCAGGAGGTTCCCAATGGTGTTGGGGCGGGGGGGGAGTATTTGCCTAATTGTATTTGATCCATCAGGCTCCTCAGTTCTCAGCACTACTGAAATGTCCATTCACTTTCTGAAAATATCTGTGTAGTGTTTATCTACTGGGATGCCTGTTTGCCATTGACTCTACGTATCTAATTGCAGTCCATAGTATATTCATGAACAAATGTTAATATTTGCAAAGGGAGAATTTTTGCCCCATTCTGTTTCCTCAGTGTATTTACATTGCCCAGCTACAGAAAACTACTATCGTGTAAGAGCTTAGTACCAAGATGGATATCATCTTTCAAATTCTTTGCCCTGGATAACTTACTGTTTAGAGTTACAGGGCTGTCAGGAAGTTCCCTTTTTTCTGTTAGTTTGTTTCTTTCCCAAGAAGCTGGACAAGGGAGGGAGTGTGGGGGAATCAGTGACCTGATTAACTAGTTAAGGATCTCTAGTTTTTAATGCTTGTGTGTTAGAATATGTAAAACAATAAATTAAAGATATGTGTTAAGTAGGGGATGTAGGGAAGGATTTTATCATGTTTGATTTATTAAAAATACTGTCTGTACTTTGATATATTGAACACTCTACTGGCCACTTGTGTGTAAACTATGAGTATTAGTTTATGATAAAGGAGATATACTACGTTCAACTTGCTGTTGAAATAAGTCCTTTATCCTAAACTTGGGACTTATGTGGACTAGTTATATAGAAGTAAAGACTATACTGTCTTGTTTATAGTAGGAGTGCTTTCATCTGAGTTTTGTCAGTGATTTTGACCTAAGCTATTTAACTTGGAAACATAATAGGTTTATGTTGCAGAAAAGATCCCTCCCCTCGGCTTCTTGCAGTTAGCTCTGTGAGCAATGGCCTGGTGCAGTGTGCTGTGATTTCTCAGGCAGCTGGAAACATTCATTTGTTGGTATTTTACTGAAAATATTGTTCTAAATGATTCATGCTAAGTTTTCTTCATGATAAACGTCATACTAGGGATGTAGATAGACCCAGCACTCCAGGAATAACTTAAAATTAAGTGTAAGTTTAACTAATGCACTCCTAATAATTTTTCCTTTTAAAATTATTCTCACCAGCTTCGTGTAAGAGAACATCCAGTGTTAGGACCATATGTGGAAGGCCTGACAGTGTAAGTCTTAACTGTTCTCATTTTAATAGATGTATGGTATAATTCTGAAAGAGTGTGTTAATTATTATCTTGAGGCTCTGTGAAAGCTTGTGTGCTCACCAGTAAATTAGGCAAGATCTTAGCACCCTGTAGTTTTACAAAAATGTGTACCCGTGTCTAGCTTGACTTGACGTATTTCCTTTGGTGTATTGCTTTAGTGAAATAAGCGTGTGGAAGTCTCAAGACAACTGGAGCTCTCATGGTATATTTGTATTGTGTCTGTAACTGGGGAAATGTGCTAGAAGTCAGGCAGCAGAGAAAACTGTAGAAAGAAAACAGTCTGAACCCAAACTTTTCTTTTTCCCCCACCTTAGGAATGTTGTCAGTTCTTACTCTGATATCCAGGTAAGAGTTATTTGGTTACCAAAAGGGAATACAAATATTTCTCCTTGCTCCTTCCTTCACTGCTGAAAACTAAATTCCATGGATGGGAAGAAAATGCTTGACAGACTGCCCAGTAGTCTATGATATTTCAGCTGATTTTGTAAAAGGATAATGAAGACTAGTCATATATAATGGAGCTAAGTAGGTGCATACAGGCAAGTGTCACTCTCTTCACATGGTTGTCTCTTAAGTTTAAGTCTTAATTCCTCCCTTATAGAGTCATCATTTGTGTTAATAACTTTATTTGCAAACATTTCAATCCTCAGTTAACTACCCAAAGCAGGTTTTGGTTTTACATCCTGACTTTTATCTCTTACAGAGTTGGCTTGAACTAGGAAATAAGCAGAGAGCAACAGCTGCTACAGTAATGAATGACAAGAGCTCTAGATCTCATTCTGTCTTCACCCTTGTCATGACGCAAACCAAGGTATTGCTGGGTATTTTATCTGTTCAAATCAGGTAGTAAAAAGTTGTGGTGTTTATTGCCTAGAAAATTGTTGTGAGAATGTACTTGAAGATGAAGAAAGAACAGAGCATTTTAACATGGCTTTCTACACAGCAAAACTTGTTTTATTTTACATGCTTTGAGTGGATTCTGATGTCTCTGTGATACACACATTTATAGCAGCAATATAAATATGTCTAGACTGGCAGATCTAGGAGTAGTTCCAAGCTTCTGAGTGTGAGTTTTGAGATGTAACTGGAATCCAAATTGAGGCCAGATCTAATTTCACACTGCTGCCAACACATCTTCGCTTCTAAGAGGATTAGGCTATGCGAAGTGGATAGCTGTGCTGAGTTCCTGCAGGTGATGAGCTGGGACAAAGGTAGGAGATGCAGCTTCTGCTCAGTTTCAACACAGTTCACTTTCCTTGCTTCACCCATGTGTCTCCAGGATATAGGGACTACAACTCCTCATCTAATTCACAGATGTGTGAGAGAAAACCTGACTTAGTGAGATGAGCCTGAAAACAGAATTGAAATAGGTAGAGCTCCTCAGAAGTCTACAGATTGTCGATTTTCTCCATTCACAAATAACTTGTTGGTTTGATTTTTTTGTTGTTGTTCTTGGTTGGTTTAATTTTTCAACCCGATTTCCTAATCATCTTCCTTCTCCTCACCATTCTCACCACTAGATTATTTCTTTTCTCTATCAGAACTAGTCATGAGGCTTTTCCACTGACTGCTTAGCTGGTCTTCATTGGCCAAAGTCAGTAACAGCTTTCTGATTTCCGTGGGTATTGGATATAGCCGCAATAGTCAAACTTCAGACCCAAACCCGTAGTTTGCTAATCTGTTGTTTGTGCAGTTTATGCTTATACAGTTTTTCAACTGCAAACAATTGATACTATGGTTAAAAGTCTGAACTTAGTCTCCTTCTAGGGATGCACATGAAGGCACCCTGTCAAAAAGTAAACAGAAGTGTCAATTTTTTTATGTATTTAAAGTGAACAGCTTGTTAGATTTCTGCTTGCCCTCAGGCTTTTTATTTTGGTTTGAATGCAAACATCTCCCTTTTTTTCCAGGTAGAATTTGTGGATGAAGAACAATGTGATCGTAGGCTTACCAGTCACATAAATCTAATTGATCTAGCTGGCAGTGAATGTTGCTCAACAGCTCAGACCACTGGAGAAAGGCTGAAGGTAAACCAAGGTTGGAAATCTGTGGAAAAGGATTGACTGCAAAGAATACCCCTGAACTCCAGAGAGTCTTCACCTACCAGGACTCTTGAACAAGAACTGTAGTTATAAAAGGATATGTAGCCCTTATGCTTATAAGTATTGTATAGCATTTTGCTAGTGAGAGTAGATGGCCCTAAGAAGCTGTTGTGACTGTGCAGTATGGCAGGCCAGATCTTGCTTAGGACAGCATTCCCCACGCCATGCGTGCCTAATGATCCTTTAGAAGGAATGAGGAAAAACTGTCCGCATGACTTTCCAAATCATGAATCGGGTATTGCACAGAGTTGAGGCTTGCCCCTTTTTGGCAGATTTGAGTAAACAGAGTTTCTAATAAGAGACTTTTTCAAGCTGCCTTCATAAGTTTGATGGTTCTTTACACTACTTACTTTAAAGCCAGGGTCTCTCTTCTTTCCAAATGAAGATCTTCTAGGATGCTCTTGCATCTTATTGTTGTTTTTTAATCAGTGGTGACATTTAATGTAGTGCAGCTGTACCATACATTGAATAAGCACAATTAAATCAACAGTACAGTCAATAACATCGCACAAGAAAATACAACTGTATTATAATTATTTTTATCTTTGCTTTGTGTAGGAGGCTGTGAGTATCAATAAATCACTGTTAACCCTTGGAAAGGTTATTTCTGCACTCTCTAAACAATCTCGAAATGGAAAGAAAACTTTCATTCCTTACCGCGAATCTGTCCTTACTTGGTATGTACACTTCAGAATTTTTTATATTAGAAGTAAAGGCTTTCTCAGATTGTGGATTCCTCTTCTATCCAGGAGGCATCACTTCCCCTCCTTCCCTCCCTCTCAAATGACCTATAGAGGGAAGAAATTAGCCTGTTGCATCAGGTAAAGAACAAACAGGATCTTGGTTTGTATTTTAAGTAGCTAACAACCACTCGCAAATAAGTAGCAAGACCCTAGGTATTTTGTATTTCATTTGTTCAGATTGAGAAGTTTAATTTTTATTTCAATGTGGAGGCCCAGGATTGACTTCTACTCTCCTGTCAAATGAAGGTTGTTAAAAGAAAGTCTTGGTGGAAATTCACAAACTGCTATGATTGCCACAGTAAGTCCTGCTGCCAGAAGTACGGAAGAAACACTCAGCACTCTTCGCTATGCAAAACAAGCTTGTTCAATTATCAACCTTGCTAAAGTAAATGAAGATGTGAATGCCAAGCTAATCAGAGGTGAGGTTGACATCTGTAGTCTTTGAGGGTTTCATTTGCATATGTGTTTAACCTATTGCTCCATAAGAGTTGTTACTACTAATAATCTATTGTGTTGACTGGTCACTTGTCAAGTAGGCTAATACCACCTAGGACATCTTCCTTTTAATATTATTCTTCTCTGTGACCTTTTTTTTTTTTTCCAAAGTTCAGATGATATCTTAGGTTATACTTGAGAACCTGGAATGGGGAAAGCTGTTTCATTGTTAATCAAATAACAGGATGGATTTTCTAGTATCATACTGAAATGTCTAAACCCTATTTTGTCTTCACTACTTATGTGTACTGTGTGTCTGGTTTGTGTAACGTAGAACTGAAAGCTGAAATTGAAAAACTGAAGGCAGCTCAGAAAAGCACTCTGAACACTGATCCTGAAAAATACAGACGTTATTTGCAGGAAATAACATCTCTGAGGGTGAAACTGCATCAGCAGGAGAGGGACATGGCAGAAATGCAAAGGTTGGGCAGTTGTTAATGTCTTACTTGAAAATAGAAATGGTAAAATGTATATGCTGTAATTTTTCTCCTAATATATTGTATTACTTTCCCCTTAATATATTAAGGGCCTGGAAAGAAAAATTTGAACAAGCAGAAAAAAGGAAATTAGAAGATATAAAAGAATTGCAGGTACATTTTCTTTCTTCACTTTACTTTCTATAGGAGATAGTACAGAAAACATAACACCAGCAAGCCTTGCAGAAGAATCAGAATAGTTTGGAAGATTTGGTTTCCTTAATGCTATTCTTTTAACAGACTACTGTGACTTCTTAGAAAAATTTAGTATAGATATTTGAATGCACAAAGTAAATTGTTTTTTATGCAGAGCTCTCTTTTATCTAGAAAGCAGGAATTGCATTCAAAATGGACAATCATTTACCAAACCTTGTCAATCTCAATGAAGATCCTCAGCTTTCTGAGGTACTGTTGTATATGATCAAAGAAGGAGAAACTACAGTTGGAAGGTATACACCAAATTCGAAACATGATATTCAGCTTTCCGGAGTGCTAATTGCTGATGACCATTGGTAAGTAGTGTTCTTTTTATACTTGAAGTGAGAGCAGGAAATATTTCTTCTCACGCTTCCCTTTCTTTTGGAGTCACTCTTCCTTCTGGCAGTAACAAAATACGGTTTTCTAACAAGGAAAATAGTATTTAGGGATAATTTTTGTACTGTTCAATGATTAAGGTAACTTCCTTCTGTTCCCTCTAGAAATCTGTTAACCAAGGTAGTTTAATTTCTTTGTTAATTTCATTCACATAGCAACATTTTCTATTTGTGTAGAAATGCTGGAGAAAGACCTGATCAAATGATGCTGTATGATAACTCTATTACATTAAGTTCAATGGAAAAGTGAAATGCCTTGACAGTTTTTACTTAAAACTAAAAGTAGAGAGCAACTTGGCCATATTGCAGAAACACTGTTTAAAGTGCATTCCATGCAATTGATCCTAGACAAAATGCTGGGAGAAACTTAACTAATCAATTACTAAAAACATGAAAGATGTGGGTATGTTGGGAAATTAAGCATTAGCAGAGAAATGCTCAGATGACAGGGTACTGTGGTAATTTTTTAGCAGTGGATTCTTCTTAGATTTAAATATCGATTCTCTTCCAAAATATGGGTTGTCACTCATTATGTACATTGTAACTAAATAGTATGAAGACAATCCACATCTGGAAAAACAATAACAGGACACTATCTAAAGCATGAATTCTAGTCTATTAAGAAACATAATTTGCAATTAACATGAGCTACTGATATCGCAAATGTTTCTTGTTTTCAGTGTTATAAAAAATACTGTTGGCAAAGTGAGTATTATTCCACTGAGAGAAGCAAAGACATACGTAAATGGGAAATGCATTTTAGACCCAACAGTTCTGCATCATGTAAGTAATTGATGTGGTAAGAGTAATATGTGCATGTGTGGATTTCTTTGCTCTGTTAATGTTACAACTTCAGACTGCAGGTTTTCTTACAAGGCTCTGAAACCGTAAGTATTTGTCTCTTCCTCTTTGATTTCTAGCCCCACCTGTTATGTTTTAAGCACTGTAAATTTGCTTATAAATGTAAAAGTTAGGAAAAAACTTTTTTGTTCCCCCCCCTCCCCCCTCCTCCCTTTCCCAATAGGGTGATCGAGTGATCCTTGGGGGAGACCATTATTTCAGGTTTAATCATCCAGTGGAAGTTCAGAAAGTTAAAAGGCCATCTTGTGGGACTATGTTTTTGCACGATGGTACAAAAGACTTTGAATTTGCAAAGAATGAGCTGCTTATTGCACAGAGAACGCAGTAAGTATTGTGTCTTCTTGTTCCAAAAATAAATTCAGTTGTTAATGCAACCATGCAATAAGTTTAAGAAATAAGAAACTTAATCTTAATTATTTCACAATAAGAGAAAGTTGGAAAATAGCAAGGTTACTGTTAACTCCATTTATAATGGAAATGGAAGTCCCAGACTTGGCTGAAATGAATGTATACCTCTAAGAGGTGATCACCACCATCTAGTCCAGTTGTTAAGAATGTAGACCACCGCTAAAGAAACACACTGCTTTGAGGACCTCTGGAGCTCAGTATCTCTTCTGTTACTTTTCTCTCAAACACATAATGAGTCTGAAATTGACTTTTGATGTTTTGGAGAGATTTAAAGCCTGGAAAGCAAATGCTTTGGGAAAATGGGAAGAACCCAAAGTTGCAACCTTGGTCTTCTGTGATGGTGGAGAATTTGACAGACAGTGAAGTGTTATTTGTACTTGCTTCGTTCCTGGGAGTTATTAAACCGCAAGACTCGCTGACTTTAAATTTACTTTTCTGCATCGTAATGTGATTTAGTGAGTTTCTATTACAGTTCTTAATTTTGTGAAAGGCGCATAAAAAATAAATATGGAAATCAAGTAGATTTTAAAATTCTGGAGTGTCTTACATCTTTACCAGTGTCTACATTTTCCGTATGAAATCAAAAATACCTAGGTAAAGTATAAAAGTTGTTTTCAAAAAACCAAAACCAAACCCTCATATTTTTACTGTTAAAAATGGAGGCTCTTGTCATGATAGAAGAAAATATTATAATCTCTATGCAGCCTATAAGAGATTAAAGCCAGCATTCTAAATATATGATACTTCCACTTGTAGGCTTGAATCAGAAATTGAAGAGGCACGACTGAAAGCCAAGGAAGAAATGATGCAAAGCGTCCAAATTGCAAAAGAGATGGTTCAGCAAGAACTGACCTCACAAAAAGAAGCTTATGAAAGCAAAATAAAATCACTGGAAGCAGAGGTGGTAAGTTGCCATTGCATCATTATATCAAACATATCTATAAAATAAAACAGAAACTGTAGTATGGGGTTTCTATTTGTTTTGTTGTTTCGTGGTTTTTTGGTGAGTGTGGTTTTTTTTTTTTTTGGTCTTGCATATTGTAACAGTGTCTTAGGGAATGCTAAGCCTCATTCTTCTTTTTTAAAAAAAATCAGCCTTACTAACACAGGAAGTCATAAAGTAGGTATCCCCTTCAGAATTATTCTAGGGATTTTGGTTTATAGAATTCACTGGGAACTAAAATGTTAATCCAGTGTGAATTTGCTGAGAGTGTAACTTATATGTGCAGAAAAATCCCTACAAAATCTAACTTATTCTTTGACGCTTTTGAATTACTACAGTATTTTAGTTCATATGGCTTTTTTTCCCTTTTCCTTTTTGCATGCTGCTTTGTTGTTAGTCTTTTAAATACTTTTACAATATATATAAGTCTACATAGAATAGTATATCATGGTAAAACAATAATAATGATGGAGTATCTTCTTAAATGTGCTATAGAAGACATAATGTGAGGTTTGTGAACTGGGATATAAGCTTTCATTGCTGACACTGGGCTGAGGTAGTCCACAGGGACTGCATGTTAAGTGTATTGAAGTGAAAATAAATCTTAATATCTGCCTGAGGGATGGATCAGAAATGCTGTAGAAGTGGTATACCTCCTCTCATCTGTCCTTTTCTGTATTAGAGAGAAGAATCTCGTAAGAAGCAAATCCAAGAACTGAATAACCAAAAAGCTGCAACTAAAATACAGGAGCTAGAGAAGGCAAAGCAAAATCTTGAACTACAACTACACTTCAATAAGAAGCGTTTAGAAATGGAGACCTTAGCTACCAAGCAGGTAATTAAAAACAACAAAAAAAAAGCAGCGGGGGAAGCTTTTTAAGCGATAAACTGTGGTTTTTGTGTGTTTTTTTCCTTGTGTGTTGTTTTTTGTTTTTGTTTTTTAAATGGTAAGTGAAATCTTTCTGAAGTATTTTTCTTCTAAATCATCTTATGCAAAAGAACAGATATTTTATTTACACTCTGAATGATACTGTATTAAATTTGGGGATAAATTAATGCTGACCTTATTTCTTATGTAATGTGGACCGTTTTGTTCATGTACCAAACTTTAGTGACCATTGCCTGTGCTAAAAGTTATGACTCCAAGCATTAATGTAAGTAACAACTGGTTTTTAGCTGGTATTCATATATATGACTGCTGCAACAAATATGACTTAATTTTTTTTTAAAGTTGTTTCTTTTTAATTCCATTTTTTTAAGCATGTCAATATCTAAGCAAAACCAGAAAACTGTCAGAGTTTGAAGATGAAGCGTTTTCATATCGACATGCCAGATATCCACTATAAATTTCATTCTGTTCTGAGACTCCGTAATGATAGGAACAAAAAAAAATTTTGCTTAAAAAAAACAGCATTAAGAGTTTTGGATTTTTTTTCACCCCCCACCCCGCCCAGGCTCTAGAAGATCATACTATTCGTCACGCAAAGATTCTTGAAGCTCTGGAAGCTGAGAAGCAGAAGATTGCTGAAGAAATACACGCCCTTCAGAAGAATCGTGGAAGTGGCAATAAAACTATGACTAGTATGTATATACATAATGTTGCAAGGGCAATGCTGACTTCTCTTTTTGCTTGGTGGGCTTGGATTTCGTGGATATGGATCCAGAAGCTTTTTCTCTTCCTCTAACATTTCTCTAACGATCCTGAACAAGAAGAGCCTTTTAGCTGCTATGATCCTTTCCATTCATAAGCCGTATATATCGGACAGTGCTAAAAGCTCTGTCTTAATCATGTTCAGGATAGTTAACTGGATATACATGTAGTCTGTGTTTACCCCAATTACTTAGAAGCTCTTCCCCTGTCCGGTTGAACTGGTTAGGCATTAACTCATTGGGAAAGTGGGAGTAACAGAATTAATTCTGTTTAGTTTCATATCTCAGATTAGTCTAAGATATACTGTCTGGTGTTATGACTCTATTTCTGAAATACCGTTTAACCTGACCTTTTGGTCTTGGCTGAGAGGGTCATTTTTCCCCAATATATTGGGAATTCACAGAACTATTGTTGGTTAGATTCCATTCACATTTTTTGGTTGTGGTTTCTTTTTTTGACCCTTTTTTTTGACCCTGAAGTTGTTTGCATCACATTGTGGATCCATTTAATCATTATGTACTATATTCTTTATTAGTTCCACTTAACTGGAATTCTTTGAAGCTATCTGTGATGATCAAAGAGGCCAACACCATTAGTAATGAATTGGGGAAAAACATGGTTTTCTACAGGTGAGTATCTAAGTTAATTATAAGGGAATATATGTATGTTTGTTTATATACATATACACGCACCCCCACACATATATATATAAAAAATGGGGGGGTAGGTTCTGGATATGCAGCGAGCCATTTATTTTTCTTTTCACAGTTTTGTTAAATTGAACACGATAAAGCACTTGTCCAAGATTGCTTTAGTTAAGCGTGTAGTTTGGCCTTGTTAGTTTGAAATGTGAATTTCAAATTTGAATTTGAGATCAAGACTTTAAAGGTATGTTTACAGACAATTAATTTTGGATTGAGTGTGCTTTGGAGGTGAATCTCCTGATGCTCATGTCCATCCTGTTTTTGTTCACATATTAAAGTGGTCCTAAAGCACACTAGCTGCATTCCTTCCAAACAAAACTAAACCAGGGAATGTGTGCCAGCCACTGGAATGTGTTCACTTCACAGGACCACAGCAGAGGTAGTTCAAAGTAAAAACCTCAGAACATACATATAGTGAATATTGAGTGCTTGGGACCAGTTGTTTCACTCCACAGATCTCTTGCTATGCCATGCTACTTGCTAGTCATAGCTGAAGAGTGTTCTAGAAATGGACCTATATATTGGTCAGGTGTTCTTAGTGTGAGCAGAGATATATTAGTGTAGAGGAAACTCTGTATCATTGCAAAAAAATGCTACAGTAAATGCAGGTAAGCTAGGATTTTTTAGCAGGTGTATGTATTACTGTGTGTTTCAGATGTTATCTTTTCCCATCCTTCAAAAAGAACTCTGCCAATAGAATTCTGTAGCATATATTTGGTCCTGAGTTTCTTGAGAGCCAGGAGTTTGTATGTATCTACTTCTATCTCTGATGCAGGGATTCCTTTTTTTCCTTTATGTGAAAATAATTTTAACGGCTACACTAATGTATGTTTTGTGAGATACATGATGTCTCAAGCAATTTCTGTGTTTGTAATCAAATTTTTATTCTCTGTATAATCCTATCTACAAGTACCTTGTTTATTTTTGCAATATGAATAACGTCTTTTGTCTTTTTCTTTTTTTTTTAAACTTTCTCATATTTTTAGGCATGACAAAATTGATAAAGCAGGAACAGTGTCTTCTGTCCAGGTGCAGGTTCGTAACATCAAATTGGGAATAGCAACTTTCTGGAGCCTGGAGAAATTTGAATGCAAACTAGCAGCAATGAAAGAGCTCTATGAGGTCAGTAACAACTGAAGAAAAAACACTAATAATCAGTAATGTCTTGTCAAAGATAAGATTTTTTTGATAATTGTACAGGAGGAAAATCTTGGGATTTTTTTGTTTGTGATCTTAAGCACCAAGACACATGCTTTTTTTTTTTTTTAAATTAAACACACGAACACACATTTGTCCATCACACAGAAAGAGGACAGTAGAAATCAATGACTTTGTACACAAAATGACCTGAATATACTGTACAGTAGTAAAACACGGACTGCTTTGTAGTTCTTCTGGCTGTTCAATTGTTTATCTGTGCTAGAGGAAAACTTGACTTTTTAAAGGTATCACTTGAATTTTCATTACTATGTTCTATTTTTCTTTGGTTCTGGTAAGTTAATTTGCTACTGGTTGCTTTTGTTTGTATGTGCTTTAGGTTCGTCAATGGGAGTTTTTTAAAGGCATTTTTCATCAATTTTTGTTTAATAAACTGGCAATTAAGGTGCACATTAATCCCTTTTTCTAATTCCGTTGCTTTTAATCAGACAAATTGGGTATTTTTGTACTGCACCTCTATAAATGTGCAGTACTTTATTTTGGATCATATCATATACTATCTTTTGTATTAAATAGGAGGATGTAAAATAGAAGAAAGGGAGAAGTGGGAACAGTGCCTATGTTTGATTCTGTATCCACAAAAAGCCTATAACCATCAGCTAAAATCTTTGTAATTACATAAAGGTAGACAATGGTTCCAAATTATTGAATGCAGATAAGATTTCAGTACTAGCTCTTATTTGCCGGGAGGATGCTATTTTTTGATCTCCTAAAATGTCATAAGAAATAAGTTTGACTCCACGTTTCATTGCATTCCATTGCATTTTTTTTCTCTGTTTTAGAGCTGAAGACTTGAGAGGCCTAGGAACTACTTAAAAATCTACCAGAACTGGTGGCCCTTAAAAGTACTTTCCTTTTTTTAGTGGTGAATAGAGTATTCTGGGATTTCCCAATCTCCAGGGCTGATCACTGCATTTTATTTGTACCGCATTTTATTTGTTTTTTGGTTTCTGCTGTATGAATTGAAAGTTGTTTTAGACTGCAGTGAAATAATGAAGGGTAAAGGAAGGAAAAGTTCTTGGAGATGAGAAAGAGCTGGTTAACATGAAGGAAGGATCCAAAGCAATCCAGTAGAACTGTAATGATCTTGTATTTTATGCTATACTAGTTTGGGTTTTTTTGATTAATACACAAAAGAAAAATATATATTTAAGACCAGGTTTTAAATTAAGAGAACATCTTGTCTAAATTTGTTCTGTGCTTGAATTTGTGAATCTCCTGATCATATAAATTCTTTTCATTCCAATATCTGTATTATGTTTAGCCTGGAGTGACAGAATAATATTGTCATATTTACTACTAAAAACTGTTTGGATCTTCGGATCTCAGACACTGCATTCTATTTCCTATGGAAAACTATTGCGAAAACTGTTACACAAATGCAAATATAAAAATAAATAAAAAATGTAAATTACATGCCGAGATTTTAATAGATCTGGCATGTGGAGAGAGCTGTGAAAAAGTTTTGTACCTGGTGTTCCTGTATCTCCTGCTGGGGTAGCTAGGTGTCTTCACTAAATGTTTATCTTGTTTAGGCTTGTTTTCAAACACTTACACCTCAAGTTGGCTGGCAGTCAGTTATCTTGTGGATTACACATATCCTAACAAAAGAAAAAAACATTAAAACTATTGTACTACCGTTAGTAGAACATGTTGTCTTCATCCATATGTTGTATGCTTTATCATCATTCTATTTCTGTTTAACCCTCCTCCTCCCCTGTGTTTTCTTTATTTTTTTCAGAGTAATGATAGCAATAAAGCTGCTGATGTATTTTATGACCCTGCTGATGAGTGGGAACCTGACCTTTCAGATGCCTCAGTTTCCTCCCTTTCCAGAAGAAGGTGATACTAATTTTGTAGCTCCTTCATCTACGCTTAAAACAAAGCAAGAAATAATTTGTGTCATTATCTAAACATGCTTCTGTGCTACTAACGTAGTCTTTTAATTATTCTTATTTTACCTTATTATAATGTCAAACTTATACATAAATTTTCATTTAATTTCTACATTTGTGAGGAGGAGGGGGAAGTTTAAATATATTACTTTACTATGCTTTACTGGCTTCACTTATGAAATAGGTGTTAGTACGCACCATGGTGCTAATAAAAATTGCATGTCCGCTAAAGCAGTTTGGCAGATTAAACAGCGATGTTTCTGAGGTCGGGCATAGCATATATGCAATGTATGTCTGATCAGTGCCAGAGGGTTTTACGTATGACTATTGATAACTAGCTGGAGGTAATTAAAGGCTGTTCCCAATTATTTCAGAAAGCCATCTCGGGCATGGATACATTTGTCTGTAGCACAGGACTTTTAATTAACTTGCAGAGGGCCCACGGGTTAAAGTTACCCACATATTTAATTAGTAACACAAGCAATTTTAAATAGACATTTGGACATCTGTTCCCATCCTTACTTATCCCATACACTATGCCAACTGATGAGTTGTTCTCTCCTGTTCATTCATTCTCTTATCTTTCCTCATAGACAAGAAATAGGAACAGAAGTCCCTCCAAACCCAGAAATATTTTATCAAAACATGTGTAAGGCTTTCTAAACCCCATAGATCTAGATATCATCAGTGCAGAGAGAAACGTGTAGTTTTTAATGTTTTCTTCACACTTCTATAATATGAAAGCATTGTTTTTAAGGACTAAATGGCAACTGATCTGGGACTTTGTATTTGAAGTTTTAGCCTTGTAACAATATTTATAAGTGAATTGCAAACTTCTGCAAGTTGTAGCTTGTAAAGGAAATGGTAACAGATCCTTAATTATAGCTTTGCTAGTGTGTAGCAGCCCATGTGATTATTGTTATTCTGCTGTAAAGAAGGTCAGTTTGTATGACTAAGTTTTGGAAAGTGTTCCTGACCATTCCAAGTAAACAAAAGTTATCTGAAAAGAATGCAACGGATAAACAGTTTCTTTATTTTTAGCCTAAATACTGTTTTAATGATAGAATAATGTTGGAATACTTTTTTTTGTCTGCTGCCTTCTGGACAGTATTATTATGTGTCATCTTGAATCTTGAAAGTGTACTTGGTTTCATTCTGCTTGTGTTAAAATGCAACAATAGAAGCTGAACTGAAGAAGAAAAAGTACTGGAAAAGGGAAATTGGCATTGCATGCTGCATTGACAGCAGTTAATCACACATACTGGTGAAATAAATTGAATTCTGTGTGCTACTTTAAGATTTGGTGCTCCTGATGTGTAGTGTCATGGAGCATAAAGGACAGGCTGAGGCTGTTCGAAAAGGGAAGGGCAGTTTGGGGCTGAATGTGACAACAGGGTAGACGGGGCAGTGCCCTTGCAAAAAAGAGCCACAGTACCTGAGTGAGGTGAGCAGTGTGGGTCTGGCGATGATAACCAGGGTCAGCCAACAGTCCGGATCCACAGGTAAGTATGTGATGATGAGGCAGAGCTGAGGTTAAGTTGGGAAATCGGCTCAGTTAGTGAGGATTAGGTCCAGGGACAGTTGGGGGTCAGCCTGCAGTCCAGTGATTGCCTGTCACAGCCATCGTGACCAGGTCCCAGATCAAACTGGGAAGTCATGTCTGCAGGTCCAGATTAATGGTGTACATGGCCAGGCACGGGCGTGGGTACAACACAACTGCAGGGTAAGTCAGGCAGGACCAAGCGCAGGAGACTCACCTTAAATGTGGCTTCAAGAAAAGCTGGGGAGCCCCTGTTGATTTTCCTTCCGGCTGTTTTTTTAACAGCTTCAAGGCTGGCTGAGGGTTCTCAAACAGCTCTCTTACCAAGAGCTGGCCTTGGGCACTGACAGCTAAGCACCCAGAGCCAGGCCAGAGAAGCTAAGTTAGCTTGTCTAGCTGACAATGGAGAACTTTACAGAACACCTGCCTTCGACCAAGAAGAAAAGCCCTCCTGTCTGGCTTTCCAAAAGCAATTCGTTCTGTCTGGCAAACAAGATCAAAAAGAAGCCAACATGCTTGCTTTCTATGGTCCTAGTAGGTAGCAAAGAAATGTGGTTTGTCTCAAGTTCTACATAATAATAATCCACTATCTTAAAAATGAGAATGTGAAGATCCTGCTATAGTAGCAAAAGCCTGAGGAAAGCAAGTAGGATCCATCCTACGGGCTGTATTGTCTTGCTTGCGCTCTGGTTTAGATTTTGTGTTCCATTAAATTAAAAGTAGATGTTTGTTATGTTTGCCTGATGTCTATTAATATTCATTGAACTTTCAGTGGGTGCAAGGAGAAAGATTATTTTCTTTTAAAGTTTTTTCATGTTTTCACTCTATCATCCTTTCCTAGAAGCAGAAGTTTCATGAAGAACAAGAGAATTTCAGGATGTTTGTCTGAGATAAAATTGCAACCAATTCAGAATGTACAGACTTCCTACATATCAGGTACTTACTATATGGCAGAACACTTTTCATTTCATACTGAGGATTTGAAACTGCTACATGTATAAAACATATGCACTTCTAATAGTTGTTAAAAAAAAGTGTGGGTTGGAAAACAAAATAGAAAATGTCCTGTTTACAATATCTTCAAGGTTATGCTGTCAAGCTGTTAACAGTAGGGGTGTTTTGTATTTTTTTTATTATGCTTTCTTAGGGCAAAAACTTCCTGACTGGCACTTATGACCCTTATTTAAGAAATCTACCTAAAACATTACTCCACTTAACTCTGCGGGTTAACTGGAGAAAGATGGCAGTTACATAACAAATTGCCAGAGGCTGAATCCTGATACAATAATTTGGAGACTGAGTTGTTGCTATTCATTCAACTACTGAGATTCCCACACGTTTTTTGTCAGGTTTTATGAACTTTTGTTTCTGGAATACTAGATGCTTGAGTCTTCCAAATACTTTTATGCATTCATTTATTTTAGATTGGCTGGATTTTTTTATTTTCTGACTCTCTGCAGGTTTGATTGTTGAAAAAGATGGATTCATGTTAAAGAATTTCACTATGGAATTTGTACTAACTGAATCTAGAAACTATGTAGAACGTTGTATACACATTTTTTTCTGACTTGCTATCTTGAGTAGTTGATTTGCTGAAGAAGCAATATAAAATAGTCATTACAAAGACATGCTGATTGCTCACTCCTGTTAAGAGTTTCTTGCATGTGTGTTTTGCTTTTACATCATACAGGTTCACAGAATAAGTCTAGCATATGCCCAAACTCTTCTGAATCGCTTCTTCCTGGAATTTGCAAAGAATCTATAAGTTCAGCTTTAGATTTACTGGAACAGAATCATGAAGGAGGAAAGAACATAGCAGATAGTCTCCTAACGAATTTGTTTATCATCTTCTCTGGAGTTTCTGCTATTTCAAAAGCCTATGAACAGCAAGATGAAGAATGTCAAGAAAACTGTAAGTCTCATTTTCATAAGTTTATTTTAAACATTACTTAATGACTTGTCTTTCAGATGCACAAGCATTCATATGTTTGCCTATCAGAAGAATTAACATTCCTACTTTCATAGGCAAAGGAGACCTTCTGATAGATCTTTCTCTTGTAGTTTTCTCTCTTGATCGTGCTGCTCAGTCCTACAGCATCGGAATTATCTCTGCTTTTGACCAGCTTGTGGTTCTAACCAAGCTCTGGCTTAACAATGTCCAAAAGTGCCCTGGATCTATAAAAGTTGATGAAGAAATAAAACAGGAAGTAAAGAATTTGGGAGGTTATTTACAGTTACTATTGCAGGTAAAGTATATTAAAGAATACATCTCTATGTAGAGAAGTTCTATGCGTTAATGCAATATTTACAACAGACTTGTTAAAAACACTTCAATGTCCAACGTATGCAATGACAAATGGACACACCTAAGGAAGATGAACAGCAAAGCATGCATTTTTGCTGGCTAAACTGATAATTCCATATGCTAGTTCAGAGTAATGCAGATCTTTCCATGCCCAGGCCCTGACAATAGCATAGGTTCTTAAACATAAAAGGGGAAAATAAAATACGCAGTGAAAAAAGCAAATAACTAGTTTAGATTGTGCAGTGCTACTGTTCATAAATTAATAAACCAGTGGCCAGTAAATATTATTCATGGTACAGCCTTGTGAAGAGTAATTTTTTCTTTTAACTGGGTGTAAGTATAATGATACCGCTCTTCTCTGTGGTTGCAAGGTATTGTCTTTTAGCTGTGGTAGATAAGCCAGTGGAAGTAGGAAGATGTAAAGCTGAAAATGCCTCAAGCTATTGCATGCTATGAACTCTTATGTTATAGAAAGCGTGTGTGCTTTGACCAGAGATGATTTCTAGCTTCAGTGGATGATATGCCTTTATTTCTCAGGGGTGTTCTTCAGATATATCCTCAATGGTAACAGAAGCATGGAGCAAAGTAAACCAAACAGTAAAACAAACAATGAAATACATAGGACACTTGGCAGTAGTCACAAGAGCTGGTATTTCCTTTCCTGCAGAAAACAACATTCCTGCAACTAGTCTACAGGTGAAAAAAATGTTTATTAGAAATAGTGATTAGATATAGTAATTTTAATGGTGGCGTCACATTTATTTGCAGTAACTGCTCAGAAGCAAGTTTTTACATATAAGAATTTAATCAACTGAATTAAGTATTTTCAGAGTTTATTTAATACTTCATTTTTATGGTGAAAATGGGTATGTGTAATACCCTTGAATTTTTTTTTTCTTAAACCCCCCCCCACTTTAAATCTCTATAGCTTCCACCTATAAAGAGAAATAAATACTGTGCTTTTAGGATTGTATCTGCACTGAGATTGTACAAGTCTACCTATTTCACTGAAATTCAATACTTATTTCAGTGATCGGTGATTTAAGTACCACATAGAATTTTCAGAAATCTGAAGAAAGTTAGGAAAAAGAGATTAAAGTGCTGAGCCCATGTGGTCCAAGAATGATGTGTGACTGAATAGACCAGCACTGAACAATTTGCTCAAACCAAAATTGTGTTTCTAGCCCACTATGGAAAATCTGTTTTAATTCAAGGCCATATCAATTCCTTTAATCATTGTGTTTTGAACCTTTATTTTAAAAGGACTTTGTACTTGCCATTTACGAGGGAGTAGGCTCAGGGCTGGAGTTTCTCATCGATACTGTACAGGAAAAAGCAAGAATGGTGCAGAAAGAACTCATGAAACAACATCCACAGAATGAGGTGAGATGAAAGTTAAGATTAACTACTACTCTCTCTTAGAGGCACTTGATCATGTCCTTTTATTTTTCATCAATTCTGTCTAGAAAGTTCATAGTAGAAATACAGTTATGATTAGTAACAGAGGTTTGAGATGTGTGGTAAGTAGGAATATTGACTACAATCTTGCAGAATTTTTTAGTGTTTAGCCTTTCACCCATATGTAGACTAAACATTTAAGTGTGTTTTATTTAGAACAATTTCTCTGTGCATTGGAGGGTATTTTGTGTAAAATCTCACAGTGTAACTGTGAAAGAGGAGTAGAACGTGAAAGCTGGCACGAAAGAGCAAGTGGACCTCTTATTCTGTATACTACTGTTAAGTTTGTTCTGTAAAAAGATTGCATATTTAATATGTAAGACTTCATGACCCTGGAAGTTAGTTGTTGTTTTATATTGATAATAGTAATCAACCTCTGCTATTACTACACTCGCTGTTATTGTCCTGAAGATTATTAGAAAGTGTGAAGACTTCACTTTGTCATACATTGTTCTTGCAGTCCTAGTCCCAAACAGAATGCTATCTAAATATTAAAATAGTTCGGTGTTATCTTTTAAGAGCTAGTCTTCTCATGTGCTTAACACTTGGGGTATGCTGAAGCACTTTCATGAATCAGGCACTTTAGAGGGAAATTGGTTGACTAAAGTAGCTATTTAATAGCACAGAAGTCAGAAGTGTCCTGCTTGATTTCGTGTCATTCACAGAAATCACAACTGACCTTCAAATACTTTCCAGGTTGATAAGCAGCAGTGGTATCTTAATTTGAGCAACTTCTTTATCACACTTCATAGGAAAGTTACAGCAAATTATTTGTATTGTATTAATGAATTGTTCCTGTCACCTTCCAAATATATTGTAATATGAAAAGGAATTACATCAATGAGAAGTTTTATCTCTCATAATAAGACCTCACTTTAATTATTACTGTAACTTTAAGAAGAGCTACTCCTACTACCTCATAATAAACAGATGTTTGTCATCGTGACCCCCCCCCCCCCCCCCAGCATTTTAGCAGTTATATTTTATCAAATTGAATAGGGGTTTCTTTTTCAGTATGCTGAAGCCAGAGTTCTTCTAGGGAGGAGTTGCTCTTTCATGAAACAAACATACTATTATTAGTGTGTCTAGTGTATTTTGACACTTAAAGCAGAACAGACCTCATTATATGCTGAATTCAGTAGTGAGTGGTTTGTTTTTTTGCCTGGAGGGGCTTTTTTAAGCTACAGCCTATTATTTTGTGCTCTTATTTTATGTGGGTGACAAACTGTGAGGAAGATGATACTATAGGGAGTTATGCGAAGTAGAGAATAAAGTATAAGGAATAAGCACCCTAGTTGAAAATATTTCTATGACTGTATGAAAATTCCAGTAAGCAAGCTAGAGTACCCCTTAGAAATATGCCACTTTCTAGCGGGTGGGCCATTTTGGCAGAAAGCCCGGCTGAATTCCAAGGAAATACTTTGGAAAGATTGAGATGTTCTTCAGCAAGGTGCTAGGTATATATAGTGTACATGCTTCCTTTCTGTGTTGGGATACATAGGCTTGTTCTGCCACTTTTCTGCTGAAAAAATGTTTTGTACAGACAGCATGCAAGGCCAAAGGTGACAGTTTACCTGTGTCTGAGCAATCCTCTCTTCCGCCTCATGTGTTTTTATTTTTGTTCTTTTTCTTCAAAGTTGAGAGATTTGCACAACTGTGGCCGATAAGAAAATCTCCTTAATGAGTTTGGATATATAAAATACTTATTTCTGAAGAATTCGTTACTACTTAAAAATCTGTAATACATGACCTGGGATAAAAGGTTCAAATCAGTTGGAGAGGAGTGATAAATTGCTTGTCTCAAGGAAAGCAAAAATTTCTTCCTACTCTGGTTTTCACTGTTGTCATTCTTAATCCTACAGATAATAGTGAAACTGTCCAAAATCTTTTATGTTCCTATCTGCTTGCTTAACTCCCAAATGCTTCATGTTTCCAACAAAAGGAATTGAGCAGTCTGCTTTCCGGATAATGCTGTTCATTTGCAGCAGACTCGCATGTATCTGCAGGATTCCTGTCTATGCTTGTCGCTGGTGGAACTAACATGAAGTTGGAGAGAGAACACTAGGGTATTGACTAAGAGATTACCCCTGCTACTCAGCATGACTGCGATACAACAATTACAAGATAACCTTTCTTTAGCGAATACTTAAATTTGCTCATTCAATCCTCCCATATTAAGGGGTCATTTAAAACATTGCGGATATAGTTAACAATGTTTTCTACCAGTTAACATTTTATTTGAAAAATTGCGTGTATGTTGCAGAAAATGTTACTTCTGCTTTTCAGTATTTTTCTCATTAGTATGCCAGTGTTCCTTGTTATCCTTCTAAAATATTAATGTACTTTTTACTTTGTTTTGAATCAAGTGTACAATATAATTAAAAGTTTCTTTGTAGATTCAAAATCAAATAAAGGATAATGTTGTGGCATTAGCCAGATTCCTTGAAAATAACATCTCTTATTGCAGAAAGGTAAGAGAAATGTTTCACAAAATGTGTGCTTTCAGTCTGGGGTTTAGTTTTAAAGGAATTGAAACTACCTTCTGTATATTTACAATTGCATGATAACACTTCCTGTCTCAGTGGTATTCCTGTGATTTGCAACACTAACATTTCTGGCTACTGCATTTCTAATCAAAACTATTTAACTTTAATTCTACTTAAAGTATTTCTGGAGGTACTTGTATCTTATCTTCCTTCTTTTTGTGCTCATTATGTACACTCTAACCACCTGTTTTGTCTTCTTTTAAGTTGAAAGCCTCGAGTTCAGTAATGCTAGTGTAACTGTGTTATAACTGCTGCAATAGTTTATGGCTATAGTCATTGGTATTTTGAATTAAAAGCCAGGATAGATGATTTAATCTGTCTTCTAAGAGCCAAACCTCTTCTGGATTTTACAGTTCCATTTGCCCGCCCCCATCAACAATCTGCACTTCTTTTTGGAGCTGTCTTACATTTTGTGACTTGGCGTCGCTTTCATTTTGTGTTTCAACGTTGGCCTGTTTTATGTGACTGAATCCATAATAGGCATGTTCAATAGTTAATATACTGTGATGCATTTGGTTCTTTTTAAATTGCTCTTTATTAATACAGAAAGAAATAGAATCTCAATTATCAGAAGAAGAATCTCTATATCGGGAAATAAAGAAAAGTATTAACATTGCTGCAAAATATTTGGAATTGGAGCAGTGCCTAGCTGAAGTCTGTCAAATTGTTTCTTCTACATTACAAGGTATTTAGCTGGGTTTTCACCTGTCTTGATAATAACCTGTGGACTACAGGAGACCTGTAAAGCAAGAGAGAGGGAGGGCTGCTTGGTCTCTCTTGCAAAATGCTGCGTTTGATTCTTGCTTTTGTTTTTTATAGGGTCTTATAGAAACACAAGCCCTCTCAGGAGCTTTGCAGAAAAGATTTGTGTCATAGGCGGATATTTTAACAACTATTTCGGTTTATTTGCCTTGTCTTCTACTTCTGCAAACAATCCTATCCAGAACATACCCATGCCTTTTATGAACTTGGATGAATTGGACTCTCTGGTTGATTCCCTTATTATGAATTTTGAACTTGAACAAGGACGGCCATCACTGAAATCTCAAACTCTTTGTAATGAAACTACTGAGACTCGAGGAGGACAGGTTGAAACAGGTGAAGTTGAATTTGCTTGGAAACGGAAGGGGATTCCAAAACACACACACAAACTCCAGTCTTCGCCTCCATTTCCTGCAGAGCTTTCACCAAGTAGGATACAGTGGGTATAAAATGCTATTACGAAGAAATTCAGGGAAACTCTTTCCCTTTACCTGAAGGGGAAGCAAGATATCACAAAAAGCTAAAATATATTGCTAATATTATTGGTAAGCGATACGAAAGTAAACGACATGATTGTATGAGGATAAGTACCCTAAATTCCACAAGAGAAAATGGAATTCCTTAAGGGGCTATTAGACTTTAAAATGTAGTGCCTTTTGTTTTAATAAAAGTCTATTATTACCTAAGTCTATAAGAAATAATTTAATGCAGTATTTAAAAAAAAAAAAAAAAAAAAAAAAAAATCTATTGGAGATAATATGGATGGAGAAACTAAGAACTGTTGGGGAATAACTAGGAAACACAGTAAATGCTTGGTAGGACATTCACATCTCTTCATCTTAAACCTTTGGCTTAGGACTCTTGTGTATCAGTGGAAGGAGATTCCTTTGAAGGGCATTTGTAACATACATTTATGTCACATAGAGTTAGATAAGACGACTCCCTTCCTATCTTAGACACTTTAAAGGTAGATAATGTGGGTACCAATTTTTTTAACATTGTTACTTCACCTCTGCTGCATTATGATCTAGGAGTGCTACTGCAACTTTGAAGTGGTTTTTATGGCTTTATTTTTTTAAAATGTTAAAAGCTTTGTATTTATTTCCATAGGGGAAAACTATGAGAGATGGCAAAAGTACTTTACAACCTTATTTGATGGTTTTGTAAATAACCTTGTTTAGTGGTTTTGTAGCCCATAGAAAAATCTGGGCTTAAAGTATCAATGATGGTGCCCTTCAACTTGATCTGAATTAAGTTCATGTTAAGTGTTGTTGCTAGCAAATTATCTTTTGATTGCTCAAATCACTTTCAGTACTATTCAGAGTGGATTAGAAGCATAGCTCTTCCTAAATAATATATGTCATCCCATGAGGTTGTAGAGAACTTTCCCAATCAACTACTTCCTTGTGCTTTTTACTGTAGTTATCGTTTAACCTCTTACCTTTTAGTCTGCTGGTTGAAGCCAGTGAAAACTAACAGCAAGGATGAAAATTAATTTGAATTTCTATTCTTTAATACTGGGTTCTAGGAGGTCTGGACCTAGCACATTTTACTCGCAACACTGAGAAATTCATAAGCTAAAACCTGAGCTTTTTCCTATATATCAAAGCTTGCAAGCCAGATATAGCTATCATCTTTCCTTCTGAGGGAAGATGCTCAACACCTTGAGAATTTCAGTCTTCAAGAACATGTCAGGGTCTTAGAACTATTGTCTGTGAAAAGACAGTCAATCATCCTTTTCCGTTGAAAACTTTCACACTATAGTTATAATTGATGCTGTTATTCAGCAATTTTGTGCTTTTCTGATTTGGAGGAAACGGGGAAAGGTAATTATGCTGAATCAGTAACCCACATATGTTTTTCTTAACACTAGTACACCTTAATAATTTGTCAAAAAATGTCTTGCAGTGCAGACCTGCCATCAAAAATATTCAACTTTTTTTTTATTGCAGCTAATAATTTCCTTCTCACATGAGGTGCAATGTTGCTTAATCACTTTGCTACAATAAAGGCCTTTACAAGTCTGCTCAAGGGTTAGCAAAGTATATTCAGTTGTTTATGCTTTAAAAGTGAAGAGAAACCTGGTATATTTCTACTGCTGTAAATACATTGTTTTGTATTTGGCTGAAAGTTCTAAAAACAACTGGTTCTTATGAATCATGTATCTAAGCATGAGCATTGTACAGAGTAAAACTAGATCATGTAACTGATCACCAATTTTTTACAACTTTAAGTGTGAGTTTCTTGTCAATTTTCTTCTGTATACTATTGGTTTTGAGACCTTCCTTTCTCACTGAGTACTGCTTCCTTGCTGAAAGTATTGTAGTGTAAAAATCTGAAATATTAGTAAGAAGTGTTTTCTGTAGCTCACAAGTGAGAAAAAAAAAAAGACTGAAGTTTCTTTCCTCTGTTAAGGCGCTTAACAGCACACATTTAGAGGCTGAATACTCATGAACTAATCTACACCTATTAATATCACAATACTCAATCCCTTCCAGTTTCTCTTAATATATATAGTGGTGTTATGTCAAGTCCCCATTGCAAAATTATTCAAGTGTGTTACTGATGTTCTACCCGCCCAGATGATTAATGATGTTTGCTTTTGTTCTTGTATTTAATGAGAAGCATTGCTCAGAAAACATCCTGGTTTTTGGTAGTTCTGTGCATTATGAGAATTTTTTTCTTTTTTTTTTTCTTTCTAAAACTGAAAGACAAGTTCTTCACAAACTTGGAGCTCAAACTGACTTTCAGTTTTTAGCCTTTCTGAAACTCAGGCGAAAGAAACCATGCAAACAAAAGGGTTTATGATAGAGTTTTAACTGAGGTATCGGATAAGCACCCTTAATCGTATCAAATTTTAGCTTTGGCAGGATGAGTGAAAATGTTGCCAACAGCTGCCTGCTGCTTGGTGTTGTGGTTTGTTTTTTTGTCCTGTTCCCCCCCCCCCCCCACCCCCCGCTGACTAACCATTACTAATCAGTCTCTCTTATTCACATTGTTAATACTGTGTTCAAATTTTAGAGAAGTATGTTAACAAAACCTACTTCTTCTAGTGTTTTCTTCAGCTTGGTGCCCTTGTTACAGTTATACATCATTGAAGTATTTCATTCTTATGATATATATGGTGACTATACATCATCAGAGTGAGCTAGTGCTCTCATAACGTATTGCATTAATACATCAACAAGCTTAGCTGAGGCTCTAGTAATCTATTGGTGTAATATACCATAAGGTAAGGTATATTTATAACTGTAGGCTAGTCCATCTATAAATTATGAATGTCAAGGAATTGGGATCATAGCAGGCAGATTTGGGGATGGATAGATTTAAATGGTACATTATTTTATTAGTCTTTCCAAGGAGTTGGAGGTAGGTGTGGGTTAAGCCCAGGTCAGCAGAGGAATTGACATGGCTGAACACAGTATCTGCATCACCTGCATAGGTGATGCACCAGGCATAGTGGTGAAATGAAGTAGATCCTAATATTGCTGAGACAGGGGGCTGTGCAGTATGGTCTAGGTATTTTCACCATCTTGCATTTTTGCAGATCCGACTGTAAAGTTGAGGTCTGGATAGCTTCTGACAGATAGCGGTAATATACAGAAGAATTTTCTTGTGATGCTACCTTTGGAGTTTCCTCTGCACCATAAACTAAAGCAGACACCAAAACAGTGCAATTTAAGTAGAGTTTTTACTTTAGTATGTCACAAAGTTAATTACTTTTGCAGGAATATATAGTGGTGGTGTAAATTTCTCTGATGGGGGAATTGAGATAGGAGTGGGATCACAACCAATATTTATTAAAACACCTTTTATTAACTGTTAATAGAATTAAGATATTTACTTCCAGCAGATAACTGTTCACACAGTACATTCACTTATTCCTTCACGCTTCACTTGCACCCACTCATATAAATCACTGATAGCTACAAGGTTGGAGCAAAAACTGTGAGCTTCTAACTCTGAAGTAGAGGCTCGTGTTGGCTTACCTGTGAGGCTTTGATGTGCTATACCCTTCAGCATGTATGCTGCTTCTCTTTTTGGCTAATGTTTTCTAGTTGCTATTTGTCCATCTGCAGCGTAGGTACCAATAGAGCCCATTCACACACACTTGCATAGATGGGGCTTTTATGGCTCTGGCCGAAGCTTAGTCAACTATAGTAGCTGATGTCATGCTTCTGTTAAGAGCACTAAATTTGGTCTTGAAAGCTTTTCTCTGGGGTTCTCAAACCTACAGTCTTCAGCTCTGTGTCTCTGAAAGAAATATTGAGTGAACGGTCAGGAACATGCGTGGCGGGGAGTGGGAAGTGTTATGAAGAACTGTTTAGAGACCTGCATGGAATGTATTGTTTACTGAAGTTATGATGGCTTTACTTTGTTATATGCATTGATGTAATCTGTAGTTTGTGGGTGGGTGGTTGTTGTGTTTTGGGGTTGTGTGTGTGGTTTTTTTGGTGTGTGGTGTGTTGGGTGTGTGTGGGTTTTTTTTTTTTTTGTCTTGGTTATTTCCTTCAATGTTGTCTCTTATTCCCTCAGGAAAATATTCTTCAGTCAGATTTCAGGTAAAAAGTAATTAGAAATTTATGTACTTGACCTATGGATTTTATTGACTAACATAAAAGAAAAAGAGGGGAGCTTTGTTTTAATTTTAAATATAAAGTGGGGAGGTGTGGTATTCAGACTTCTGCACCCTAGTTTCATTTGAAAATATGAAACTGAGAAAAATATAACTAATGAAATAAATTATCTTCATAATAGAAGTCACTTAAAGAAGTTCATAAGAAATAGGTATTTCTTCAGTTCAATACTTTATTTGAAAAATAGTACTATATTAATAAAAATACATAATGATTCTGAGAGTATTGATCTGCTACTTTACAGCTTTTTACAACTCAGCTTCTAGTTTTATTTATTTAATAGTAGGAAAATAGGACTACACAATTTTAACATCATCCATTACTACACAAGGTAAACTACTGGAAAAAAAAAAAATCACATAAATTAATTTTTGTTGTGGAAACTGGTAAAGCCATGGGAGTCAAACTGACTGTGATTAGGCACTAAACTGTTCATTTTTATCCCTAACCAGGAATAAGAAACATCTTTATTTCAGGTAAAGATAACAGTCCTGGGAGGAAGTGTATCTGCAGAATATGAACACTGGATTACTTGAGAAGCTTTCAAACTATGTTAGCCCATCTTCATTGAGATGTGTTTGTATATGAATGCACTTTTAGAAAAAAGGACATTCTAGCTATGCTTTTTAAGGAACATGGATACGTGTTAGAAATTAAGGCTAAGTAAACTCTTCTAGCACTCACTGACTCATGAGAATACTCTAGATGAAGAAAAACAACAAGCTGCAGTTTAGTAATGGCATCTGCAGGCAGAAGAGGAGACTACATCTGATTCACATCTGCTATTATTTTTGGACAGGAAATTTTCTCTCATTCTTTATATTCTCTAACATACTGTGATTAAATGAGTCCTGTTGTGTTTGTATGTTTTGCATCTTTTCTGATGTTATGGTAAGGTGGGTTTTTGGTTTATATTTTGGGTGGGTTTTTTGGGGTTTTGTTTGTTTTAATTTTTATTATTATTTTAAGACAGCATTTTAATTCCCTTCCTAGCTTTCAGTAGGATCTGAGATTGTTTATGCATTTTCCCAAGGAAGTGCTGTTTGCTTTATTTTGAAGTCCTAATATTTTATTTTTATATATTAAAAAAAAAAAAGCCATCTCTCTTGTTTTCTGCTCTTTTTAGGACTTGAGGTCTGTATATGTAACAAGATTTGGTTAGTCCTGAATTTTTTTCCCTGCCCTCTTGTTTGTTTGTTCTTGTTGTCTTAGTATGTTTATGTTCATGATAGTATTGGTTTCTAGAACAGGAGATGATGTATATAATCTAATCAACATTCATATAACGTGATTGTTGCAGTGAAAACAGGACAAACCTGAAAAAGAGGTCTCCTGAGCTAACATTTCATCAACAGCGAGCACCATAGACAACATAAAAAAAAAATTATTTCAGGTATTTTTCAATCTGAGTTAATTTTGAATACCTCTATTAATTAAAGTAAGTCTAAGCAAATTGTAATCAGAAAGATGTATGAATAGTTGAGGGAAAAGAAGAAAAGTATCAGAAAAAACTTGTGGTAGTCATCTGTAATTAAAAACCAAAATAAAACAAACAAAACCCAAAACCAAACCACAAACAAAAAAAACCAAACTACCCCCCTGCCATTCATATGTGGTTAGCTACTCGATGTCTTTCATGCAGATTCCTTAAGCCTATTACTTGATTAATCTTTACACAACTCTAGCTTAATAACAAATACTTCACTTACGTTGGTATATCCTATTGTCTGAATAGTTCAGTGTTTTTCTCATATAGGTACATATAGCATATAGACAAATTTCAAAGTTTAAAAAACCCCAAACAAACAAATTAACCATGACTACCTTGCCATATGTTATTTAAAATATTTAAAAGTCTGGATTTGTTCAAATGTTATTTGCAGTGATTTAAATAAATGTCAAACTACAAGTTTAAGTGCATTTTAACTGGTACAATACTGGTTTTGGTCTCACAGCCTACCTAACATTTTGTATTATATATTGGTATAAAACCCTCTTTTACTGAATTATGTTAAGATGATATGTGTGTTAATTATCTATGGTCAAAAATTACATCGCACTAATGCATTTCTACCTCTCCCCCTAGTGTCCAAGTGATGGTATTGATAAAGAGATTGTTTATCTTGGAAAAATGAGAAGCTATGTTACATACTGACATATTTGCACAAAATCTGGCACTCAGACATGAAGGTATATATGTAGCTAGACAGATATGTATATACATATGCCAGAACCAGTCATAGATATGAAGTAAAACTTATTTCCCGAAAGCTGAAGAATAATTTTTACTACTGTGACCTCCTGAAAAGGAAACGGGATGGCTAATGTTCTGTACATCTTTGCTGTGGTGATACTTTTGTTATACCGTTGTGTCAGTAAGTTTGGCTGTGTTCTAAGGATTTGTTCAGGCCTTGGTATTGAGTTTTTAAAAAATCTTTTGAATTTTTGCTTTGAACATGTGTATTCATTCATGTGAACACTTTTCCAGTTTTCTATTAAAGTCTACTGCTTTATTTTTGACTGTATGTTTCCTCCTCATCCCCAGTTCTGGGAACCTGTTGTGCCCTATTTAGACTGTAAACTACCTGTACTAGAACAACCTGGTTTTAGTAAGCTCTGCAATGGAAGTCTGATCCTCTGCTAAGACTATGTGCCACTACAGTAGCTCTTATCATAGCGTGTTCCATTGAGTTTATTGGTGGCTATGGGGAATTTGAGTGTGTTTCTCTGTATAGCAAAATACTAATGCTGGCATTCTTCAGGCATTTAACATCACAAAACACAGTTCTGGGATGGAATTCAGAATTGTATTCATGAAACGTAAAATATAAAAGTAATGATACAACATTTTTAAGAATTGAGCTCTTCCATATTTTTATTTGCTTTAATCACAGAACCTTTAAATGCACTATTGGATTTTCTATAAGTGTAAAATGAAAATTTTATTGCTTAAAAAATGAATGCATAATGACAACTAAGTGTAGTTTTTTTTATGAGGCATCAACTATCGAAGATGATCAACATACATGGGAGAGGGAAAGAAAATATAAATCAACTTCCGAAGCACCAAACTGAATCTGAAATTCTCTACTGGTAGTTTGAATCATAACTTTACTATCCATATATGGTTACGTATACACAGAGACAAAACCCCTAAGGTGAAATGATAAAATATGAAGTTGAAATGTCTAAATCAAATGATATTTAATGTCAGATCCTTTACTTAAAAAGTAAATTGTCCTATAGTTTAATTCTGGAGTATGCTGAAAGTAGGTGTCCTAAATGCTTTTTTAAAAGAACACTTGATCACAAGGGACTTACCCTTCTGACATTGTCAAGTGTGGAATAAAACAAATGCTGGTTTTGAACTCCTGAGCCATCTTCAACAGTAGATGCAAAGTTGATAAATAGGACTCAGTTCTTTGGTCTTCTGGTTTGCTCCTCCCCTCTGCCCTCACAAAGAAATTCTTTTGGTTCTGCTTCTTACCCCTAAAATACCAAACTATATCCTTAAAAGCATTTGTTTAAATGTTTGATTAATGAAGATAAAATTAGAAAAGCTTACATCAGTGTGAACTTAGCTGGCCTTCAGTTCTTGTTTGATTACGACCAGTAATGTGCAAGTTTCATCTCATAAACTTAAATCTTTCTACAAGATGATTAATCAAGTTGTGAAGTGTGTGTATAGTATATATAAACTTTTTATACTATATATATATACACCCCACCCAGAGTATATAACACACAGTCCAAAAGGAAGTATGCAAAGGTGTTCCTTTGTACTCCTCATCCTGCTGTACAATAGTGTATTAGTTGTTCTAATTTTGCTGGTTATCAGGAGAGTGAATCCAGACTGCATGTAAAAACGCTCAGTGTGCTGTTTGGTAGCACTGTGAGGTTTGTATGTAGCAAAAGAGTGATAAGCAATGGACTAATGCAATGAGGGTATCAGATAATTTCCTGTTTGCATAAAACTTTTGTAAATATATCTCCAAATAGTCACCTTGGCCAGCTGTGGCTAACACTATGGGGTTGAACCCATGCTGTTCCTCTACTGCTGCTATCATTAGAGGGTTACTGACTTCTGGGGTTGCCCCAGAGAGACTGCAGGGTGTTGGCTCTAGCTTCATGCCGTCTGGGGGATCCGTATAGAGTGCTCTTGACATAGCTTTTGTTAGACTGTGGACCCCTAAAATACTCCAGCAGCAAGAGCCCTTGCTGGTGTTCTCCTGTGTTGGTGTGCTGCTATGTCCCATGACTATTTCAGGAGATAGCTGGGACACCTCCCTGCTTAGTTCTACTGTAAAATTAAATAAAATCTCCTACTGCCAGGGCTGATTCAGTAATCCTCTATCCAAAACAATTTGCTACTTATTAACACTTCTATCATGATTCTCTTAGCTGCTTTAATTCTGCCACTTGCTAGAACCAGTCCCTGAACAGCATTCTCAGAAAAAGATGGATGGTAACAAAAATTTCTAGACTTTTATAGTTTTGCATTTTTTCTCTTAGTTTAGAAAAGTTCTGCTGGCTATACCACATTTCCTGAAAAGAGTAGTTTTAAGAAGATGGATATTTGATGTGGTGATTTTTTTTTTTCTTTCCCCTCTGGTAAGGTGGTGGAAAAGCTTGTTCAAATATTAAGCCATTTATTAGAGGACTGTTTACTAGAAGATTGTATCAGCTGTTTGTATTCCATGTCGCAGTAATTTACTTCAGCAGTTCGTAGTATTCCTGTTGCAACCACTAGATGGAAGTGTTCCACAAGGGAGTATCCGTTATGAGCCCTTTCGGCAGCATCTCCAAACCAGGCGTGGAAGGAAGTCATCACCACCTAAAAGTTAATACTCGTACCATATTCGTAAAAAACTAGTTTTTATGGAAAAAATTCGTTTGTTTGGGGGTTTATATAGTTTATAGGATAACTTTTCTGTTATATATTCTCTTAAGTAATTATATGGCAGCTGTAGTATAGCTGTAATGATGAAGATAGCTGTTATTATATGCAAAATTATGTACTAACCTAGACTTATTTTTCACATTGTTACTTTAGCATTTTCAGTGTATTAAAGTTACTATTAAAAAAAAGCATGTAATTTTGCTTGTGCAAAATAGAGTTCAATAACTTATTTTTATCAATATTACAACTATATTTCTAAAATAGTGGGCCTAACTATATAATCCATCTCAAGGAATAACTTTTCCTGTGATGTGTTCACGTGAATAGCTCAGAAAAACCAATTTTATTAGCTGAGATTTACTATTGGAAAATGTAAAGCTAGGAGAGATGATGGCCCAGTGAAGCAAATCTTATGCCTGTTTAACTTCATTCTTCAGCCACTTCAAATCACCAAAATGCTTACAAATAAACTAATGTTTTGCTGCACAGGGGCTTGGATGGCTCCTTATTCCTCCTTATTTCTCGCACAAGTTACATCGTGGGTTGAAGATGAAATTCAGAATGGAACTTGGAAATTCTGGTGTTTCCTGTTGTAACTGGTAGGTAAGAAATAGCTTACCATCTTCTTTTGTTTTTTAACAGGTTAACTTTGTAAATATGTTCTAGTGGTGGAACTGAGGTGGTTTAAGGTTTATATTTGCACTGAATAAGAGAGAAGTATTATTAGGAAAACCCGTCAATGTCTTCAGAGAAGCTCAATACTCAAGAATTATTTATTTAGTAACTTTTTTTGTTCCCTGTTTAAAATAATGCCTGGTGTTTGTTCGCATGCCTTACATCATAATTTCAAGCTGTATCTAAATGTCTAAGAAGATCTGAGATAAACTATACTTGTCTGTCTTCAGCCTTGGCTATGCTTCTTGCGAAAGTGAGGCTATAAATCAGATAGTGAGGTAGCAAGGGGGAGAATTTTTTTTTTGAGAGAGAGATTCCTTGTTTAATGAGCAATCTGCATTTACTCACAATCCCGCTCCTCCAATAAAAGCATAAAAATGGGCATGAAGCAATCCAACTTGTCAATTATTGTGCTTACAAAAACTTAGATCACAGGTTTAAAAACTATTTTATTAACTGTGTCTTGGTGGCATGGGATTCTTCCAGAATTTTTTGTCTGCATTTTAGTGGCATTACAATGGAATAAAGGAGTTAACAAAACCGATGAGTAGATGGGAAATGAAACCAAGAGTAAAAAAAAAAAAACCAAAACAAAACACCAAAAAACCCCACCCCAAACCAAAAAAAAAAACCCCAAACACAAACTTAAAAAAAAATCCTTTTTTTCAGCTAATGAGCAATATTAAATATTATGCATCTTGCAAACAAATCAGTGAGATCAGTATGGGATATATCTCCTGATGTATATATTAATTCTTGCACTTAAAGTTGGGCGTTGTTTTGAGGGTTTTTTGTTTGTTTTTAGAAAGCCAGAAGTAGATGCATTTCTTGATAGATATAATGTAAAGAGAGGATTTCTCTTTGCAGAGTACTAATGTACTTGGATCATAATAGCTGCGGCTTGACCTCTCCAACTTCTGGTGCTATTGAGTCATCATAAAACTGTCTCCTGTTCTGCTGTGGCTGGAATTGCATGAATATCTACAGTGTTTCTCATCTAGTAGGTCTCAAAGTGCTTTGCAAAGGTGAGAAACTATTTCTCATTCAACAGATGGTGGGAGAAAGTATTCAAGTCGATTAGATGGTTCCCCTCAGCTGCAAAGCAAATCAGTGGTCTAATATATTTATGAACAGCTCTTATTGAAGAAATAGATTCTTAACTTCAGGAGGATCTGCTTAGCTGAGATGGTATTTTTTAGGGAGTAGCCTATGTATAAGTTGTTGCAAGAGTTTAACTATTCACTTTGTACACACTTTGCATGGATGCAGTTATAACACCGTAAAGGAACTTATCGTTAACTACAAAGCAGCTGTAGACAACCTCCTTGTATATAGTAATAGCTGAAGTAGGCTTTATTACTTGAACTTAGGAGCACTGCGTGTAGGTGAGCCCTGCTGTTTTGCTTGCCTGTGCTTTTCAATACTGATGTTAGATGAACACGTGCGGCTGTTCTTACAGCACCTAGAACCCCAGTGGAACCTGCTTTTTAGTCTGTCAGTTTAATGGCCCTTTTCACTGTGCTTGAGACTAGACTTCCATCCTATTAGTTTACAGCAGTGGTCTAGGAAAGATGAGACTTCAGTAAGACATGCAATACATAAACCACGTTTATGACGTTGCACTGGCAACACTCTATTGGTAGGCTGTGATGTCCAGAGAATAAAGATCGTTCTCTGCTATGTGCTTTCACCAAGTGATGCTGTGTCCTGAGAGGGCATTTACCAGCATTCTCTGCACAGAGAAGTAAAGACACCAGTGACCTGTTCTTCACATATTCAGAGGTGCAAAACAATAGTTGGCTTTTCTCCTGATTTCTCAGATAACTAGAGCTTTCAGAGAAAAACAAAATTCTAAACATGGAAGAAGAAATCCTTGAAAGAATTTGTTGTTCGTAGTATCTAAAAAAGTTGTTTTGTAACCACTATTGAAAATCATCACAGTATTTTGGAAACATCAAACATTGCATACAAGCAGTTAAACCTAAAAATAGGTTCTTGTGGCTGGTACATTTAAGTTAACTTAAATCGGGAAGTCCCTTTGAGGCTAAAGGCATAACGCGACTCTGAAATATTTCTCTACCTTGACTAGGTGTTAGAATGTGGAGGAAGCATGTGTCGAATAAGATTATTTTCTTTTTGCAGTCTGTTGTGGTTTAATGCCAGCCAGCAACTAAGCATAACACAGCCGTTCGCTCACTCCCCCTTGGTGTGATGGGGGAGAGAATCGGAAGGGTAGAAGTGAGAAAACTCTTTGGTCAGTTGGGGTCAGCTGTCCCAGCTGTGTCCCCTCCCAGCTTCTTGTGCACACCCAGCCTACTTGCTGGTGGGGTGGGGTGAGAAGCAGAAAAGGCCTTGACTCTGTGTAAGCCCTGCTCAGCAGTAATGGAAACATCCCTGTATTATCAACACTGTTTCCAGCACAAATCCAAAACATAGCCCCATAGTAGCTACTATGAAGAAAATTAACTCTATCCCAGCCAAAACCAGCACACAGTCACTTTTTCTGATTGTAACATTTGAGTGTTTGTTTTCATAAATTAGGAGCTGTGTGCATTTCTTTTGACAGCTTATCAATGCTCTTTTTATGATCAAATGAGGTCAATAAAGGCCCTATTCACGTAGAATAGTGGTTTATGACTGAGTTACTAGATTCCTGTTAGATTCTTCTAAACCTGGTATGTAATGGATTTCCATGCTAGTATGTTTTCTTTATAAATAAAGAGTAAGCACATTCTTATGTGTGTGCACATCTGATCTGTTTTCTATTACTTCTGTACTTTTAAATGTCACAATATTCAGAGCACATTGGTATATTTCATCTTCATGAGATGCAGACCTCTAGGTTGATGCTGTCTGTAGTTTCTTAGCCTGTGCTTTGTCTGCTGGAAGCAATTTTTTTTCCCTTCAGTTCTTGTTTATTTTTACACGAGAAATATATAGACATTTCTATTTTAGTGTAAATGCAAAATCAGATTGTAAAAGTAGTTTGAAGAGGGTGAAGCTTTTTTAGTTTGCCACTGCAGAGACTGCATCAGGAATTTGCTTAGGTTAAGATATTTGCTGTTATTTAGATTGTATAAATGCTCACTGTTTGGTAGGCATTTTCCAAATGTAGATGAAATCTCTGTTCCAAAGAGTTTAGAGCTGAAAACAAGTGTGTGTGGGGGGAAAAATTTGGAAGTTATAGCAGGGCCTGAGAATCAAAATTCCTTTACAATTATACAGGTAGATTTTTTTACATTACACTATTGTTCCTAGAAATGCCACCTGGAAGAACAGTGAGTTGTACCTGTTTTGAAGGGAGGTCAAGGAAGGAAGGAAAAAAACCCCACCTCCTTAAATCTCCAATATGATGAAGGTGACCAAAAGGTAGGAAGGTAATGCATGTTAAAATGAATAGTAGTTGTGTTGTACTTACCAAGTTTTTCATAGGGTTAGAAAAGTAGTTACAAATACCATATCACTTACAAGATTTGACTCTAAATTCAGAATTTCCCCAGCATGTTTACTGTGTCCATTCTGCAATGCCAATGTATATAGCATAGTCATCTCTTTGTCAAAATAATTTTAATAATAAGCACAAAAGTAGGTCATGTGATATACAGAATATGTATTACATGAACAGCACATAGGATCTCTCAGAATTTTATCCTGGTAAAAAAAGAGATTTAAGACTAGCATGAAAGACCTCTCTTGACACTTTGATGGTTGACACCATCCTATTAAATAAAGGAAGAATTCAGAAGTTAAGCGTATTACTTGTGGTAATTGTGGGCTACTGCTTCCTTGAATGAGTAGTATAAATTTTGCTGTTTGATGTTCTGTGCTGTTGCACAGTAAGTATGCTAGGTTCTTTCTTTTGCTTGTGTATCAACTAGAAAACTGTTGATGCTGTTTAAATAATAGCAGTTCTCAGCAAATACATATGTTTTGAAGCCCTGTAAGTTACATGCATTTGTAATATGGTCTTTGGAAAATACCTGTGCTGTTCTCTGGTAATTAGTAAAATTTCACAATGTCACAACAGGCATCTAGCTCTTGTAAACCTATACTGCTATTAAAATACACAACTTTTATAAAAAGGTTGAATGTGATTCTTCAATGACATGACAGCTGCACAAATAAGGAAGCTGTTAAAGTGGTGTACGATATTGGAAGATTTTCCAAACCCTGCCGTGTTCTTTGGGTGCGCAGATACCACTAGATAGTAAAGGGATTCCGGTTTCTAAATCTGTTTGGCTATTCTGAAAACCTCCTTCCAAGCTTTAAACTGACATTGCAAAGAGATAGACAAAGTGTACTTAATCCTTCCAAGTGGTAGCTTTAAGTAACCAGGCTTCTGATTGAGTGCTTTCTTTGATGCCTAGTTGCGCTTAAAGCTTCTGGCCTGTCAACACCGGACTGAATTCTGTGTAACGGAGAGCACTGGGGGCCAGAAATTCATATATCTCCACTCCTTGTTCTAAGAGATCTCACTCAGTCAGGCTCGCCTTCTAAAATCTATGGAAAGGTTGTTTCTACGTTATCCTTTAACATATTGTGGATCTTGCAACGGGTAGGAATATTTTTCTTTGTTCTGCTTTTAATTCATTGATGTTATATTCTCTGAAACTGCAACTTTGTTTTGGTGTGGACAGACCTGGGGTCAACAAAAGCAGTAATTGTAAAATGCAATAATGACTAGAAAATTAGTGAACAGGCAAACAAATTACAGAACTGCCTACTCAGTTGTTCTAGTGAACAAATATTACTGCAACTTATGTACTGAACAAATTAGACTACTCCTTCAAAACCTGCAAAATTTGCACATCCAGATGAGCTGGTGATGCATGCAAATAGTGGTCATTGGTATCCCTTCAGCCCTTTGCTCAGAATAAAACTCAAATTCATGGTAGCTTTAATGTCAATGGGAAGTACACTTATTAAAGCAAATTTTTAAAATAATAGGAAATCTACCATCAACTAGAACAAAACTAATTATGTTTCAGTTAGTAGACGTGTAGATGTGGCGCTTAGGGACATGGTTTAGTGGTGGACTTAGCAGTGCTAGGTTAACAGTTGGACTCGAACTTAAAAGTCTCTTCCAACCTAAATGATTCTATGATTCTGATTTGGTGCATTCTGTGTATTTGTGTGTTCTGTCATTTTTAATGTAATTCTAGTTTTAATTTTTTTCACATAATGAGAACTATATTTAAAGAGCTTCTTTTTAAATGATAGGGTAAAAACTATTTATATTCTAGGTTGTCTTGAAGATACAGACCTATCTGCCTACTGTTGACCTTAAGCTCACTAAAATTAGCATCTATGGCACAACTTAGAGAAAGCAGAAGGGAAATGCTTTCTTTTTCTTTAAAATTACACACCAAAAGTCAAGTGAAATTTTGAACACTTTTGGAAAGGAAGGCCTGTAGGTATTTCAATTGTTGTTTGATTTTTTTTTTTTAAATGCAAATATAATAGAGATTTTTTTTTTTAATAAAGTAAATAATACACTGTTCCTCTGACATTTTTTCAGATGAGCAATTTTTCAGGAGGATTACAAGGCTGAGTAGTCAGTTTTTGAGAGGTGGAGTATAGTTTAGTTGGTGGGCCTGCTGTGATTGGAATTGATTAATGGGTGTTGTGATAAGCATAGAAACAGATCAGTGGCAGCTTATCCTGCTTTCAGCTGTCACAGCTGTGCCTCTTCACTCTTCTTCTAGCCCTATCACACTCCCTGGCAGCCTTTAAAGTACCTCCTTCCCTGTGGAATTTCTGCAAATCATTTATTCTAAATGCCAAGATACCATAGAAGCAGCTGTTTCTGAGAAAATTTGTTCAGGCTTACATATTTGTTGTGATGAAGAATATTACGTTAGAGAATCCTTTCCTACTGCACTAGGAAGCACGCTGTGCTATACCCTGAAGAGAGGGTTAAACGATGGTTCTGATGGGCAGGTGCACTCCTTAGGCAAGAACTTTCAACCCTGGCTTGCACAGTGACACAGTTTGCAAAACTGCTGGTTAAGTGATATCCCTGTTTCTGCTTGACAGGTGCAATAAATAATCACTGATTGTTAATTTTGTTGCTAATGGCTTGATAGAAGCAATGCTACAATGTGTTTAAAATCCTGGTAGCTGCTATTTTTGTTGTAATGTTCAGTAGATTTTATAGACATTTATAAATGCAAGTTTTAGAAGTTCTGAATATGTTTGGAAAATATTTCCCTGGTTTCCTTATTGGGAACTGTGATCTCCAGTGGGATCACACACATGGCTAGGTAGCTTCACAGGAATCATGCAGTTTTAACAGAAAACTTAGAGGTATGTGGATTTTATACAAAACAAGGGCTGGATCCAAACTTTGTATGTAACTTCATGGATTTGAGGAGGATTGCCTAGTAATGAAGTGGTTTGCAGGACATGAGACTTAATGTTCTGCAAGATCTCTCCTATTAGTTACAAAAATATTTTGTTCATTTTATTGGAAACTGAATGAGCCTAGAACATGAAAATAATTGTACTACTCTTTCTGGACATTTTGTAGATTATAATATTTAGGTGGTGAACAGTCTTTTTATGAAATCTTTGGGTGTGATGTAAATCATTGTTGGATTTGTAGGCTTTAAGTGCCTGAGGCGGCTGTATAAGCATTATCAATAAATATTAAGAAAAAAATTTGAGCAAACTCAGGCAAATTAAAGCTAAACTTAAAAGCAAATGATGCACACAGAATGTCTCACCTCTGGCTAAATCTGCAGGTTGTCTAACTGATCCACTAAGATAGTACTCAGTTTATCTGCTGTGGCAGTCTGAACAAGAATAAGTCTAGACAATTTGGGAAAATAAATACTTACAATCAAAATGAAGATTTGTTAAGTTTCTATTATACGTGCACGTACAGTTCCTGTGTTGATTATTTAGAGTCAACTAAGTCATATTAGTGGAAAACTACTTCTCAGAGCTTTTTAAAAAAATTAAAAATCTCTCTCTCTCTTCCCCTTATAAAATATATATTACTGAGAGGAACATATCTAAGAACCTTTTTTGTTTTAAAATCATGCTATTTATTTATTCTGTAATTATATTGCATGTCAGCTATATCTTGTAATGTCTTCTGTCATACAAAAGCAAACAAAGTCATGTTACATTAATGACTTGTCTGAGATCATGTGACTGCCTGCCTATAATTCCATGCTCCTTTGCTATAGAAAAAACATGACCCTGAATCTTAAACAGCTTTTGAATAAAGGCACCTACAATTATGATATGGTAAAAAAGTTCGTAGTGTTTATGACTTACTTATTTCAGTTTTCTTCATTTAGTGGTTTTAGCTTCAATTTTCATTTGCATGTTATGCAATTTAAAAAAAAATTGCTATACTGAAAGCCCTACTTTTTTCAGAATGTTAAAATAATATTAAAATAGTGGACAAATAACACCTATAAACTTGTACCTGTGCTTACCCAACTTAGAATAAGACTTTCTTTTTGGTACAGTATTTTAGTTATTTGAATTCAGTACAATTTAGAAATGTCCTGTTTGTATATTATCTAGTGCTGTGTCAAACGAAAATTTTTAAGTGAGAACTGATCAAAAGGAAAGAGTAAATGTGATTAAATTGTTGTTCACGTGAAGTGTGGTGGCTGAGTTTGCCACATGTTGATCTGCTACAGGGAGACTTGTTCTTTGGGGATCCAGCCTGCACTTTTGTCCTTCCTGTGATTTCTTATTTCAAGCTTGATAGAGAAAGCATCCACTGTTGTATCATTTCCTTCAGTGCTAACAGCTTTTATTCTCTTCAACAAGTGTTTACAGAAAAGTGTTGATGCTTATTAATCTGTTTCTTGTCTTACAAATGTGCTTATGCATGATTTGTGGTAAAATTGGCATTTCTGACAGCTCTCAATGTAATCTGCATAGCACAACAAGATTGTTACATTGAACAGATGTGGTTTGGAGTTGTTATTCTTTGTAATTACCATCATTAAGTGAAAGCATGTGTCAATCAACTTTGTACTTTAAACACACCAATCATTTGCAAGACACATGCATCTGCATTTCAAATATAGATATAAAATATTTTGTTTTGAAATTCATTTCTGTTGTTTCTATTTAATACAATACTCCATGAAACACATGATGACCAAAGATGTCAAAGCAACAGATCATCAAGTTATGAAAGTCTTTACTGGGGGATCATTTAGATACTTTTTTTTTTTTAGTAAAAATAGACTCATCCTCCTTTTCTGATGTAAAAGGAAGGCATTTAGGTTTAATTTCACAAATTTCCAAAGTTGCTATGCTCCCTTGATCTTGGATTATGACTTTCTTATTTGAGGGAAGGAGGTTCTGTGGGCAAGACCCTCACTTTTAGGATGACATTTAGTGTGACTACTTGGGGGCAAAAAAGAATCTGCATCAGTAAACTGACATACTGCCTTTTTAAGAATTAATGTTTGGGTCATTAATGTTGCTAGGATACCTTTTAGGGTCAAAAATGTTCACACTGGTAATACACAGGATTAGATCAGGGAATTATATTTTGAGTGGAGTTGAAAACAAAGGTATCTTAGACTGATTGCACAACAAATGACAGTAGAAATCTGACTGAAGCACACAAAAGCAAGGACGTTTGGAGCTGACATTTGTTTTCTCCTTGTTTCCTTGTATATTGACTTCAGTTATTTGTGTTAGAGACAGTAGAGATGATGGCACATATGTATTGGGTTTTTTTTGTGTGTGTGTGTGTGGTTTGTTTTTTTTTTCCCCACCCTGTGCTGCGACATTTCTTCTCAGTGACAAATAAGATTAACTTGTATATAAGCCAGTAAGTGTAGCTCATCGTGGTGAGGTGGAACGACGCTCAATCTTTGAGGGTATTTTAGTCTATACCTTTACAATGAAAGTGGTTGTTCTGTGAGATAGATATAGATATATGTGTGTATATATTTTTTTACTATCTTCCCCCTCAATTATGAAGAAAAACATTTTTACCCTTCAATTGCCCCAGAATGGATTCTTCTGGAACTTTCCCTGCTATCTTAAAGATGATTCTGGTATCCTGTATGTGGGGTGTGACTTGTATTTGCCTTACTTACAAATAAAGCATTGCATAATTATCCTTTGGTATCTTTCACAAAAGTGTATTGTTTAAATCCTGCTGGAGGCACTTAGGATTTCATATGGATGTTGATTATTTGTTAGACCCTAATCATCTGATTCTTACTGAGTCTTCTGCTAGAAGTACTGAAATAGAAATTGAGAAAGTCTATCTGGAATTTAGAAGCCAGATAAAGCTACATCTGAAGAATAAATGACAGAGAACTAGGAAATAAGTTTTATTTTCAAGGAATAGTGAAGAAAAAAATATGTTTGCAGTCCAAGTCTAGTGCCATATACAGAACCAGAAAAAACATGGAAATGACAGGGGGCATTGCAGTACAGTCTGACAGATACTGAAATGTCTGTTATAATCCAAGCACTTTGTTACAGAAGAAGCTTTGTGAAAGTAATTTACAAGTTATCTGGTAGCTGTGTAAAACCAATCACTGGGACACATGAAAAACAGGTTTGCGCATTGATTAGTACGTAAATGGTCCTCGATAATTTTGAGGTCCTTTTGTGGAGGAATGGTGTTTGGTAACTCTCTTTGCCTTTAGTTTCTCCAGCTGTTAATGGGGATAATACTTGGTCACTTGGAGTTTATAACCATGCTTGCAAAGCAGTTTAGAAGCGTTAAAATTCACACAAATGCGTATCTCTATCTGGGGCAGAGGAAACCTTAGCAGCCTTAGTGACTTCTTTGGATAATTGTCTGTTATACTTTTGCAGACTTCCAGTTGCACTATGTGGAAGTAGCTAGGCTTCCATTGGAGCAAAGTGCTGTGAAGAAGATTCCCTCATACATCTTTAATTTAATGTAATTTTATTCAAAATAAGGAATTGAACTGTTGTATAGGTTGGAGCTGAGAGTCCTTTCATCTCTTTAAGAGCTGGTTGTGTTACTTATGCTAGTAACACAAGTGTTGATCTATGATGTAAAATGTATCACTGCAGTTGATGGAAAGTAGGCTCCAGAACAACTAAAGCATCTCGGTGTGATCTAAATGTATGAATTTTAAGCCTTGCCTGTGGGGTGCCAAAAAGTGCCTCTAGTAAACCCAACTATAAACAGACATTTGAGGTGACAAGGCAGCTTGAAACAATGGTGTGCTAACCATATCACTTCCTTGCATGATGATGGCTGTAGAAACTAGCATGTCTTGATTTTATTTATCCCTGCCCCTGATCCCCTGGGCTAGCAAAATTCAGGATAGATATTTGGACATTTCTGACCTGAATGCACTTTCAGCTTCTTCAAGAATAAGATATGAATAATGACAAATTCCCATTTTCATCAGCATAACGAGTTTTACACGAAGTACCATATGAATGGCAATTACCTATTACTACATTTTCACATATTATCCTGCTAAAAGAAAACTTGATTTCAATTGGAAAGTGTTCATTTCTGGTGCTTTTTCTTGCTCTTAGAAGTCCTCATAGCACATCTTTGTTGAAGATTGTGATACATATGCTTTTATGTTTTGTTGAATGTTTTATTTTAAATATTTTAGAACATCTGCTTACTATTCAGTAAAGAAATGTAGGACTGAACTCTGCAATTCATAGTATATAACAGACATAGTCTGCTTCTGTGGTGAAACCCCAACATCTATCTATATTTCCTGCAGGCACACCTATTTAGCATGTTGTTATTTTAACAGTTGGACTTTCCAAGAAACGCAGTATTTGGCATCTCTGCTGTCAGATACTAGCTTTATTTTAGTTGTTCTAGCATGCAATACTTTCCATTACCTGAAATGTAAGGAAATATTACATAGAGGTAATGAAAATGATACTTAGCTTTAAACAGTGGCACATACATTTTTATAGATTTGATTTTATTTTGGCAGTTTACTTAGAATTCAAAGATCAGTTTAGTTTTTTTTATACTCTGCTTTAGAACATGATGTTTTGTTTCTCGAAGTTTGGGACCTTCCAGTTATTTACATGTATAAAATGGACAATTGTTTGAACAAAACCTTTGCTCATAAAGATGACATTTTCAAAGGAATGATGGCAGAAACGAGAGAGGAAAACAAACTGAATTGCATGCTACATGGCAGTGGAGCAGATATTTTATTCAGTACATCTAATTTTTAAAAAAATCTTTTTTATTTAGAATCATAGAATCGTTTAGGTTGGAAGAGACCTTTAAGATCATTGAGTCCAACCGTTAACCTATCACTGCCAAGTCCACCACTAAACCATGTCCCTAAGTGCCACATCTACATGGCTTTTAATATCTTCAGGGATGGTGCCTCAACCACTTCCCTGGGCAGCCTGTTCCAGTGCTTGACAGCCCTTTCGGTGAAGAAATCTAAACCTCCTCTGGCGCAATTTGAGGCCATTTCCTCTTGTTCTATTGCCTGTTACTTGGGAGAAGAGATTTTAGGGAGGCTGTACTATTGTTCAGCTGGGAGAAGTTTGTAGCTTTCTTAAGTGGCTGAAATGAAATATTTAAGTACATATGAAAAGAGAGGTAGATTCCTGGCCTTTTGACCACTGAGTTCCTCTGAAGTAGAAGCTACATTATGAAGAAACTTTTTCTCCAGATGTTCCCAAAATTATTGTTATTTACAACAAGTTGAAGGCATATTTTTTAAAAAGTTTTGCTTTGGTTTCATAAGAAACACTGCACTATGAAGCTATAGTGAACAAAAATTTCTATATCCTTGTATCAACCCTAAGTGCTTACAATTTGGAAAAATAGCTATCATTAACATCTGATTTTTGAGAATTTAGAACTCGGGAGAATTAAGAATGAAGAAAGGTTTCATATCTTCTCATGGAGTTTATATATCATTCTAAGTTGATGCCTTATAGTGAAGTTTGTAATTTTATGTACTAATTCCTTCTTTCCCCTTCTCTGATATTACTTAAATGGAGAAAGGCAACTGAAAACATCCTTGGTTTTGTTTTAAGTTAAATATCAGAGTAATTTCTCATACTCTACCTTAATTAGAAGTGATGAAAAAAAATTCTTTAGCCAGGGACTTCTTATTTTATCATATATCTTATTTTATCATATAGCATGGAAATTACTGAGATTATTTGCTTTGGAACTGGCAGCAAAAGAGAACATAAAGTCATATCACTTTAACTTATTTTCAATACATAAAATTAAGAGGTTGAAAGAGTAATTTAATTTACTCCTATCTGCTGAAGCTATACAGGCTTAGAAGTCAAAGGCATAGAAGAAAACGTTGTTTGTAAAGATATTTCACTGTTCCTCATGTGCTCAGAGATAGGCTTTTGCAATCAGAGTCAATGGTATTAGTTTCTCTTATACATATTTTATTTATTTTACTTTTTAATGTAGAACCATAAACAAATTTAGGAGTAACTATTTAGGGATGTTGTATATCCCTAAAATGGGATGCGTGTGAAATCTGGAACAGGCATATGTTGTGTTGAGAATAGTATATTTCTTGTAAAAATCAACATAGGGCATTTTCTCCTCTTGAGGTGCATAGATAGTTTTCATGAATGTTAATGAAATTTATAGAACTGCAAAGGAAAATGTACACCAGAGTATATATTGCATGTATGATATTAACATTCCATAGGACTTCTGTACTCTCCTTTATATGCTATGGAGCCCAGAGATGCACAAAAGACTAGCTTAAGACTTTGACATTTTGTTTGTTGTATTTGGCATAATTGCCTTTAAGTGTAATTAGCTCCTCTTGACAAACCTGTTCCTGTCCCATTTTGGCAGTGGTCTAGATATTTATTGATAGAAGTACATGTAATCAACATTAGTTGCTAAATATGAATTGACAGCTGAAAGAAAGCTAGCTTTCCTGCTGGCTTATGCTGGGTTAAATGGGTATTAGTAATTCTTTTAACTCTGCTGAAATTAACTTTTTGTATTCCCATGAGTTTAGCCTTGTTTTGCTTGAATATTAAAATTATCTTCAGAATATCAATCTAGTGCCTTGAATTCTTCATTCAGTAGCTATCACTCAAACAGTTCTGCCTGGATTTAAGAGCTATTCCAAAACATGAAGGAAGCACTTTAGCTGTGGATAATGAGATCTGACAGTACCTGAGCTGCAGAAGGAGATGAAATCACTATCTATAGAAAATAATATTTTTTCTACATATTCAGGTTAAATGTGTGCACATCCTGGTAGCTGGAACATCTGTTTCTAGCTTGTTGTTCCTCATGGCTGCTTCTCAATTGGATTTCCTCAAGCAGGTCCAAAGCTTGTCACCTTAGCCAGGGTCTGTTAACTATCACCACTGGCCCCACATTAAGTAGGAGGTTCAGGGCTAAGCTAATAACTCTCCTGCCTTTCTGACTGATCACAGTGATTCTCCCTGTGGCTACTTATCATGCTGTGCTCCTATGGGAGGGTTATCTTCTTTGTCTATACGTCAGCCAGGAATTGTTTTTGTTTTCTTCATTCCTAAGTTTTTAGGTGGTAATGCTGAAAGCATTGTTGCTTTCTGAAGCTGCTGTTTCATTACTGTCTGTTATTTCTCTCTTACCAGTTTAAATAATGCTTTCTCACATATTTAAATTTTGCTGCTTTGCTTTTCTCTGGCCATAAATATAACTGCCGATTTTCAAAACGGGGATTGTAACTAAACACGTGGCAGAGTGGACGTAGTATGAACACGAACATAATATTGTAATGCTGCTAGTCTGTGGGAACCCTGACTCAAATTTTATGTTGTCGCAGGTGAAGTGATTTTCATGATCCTGGCTTTAGTGTACAGTGATGCATAATATTTTAACACTTCCTATGTAGCACATTAGGCTGTACCTACCGTGCGCTTTTTAAGAGAACTCAAGAGAGTTGAGTGAGAAGAATCTATGAAACTGCTTAGCTTGATTTATGGTCATTGGCTACTTCTGAGCCTCATGTAAAACATTACCAAAGTCTGTGAAATTGTTTTGGTTGGCTTTAGTGGGCATTGAATAAGGCCCAGAATGAATATTAGGGCATTTAGTGGGGGTTTGTTGCTTGTTGAGAATTTTGAGAAAAGACAGTGGCAGGGTGCCAGCGCAGGCAAATCCATGCATCTCCCCTGGAAATCCTTCTGTGAAATTAAGGAGATTGTTGTCCCTAGAGTAAAACTAAGATGATTGGAAAAAAAAAAAAAAAAAAAAATTTAATCAGATTTGAAGAGTGCATCAGGCCTGATACAACATGCTAACACTTGGAGAACATGGATAGTTAAACCTAAGTTCTGTTAGTTCTCACATTGTAGTCTGATGTGCTGCTTGGCTTTTAAAATTCTTCCTTTCTGAAATGTGATGCTTTACCTCACCTGTATTAACCGTTCAGTCAATAAATGGAAAAGACACTGGTGTAAAGTGTTTGAGGGGAGTTTGGGTTTCAGTATGGGAGGGAAACAAGGTGGGAAAGAGAAACAAGATTGTTAGCTTCTGGATTTAGGTCTGGAACAAAAGCATTCTAGGTCATGAATGATACTGTGGAGAACTGAAATGTTTTACTGAGTGAAACTAGTCTGTTATCCAGCGTTCAGCTTTGGCTTTTGTCTGCTTATGAAGAGATCGGTACAGAACTACAGTGTGTCTTGAGAATGGTAGCATTTCACATTGAAAACAAGGGTAAACACTGAATAACCCTCACACAATTGTCTTTCTCACCTGTTCTTTTATCCTTACTGTACTACGGTTAGCTTGGGATCAGTCAGTTGCATAATCACAAAACTTGGTACAGGCAATGACATGGAAATACAGCAGCTCAGTGGACAGCTAGTACTTGATCCTACTGGGATCTGCTTGCTTTCACTTTCTCATGCCAGCAATTGGGAAGTCTGAACTGAGTTATTAAGTGCTCTTTAAAGAATTTAATGATTTAAAATAAAATCTCTCCAAATCTGTTAAGCAGCAATTGTGTTTTCAGTCCATGATGAAGTACTGGATACTCCTAGATCTCTTTCAAGAGCTGTGAATTGATGGAGAATTTGTGATGAGACAGCAGCTTTCCCCAAGATATAGGAAACAGCAGATAAAAAAAACTTCTGAATTGAGACAGAGACTAAATAGGAGTGATCTCCAAATTGATCATGAGATAAGTCTTGCAAGGTAGCATAGCTTACGTCAGAAATAGTTTGAAGTGAACACAAGAGAACAGCAATTAGAAAGACGGCACTGGAGACTCAAATGTGAAGAAAACAATGGCAAAAATGAATAGGGAGAGATGACTGTAAGAAGGTGACAGGAAGAGGCAGGGATGCCTGGGAAATGTGAGAAAAATGTATAAACAAATTGAAAACAAATGAACACCCAAAACTCCGTGTGATAGTGCGCTCCAGGGAGAGAAGGCAGACATTAGGAGAAGAGAGTAAGAATTGCTATTGTAAGAATTCTCTTGTCAGTTAACAAATTCATTTTTAATTTCTTCCTCACCTAAGGATAATCATCTCATTGTTCGAGTGTTCTTTAGTCATAGTGTCCTTTTGAATCTCATCCTTCCTGGCCCATCCTCCTCTTTCAATTCTTAATTTTTTTTTTCTATTTTTCCTCAAATATCTGATGCTTTCTTCTTTGAACACCTTATTTGGGTCATAAGTGGTGTGGAAACATTGAGTTGAAAAGGCAAGTAGAGGAAAACTTGTATCAGAATTTTTTTCTCCTTTTTTATTAATCTTTAAATATTTAGAATCTTATGTAAACGTAAAACACTACTAGCCAAGTTCTTGTTATAACCTACTGTAAGTAAGTCTGATTCCTAGCTGATTAAATTAAGACAGTGATCTATGTGGTCAGCTCAGTTGAGCACTGGCAGACATGAGATTTATTATTTCAGTCACTAAAACTTGCTGAAGAATTTAGTGAAACTCCCACCCAATGTAATGGCCATACTTTGGTTTAAGTTGCATGCAGTGTATTGTCTTAACAGGAAATCTGAATTAGGCCACTTAAACAAAATTATGAAGCTGAGAAGCCTGTATTTCTTTGCATATTTTATCTGCAACATCAAAATAAATTTAACAGGGATAGATATAGCATTAAAAACTAATAATGAAAAGTAAACAAAAATACTTTCTGTGGTAGCAGTCTGTATTGTCACTTAAGCAAACAAAATACTAAAAAATATTGTCCAGAATAAAATATTGCTTTTTAAATATATATTAATTCATCTTACAAATATAAAAAATATGACTCTGTGACCATGTAGAGGAAAGCAAAGAAGGGAATAAGGATAAAGAGAAGAAAAAAAGACAGAAAAGTTATTAATAGGTCTGTAATGATAGGAAGTTTATTCTAGGGTTGAGGTAAAACTTAATGGTTCATAAATAGCAAATTCATTATGTTTTTAATACTCAGGTTATATTAATACTATATAACATCTTTATGGTACCATTAGTACCACTTAATCGTAAACTCAATTTGGAAATAAACATTTCCAAATCTTTTTTTCATGGAACAATTGGCCAAATAAATTATTTTAAAAATAAATATTATCTGATTAGCACAAGGCTTGTTCAATCATAAACAGACTTATAAATGTTTTATGTCAACTCTTACACAGAGTTCTTAAACGTTAACAAATTAATTTATTTTAAAGGCCATATCAAGGTGAAAACACCAGGGCCCTAGGCAGCAGGACAATACATCACAGAGCCATTTCTCATTCAGTCACAGTAATGGCAAAGGATATGTTAAGACATAAAACGTGATATGGTTTGTTAAATATTCATTTATAATTTGCATTCATTATTAAATCATGTGTTAGAACTAATCTTTAATCTCAAAAATACATAATGTGTCATAAAGTCTCTTTGAAAACATAACAATAAATATTTTATGCTTTTCTTGTTGCTTTTTAAAGGTTCACTAGAATAGACCAAAATGCTTGTCATTAATGTCATTTAATTATTCCAGAGAGATTTGGTCTACACTGATACTGATTTCAATAATTTATTTCAACTTTTAGGTCAATATAAAATAAATACCTGTTTGGGAGATGGTCTGTTCTATGATTAATGACAATTTAGCTCCCCCAGTACTCCATGGCAACACTGTAGTTCATTGTCTGAAACGTTTGCGGCGCAATGCGGTAGCTCCAAGAGGCTTATTTTATAGTGGTCCCTAACAGTTTGCTGGGTGATAAGTGACACTTGCTTTTCTACACGTTCTATTTCTTTGCTTGCGATTGCTGGAGATTTTCTTTATATGACACAATAGCTTAAATGTTTTTACTATTGGGAGGTATACTGACTAGAATGTAGTATTTGCTGAATTTCCATAGAACTGCTATTCAATCTGCATTTTGTACACTGAGAAGAAAGGCCTGTATCAGAGATTTGAGTGTGACGGAGAAGTGATTTGTATTATAGGAGACTAGGAGCTACTCAACGAACCATGTAAAAACAGTTCATTAAAATGTTTATGTGCTTGGCTGGTTAATGCAAAGAAAGCTTTATTGCAGTCTTATAAAACCTCAGTAACTTCAGGTTGAAGTCAGATCAATGCATCAGTAATAATTCAGACAAATGCCCAATACAGGTTAAGAACCACCAAAAAACATGACAAGCAACAATATTCTTGAAGTCTTTCTTCCAAACTAAACACGTTTTAGTATTTAACTTGTACAACTACAGAACTTCCTTACTTAGGGAAAGATTTTTGGACAGAGCTACCATCTGTCTAGATTTCCCTGGCTCTTTTTAGCCCTGAAATGTCTGTTAGGTGGAATCTGAGCTGTTTGGACATTTGCTAACTCTGCAGCACTTGTGCTGAGGCACTGTGAATATGTGGGATGCACTACAAGTGTGTATTGTGTCCTGTACATGCACTATACAACTCACTTTATATACAGTTCTGGAAAAATGCTGGTTATCCTATTTTTGAAGACTACAGTAAAAAAGAAAGAAGTCAAGCCTCTAAATTATATTTCCCATTTAACTGTTGACTTGTCCTATGAGTAAGCACTTATCTGAAAATAAGGATGTTGGTGAAATGTTCTTGGTTGGTTGGCTGCTTGTGGTGTGTGGGTGTTTTTGTTTTGTTTTGTTTTTTAATATAGGTGCAATGAGTTACCGAGAAGGTCCTGAATGGAGAGCGTGATTGGCCTAGTTAGATGCTATGCGATTAATGTTAGCAAAAGTAAAACCCTTGTAAAATGAGGTTTCCTGCTCCCTGTCAGACATAGCGGCAGAGGAGGCTACAAAGCTACAATTCTTCCCCCTAGCTTAGCAGGCGACAAGCAAAGAGCCTCTGCAAGGAACGTGACGTCCTGGAGATTCTCCAAAAGCTAAAAAGTTGGCCTGTGTATGAACCCTAAGAAGAGTAGGTGGAGCTGTCTGAGAAACCATGCTGGGCTGCCTAAGAGCTCAGAATGAGTTGGGTGGTGGTTTTGATTAATAAAGTAATGAAGCAGACCTCCCTCCCCTAAAGGCAATACCTTAGTTGAACAGTGGGGAATCTACTCTTGTTATTCACATTCTCCTGAAAATAGCAGTAAGAGAGGAAAGAAATCTCCTTTTAAAGAAGCATAGTCAGAGCAACCCCCTGATTCCTAATCAGCCACATCCTCTCCCTATCCTTCTGGAGAATATGGACCATCAATTTCCCCATAAGATGAAGGGGAGGCAAAGCAATAGTTTAGCATCCTATGCATTATCTCTCTTTTTATGATTACAAATAGAGCACTTACGTTCACTGACCCATATCTCATACCAGACATCAGTAGCCAGGTCCAGATTTAGGTTATTGTTCCAGTGCTGGATTAGGCCATGCGATCAGAATCAAATTTATCTAATATGATCACTTGATTGTGATGTTTCTTATTGGCACTGTATGTATGCACAGCCGAAGCTTGAAGACATAAAGCAAATGCTCTTGAGCCCCAGTGCTTTTACCGTGAGCTTCAGAAAGGTTGAGGAGACGCTCTCTATTGGGTTTAATTAAGCTGTCCTTTTGCTTTGCAAGTTTAAAGGGAAAAGCTAGTTTGTTCCCCATGTGGCTTTCCCAAACTCTTTCAGATGTAGCTGGAAGCTTAAATGACCCTCAGTCCTGCAGCATATCAACTTGATGTGTATAATTGATTGCTAAACATTTTTTACAGCCTGTTAAATGCTAAGGCTAAAAAAAAAAGTAATATATAAATGTTGATTAAAGTGCTTTTGTACAGAGAGGTCAGAGACATTAGCAAGTTAAAAAGAAAGTGTGAACTCTGCTGTGGTACTTCTAACCTGTACGCTTTATTTTGCGTAATTGATCCCACATGTCTACTCTAAGGTCTTTTTTGTCAGGTTTCAAAGTGCAAATATTAAAATGCATTTAGAATAGACTGTGCTTCAGTAAGGACACTATGCAGAATGCTCAGCAATGTAGATTGCTGATATTATAATGGCAATGATTATAAAAGGAATAATTTAAATGACCACAGTAGCTTGTAATTGTGTGGTAAGGTAGGAGGAAAAAAAAAAAAATCAAGGTGTAAAACCTCAGAGTAACAGTAAATCTGAAATGGATTAAGATAGACATTCAAATGATAATTGCTGGTAATTTTGTTTTCATTATAATTTGTGGTAGTTTTTTTAATAACTGACATAAGACATAATGTATTTTTCAGGGTTCTGTGATAGCTAGCCAACAAATGGAATCTGTCACAAAATATTTGCAGCGCCTGTTAGTGAGAAAGGTATGATGCTGTTACAAGTACAGACTGAAACACGTTCTGAGTGTACATCCATGAGGTTTTTGGCTTAATAACGTAATGACTGGATATCTGCAACAGAACAAATCGTTTATCCGTTTGTAAAAAAGCAAATAATAAATCCTCAACCCTTATTTGGGAAACAATGCCTCAAGTTTAATAAGCATAACTTTTTAATACCAATATGATATTCAGCTTTTTTTAAAATTTAAATCATTAGTATTCCTAAAGAGAAAGTGTAACTTGCTAGAGTTGCCTGCCAAGGTAGTTATCTAAGAAATGCACAGCACTAGAAGAATAGTTTGGTCATTGCTATTTCTCTGCTAATTATGCCAGTTAATGCTAGTTACAAAAAACATTCACTATGAATTGTACACAGATGCATCTGACAGTGAATATAAACTAAGAGCTTTGTATATATTGTTGAACATCCAATGCATAGAAGTAAGTTTTAGTCTGTACCAATCCAAGCAGGATTTGAAACACTCATTTAGGGGTGAAAAGTTCAATGTTGCATGTATGGAACTCCTGAACTATCCCCTTCCTCTACATAGGTTGGTTTGTCTGTTTCCTCTAAAAAGCTTAAATGTAGAAGCTTTATTTTCTTGAATCCTTTTACAATAGAGCTGAACATAATTTAATTTAATTCTTGGGAATGTGGTAGTTCAATTCTTATTTTCATAAACATGAGATTTCAAAGGGATATTTTATATTTGTATCTATGCTATTGGAAACTGGATAGAATATTTGTCTGGATGGTAAACTCTAGCAGGTGTTTGGTGATTTTTTCTTTTTATTATTTTAAAGTTATAAAGTTCTTTTAATTAGTAATATCACCTGCCAAAGATATGTGCCACTTCTAAGAGTAAGATACTAAACTGAAGTGATTTATTTAAAAAATTGCTCAAGATGGAATTCACTTTTGAGTTTTTAGATTAATTTATGCAATCTAAAACTATAAATTTTAGTAACATAACCTTAATGTTATTTCAGTTTCCCCATTTACCCATAAATAGGCTCAATACTCTTAATACTGTATGGGATTTTTAAACTTTTATTTTTTTAAAGAGAAGACAAAATGGGTTTAATTAAAAATAAACCAGTCATTATTTAGGATACTACTTCTAAAATGTTTCAAGCATGTTACAACTTTTTAGCTGCATAGGACAATAGGAGTTAGCTAAAATGAATCTAGTATCAAAACCAGACAAAAGCTCCAAGCAATAAATCCTATTGTAGTGGTAAAACGATGGGGAAAGTGACAAGAGGAAATGAGAAAATAATCTCTCTCTTAACAGGAGGAGAGGTGTGTTTTATTTTTTAAATTTTGCAGAAAATTATCAGTAAGATACCCTTTTTTATTCTGCACAGTATCTTGTTTATACAAAATTATCCATGTGCCTGACTTTAACTTGAAAGCTATGTAACATGGACAAAATATTTCTGGAATAAGTTTCATTTAAGACAGCACAACAACACTGAAGTTAGAAACATGTTTGTGTCTTTTTTTTCATGACTAGCCCATGTCTATTCTCTATGAAATTGATGTCAAAAAAGTATTATATATTTTCAGTGGGAAATAGAAGGCTGCCCTCTACTATCCTTGTCAGGACGTCGTATCCCTTTAATCATACTTTTCATTTCAGTACATTGAAATTTCCGTTACCAAGGACAACATCATAAATAAAAGTGTTTGTGAAATTTTTACCTGCAGCTTCCTAACTTTGTGCATTAAGCATGAGACTAGCAGAGAGGTGGTCAAATGTGAAAATTTATAATCATTTATTACGTACGGCTGAAGCGAGAAGGGAATAAAAGCGTGAAGGCATACATCTATAAACTGGAGCAGAAAAGCTTAAATGAAAAGTAAAGTGAATTTCTGTGTCTTGTCATAAAGTAATGAGAAGCTAGAGCTTTATTCATAGCAACCCAAGATGCATTTACTCTCAATCTAGCTTTAGCAGTAAATGCTTCCCTGATGTATTGCTTCGGACTTACAAAGAAATATTTGTGCTCTACATAATAGTATAGTTAGGAGAATTACTGCATGGCTGAGGAGATTCTATAAAGGTTTATAGCTGGTGGTGTTACTGTAATTTAATCACAATGTAGCTAATGTAGTACTTTAATATCACAGGTTACTTTTTTATTTACCATTTATTAGTAACTGACAGTCAATCATCACCACATCATAAACAAATCATGCAGGATTCTATAGGAACCCTGAAGTTCCAGAACAGATGCACTGGAGCTCTTGCACATGCTCCATAATGAGATAAACATCAAATTATTTTTTAATGGAGTAATCACATAAGTCAGAATCCTTGTTTTCAGTCCATCAGCCAAAGAAAATGTTTCATGTCATGAATACAATTAGTGTTGCATGTGGTGCGTACATGTGTGAGGTAATGCACCAATCCATTACAAGCAGTACTGGAGAATTTTTTCAAAAATATGAAGAAGACTCAGGCAAAACACACTATGTATAGGGATTTGCACATATTGGTGAATGAGTTTATACAGACGAAGAATTATGCTTTCTTAACTTCAGCCACCTTTTTCTTAGGATTACTCTGCTTTGTAAATTGAGAAGGTAAATGTAGCTAGTAAATGTAGTAGAGTACATCCAATGCTCTTGAGACACTGAAATCTCAACATATTTTTTGCGATAAGAATGATTTATGTAACTTTTTCTTTATTGTCCTTCTTTAGATACACTGTAGGATGGATGGATTTCCCTCTGTCTTGTGTTTATGATCAACTTTTAGTACAGAATCAGAGTGTTGCATCTGAAGTTGCTTGTGTTAGCAAAATTAAATGCTGATTGGAAGTTTGAAAGTATTGCCTCTTTGGACTGAAAACTGTGGTTATCCCAAGACCCTAAAGACACCGTGGCCTTTTAATTGCAAACAAAATCTTTCTTTGTTTCTCAGTACTCTCCAGCTGTAGGGGAATGACTAGTAAGCAACATCATATTGCCATGTTGATTAATATGTAGTAGTAATAAGCCACACAAAGATGTTTGGTGCGTGTCCCAGGTACACTGCAAAGAAACGGGCTGAAGACCAAGTGCCTTTGATCACTCAAAAGGCTGGCCAATAAGTCTAGTAATGCACACCCTGTTGTGGCTTATTGCTATCAGAATACGTCTCGTTAAATTAAAGTTTCATGCAATCTACCCTTTCATGGTGAAAAATACTTCGTAGAAGGAAAACGTAAAATATTTGGAAGAGATACACGATTCCGCGCCCCCCACCCCCACCCCCCCTTGCTATTAGATAGAATAGAATATGAAATCTCCTCTTCCATTCAGCATGGCGCTGTTTATGTCTGCAGGTTCTCCAGACTAACCAGACATTTCCAAGTATTAAATCTGATGTAAAAGGAATGCTGTTGATTTGATTTTTCTTAACTGACTAACTTAAAAACAAAACAAGGAAACCCAAACCAAAAACCCCATGTTGCTATTAAAAGACCCTATGAGCATTGTTTTCCCTAAAATTACTGTACGAATCTTTCAGGTCATAGTAAACCCTTGAGTTTACTTACATATTTATTGACCCTTTGATATAAGTGTTTTTCAAAAGGAACCTGAATTACTATGGTCTGCCCTTGTAGTTAGCTCAAGGAAATTGACAGTTGTACCATGCACAGCCAAATGAAAATGGCTACTGAATCTTTAAACATAGAATTATTGGTAATATGTAAGAAAAAATAATACTGTAAAAGGAAGACACTAGTAGAAAACCGTATTCATTTCTGTGTCTGTCTTCCTTTTTGCTTTTCAATGGCTGTCTACAGCCACTTTCAGTGATTCCTTGAGAGGTCAGCAAAGATCTGATTTAAATCACACTGCACAGAGATGAATTAGTTTTTAGACATGATGTGATATTCTAACTGTCGTTGTACCTTTTAAGGGCATTTTCTGGTTAGATTAACAATGGATTGAATTGCAGACACTAACCTCTATTTTGAAAGGAGGATTTAATACCACATGCGTTCAATTAATACCTTCCTTGTGCAGATATCCTATTCATAGCCTATATTGAATCTTGAAAGCTGTAGAACCATTGTTTCTTTTCACAGTTATCTTTTCAGAATTATTCTACTGGCTAGGTTTGGGACTAAGTTTCTGGCATTTAGCCCATCTGTTCTAATCTATTGTTATCGCATCTGTCTGAGCAGATACAGTCTGCCTGATACAGTCTCCTACTACACACTTTTCTGCTCCTCTTCTTGTTTGATTCTTTCCTTTCCTCTTGTCCTCCTTATTTTTCCTCACAGACCTTCTGATAATGTTGCCCCCGTGTTGCTTTGCATCTCATCTGGAGAGGCTGCTTTCCCCTTCTTGCTAACCACATGTGTAATGTTAAGGAGAATGACACTATGAGAAGAGCGGGAAGGCTGGCCCAAAAATGTTCCAGGATAGTTATGCATGGTCAATAAGAACTGAAAGAGGTGATGTAAAGGAAAGTGAGATGATACTTTAGAATGCAAAACTTAAATGACTGCTTTTCATAAAATATATTGTTAGAACACTTTGTCTCATTTGCAAACTAATGTGGAAATAGACCTTTTTTTTTTCCTTATCATCTTAAATTTGCTTAACTGAATTATGAATTATTTAGTACTGGGCAGAAATGAAAACTCAGTTCAACAGAAATGATGCATGAACTTGCATCAAATTTTCAGACTGGTTTTCTCAGAAAGAACCTTGAAAATGTGAGTTGTTTTTAGGTGTAAATAATTTGTTTTAACATGCTCATCCTTTTAAAATCCACCATTTTAAAATATACTTTTGTGAGGTCTTTAGCCTCTTTCGGGAGTTTTTAAATTCAAACATCTTTTTTTTTTTCCTTACTCTCCCCCAATTAAATGTTTTTGTTTATTTTGCCATGAAAACTGAGAACATAAGCATTTTGGGTCAATTCTGAAGTAGCAATTAATTTCAGTGCCTATTTTCAGACAGTGATTGAAAAATCAATTATTTATACAGCCTTACAGTTAAATGGGCTTTTTTGTAAGGTAAAGTGCTGCAAGTTCTTTTTATTAATTATATCTAAGATACTGTTTTATATTGTTTCTCAAATTTTTTCTAAAGGTCAACTACCATCATCAACTGAGCAGTTTAAGGCTTCATTGCATGGTATGCAGGAAAACTATGAAGAGATTGAAAGCAAAATTTCGAAGGCATATTTGGAACCCAACATACAGTGTAAATCTAAATAGTTGAGATAGCCTGATTATGCATAAGCAATCAGAACCCATCGTGGCTTTCACAATCATGTGGCAGTGTTGGCTCATAAAAGAACTCAAATTGTAAACTGAACATATTTACTATGGAACAATCAAGAGAATATAAGCATGACCTTTGGAAACTATTTTCACATTAACATTTTTAGACTTAGAATAAATTTCTAAGTTTCTCTCAAAACAGTGTAGTGCATATTTGACACCTGGATCTTTGTTTTGGAAACAGCTGGCTTTTTCCGTTTTATCTGAATTATTATCCTTTCGAAAATATAAATTGGAAGTTACAAAACTAATACGTGTATCTTTTTTCATATTATTCTGAAAAGCAGACCTCATCTTGCAAGCAAGGATTAAAAGACAGAAAAACAGGCAGGGACAACCCGCCACCCCTGTTTCTGGGTAGTTGCTGATTCTGCTAAGATTTCAGATCCACAACCGTAATATCAATAAGTTAATATATGGTTTTGAATATAATAGTGTATTATCATAGGCCCATCAAAGATTTCCCAGATCTGCAACAGTAGTTAAAGTCTAACTCATTTTGAAATTTATTTTGAAATCGGCACAACTGATACGTCTGAAGACCTCTGCATATCTGGACCGAAGTGACTATTACGTAACTCTCATAGAAATTCAGAACCAATAGAAATGGATGCCATCTGGTAAGAGGGAGCACTCAATTTCTGATAACAGGAAATTTTTGTTTGTGTTTGTTTGTAAGGCAGTTATTCTTGCAACAACAACGAGGCAACAGTAATATTTGAAAGGCTACAGATACAGTGATCTCCCTCTAGGTGAGTATTATTCAAGAGAAGGATTCACCTGACCTAGCACTGGAGGAGCTACAAACAGCACTTAGGGCTGTCTTGTGTTTATGCGCTTTTCTAATCATTCAAGAAGGAGTTTGTACCAATAACTTCTCTGTACTCAGGCAAAACTCCCATTTGAAAGCCCAAACGGGCTTCTGCTAATAGAGGAGGGCAGCATCAGGAACCTAAAATAATAGGAAAAGATGTATTTGAAATGAGGCCTCAAATACTGTTTCTTTTACAGTGTATCTCCACATCTAATCCAAAAAGAATTGATCTGACGTGAAAAACAGGGGAGAGGATGTGGCAAAACTGTTCAGTCACATCATAAGGAGATTAGCCCTATGGGAAATAATGTCTATCATGAATTCATCTGACTGGAGAGAATTTAGATAGAAAGCTTTTATGAGTGTTTTTTTTAGGTTAGTAATGAAATCTAGGATGAAAAACACTCCATCTAGAATGTGTGAAAGTATATGTGTATCTTGACATCTTAAAGGAATATTATAAGCTACATAGTTTTTTGTCTAGAGTTACAGCTTAAAAGAAAAATCCAACACATTCAATCATACATCACGAGTCGTTATTATTGTACAGTTTTTGTTATAGTAAAATAAGAATGCTTAGGATAGAGTCTGAGCAGCTGTTCTAAATGCTTTCAAATCTGTGGAAAAGATCCTGTCGGTTTCGATGGCCAACACTCAGGTGGTTTTTAGCCTTTGGCTGTAGGTTAATAGGGCTCTGCCTATTATTTCGAAGGAGCTCAAAAAAAGAAATTTAGGAAAGTGGATACTGCATTCAGTACAGTTCACTGAAGTTCTTCTGGGGTCTACAGATTCAGAGAACTGTAACCTTGACTTTAAATTACTATATAGCAAAACGGAGGTCAATACACAGTAGCTTCCAGCATGTGTTACAGCCTTGGGATCTTTTGCAACACATGTCCTTGTTTGTGTATATAAGGTGGAGAAACACTTGCAAATATAAACTTGTAAATGACAATAATACTAGGATTACACTTTGACCGTATTCTAGCTTTCTTATAGAGCTCTTACAGTGATTCTTATAATCTCCACCATTGTAACTCTAAATGTTTCCTTTCTTAAGAGACAGATTTTTCTCCCATCTACTCACATTTAACAATATTGTAATGCATGTGAATGGTCTAGACTAAATTGGCTAACCATGTTGTGAGATGCTGGTAAATGTAAGGAATATAGAATTTGGTTCGATGTGGTATGAATCAACATTTTTTGCACCACATAACACATTACAAACAAGTTTCGTGCTTATTTGTATATGTGTTAACTTGTTTTGGGTGGAGCAGACCAACTTTTAGAATGAGAATGTAATGCAAATTTTTTTCAGTACAGAAGGTTTTAAAGAGATGTTATTGTTTTAAAGAGTATGGATTAATTCTTTGGGTGAAATATAATCCATTTCCCTGTATGTTCCCTGGCTCAGTAAAAGTACTTGGAGAATTTTTTATAAAATGAAAGTGTGGTTTAATAACAGAGAAAGTAATCTCTGAGCTGAGCATGAGGAATAGAAGGCAACTGGAACAAGTTATAAGCTGGTAAAAGTAAGCAGGTAGAATGAAATGTGCAGTTCTTTTCCAAAGGCCAGTATTCTAAGTACAATGTTGTACAGAAAGACACTTTTAGTACAGCAGTAGAATCATGTAATGGCACAGCAAGACCAAGCTCTGAGTACACGTTAGTTTTTTTCAAACCACTTTATGTGTATATGTGTGAACAACAAACTACAGAAGCGTGATAGTCTCTATCTCTCTGTGACTAGAGCTGTATCTGTCTTTAGATTTTTTGATGTATATGGTGATGGTGTGATTATGGTAATTAATTTTATCAGAAAAAAAACCCCAACCTGGCTTCATGTCTTGGCTTTGCATGTCAGTACTCTACAAAAGAATATCTTGATTTGTAAAGTATAACTCTGAAAAGAAGAAACAGAAGCAGAAAACCTTTTTATAATATGATAAATTTCCATTAAAAAGAAAAATAAAATCCTGTAGCCCTGACTGTAATGCTTATGGACTTATTGCAAAGGTCAAGTTGTCCTCTTTAAAGACAGGTGGAAAAAAGGACCCTGATCACCTCAAAAAGTCAATCAACATAGGCTTATCTAGGTACTCCAATAGGATCTTGGTAAGGTGGTTAAAAAAACCTGTCAGATGACATACTTAAGTAACGTCTGAAATTTGCTATATCTGCCATATAATAGCTTATTCTGACACCTAAACAGCCTGTCCTTGCTTAAGCACAGAGGTGAACAGATGACCTCTGTAAGTCCCTTCCAACCTTTTTTTTTTAAACAGGAAAATTTCCTATCATTCTAAACATACCTTTGTGCGGAGAGGTTATTGCTGACTTTATCTAAAACAAACTCCAGGGTAGGCTTACATTTGGCAACATGGAATGCTAATTTGCTAAGGCTGTGGAGAATCTCAGCTGCTCTTTTGATATACTAGATCCCAGTTATTCTACTGCACATATTATATAATAATTTCAGCTAAAATTTCCTATGTGTCTCCTTAGCAGCACGTGTTCCTGAGAAGGAAAGGTGCTATAGCATCCCTGGTAACCAAGGTGTTTGGGTTTTTTTTGTCATGAATCTTTAAGAATTATGATAGTAGGCCACTTATTTGGCTAAAATCAGATTTTTCAGCTTTTGCTGCTCCTTTCCTTAAAAGCAGTTGAACCAGTATTTCAAAAGTCATTGTCACTTTTTGAATCATCAAAATTTCTATGGATAAAAGACAGGCTTTATGTTTCAGGCTATTTGTTGATATCATTTTCATTATGGGATAGATTTGTCTTTGGCAATGTGTACAGAACAAAGCCTGAAAAACTGTTTGTGTACTTCATTTCTTGCAGAGGTTCTTGGTGTGGAATCTAGAGCGATACTCTGTCTACCCATTTCCACTTCATCTGACATTAATGGAAGTATCTTTCTAACATGGCTCTGAACTAAGGAAGTATTATCTGGTTCTACATGCAGCTGAGGCAAAGAGGAATTAATCTCCAAGGCCATACCAAAGAATCTTTTACAGGGTAAGTTGCTGATTTGCTCCAAGGCTTTTGCTATGACAGTTTATTACTACCAAATTTCTGAGGTTCTGTTAATTTGGTAGCATTACAAAATTTCTGCTTATTTTTTTTTAACTTCTAGTTTTTATAGGCAGAAAATCTGAATCAAAGTCACGTTGTTTCCTCCTGTTTGCCAAGTCTGCAAGTACTAATTTAAGTGATAACTACAAGAGCTGAAGTAGTTGCTTCTGGGAGAGTGACTTAGAAATCTTTACTTCAACAGTTAACAAGTTTGATATTTGAAACAGTACTGTTGTGAAATTTCTAACTTCTTCATCTACAGTAGAAAAATCCTGTAATTTTGGAATTTGGTATCCTTTGCATTAATCCTGATGTTGTATGACCCAAGTTTCCTGAGGTTTATAGATTCTAGCGCTAGTCTGGATTTAAAACAAACAGTAACCCCCTAATCTATCCTTGCCAAGACAATTTTTAATTCTTTTAGGATTACAGGAAGACTGCTTGTGTGAGTAAAATGAATTCTATTTGCAATCTGCAGTTTCCATTGCCGCAATACAGTTATTTTTTAATTTATGAAAAAATAAGCAGAATTAGTTCAGTATAGCTGCAGATGATCTACTATCTTTCTCTCTCCCATACAGCAGAAAACTTCTTGCAACATGAACTTTTTCAGTCATGGAAACTTTTAAGTTCATACTAGAGGCATGCTTTAAAATATTGAATTGTTTTTATTAGGTATTAATTTACTAAGAATACATTTCATTGATTTTAATTCTTCTACAATTCTATATAGTGTTTACATGCATATTTTGCTAATATGGTTTTATTTAATTGACCTTTTGAAGTATTCCAGTATGGATTTTAGTAGTTGAGAATTCTTAAAAATCCTTTTTAGTTATGTCAAACAAATGAAAGATCAAAGGCTCAAAAATTGACAGGAGAAGGATGAAGTAATTCCACATACTTGAAAATGGGTATGTTGAAAAAGTGCTGAAATTCAAAATATTAAAAGTATCAGTGTAACATTCTCCACCACCACACCAAAAAATGATTGTAATTTATTGTTTAATCTTGAATGAAATATGCTGTCTATAAAAGGAAGCTTTTAGGAAATGTCAAATAGTAACAGATTGAGAGACAAATGTTAAAATCGGGGAAAGAAACTTCTGATAAAAGAACTGCCGTGCAGGTTTCTGTTGCCCTAAAGCAGAATGATCTTCTGATAAGAGTGTCAGCTTTCAGTGGTACCACCCAAATTGGAACAGATCCTGACAAACTTGCTAAAGATTAGAACTGTCCATAGACTGATTTATTCAAGATAGCAAGGACAATTCTGTTAAGACCTGCCAAATTTAAAAGCTGAGCAATTCATTTACGCCCTGCAGAGAGTGACAAACAGAACTGTAATTAAGCACGTTCTGTTCTTCAGTCTCCAAAAGGCAAGATTCTTGCTCAGCCGAAGGTTTTTAACTTCTAGTTAACATCTACCAAGAACATGTCCTACTTTTTGATGAGACTTGGAAAATGAGAGCTTGTATGCTCTCTTTGCTCTAAACGTGGCCAGTTTTTCTGTCTAGAAGCCTTTAACCTTTTCAAGGCATAGATGGCTTTATTCTGTCTTGTCATGGTTTAACCAGGCAGGCAGCTAAACACGACACAGCTGTTTGCTCCGCCTGCCCCTCCGCCCCCGCCCCGTGGGATGGGGGAGAGAATTGGGGTAAAAAAAAAAAAAGTAAAACTCATGGGTTGAGATAAAGACAGTTTAATAGGACAGAAGAGAACAATAATAATGATAACAGAATATTCCAAACAAGTGACGCACAATACAATTGCTCACCACCTGCTGACCAATGCCCAGCCCGTCCCCGAGCAGTGATTCCCCCCACCACAGCCAACTCCCCCCAGTTTATATACTGAGCATGATGTCATATAGCAGGGAATATCCCTTTGGCCAGTCTGGGTCAGCTGTCCTGGCTGTGTCCCCTCCCAGCTTCTTGTGCACCTCCAGCCTTCTCGCTGGTAGGGCTTGAGAAGCTGAAGAACTCCTTGACTTAGTATAAGCACTGCTTAGCAACAACTAAAACATCAGTGTGTTATCAACATTATTCTCATACTAAATCTAAACCACAGCACTATACCAGCTACTAGAAAGAAAATTAACTCTATCCCAGCTGAAACCAGAACAATATCCACCCCTTATTCTATACCATCTACGTTGTGCCCAGTTCCTACACTTTCTAATACATTCTAATTAATTACCATCACTTTTTCTGTTTTTGATATATACACACAGATATCATTCCCTTAGTCTATGGGCGGTTGCCTCTAAAATGTCTATTGAGTTCATTTAGTCCATGACTTTGGGCTCCATCTGTCATAACAGTCCTTCAGGGCAGGACAGATGGTGTGCGGTGTTGAATTGGTGCATGCTGAAGCCAGTTCTGGTTCCATCACTGCTGCATTTTGCTTGGTTTCATCAAAATTCAGTCTTCGTTAATCTGGGTGATTCTTACTGTAATACCATTGATATGGCATTATAGCAACCATAGTAGTGATGATATACAGTATTAGATAGCAATTAACATCATACAGTTCAAATCATTGGCTACTCTCACCCAGAATCAAATCTCCTTGAGGGTACACATCAGAATGCCCCATCCTTCTGCATCACCCACCAAGTGCACCCACGTCCTTGAGCAAAAGCAATCCCATGGATGGGTTTACCTTTGCCCGAAGCAGGAATAACCCAGACTGTCTTCCCTAACATATTTTTATATGTGCACTACAGGAACTTTATCCCCTTCTACAGTACGTGAGAGTTTTGATTGGGCAGGGCCAGCTTGATTAGTAGAACACCTACTGTTAACTAACCAGGTGGCTTTTGCTAAATGTGTATCCCAATGTTTGAGGGTCCCACCACCCGTTGCTCTCAGTGTAGTTTTTAACAGTCCTTCGCATCGTTCAATTTTCCCAGAGGCTGGTGCATGATAGGGGATGTGATACACCCACTCAATGCTGTGCTCTTTGGCCCAGGTGTCTATGAGGTGGTTTTGGAAATGAGTCCCGTTGTCTGACTGCTTGGCTTACTTGATCTCAGCGCGTGTTTCACGTTCACAGATAACTTGTGCAACAGTGTCTGTGGTCAAGTCCACCCTTCCATCACAGGCCCATCTATATGTTACATCTCTTGATGGCCTGAGGTGTCATGGGCCCAGCAAGCTATAAATAATTTACCCTTATGTTGCCAGTCCAGATCAACCTGAGCCACTTCAATCCTAGCAGCCTGACCCACCTGCTCGTTGTTTTGATGTCCTTCAGTGGCCTGACTCCTAGATACGTGGGCATCTATGTGACATACTTTTACAACCAGCTTCTCTAGCTGGGCAGCAATATCTTGCCACGCTGCAGCAGCCCAGATGGGTTTGCCTCTGCGCTGCCAGTTGCTCTGCTTCCATGGCTGCAACCACCCCCACAGGGCATTCGCCACCATCCAAGAGTCAGTACAGAGGCAGAGCACTGGCCATGTTTCTCATTCAGCAATAACTAAAGCCAGCTGGATGGCTTTCACCTCTGCAAACTGACTCGATTCACCTTCTCCCTCAGCAGCTTCTGCAACTTGTTGTGTAGGACTCCACATGGCAGCTTTCCACCTCTGATGCTTTCCCACAATGCAACAGGACCCATCAATGAACAGGGCATATGGCTTCTCCTTTTCCAGTAGTTTATTACACAGTGGGGCCTCTTCAGCACGCATCACCTCCTCCTCTGGTGATATTCTGAAATCTTTGCCTTCTGGCCAGCCCATGATCACTTCCAAGATTCCTGGGCGACTGGGGTTTCCTATAAGAGCCCACTGTGTGATCAGTGTGACCCACTTACTCCACGTAGCATTAGTTGCATGATGTGTAAAGGCAACACTCTCTTTGAACATCCAGCCCAGCACCAGCAGTCGGGGTGCCAGGAGGAGCTGTGCTTCAGTATCAATCACTTCTGCCACATGGGTCATGTGCACTGGACTTCATCTGGATCTTTGGATAACTGCTCATTGTTCAGATAATCATTCTCAGCTGAATAATCAGCTCATTCTCTCAGGTACTGGATACCTCTCTCCATGGTGGTCCACTTGCCTGAGTGATATGTAACATCTTCCTTGAAAGGACACCTTTCCTTCACACCTGACAGGACTTGCCTCCAGAGGCTGAGGGCTTGTGCCCCTTTTCCAATCGCTTTGCCAATGCCCCCTTCCCTAGAAAGGGATCCCAGCTGCTTGGCTTCCTTACCCTCTAATTCCAGGCTACTGGCCCTGTTATCCCAGCATTGGAGCAGCCAGGTGACAACGTGCTTGCCTGGACGATGGCTGAAATCCTTTCACATATCTCACAGCTCACTCAGGGATACAGATCGGGTGGTTACCATCTTGTTTATGAGTTCTTTCTCTCCCTCCGAGGAAGAGGAGGAACTCTCCTGATGAGTTCTTCCTTGGGGGGAAGCAGGGAATTCTTCCTCTTCCTCCTCCTGTTCTTGTGATGGCCCTGCTTCAGAGTAGTCTGCCTCCTTGCTGATGGGCAGTATGCTTCTTCCTCCTGCTCCCTCTTAGGAGAAGCTTCTTCCTCCCTTACTAAATGAACTGACTTCTGCTTCCAAGATTTCTTCTCTTTATAGGGGTGACTGATACCGGCACGGGCTGGTTCTCTGGTTTACCTGCAGTGGCCGTCGCCAGGGTTGGAATAGCCATGGTGCCCGTTGCAGGGTTGAAGTGGCTGCAGTGCCTGTCTTTTTGTCATCAGATCCAGAGACCCTCTCTTCCCTTTGAGGGTACTGAACAGTGTTGAACAGGGCTCGGTAGGCATGGGCCAGGCCTCAGCACATTGCAGTGATTTGTGTCTCTGGAATTGCCAGGGTAACAGCATACTTTTTCCAAGTATTTTACTAGCTGTTCAGGATTCTGCTCGTGTTCAGGGGTGAAGCTCCAAAACACTGGAGGTGCCCACTGTCCTAGGTACTTGCCCATACTATGCCACACACCCTGCCACTCATAACTATCCAGCCTTGGGGCAGATCTCTGGGTGGTATTTTTAAATAGTTATTTAATCCTAAACAAGACCTCAAACACATTCAGGAGACATAGCAATAGGAGCATGCTGGCTTGAACATCCCAAAGATACTAAAACTTCTCAAGAGCTATTATAACTAGCTTGAAGGAGAAAGGGAACTTGAAAGAAGGAGGAAGGGACACTTTCCTCATCTCCCCCATAGATTGGTTCTCCAAGGAGAAAAGGTAAAGAGTGTTATTAATAATTATTTCTGAGAGATGGCTCCCGAGGTATGGCGATGACAGCAATGCCAAGTACAAATGCCAGATTAGTCTCATGACCAGTAATATTATGATATCATAAGCCAGTGCTACACAATACAGCAAAATGATAGCCTTGATCTAGCTCCCAGAAGTGATAAACAACATTGCAGGAAATACACACTACAAGTGACATATTACGTAACACAACCCTGAGAGCAAATAAAACAACACTGTGACCAGCAACCATTAAACCAATATAATGAATGCTTATAACAAATTTGTTTTAACATGCTCTGGTCAGATCTGTCATTATCTCAACCCTTCGTGCCCCATGTTGGGCACCAAAAAGCACTGTTGTAGTTTAACCCAGCAGGCAGCTAAACCCTGCACAGCTGTTCACTCACCACCTGCACCCACAGTGGGATGGGGGAGAGAATTGTGGAGGAAAAAAAAAGTAAAACTTGTGGTTTGAGATAAAGACAGTTATAATAGGACAGAAAAGGAAGAAAATAATAATAATGATAAAAGAATATACAAAACAAGTGATGCACAATGCAATTGCTCACCACCTGCTGACCGACACCCAGCCCGTCCCCGAGCTGCAGCGCCCGCTGGCCCATTCCCCCCAGTTTATATACTGAGCATGATGTCATATGGCAGGGAATATCCCTTTGGCCAGTCTGGGTCAGCTGTCCTGGCTGTGTCCCCTCCCAGCTTCTTGTGCACCTCCAGCCTTCTTGCTGGTGGGGCATGAGAAGCTGAAAAAGTCCTTGACTTAGCATAAGCACTGCTTAGCAACAACTAAAAACATCAGTGTGTTATCAACATTATTCTCGTACTAAATCCAAAACACAGCACTATACCAGGTACTGGGAAGAAAATTAACTCTATCCCAACTGAAACCAGGACATATCTTTATGTGTTACTTGGCATAATGTGGTTACAATTCCTCTGGGTGTTCATATGTGCTATTGGAACACAAAGAAGAAACACAAATGTGCCTTCTATGCTTCTTAATGAAGGACTTTTTTTTTTTTTTAAATTCCAACAGATATAATAAAACAGTTCTGGATAAAATTACTAGCTTGATTGCAACACTGCTTAATTCCCAGAAGCCAAAAAAATCTGACCAGCCTGAGCAACTGAAGGGTTGAGGCAGCCACTCACAAAACCATACTGCAGGTATCACCACGCCCCACTGAAGAAACAGAGATGCTCTTATTTTTTGCAATTAATGAGCTAAAGAAATTGAACTATCAATTATGTAAGATCATATAATTTTTAACATTTCAAACCACCTGAGGATCTTTACCTCTTTATTTCGATCTCAGACGGACCACAAACTATCCTGTACAGGTAATTGTTGATGACAGTGTTGTGTGGATATTCCCCTCATTATCAGTTGTGGGTGCCAAGACCTCATAACTCATCGCAAGCAATAAGTAAAATCCTTGTTGGGCTGATTCTATTAGCATAATTTATTGATGTTAAAGGACCCCCCATCACCATAACAATAAAACAAAACAAGACAAAAAACCTCCTAGAAGTCTACAAGAAGAATTAAGGTAAGAACGTCAACAGCACTTTGTATCTCTAACCGTTAAATATTTAAATAAGCTCAAGAAAAGCAAAAACTTGGCATGCCAATTTAAGATCTGGAATCTTTAATAATTTGGTTTTGAATTTTCTGTAAGATTATTTTCTGTAAGATATCCAAACCTAAGTAGCTAACTAGTTTGTTTACCTGTGATTATATAAGATTCATAGATTTCGGAAGAGACTGAGAAGCAATTAAAAACATTATTTGTGCATTGCTAGGTTAACAAGAAAGCACTGCAGTGTGTTTGAAGGCTTGAATGGTTTTTTTTGGGGGTGGTGGTGGGTTTTTTTTTTGTCTTAATATCACAGCAAACAATATTGTTTGGACTGACAGTTTTGGTAAGACTTTTCACTCATGAAAGTACCTGAATAACAAGCAGCATGTGATTTTACTCACTCTTCTGGGAGCAGCCTGAGAGAGAATTTTTTTTTTTTTTTTCTTTCCTTGATCTTAGTAACAGCTGATTATCCTCTGCCTCATACTATGCCATCTACCCATCCCAGCCTCTTGCCTGGGAGGGAAATCCCTAAAATCCTGGGAACTTGAAATGGAGATAGGAGGAAATAAAGTTGTACACTTTACACCTCCTCCTTTTTTTATGTATGTATAAAACAGGCTCTGATCAGATTCATTAAAAAATGTTTACATTCTTTATGTATTTTTATACTATTTACATTTGTATTGTTAGCGTTAACATTAAAAACTGTCACTGACAGCTTTCAGTACTATCAAAAACTTAATGATTCCTTAAAAGCTTTGTACTAAGGGACTTTGTTTACAATGATTTTTTGCAGAACATTCAGTTACAAAATACCTGTGATTCTGCTTATATTGCTGTATGTTGAATAATTTGATTAATCAGCTGCTAGTTGCCTATTTTCAATGCAATTATGATGTGCTCATCTTACTTCCTATAACTTCGATATTCCCTTTTATCTCTGATAAAACTAATTTTACTTCAGTGTAACTTCAGAGAAATTTTTCCATCTTTTTTTTCCTACAGTCTAAATGCAGATTTCAGATGATACTGTGAAAGGACTTGGAATGGTCCACTAACACGATGTTTAAAGAGATAACTGGGATTTTATTCTACAAATAATTTTGCATGTGAGTAATTCACTTATCCGAGTTGCCAAGCTTCTGGATTCTGGTTGTTCTGTTCACAAATAAGCAGGATGATATAATTGTGGTATATTTCATATGAAGGCACACTCAAAAATGTAGCTGTCTGTTCTTTGAATCTATTCTTACATATTGTTGAGGTTATTGATGTAATCTGTAAATAACCAAAAGGAAGTATTGGATTTGGGCTATTTTAAAAACTAAACAAAAGAAACGAAGCAAAACCACTATATCTCCCAAGGATTTTACACTGATATTGGGTAATCCATGGAAATATTACATATGAATGATATCTCTTATTACGCCCTGCCTAGTAACATAGTGATTTTGCTGATGAGCAAATCCAGTGAGGATCTATCAAGCTGTAGCCCTATATGTAGTATCGAATTTACCTTTATAGAACCCTGCTTTATTTACCCCTGTTGGATTAAAAAGTTGCAATTCCTTTGTTACTCAAATGTAGTTTCTTTTCAGAAAATATTTTCTGTCTGAAAGTGAAGGGTTTTTTCCTGATATATCCAAGTGGCCAGCTTAAATATTAATATTACAAGATAGGGTCGTTTTTACAAATAAATTTAAAAATATGTTATAAGCATGTCGTGAATGTGAGTTACAGAAGCATTTTCTCAGGAAACTTTATCGTTTACATTTTATTTCCATTTGCTTCTTCCTAGTAATTTGCCTGTATTTTTCAGGATTCTGCCTGCAGATTGCAAGAATCAGTAACATGTTGCACCGTTAACTTAGATCCTGGAAACACATTCTTCAATAAGGCGAAAACGTTTGAAGAAACTCACTAAAGTGAGTGTTTTGTTTTTAGCTTGTTTTGTCTAATAATAGACCAATTTGAAGCAAGGTGTTAAAAGAACTTTGATAAATCACGTATACTATTTGCTTACTTGCATTATTTCTTTTTTCCGTCCTCATACATCTTTTACTTTCTTCCTATTTAAATTTCTAAAATAATTAAGTAGGGTGTATACATTTGTCAATACATATGCAGGAATATATTTTTAGCATAGAATTTGGTAATACATGTTTCCCTAATTTCAGTTTAAAAAAAAAAAAAATCAGAAGTACAGATGTTTGCTTCTTCTCAGTTTGCTTTAGCATCTTTGTGTTTTTCCTTTTTTTAAAAAAAAATATTTTGCAGTCGTCTTCAGAAGACCATTCAAATATAAAATTAATTTTTCTAATTAATCTTTTGGTGCTAAGTTTTTCATTGCCAAACAGTTGAATACCACAAACACTGTAGGTGATGCACTCCCATGCTATCAAATAAATGCTCAAGGTACAGCTTATAATGTTGAAAAATAGAAAAATAAATTGACCTTGATGAAGTGTGTCTTCTTTTGTCTGTTCCCAGGAAAGTTTATTTCAGGTATTTCTACTGCTGAAATGATTAGAGTTAACAGCTTTTTCCCTCCATTTTATTTTACAGGGTCTCTTCATCTTCCTGATATATGGGGTGTACAACACAGAGGTAAGTCTGCTTGGAGTATCTCAAGGCTGACAGAGTGAATGAGAGAAATGACAGGTTTCTTATCTTGATAACTGAGGGACAAAGTTGGCTTTCCATATGAGTGTCCTACTGCCCTTCATGCTTGGACTAGCTTATATGCATCCCAGCTTACCATTAAACACAGACACCCTGAATAAAGGGACAGACTCATTTCTCATAGGCATTGACTAATATTTTACTGCTGCTGCAAGTTTTTTGAATTCCTGGTCTTTCTTTTAACACTTAGCTAAACCCGACAGTCCTGAACTTTCATAATTTAATTTACATTTTAAAATGAACTGCTAGTTTACATGCTATTTAAAGGAAACTATGTAAATTATAAAAGGAACAAGTTTTACTTACCTGACTTCAAAATTTTGTTGAGTATAGAAATTGCATTAAATCCCATTTTTTACATCAATTAGATATTTTTAAGATTTTAAAATCTGACCCAAGGCTTCGTGCCAGTTAGGCCTATGGGAAGTACTTGATCTTTACAGGTTGAACTGTCATAAGGGGAAGTATTTTTGACAGATAAAGTATAAAAATAGTAATTTATCCACCTTGTTCCATTACTTCCATTATGTTAATGACAAAAATTAGTGTTTATACGTTCAACTACAAGTTTCTAACATAAGGTACCTCTGCAGTTTACATTTTAATAGAAACTGGAATTCAGTAGTAAAACCCAATAGAAATATAAAAGGCTTTTGAAGTCAATAGTAAGAAATGAAGCAGAATTCTATTCCTATTTTATTAGCATCCAAGGGAGCATACCCTCTTAGAAAAATAGTAAAAAAGGTCTCTGGATTACTTTCACCAAAAAAAAAAGCTGTTTCAAAATAACGAAACTTTTATCTTGTTTCCGTTATAAGGATGCATTATTTCCGTACATGCAACTAAAACAATGAGCATTAGTGGTGGACTTGGCAGTGCTAGGTTAATGGTTGGACTCGATCATCTTAAAGGTCTTTTCCAACCTGAATGATTCTATGATTCTATGATTCTTAGTAGCGTGGGCTTTGTTGTAACAGTGGGCCAAGGAATCCTGTACTTGGGGTCCACTGCTAGAAGCGGAGAATGATAAGCTGATGGTTAGGTGTACCAGCTAGCCGGTGGCCAAATGTGCAGTTGATGTGCCAGTGCTGTATTCTCAGCTAGTAAAAGATTGAGGAGTCACGTGGACGTGCCTCCTGGTTTGTACGCGGTGAGCATTTCCAGTGAACTGTGCACCAGCGGTGTATGTAAAAATACGCCCGAGTGATAGATCAGATTAAAATATTTCTTACTGGTAGTATCTCACTTCTGGGAGTAGCTTCATTAACTCACTAGCACTATGTGCAACTAATGTCATTGTTTTGAGATAGAAGTAGCAACAGGCATACTACGATCTGACTTGGTTATAAACGTTAAATTTCAGCATCTCCGTATCTGCATGTTTTAAAGAGGAAATACTTATGCTAAGCAGCCAGACGCTGCCTGTTCTAGGTGTTTTGTATATACTTTGGTTGGGCAACGACGTTAGCACATGTGAAGCTGCTGCACCTGTGATTTTAATTATAGGTTGAGTCTCTCCTGCAGAGGGAGCGGGCGGCGTTTGCCCGGTCCCGTTAGCTGGCCGGCGGCCGCCTGGCGTGGCTGGCGGCGCCGGCACCGCACGTTACCCGTCGGTTAGCTCCACTCGTGGGAGCTGCCACGCTCTTTGATGGCAGGAAGGATGTCGCTTGCTCTATTCTTAGTCACGCGGCGACAAGTCTAAGGCGCGTGTTCGGCACGGTCTCTCCTCCCGCCTGCCGGGCGCTGCCCGGGGCTCCCGCCCTGGCCGGGCGGCGGGGCCGGCAGCCCGCGGGAGAGGGGCCGAGCCTCCGGAAGGTCCCGGACAACGCCCCTGGGTAGAGGCGGCAGAAGGCGCTCCGGGGCGCGGGCCGGGGGCCAGGCCCTGCGCGGCGGCGCCCACCGCCATGGAACCGCCGCCCCCCCACCCCACGCGAGCGCGGCGCTGGCGGCGGGCGGGCGGGGGCCCGTCGCGCCTGCGCGCTGCCCGCCTGCTGGCTGCCCGGCCGGCCGGGCCGTACCCAGCGTGCCGCGCGCCGCGCATGTGCAGTGCGGGGCGCAGGGGCTGCTAATTCCATTGTGGAGCGGACGCGGCGTTATTTTTAACTGGAGGCGGCGGCGGGAGCCGTAAGTGCAGCCCGGGCCGGGGGCCGCCCGTCGGCGCGGGTGGGGGTGGCGGCGATGCGCCCGGGCGGCGGCTGCCGGGCCGCCGCGGGAGCCAGCCGCTGAGCGGGCGCCCGCCAGCGAGGCAGCGAGCGGTGTCCGGCGGGCGGGCGGCGGGTCCCGCAGCCCCTCTGGGCCGCGCCTCCTCTCCGGCCCGCCTTCCCGGGGGATGAAACTCGGCAGCGGCTTCCTCGGCGGTGGCGGCAGCAAGAGGGCGGCGACCATGGAGCCCACCTTCCCCCCCGGCATGGTTATGTTCAACCACCGCCTGCCCCCGGTCACCAGCTTCACCCGGGCGGCCGCGCCTCCCCCGGCGGCCCAGCACCCCCCGCAGTGCGTGTTACCTCCGGCCTCCGCCGCCGCTTCCTCCACGGCGGCGGCCGAGCCCCCGGCGCCTCCTCCCCCTCAGGACATGACTTTCAAGAAGGAGCCGGCGGGGGCTTTCCCCTCGGCTCCCTCCTCCTCGCAGAGGAGCCCCTGGGGCTTTCTGCAGTCCCTAGTGAGCATCAAGCAAGAGAAGCCCAGCGAGCAGGAGGAGGAGGAGCAGCAGCAGCCGCAGCACCATCACCACTACGGGGGGCTCTTCGGGGGAGCGGGGGAGGAGAGGCCCCCCGGCCTGGGGAGCAGCAGCGGAGAAGGAACTGGCCAGAGTGTGATTCAGGACCTCAGCCTTCTTCACCACCTGCACCAGCATCCCCACCGAGACCTGTTACTGAGTGGCAGAGGCGAGGGCGCCCCTGGGAGCTCGGGCGAGCCAAAGCACGATGCCCAGGTCAAGAAGGCAAAGAGGCCAAAGCCAGAAACTCAGGGAATCAAAGCCAAGCGGAAGCCAAGCGCTTCATCCAAACCCCCCCTGGTGGGAGATGCGGAAGGTGCCATTGCGTCCCCCAGTCAGAAACCTCACGTCTGCGAACACTGCAGCGCTGCCTTCAGGAGCTCCTATCACTTGCGCAGACATGTGCTCATTCACACTGGGGAGAGGCCTTTCCAGTGCAGCCAGTGCAGCATGGGTTTCATCCAGAAGTACTTGCTGCAGAGACACGAGAAGATCCACAGTAGGGAGAAGCCTTTTGGGTGCGACCAGTGTAGTATGAAGTTCATCCAGAAGTACCACATGGAAAGACACAAGAGGACACATAGTGGAGAAAAGCCATACAAATGTGACACTTGTCAGCAGTATTTTTCAAGGACTGATAGACTCTTGAAGCACAGAAGAACATGTGGTGAAGCCATAGGTAAAGCAGGTGCTGGAATGGAGCCCGGATCATCAAATAACATGGGTAGCTTGGCTGCGTTGTCTCAGGGAAATACAAGTTCCTCAAGGAGAAAAAGTAAAACAAAAAGTATATCCACTGAAAACAAAGGAAATAAGTGTAGCAGCAAAGTAACTGAATCTCAAGTTACAAGTAATGTGGCCATGCCAAATTATGCAGTTGATATTCCTATTGTGTCTTCCAGTGGTGGTCTAGTTGGCACGGGCGTAGAAGAACTTCAGAAAAAGGTGCCAAAATTGATCTTGAAAAAAGGAAGCAGAAAACAGGCAGACAAAAATTACCTTAATTTTGTATCGCCTCTGCCAGATATTTTGGGGCAAAAACCACTGTCTGGGAAACAGAGTGGCTCTCTAGGCCTAGTAGCCAATACCGGTGTAGAAACTATTGGCCTTCTCCAAAGTACAGGTGGGAAACCAGGTCAAATAAGTAGCAATTATGATGATGCCATGCAGTTTTCAAAGAAAAGAAGATACCTACAAACTGCAAGCAGTAACAGTGCCTTTTCAATTAATGTCGGACACATGACTTCCCAGCAGTCCGTCATCCAGTCTGCAGGTGTTAGTGTTATGGATAACGAAGCTCCATTATCTCTTATTGATTCAGCATCTTTAAATAGTGAAATAAAGTCTTGCCATGACAAGTCCGGTATTCCTGATGAAGTCTTACAGAGCCTTTTGGACCAGTACTCTCACAAATCAGAAGGCCAGAAAGAAGATCCTTTCAGTATAACTGAACAGCGTGTGGACTTGCACACCTCAGGAGAACATTCAGAGATGGTTCAGGAAGAAAACTTGAGCCCTAACTCTCAAACAGTTTCAAATGATAAGGCAAGCATGTTGCAAGAATACTCCAAATACCTCCAACAAGCCTTTGAAAGAACAACCAATAGCACTGGTTTTGCTTTTGGACCCAGTTTCCAATTTGTTAGCTTGTCTTCAACTCTCCATAACCACACTCTGTTTCAAGACAAACAGATATACACTACATCTCCACTTGAGTGTGGCTTCAGCCAATCTGTTACCTCAGTATTGCCAACTGCGTTGCCAAAACCTCCGTTTGGGATGTTGCTTGGATCTCAACCAGGCTTTTATTTGTCTGCTTTGGAGGCTACGCATCAACAGTTGACTCCTTCTCAAGAGCTGGATGATCTCATTGATCCGCAGAAAAACTTAGAGACTTCATCTAACTACCAGTCGACATCTCAGAAACTGACGGGCCAGAAGGAACAGAAAAACTTAGAATCCTCAACGAGCTTTCAGATCCCATCTCAGGAGTTAACTAGCCAGATAGATCCTCAGAAGGACATAGAGCCTAGAGCAACCTACCAGATCGAGAACTTTGCACAAGCGTTTGGTTCTCAGTTTAAGTCGGGCAGCAGGGTGCCAATGACTTTTATCACTAACTCTAATGGAGAAGTGGACCATAGAGTAAGGACTTCAGTGTCAGATTTCTCAGGGTATGCAAATATGATGTCTGATGTAAGTGAGCCATGTAGTACACGAGTAAAAACCCCAACCAGCCAGAGTTACAGGTAAGGTCCTGACTGTGACCAGGCTGTAGGGTCTTCTTAATGTAATTTTGTTTTACTTTGACAACACTGCCGTTGGAATGTTTCTACACGGTCCTATTAAGAATAATGTAACATGCCCTTTCAATGCAACTTTTCATATTTAGTTTATTTTGTTAGTGTGATTTTTTTTTTAGATCTGTTTATTATGGTTTTTAATCAAAAATCAATAGATTAAAATAGTGTTTTTGTTCAAGTGACAATGTTTAGCAATCAAATTTACATTATATAGATCGTCAGGGAATAGCCCAAAAGTTTAAAATGCAAAAAATTAACTTTGTTCCTAGGACTAAGGTTTATTCTAATTGCTTTACTCTCAGGAAAGTGTAATGAAGCATGGGAATTCTATGCACCACTAGTGTATTGGAACTTCCAATTTACAGATAGTGACAAATATATCTCAGCTTTTTGAGGAAGGGATCTATGACATTTCAAATTGCTGTCTTTTATGTCTGGGCTGATCTGAAAGAATTTTGCTACCTAAATCTCATTGCTGTTAAAGTACTCCTGTTCTTCCAGGTGATGCTCATTCCAGGCAGGTGGAGCAAATATTCTTGGGTCTGTACTAAGAGCCCAGAATGGTAGCTTTAATATAAACAATAATGTCCCCAGAAGTCCTGTGTAAGACTGTAATTCCGTAAAGAGATTCTGTTGACACAAACCATGAGAACAAAACGTGTGCGTCTGGTTCATGTCATTAGAACCCCAACTTGAAACTACAGTCATAATCCAGATATGCTTTTGGGATACATTTGTTATTATACATGGTTCAAAAAAGTCGGTCTCTTGCTCTTCCCCTTTTCCATGTTCTTTTAGTGTATAAGGTTCCCTCTCTTTTGTTGTGCTCCCAGTTCCTCCAGACTTGACTTTGGTTTTTTTCCCCCCTTAACTTACACCTTTTTTTCTTCTGCTTCCCTACTCACTCTCTCACCCCAACTTAATAGCTAGCATTTAAAAAGATTTACATTCCAGAAAGTGCATATCTTATGTACTTTCTGATGTCTATGACATCAGATTATGAACAGTAAACACCCACATGTTTTAGAATTATGTCAAGGTTTCCATGTACGATAAGAAATAATATACTCCCAATTGTACATACTAAGGCCCCTATCCTGCATCAGGATCAGCTAGCATGGACCCCTGTGCCCAGCGGTGTACCAGCGGTGTCACTGGAGCTCTTTACGGATATAGGGGTTTGCAGCAGTTCATCATTGCAGGCTTTTAGGGCCTAAGGCTGCAATTCCATCAAAGGTTTCTGGTGATGACATCAGCTACGAAAGTAGAACTTGAGTGGCTTGTTAATATCAACAGAACTTTTCTTTGGAATTATTGCCTTACTTTATGTATATTTTGTGGTACATTATTTATTATATGTGAATCCTCATTAATGCCTGTGGAGCCACGGAAACCTGCTAGAAATACTGGTGGCCATTCAAAGCTGCTGAAAGGCAGTGGCACTGCTCTAAACCACTTTTTGCAAATGTATTTTTTGATTAGTTTTTTAATGTAATTTTGGTGATGTTTATGCTGATGGTTTTTTATGTACTCTTGGTGATGTTTCAGTCTTACGTACTTTTCTGGTGTCAGGAAAGTACCAGTGGTTGTTCGCAGTCTTATTGTGTAATCAGCCTATTACAGGCTTCCATGTATAATAAAGTTATTAACATTGTGCAAGTGTAAAACACTTCTGTTATGAAAGTGGTGTATTATTAAACAAATTGTTACAAAAATCCTGGGTAATTTCTCCCGTTGTCCCTCACCACTAAAAAATGAAACCTGAGCCCGCTTGTAATCTCTTTTACTAGGTGAACTATCTTTTTTTTTTCTTTCTTACTAATCTAGAGTTTGTTCTCATAGAATCCATGTAACTCCATTAACTTTTTCTTTATGCTTGATTATGTATTTCACCCTATTTCAGTTTAAATAAGCAAACAACAACTGTTCTCTAAACACAGAACCCAGCCTGTTATCAGGGATGGAATAGTCCATAACCACTGTGTTGGCTTTTTCAGTACCTTTTCTTTTGTTTTACAGAGGTTATAATTTACATTCTTTATATTGTGTGTAGTAGAAGTTGCATATGTATTGTTCTGGCTGTTTGCTTTAACTTAATACTAATAAAACCCATTATTCACAAAATCATAAAGATATCACTTCTATTATCCAGTCACACTTTTGAGAACCTATTAAGGAAATGTTACAAGATTAAATTTTGAGAAGGAATAATATAACTTACTGGCATGTTTTCAGCTTGTTTTCTTCCTTCGGTTTCTTTTTGGGTCAGATAAACTGAATGCACTATTTTAGAAATCAGGGCTCTGTCTCCTATCTTCAGCTTCCAAGACGAAAACTAACAAATGTCTTTAAGTTAAACTGTTCGTACAACCTCATCTTTTTAAATCAGTGTCTTTTTATGTATTATTTTGGTTAAAAATATATAAATTGCATGTTGTTATCTTTAAAGACATTTTGTAATTGCTGGAAATCCAGAGTGACACATATATCATACAATTTTGTTCAAAGTAAAGATTTTAGAAAGTCCTCTAACTTTTTTTTGTTGGTTGTTCTTCCCCTGCCCCCCGCTCTAGCTTCTGCATTATAAGGAATGCTTAGTCAAAATAGTATTATAGCAAAGTACTTAAAACGATCTTAGGTAATCTGAAGATAGTTTGTGGACTTCCTTAATATGTATTTTTCTTCAACTTTGCATGTGAATATGGGAGTAGCAGTGCTGAAGGTCTTGGAATGGTTGAAAAGTAGAGTATTGAAGAACAGAAGACAGCAATTCGAATCAAGGCAATGACACGGACAGGAAAAATCGTTGGCATGCTGAAAAGCAAATAAGGAGGAAAGCTTTCCAAAGTAAATATGAAATATACTAAATGTTTAATATTCAGAACACTGCTAGGAATCATTTCAGAAAATCTGAGGGGGGAAGTTACTGGAATTTTGTATGTCCTTTCCACAGCTTAGCAGTCTTTCAAAAATGTTTCTAAATAGAATGGAACTAGACCTTTTCCTAGTTAATATGGAGTTCAAATGTATTTTTCTTTAAATAATGAAGGTTAAGGATATGGTAAAATGCATAGAAATCAGAGTATGATTTTGCCTGCTAGGTATTAGAAAGAGCTACGTAGTAAGTAGTAGTAACTAACATGGACTAAAACTTTATTTAGGGATGTGGCAGTGAGCAAAGCAAATAGGAAAGCAAAATGGCCCTTGAATTTTTTTTTTTCCACCTCAGTTCCTGGTTTAGTGTAGTGTTGTTTTTAAAGGAATTACGGGAGGGGAATGATAACCTGTTTCCTACCACTAACAGGAGTGTAAAGAAGAATTGATATACATGGTGATAGAAAATTGTACATAAACTGTTACACTTCTTACTATAGTAGCTCACATAACATGTTTTTGCTTTGGAACAAATGCATTATGGTACCCTGAATTATGAATGCATCTGTATGCCCCAAGCCAATAAAAGTGCATGTCTGACCTGCCTGCAGATGATCTAGAAGAGCTAGCTAAAATTTGTAGTAGTTCCTGAATTATTTAAATTGGACACAGGCTTGTGGGTAGCGGGTGAAATTTTAGAGTAAGAAATTGGTGAAATGAAAGGGGGGTGAAAAAAAAGTGAAAATATGATGGTGCGAAACACAATTTTGAGTTCATGGACTACTGATGAAGAAAAGCTGCCTGATGCCTCGTGTGCACCTTGAGAAGAAATTGGAATAATTCTATGTATTCCATTAGTGGTTTTTTGTTGTTTCAATTGTTTGGTTCCCTGCCCCCAATATTATATGTGTGAAAACAGTGTTTGTCTGAATGATGCTTCTGCTTTTTTTTCCCCCACCAACTAGAAATCAGTGTTGTTCATGTGAAGCTGCAGTTGTGACTGTGGAAATGTTTGTTATACCTGAGAACATACGTGTGAGAATGTGTAAGTTACTACCTTGCTGTTTTTTATTGTATGTGTTGAAGGGAGTCAGGTCACTTTAAACTGGAAGATTCTGTTTTCAGTCCTTGCTGACTACCAGGTTTAACTGTTTGGGCTGGAATTTTCCAGGCTTTGTCTGTCTCATACTCCACACACTATCTTTCTCTGGGAAGCTTCTGCAAAAATTGCTCATGTGTTTCCTAAAATAAGATTAAGGAAGAAAACTTTCTTGTTCCACTGGCCTTTTCATCCCATGTGTCTTTAAAAACAAATCAGAATCATCCCTCCCTAAGCTAGGACTTTTAGACTGGGTTGATACATGCCCCTTGTTCAATCACTGCTCTTGACAACCTGATAATAATCAATGAAGAGTTTTTGAAAATGCTTTTACATTCAGAGATTTGAAAGTTTGGTGGCTATATCTCCAAAGATGACCCCTCCAGGCTAACAGATGAAGCTATTACAATTGTTGGGTATGTTAGTCCAAGTGGCAATTTCTTCTAATGTGTCCTATATGGGGGCATATGTTGCATATTCTCAGACTGGAATTTGTTTTCTGGCTTCTTACGTAGACTGTGGAGTCTTCACTTTTAATATTCTTCTAAGGTGATTTTTGTGCTTTTTTTTTTTTTTTGTATGAACACTTAAGGTGTAGTATTGTGGACAGCATTTGGAACACAGGATATATACCCTGTTTAACAAATGAACAGCTATGATACATTTTGTTATCCATGTTGTTCAAAACATTTCTTGTGTCCCCTTTTTCACTTGCAGTTAAAACCCAGATTTATTTCAGCATTGTTTGTTTTCTCACAGACAGTAATGTCTGGCTACATTACAAAAGAAAGTAAATTTATTTTTTCATGTCCTTATACTGATATTTTAATCTTACGGGTTTTATAGATACTCATGCTATAAAAATTTACTTTTGTATGCCTAGTTTCATTTTGATACCTATGGCCTGGAGGGATAGATACTGGAATTTCATCTCTTTGACACTGATTGAAGTTGAGTTCCTTGGTATAAGACCCCTGCTGTTTCAAACTGTGTCTGTGTGGAGAGAAACTGAGGAATAGTTACCAGCTTAGTAAATGTAGGATAGTTGATTGTCTAGAATCAAGTAGAAGCTGTGGGGCGGAGTAATGGGATAATTTAATTCTCTAAGGTGACATTCAGGAGCCTCAATCACTAGGTTGTCTTTTCCCTTTTCTTGTATTCACTGTAAATCTGGCATCTGCAACAAGTGAAACGAGGTTCTGCAGATAGCAGCCGCGTTAAGCGTAGTCCTGCTTCATTCTGAGTGTTGTCATCCTAGTTGTTGTGGATACAAACAGCAAGGCAGTGTTGCTTGGAAAAAATACTGTGTCATCCTGTAATCAGTCTGTCATAATGCATGTATAAGATGGGGTGAATTAAGGATTAAAAGGAAGATTTAGTACTGGCATTTTTTAAACTTATAATAACTTATTTGTAATCTTGATAGTAATGTAAATTTTTTGTATATAGCATACTACTATATTTTCATATTGATACTTTTGAATATTTGGTTTTTATTAAATTTCCAGTGCATTTGGTAATTTTAAACCCAAGACTGTCTTAAGTAATGGTATGATGCTACACTAGAAAGCTGCCTGTGTAGTTGGGGACTTGGTCTAAAATTTTGTAAAATATTATCTAGCCAGATTCAAAATGAAGAAAGAATTAAGAACTAATTTAAGAATATATTTCTTTGATTATTTTAATATACTCTATCTTACCTTAAAATGTATTTTAAATAGTCTCTTATTTAGTGCTACAAATATCAAAACATTCTGTGAACTAATGAGGCATATAATGGTTATTATGCAGGATCTGCAGCAAGCATCAGATACTCTGTAGTAGCACATGTGCCACCTTCGATGCTAAAACCTGCTTTATCTAAAGCTAGATTATTACCATTCAGAATATTCCCGTGTTCTTGTTCAGAAGGAACCTTTACTTTGTGCTGTTGGCAAAAGAGATTACATTTTGATTTTTCTCAAAGGCCAAAAGACTCTGTCCTGCAATTTTTCCTTACACTGTGTACTTCTCTCTCTGCTTGTACTCTGTTCCGAGTGGATAGGAGGTTAGAGTCTTGACTGGGACATGATGTGTGCGGGTGCTGGCACATGGCCAGAAATTGTATTGATGGTGGTAAAGATGGTTCAGGCTGCTCAAAGATTCTGAATATTTTTTTCTGGAGGGGAAAAAATCTCACAGGTGAGAGGTTTCTTGGATGTTCTGAGATGGGTGGGAATAAAACTAGGCTGAGACCTATTTTGAAGAGTAGAATTTGCAAAGAAATCCATTTGCAACTACATGAGTGACAAGGTTTAGAATCACTTTAATTTGCTTTCCTGTAATGGGGAAATATATAGATGTGTAATAAAACATCTTGCATGTTTTGCTGAGGTGCTTTAAATTATGGTGGGTAAAATACGCATATGGATCTTCTTATCTGTTAAACAAAATGGATCTCTAGAATGAAAAATATATTATCTTAGTGCTTGGTAATACTGGAAAAGACTAATAAGGATTAGCTTATGTAGCTGAAGAGGGCATTTATATTGTGTTAGCGGTTCGCTTGGAATTTGGTCATGTTGGTGCTAACACATTTACTCGTAGAAGCTCATGGCCCCATCATGTCTCTTAAGGGGCAGTAGGCAATCACACAATCTTGGTAGAGAGAACGTGGCCTTCCTTTTGCAGGCTGTGGTCAATGATTTGGAAGTGTGAGAGACAGTGCAGCAAGCTCCATTTCTTAGAACATCTGGGGTTTTTTGAGGACTTGCCATTTCCAAGTATTGATTCACTTTCTGAAAATGAAATGCAGGTATCTGTGCCAGAATTCTGCTATCTCAGGTCTAGCCAGCTTTAGTCCAGAGGGTTATTCAACAGTAATAAGTGAAGATGTATCACTAAAAATATGCAACCTGTTTAGCTTAAGAAATTTGCCAACCTTAGAAAGCTAGGTGAAATTATATCATGAAGCAGTTCATGTACTTGGTCCATCAAACCCTATAACTAAACATGTACACTTTATGATCATACTGTAGAATTAAGGCTGTATGAAATGTGTAGGTGATTTAAAAGTTTATTTCCTGAGCATTCTTAATTAAAACTTCTTTCCAGGTCTACTTCTAGAATAGTCATTTAATATTAGTCTGGGGAGATAAGGGTTAAACCAATTACTCATCTCATGATGTTGGAACTTGGATTTTTTGAGAGATTGCGATCATTTTTGTGTAGGTACACTGAATTTGATTATTTATTTATTTTGGAGTTTAGAGAGGCACTTTAAAAGTAGTTTCGTATTTTGTTTTACATGGTTCTGGAAATCGTACTTCACACATGTCATCTTAAGAGTGGATGGCAAATGGAATAAGAGTGCTGGTAGCTAAAATCATCAATTTTTACTATTTTTAACACTGTATTCTGATGCTTGCATGTTTTGTTGTTCTCACAATGAAGCTAAATTAAAACCTCTGAGAAAGAGGTCCCTCTAATATAGCATAATGAAGTCTTTAAATGGGTACAGTTGTAGGTCATCATGAATAGGAATGCAGTGACCTTTGTCTTGACAATGAAGCTGACACAAGCTTCTCAAAGAGCTGTTCTTTTTTTTATTATTTCTCTGCCAGAAAGGGCACAAATAAGACAGAGGATCCCCCTTCTCCCATCAGTGAACAAAATCAAAAGACTAGAAAACGTATTGTAAATTGTCAGTTTGCAAAATCTAGAAATAGCATGGAGTTCTTTCTCAATATAGATATTGTTACAGGAATGATGTGTGGCAAGGAGTTGGGAAAAGGAGTATATAGAGGGGCCATATGACTGGTAAAGGGCCTTCTGGTTTCTTAAGATACTCTGTAATAGTCTGTTTTAATTTTTGGATACACAGCAGGGAGGCATTCAAAATTACCAGTAGCTGCTTATAATTTTGAATATAGAAAAATCACAAATCTTCATATCATTCATTTCCACTTACTTTTATGTGTATCTGCAGGCTTGTAATGCACTGTACTGAAATACAGGAAGGCTCAGATTTCTTGATGGCCTGTATAAAAAAGCAAAGCATTTTGCAGAAAGCACATAAATGCAGGTGTTTCGTAATGGGGAGACCCTGTTGCTCCAACCAACTTTAGCAGAGGTTTTTGAATTGCAGTGCTCAGCAATTTTTTTTAACCATAGAGAATCCTCTGTCATTCTGAAATAATGGCACTACCTGCTAGTTTAGGACTTTCTCAAGGTTTCAGCAATGTCGATCTGAATTGTGTTGTCTCTTGTAGAGGAGAGGCCTGTGTAGCAGAGCAAACTCTGAAGTGTGTAGTGAAGGTAATGAATGGAATTTTGCTCTTTTTTGTAAGAAGTCGTATCTATAGAACTGGTTCTCTATGATCAGATAATGATTTTTTTTTTTTTTTTTTAAAGCCAGGAAAGGAGTAAAAATAGGAAATAGGTTGTTGGACTTTTTTTTTAATTATTTTTTTTTTTTCTAGCCAAGGACCTGACTACATGTTCTTCTGAAGAGCAGGTTGTTTCCTTGATGATGGATGCTACTCCCATAAGGCCACAGCCTGGGTGAGCACCTGAATCAGGGACTTTGATTGGGAGTGTGTCTCTTTGAGAATATGCTTCATCAAAAGGGTGGTGGTTTAAAAAAAAAAAAAAAAAGACAAAAGAAAAAAAGAAAAGGTAAGTTTAGAGAATGCATATGTTATTTCAGAGCTATGTAAACTAAAAGAGTGAAACAACAGTTACCATATAATATTGTAAGTCCTTAAAACATATTCCAGGAAAACAATATGCTAATAGTGTATAAATGGATCTTGTATACAGTGAGAAGTGACTTTAATATGCAAAGATCAAAAGATACGTGGAACAGTACATTAATAGTTGGTTAGAAAGATTTAATTAACTTGTTCTCCTCTACAAACAAGAAGATTTACCCATAAAGCTTACTTTATAAGCTAGGACCTGACTAATTTGATACCAGAGCCTTTGATTTTTGCAACTTCATGTCAAATTCTCTGGGGGATGGAAAGTGGAAACAATGATTTTATTTTTTCCAGGGGAAAAAGCATGCCAAGGAGTGAGGTAAATTCTCAGTGAAGACCAAGTGCTATGCAGTTTCTGCACATGCTAGCAAAATCATGGTAAACCAATGATTTCTGTATTTTTACCTTAACGTGCTAATATGAAACAAAAACTGCAAGCTGCCATGCCTAGCGTTTAGCAGGCTGAAGAAGTGGGCTGAAGGGAATCTCATGAAGTTCAGCAAAGTGAAATCCTCAGTCCTGCATCTGGGGAGGAATAACCCTATGCATCAGTATGCGCTGGGGGCCAACTGGCTGGAAAGCGGCTTTGCTGAGAAGGACTTTGGGGTCCTGGCAGACAACAAGCTGACCAAGAGCCGGCAGTGTGCCCTCGTGGCCAAAAAGGCTAACAGTATCCTGGGATGCATCAGGAGGGGTGTTGCCAGCGGTGGAGGAAGGTGTCCTAATCTACTCAGTGTTGGTGAGGCCATATCGCAGGCTCCACAGTACAAGAGACAGACTTACTGGAATGAGTCCAGGGCAGTGCCACAAAGATGATTAAGGGCCTGGAGTCTCTTTCATGTTAGGAGAGGCTGAGAGCTGGGAGTGTTTGGCCTGGAGAAGACAAGGCTCAGGGGGATCTCATCAATTTGTACAAATGCCTAATGGGAAAGAATGAAGACGAGGGCGCCAGTCTCTATGCAGTAGTGCCCACTGACAGGACAAGAGGCAATGGGCACAAATTAAAACACATGAAGTTCCATCTGAGCACAATCCTCTTCTTTACCGAGAGGGTTGTCAGAGAGGCTGTGGAGTCTCCATCTGTGGAGATATTTAAAGCTCAACTGGACATGGTCCTGGACAGCCTGCTCTAGCTGACCTGGCTTGAGCAGGGGATTTGGGCAAGATGACTTCAAGAGGTCCTTTCCAACATCAACAATTCTGTGATTCTCTATAGTTGTGTTTGATCGTTGGTCTGTGCCAAACATTAACAACAGATTTTATGCTGAGGAGACAGTATTTGTAGTAGTACAGTGGGTTGTCTGAAAGTGCGTTGTTTAATGGAACAAATGGGCTAGAGAATTCAAGACGTTGTTGGGAATCCTATCACTTTGCAGTGTTAACCAGTTAAATGTTGTTTCAGATGTCTAGCTTGGACACTTGAGTCTGCTTTAAATTGCAGGCATTTTCCATGGCAAGTCTGTCTTAGTCTTGTAGTAAAGATTAAGAAGAAAAGACAGTGAAAGCATTTTGAAATAAAATCCTGTTTGCTTCTTTATATTTTACTAACTTTCCTTCTTTCCTTTCTTGTTGACTGTAGAAGGTTACTGTAAGGAAACATCTAGCTGACACTCATTTATACCATTTGGGAGATGGTAATTGCTTTTTTCCACTTCTCCCCCAAAGTTAGCTTAAATGGCCTGGTTTGAAGCTGCTCTTGTTCAGAGCTTTTGCAGGAGGAAAGAAAAAAGCAAAGCAGGGAGAATGTAGCTTCTGGTTTTGGTTCAGTCTTTAACTTGAAATCTTTCTGCTGGAGAAAGGCAGGCACAGAGCATTATCTTATCAGTCTGTTGATAAGTTGTAACAGCATTAGGCTGTTTCAGGCATTGCTGTTAGCTGTTGTTCTGGTCACGGGCTCGGTTGTTGCAAAAGATTGTCTTGAGTGGTGGAGCCAGAATTTTTTTTTTTTGTTTTTTAAACAGAAAGTAAAAGATGATTAAAAAGAATGGGGATTAAAATGTATATAGTGAATGGATGACAGCAGGAACATAAGTTTTGTCTTGCGGATGTTTTTCAAGGCTTAGTCAAAGCTGGATATTACAGCAATGTATTTTGGGTCTTCTTCGGTGGGTCTGGTCTGGCTGTTTCTCAGGATCAGGGCAGTAATGCTAAATGATGTTGCAGTGAATCCTGGGTTTCCATGTGGTGATAGTTATCAATGATAATGGGAAGTTTCATACTTTTCGGACACCTATTGTAGGACTAGTTTTAAGTAATGGCTTTTAAGAGAGGTCAGAATTTTTCTGGCATACCAGCTATAGGCCTTTCATTTCTGTGCCCTACACTTCTTTTGTTTGTTAGGCTTGATTTCATCACAGTCCTTGGGTTTTATCAGTGGGTGTTGTTTGGACTAACTCAATATTTCCATCTTCAACTTTTCTGGCCTCTATAAACAATAAGTCTTTGTTGGTTTATGCTTACAGATATATTTTTCATGCTTTTAAACCCTCTTCAGTGCATACTCTGTGTGTACTTAGTTTGTCAAGTATACATAATGCAAACGCGCTAAAAATTTCTGTGAAAATCCCTGGTTCTCTGAGATGTTGCAATAGAAAGATGTTATATTTTTTAAAGGGTAGGTACTGGACTAATGTTCCAAGTGTTAGAGGATACTATCCTCTTTGAGATGCAAAGCCATATTATTGCTGAACACTGTGATTATTGATTTTTGTGAAACTTTTTGCTCTAATAACGTGGAAAGCCAGCCCTTCATTCATGTGTGTCAGTCTGTAGTTAACTGAATTTTGGGTAGTTTGTCAGAAAATATTTAACAACTAGCCTCAGGACAAATTTATGGCTTCAAGTTGTAATCTTGGCATTCTTGTACAGTTTTTCTGTATATGTTTTTTCTGTTTGCTGGTTTGTTGTTTGGTGTGGGTTTTTTGTTTTGTTTTGGTTTTTTGTTCTGTTTTTTTTAAAGATAGCAAGCTGAGAAAACAGGCAAAATGCCACAAGGTGGACTTTCTATTGATGTTCTTCTAGTTCAGCAGCAGGTCTGAAGCCCTTGGATGACAAGGACCATTGTCATTTGAGCTAGGAGAGTAACTGATGAATGTAGCTGGTTGACACCCTCCGTGGAACAGGACCAGTGGAGAAAACATCTTTGCTAGTTGTTTTCACGGGTAGATGCTGATATCTTAGTAATGGTGTACTTGGTTATTTTGATCTTTATTGTGGACCAGGAAGCAGTAACTCTAGCAGATGGACTCTTACTTGTTATCTCGGACTTCACCCTTGCTCTTTCTACCGTGTTCCAATTCTACTTCTCTTAGTGCAGGTCTTAACTCAGTAAGCAAATTCCACAGTCATCTCATTCAGATCTCCCTGCTTTACAAGTTACAGATCTTCCCTGCCTCTCTTCTCTCTTGACTCCTGCTTTGCTAGTTCCATAATCTTTTATGCGTACCCTTCTTCTTCTGTTCTAATCTTGTTATTTCTGTTCCTGCGTTCCTTGCCTGACCAGTTTCTGCATCCAGCTGCGTGTTCTGTTCTTCCCTTTCACCAGACTCCTTGTCCCTCTGTGCTATTTCCTTCCGTGTATAGATTTTATTTCTTCTGCATGAGATGCAGAGAATTGGTATTTGCTTGCAACCTGGGTGTCTTACTGCTGTCATGATATAGAGCTGTCATAACTGGCCTTTCCATGGATAGTTTGGTTTTACTCCTCTTGGCAGGGCAGGAGGTATGTATTCTAGCATACTGGAAGAACAAGGCCAACTACAGTTTCTCAGAAATTTATATTATGTGGATAAATTTAGGAAGATTTTCTTGAAAATAAGCAGCAGTGTGCGCCTGACACAAAGAATACGTTCCTATTGAAATTCAGTTGCCTTTGGGAGCACCAGAAATTTCCAAAGAAAAAGCTCCCCCCCCCCCCCCCCCATAGTTAAGACAATATATTTTTCATTAGCCTTCTTCTTAGAAGTTAGCAGGGCTTTCTGAATAAATACTGTATGTATTTATTTTCATGCACACGTGAGCACAGAAAGAATCTGACAGTATCAAACGTGGTTGATGAAAATGTCAGCGTGAGTGATCAGCTTTGCAGTCACAAGCTACTGACAACAAGATCTTGAAAGGTTTTGGAGTAACATTTTAGCAGGCAAACTATACACTGTTAATTGTAGTATAGTATATCAGTTGAAATAATATTAAAGGCAATGAAGATGGACTGGACTTTTTACAATTCCCATTGAAGCATCAGGAATTGCATTGCCTCGGGCAAGTTATGTGACCAGATACAATAGCTAGTTTATCTGATGTTGCAAGTTCCATATTCCTATAGATAAGCTAGTGCTGCAAATTATCCAGTTATAATACAATAATCCATCAGACATCTACTCCTTTCGAAGGCTATTTAATCGAATGAGCTGCAGTATAAGCAAGTTGTGTGGTTACATATATGGAAGTACAGAAGGAGGTGACTTGCTGGTTCTGTTGCCCCTCCAAAACCATTTTTTTTATCATTTGCAATGGAGAATTTTATTAGGATATTTCATTCTAGTAAATATTTGACTTTTCTAAGCACCTGTATATAAAGTAAATACCAAATTAATTCCCCTCAGTCTTTTTTAAAATAATTGGAGCTTTATGGAAGATACGTAGGAAAGGCACCTTCCCCTTCTAGTAGTACCTGCAGCCAGAAAATAGTTTGTTTGCATGTTAAATTGGTAGTATTGCATTGACAAACCACTCTCAAACTGCAGGCAATACTGACCAATGGTTTTGGGAAGTGTAACTGTAACTGCCCAGATAATGAATTAAATGCTTGCACAGTCTTTTCTCACTGAATAAAGATGATGATTATGTCAATTGTATTTAAAATGTATTTTTTTAACCATTTCAATAAAACTTCCACAGACTGTTATTTTGAGTTAAACGAAATGAACTTAGCTTAAGTTGACGAGTTATCTATTTTAAGCTAAATGGGAATAACCTTCTCATATTGCAGACTGAGCACAGGAAAGATGTTATAGTTTAGTTTGATTTAAAATTTCATTGTAAGCTAAAGCAGTGCATTACATACAATCACGTATACACTTTGCAGTCTGTCATAAGCACTATCTTACTGCCTGGTGCAGAGTGTGACAGTACTGCAGATAAGCTTGGTAGGAAATGGTATTTTTTATTCCACCTTCTTTGTGATGAAAGAAGTAACAGTGCGAGGGATTTTATTTAGGCTTTTGCACCGTCAGTGGTCTTGTGTTCTGAGGCTGCATTTTGAATGCTCTAAGGTGGCCCTGTTACTGAAGGAACCCAGCCTACCTTCTGCAGTCCTTGGTTGCTTGTTCTCTCCAGCGAAAAAAGAAGGCTCATCTTCCACATAAATCATACTCTTCATCCAATTCTTCGTGGCCTACCAAAATACTTATCCTGGCCCAGGTGTGTGTGGGGGCACTGAATAGGACAGGGCTAGTGGTTTTTTGTGACAAACTTGATTTAAATTGATTGTCAACATGTTTTTCCATTTTTTCCCATTAGTTTAATTGCTGATTGTTCCTTTTCTTTTGTTGTACTCTAGATAGAACTTCAGGTCGGGAGGTCAAGTCTGCTAGCATATTTTCTATGCCTTCAGAATGGAGTTGCCTCTGGCCCGTGCATTCATCTCCCTCCATGTCATGCCCTTAGTACTTTCTCTGATATACTCACTTTAAAAGCAGTAGTTATGGTTTCAGATACTCTCTTCAAAACATAAACATGAATAATTTAATTTATATGTGACATCACTGTAGGTGATATAAACATATGTAATTATGTATAGTATAGTAGGAAATAATTTTTTCAGTTATAATGCCTGTTCTTTCTAACCGATTATACTTTTTGCGAAATTCATATAAAAGTGAAGAAATGGCAGAGCTTCATTTGCAGTTGACCTTTTGAAAGTTGAGTATCACTGCTTGATGTACGCACAGATTTTTCACTTCTGACAAGAAGTCCTGTGCCATCCTCATTTGTAGTGTATAGACCTCTCTTTTCATATTTATGTTATTAAAATAAAGAATACTGTGAGTGCTCAAAAATACTGCAATTCAAATGCAGAATGCATAGTACCCAGCCTTTTGTATGCACAGGTTAGGAATATGGCGATGATCATGCTATCTTAATTACTATGTTGCTACTTTTCTGAGTAATGACTGAAACCTTGAAATTTTTGACAACTAAAGACTATCTGAATTTCACTGGTTTTGAGGACATGCAGAGTTTTGACAGGTCAAGAGAAGGAAAATTAACAGACTTTTTGGCTAAAATTCCCTAATTCCTCAATTATTCCTTTGAATTATGGTATTCTTGCTGAGAGAATGTGTACAAATGTGAGAAACAGGAACTTTCTAATTCTTTAAGGGCACAATGGTTGAGTTTTATTTGGACACTACATTGGTAAAAGTTACAGAGGCAAGATAGATTGTGGAGCCAGATCTCTGCAAGTTGGCAGCTTTTCTCAATTCCAGTAGAAGCACTTGTGCCCATAGTTATGACAGCTACTTATTTTTCACGTTAACAGCTTAATTCATTTCTCAAGGAAGGGGATTTCTAAAGGTAATTAGGTCTCTGGAAAATAGTTACATTGGTTAAAAAAAAAAATCTCACAGGTGTGTAATTTTGTGATCTTACTGGACTCATTATATCTCTAGAAGACCATCTGGTTGTTCTGTAGGGTCTGATCCTGCAAATTGTTAGGTGAATGCATAAGCATTATCAGTATTGAATGTGCATAATTGGAAAGCCTTTCATAGTCTTCTACTTTTAAAATTGCCTATAGGTTGTACAGACGTTAAAGGATAGTGAATGCATAAACAGTATCACTGAATCCCAAATCAAACTTACCTGGCTATTTTCTTGCCTCAAAATCTGATTTCGTTTACAAGACTCTATTAATAAGCTTCAATTGAAGTTTTCGGTTTGATATTTTTCTGATTATCTTATGCTAATATAGCACTGCAATATTTAGGATTGCAATTACAGCTTTCTTTAAATGAGACAGCTTTCAGTGAAATTGCATTACCTTTCTATTATTAAACACAGATTTATATTTGGGGACTGGAACACTGAAGGTCTCCAAGTCCAATGTTATAAATGTGACTGTTTCCGCTAGCTCGTATTTATGCTTTTTCTTATTTTCTGAAAGGTAATATTACTTGTTAGATACTCATAGTGAAGAGTTGAATATCCTTTTCTTTGTATGAAAGTGTAACAGTCTTCCTCTGACTGATTGTGCAGTCATGACATAGCTGAGGTGAAGATCCAACTTCAAACATTGCAAGATAAATCATTTCCACATTCTTGCTTAAGTGGCTATTTTAGTGTAGAGAAGCACATTTTCTGTTGAGTGCTAATGCCACTGTCTCCTTGACCCAAGGTCTTAACTATTTTGAGCAAAGTAGATTTGGTAGTTAGGGTAGGAAAGAGTTTGTAAGTAAAGGAGTTGTGCCATGTAGAATGTTGAAATTTCTGTACCTTGCAGGACTGTCGATTGAAAAAACATTGATTGTATGAAATGTGCTTTATACAAAGTCTTAACAGACATGTATTCTTCTTTCTTATTTATAGAAACTGGAGGGGGGAAGGGGCTGGGATCACAGCCGTGTATAGGCTTGCGTAAGGGACCTGGGAGAAGGGAATATGTTTCTCAACTCATTATTTTGCCCAGCTGCTTTGCTCTCATTTTCAGCAATGCGATCTATTAGCATGAGGCATTCTATTTTTGCTAAACGGGGAGGAAGAAAGAGCCTTTAACGTTGCTTAATGGAAACAAGACTGTAATTTTATCTTAATTTTGCTGTTTGAGGGCAGCCTAGCAATTTACTTAAGAGAAACAAAGCCATGGAATTATTTTTATAGTCTTAACAGATAAATCTCTAGAATTTCATCAACCAGCAATGCTGGTAAAACTTCAGTAGCTTTATTGCCACTAGGAATATAATGGAATTAACTACAGTCAGGTACACTTAACATGAGCTAAAGCTATGGCCATTTCTTCTTTCGATGCGCCACCTCTGAGATGTGTTGCTGCTTTCAATCTGTGTTGCAAGACATCCTGATCATCCCAGACCCCCTGGGCAATGGCAGTCCCATTCCAGAAGAGCCTCTCTTGCCCCGGGTTGTGCCAGTTCATGGCATCAATTTTTTTCCCCAAATGTAGAGAGGCCTTGAACATCTGAAAGACCTTCTAGGTTTCGAAGAGGAAGAACATTTACAGAAACAGGGGAAAAGTGTATGCAATTATTCTGCTATTGTTTTGGCTGCTCATTTTTAGTGGCTGCATAAGATAATTCTAAAATTTGAGCATTTACAGGGATATAAAAAGGAGGACGCTCTTCCCCTGAAGCTACCTGCTGATTTTCCAATTATTCTTCTAACATAGAGCTGCCCAGCTTTATTTGCCAGAGTAGTAGGAGCATGGAACAAGGTCTCTGTCTGCTTCATGCTGTTTCTCCCTTTTGCAAGAGTACTCCTGCATCTCTAGAAGAAGTGGGCGGTGTTTGGAACAGCCTCTTCCTATTTCTGTTGTTCCATCATCCCAAAGAATAGCCTTGTGAAGGATAGGTGGCATTTAGCTTTAAATGAATTTTGTTGTTTTTAATTCAAGCAGCAGGTTCAGTGAATGGTTATCAAATACCATCATGCTGCCTGCTTTTTAAAGGAAATGGAAAAAGTGTCTGACACAAAGGCATCTGAAATGAAGCACTTGATTATCATCATATACCAAGAATGCACCTACTGGAAATACTGTGTGAGAATGTTAAAAATAAAACATAGATTCATTTAGTCCTGAGAGTTTAAAAGTAAATGGCTTAAAACTGAAGAGAATGGATGGAAAATGGGTTTTCCTGGGAAATAAACTTGTGTTTACTCGTATTTATTACTATTATTACTCCACAATTGGCAAAGAATTGTTTACATATTTTCTTTCTCTTTCTCACTTCCTTCAAGCTGCCTGTCAATCAACTACTACTGTGCTCTTTTATGTCAGTGTCACTTTCAAAGCTACTCATGCAAGATTTAGCTATATTAAAAGGATTTGCTTAAATAAGAAATTCCCTACTGGCTTTACAGGAATGCCCAAAGGAGTCAAACATATGTGGATGCGGCAAATAGCTATGTGGTGGAGCATAAGGAACCATAAAGATGTAAGTATAGTATATTGAATCCTAAACAGATGCTGAAAGGTAAAAGCAAGTATGGCGAATGTTTTGCATAATAAACATCCTTAAGGATGCAAAGTAACTGCAGAAAAGTCACTCAAGACCTTGCCTCCCTTCCCATTCCTCTTAGGCTGACACGTACACACAAAATTAGATTTCACTGAGTGAGAAAACACAATGCGTTTTTTTCCTTTGGAAACATATTCAATGACACTTGCTTAGCTGCTTCATATTTCATAGTCTGTCTTTTCCTTCCTTGAAATGAAAAGATTTACAAAGCATCTACAGTTGTATGAAACACGATGAAATTATTAGGTAATTGCTGGGCACAGAATGCTAGATGCAGTGAATATACACTGAAGATATAAAGCTTCATGTGACAGCATAAGGTAGTAGCTGCAATTGAAGATAAATGTATATTCACATACTCTGCATACTAATTGGCAAAGTTCTGGTGGTGCTAGTGTCTCCCATTTCCTTCCAACCTTAAAAATGTTCTCTTTATAGTGGAAATGCAATGCTGGTTTGCAGTTAATTTTAGATTTTTATATTTCATTGATTCTAATAAAATTAGATGTAATTAAAACACAGGATGGGTTTCCATGTTTTCAGATGGAAGCTCTTTCAGAAGCATCCGATCTTTTTATGGCTGTTTCAATTAAACAGTGAAATAAGAATTAAAAACAGGTTGCGTTGGAGGATGAGTTTACCGTTCTCAGGGTCTCAAATTGGAACAGAGGGGAGGATACTTACCTCTTAAAATACTTAGTGCAATCAAAATATTTGGTTTGAAATTTTTCTCACTGTGACTCTCAAGGTTTTGATCTCTTTGCAGAAAAGGTCGAGATTTGCAAGGGGCAAATTAAAGCCTAAATATTTAGTAAACCTTAAGGTACTTAGACGAACAAAAAAATGGAACATTTATTAATTGGACATTAACATTAATTATTAGTATCAATAGAAGCATGATTAGTTAGGTTGTTATTTGACACCTTTGACGTCTAGAAGAATCCTTGAATATTTGTTTTAATATTTGCCTGAAACTCTACTTTTTTTTCTTCCAATTTAATACATTTGTAGTAAATTTGTAGGTTTTCAAATGCAGAATTTGAGTTTCCTCAGTCTTTCTCTGCATAGCTTCTTGCCTTCTTGCTTTCTGCTTCCCTCCACTTACCTTTTTCTTACCCTGAATCATCGTCTGCTAATAGTTCTTGTCTTTGCTTCTCTGCTGGTCCAACTATTATTATGACCTTCAACACACAGAGAAGGACAATCTCTTCTTTTCCTCTGTCATGGGCTTATGTACAAGTTTGTGATTGTCTTTGAAGAGAAACTATCTTTTCTTTTGTTGGCTTCAGGCGGCTAAAGCTCTGTATTTAAATTCTTAATGAAATTAAGACTTCTGTGTGTGTAACTGTTTTTTCTCAAAATAATATATGGTCCATGTGAAGAAAATGCTTGCTTGCAGCATGCTGGCATCATAGGGATTTTATCTCCCGCAGTGAAAAAGTTAAATGATATGGCTTTGCAGTGCATGGCAGAAGGAAGCACTGGGGAGCAGAGGAGCTGTGTGGGTTTAAAGCAAAGTCAGCTGTGTGGTTGTATGAGCTAAAAGCAAAAAACGGCAAGTGTGGAGAAGATAAATTGTTGGCTGGGAGAAATATCTTACCTGGGGTGATTCTAAGACATCATTGAATGACTGAAGTAAATATTTGTTTGATATGTCATCAAAGCAGCCCAACATCCCAATTAGCGGAAATTCAGAATTTTTTATAGACAAAACCCCAAATTAGATGACTTCTGGATGGCTCTCAACACACAAGGGCCAAGAGTTTAGCATCTCTCATGTTAAAATGATTAAAGAAACATACTCTAGTTAACTTCTTGTCCCTAATTGCATCGGTGTCTGAAATTTTCTTTTTTGTTGTAGCATGTAGCTTTGAAGCATTAATTTACATAACATAATATTTTTTGGATCCATCTCCTTGGAATGGCTAATCTCTGCTATGTTGTAAAGGAACCAACTCCATGTAGATGCTGAATATAAGGATTTTTAATTTATTTTTTTTAATTTATTTTTTTTTAGTTACATCAAAATTAATTTTTGGTGTGTTGTCCTCCTTTTGGAAAGTTCAAGGTCTGTTTTATTAAAAAGAAATGCATGATTCATACTTGTAATTTGCAGTTTTGCCTGGCCCATCAAACCAAAAATAATAAGGCCTACACATGGGTCTGCATTGGTTTCACTTAATCAGTTTATTAAATAGGGAAAGCTTTAGTATGAGGATATAAACAATGGTCTTGGAAAATCCTAAGCAGAGGCAAATTGGCTGTTTTTCAGTTTTGTAGTGTTTACTTGCTTTTCCTATCGTGACAATGGATTTTATTTTCTAAAATTTGTTTAAGCATCAGCGTCACTTTGTTTAACCCGAACAGCTAAATAAAATATCTCAACTGTAAACTTACCTTTCTCTCCCATGTAAAGTGGGAGCCACTGTGCTAGATTTAGAGGCATTACTCCGTACTTGCATACTAGTATTTGAGATGGAGATCTGGAGGGTTGCAAGGACCTGTACGAGGTGCTAAGTGCCGCAGCTGGAGAACAAGGGGGAGAGCGAGGGGGCCGGCAGCCAGCCCGTTCTGCCCTCCCCGGGGAAGGAAGAGGGCTTTTTCCTGATTTTCAAGTCACTCTGCCCCTGCTTTCTTCTGCAAGGGCTGGCTGCGGGGAGGGAAGGTTTCTGCCTGGGTCGCGTTCTTTTGCTGGGTCGCATTTTGGTTTGCGGCAGATGAGGCAGCGACCGCAGTGGAGATGGGCTTTGGAGGTGGAACTGGCGCTGGTCTCTCCACGGGTAGTTTTTCAACAGCTGATTTCTCGGAGATCAAGAAAGTGGAAAGCATTTAAATTGCTGCGGGAATTATGTTTTATCTGTCGGACAGCAGCATTTATAGCAGGGCCCTTATACTAAGGGGCGAAGGTGCCAAGGGCTGAGGACCAGCTGAAGGGTCGTGTGCTCCTATTCCTCTTTCTCTCTGCTGACTTTGGAATATGAATACCATATTTCCACTGCATCTTCTTTCCAATGATTTTTTTTTGAGAGAGCAGAGAGCCTGGCTCATTCCTTGACAGTAATCAACTTCAGCCTTCTGCAGTTTGAATGAAAATCTTAAGGCAGATTTACAAAATAGTCAACAGATGTGTTTTCCCTGCCTTCAAATGGGAAAACAGTCATGGTTAAGATGCTTTTTTGTTGTTGTTGTTTTTTTTTTTTTATTCAGTATACAAGATAGAGTATTGTCCAAGACGTACTGGAGTGAATTGGGAGTTTCCATGAAGTTGCCTTTAGTATTCTTTTAAGGGAATAATTTTTCTTACTAAAATTAATGTCAGGCATTTCCTCATATTGCGCTCTGCTGCCAAGCAACTTGATTTTTCAATCAAGCTTGTGCCATCTGTTTTTAATTCAAATATTCATTGTAATTGAATACTGTGTTATCGAAGTGACTGTACTTGTTCCCATTAACTAACAAGGTACATAGCTTGCTGACATCTGCCTATGGATAGGTTTGAAACTTGTTGTGTCCTGTAATCATTCCTCCTTAAAGAAAAGACGTGGCAAGGAATGAGCCCTCAGGAACTACAGACTTGATGGCATTCATGGAGGGGTCGTGAAAATTCCTGCAATAGTTTATTATTCAGTGGAGTTGTAGCCCATTTTTTCTGGGTAAACTCATGTTGCATCTGCACCAGTTTTACTGTAACTTAGAGTATGCTGTTAGAAATTCAAGGATTCTTAGAGGAATTTTTTTTTGGTTGTTCTATTTTGATCTGATTATTTCAATGATTTCCACCAACTAGGCAATGCTGCAAGGTGTCTGTAGGCTAAGCTAATAATTGTATCTCAATGATAACAGGGTTGTTTCTTTTCCATATCATGATGATACTGGATGTAATTCTTTCACTCCGTGGCTTACAGTTCAGGGGAAGAATTTTATTGCAGAAATGATAACCTTCAGGTAATGCTTTTGAAATGAGTTTTTGGTGACTCAGATGTTTTAGTACTTAAATGATTCCATTTAATTATATATTTTGTATAAATGGTTAGCTAGTTATCCTTTCAACTCAGCTTTTCTTTTTAACTGAAAAGAATTTTACAGATAGTTTAGGAACTTTTATCAATAATTACTTGTCAAGAATATGCTAAATTTCTGTTCAGGTGACTGGGGAGAAGCTGAACGGAAGCTGAAGCTCTAGATGTCACATTTTTCTGCCCTAGGTAAGGGAGAGGTAACTGCGCTGCAGTATCATGAATAAGTCTTGCGAAATGAATCACAGCAGTTGAAGGACTGCAGTGAACCTGCTAAATTATTTTCTTGATACCACTACGTAAAGGTAAAGAAAAATTAAGAAAAAGGGGAAGGTAATTTAGCAGAGTGTATTTAAGCGTGATTTCCATCCTGCTTAGTGAATCCTTATTCCTGCGTGAGTGAATCCTCATAAGCCCAAATTGTCTTTAGCCTCCCTCAGCTACTGAGGTTAGGAAACTGTAGCAAGGGAGATGTGAAGAAGCTGCTCACTTCTTTTCCAAAAACTCAGCTGTTGCAGATAGGTAGGAGGTCATCCAGGATTTGTCTTTCTGTTCATTTTCTTTGTCTTTCATGATGGCGTTTGAGCTTGTTTCAAGTAGTTATAGATGTAATTCACGAACGGCTCAAAGATTATTTTGCTTTTCTTTCTCTGAGAAATAAGATCTTTAAACAAGCAAACTTTCTCTCCTTTGTCTTTCATTTTTTGTTTTTACTAGTCTGCCCTTTTTGACCTGAAGGTTTGGACCAGCTATCTACTCTTTTGGCCTTCTAAACGTTTTGCAGTGATGGTGTAGCTGTGTAATACATGTAAGCTGTGTGGCACAGGCTGAAAACAAATTTTGTTATTGTATAAATTGGTTTGTAATTTCTGTAGTGCTAACATGGAAGTAATAACATAAAAGTATTATCATTTACAAAACAATGCATCTTGAAAAGCTGTTTAATATCTAATATGTATTCTCATACATCAAAACTCCTGGAATTCTTTGATTTAAAACTCCCCTTGGTTACAATGGATATTTTTATTTGGTAGAAATTGCAAGTTTCACTCAGCCTTAGAGACTGTTGTACTGTTAATTTGAACTGTGCAAATAATAGCACCGAAAAGATATATTTAAGATACAGTAAGTCAAATCATATATTTACTATGAAGTTTTGTTACTAAATGTTTAATCTTGAACAAATGGAAAAAGTGATGATCGAGTGACCTGTTTGTCTAGCACGTACTGATTTAGTTTGAATTCCTTTGTTCAACGATGTATAGAGAAAATTCCTAGGAAATATTTTCAGCATCTGCATACGTATTATATTGATATCAATAAGCTTATAGTGCAGAATTAAATACAGCAGACAGCCACTGTGGAACTGGTAGGTAAAGGAATTTTCTTATGTGGTGCTATCTAAAGGACAAACGGTGGAAAGAATCAAGATGGTTTGTTTTTATGTAGTTGTTTATGGAATGTAGGCTTTTTTAATAGTAAGTATGTGTTAGTTATCAACTCATAAGATTTTGTTGGAGCTGTCTTCCCTTTTCTAATTGTAGTACTTAATATTCTTACATTGGGTATTTTACTACTTCTACTGTTACAGAAAGCACGACTAGAAATGGAGGGTAGCAGATCCTTTGCAGCTCCTGAGCAGCAGATTCCCTTAATAATAAATTATTGGCTACAATAATTTGAAGCAAGCACTGTTCCACTTTTACAGCCAAAAGAACAGTGGCTGTTGTCATGAGGATCAATGTAGAGGAGGTAAAATATATGCATATTTAGGAGATTGTCCAAAGATTCCAGAGCAGAAAATAGAAGTGACCTGAAACACTTTGAGTGAACCCAAGCTGTAGTTCTAAACCACATTCTTTATGCTTGTAAGTGTTGACATTGTTTTCTTTTTTACCATTAAACAGTTATTCAGAGCAGTATTCAAGAATCATCCTTAACAGTGTTTTTTCTCTTTTTTGGATTATCAGATATGAAGTAGGCAAAATAGCTGGAAACATGTTATCTGTGCTGCCTATGCAGCGAGTGTCTGATTCACACACACAGAGATCAGTGTCTTGGTTTTTTAGCTTGTGTCCTTTCCTTTTTCTGTAATAGATGTATAATTTAACAATGTGCAATTTTTCCATCCAATGTAAAGTTAGATTTATTTCCTGAATTATGCAAATTACCCTCATCGGAGGAGTAAATTTGGATTATTATTTCACTTTATGTCAGTATTCATTATGCGCTAGTGGATTTATAAACACAAAAAACATGTTCTCTTGTCCAAAACTGGCTAAAATATGATGCCACAGCCAGAACTCCACTATTTTGAGTGACATTGTTAACATACATTGTCATACATATCTTTTCAGTTGTGAATAACTGCTAAACTAAAGCCACTGGTCTGAAATTTTACTTGGCTACTTGAAAAATTTCAGCAGGAAGCATTTGTTTTCAAGTGTGAAATTACTGGAAAATAGGTAGTTTTGCCTGTTTTGACATTCTTATGTTTATTTTCTCTGAACTGACACACGCTCATTGATATATTTTGGAAGACACTTATTTGTCTTTTCATCATTGATATAAAATTTTGTCTGAATTTAAAAAGTTACAAGCTTTGGGAAACTATAACATGGCTATACCTGGGAGGGTCACAGCAGTAACTGCAGTGGTTGAGGACTCACCTGCACACGTACGTGTTGTGGCCACGGCTGGCGTTCTGGGCTTTGAACAATGGCGAGCTGGGCTGCTGGCTCTTGTTGGGGCAGCTGAGCTGGAAACAGGGGTTCCCTGTGGGCAAAGGCACGAGGGGGAAGTAAAGACAACAAAAGTGAACTTTCTGGGAGTCTATGTTAAAAATGAGACGGGAGGTTGACAGCGAGGGGGGAATCCTTGGCAGGGGCAGGAACAAGTGCAGAGAGTGCAAAGCAATATATTTATAAGCTGGTATGTAAGGGGCAAACTGGGTCTGATCTGGGAGAGCAGTCAGAGTGGAGGTACCATTTGATGAGCAGGTTTTGGATTTGAATTTGCTGAACTGAGAATTGTTTGTGATTCCTTCTAGGAGGGCAAGAATGAATTGAGATTGGGTAGTTGTGTTTGTCACAAGCCGGGTACCTGATGGTTGGTTCAGAGAAGTAGGTTGCCTAGGGCCAGTCCTCGGATATGGGACAGTGACACATGGGCAGGTCTTGAATTCTGGATTGGAGCCTACCTGCAGTGAATAGGTGGACAGGCCTGGAGTGCTAGGGATGGGGATGGAGACGCTGTATCCTTATGGACAAGGTCTCCTCCCCGTTTGATTTGTTGTGGCTTTGAACTGAACCCAAGAGATTTGGGCCTTCCACACCTGTGGACACATAGAATAGCTTCTGAATACATGCTATGCATAGGTGGAGGGCTGTACACATAGGAATAAAGAAAGTGTGATCTGCTGCTGCTTAATCCTGTCCTCCTGTGTTGGTAACAATCTTTTGGCTGTTGTTCAGAAGAGAGTCAAGAAGTTTCAGTGAAAAGCTTGGAGCTGGAGGGAAGGAGCCGGGGGGCTGACAGCCAGTGATGCCAAGGAAAAGGGGTGGTGGATGTTGCCATCCTTTTAAAAAAGCTGGTGAGAAGTCTGGTGCTATGTAAGAGCACTAACTGATCAGTGGGCAAAGTTCAGTATAAAGGAACAGACGATCTGTAACGCCAACAGGCTGGTGCTCTGTAACAGAACCATTGCACCTCACCTTTCCTGCTAGAAAGCTGACCTTCGAAACCCAGTGTCATCGTGTGTGTCTCAGTGACATTCAATTCTGAACAAGTTGTATTGATGTTTTCTTTTTCTTTTTTGAAAGCATATGTATTCTTGATCCCTCCTTCCTCCTGCATTAAGTTATGGTGGCTTTGAAATTTGGGATTTTGTTAGATTAAGGTTTTCTTTTTTCTTTCTTAGTGCCACTGGCAGCTGTGCTTTATGAGACACTGATAAATCAGCTCCCTTGTGTTAGTGCATCATTTCATATATGGTTTTGCATATATATCATGCTAGTGAGTATTGCATCTTAAGATGAGCCAAGAGTTTGTAGTCTTCAGCAAATTGAAGTACTTGTCTCTTTCTGCATGTTCTTGTAAAAATACCCATCAGCTTCATGACTGAAGACAAATGCATTAAGGATTCTGCGATCTCTGTCTGTAATCATTAAATAAGAATATGATGGTGAAGAAAGAATCAGGAAAAATCATATAGCCCTTTAAGAACTTTTATTTTTTTGAAACTGAGAACAGCTTAATTCACTAGTCTAACAGATCTCCTCTGGCTTTTGCTATCCACAGATGTTGAAAAAGATGAAGACTGTTTTTCATTATTAATAAGTACCTTTCTCATTCATGAGTGTATCAGTATAATGGTGACCAGAAGAGAAATAACTGAAGCACAGAGTAAGTTGTTATGCAGTAATTACTTGTGTAGTTCATTAAGCCATGCAGTGATCTTTTTGTATCCCTATTGGCTAGCTATGTAGCAGGTTCAATTAATAGATCAACTCCCATGTTTAAAAGTGGGCATCTGCTGAAGTACCTTGCTTAATACGGACTTTTGGTACCTGCCCAGACTGACTTTGAGGACAGTTGGTTCTGAACTGTTTCCCTTGCCTGTGAGTCACGTAGCCCGACATATTTTTAGTTGCTGCAATATATTTACGTTCTTAGCTTAGCAGTATCCTCTCCTGGATTGGGCAGTTACACAAGGACAAAACTAACCCAGCTGGGAATGCCTCCACAGAAGATGGTGAGTGTTGCTGCTAATATTTTAGGGAGCCTCTTAAGGGGTGTTATGTTATGCATCTGATATCTTAACAACATGCAAAACACATGAAAAGTTGTGAGTGCAAGAAACAGTCCCAAAGTACCTTAATCCTTATATCGATAACACTACTATTGGGTTACATGGTTTTAATCCCAGAGGAGTTGTCGCCTGACATTAAACTGTCCAAATAGTATTTATATCTGCTGCTGCCCTGCAAGATCACTTAACCCTGCACAGCAGTTTAAAAGTAGTTAATGACAGACCCAGCATGACTTGCCCCTTATGAATGATCGCATAAGTTCGACCTGTGCTGTCATGGTTTATGGAGGAAGGCAGTTTGTCCATAGCCTGCTTCAGCCACAGCAGGTAATTTGAAATGAAATGAGACAGTTTCTACAAGCAGATTGATTTGGGAATCTTGCCTGTTCTTCCCTTTGACCCTTGACAAGTTGACACTACAAAGATTGTGACTTTAAAAAATGATTGGGTGCAAATACATTTAGGTAGATGATTTACTATGTGTTAAAGCAAGGACAGTGCATTTAGAATGGAGCTGTGAGGGAAGGTAATTGTAAACTTTAACAACTCATGTTTTATGTTTCTGTATATTATTAATTATCTGACTAGGTGAATCTTCTGATAACTGTAGACCAAGTACTGTATCTAATAAACTGTATATGAGAGTCCGCAGACTCTGCATACCAGTATTCAGAATTTTAGCTATGCAGAAATAAGTATATCTGGTTTAGAAATGCAACTGGAATGCTTTTGTTGATTGAACTGCAAGGGTTAAGTTTGAAGATGAACATCTGAATGTATAGGTTCCCCATCCAAAGATGTCTTTATTTTGTTATTCTTTTGTAAATGCAGTCATGCAAATACAAATATTGAAATAGCAAGATCCAACATATGATAGGTAACTGGCAAATAGTGAAATAATGAAATGATGCCAGAAAGAGAGAGAAAATCACAATTACGTGTCTATAAATATTCTGGTCTTGCAAAGCATACACCCTCTTAGTTAAAAAGAATTATGTGGACTTTATAAGATGCTATATGAAGATTTTATTTCAGTGCCTTTCTCCGATTTATGTAATTGGATTTTTCCCCAAACCGTTATGTGATCAATTATGTCATTTGAAAATAAATAGCTAAAATACATTGCTTCTGAAGAATTATCCTACCATGAGCCAGGTTAGTATGTAAAACATAGGTACAAATACTGCTGAAGAAGGTATCGTATAAATCTCATGATGATTTTAAATTGAACATTTAATTAAATAACAGTCCTAGAAAGCAGAAACTTATCTTTGGTAAGCCACCTAGCACTAAATGTGCTATGAGTGTGCAGCTGTAAATACATAATACAAAGTAAATGTTTGCACAGACAAAGTTCGTCTTTCTGCAGGTCATTCTCCTACTGTCTGTTCAAAATGCTTTGTATGAAGCATAATTTCAAAGATGCTTATAAAAAAAATTCTTACTGGTCTTGGTCCAAATTGTTTAATACCCTTTTAACTGTGTCTTCCCTGAACTATGTTAAAAGTATGTTGCTGAAATGTTTCTTTGTGTTGTCCATTGGGTTTAATAGACGTGCCATTTAATAAGCTCTCTACCTGTAAGGATAGACTATTTGACCTTTGTGACCTGCCAGTGGTAGACATAGTATAAGATTGCTTTGTGAAATAAAGCTGTCGGTAACATCAACAAAATAAAAAATGATCGTATTCCAATACTCTCTGCTGAGTACTATGACAGCACTGAAATATGGAATAAAATTGAAAGTAGATTAGTTTTGGGTCCTAAGTCATGTTTTGACAAGATATAAGAGAGGAGAACATATCTTTGAACTTTTAGTTTTAAAGTTTTTTAATGAAAATATTTATCATTTTGTAAGGTTCCTTCTTTCTTTATCACAACTGGGCTGTATAACCTTAAAACAATCCATTCTCTTATTGTGAGGGATATAAATACTGTACTATCTTTTATATTAAACATCATAAAGGATACATGCACAGTATGAAATTGCTTGACACTTGCAAGTAAAGGACTGTCATGCTAATAAAAAGCTTATTGGAGAGGTTGAAAAATCAGTCATTAATAAGCCACATATTTTTAAACTATGTAAAGCATGTAAATACCGCAGACAAGAAGGCAGTTTTTGCCATATTTTCTCCTCTCCATTTGAAATGCTTAAGGTCTAAAGCAATAGCGTAAATAAGAATGATTAGATTGCCTCTTCTGTGCTTATTGTAAATTTTATATGATTAGAAAAGAAATTCATTAATAGTTTAAGTTACCGTGATTAATCAAATCAAATGAAGAGTTTTGGGGGAGCAATGCTGACGTGACTGTGAATGCTAGAATTTATGCAACTTGCATTCAGTCTTATCTGGAGGAAAAAAAAAAAGCAGCCTCCTAAGGGGGAACAAAAAAATCCCAAATCACCAAAATTCACTTTGTGTAATAGCTACATAATGTGGGAAATGGAGGGAAAGGTATATTAAAATGGTGAAGACAGTCTTTCTGTCTTCATCTGTATGCATAATAAATACAAAGCCAATTAATTTAAATTTCTCAATCTAAGATAAACATGGTTGACTTTCTTCCTGTTCAATTTTTCAAATTACTTTTTTTAAAAAATGGACAAGTTAGTGACTGTTTTTGTTTTTAAACATATATTGGACAGAAAAAAAATGACAAATCCAAAAAGTAAAAAAACCCAAAACAAAACCAAAAACCACCCACAAACAAAAAACATCCCCAAAACCCAAACCCAGACAAACAAAACCCCACAACAAGAAAAGCTGATGTATTATGATTGCAGCAGGGAGCAAATTATTTGACATAACTCCTATAAAATGCCTTTTAGTTTGGTTATTCTCATTTGGCTCCTGTTCTTCGAAGTGCTCAATTGTTAGTCCAATACAAATGCGGGTTTCTTCATTTTTATTTTTTTTAATGCTTTCAAGTTAATGAAGTGGTTTTTTTTTTACAGCAGGTGTTTGTTTTTGAAGCTGTAGAAATGAAATACCTTTCCTGGATGAAGTCACAATATTTCTACAAAGGTATTGGTCTTAGTTTAATTTCAGCAAATCAGAATATTCTCTAAACACTGTAGGAAATACAAGAATTTTTTATAAAATAAACATAAAATAAACAAAAATATTAATATAAAATGAGGGAGCAGCATACAGAAATTCTGTCTCGTACAGTGCCTGTAATAGGACTGTTATGATAGGCTTTTAGCAGAGTTTTATCTTCCTTGGAGCAAGATATAACTCAAAGATTTAGTAAAATAATTTAAACCGATAAAGGAATGTTTTTAGGACCATCCCCAAATTGTACCTCAAGTAGTTTGAAATGAAGAGAAGTAGAAAAGCTTTCAGGAAAATCTACTTGGTCTGTATTGGACTGTACTAAATGTCAAATGCATTTGACTGTATTATGACTTTGTTCCACACCTTTAGTTTTGCCCTTTCAAATGGTGTGAAAGCAAGGTAAATGGGTTATCCTTTGGCCCTGTGGATGGTTTGAGATGCTCTGTTGCTGAGATCGTGGGTGGAAACAGTGTTATCTTACTCTTTAAATGAGGTTAATCCTCATTACTGTTAATTTCTGTGATTGGAAGCCAGGGCCTTGTCCCTAGTAGCATCATCTGTGCCTTGGGAATGTTTTGAGTTCTCAGCGCTTCAGGATCATTTTAATGCTGACGGCCGGCGTAGCCCTAGGAAGCGAGGCAGTGGTGGAGAGTGCGGCGTTTCAGTCACCAACCTGGCAACTCATCGTTCCACTAACACCAAGGAGGAGTCACCTGCTGGAAATACCACGTGCCCCTTTTTCAGTTGCGAATACCTCATGGAGAGAGTGAACTCTTCCTGGCACGGGGATATACTGTTTCCGCGTGCTGTGTGGCTTAGGTAGTCAACAGCAGTACATGGCTATGTCGTGAATTCACATAAGCCAAAGGAAAAGGTCCCCTTCCTTCCCCTAAATTGTGAATCAGTATAGTAGTATTTCTTGTGGCAGGAATGTTTTTTTTTTTTTTCTTTCAGATTTACATACATATTTTTAAATATAGGCTATAATGCTGGTTTTTGTGCTTTCTTATCATTTTGCAGAAGCCTGTCCTGTTGGAGGTGAGCTGTGAGGCAATGAACAGTGTGGTGACGATGCACTTGGTTTCATGTCCTGGTTGTTTTCTATAGTTATTCATTTGCTGTTTCACTTCGCCATATATCTTCTCTATCCTACCCAAAGCATTCCTTGCCCAAATTACAGTGATTATAGATAGAGTTGCACAGAAAATGGGCAAGAGAAAGTGGTGTCTAGCTGCCCACGATTTGCCAGCATTTCTTTTGGATTTGCACTCATCTGGCTGCGCCAGACAGTGTTTTAGTCATTACGTTGTACAACCTTGGTACAGTGGGGTTCTAGTGACTAATCTGAACCATTTGGGATTACTGCTTTAGGACAAATGATCTAATCCTAAATGTTTCTCATTAGTCAATATTTGTCAGTGCTGAGAACTAGTGTTACAAAGATGACGATCGGAAATTTGTGAAGTTAAACTCAGATTTTTGCAACCCTGTACCTTAGTGGGTTATTTAGAGCCTGAGAACATTTAAACATGATAGAGGAGGGTTTCTTACTTTTCAACATGGACAGGAAATTTAGGGTCCTACTTGATAATGGGATGTGTTTCTTAAAACCTCTGACTTATTTAAAAAGCTGTTTAACCATATGTCCTTAATTTATTTGCTTTGCATCGAAATTCATAGAGATTGGAGCAGAGGCTCCAGATTCTCCAGCACTGATCTGAATAATTGACTTAAAAATGGAGGTGAAAAAAAATAACATGTAAAACTTGGTATTAAGCAAAATTTTCAAATGAGAAAAGGCAGAGGGGACGATAGGAAGGAGCAAGAAAGGAGGACTGGAGTAGCTCATGTCAGAAGTGGTCCCTGTTGTGCTTGCAATTTATGATCAGGTTTTCAATACTCCTAGTTTTACCGTGGCAAAAAGATCACGTTTTTCCTCTAGCACTGTTATGTGTGACCAAAAGGTGGCAGCACTATCTCCGCTGTCCTTGCGCTGGTTCTTTATAGCTCGTCTCGTGTTTAGGGGGAAAAAAAAAAAGGCGGGGGGAACTTGTTAAAATGGAGACTGCATTATCTATTACAATAGAAATAGTTTGTTACAATAAGTAATCGTATTATTAAAGAGCTGTGCTTTACTGCATGCTCTGTGCAAATAGAGACACAGAAGTCATGCTAATGATTTTGAGTGTCACATGCAGGCTCTATACACAAAACTTCAGCAATTGAGCAAATATCTGATTGTGTAAAACCAAATATTCTCTTACCCAGATCAGGGAGTGGCAGTTGATAACACAAGTCTAAAGCAGCTGCATCAACCCCTGCTGCACTCTGCAAGCTGTGCGCTGCAGCTCCTGTTAACCAGGGGCAGAGCAGACTCCGCAGAATCCTTTGCTGGCTGGCTGCCATTCACTGGAAGTTTTGATTAATAACTTCCAAGAAAAAAAAGAAAAAACTTTACAATGATGGTTTGTCTTCAGTTATTCTGGTAATTATTTTTGAGAGTAGGACGTGCTAGAGAAATATTCTGCATTTTGACCAAGCTGGATTGCTTTGGAGAACAATCTTTTTAGCGGCTATTACTGCTACATATCACTTTTATGATCACAGTGAAATGATCTGAAATACAACTTATTTGTGTTGTACTGAGGTTTTCTTCTTTTTGAGGATATATGTTTATTTCTTCTTTTTTTTGCCATATTGAATAAAGTCAATGCTACTGCTTGAAAGCTGCATATTTTTTCCTTTCTTCTGCTCCTGGCAAGTACTTTCCTATTCCCTGTTTCTGGACCTTGCCTGCATGGTGTTTTTGGAGGAAGAGGCCTTGACGTTATTCCCTTCAAAGGCCTCACCAACTACTTTTCACCTTTCCATTGGTAATCTGTGATAGATTAAATGCACCTCATCGTGCGTGTAATTCCATTCTAGCAGGCTCCAGAGTTTGTTGTGGAGTTAAGCTTGCAAACAGAATGCACATGCTAGTGCTGGTAGAGGTCTGTTAGCAGCCTGGATTGCTCTTCCACTGTGTTTCTAATGCAAACAAATGTTAAAGGGGCTTAAAAAATGCGCTCTTATTTTCTGAGAGTCACAAGAAAACGATAATGTACGTTGGCACTGAGAATCACAGGAAACTCCTTAGCAATGTGAAGCATGCAGCTTTTCCCCCGTGGATGAATGAGCTGTTCTCCACTGCAGTTTGAGTCCCAATTGACTTAGGGAGAGAGATGGGAGACTATAATGATGAATGAAGCTGAGTATCCCAGATGACAGTGCAGAGCGGTGCTGTTGTGTTGTTCACTTATAAAGTACTCTAGGTTATTTACTGATTTTTATTTCTTTTCCCCAAGGTTACATTGCTGTACATAACACAGGTCAGGTCTGTACAAGAAATACTATAGCCTAAGGTGTTTCTAGTAGTTCTTTTTTTGCCCTTTCATCTCCTCCCTCTCTCCCTTCCTCCTCTTCTCCCCACCCCCTTCCTGTTAGAGGTAGGGTTTAGATGATGACAAACCCCATCTATCTGACCAGTGCTGGATCTGCTCATGCAGCTTCTGTGTTCCTGCAATGCGCTATGTAGCAATTGTGTGTCAGCTCTAAAACAACGTTTATGGTGTTTTTGAAGACTCTGTTAGTTCCTGTCAATGTTAACCTAGAAACAGGAACAGCAATTCACTACTCTGCGAAGTTAGTTTATGGATTTGGAGGTGCTTGCCAAGAGGACTGTAACCCAGAAATGGTGGTATCATGCAGAGCAGAAATCAAAAAGGAATGGGGTGGATTTTTCAATTATTAGAGCTGTGATATTGCATGGCTTCGTCACTGCCACCGTTGTCAGCCTCACACAGAGGCTGCTCTCTCATGCCACTGGCTAGCAGTCCGGGGAGCTGATGAACATACAAATGCAGCAGGAATAGTTGTTTGCGTGGCACATCTATTTACCTGGGACTTGTATCTCACTAATTCTGAAAGGGACTTCTGTTAGGTAAATTAAAAAAACAAATCAAAACATTAATTTTATGAAGGCTTACGATGTATGCCAGCAAGATTGTTTTTTCCTTGTTTGTATTTTGAATGTCACTTTTTCTTTTGAGCAATCGTGACCCTGTGTGTTACTTCTGCATTATCCCAGCTGCTGAAAAAACTGAGAAACATGTTGTAATCCTCTCTTTGAATATGATAATTTTCTTTCTGCCTTTTATGGCCTTCAACCCCCATAATATATGAGCACCTATCAATCATTCATGTGTTTATTTTCATAGTGCTTTGTGGAGGTAGGGACTGCTATAGAAGGGCAGCCGAAATACAGGGTCTCTGGGGACTTCTGTGGCATTTTATAGGATACTAGTGGTTGGCCCTGGAGTTTCTGACTGCAATATTTGTGTTCAATAAACCATCTTACTTCTCCAATATAGAAAAGAGGTAGAGGACTAAATTTGAAAAAAAAAGAACCCCAAACCAAACCAAAACCAAAAACCAACCCCCCAAAAATGAAAACCAACCAACCAACCCAACTGTGCATCCTCAGTATTGCATGCAAGCATTGGACATTTGTGATTGAATAAATAACACAACCAAGATCACGTGCACAGCAGTCTGTGCATGTAACAAAGAGCTGTTATTCATGCAAACAGGTTTTTTGCAGTGTGATGTTTTAGTATAGTGCTTTCAGAAGAACATGAAGCTTGACCAATGTGACACTCATCCTTTGTATTCAGAAGAAATGCAGCTAAGTGTTGCTACACTTGTTCCAGCGATTTCTGTGCAGAGCAGCTGGATGCAGCACTCTCCCTTTTCTTTTTCTGTCTGTGAAAGTTGTAAATGCCTTTTTTGTAGTTTCTGGCACAAAATTCTATATTATAACAGCTGCTCTTTTTTTCCTGAAAATTAGCACTGTATCCACGGGTACCATTAGGTTGACTTCAGATATTTTGTTGCTCGGGTTTTCTTTGGCCTCTCAGGTAAGCATTCTGCCATGGGCATAGTGCTGCTGCAAGTGGCATATCCTTGGCTTGTTTTGGGGTGTATTGTAAAATACATTTGAGACATCCATTTGTTCTTGTTTGTAGTTGGGTTAACAGGTTTTAGAGACAAGGTGGGATGAGTGGGAGAAGTTCTGCTGCTGCCAGCTTTCTCTTGCTGCCATAGGGTATTGACTGACCTGCTTTGGGAGATGGCCTTGGAGATGGTGGTTTGTTGGATGATTGTTGCTAGTAACAGGTCGCAGTAAGCTATGACCTCCTTCCATCATTGAGGCGCTGAACCACTGCCACATGCTGTGCTGAGAGAAAGCCAATGTCTAGTGAGTATGGCTGAAGTGTGATGTGGCTAATTTTTTTCCATTTAGTGATCACTGTGGATTGAATTCTGTAGTCCTTAATTAAAGGTCCTCTGCAGCCTTTAGTAGGTATTTTGCCTTCCTTGATTTAGGATGGCAAGATTCTGCTCCAAACCTCTACCTTGTTCATTTCCTTTATTGAAATGGTAATTGGTATTACTCAAGTTTCTTGTTAGGTCCAAGGTAAGTGAAATGATCACAATATAATATGAAATATTTTAGGGGGCTTGTAGAATCTAATTTTGCTGTTTGTTTCATAGGTGAAGGTGGAATGAAAGCTTCATCTGCAGGAAAAAGCAACAGTCCTTGTAATGAAAGCAGTGCTCTAAGATTTTGGACATCTGTTTGATACTTGGTTTTACCACAGACTTTTTGAATAAGCCAGAAGTCCTCCTGTGCCTCAGCACGTCACCTGGAGAATGGGGATGGCAAGGACAATATTTTCTTGTCCTCAAATAGGTATTGTACAGACTCTTCCAAAATGTAGCTGAGGGCAAAAGTAGGAAGAGGAGGGTAGGACTTCTACAGCATGGTAACGGGGATCTTTTAAATACCTAGTGTCATTATTGAAACGTATTTACATTGCTATGTAAAGTTGTCTTCACAGCACTGCTAAAAAGCAGCTTCTTTCCAGTACAGCTGAAGTAAAAGGCTGCTGAGCATCCTGTTTTACTTCATACCTGAGACCAGCTAGTGCCTGCATCAGGGAGAGGGAATAAGGTGGTGTGGGTTTAGAAGGACAAACTATAGCAGTGTAACTGCAATTCCTGCTTTTCCTCCCCATTGCGCGACAGCTCCATTGTGGGCGTGTGCGATTGGAGATGTGGTAGCGGTTTGTGCCAAGATTCAGTATGGTGCTGATAATGCTTTATTGCTGTAATCCTTGTGTTGCAAGTTTTAGAGATTAGCAAAGGCTCATATCTCTGGTGAAGAGGAATCTCTGAAGAAACTATTCTTTCATGTGTGGTAACAAAACTCTTCTTTCCCAGATGACCTTACCATTTCTCTTCTGAAATTCCTAATTTCGTGACACTTTGGTAGTGAAGTAATGGTTTGGTTAAATTGCAGACTGTCTTACCCTTTCTAAGGGGCTCCATTTTACATCATGTCCTATTTCAGGATTTTTTGGGAAACCAGCTCTTAACTTTGTCAGCTGGTCTATTGTGTAGACTTCAGTCATACAAACTCCTGCTGCCCTCGTGTTCCCAAAACAAGGGCAAGCTGTTATCTGCATAAATACTTTACCTATCTTTGCTAATACTCTGGAAGCATTGACAATCAGGCTCCTTTGGAGTAGGGCAGAGCCACAAGCATTTCCTTCTAAACGTCTGTTTCTCTGCTGAGCACACATTTATTTTATATATATATATCTATGTTTATAATAAAATGGAAAATCTATATTAGTATGTATGTAATACCACCAAAATTTATAAATATACAGGGCTAGTGACATTTCTTGCTATCTTTTTGAGTCTGCTTCTCATCCTGTACAGAGTGAGAAATGGAATGTAATATTGAGATGGCCCTTTGTGCAAAGCCTGCGGTTCCTTCCAAAAATACAACAAAAATAATCACAGGATTGGCTCAAAAAATACTGCAATTTTATTTTTAATCTGTAAAATAGTATTTGAATTCTTTGGACTTGTTGTCGGGGTTTGGAACCTGCATGATATACTTAGATTATTTGCAATCTTTTTTCTCTTATCATGAACTTTATTATTTTTTTTTTATTGGGATCCTTCTGTAATCACATCTCTCCATGAGCCTGATGTTAAAGTGAAACATGAAATATCTTGCAACTTGCAGTAATACTCTTAGAACTGACAGTAATTAGAGGTGGAACTGGATTTGTAATTTGCTTTAGAATGCAAGCACACTAGGTGATGCCAAACAAGAATTAACTGATATTTTTCGTATCTTTTATCTGAATTGTTTGGGGGCTCACTGTAGTGGTATCCTAGCCCCTACAGAAAAAAACCCATAACCATATTATTCTGCAAAAATGGAATACAAAATAGCCTTTAATTCATGCTTGCGTTTTCATTGCAAAAGGAAATTATAAGGATTTGAAGTTGGCATAACATTTTTACCTAGTAGAAAAAAAAAAAAAAAGAAATGGGCCAGTGGATGCCTGCATGAATACTTTATTGGAAGTACTTTATACAAAGTAAACTGCTGTACTTGTATGTGAAATGTAATTTTTAGTAGGATGCTTTTTTAAAATTTCCAATGACTTGGTGTGGACCTGTAATATAAGTGTATTGAATGAATACATTGAATGGCTCAAGAAATAACATGTTGTCCTGTTCTTCATAATATTCATATTAAATTCTTTATCTATGTAGGAAAGTTCTCGTACCTATAGAAATACCTGAGGCAATGCTTGAAATTGTAGGTGAAGAACATAATTATATTCTGTAGGGTTATAAATGCTATGAATGGACATTATGGAAAAATATGTAACTATTTCTTTTCTGTTTAATACAGAAGGGGAGAAGCTTTTGGGAGAAAGACTTCCTCGCTGAAGCAGCCTTGCTTTGCTGAGAAAAGAGGGAGCCCCCAGGGACAGGAATGGGTATGGATCTTCGAGCTTTGGTGTTTGGGTTTTGTGTAAAATCTGCTGCTGACCATGTTGCTTGTTTTATATGTTTTATTAGGGAATTCTTTGAAGTGTTTGGTGAGGCCAGAGCTGCTGGTTAACATAGCATTTTGCTAACATACAAGCTACATTGCCAAACAGAAGGAAACTATCCTGACAAGGTGTCTCCTAAGATAATTAATAAATGGTTGGGGTTTTTTTTAATCAGGCTACCAACTTGGTGCCCAACTATCCTACTGTCAGTTGCTGAGCTCATATACTTTCCTGTTGGTGCTTGATAGCAAGATTTACTGAGTTCTGAGTACAATATGGTTTTATATACCATTAGCCTTGGCTGTTTAAGGGATGCTAATATTGACAGGGAAAAAAAGAAAAGCTGCTTGACATTTTTGAGGACAAGTTTGAAAAGACCTCTCTCTCAGCTACATCTGAGAAGATTTTGCCAGCTTAATGCCTCTTTGTATTTGCTTACTATGATTTCCATAAGTATTTGCCATTGTAACAGAAGAGTAAGTGTGTTCAATATTTAGGTTAACCCCTAATGTTGCGTCTATGCTGTGGTTGTGCTACCTGGCCACAGCACCTTACTCTCCTTTTGTTCCCTGACCTGCGTGTTGGTGAAAAAGTGACTCTCTTAGCCAGAGGAAGGAGCAGTGCAGCCAGTGCCCTCTTTCCAGGAGATCAGGTTCTCAGTCTGGGAACATCCTTCTCCCGTTGTGGAGTGTACTTGAGAGTCTGCTGGCTGGCTGACAAGTAGGAGAAGAGCCATGAGGGCTACGTATCTTCCTCTGAATCAAGTGTCAGACGTGGTTAAAAGATACTGACTTGCCAGCACTAAAAATCCCTTGAGTGTTTTGGAGAAAAGCAGGGGACAGGTTACCAGCATGAGTTCTTTTTTTTTTTTTTTCTTTCTTTTTTTTTCTGACTAATCTGTCCTTTTCTCAGTGCTACCAGGAGGGTTGGTATTGACCTCTGCCCTTGATCCCCTCCCCAGCTGAGTACTGTGTGCCCTCGCTGCAGTAAGTGACTATAGGGCAGAGGGTAGGACTGCCTGTTTGCCCTGCCTTCATCTGATTGCAGAGCCACTGATCCTCCCCTGTGCTCTTGCCCACCTTTAAGCCCGGTTGAGGCAGCGCAGACTTCTCTGCTCCGTAGCTCCTGTAGTGTTGTCCGTGAATTCCAAGTGCAAAGGCTTTAATAGCTTTGCAGTAACGTGAGGTACAAATGCAGTGTCTGTTGCATTGCAGAATCCCTGACAGCAATACCCGGACTGGGAATTGTAATTGAGGTCCTGTAGTGGTAGCAAGTTTCTGGATCGTGTCATGCTGGGGTAATAGACTGATTCTACAGCCCAAAGGGAGCAAACTCTGGAGGAAGGGGTTCCAGATGGCTGAACATGGTTCATTTGGCTCAGTTTGTTGGAATTGCAGCGAGCAAATGACTGAACTCTACTTTAATAAAGCTTTGTGGATACCAGAACAAAGGAGTTGAGGAGACTATAAGGTATGACAAGACAATTGAGCCAGGCTACTTAGCTGCTTATAGCCCCCAGGAGTAATTACTTATTTTGCTGTGTGTGAAGGTATATCACTTACACATTTATCAGGTGCTTATGCGTCAAATAAGGAAATCAGGTAGAAGGTTCAAATATATTCTTAGGTTCAAATATATTTTGCTGGTGGGAAGTTATTTTAAAATACACAGTTGCAATAATCTCTATATCTGTATTCAGATTTCAAATAATGACTCTACTCCTCAGGTTGAGTGACTGATCTTTATTTTCTCTTTGAAAATGGAGAGCAACCAGGCAATTTAAAATGTGTTGCTTTCTTGCAGGTCCTGATTCTGCAATCTGTACATGGAGCAGTATTTACCTGAATGAATAGTACCATTGTACTTATTTGCAGGAATAATTGCTCTTTGGTTTAGTAAGGGTGACAAAGTTGAGCTTTAATTTGCAACAGCTAGGACATATGCTAGTGATTTTCTCTTTGCTGCATATAAACAAAGAGTCAGCACAGAAATATACGGATAATTTAAGGTTTTTCTGTGTTGGTATCTTCTGTTTGGTTCTGTGGTATTAAAGGAAAAATGTTCTTAGGACAGCATTTCCATCGTATGAGAATGTTTGTCTAGACTTGTTAAAATGGGGAGATATTTCTCTCTCTGTTCTCCTTTAAAGAAGCAAACATCGATGTCTGGGAAGTTTCTGACACTTGAAACTGCTTCTCATCTTGGGAAAAAGAGAAATGGGAAGAAGCAAGTACAGATTTAAAAGAAAAAGTGTTGATAAAAGGTTAGAATGAAATACTTGCTTTTGAAGAAATAGCAAAATCAAGGTTTTTCATGGAGATTTTGCAGTGACTGTGCTTGAGCATACATGTTGTGATACAGTCCTACTCCTTTATCACACCTCTCAGCTATATATGTTTAATTTATTCAGATCAGTGGACAGGCTTTTTCCAGTCACTCCTTCCTTTCTATCTTTCTTGAAAATATCAGGTAATAGTGTTAAAAAACCGCAACCAACCAAACACTGCCCCCCCCGCCCCCAAACCCCAAGCCGGTTTGATGTAATATAGAGTGATTGCTTGCTGAAGCAATTCAAAAGTGATCATATGTATAACTTTTTTAGAGAAGGCAAACCACTATGCAGCCCTGTTTGTGATGGAGAATGGTAGGCAGTTAGTCATCTTGCCAAGGCTATAATAAGGTGTTTTAGTTCTACATGTAATTACTGCAGCCAGTAATATGCTATTTGCTAATTGTGGTAAAAAAAGCAAATGAATGCTATTCAAATTCGTATTAAAACATTCAAATTGTTATATAAAAAAGAAAAAACAGAGCTGAACGATAAACGTCAAAAAACATTCATTCTTTCACAACACAGTTTCAATTTCCTCAGCCAGTTTACACAATTTTTTCCATTGCCTCTAAGAAGAAACTTCTGACTCTGAAGAAGTCATGAGGTAGGAAAATGCAGGGGCTTATTCACCTTGGGTGAAAAAAGTAGCAATTTAAAGAAACAGGATCACTGAGGCTGCAAGAATTCCTATTAACATTTGAATAAATGACAAGAAAAAACCCCCTAAGTGTCAAGCTTTTTGCTGTCATAATGAGCAATGCGGCTTATTTTTAAATGGATCAGAAATACTTATTCTCAACACCTGGTTTTGTATTCTTGCTTAGGGAAGAATAGGGGTTAGTGGGAGAACAACATGTTGAACTTTGGAGTCCTTGCTGTTGGGTGCTCAGGACAGAGACACCTAACTAAACATGTTGAGTCCTTCTATTAAAAAAACCACACTTTTTTGGGAGAGGAGAATTTCTGTCATTTTTCTTTGAGTTGCAGTTCTGAGCCACCGTGCTCTGTGTTTTGATGGCATGGTCCCATTCTAGTCTGGCTCACCAAAAGCCACCTGTAAAAGAAAGGACCCGACATGTGGAAATCTTGTGCTGTCACGGTAAAGAGAACCTTCCTTCTCCCTCAAACTCTGCATACTTATTTTGTAGAATAAATCAACCTCAAATAGTTTTTACATCATGAAGGAAAAATACAAAATCCAAACAAAAATAACAATCAGTGTCACTTTTTCTATTGTAACATCTATAAAATATCAGCTTTAAGTTTTTCTTAAGGAGACATGTAAAATAGTGCTACAGCAAGATAAATGTAGGTCTGTTTCTGAAAAAAAAACTTTATTTGATGTTCTGCTTGCCATGTCAGCTGTCCTTTATCACTCAGTTTGCTCTAGTTACTTCCTGTAACTTTAGCAAGCTGGACAACAACCTCTTTTGTTTAATTTGATATAATATTTAATTTTGTAAATTTAGATAATTTCCTTGTAGGTATTAGAGCATTTGGAGAGATTGGAATAAAATGCTATACTTGTGGTGTCATAGTAAACTGTAATCTGGTCACCTATTTAAAAATACTGTGCTGTTGAGAGGTGTTACAATCCCCGAGACCACAGCGGTTTAGTTGCTGGCAGTGTGCTGCTTAGAGATGACAGCTCTAGTTCCCCTGCATGTCTTGCTCTTCAAATACAGACAAATGTGCTGTTCACGTTGAACCTGCATACCCACCTGTACCAGACTTGAGATCACCCGTTGTTCTGTTTGGGGGAAAAGGTGCCATTTAGCTCCAGGGGTTGAGTGGCTGCTTGTGCTTTGTGTTTCTCAAGAGCTGCTCCTTCTCCCTGGACCCTCTTGGGAGCTCCCCTGAAGGAATAAGCATGGAGCAGCTACTGCATCCCAAATGCCATGCTGGGGACCATTTGGGCTCCTGTTTGCTTGGGAGGAGGAACCTGCTAAACCCCTGCCTTGTAGGGCCCAGGGAATTTCAGCCCTTTTCCAGTCATCCCAACTGCATCCCCTGAGAATCTGCTAATTATGCATGCACGTGCAATGCTTTGGGACAATGAATGAGTTGAAGCTTAAACTGGAGAGAGTGGTCACTTGGGTTGTCTTTTGCAATTGCAAGGAAAACATGTTTTTAATTCTTAGTTTGGTCAAGTTAATATTACACAACCTTTAAACAGAACTCTTTAAGAGGCACATTTAAAGCTATATTATCTTACTGTGCTTTCATATCGGAGGAACTTTAGCAACAAATTCAGATTGTCCCTTGAGAAACTTTCAGTTCTACTGCACTGACTTGGTTGTGGGCAGCCTTTTGCCTGTGAGAATCCAGGACAAATGCATGGGGAACACTGAGGGGTGGGGAACACTAAGGCTGCAAAAAAGAAGCACAATCCTCTGTCTATGAAAGTATTAAATAAATCTCTGTGGCATTTCTAGTAAGTGGACTTCCTTGTGCATTATACTGGTTTGTAGTGATAGAGGTACATTTTCTTGTCCATGTCTACTCCCTTCCTTCTGCTGAGACAGTGGTGTACCTGTTATGATGGGAACATTTATTCAGCTGGACTGAAACCATCAATTCATTGTTGTAGAGGTCACCAAAAATCCATCAGGTAGTAATGACCCTCAGTCACTACTGATGTGGGCTGGATGTGAGCCAGTGATCTAGAGGAGAAAGGCAGTCTAACCCATTACCAATCCCCTGGAGCCATTGAGTCCCCCACTTTTTGCTCATCTTTCTGCTTCTACAGCTCTCATAGGTTAATCTTTCTTCTTCTATGTCTAATGTGATAATCTTTCTTCTCTTACATATCTGCTTTTGACTTTCATGACAGTATGGCTGACAAACATCCTCAGCATTTTTCCTTCTGATGCAGAAGATATTAGTCAGTAGTGCAATGGTCAATAGGGGTTATTAAAAAAAGAAGGGGGTGGGGGGGAAAGAGAGAGAAGGAAAAAAAGCCCACTAGACAAAGGGAGCTCTTTATTTTAGACTTTCACACTAGGGAATAACTCAATGTTTTAAAATTTGTATCTTCTAATAAGAATATGGATATGAAGACCTGCTGCCTATATGCTGTGCCTGTGGTACTGTGTCCTGTAATTCAGGGTACCCCATAATAGGGAAGCAAAAATACCCGCCTCAGCCACTAGAGATGAGTACCTCGGCAATTTGTGCTTTTCAGGCTCTAGTGTTCCTGTCAGTGATGTGGAAATGTCCCAAGTTGTCTGAGCGCTGAGAATAGTCCTGCTGTACTAAATAGCAGCACTCTTTCAGCACCTCAACCCTGCTGGGAATCAGGTTACGTTAACTCAGGTGCAGCGCTGTGCTCAGGTGGCTATACTGCTTCTGATGTTTGCGTTGGATTGTACTTTAAGATATGGCTGAAAATCTCTGTGTCTGTGGGCCAGGTGATAAGAATTCAGACTTGGATTCAAAACTGGATACTGGTGAAGATTTGTCTGGACTGTGTTCATTTTGAGGGAATAAACCCCAAGAATTCTTCCTGATTTCTTTTTTTTTTTTTTTTTTAAGATGTTCCTCCTTACTGCTATGCTGTATAAACGCATCCAAAAGAGTATTTAAGAAAAATTGCAAAAGGGGCTATAAACTATTAAGTCACATAAGTACGTATTCATTCTGGAACAGGGTTTGCAGCCATCCTGAGAATACTTTGTTGCTGCTGGAGTGTACCTAGACAGGGAGAGAAAATATCCTGTGACAAATTAATAACGTGCAGGAGTTGCTGTGAATACTTTGGGAAGAGTACGTGTGCTGAGATGCTTTCCCCTAACAAATCAAAGTCTATTTTTATGTGCTTTGTCAACATAAAAAAGCTTTGTTACTTGAATTAAGTCTTGCTGCATCACCTAGGATTAAAATGGGTCCTTTGCCCGTTATTGTGCAGTATTCCAGTGAACTGAGAGTTATAATAGGAACATATCCTCTTGTATCCTGTGCCGCTTTCCTCCCCACCTCCGCTTTCAAATTAAAGAAACCAGGGCCTGCTGCTTCTATTTAACAGAAATTGTTTTAAATTAGCCTGGAGGTGTGGTTACTGCCGTAATCCAGTGCTTGTAAACATATGATCCTGCCAATAGAACAGCGTAGGGTATTTTAAGCTGATATGAAGTGGACCTATGCCAAGAATCTTTTTTGCAGGAATAATTAAGTCTATTTTTCAATGTCATGCTTTGCTCTATGCGGCCTCAGTTATAAAATAATCCTAAAAATAATCTTGAACCTTCTGTGAGGAAGTAAGTTGGAAGTGTTGAAAATTATACTACAGCAAACACAGCAAGCCTTCTTTCACTGTGTAAGCAGCCTCTTATTGGAAATTTCCTTTCATTTACATATATGAAATCTGAAATTACTGTAAATGAATTGGTGCAAAGCTAATATTGTCACCACTTCCCTTTTGCATTTTATTACATCTTGTATCTTTTCAGGAACAGTTTGCACTTATCTGTGGAGCTGTAAATACTGCCCTAGCGAATAAACATTTCATTTCAGTAAACAATCCCCAGAAATAGATTTTTACCGCAAGTAGTTTGTTTTTAATAACACATGCTGGCTCTTGGAGTTAGATTCCTAAAGGAACTGTAAAATGCATTTCTATCGCAGCATCTGACTTCCCTTCTTTGTCAACCTTTTAACAGATGTGTTGGGTTCTCTGTAGTTACAGGTCAGCTTCTTTTTATTAAAAACAAAATCAAAACAAACCAAAAGAAAAAAAAAAAAAAAAAGAAAAACAACCAGGGTGAGGGGGGAAGGATTGCGCATATACCGAGACAGGTATTCAAATTCTAAATTGAAAATTTCGTGTCCAAAGCAATTTTTTTAAGTTAAAAATGCTGACTTTTAAGGCACTAATTTCAAACTTCGAGTGTGGTACAAAGGTTGCTGTTAGGAAGTCAGCATTATGATTCTTTATAATGTCTTTTTTAGACAAAGGGCAGTTTTCACTGCCATTTTGAGGCTGCCAGTATTTTTAAAGAACAAACCTAATTTCTGAAAGAGAAACTAATTTTAAAGTATTTGCTTTTTGTGCATTTGATGTTTCACCCTTGTTTTAGTGGTGGGCTGTGGACATGTATTGTATGAGCTAGTCATTTTACTGATTTGTATAGGGCATGGAGGTGCTGACACAGGAGTTGTGGCGTGGATGGGGAGGCGTGCGCAGGAGCCTGCTGGGTTCGAGCAGGACGAGGTGCTACCCACCAGGTACACTCGCGACACACCAGAGGGGCACGAGGGCCCTGAACCAAAGTCCGTTTGAGGTAGTGGAAAAAAATCTCGCCTTAGTTCAATGGGCTTTGTGTCACACTGTGCGTTTTGAGCCACAAGAAGGCTGTGGCAGAAGCTAAGGTCTTCTGGCAAATTTGGAAGTCGGTGATGTTATCCAAGACTTCAGCCTGGAGCTTTGAACAGTGGCCTTTCTTGCCAAAACTGCATTCTGGGGACGCAGGTAATTTTGCACCCAAATCCAGTGATGTGTTTAATCTGTGTAATTTAGATTTTATGCTTTCTGAGAGCTGGGCATTTTAGACTAACGATCATAATTATTTTTTTTTTTAAATCCCTTTTTTCCCCAGCTTTTTTTGTCAGAAATAAATTGGGATTCAATGATACGGCACTGATGCGTGGCGAATGACTGTGAGCATTGTTGCTGAACCTGGGAATCTGAGGCTATGAAAAGAGGTGCTGGATTGGGCTAATCTAGTTGTAAGGTATTTACATCAGTATAGTTAAGAGCAGAACTTGACCCATTCATATTTTATGTTTTTCCCCTCCCTACTTCTTTTATATCTTTGGTAGCATGCCATATGTAATGTTTGCTACACGTTTATAGTGGATGATATTCAGATCTCCTTTAAAGTAGTGTAAAATAAAACATGATTTGCCTGGAAAAGGTGTCAATATATTCAAATCGGGTTCTGCAGCAGAAAGCTACCCTACAACTTGTACTTTTTTTACATACGTATTTTTGGAAAACACCTAGGCCTGTCATTATTTTCTTGCAGAAATTTCAGCTGTGAGATTTTTTGTGAACGAAAGAGAATAAATCAATTCTCTGTGGATTCATAGTGCTTGTATATGAGGATTAGGCTAATGCAGATTCATAGGCAAAAATCAATATAGATTTCAGAAATCCCTTCTGCTAACGATGGAACTGATCATGCAGTTCACAGCCTTAATTATGTATCTTCTTTATGAGACAATAGTAATATCTCTTCCCATGGACATACAACTTGAATTTAACCTTCACCCTATACCAATTTTTTTCTTGCAGGGAAAAGATAAGTAAAGTACTAAATACTATTTGCATGGCTAAGGAGTAATAAAAATGATAGGCCATTTTATAATTTGTTCAAAATAATCATACTGTAAGGAATAGATTAACTTCCCCTATCTCCTGTCTTCCAAAATAACAAATATAAAGAGTATTTCCCAAGTAGTGTTGTCTTTAGAAGTTGCAGCATTAGACAGAGGTTTACGGTGATTAGAATAGTTATCACTCTGATTTTATGCATTTATGGAGTAATATTGCAGAGACCTTGTAATCTGAGGGTAATAAACATTTCTCAAGAGGAACGAAGGACCCATTTCTTTGAAAGGGCTGTATGTTTCACGTGAAATCACCCACCTTATTCTGATAGTTATTGAAGAGCTGAAATGCAGTGAAACCACTAGTGGGGTTTTGTGCCTACTGATTGCAGAACAGTGCTCCAGGATGGAGCTGTCTGAAGGCATATAGGATGCAGGGATGATGCCCAGCCCAGTAAAATTTATGTTCACCATAGGCGTATTGGTGGTTGTAACACATGGGGCAGTCCTCGCGAGATCTTGCACTGCCTACCGTGCTTCATTTTAAGACATCCCAGCCCTGTTGGTATTCGGCAGATTTCTTTCCCCAGAAAGGATTTTTCCCTCCTTCTTCCAGTTTCTGAGTAATCTATCCTGAGTTCCACTGCATATTCTGTTAAATATCAAATAATATATTGACTCCAATTTCTACCTTCCCACCCCTTCCATCTCTGTTTCTTCTATTTCTCATCCACCCACCATGGTAATAATTACTTCAGCTGTTTCTGCAATGGTATGTGGTTCTGCATTAAGGAGAAACTCTTCCTGTGGTCTTGAACAAGGAGGATATATTTGAAACCAGTGTTTCTTGTGATGCTTACAGAAGAAGCTGAGAGTTTTTGTTACCAGCTTCTCTGCTTTGGTGCACCTGGAAAGGATAGCAATAGTTTTATTTGGTACTCTCTGAGGGATAAGTAATGTTCCCAGCAAGCATATATCAAAGAAACCAATTTTGCCACCTAGTAATGACATTTTTGTGTATTTTTTTTTAAATGCAAAAATTATGTGAAAAGAAACACTTGGGTTGGTTTGATGTGCTGCTGAGCTGGAGATGCATCCGTTTTTGTTGCTTCTAGGATAATGCAGCATATGGTGATTATTGCTGGATTAAAGGAAAAGGCCCAATTTTAATTCCAGCTGTGGTCATGTGACTTCTTTGTGACTTGCAAAGGCTGATGAGGAATGGATTTAGAATATGGGATTTGAATTTTATGACCTTGATATTCTCTTAAAAGGGAGCTTTAAATTGTCAGTTCTTTATAGATTGTGTGAATGTGCTGGAGCTGTAATGTTAATGGCAGTTGGGCACAGCTGGTGTTGGTTAGGATCATCTTCTAGGACACTTCACCATGTGACTGCAGAACAGAGAGAAATATAATTTGTTAGGTGTTTAGAGTAGTTGAAATTAACCAATTAGGCCTGAAATTGTCATTTTGAGATGTAATGTGTTTATAATATAGAATGTGTAAAAGATGTTTTAACTTATGATTAAGAACCAAAATGAGGAGGGAAACCCTAGAGGTGATGATAATTAAGCTCAGATGGAAGAAGACGGTCTAGATGGAAGAAATTTAGAGCTCTACAGCCTTTTCAAAATTGTAGTTTGGGTTTGCTTTGTATCCTGCCACAGAGTGGCTGAAGTTTTAGTGTTCAGAGGGAGATTTTGCTGTTTTGGGGCATTTTGTTGTTTCCAGTGTTATGCTGAGGTAATATAGGAGTAGATTTACAAGGAGAATAAAATTCATGGATGGGAACTTCCGTGCACTTTGAAGTATACTCGGCATTGTCCAAAAGAATAAATAAAATCTCTTGACCTCATGAATGCTTCCAGGTACTTTTCCCGTTTCCTTCCTACACCTTTCAAGCATAAACATGCCACTTCTGTAGTTGATTTTGCTTCTTTTCTTGCTAATTTTTGCATGGTGAATAGTCAGATTCTTTCTCTCTTCACCACAATGAAATTTTCCCTGAATAAGGTCGCTAACAGATTCTTCAAGGCAAAATCTGCCTGGTCTGTTGCTTCTTTTTGTACAAGCTGTATTCCCTCTCTTTTTAAACTTTCATTCTTGGGCTTTGAGGGTTCAGTCAATGCTTTTCTGTTGTTCTTCTTCACACATTTTCCTTCATTTTCACTGTTACTGGTTCCTGTTCAGTCTTCTCTGCAATAATTCTTCCAAATTCTCATCCCTTCTTTCTGTATTTTCTCTGTGACTGGCGGCTTCTGCACTTAAAGCTTCGAACATGTTGATGACATCCAAATTGCCTCTGAAGTCTTTTCACATCTCTCTGGCTTTTTCATTTCTTGTTTTGAATATCTGGTTACCTCCAGCTCAGTCCCAATCACCATTTGTTAACATCACCATTCTCAATACTGATTGCTAAAATATTGATCTCGACTCTTGAGCCTTTCCTCCTTTATCTTAGTAGACAAATCTTGTTGGTTCTTCCTGTGTATACTGCTTGTTTAAATTCCTGCAATAAAAAGCCTGTCTTTGCTTTAGTAACTAGTTTTCTTAACTAATACCATTTCTTCCAATTTCGTCTCCCTTCCCTCTGCAGTCCTGCTCAAGCCTATGCAAAATCTTGCTTTCTTATTCTGTACCTCAGAGTACACCAAAGCCTGTCTGAATCACTGAGTGCTTTCTTTCCAGCTTCCTTATCAGTGACACGACTGTTGTCCTTTGCCTTGTCTGCTGTTGTCCCAGAGTCCCCTGTTTTTTCTTCATCTTCCTGCTGTGTTTATTTCCTTGTTGTTTTGTTTCCTCTGTCCCCTCGGGGGCATCTTCTCTTCTGCTGTTGCATGCCCCATGGAGGTTAGACCAAAAGGTCTATATGATATTTAAATAAAATAAAGATTTTATTAGTTCAGAAGAGGAGAATATGGTTTATTGTTCTAAGTAGTGGGTTATCTGTGCAATTCAGGAACTTTGAACATAAAATTTTCCACCTTTGTAACTTGTTATTGGAAAGTGATGAGGTGACACTCAAGGGTTCTTATGAATAATAATTCACATTTAGGAATAATTTAACTGCCAACTTTTTCTTAAAAAAAGATTATTCTGAATTGATATTAAAGAATCAATGAATAGAACAGAGAATGTTTAATAAGCTTACTGGAGGTCTGCAGTGCTGGGACCTCTTCCCAATAATTTAAAATGCATTTCATGTTGATTTTCCAAGGTTTAGGGGGATTTATACATGAAACTAAGAGCCTTTTCAATGTTTATTCCTCACATTTGGCATCTCCTTACTGCTGTTATAATGCCATCTATTTAAACTGAATACAAATTAAAAAATAAAATCAAAGCAAAACTCATATTTGGGTTCTAAATGCCTCAGTGGTATACTAGCAGTATATGCTTGCTTGTTTAGAATTCAAAGTCGTATGAGTTTTGTGGTTGTTATTTACGATAGAACATTTTCCTCTCCAATAGTTGTTAGTATCCTGTAGCGAGTGGAGTCCCTGCTACAGTTTACATTGATGCTAAAGGATGTGAAAACTATTGCGGACTCTTGTTTGCAGGAGAGTTTCGCCATGTGTTAATTATTTTTGAGTCATGGTTAAGCTAGACACCCTCCACCCCCCCTTCTTCCAATGTGGGCGCACTCCTATGAAAGGTAGAAATGTAGTGTATCAGCTTTCACTTAAGAAATGCCAAAGCATTTCTTAGAATTGCTTCTTTTGAAGAGCTGGGGCTTTAAGAAGAAATACAAAGCTATTACGAATTGAAAGTGACATTCTTAAATTGGGCAACATGTGATAGCTTCCATTTCAGACCATATATGTTTTTATACGTTCAGGAAGTAACAAATATAGCAAATAACATAAGTGTATACTAGTGCAAATACTGAAACGCTGTATTACCTTCTAGCATTTGTATTGCCTGGCTACCCTGTGCTTCATTTAATTTTTAAATCTGCCTATTTATTTTGCATTTCTCTCAAATTTTATGGGCTTGGGAGGGTCTGAACACTAGAATATTATGTATTAAAAGTAACTCTGACCAAAAATGCTGTCTTAGGATGCTTGTGGAGAATTAAGCTGGTTATTTTCACTTTTGTATATTACATTTTTCATATATTCATATCATACAGTTTTCTACACAGAATGTTTTCCAGATGAGGAGTGTAAGAATCTGCCAATTGCTTCGAGGTGTACCTTCTCCAGTGTGGACTTATCCTTGTGCCACAATCCCTTCAGAGGTATACCTGCTGCGACACAGACATAACCATGGCCACAGGCGCTTCGAGATGTACCTGCTCTGGCATGGGCTTATCCACGGCTACAGACGCTTCGGGGTGTCCTGCTCCTGCGTGGACTCATCCACAGGTCACAGTCCCTTCGACTCGAGTTCACACTGGAGTTCCAGCCTGTCCAGTACAGCAGCACAGAAACAGCAGCGATGCCCTGGCGTCTGCCAGCCCAGGTGCATCGCTATTGGTGTTATCAAAATGTTCCCAGGCACAGCAGAGTAAGATGATGAGCAGTACACCAAGCAGCAAAACCAAAAAGCAGCCACTAATGAGCACTAGACTCTAATATACCATAAGGCAAGCAAGCCCCACGGCAAGCACAGGAGCCTGCTGATTAATAGCTAAAGAGTAATAACAGCTATAAATTCGATCTAACACATTCCAATCAAACCCGTCGTTATCTTGAACCCTTCGAGCCCCACGTTGGGTGCCAAAAGGACTGTCATGGTTTAACCCTAGCCAGCAACTAAGCACCACACAGCTGCTCACTCACTGCCTCCCGGTGGGACAGGGGAGAGAATCGGAAGGGTAAAAGTGAGAAAACTCGTGGGTTGAGATAAAGACAGTTTAATACGTAAAGAAAAAGCTGCACACACAAGCAAAGCAAAACAAGGAATTCATTCACTCCTTCCCATCGGCAGGCGGATATTCAGCCATCTCCAGGAAAGCGGGGCTCCATCACGTGCAACGGTTACTTGGGAAGACAAACGCCATCATTCCGAACATCCCCCTCTTCCTGCTTATTCCCCCAGCTTTATATGCTGAGCATGACATCATATGCTCATATGAAAGAAGGAAAGAGGGAGGGGGAAGACAAGGAGACAGCAAATGAGTACATGAGAAGCTCTACCCGCAGGAGCTTGGTGAGGAGAGGGGCATGATAGCACCCATCTGCCCAAAGAGGGGCCAAGCACTGCTGTAGCAGGACTTCCACTTCTTCCCAGTTTTGCCTGTATTGCTAATACTGACGGTGTGAGCAAAAGCGATCCACTGCGTATATTGAGATGAAGCATCACCACTTGCTTGACAGTTACACCCAACACCCCACAATGTTTTTGGCTCTAGCCTGATGAGAGGAGGATCTGACCACAGGAGGTAGCAGAGATCAGAGCCAAGCCCTATGCTATTCGGTCAGTGTGTGCGAGGGGTGGGGAGATCAGTTCATTTTGCTGAGTGTGTGGAGTATAAGAACAACTAAGCCAGCCATCTACACAATACCCTTATTGATACTTTACTATTAAAGGTTAATTTACTGTTAAAGTCCTCTAAAATAATGCATGCAAAATGCTGATGCGTAGATTTGTATTGTGGGACAACAGGCAGCATACAAGTAAAGCGAGTCATAACAGTCTCATGCTGCCTCTCGCCTGCCATTGAAGGTGCCCATTTTATGTAGCAGCCATTTGAACATCGATTAAAAGGAAGCATTAAAAAATTAAGGAGTAGATTTTTAAAACAGTATCAAAGGAAGTATTAAATATGCTTAGGTCCATTTTGTTAACTGTTATGTATCCTTTGGGTTTACCTGATGCTGCCTAGATTATGCAGTATTTCTATTGTAAACATGAATAATTTCAGATACTACTTTAGCTGTTTCTACGCTCAGATTCAAAGCATACGTGGCACATAGTGTCTCCTGAAAACCTGCACGCTTTGCAGGAGATGTTTCTCTCTCATATTTACTCAAATAGAAGTGGATATAGTGTTTGCTTCTCAAATTTTTGGTCTGACTCCTGTGACTCTGACTCCAGTAAGTAATGCCAGTAGCATGAGTAGATGGATCTGACAGGGTTGAGAACTAACAGCATGTCAGACGCTTTTCTCCAATGAAGGCTATAGATCAGAGCTAGGAATCTGCTGGAGCCGGAGAGGGTGACAGGGGAATAACATCCCTTTCTCTTCCATCGACAGGGGTAATAACTCCTGGCTCTCTAGGGACAGATTGTAAAAGCCAATAGCCAGAAGCTGTGAAGCAGGGAGGGTAGAAGAATTGAAAATTAAAGAGGGAGTGAAAATTTTGTGTAAGGCTTTAGTGAGATGTTGGAATAAACCATCAAGTGTCATTCTTTTAATTGCCTTATTGTTGATAGAAAGGGTTCTTGCAATATTAGTTTTTATTACTTTATAAAGTTAAAATATTAGTAAAATACTGGTTAAAATCATTAAGATGTAACGCGCATGCTTTTATATGTAGCTAGGTATCATATATTCTGTGATAACTGCTGTTACTGAAAGATTGTGGAAAAATGTTTTACAAGTATTGCTTTAAAATTAAAAATATTTGAATAGCAAAAAAAGTTAATATCATTACTGTATATAGACATATTTTTGAGCATGGTGATGCTGTACATTGTATAGAAATCAGATCATGAATTCAAATGGCTGTGTGATTTATGGTTGATATCTCTTCATGTGTAAAATTTCACATTGTTGAATCTTTTATAGTTCACAAGCATTTAAACTCTGGCTGCATTTGTGTCCAGGAGGAGTGTTCCATTACTACATGATTTTACTAATGTTATGATACCTGCATTATACTGTGAGTCTTTCATTCATTTCTTTGCGCAGCAGTAGCTTTTAACAGTTTAATGATGAACACTTAAAGAAGCAAAACCGTAATAAAAAAGCATAGCTCCCGGACTTTTAAGAAACAGAAGTGCTTAAAAGCGATATTTTTTATATGAGTTGTTCTTGCTTAGTTTTTAAACTGTGACTGGTGTTTAGTTAAATCTTTTACAGACTCAGTTCACTGAAGGTGACAGAAGTACTCACTTGAGCTCAATGAAAAGTAGACATGACAGTAAATTTTTCAGTCAGAGACAGGAGATCTTGTTATAGGAGTCAGTATGGGGGTCAGGGCAGAGCCTGTTGATGATTGAGGAAAAGAGAAGTAAATTCATTCTGCTTCAGGCACTTTGTCAAGTGCCAGTAGCTTACCATTGAGAACTAGTCACCCGTTCTAGTCTTACGGCCCTAGAGGTCACTCATTTGATATAAATCATAGCATGGCATAGCCTCAGCAACCTATTGCCATTCGAGATGAAATAAAAAAAGAGAAATGCTTCATTCTGAATTGAAATGACTGTGAATATCCCACCACATGTTGCTGTTTAATGCAATATGTGGTTAGATATTGATCTCCAAAATCAAGTCATTAAAATGTGCAGTTTTTGTTTATTGGAATGAGGCAATTAAATGGTTCAGTTATGCCAGACCTTACCTTTTCTGATGAAAACTATTGATTTCTTGCCACAGCTTTATAAGCGACAATGTTTTTGATTACTCTTGACAAACCTCCTTGGAGTGTTAATTAAAATTGTACCAGATGAGCAGGTGTGGGAGATCATTAGATCGCCCGGATCACACACTACACTTCATATTCTGCAGCCTTGCATAATGAATAGGGCACAAGAGGGGAAAAACAATATCTTCATCAGCAGAATTAGCATCTTCTCTCTCTTTTCTTTTTTAACTAGGTGACATTACATTTTTTCAGTACATCCATTTATCAGCTATTGAATAACTTCTACTGCATCCGATTAAATACAATTTCTTTTGAAATATTACATTGCTACACAAATGCAAAAAAAATTAAGTACTTGGCTGGTTTGTGCGTGAATGCTCATAAACTCACGATATCCACTGCATTCTTTCAAAAACAAAGCAGAAACTTTATACATTTTCCTAGATAAGACATTTTAATAACGTCTGCATTTTTATTTGACTTAACGACATGATGGTATAAAATAGCATGAGAAGTATTGATTGTATTGGTTTTGAAAGAGCAGATTATTTCATGATTTATTAATTTACAGTAGATTTTTTGTCTGATACAGTATTAATCAGTTGATAATTTTTTCACACCTTAATATTATGCTAAGACAATGACTCTGACGCATTTATTGTACTTGTGTTGTACAGTACGAGAATGGAGTGTGCAACTGATTATGAAGCCTGCTGTGATGGGCAGCTCTGTTGACCAGACAGTGTAAGGAAAAAAAAAAGGGGGAGTTAAAACAACTAAGAAAATTAAGGATGTAATGTTATTAAGGATGGGATATATGTTTGGAACAGCAGAGAGAAATGTGCAAAATATTTAATCATAAACTGCTTGGCCTGTAAATAAATAGCTTCAACTTCCATTAACATCACAGGTGAGTCCTAGTCAACAGTTAACTGAAAGCTTGCATGATGTGTTTGTAGCTCAGCCCAAGTCTTACTGAACTGGCAGTCTGAGACTTAATGGTTTTAAACTAAAAAAAAAAAAAAAGGGGGGGGGGGGGCTTACTGGAAAAAAAAAAAAAAACAACTTCAAGTAATAATTGGAAAAAGGTAGTGCCTGAGCATCAGCAGCACTTAAGGTAGGTGTTGTCTTGAACAGAGCCAGAACTAAATGTCATGTGCCCTTTGACTAAGTTGCCTTTTCTGTGCCTGTTTATTTTTCTGGAAGTTAGAACACATACTGTGTAGTACTTGCAGTTCAGTGGTACTGCAGCATTTATTTAATGTTTGTAAAACTATCTGAAATCCTAGCATAAATGTAAATTCAAATCAGAACTCTCATATACACTTCTTAATGCTTAATTGACTGTGCATCATGCTTTCAAAAAACTCTCCAAAAGAGAAATAATGTTGAAAAGAGGCAATCCTGTGTTAACTGTTATGATTGCAGAATTATAAAAGCTAACATGTTACAAAGATGGAAGAGAAGGTTTAGAAGTTACCTACACATTGGAAATGTAGATATATTATTGTCCTCCAGCAGAAATCCAGTTAAATAACTTGAGTTCTCCCATTGATTTAGGTGAGCATTATAAATGAGCTGGATATTAACTCCAGCTGGAGCAGTCACTCCTTTACAGTAATAGTGGTCTATGTACGAACGTTGTAATTTGATCGTGTTTTTTGAGCTTGAATGCAGAATGTGTTGATCGCCTTTATTTTTGACCTGATTCTGTAAGATGTGGATATTTTTGAAGTTATGTAAAGCATTCTTTAAATTAATGAATTTACTACTGCTGACTTCACTAGGAGACATTATTTCTTTTCATTACATTTGAAAAGGATGACATTCATTCAAATGCATATAATTTGCAAGACAATTTTCCATAGACTTAAAATATGATTTGGAGGCTCTCTCTGTAATCTTTTTAGAAGAAGGTATTTCTGTTCCTGGACTATAATTTCTTTTGGGTTAGACTAAAAAAAAGGAAAGAGGAGGTTATTTCCAAACAGTGACTGAAATTGCCATGTACATAATGTTTGCTTGGTAGCTTCAATATGGATGAAACAAGATTGATTCTCGACGGATGGTTTAACGTGGATACCTCTGTAACAGCCAATATCACCTGGTACCCTTTGGAATAGCCTTCGCGAGAGGCTGTTAAAGTGGCACAGAAACTAATACATACTCTCAGCCCCTGTCAGAGCTGAGGTATAACGTGAGCAGACCTTGGAGCGTTGCTGCTTACATGCTGCCTTTTTGGTGGATAAACAGGTTACTGCAACAGCTTGTGAGAGTCAAACTTGTAAGAGCAGGAAAAAGCATGTAACAAAAAAGATTAAATAATCTAACAGGTATAACTGAAAGAGAAAGAAGATCATATACTGTAATCATCTAGGGTGTATTTTTCCATGTTATTCAGTATTTTTGTTCCTGTTTGAGATCTTAAAAAAAGATGAATGATATTAAGATTTTTACTGTCATTCCAGATGTATCAAATGATTTATTAAATAATAATACTTCCGGGGGTAGAAAAAATAGTTGTGTAATATATGATCCACATCCTAAGCGAAGGCTGAGCTAAATTATTTCAATTTTGTACCCTAAATTGAAAATACCTTTTTGGTATGTGAATGCATCCAAATAAGCTTTCAGACTTCTGCCTTTTCTGCTTTCCAAAACTATTAGTTGTATAAAGCTGAACTGAAGTGGTGGTTATGTGAAGATGCAGAATAGTAACAATAATAATAATTCTCCTTTGCATAGTCCCTTTAATTTCAGGAGTCAAAGCATTTTACAATCAGTGATTAAACGTGAAATGGTCAACATGTCTGAAAGATAGTTTTGATCACCTGCAGATGCATCACCAACTAGCCAAAATGTAGGCAAGATGTAATGTAGTTTATTATTGCATAGGCATGGAAAAAACCTCTGTGCTTCTAACTGTTGATTTCCTATCTTTTTTTTTTTCCCCCAGAACAGTTACATCATTGTGCTTATTAGTAACTTTTTCTTTTGTTGCATTCAAAAGGCTGTTAGCCACATTGCACGTAAAATAAGTGAAACCTGGAATCTCTCAGGATTAGTGGTTCTCTTTATTCTTTGCTCCATATTGAAAATCATTCCTGTCAGCTGATGCTCTCCAAGCTGCCTGGAAGAACTTTGGCATAGTTTTCCTAACCTTTTAAACAGTAAAAGCAAAACTCTGCTTTGATTTAAAAAAAAAAAAAAAAAAAAATAAAGCTGGAGGACTTTGGCCCAGAGCCATTAAGGATGCAGGCGACTGTGCTGCGGTCTGACAGCATATTCCACAAAACACTGAAAAGTTCTCCTCAGGGTCCCTGGAGTGGGCTGAGGCACTTTGCTTGTACTTAACATATATCAACTGTCACCCGACGGCAGTCGGTGTTGAACTGAACACAATGGAACATCCAGATGGTCTAAACAAAGCGAACAAATGTTCACTGCTATTAAAAGCTGTTTACATCAACTTCCAGTATTTCATGTGCTGAAGTTTATATTGTGTCACTACTGGGGCGCTTAGCTCCATCCTCAGTTCATATCAGGGATTTCTAAACTATTGTTGCTTATGTGTTAAAATAACATTCTGAATGTGCCTTAAATACATGCCACTGAAGGCGTTCTTGTTTTTTGTTTTTTGTTTTTTTTTTAATAGGAAATTGGTCATTGTATGCAAATCATATGCTTTCAAATATTGTAATTGATTGCCCCATCTAATTTCCCCTTGCTTTTCCCCCAGTGTAGCCTCCTTCCAGCACCTCCCCCACCAAACATGCGTCGAGCGTGTATCGTGCCGTGCCGGCTCCTCTCGGGCACATAGCCGATCGCTGCCAGACCGGACCGCCTTGCTGCCTTAGCACAGAGTGCTGCTGGTGCTCGCCGGCTGTCTGATGGGGATGTTTGTACGTAGCGTAGTTTGCTTTCTTCCCTGAAAGACTCTGAGATATCTACTGCTGTCTTACTAGTGATTAAGATGTGTAAGTGACAAATGGACATTTTACATCTCCTTCCTCTGACCCTTGTTCCTGGTATCCACTTTACTGAAAGTCCAGATCCCTGCCTTCTACTTGCTAAAACAAATTAATTGCTGGGAACACAAGCTTAGCTCAGTTTATTTTTTTTCATGAAGCTGCAATGAAATTCCTAAGAAGACTGTGAAGGAGGAAATCTTTCCAAAACAATGCTGTATTTTGCAAACATGGTTTCTGGTTAATTGTATACTCTTCTTGAAAGAATGACCAAAAGCACTAAAAAAACCCTTAATTGCCCTGATTTAAAGAACTGAGAGATATAATATTCTTTCAAATATATGAGTGAAAGATCACATGCAAGCTGTTATCCATTTGCAGAGTATTTGTTTGCAAAATACAAATCAACCGTTTTTTCAATTTGTTTTAAAATGAAACCTAACCAGCCCTCCCTCCTTCCCACAAACATCAGATTGTTAAGGTCTTAGAGAAGATCGAATTGGACTGTTAGCCTTTTCACTAAGAACTTTTTTCTTTGGTTTGTGTCCTGCAGACCTAGCTGTTACTGGTCACCATGGTACAAATCATAAAATGGAAAAAAAAGGCACTTGGAAAACATTTTTAAACCATAAGAATCTAATATTGGTGTTCACTGTTTCTTTATAGTACCAGTTGTATTTATCACAGCATATGCCATTCAGCTGCTTGTTAGCGATAGTACTAACTTTCACAAAATGGACAAAAATGTGCATATTTCTTCCGAGACAGAGAGAGATCCTGTCACGCTTTATAGGTTTGAATAAATAGCAGCATTGAAACAGGGCTACTGTGAACATGTTCTGAAGGTCTATACTGAGTATGGTAGTGATATTCTGAGATGTTTATACCACGGAGAAGATTTTTAAAGTAGTATTGTAATTCTCAAAGTTCGTGCATTTACAAAGTGGTTAGGGACATTATCATTCTGAATTCAGGAGGTTTCTTTAATAAGCTATTAATATTAAAAAAGGATGGTAATTTTATAATACATGTGTAGAGCGGTTTATGACCTCACAATTTTTTTTGCTTGTTTACAAATAGTAGTTGTTACTCTCTAAGCCTGTTAATTACAATGTTGAATACAAGAGTTTGGGTACTACAAGAGTTTTATTTTAGTATTGAGAAACATGATGTGAGTTGTTACTTTGTACATGTGATTTTAACTGCCTCTTTGTAAATGTATGAATGAATGATTGAAGCTGTCTCAAACTTGCTTGGTGTTTTTAAAAAACTTAAAAAACAGAGGTAGTTGTAATAAAATGTAATGTTTTACAGATTCATTTTCCCTTTCTGACAACAATATGTGACCATAATGTAAGATAAAAACATTAAATTTTAGTATCTGGTTTCACTATTAGTTGTGAAGGTGATACGGCAAATAGTGCATTTTTCCTGCTGTATTCTAGCTGATGATCATTATGTTGAATACAAGACCAATTCCTGTTTTCAGAAGCTTTGAACATTGAGGTTCCCAGATCCAAATTTGGTATGCATAACTTTTTCAAGTCAGTTCCATTTCATTCTGAGCTTTAATAAAATATTTAACTTTAGGCTATTGATTTGAAAATCTTGTTTGTGGGCTTTTTTTTTTTTTTTTTTTTTTCCTAGAATGTTGCAGAGAAACCAGAACAAACTCCCAGGTTTTTCATGCTCTTCTTGCTATTATTTTTTGTTGCGTGGCTAAATCTTCTTTCCCTAGTGCTGTGTCTGTTGTATAAAAAGACTAAATCCTTGGCTTGGCAAACATCCTTAGGAATAAAGTTACTGCTGGTAATTTTCTTTGAGTTCTGCAATGCCCGCATCGTTTTCAGAGATGAAATGGCTCCTTACAGGCATCTTTTTCTGTGGGATGTAATGGCAGGGGCCTGATAAATCTCTGTCATGAAAGGTCTATGATTCTATTACTGTCCTGAGTTTTTCTGTCATTTTCCTGTCCCCTGAGTCCTTGAGCCTGGAAGGTAAACAGCACTGCTCTGCACAGAGATCATCTCCCAGCGTTATGGTGAACTTCGTTTGCAGGACGCATTCTCTAGAAATACCAGGGTAAGGTTTTGCTCAATGAACTTGCACAATGTTTAATTCTTATGGGGTCAGTGCATCAGAAACGTATGAAATATATAGAATAAGTAGGGTTAAATCCTGGTGTGATGCTGGCGGGCATAGAATTTGAGACTTCTTTTCTAGAAGGTCAAGCTAGTTCCTATATTATGATGGAACATGACAATAAAAGAGCCGAATATTATTCTGCATTACAAAATGATTAATCTCTGATGTTTCCATTCCAGGGGGTTTATTGCCAGAACTATAGGAAGTGGATGCATGAGGAAATGTTTTACAATAAAGGTGACATCATTAATTTTAAGTATTTCACTAAGCAAGACCTTTCTTGACCATGCAGAATGAGAGAGAAGGAAAGATTTTGCTTTACGTAAGGGAGCCCTGAGAGGTATTAGGACAGAAAACTCTTACAAAACCACGGTTCTCATGTTTGACAGGGGTCAAGCATTGTGCCCGCTGTAGATGAGCCATTTGGAGCCAGATTGTCAATCCAAACGCAAGCTGCTCCGTTTCCTGTTTATGCCTGTGCAGAGCTACACATCCTGACTTGCTCGCCTTCAGCTGCAGGTTTTTCCGCACTCCCTAGGAGATTTCTTCCTTAAAATGGCTTGTTATTTATCATTTAAATAAGCCATTGGAATTTTGTTAATTCCTGTTTCACTTAGCACATGCAAAATGGTATCATTAGCTAAAGGAAGATAACGTTAAGGCAGTAGGAGTTACTGATACTACTAATTAAATGACCTTTGCAAAACAAAATCTGATCAGACTATGCCTGAATGTAGAGAACCGATGCCAAGTTTACTGCTTCACAGAGGCCTGGCCTATTGTATATCTGACCTGAGGTTATCAGCAATTAAAACCTGGTCTAGTAATTTAAAAATAAGCTTTTTGTGTATTACACATTTACCTTTTTCCATCTGTCATAAGATTAATTAAACAAGTTTGCACCATAAAGGGACATTCTTAGCAGAGCAGTTTACTTGGTATGTTTATGAAGCTCCTCCATGGACAGTTAGGATTTTTTTTGTTATTCAGCAGTATAGCTTCTAAGTAGTCATCTTTTTTTTAATCCTCCCATCCAATAAAGTGAACTGAAAACCAAGCATACCTGACAGAGTTTACTGTGCTTTGTCCTTTCCCCTTAGATTGAAGCACAATGAGAAATGATTCTGATTATAACCAGGTTAGCCCTGTCAGAGTTCTTCTGCCTAAGATGTCATGCCTTTCTTTAAAAGCTAAAGTTTTCCTAAATTTAATGGGCTTTCTTATAGGTGGCAAAAAGCTTCTGTTAATTACCTAGGTGCCTGGTTTAAAAGCTAAAGGAGGGTAGTTAGTGAGGAAGGAGATTGCTAATTAAGCCTTACTTCCAAGCAAATGTGGGTGCTATTTGATAAAATGACTGACAATGAACTCCATATTCCTGCCTCACCACTTTTGTTGCTTTACTGTAATTAGAACTTAGATCTTTAATACATGCTACACTGATTTATATAAAAGCACCAGATTGAAGCTGGAAGGGTTTTTATTAATCTAGCAGTAGATTTTCCCATAAAATAACTGATATATGGCATGAGCAGAGTAAGTGTATAATGAAAAGTCAGAGTATTGTTGAACCAGCATAATTGGAAAGGGGGAAAAAAACCCATTTTGTAGCTTTTCTGCAAATTTGACAGAATTAGGAGGCATCATATTTTCATTGTACTCAGTAGGAGCAGGATTAGGCATGATCTTCAGCTGGAGTCCATTGGCCTAGCTTTAAAGTTAATGGCCCTTTTGCCCTTTACACTATCAAGGAATATAACCTGTGAGGTACTGATAAAGACTTTGACAAAAATAGCTAAGCACCCATAATGAAAATTAAGAAGTTCTTCCTTTGATTGTTTATTCCTAGTTTGTCAATAACTCCATTAAACTCGGTAGCACTATCTTTGCTTATTAATATGGTTTATATTGCTATGGTATCTAAATACTTGCCAAGGATTAATGGGTTTTAATTTAGTGATACCACTATGAGGCAGAAAAATCTCATTGTTCCCATTTTGCAGACTGAAACTGAGCAACTTTATGTAGTGATTTGTATAACTTAGTGTAAGACTGTTTGAGCCCTTGTTTTTTCCAGTCCCAGATCTGAGGTGGGCTCAGCCACTCATCCTACAAACTTAAGTACCAAAGATTCACACCTGGCACCTGTGTTCTGAACTTTGTCCCCGTCCAAAACTCCTTCCCTCCCCAACAAAAAGAAAACCCAAAGCAAACAAAAAACCCAAACAAACCACCCCAAACCACAAGTCAGCTTTGGAAAAGTCATTACAGAAAATATAATTCATATACACAACTGAATGAATTCCTTTTCTCCCAAGGGATGATTATATTTAATGATAGAGTAGAGCTGAGGTTTAAAAATTTGGTTTTAATAGATGTTAAACTAATCATTAAATGCAATCAAGTTTATTTCCTCTGTTATTTGAAGTCAAAACTGTGGTCAGAGTCTCTTTCCAGACATTCCCTGTTGTCTTGATAAATTTTCTTAAATAACAGCTGATGAGAGTATTTATATCTTGAGCAAAGTGAGTATTGTTTGACTATAATTTTCTATTTTTATCATCATTTATTGTTTACTTCTTACATTATGGATGTACTTGATGTAAATTGCAGAAAACAGCACTTTAAACCTTTTTTCCTCAATTTTCTTTTCAGTACATGTAAGATCACGAAAACACTCTGTAGTGCCCAAGTTAACTTTAGAATGGTTAAACAGCAATTCCCTTGATGACCATGTTCACATTGTGAGATGCATCAACACACATGTTTTGTCTATCAGGCCAAAAGAATATCCCATTTAGGGCTTTTCCCCCGCAGTAATCAAGGCTGAAGACAGCAAAACAGCATTCCCTTCAGAGGATGCAGCAACAAAATGAACTCGGCATTTGTTAAAGACTAAGCCCTGGTACTAGTTCCTTTTTGCAATATATTCTAGTGTGACTTCGGTTTCTTATAGCGAAGGCAGGCAAGGTAAAAAGCGCAAGACTGCAGATTAATTTAGCAAGACTGCATTGCTGTGCATAAAGCTCCTTAGGTTCAGACTTGTTGGTCAAAGCTGGCCTATTGACCCTCGTCCACTCTAGCTGGGTAAACCTGCAGGTCTTTGCTGAGGTATGCTTGCAGCATGAAATATCTCAGGCTCTAATTAAATGCAGAACGCATGCAAATAGCCTTTCCAGATGTTTTAGTTAATGTAACTAATATCAATCTGAGCCTAATGCCTTCGTTTATGTAGGAGGTGAAAGAGTTGGTGTGAAATATTTGTGGCTTTGAAAATTTTAAAACATGGTATTTGTTTTCGTCTTACGATTTTCACTGTTTTTTTTCTTTTATTTATAGCAAAACCCATTTTGCCTAGAAGCAGCATATCGGCTGCCTTTTCCTGAAAAAAAACCTGGCTGGCATAAAAACAAATAGCCTGTGGATTTGGCAAGATGATAAACAGAAAGACTGTCATTAGTTTAAAAAGATTTCTCTTCCATTTGCAGTGGAATATTGCATTATGCCTCTAGTTGAGAAATGTGAATAGTAATCTCACTTTTATGCACCTTGGGATGGCTTGCTGAAGACCACTCAAAATTTTACTTTAAAAACCAAACAAACAAAACCAAGGCAAACAAAAAACACAAGCTATGTTCACAGCTTTGTTTTAAAATATCATAGGCATATTTTTACTAAGGACCCAGATTTACCAGCCTGTTCTTTGTAGAATCTGCTCTGATTATTTGATAAAGGCTAATTTTGTCGGGTTGCTTTGCCTTTGTTTAGTTTCTTTTTCTTTTTCTTTTTTTTTTTTTCCAGAATTCTTAACCTTTCCATACTTTCAGTGTATTTTTAAATTATTGCAAAAATTCCCCTTCCTTCTCCGGCGGCTAGCAGGAAGCCAGCAGGATACCAATACTGCTTACTCACGGAAATTAAAAACAAAACAATAGGTAAGAAAAATAAAGAAACAGAACAAACAAGAGACACTATCTTTTCTGTTAAAGCTTAATTTGTTGTGCATTGGTTATTCAATATACTGGAGCTTAAAGTATTGAAACTTCCCCAGGAGAGTTTCTGCAGAATTTGGCTCTTAGTTATTTCAGTGTCTGCAATTGAAGTACAATGTTGAACTACTAGTCCTGTCTGTGTGCCCATAAAATGGGTAAAAAAAGCAGTAAGCCTGCAACAGTAGCCTTGCAGCCCAGAGCCTGTATTCAAGGTGTGATAGTTTATAGGGAGAGGTGATCTATTTATGCATTTGTTTTTCTCGTACCCCTGCAGATGCCGGCGTTTACGTGACTCGCTAGGCAGGCACAGGTGATGTCAGGTTGTCTGGACGTGCGTTCATCGCACCCTCAACGTGTGAGGTCTCTCTTAGTCTCCTGTCAAGTCTTTCCTGCTTGAACTGTCCTGCGCTCCTGCTCCCAAGCAGAACCGCAGTGTGCGCCAGGGGAGCGCTTTCCTTTGCACTGTCCCCAGCAAGGGCACCAACAGCTCCTCATTACTCTGCTCGTGCCATTAAAAATGACCTTAGTAAAAAAGAAAACGGGAAAGTATGCTTCCATCTTCTTTTCTCTTTCTCCTAGTGGTGCTGGTGATCTGATTGTGTGATTAAGTCGCCTATTTCTCCTTGAATCAAAATATAGCTCCTTAGGGTGTCCATTTGAAACATTTTTTGATGCAATTACTTAATTTGTATTTATGGAACTTGTAACTCACCCATCCTTCAAATAACATTGATTCAAATTTCTTGGTCTCGTATTTTCCTCCGAAGTTACATATCTTTTATTTTCTTAAATCTTTATTCTAAGTTCGTCAGCACCATGAACATATGATCGGAGACTTGTATCCAATACAACATCTTCACTCTAGACTTTGGGATAAATAGACTTCTCCATTTGCCACTGACATCTGTGTGAAGAACAGCACATAACATGATTGAACTCCATTGATTTTTCATAAAAGTTTAATAAGATGATACAGGTCAAAAGCTTTGCAAAATTTGCAATAAATTCCTGTGGTGATCTGAACAAATCTTGGGGAGAGCTGACACCAGAGGAATTTAAATACACGTTGAATTACATGGTGGGTAACGAGGACTTGAAACTTTTTTGGTTAATCATTTTGAACCTTGGGTTTCAGATGATGAGATTTATAACATTGCATGGTTCTCCTTGTTTATGTTTTGTTTTTCCTTGTGTGCCTAATTTTTACAGGTGACTTGCAGATAACTGCTTTAGTAGGCAACAGATCTTAGAAAAATACTCGAATCACTCCCTCAAAAAAGGAAACCTCAGATTTACATGTAAGTAAATTGTTTCATTTTTTTGCCCATTTTGCCCTGGAATAGTTGACTAGCATTGCATGAGTGCATTCAAATCAGGTGAGGCTCCAGCTGTGCTACAGTTTTTAACAAAGTCCAGGGCACAACTGTCTCAAGTTCCCTGAGCTGGTTACAGTACGAGTTAGATGGCATTTAAAAATTTGCTGGGCAAAATGCGGACTCAGTTACAGATGTCCTCTGGGCTTACAATCCAGAAAACACCTCTGCAGAAGTCGTCGGTAGCTCCTCCAAGAGCTCGGAGGTTGTCCCCAGGTGCCATCCCCTCTGCCGTGCCCATCTGGGAGCCCTGGCCGCCGGTGGGGGAAGCCTCGTGCAGCACATCGCTCCTGCTGTGCTCGTGGCTGAAGGCCAGAGTCGCGGGCTGAAGACTGGCCAGGTCAGTCTGAGGCGTTGTCCCTTAGGACATGAATTTTTCATGACCAGCAAAACCTTTTTACGGCTTTACTTTGTTCCCTGAGATTGCAGACTGCAGAGGAACAGGATGTTTATTGTACCTACCAGACTGGAGACTGTTCCCACTGAAGAGGGGCTGCCTCTAGGGTGGGCATGGCTCCCTTCTGGGGGCTGCGCAACCGTACCTTGAAATGGGTCCTGAGGACCTCCAGTGGCAATGGGAGCTGCGCCTGGGGAAGCTGTGCCTGGCTGTCCTTATGTCCCTTTTCAGCAGCAGGAGGCATATTCTTCTTTCCTCCCGTGCTTAGTATTTGCCTCTTCCCAGTGCTGGCAGGCGTGTTGCCTATTTTTGCTCTCCACACTGAAGTCCAGGACTCAGTACAGCTCTGTTCAGATGGAGGGAGCAGCACAAGGATTCAAAACCTGAGTTTGGTCCCTCACCCTGCCACTGAAGCACCCCAGGATCGCTTTATTCCCTTTGCCTCTTTTTGGCTTGATTATCTCCTTTGCAAAAAAACCCACCCCAAAACATCATCACTCCCACCTTTAAAGACAGTGCTTTTAGTGGGCTTTGAGCTAGGAATGCTATGAGTTAACATGACGATTTCATTAATTTGCATTCTTGCCTGTAGCATGACAGTGGTTCCATACAGCTTTTCAGGAAAGTGTGTGTTATGTTCCTCCCGAATGCACTAACAGCAGAGTTGATGCAAGTAAGGTGCCATGTTTAATCTAATCCTCAAGTTAGCACTATCAAATGTGTTTTTAGATATAGGATATGGTAAAAGTTGTCTTATCATTAGCTGATATGTAGCTGATTTCACAAAAAGGTGTCGAATTTTCTTTTTAATTCAAAATCATAAAATATATTTACTGAGAACATTAATAAGTTTTGGCCATAGGTTTTGTGCCCTGGGGCAGTTTCATACTAAAGATAACCAAGAAAGCCAACTTTCATATGGATCTAACACTGAAAAATGAGCTTTGTGCTCCCTTGCTAGCTGGGCAGTATGAGAGAGGAGAATTCAGTGCATAAATCTAAAACCCCCTGGAAAACATTCTTTATAGCTCCAATAAAGTCCTCTAGCTAGTTCAGTGTTTGCTGTTGACACCAAAGCCACCTGAATATTCCTTAATGTACTGAAATGTCCCAGAGGGTCACCAGTAAGAATTGTGCATTTCCTGGTATGGCATGCAGTTTTTAAAGGTTCCTCTCTATTATCATCCTCATTGCTGTCCTATGGATGAAAAAAACAGACAATTCTCAATTTGCTTTATGCACTACCTCAGTGCAACGGCTATGTCCCAGAGCGATGCACTCAAAGCGTCAAGTATGAACCCAAAACTGGTGAGAGGATTCTGCAGGAGCTATACATTCCCTTTTCTCCAGGGGGTTATTTCTGCTCTGCAGAACTTAATTCTGTGCTTGGGTTAATGTTTAGGTTTTCTTTGTTGGTCATCTTTTATTCTAAAAACTAAACTGAAATCCTTCTGTTCACCTATTAATTTGTGGGTTCTGTATATTGTACAATTTTTTTTTAAGGGGGGAATTCTTTTTTGAGTTATAGTTCTTCAAGTGAAATGGCTATTTTCTCTATAACCTTTCCTGTCAGTACCTTCAGAAAAACAGTCCAGCAATGGTTTAAGTGCTGGTATTTTATAATTTGTATCTTTTAATGAAAATATGTTTTCGTATAATTTTAATTTATCCAGAATGTATGTCAGGCTCTAGATCTTTGTACAATATCTGTTGCTACTAGGACACTGTAATTTGTTAGTACTTCAGCATCCAATCTGTTCTACATTTCCTCATTTCCTTCACACAGCTATGTCTTGATGATGTTTCCATTAGTATTTATTCTGATAGAGTGTATTTGTGTAAGGATTAGGACCTGGAGCTAGTTAGCAGGTTTCAAAAGTCATCACCCTGGAGAGAGCGATACTTTGGCTATGTCAGCAAGCCAAGGTGGCTCACCAAGCAAAAAGCATCTTCTGAGCTGGGGATGGACCCAGAAAAGGGTATGGAGGACAGGAGTCTGTTGCCCACTGGTGGGTGGACAGCACAGGTCTCGGCTGCTGCCTCCTGCCTTCGCTCCAGCTCTGCCCTCAGGTGCAGCTGGAAGGGCAGGGTCCTGTGGATCACCTAGCCCTGTGATGCACGTCAAATGCTGAGGACTAAGCTACTGGACAAGGTAGGAGATGAAAGTAGTTTATTTTCCATTTCTATTCTGCACTCCCAAACTTACTGTGTAGCTTTCCCCGAAGTCACTCAGGTTGGATAGGTTTTGTTCCTCCCACCTCCCTATATCTGTAAAGTGGGGATTCACCTAGGTGAAATATTTTTGGGACCTACAGGGGAAAGGGACTGTATAGATGCAACAAACTGTTGGTTTTTTTTTCCAAGTCTGTTTTACAGCAGTTGATTTTATACATAAGCAAAGTTATTTTTATGAGGCCTTTCCCACCCTTTGAAAATTGAGCACCCCTTTTTGTTTTCTTGGCTATGTTTTCTCATGAATCTCTTACTCTGCTGATGTGTATTATTTTTTTCCTTCTCTGCAAAGACTTGTGATTTTCAAATGTGTCTGAGTAGCATTTATCCTCCCCAGTAATGTTATGACTACTTATGTTTTGTGCTTCTGAAGGATTCAGCGCTGTCAGAAAATATAGAATGCTGGCTGTGTACCAAAGAAGCAGAATATTAATGTATTCAAATGAAGGGAAATAAAAATTGAATCCAAACTCACATTTGCCTGTAAATTATTAGAATGTGTACAAGTGTAATTTAATAGAGTAACTTCACTGTAGCTTAGTAATGATGTACTTTATCCTGCATGTGAACAACAAGAAATGTGTTTTTTCTTCAGAAATAGAGTTGATGTGTTAGGCAGGGAAAACAATATCTCTTACAGGTTATGTTAGACTATTGGAAAATATTAACTTAGGGAATCTTAGAGATAAGACCAGAAAAAACAAGTCGGCGTTCATAAAATTGGCTTATTTATGTATAAATGGATTTCTTAATAGGGTTTGAGTGTTTTTGTCTTCAGACGGACTCATCCAAGGGATGAGCTCTGAACTGGGGAGGCAAAGTTAACTCCGTGCACTCAGGAAACTGTAAGCACTGATTTTTATCCGAGGTCTCTGTGTTATCTCCTTGTCTCCTGTTTGTCTTCTCTGCCCTCTCTGCCTCATCCCTCTTGCTTTGCCCTTCCTTCCTCGGCAGTTCTTGCTCCCCTTGCGTTGTCTGAGGTCTGCTCACCTGCCCACAGAGGTGGACCCTGATGCCAGCACGTGGCGCTGACTTCCACAAGATGGTCCGAAGGTGGAGGCACTCCAGGAGCCACCGAGTTAAGGACTGCCAACACCAGCAGCGTCGGGCTCTTACCATTCTCAGAGCGGCTTTGTGGCCCAGTGTAACTTCCACCGCCCTGAGCAGGGACAAAGGACACTCGGAGAGGCTGCAGGAGATCCCAGCACCATCAGCACACACTGCACAGGTATTGGGGAGGACCAGAGAGAGTGGCAGTGACCTGTGTGCCAAATGCAGCCACTTTTCAACAGCAGGGGCTACAGGAGCACGGAGAAGGAGGGCAAAAAGACCCTGGAGGTTACGGGGCAGCAGTGCACGCGTAGAAATAGGCCACGTCTTCTCTGGCGAGAGAAACGTGCTGCCTTGGACATGCTGCAGTGTTGAGCGGGCGGGGGGGAAAGGTCCCTGAGGAAGGGGCTTAGCTCAGCCCTGGGGATGCTCAGGGGAACTTCAGCCAAGTGCTTTAAAATTAACTGTGTTCTTGTGTTCTTGTTTCCTGTCTGGGAAGAGCTGTGCCTTTAGGAAATGGGCAACTCTTTGAATGTAGAGGGCTTGTGTCTAAGCTGACTTCTCTGGTGCCAGAAAAGGAGGAGCCCAGTGAGCGCGGCACTGAGGGAAGGGAATGCAGCTGAAGGCTTTGTATATGTTGCTATTGTTTTCTGCAATAATTGAAGCACCTGCATAATTGTGTTTGAAGTGCTTTAAGTGAAATTAATGAATAATTTATGAATAAATAATAGGAGGAAAGGTTTACATTGTGGCCATAAAAATAATTTTGGATTAAGCTTTTAAACTTTCACCTTTGTATATCAGGCTCTGTAGTCCCAAAGAACAACCAAGAGGCTTTCATTAATTTTTATTTCCCTTTTACCATGTAATTTGCATGGTCAGTTGTTTGTCAGGGTGTGGGGCACTAGTCCGTGGAGTGACAGGCACCTTTCCTCATTCGGTCCCCATACATCCCTTTTGCAACCAGTCTTTGAGCTGGGGTGACCAGTGCTCATGGGCTTCTGCTGCGCTGCCTCCTGTGACAGTCTGGATGTCTCACAGGGCCATTAGGAGAGAGGGATTAAAAAAGAATTTGTTTGTCCCTCAAAATAGAGGCAAGCAAATATCAAAATAGCTGAAGACATGTAAGACCTTTTCTGAAAGAGGGAGCTTCAGATACAACGTTCACCATTACTGATGCTTCTAAGAGCTCCCTATCTATGCTCTAGTTTCTGCTTTTGCTTATGCTAGAGGAGTGACAGCAACACAGAATCACGGGCCTGAAATTTTCCATTGTTGATGTTGCTTCGGTTTAGTTTTTCTGAAAGGTTTTTGAGGAAGGCACTTTCTTCTCATTTTCCTTTGGTTTTTTTTTTTTTCTTTTCTTTCTGTGTTTTTTTTTTCTTAATTTTGCTTGTTTCCAGATGATAATTTTGTTTTCTCCTGTCTGTCTTTATTTTGCTGTAAGTACTTTGTTTTAACTTTTGTACTTTCTCTTCTGTTATGTTCCAGCATGTATTCAGTTTTTGACCTTTGAACTTTTGCAAAATATCCTTTCCCAAAACACACATGCATACATAACCTGATTTACTTTGTAGACATACAGGCTTATTGGTCAGACTGTTTTTGGCGTGGTTTTGGCAATCGTGCAAGAAAACATCTAGAGGAGACCTACGTATTCTGTGTGAACAGTGAAATGCAATTCTTTTATATCAGAGAAATTAGAGTCATTTATTTGTACAAACATTGCCTGTATTGCCAGGTGATTGGTGTTACTGTCTGCACTGACTCGAGTCTCATAATGTCATGGAAAGACATATGATGCAGATAATCAGTTAAAGTTTTTCTTAAAGGAGTTGAAACAGGGTGGAAGACCTCTCTTTTTAAGATTTTTTTTTTTTCCCCCTGTCTTTCTACAAATAATCTCTATTAGTAATTTAACATATAGCTCACTAGTATGGTCTGTATTCTATGCTGCTGTCATGAAATGAGTAACTAAAAGATTAAATTTTCATTTTTTCATTTCATTAAGGTTCTCCATAGATTGCCAGCAGAGGAGAGAGACTGAGGGGTAGTGTGGGGTGCATGAGTAATATGATGACTGCATCTCACTGTTTTGGTGGGTTTTTTGATACATCACTGCAAATGTGAGCAGAGTGTTTAAAAGTAGGGAATTTTTTTGAAATAAATTCCATCTCTTCTCCAGCAACCCTTTTTGAGGATGGTTGTCTTTAAGAAGCCCTTCGTTATACTGAGCCCTTGCTGGCTGTTTTAAGGAGGAGCTGGTTGCGTTTCCGTGTGACTGCAGGGTGCGCAGGGGCTCAGGGCAGAAGGCAGGTGCACACCAGCGCTCCCCTCCTCCCCAGCTGTGTGTACCCCGGCACAATACTCCACGCTGTGGATTAGGGTCTATTGGGTGGTGGACTGTGAAGTAGCTTCTTGGGAATGTTGATATTTATCAGCAGAAAACAGTCTTCTGTCCCTAGTGAACGCTGTTATTTCTGAGAAATTGTATGAGTATGGGTGTGTTTTGTTTTGTTTTGTTTTTTTTAAAGTAAATAAGATGAAAAAAACACAGAACTTATATTGAGAGCTTTCTGGCTGTTGCTATGTTTTGGAGTAATACATTGTCCAAGCTACAGCACTGCTATGATGTGTTAAACTAATATATCATAAGAATGTCATAGCTTTGATGATGTATTAATGTAATGCATCATTAAGGTGCCATTGCTCTTATGATGCATTAGTCAAAACATTACCAGCTGGTTGGATTAGCACACAAGCATCTGCGTGTATGAAGTAGTGTTTCTATACCTAAAACTACAGTGAAACTTAGTCTTGCATGTGCAAGAACAAGTTAAGAAGATCTGAAAACCAGGGGCTTCTGAAGAGAGAGTTGAGCTGAGTGGGACCAAAACTGAGGTCGGAGCTGTGCGCTTGCAACATCTCTGAATATACAGAAAGTATGAGGAGGGGAGGAGAAACTGCCTTCATTGGAACCAACGGCAAGTTTTCATTCCCTTTCAAAGAGTAACATGATACGTGCTATAATACATGAAAAAGTTCAGCTTTTTTCCAAAATTTCTTGACATTTTTTTCCAGGGTCCTTTTTGCACTTTGCCTTACACCTTGCAATTTTCTGTCATATTTTCTGGGAAAATTAGGTTGAAGAAGTTTTATGCAGACATAAAAGCTCTTTTGCCTTGGCTTTTATTTGTTAATTTTTTGTTGTACGTGTCAGCCATTTCTGGTTTCAGAAAGAAAAGTAGGGTAGGTTCTGGTAAGTAGCGACCATCTTTCAACAAGGTTTGTTTTTACCACATTTCCAGACATATCCAGTTTTGGACAAGCTTTGGAGAAGCATTCTGAAGCAAACGGCAAAATCCCCCTCACCCTGAACTGGATATCAAACTTTAACAAAAGACATTACAAAACTTGTTAAATACTGATGATGATGTTAAATACTCATCTCCTTGGTTTCTAACAAAAAGGCTTTAGGTGTTAAGTATGCGTTTGTCCTTATGAACTTTCTATTTCTTGCCTCCTTTAAATACACTGTAATGTAGTGGATGTTATGGCTGTTATTGACTGCATGTATGTCCTTGAATGGACTGTATTTATTGCCTGTTGAAAATCCAGCTCACAAATGCTCCGGTCTTGCAATGGTACATATTTACGAAATTTAAATATTGGTGTTTAATCTAATTAATCTCTTTTTTGCCATTCATACAGCTGGGTGCAAGGTTTGCCCATTATTGATATTTTTTTTTCCCTCTACCATGTTTAGAAACAGAAGGATGCAGAGGCAGATGTAAAATACTATTCTTTGCTGAACCCATTCAGAGGGAAGTTCAGGAACATTTCCAGGTACTGAAAAACAACTTTTCCAGTATAAATCACTCTTTGTTCTTTATGATGAGAGGCACAAAGTATCCAGTATAAAAAGTTGCATTTCTCAGGTTTCACCCCAAGCAATATTTGCGCAACTTTACCCACTTTTTTACATCACAGTATCTTGACCACTAGATGGCATTGACATTGTTAGTGTAAGCGGGGAGGAGGTGGAGGATGCTCAAACGTCCTCCCTTCAGTGGCCCCCATCTTCCTTCCTGCCATTCAAAAAGCCCCACTAGACGACAAAATCCTCAAGAACCCAGAGTTAAGACCATACCAACTGCTGGACTTTCAGGAGGCCTTCACTGGTTCCTGCACAGGCGCTGCAGAAATGTTGACCCAGCCTACGTGGCAGATTCCCGTTACCGGACAGTTTTCAATTGACGGTGTGCAGTCCAACAGCTGAGATTGCACCTGCAGCAACCCCAAACGTAACCCATGGTGCATGGACTTGCCAGCTACTGTGTTATAATGCATTCACAGTGCTTAGCAGACTACTTTTTGTATTGGGCTTTTTTTGGTATTCTGATAATCTCTGTAATAGCTATTACGATGATTAAGTTCTCCTGATCCTGTCACCACTCTTGCTTATAATTACTGGAAATTATGATGTTAGTGGGTATCCCAGGCATAATAAGAAGCAGTTATAGTTGGCATTACTGACTAGGGATGTTAAAACAGATCTGGTATATAGGTTTACATCCTTTTCAGGCCAACAGAACAGTGTTTTGCAGCATGAAAGCTGATATTAGAAAGTCATGTTGCTGTCCTTTAATAGTACTGGTATGACCCTGGCTTTGCATAACATTTTTGTCTTATTTATGAAAGCCTAGATGGAAGGCTTGAAGAAAATCTTGGGAAGCTGGTTGTGAGAAGTAGTATCTCTAGGAAAAAAATATGATGAGGAAAGTGATATTTAAGATACACTTCTAATTTTTTTTTTTTCTTCTGTCACTCTTTTGATGTTTTTGAAATTGGGATTCCAGCAGTGTGCTCCAGCCTCAGTACTAGGACCGCGCTCTGGCTGGTACATGGGCCTCTCGCCCTCCTCCCTTAGGCAGAAAGAGAATTTATATTTAGGTTTCTTAGTAGCAGAAACACAGGCTTGTTTGTATTTAGTTTGGGAAACAACAGGTGTTTTCTGCTAACCTGTACAATACTAGAGGAGCGTTTTGTTGGGTGAAAGTCCTAGGAGAGGTGTTTGCTGCTAGGTTTGTCACACTGTTATTGATACAGAGTGGGAGAAAAAACACACGCAAGCAAACCTCAAACCTTTTCCAGTGGTTTCTTCAGTCATGGTGACTTCTGTGTCATGTTGGCTTTGATGGCAACTCAAGTAGTGTAGCAGCAGTAGCTGTGATAGGTCACAGGCAATTCAACAGCTTGGCATATTCTGTGAGAAGCAGCTGTTCCTAGACCTAACAGATGTTGCCTTGCTGGTCTCTGCGTGCTGGGGAGGGTCTGCTGCTGCGTGTGTGTCGTTTCTGTCTCAGAGCTTGATGTCGACTGATATCAAGTGACTGCCTCTGGGGCCAAGACTGCAGCCTGCGTGACGTGGGAACTCGGCATCTCCTCAATGGTGCCCTAGACCTTCTTTAAAGGTCCCTTCCAACCCAAACCATTCTATGCTAATAAAAGTTTGCTTCCACTGACTGATCCCGTTTCTTTTGGGATGGCTGTGTGAAAAAGGGCTGTGAAAGCCATTTGTGCTTGGTGATACAGCAGGATGAGATCAGTAGTAGAACCTTGATCCGCTTCTTCCAGAAATGTGCTGATTAAAATATCCTAGGTGGGTTCCTCCCCTTAAATTTGCATTAGTTACGGAATTTACGTATCATAAGTAGCAAATGAATTGTTTAAGAAACAATGCTTGTGTTTCTCTAATATAGCAGTGTATTTTATACAAGTAGCTGTAGTCTTTGAGTGGGGAGTCATTTATAACCTGCTATTAGAGGCAATTATTTTAATGATAGTTTAGTCACATGACACTAGACTTGGATCAGATGGGTAAATGGATTCTCAGAGAACTGTGCCTTTCGGGTTTTGATTATTATTTAGTTTTTGCTGGTTAAAATTGAGGCAGGAGGTGGCATAAGAATAAAAGTAGCAAAGCCTGAAAGACTGAGAGGCAGCGAAGCAACTAAACAGTTTCATATGGGTGGTAGTAGAGAAGTATGAGAGCAGTGCCATCTCTTGTTTACTATTCCTTTATTAAGCATTAAACTTTTCAAATGCATGTTGTGGTAGTAGGTAGGTACTCAACCAGGTTAGGGCTTTGACATGCTGGTGATAAACATACAGCTTCCCGCACAATGGATGAAATTTGATAGTTTTTTTTTAAAAAAAAAAAAAAAAAAAATCATAGAGATAATACCAGTGATATTATTAGAGAGCATTACCTCCCAGCTGTAGACATGCTGTATTTCAACCTCTCTGAATATAAAAACATTCACTGCTAAGGCAAGGTGATAGAAAAACTCACGGAAATGGTTTGACATTGCATGTTGCTTCTTCACGCTTAATGTACTGATTATATGCTGCATCAGCCAGAGCTGGAGTGTGAGCGCACTGTTCTCAGTGTTTGAAATTCACTATTTTGAAGGGAAAAAACAAAAAAATAATTGAGCTGTAAGAGCTATGCTCTGTTGCTTTTCCCTTTACTAAATTATATGCCACCAGTCACAAGTCGATCCAGTCCATACGGGTGTATTTGAAATGTCAAGTGTCCCTCTGAAACAGATTCCTCTCCAAGGAAGCTGTGACTGTGAAACATGTGGGGACCCTGCCCGGGAATTCTGCAGTTTGCTCCATCACCAACAGTTTATCAGGAAACCCTTGGTAGTGTCAAAGAAGAAAGGAGACTTGTTCTTACCTATAGTTGAACTAGGAGGTCCAAAGCAGAATTTTCTTAGGGATGTATTTCCAGATTAGTCACCTTTCTCCAAGGACAGATGGAAGTTGTGTTCCAGTACCCTGTCTCTTCTCCTGCAGCTGGATTTAGTTACTACATTGTCAACACATTTGCTTTAATGTTGTAAAACAATCCATTACCTTTCACTCCGGTTTCACAGGCTTGATGTTTCTGAAGAGGCAGCTGAAGCGTTTGCTGTATGGTGACTTCCTTCCCACCCATGGCTCTCGGCTGCAGCTGGGCACGGTCGCACTCCGCTCGCTGCCCCGACCAGCGCTGGCGAGGGACAGCCAGGCAGTCTCCTGAGGGGACATTTCCGAGCAGAGGAGGTGGGGCAGGGGGAAGAGGCTGGTGGCCTCTGTGACTACTTACTTGGAGATATACCTGTAGTAATGAAACAGCTAGTCAGCAGCTGCACCGGGGCTTGCACGTTGGCCAGCTAATACCAAATTTTCTAGTGCTGGCTACACTCCATTTAAAGCATGAAAATCAAACCAAAGTGATGTTATTGACTGAGTTAGGCCTGAGCTAGGCTTGAGGGTTTGTGGTGGAGATAGGCGGGGAGTGAATAGGACGAAGGTTAGAGGACGAGTGAGAAGCACAAACTTCTGGTAACTTTGTAGGGGATATTGTCTTGCTTTTGGAAAGAAATCGTGTAACTGGTGTGTTTCAGTGGATTTGTCTGGCTCCACTGCAAGGTTGCAGTGGATTTGGAGAGCGAATTCTTAAAAATCAGTGAAACTCTCAGCACTTTCATCATAATAGTGTGACGCGGAGCCCCGGCAAGTTTTGTAACATAAATTTATTGATGTCAGTGCTGGTTGTACGTGCCAATGAACTAAGTATTGTTGCAGCTTTGACGGTAGCAGCTTGTGGTCTTCCTGAAAATGTCTTAAGTTATTATGTGTGTTACTAGAAACTGCCATGTATTCCTCTTTAAAAAGAGAGGCTGGTCTTGGAAATCAAAAGAGCTCATTTCCTTATCTATTAGCTTCACAAGGAGTTCCTTATAACTATAACCACTGACCCAATGAGCCAAGTACCTCCATCAAATGTTTCACTTAATGATGTCTTTTATTACAGTTCAGCGACCCAGTAGACTGAGTATCCGCATGGTGAGCTAAGTGCCTCCGAAAGCTCAGCAGTAAAACTTTCTGCGCATCAAGTGCTGTGAAAATGTTCTCCCATGACTCGAGTAGGCATTTTATTCTAATGTAGCGTAGAAGGAATTACACAGTAGCAAAACAAATCAGGAGAGTCAGTGGCCACAAACCTACATGTAATAATCAAAGATCAGTATGATCAAGAGAGATGTTTTACAGTGTGTCGATATCACCAAGCACATTTCTGGGCTCAGGACTTCAACAGCAAATACAGAGTGAGACCCATTCCTAAACTAACTGCTAAGTTTGATATTTGGAGCTGATTGTTCTCTTAAATACAGTTCTACCTGGGATACTTTTTTCTTTTTCTTTTTTTTCCCTTTTTTAAATGACTTCATGCAATCTTTCTCTCTCCTAGCTCTTGCAGAAAAATGCATTCTTGGATTGATTAGCTTGTGCATTTGCAGTGCATTAGAGTGACCAGAAACCAAATAAACTATGTTATGTGAACGGGCTATGGAAATAAACTTTTGTGTAATAAAGTGAATTGACTACCCTGAGTCATTTTCAGCTACTCTCTTTGCTCTAATTGGAATGAATTACTTTGCATTCCTATTGTGGCTTTGCATGACTTCTTCTAAAGCCTTGCCTTTTAATTTTTCCTTTCTAATTTATCTGTGTAACAGGTCTGCCAACTACCTTTTAACAGCTCAGCCTGTAAAAGGAGGAAGATTTCCATCAGCAATGTCTCCTTGGTTGTACCCACCGTACACGTGCCACGTAAGTGCTGCTCGTAAACCAACGTGGGCTGGGGCACAGAGATCCTTTTGTAGTTTCTGAGGTGCCTACAGGAATGAGGCATGGCAAAGGCCTAAAACTCAAGGTTTTATTTCTGGGGAAGTTCAGATCCTTAAGATCAGTTTTGTAATGCAATCTCAGTTTCTTGGAAAAGGTCCCACTTAGTTTTATGTTAATAAAAGATATGTATTTGGCTTCATGTCAGATATAGGAATTCGGAGAGTCTGAAAAACCTTTGAAGACCGTTACAGCTGTAATTGGTGTGTTTTGTCCTGGGTGGAGAATTTGAAAGGTTTATTTCGAGAATGTACACTCTTAAGGGCAGGAACTGTTACTCATCTGTGTTTGGAAAGCAGCACCAACACAATCTGGATAACAATAATACTACAGAAGGCTGAAAGAACAATTAAAGAGTGGAAATAATGACCTAAGGGAGGAACACTTAACTTAGCACGCCGACGACTGCACATCGTGCGTTTGGGGAAATCAGAGGGGACAGAGTGACTGAGAGAGTTGTTAGAGAGGCTAATACTCTCAGAAGAAACATGTTGAAATCTCTGCTTACATTTGATTGAAATGATATCAAATAACTTGAAGAAAAATCCTTTGAAATGGAAAGAGGGAATTTGTCCTCATTTGTGTTTCCTTCTGGGAAAGCTTGCCTCGTTCTTCAGTTCTTTCTCTTTCCTTCCTCAGTACCTTGGGACCGGGGGAGTCTGTCAATAAAACACCATCCCCAAAGCCAGGCTTTATTCGTGAATGCCAGGAGATGTGCACAAGAGCTGCCTTCTGCCTGGTAAATCCAGCCTCCCAGGCAGCCCCTCCGGAGCAGCCTGGGCGCTCTCCAGGCAGCCAGTCTCCCTCCAGGGTGGACGCACCAGGAACACCTCACGTCCTGGTGGCACTTACCAACTGCTTCTCGTGTTTCTTACAGGTTTTAAATGTTATTGTGACAAATAATCATGTTTCTGGAACAGCGCAGGATGTAGGTCAGCCTCGGCTGTGTGTTACAGGTGGGAAGATGGAGGCAGCGCATCCAGGATTACGGGGAAGATTGTGACTGAAGAGAATTAGGCATTCCCGGGTTGTCTGCTCTGGATCTCCAGGAAGCATCTATCATACAAGCTGTGCTACAGACCTGAGCCTCAAATACCTCATGCCTAACAGACCTATCGAAATAGAACAGATTTTTTTTTTTCTTCTCTCTCTCTTTTTTTTTTTTTTTTAAAAAAAAAAAAAAAGGTGGGGCAAGACTTTTTGCTCTTTTATCTGTCTTCTGGAACATGTCAAGTATGTCTGTACATACACTTTTTTCTAAAATAATTCTTTAAACTACAAACAAATTATCATTTTCTTCCTGGCTACCTTAGTTTGTATTGTATTACTTAGGGCTTTCATGAGAAGACATTAAAACAAAGCAGAACGACTACAAAGTAACTACCAGGAAGAAAACAGGGCTTTTCTAGTGTCCTTGGCCTCGATTTTATCACCCTAAAGTGATCACTTCCTTTCTGGAGCTCTTTTTCTTGTTTTGTGTATATTATTTCTGTGTGTAGTTGTTCACATGAAATCAACCTCCAAACAGTGCCAAAATGTAAATTTAACAAATTAGGTGAGAGGTAAGTCGAGGTGAAGCTTACAGCATCAGTACAGCGATCCTTTAATAAATCAATTATAGCCTAAATATTTGAAAATATCTATCATTAAAATTCTGCTATTTTCTTTGCAACTCCCACACTCAATAAATGGACAGTGATTCTGCATTATTAATTACTTCCAAGTACATAAATGGGGGAGCATAGTTCTAGAGCAGCAGATAATCTCACTAAATCTGCCTCCTCTATCTGTTCACAGGCTGGCAACCCCTGACAGCGATGTGCTGTACCATCACGCACGGATCAGTCAGGCTGTGCTGCGCTCGCTTGCAGCGAGTGCCCCTGCTGCCTCCTTGGAGTTGTTGCTCCATCCTGAACAAAGGGTTACCGAGACGCTGTTGATGCTGCTCTCCCAGACTTCCTCAGGTCCCTGGCACACCAGGTGAGGTACCAGCCAGTTTTTCTGACAGCAAGGAAAGGTGTCTTAAATCTATCACCCCAGAAAGTACAGTGGGTTTTCTTTGTAGTTTTCTTTTTTCCCCTGCAGGATGCCCAAGGGGTAAAGTTGTGTCAAAGTTTGATGTGTAAAAAAAAACCCAAAGGAAAAAAAAAAAATTGTTCCCTTTACTCTTTTTGGCAAAGGCTGTTTTCTTGGTTATGTTGAATATTGCTAAGTGTGTTGTTGGAGCAAAAAAGTCTGTCTCAAAATAATTTAATCCTAGCCCTGATGCCGCTCCTCTGTTTAGATTCCACTATTAATATTTATGTGCTGTTCTTGAACTAAAATTCTTGGATGTTTCCTATTTTCCCTCTGAAAACAATGTTTGGTAAGAATTGTTGATTATTTAGGTCTGTAGAGCTGGTCACTGTAAGCCAAGACATAGCGGACTGACTGGTGACCTTGTCTTGCTTTTGGCTGGGGTTTCTTCAGCCCGGTCTGACCAGGTCCAGCAGTCGCTTTCCTGTTTTGACATTTGTGGTCACTTTGCTGCTTTGAAACATGCAGACAATATTGTGTCCTTGACCGTTCCCCCTCCCCAACATATAGGTAACTCTCCTGAAAATCTTCGTGCATTGGGCAAAGTTGACTTGTGAGTTTTATTTGTCATACAAAGAAAAGGAAAATTAAAGCAGAAATGTGTAGCATGATTTGGGGTGGAGGGAATCTGAGTGGTACGAAAGGAGTGGAAAGGCAGCGAGAGGCTCAGGTGAAGAGCGAGGGCTGTCACTGGGAGGGAGTGGCGAGGATCAGATGGGTTTTCAGCAACGTAAGTGAGCAGAGGAGGGAGACCCACGTAAAGAAACAAAAATCGTGAGACGCACCCCAGCCCCACCTTCTCGGGGTCAGCGCCCCTCTCAGCTTCAGCGTCTGCGGTTCCATATGCAAAGACATGCAGGACTTGGGAGGAGGTTGCAACTGCAAACCCAAGCGCTGTGGGACTCATAGGAAGGTCTTCTTAGGAAGAGTAGGACGTTGCTGTAGAATATTTCAACTGAATTTGCTAAGTGAAAAAACAATTTGACATAGTTTGTGAGGCAGCTCTAGTGTTTGATTTTAAATAAAAACATACTCCAATAAAAAGCTTCTGTTTTCACAGCATGAGTTGAATGAATTGACTAAACAAATTCAATCAATTATTCCATGCCATGTTTTTTATCTGAAATTTATATACATTGTAAAATAAAACTATGTTCATTAAATGAAAATTAAAACCAATATCATTTATTGTGGCAGATCCCTAAAATACATACATGATAATTTATTCAGGCCTTGTTAATACTTCAAAGCAATGATAATAATCCAGCATATTTTATGTAGGTTTTTTCCATTAGATTAAAAGTGAATCAAGATTAAATATTTATGAAACATAAATATCCTTGTGTCTCCTCCATGTCCATGTGCTTCCTTTTTATTTTATTTCTTTTGGTGCTATTCCTCCCCTGTTATCTCTTTTGCTTTCTACTGTAGTTTATGGACTGATCATAATAGACATTTACAATAGTCCATATTTCTTACCGTGGAATTCAAACGCAGGCAGTCCTGCAGACCTGCTCTTAACATACAGCTGTAATGTGCCGCTTTGCTATAGGAAGCAGAGCGCTTTGAAGAACTTCCCTTCTTTGATACATGTGGGTTGAGATCAAGTTGTAAAGAGCAGGACAGCTACAGTGATGTAGTGCAAGATATAAACACCGCAGTATTGATTAGAAAGGCCTGCCTCGCTTTTCTGTTATCCTGCACCAACACTCTTCTGCTTACATGAGTGGAAGGACATCACTGCGAAACAGGAATCGAGCCGCGCGGGTGACTGAAGCTCGGTGTGCCCCGGGGAGCAGTGCCTCATGAAATATTTTATATAGGAACGGAAGTACTGGATGTTTGAATGTGCTTTAGGAATTCCCATAGGTGGCATGTGGCGTGTGTGCATGCGTCTGTAGGCATGCCAGCAGCTACTGAATGGCCGTCAGCAGTTTCTGTTGTACAAACAGTGACTTGTTTGGGGTCCTTCCCACAAACACACTTTATTCCCTCTGGTGCAGAGTCCCTGTTTTACTATATAATTGCAACTGACAGCCTGGATTGGTAGTATCCAGCAAGCGTTCAGCAGCATCAGTCGCAGGGTGATTGACGTGAATGCCGCACAGGGAGGCTCTTGCTGTGTGAAGGTTTTGGCTTGCAGCAGCGTGATAAACAACTGGTGTTACTGGAAGCATCCTAACATCCTGCATTGCAGACTGAGAGCCATTTCACCCTTTTACAGGCAATTTACTGATCCTGAAGCATAGGAAGAGCAAGATGTGAGGGGACAGAATTGTGACTCCCACGCCAGATTTTTCTGCTGTTTGTTTCAGCCTATGTTTTATTACTAAGCAATGTTAAAAGCTGTAGTCCTTTCCGAGGCAGGGCACCAGTGGTCTGAGCAGGGCACTACAGCTGAGCCACCATGAATACAGGCAGCATCAGGCCTCTGTATTCCACCATCTCGCTTTACTTTGCCTCTGAATTATCCACTTGGGTGTGCACAGGACATACATAGCAGAAACTGCCACAAGCCTGACAGTTAATCTAGGACTAAAGGAAGTTACAGTGAATAACAAATAGGGGTCAGGACCTTGGGGCAATGGTGAAAACCCACCTAGTATTGCAAGTCCAAGCCTGCATGGCAGACTTCAAGACTGTCAATAAATTGGAGAGGGTTTTGTTCTGCAGAGGAGCAAAAATAAGAGGTTTGGAAAGTATACTTGATGAAGGGAAGCTTTGTCTTGTCCCACTGATGTGTGCTGGACCAGACTATGTCTGTCAAGTAGCTTCTAGTGTTGCTATCTTCAGCTTAGGTCCACTGACATCAGGGTAGGCATGTCTGTGCTCCATCTGAGGGTCAGGCCCTCTTCTCCCTTTATGGTTTAGCAAAGGTTTTTCCTATTGTTGGCACGTTGCCCTTAGAAAATGAATCTTTTCTCTACTGGCTTACATGCAACTGAAATCGCTGGACTGGCACACAAGTATTTGGGCTCATGCCAGCGTCACGGGGTTATATAGCTCTAGGATCTGATGCCCCTAAAAGTTTGTCTTTAATTTTCTTGGCTTGCTGTTAGTTTAGTGCTCTTTGTCTGCCATTCCAAACTCTGGCAGATGCACCTATAGAGAATTTCCCTGGAAAACAACAGCAACTATATTGGAGAAGGTAGAAATATTGTTAGAACTTTTGTGATGTATCTAGTCTATGGGCTTCAAATTAGGGGTTAATAAAAATTGTTATTCAGTATTCCAGGAAATTGTCAAGATCACGAAGTACTGTACTGACTTGACCTGTGTTACATTGAACTCACTCTTTCCATGTTTCCAATAAAAACATACAGCAGATTGTTCCAGAACCAGTGTCAAACTCAGTTAAAAATAAATCCCCTCATAATTTAAATATGTAGTGTATATACTAAATATATCGCCTAAAAATATCACTCTCATAAGGAAAGCTAACTAAAATATATCAATCCTGAAATCTCCCCTGGGTCTTATGCAAAGTCATCGTTTTCAGTTATGATTCCTGAAAGTTAAGATAATCCTTCCTCACTTGTAAGCCACCTAATCCTATTTGTTTTACTCTGTTTTTATTGCCACACCGAACCAGCTTTGTTTCGTTCAAGTGCAGGATTTGTAAATAACTAATTATAGCCCTGTTTTTTCCCCTCGAAGCATTAACATTTGGCACCTCGGAGAACGGCCCCTTTTCGACTACCAGACAGTTCAGGGGAAGCGGTGGACTTGGTCTCAAAACAGTAGGGTACTGCTGACAGGCTCTCTTGGACCACTTCACCTCCTGCTCTCGAAACGGCAATCAGATGAGCCAGAGGGCAACTTGAGGAAAATATTTTTCTCTAGTAGCAGTAACATCTGCCTCCTTGGCAGCCTCTGCTGGCAGTTGTGTTGGAAGCTGTGGGTTTGCCCCTGGCCCTGCCGCGTATTTACATTGCTGAGAGGTTATCCTGAGCTCCGCTGGATCCTGTTACCTGATTTTCTTTTGTTCTGTCATTTTCCCTCTCTGATGCTTTGGCTGCTTAACTCTTTATGGGTAACATGTGAAGCGAAAATTAAGTGTGCGGTACGAGATGAAAGGTATTAATTTGAAAGTATTAACTGGTAAGTTCCTTTTTGATTAGAGATTCAGCTTTTCTGATCTGTTTAGCTGTATTTATTTTGCTTCAGCCTAGGCAATTTCACCATCGCTCTCTGAGCTTTTGAAGGTGCCGCTCTCCACGTTTGTGTCTTCCACTCTGCATCAAATTCTCTTTGGTGCTCTTATTGCTCCTGCATTTTAGTCTCCTCTTCCAAGTAACTGATTTTTGACTGGTCCTTCATTTCAGTGGAATGATGTTATAAAGACAATTAAAAAGTAATCAGCACGGGCATATCAATATTTATTGAAATACTGAAAAAAAAAAAAAATTCCATTGGCGATGAGAAACTCCTGGCAAGAACTGACATGACAATATGTATTTCACCGATACAGTAAGAGAACTTCAACTTCAACAAGTAACTCACTGCACATTCTAAGAGTTGCATGGATTTAAATCCAAGGCAGCTGCAGAACATCTGTAATACAAATAGTCAGACTTTACGGATTGTCTGTTTACAAACACAGAACAACTATAATAAACCAGCCAAAGCCAAACCCTTTGAATTTCAGTCTGCTTTTACTAATATGTCCTGTAATCAATAAGGCAGTCAGAAGTAAATGTCTGGTTGCAAAGTAGTTAACAATTAACATGAGGGGTTTTTTTGGTGATTTTTTTGTTTTCTTTTGTTCGCGTACTTTGGGCGATCCGGTGGGATTCTTGGAACCACAGATGTGGGCAAATATATGTTAGTTTATCTGAGATTGTTTCCATTAAACTGTATGAAAAATTGTTCTTTTCTTCTACAACCTTATTTTAATTCTTTTGTTCTGTATATAGATAATGGTGCTGTGAATACAGTTAGCAACTTTTTTTAAGCTTTTTTCTTAATATTCAGTAAGAGTCACTGTAGCATTTCAACAGGAAAAAAAGAGAAAATACAGAATGCAAACACTTGAAATATGCTTTGCTTTTCTTTCAAAAAGGAAAGAACGACCACACTTAGCTTGTACATGTGGGTAAACTTATTTTACAGCCACCGTCAATTGCCACCCACATCTTACTTCCCGTTAATTTGGTTGGTTTGAGGGAGGACGCTGTTATTAAAATAGTGTTTGCATGTCTGCTGTGTGGGGTGACTAAGTGAGCTGCACTGGCTTTGCTTTTGGTCCGTACAACAGTACGTCTGTTCTGTGATATAAGACAGGCATCTAGGAGTCGCAGACACTAGGCTTTGCTGTGTTTGTACCCTATGCATGGACAGAATATTAGAGCTGATTAATACAGGCGATTAAAATAGTGTGCTTTGTACTAATGCAGATGTAATAACTGATGTCTTTGGTATACAATGTATGAGTGGTTGGAAAAAAGTAGGAGAAATGCACCTTTTCAAGTTCACATGAAACAGAAAAAGCTACAACTCACATAATTTACAATAGATTTAAATAAACTACATTTAGGATTATGAAGATTTACAGACATTTAATCAAGTGAATGATTTTAATTCGTAAAGACCCTTGTGTGTCCCTGAACTTTGTTCCACTAACTTGAAGACATGCTACAGTAAACACATATATTTGGCTTCTTCATTCTGGCTATATCTTATATAAAGATGAAACCAAAGAACAATAAATTAGCATCATAATTGTCTACAGTGGAAACTATCATATACAATATAAATAAACTATTCAAAAGCCAGCAATCTTCATGAAAAAAATTAAAGGATTAGGATTTTATACAGTTTCTACAAGTGATTGTGCAGCCGATAATCTCAAAAATTAAAGTCAAAATGAAATACCCCTATTGATTTTAGTGTCTCACGACATACAGTAATTAAGTACTGGTAAAATAATTACCAGTTTAAATGAAATAATAAGGAAATCACTGCTCTGCAATTTTATCACAGTTTTTTCCCCACAGGACCTAAAGAATGTAAACACTATGTTTTTGTTAATGTTAGAGATTAATACTTTATTTTAAGCGTATGTTGATCCACACCTGCACAGTTACCTTTAAGGGTTATGAAATAAGGCAAGACTTATAACTGTGGCACTACCTGTTAATACTGATATCTTCATTTGGACAGAGAGAGAATTGTTTGTTCTTCTCTAGTATTTGTTCTGCAGCAGACTTTGGCCTACATAGACATAGCAGTATCACTCTTCTTTCTTTGTGTAAAAGATGTGTATTGCCTAACTTTAAAAGAAAAAGTTTCATTAGATACTGGATGTTTGAGTTGAAATTCAGTTTCTTAGTTACTGGCAATTTTAAAGATAATTTCTTAATGGGCTCCATGGCATCATCAGGTCACATAATTCGTTTGTCTACTCTTGCATCACTAAATGCATTTTTTTAAATTTTATTTTTGTTTTTTTTTAACTTCAGTATTGGGTGTCCTAAAAATTTTATTTTTTTTTGTCGAAGAAGCTATTGTTTGTGATGGCTAAAATAGCTCCATTTCCTTTATTTGGAAATGGCCGTGAATATATGGCAGAGCCATATTTTAGCCACCGCACTAGTTAAGTAACTACTTGAATTGGCTGATTTGTTTTGGAATATTTATCTTAGCTATTTAATAGCTATCCGATAACTAGTAGAAGAGGGATACTGCCTGCTAGAACAACATGAACACGTGACAAAACAAACTTCAGAACATAGTAAGAATGCCAAGCTAACTGGATAACAGACTCTTCATATTAGCGGTTTGCAAGCCTGAGAGACCGACAGTCAAAACCAGCCTCTTAGGATTTGGTGGCGATACTACATAGCACGTGGCCTACGCCGGCTCTCTCTTACAGATTGTTGAATGGATGCCACATCATTTATCACAGAAGAAGTAAGTGTTGGGTCCTCAGAAGGATGACAGAAGATGCTATAGATGCAGTTTTGCATCTACTATAACTGTTTTAGCAGTCCTGCTATACAGTGAAGGAATTCAGTGCACTCGAATTCCCCACTATCTTAGCTCGATAATATGGATCAGTTTTTTTTCTCCTAAGTTTCTTCATATTGGCAATCAGCAGAGTTAAATATACAAGAATCATTCTGTCCTTTTTCATGTTGACATCGGTGATAGTATCCACTTGGTAAGTTCACTTCACTCCAGTATAAAGTCCTATATAGATTCCTTTGGGGATGTGTAGCATATGATTCACAGTTTGCAATACAAATACCCTGATACATCACTTATTTACTATTAGTATTTGATTATTATACCATTTTGCAAAGTCTTAAAACCAGGTTTTAATTAGTGTTGCTTGGAGCAGTTCAGAATATATTTTTTTTTTTCCTTGAAAGCAGAAGCTCTAACGGGTATAATTTACGCTCTCTTTGCATGCAGCATTTCAATGAGAAGGTTGTTACACGGCACATCCCCGTTCAGGTGTTTGTAATAGAGGTATTCTTCGGCCTGCATACTGATGGCCCGGATTTCTGGTAGTCGCAGGAGAAGCTGCCCAAATTTGTCTGTTTGCTGTGGGTAATTACACATTGTGTAGTCCAGCAGAGCAGCATTCACTTGTTCCTGAACACCTTCCACAAGCTGGAAGTTCTCAAGATTTTTGACATCTGAATGATAACAAAAAAAGAAGTAACAACAATTCAGTTGCATTTTAATTCCTGTTTAGGAAGGCAGTGTTTCACTAAATGGATGTATTTTTTTTTTCCTCCTGACAAAAGCATACTTTACAAGCTGCTGAATATTCAGTGAACCCTTTTGCCAACTTTCCTGGGAAAATGATCACAAAAGAGCTTTAGCGGAATGTCTTGTTGAAATTCTGCATATACCTCAAATCAATTAGACACCAATGGAGTCTGAGCAAGGTCAGCTCTTTTCATAGCTTACAAAAAGAAAGGTTGAGGATTCCTAAAGTAGAAGACCATAATATATTGCTAGCAAATGAGTCCCAAGAGGAAGCCCTATCTCTTTAACCTAGTATGTTACACAATTCATATAATTCTGTATTAATTTTTCTGACCCAAGGTGAAATCTGTGTCCAGGGTATGATGTAGTTAATTCTAATAAAAAGTGACAGGGTTCTTGTTTCTGTTTGACATTTTCTAAATGATTCTGAAAGCCTTTGACTTGTCTAGCCTATGTTAATGAACCATCTGGTACACTCCAGTGACTGCCAAAATAATCTTCCCTACTAGAAACTCTCTAAAATATATATTTCACTGACTAATGATCTTTATAAAATGAAATCATTGTCCTTTGGGTTGAATACCAGATAAGAATGGTGCCCTTTAACCTGAATATGGCTTCTGAAATCAAACACACTGACTTTTTTTTTGTATTGGACAATAGGGGCATTTGCATCAGTAAGGCAGGTACAGTTTATTCACTCTGCCTCTGTTTGATTATCTTCTATTCCTATACAGCAAGTTCAAGCTCTGGAAATGCTGGTCGGAGATAAATGCCAGGATGTTAACTCCTCATTATTTGCTTCCCTGTCTAAAAATTACTCTGGTGGCATCATCTTTTGACATGTCTGGAGAATGCAGAAGTTATTCCAAAGCTTGCAAATTACAGCACTGCTATAATGCAGAAAGAACGAAGTGATCAAAGTGGTCGTGCTGGGAAAACTTGTTCTGGTTGATGTTTGATCATTTATACCGTCAGAAGAGTACTGTAACAGTTTCTTGTAATGCTAAAGCGTGGCAATACTGAGCATAACTATGCTGCTAATTCGCTTTGAATAAAGACAAATCTGCTCCTCTACGGATGTTCTTGGCGCACAGGAGATGGGGAATTTGCCACCCTTTGATTGGAAGGGAAATGAGTGTTTTCCTTTGCAAAACAGGAACACGCGTTGGTCCCCCGATCCATCGGCAGCCTGGGAGGCTGTGTAAATTGGGTCTCACTGCACCTTTTCCTAGAAGCGCTTTAAACAGAGCAAATATTGGTTCCTGCACTTAACTGTGTGCTGGAACATGAGGGACATTTTCTTCAGGACAAGAGGCTAGGAAGGATGGCAAGGATCCCAATGGCAGCCCAGGGTAGCGCGCACAGCCTCCAGGCCCTGAGGTACCGGCTTTAAGCAGGAGGCTCTCTGGAGCGTGCTGGCTGCCGGCTGCACTTCAGGTTCGCTCTTGGATGAGCTGGGGTGAGTGTTTCCTGCTGTGGTCGTTACTGCCTGCCTCTTTCCTGTCCCAGTTTCGCTGTGGAAATGAAGCAAGTGGCTCCTGGATTTGTGCTGCTTGCTTGGGAACTGGGGACACGACCTCCATCCGAATTTTGCTAGCTAGCTTAAGGAACTCACTAGCAATACTTAAATTATGATGGCTGTCCAACAAGACTTGTCTAAACTTTGCTTTATCCAGAGTGAGGAGAACTGGAAACTTCAAAGCTGCTACGCCTGGTCCCTTAGCTATTCAAACTCATTTATCCAAAGTCTTTTTGCCAGTGTCTCTGGAGATCTTTGGATAATTATGTTTTCATGTATTACACTGGACATTTTCTCACACAAAATATAGCTGTTTATTTTTTTACATACCTACATAAAACTCCCAAGATATTTTGTAGCGAGTGTAACCTGGTTTAAAAATTGGGTGTTCTAAGCATATTTTTATAAAGTTAAGAAAGGAACATTATCAACTACCACATTTATTTTAAATAGGTTGCTTTCAGATGCAAAATGTAATCATGAATGAATTGTTGGAACATAGGAAATTCCCACAGAACGCAGGAATTGTGCTGGAGATTAAGCTGTGTTAAATAGCAAGATAAAATAGATAATGATTTCAGGATCAGTATTTCAAACCTTTTTTCTCTGTTAAAAATAACGTTAAACATTAGGAAGTTTTAGAAACTGTTAGCTGATTCAACCCCCTTTAAATTCAAAGGGCATCTTTCTGCTGCTGTCTGTCTGCTTTGAATCATACTGTGAGATTATATTGTGCTGACTTCTTGGAAAACCAGGTTCATTCTCATTTTTGCTCTCTGTCTAAATGTTACTGCATGGAATATATATTTATTGGCAACATCACAAAACCAATTTTTACAAAGATCAAGAAGAAACAAAATCTAAGAATTGCAAATTTTCTGTATTTTTCTGCAAAAGTGGTGAATTCAATGTATGTTTTATAGAGATACATTCTGTCTTCAGCTGTATTGATATCATACTTCAAGTCAAAAGGAGGTATAACATTATCTGTATTACCCCCATATACAGGATCAGTGGCTTCTGGCAGTAGGTGTACCTCTGCATTGTATAGGTGTTCCTATATGCTCATCAGCCACGTGACCTGGCTGAGTTGCATGGGACTTGCAGAACTACGAGGGAAGGAGGTCTGTGTTGGTTTTTTTTTCTCATCTCAGTGGACAGTTCTCTAAATGCTCATATGTGGCAACATAAGCACTGAAGTCAGATGCAAAAACAAGTCCAATTAACACTAACAGTAAACAAAAAGTAGTCCTGGGGCTTCTATACCACATCCAGCCTGAGGAAATACTTTTAATGTATTTCCTCTGCACAAATTCTTGATATCTGTGGTGAGGCTCAGTGCTTGTAAACAAGATGTTATTAGTTAAGCAGTGAAAATATGTGGAATTTTCCTGACTGTTTCTGTGCTGAATCAGATACTTATAGTCCAAATGATTACAGTTTAGGACGTCGTTACACAATTCATCTGTGTGTAGATCTCTCCAGGACTGCAATCATAATAGTGGGGATGTAGAGGCAACTTGATGACCAGTTACGTATTTTTGGAGTGAGTCTTCATGAATTAACCAAGATTTTTGGATATGACTTTTGGTAAGTGCTCTCATCTCCTGTACATTAACAATAAATGCTGCAGTAAAGCAAACGAGAGAAATCGACCAGAGAGAGAAGTCAAAGGATATGTGCTGAGAGCACTGTGTAAAGCTCCGTTGTCGTTTCTCAAGCTCTCCTATGATATTTTGTATATTCTTAAAAAAGGGGTTTCCCAAACACATGGTTGCAATATAAATTACATAGTTATTTTTGAGAGAGAATCACAAACTCTAGCTCTAATAAAGATGAATAACAACAAAGGAAAACATGTGAATATTAAATTCTTTCCAGTAGCTCCAAGTTCTGCAGGTAGAACAAAAAACGCTGTACAGTTTTCACTTCTGGTACTTAGTACTTAGCTGAGAGTGATACAAATGTTATTAAGTAATAACTTTGGTTTGTAAGTAGATGGTTTTCCTGTGCTTTGGGTTTGTTTTTGTTCTCAGTATTTATTATATAACTCTGGCTAAAGGTATGCGCTTTAATTTTCCAAGTATTTCCTTTTTGATAAAGATCCTTTGAATGCTAATGAGTTAACGTGGTGAAACTTCGAGCAATGCTGGTGTAAGTCTGCTGAAGGCAGCGGTGTACATTGAGCGTGAAATCTGCAGCTGATGTGTACGGCACAACAGCCTTTTATGCTTTCATATAATTCTTCATTCCTGTCTGCTTTTTAGAATTGGAATGTCTCTTATCAAGCTTTACATCGGTTAGTAACAATTTAAAGTACACATGTTTAAGCTTTATGCAAGAAATCATTTTCTGAGCTTTAGACGCTTGTAAATTAAATGAGTAGGAATAGGTCCCCCCTCCCACCCACACACCCTTTAAATCCTCGCAGCTCGAAAAAGTGTTTTGTGTTGCTACAGTAAGTATCAGTCTCTTATCTCTTCTACTTTATTCACTCAGGGACTAATTACCAACTTTTTACATGAAACAGCCTTACTGTGAGCTCACAGTGGGGCGCACATCTTCTTCTATCCTTATTGGAAAGTAAACCCTTAGGTCTTCTGGAATATATTATATGTTTTACAAGAAATAGCAATTGCTTTTCTGTCAAACAAAGAATTTTTGTTCTCTATAGCTTACTTTTGACGATTAAGACAAAAACAGTATTATAGTGTGTCAGGATCTGCTCTGCAGTCACAGTAAAGATCTGCCAGTATTCCCAGAAATCCCCCCATTCTGGTTATTTTCTACATCTGTTATAAAGCTGTGCATTAAGCTGAAACTGCATACAACATTCAGCCCGAGGAGAACACTTTTGCATATTTTCCCCCAAAATGGGTCTGGTCTTTAGAGGGGGGAAATATTTAGGTTTCAGAGAGATTTTTCTCCCTCTCATGTTCCAAACATGAAATACTGAAAATTTGGTGGTGTACTAATCTGTAGAGAGCTTCTCTTGGTCTGGGAATTTTGAAAGGAAAAATGAAAGAGAATGAGAGATTTAAATTTGAAAAGTAGTAAGTCCTTAGGAGCAGCGTAAATATTTCCCAAAGAAAATCGGTTAAATTTTACTGCTCGCATCTTTTATCAGACACCCTTTCCACGTGAAGCAACGAAGAGGTGCGTGCACAGAGAGCTCGGCTGCCTCTCTGCATTTTGCACCATTGCAAGTCCTGGTATTGCAAGGGCGAAATAAGGTTATGTTTAGGCTTCTCCATGGGGAGAATTTTCTCACTTTCACGAGGCTGAAAACAGTTTTACAGATACTCCAGGCAACAGGACTTGATACCAGCCCAGGGTCGAGGTTCCTCACCCTGAATGGGCTGATGAGCCCCATCATTTAAGGACTTCATTGAAACCCACTGGCCCCAAAGCTTAGCAGCCCTTTGGAATGACTTTCAAACTTGTAGGTGAAACAGGGTGTCTTCCAAACTCTAGGGATGGTATTTCGGCCAGGGTGGCCTTCAGGCTCGCCCTCTGAGAGGTTTGTCTGTTCTTTCCAGCCAGCCTGCTTGGCCTAATAAGGAGCATTGCCTCTGCTTAGAAACACGCTGTTTTATCAGGGAAAGATACAATGTGCCTCCTCAGCCTGAAGTCGGGGTTCCCGTTAGGGGCGTTAGTGTGAGGCCAATTCCCATTTGACCTTGAAGATGGAATATGTTAATTCTGATGAAGGTTTTTCCCCCAGAGTAGTTCAAAGAAGGGGGATTACCCAGGACGGAGGTGACGTTACCAAACCTTCCTCTATTTAAACACAACTTTTTCCTATTTTTTTTGCTACTTTCTGCTAGCCCTGCAGAAACCCTGCAGGTTACAGGACTTAAAACATGGGTAGATTTTTGACATGTGATAAAAATTTTTTGAGGGCAAGAGTAGTAATGATTGATAAAGTGCCAATCTCCAAAAATTACCCACAATTCTCCTTCACTGAAACTAATGGCAGCAACAACAGTTCCATATACCACATCTGTCATGAAGGCAGAGGTATGCCATTGTATAGCTAAGCCTTCTGGACAGACAAAATGCTATAATGAAGGAAGATTTATGGTAAAGATAAGCTCCTTACTGCAAAATTCCCCTCAATTTTATTACAGCAGGGTTGTGCTGAATATTATTTACTTAGAAGTCATGGGAAACAATTTTTGATAGATGTGTTTGTTAATCAGTGGTAAGGCACTATATTTAGCACTCTCCAGACTTTGAAAAACCTTTACATTATAACAACAGAAACCACTTTTATTTTCTTAAGACTTCCAAGTCCCAACTGAACGCGTAGAAAACTTCTCCTGTCTTTAGGATTCTTTTTTTGGCAGTGGTTAAGCTATCTATAACAGTGCAACGATCGATCTCTCACTGTTTATTAGGGTCATAAAGTAATTTTCATTTTCAGTTGAACATAACATCTGATAATGGGCACATTGTTTTGAAAATCTTGATTAAATTCTTCTATAGCAATGTATTTCATTCACACCTAAGTATTGGGCAAAATGATAAATATTTTTGAAGTGAGAATAAGAGAACAAACTGTAATTCTTAGTCTGAATCCTATTTCATCCCCTCAGTATTCAATCTTGATGCACCTTTGGTTTGTTTTAAACCAACTCAGACTCAACTAAAACATGTTTTGGTGGCGTTTTATAGTGGTAGGCTTCTTTCTAGTGTTATTTAAAATATTGAAGTGTATTTGTCTATTCCAAAAAGATTGTAAAATGTCAGATTCTTACTGAGAATATAATCTCCTGATGTTTATTAAGAACTGTGCTTATTGACTTTTGGGAAGAATTTTATAATTGCTTTTGCTACTGTTAGCTCTGCAATGGAACGAGAGATATGGGGAAATAAGCTGGATTCCTCTCCTTGTGCAACTGTGACATTATTTTACTAAATTTCAGTTGTTTCTTTTCTTGCAGTCCCAGTAAAGACAAAGGGCAAAGCCTAACTTGATCTCTTGAATCTTTATGACTGGTGTAATTACTGAGTCATCTTGCAGGAAAATAAAACAGCTTGACTTTCAACAGCTCAGGCTGAATTTACTGACTTGAAAGTTAAACAAACAAACAAAATCTCCACCCGCTTCTTGTCCTGGCACCCCAGGAACCAACATCCTTATTACTTTCAAATGAGACATATGTGATATGGTGGTCATTGAAACACAATAAAATAAGATCCTGCCAGGCCTCTTTTGGAGGCAGAGCTGCTCACAAATCCTGGCCCAAAGTCCACAGTCAGCTACACCCTTGAATACAAAGTCCAGTGTTTCTCGCTGAAACTCAAGAGGGAAAAGCATGGCCAGGTACAGCAACACAGCCAGGGGTGTGGAGAGCCAGCTGGGATAGCCAGTTGATGAAACTATGGCCCAGCCCAGAAGATGCTGGGACGGACCACAGGCACCAAGTCCCAAGCAGTGGTTCCACTGCTGGCACTTCCTCTTAGCCATGCCTAAACTGCAGCATCACCTCACTTTCTTTTACTTCCTAAAGCTTCCTCCGTGCCTGGAGTTATGCCCTTGCTGATGTCCCAGACTTGCTCCTGCTTTAGGTGGGCAGTGCAACATGTTGCCTCTCTCGCTTTGCTCATCTGGGACTGAGGGCAGCCTGTCTATTGCCTGAGGCTTATTCTGTAGGTATTTTAATCCATGCTTAGCATTCACTGATGGATTAGGTTCCACATAAAAGAGTAGCTGCTGCTTTCTTTGAAGACATGACAGAGGAACAGGAATTTGAAGAGCACTGTTGCTCTGTTGAGTCTTCAAGGAAATTCCCCAAACAACTGGAGTTTCCCACCTCATCAGAGGGTGGTCTTAACTACTGCTAGCTATAGGCTGTTCTCAGTGAAGGTATGCTCCAGTCTTTGGGTTGAAGTTCTGCTGCTGCACAGGAAAAAATAACATGAGGTGATTTAAGCCCAAATTTATAGCCTGAATTTGTAGGCTAGTGGTGAGGGAACCTGTCTGGGCTGACTTGAGCTTCTAGTTCCTGCTTCCGCATTCGTATATTTGACCTAGTGACCCCTTAAGGTAAACTATAGATCCATCCTAGAAAAAATGTCTCAATCTAAGTCTCTCTTTTTCCAGGGAAAAATTGTGTAACCACTATCCTGTGGAGCCATGGTCATATTTGTATGCCAGCACATGTTGATAAACTGGGGCAAAAGTGATTTAGTGAAGGTCTCACAGATAAACTGAGAAAGAACATGTGTCAAAATTCATTTTTCCTAACTCCTCACCTAATCCCAGGTCCACAGTATATGGCTGGACTAGAAATGTTTGTCTTCCGAATATTCAGTTAGAATAAGCATGGATAAAAAACCTGGTATGTTAATTATTACCCTATCAGCAGGCTTATAAATATATATATATATATATGTTTAAATGCAGACAAATCTACAGCCATAGCATTAGTTTATACCATATTTACAGTGACCAGAAAAAAAGTATCACATTTGATAAAAGCAGAAACTAGGCTTCTGATAAGAGTTAAAAAAAAGTAGACTAAATAGTAATTTATTGAACCAAACAGTTTTCCCAGTTAATTTCTGAAACATCCTTTTAATTTTCAATAGCACATGAACAATATAGGATTGTTGGTGTTTTAAAGGAACTGGCTGTCAATGTCTACAATTTGTAGGGTGTGAATTGTTTAAGATGTCATAAATATTTATGAAGTTCCTGGGAATGGTGATAGGGACATCATAGAAAATCCTTGAAGTTATGAACTGAGGCAGAAAGGGTGTTATATGCAACTTGTAATAATAGACAGTACAGTATAATGTAGAGAGGACCAAGAAACCATCTATTATTTAGCTGAGAAGCAGCTGAATGTTTAGAAAAAAAGGAATGAAAATTTTAGAAAGATTCACTTTCTTTGAGAAAATATTTGCTCTGCTTTTGCTTAGACATTTGTAACTTTTCTTAATGATTGGATTTATTGCACTCATGAGAAGCTTGCACATTATCTATCCTTTCCCTTTCTAACCCTCTCCTACTACTCAAGTACTGTTTAAAACAGGACTAATGGGCCCGATTAATCTCAGAGGTATTTCTACTGCCGCCGCTGGAACTACACCGAGGGGTGATATAGTCCTAAAAGAAGAAATATAAATATTTTCTGGCAAAATATCCAATATAAATTTCTGCTGAGGTTAAAACACAGAAGTGCAGCTGCCACTGAAACCCTTTTGAGTAGCAGGCTGTATCCTTTTATAAAGCCCATCTGTCTCTGCAGAGTATAAAAAATGCATGATCATAAAAAGCAGTGCTCCTTAGGGGAAAAATTTCTCTGTACTAATCTTGTAGTCACTTTACAAAACAGTTTTTAATCCCAAATTTGCATTTGATTTTCAGTCAGGAACTTTTGTGGTTTTTGCAAAGTTTTCTTATTCCATTAGAATAAGATATGAGGTACAGTTTGTTCAGGTGGCAAGTCCAGACTATGAATAAACCAACGTTATCATATGAAAGAGAATTAAACAGGCAGATCCAAGTGGGGATATATTAAGCCAAATTTAAGCTCCAGTAGTTGAATTTAGCCTGTACTAGATGTCTGGTTTGCCTCAGGATATATTCAGCTTTCCAGCTAATCGACTGAGGAAAACTGCCTCAGGTATGATAAAATTTACAAGAGAACTCAGTCGAATAGCTCTTGTTATAAATACTAGCTTAAAGGCATTCTTCTGGTCTTTGGGATCAGGACTGTATTTGCATTTAATTGCTATATTTCAAACTTTTTTGAACTTGGTTAAAAATACTAGACCAGCCAATTATATCATTATAGTGGTATTCAGACAACAGTAGAACTTCAAACCACTTTTTTATTACTTGGTGAATTTTGTTTGGCTTTATCTTTTTATTTAGATCCAAAGTCCCACAGGAGCAAAAATTATTACAATATATATTCTCTTTAAAAGAAGGAAATGTAGCTAAGCAAAGGTGTTTTAGTGATATGCTGATCTAAGAGGTACAAGACTCTACTATGACTTTCTGTCAACCTAACTGACAAATAATTTAAAGTCTTTTGCACTATTTTGAGACAAGGCTTAGTGTGAGACAATCAACCAATCATCTTTTTCAGACATATTGATTTCAAAAACCTCTTTTTCCTCTTTTTTTGAGACATGATGTTACTAATTTTATTTGCCAATATTTGCACTAACAGTTTTTTTTCACTGAACTAAGTTGAATCAGTGGAAGCTGATTCTAGTTTAGAAAGAACATGAAAAAGATAATCACCTCTGCCTGTGTAACATATGGGAAGTGGAAATCAGTAAAGGAACTCTTTTCATATATACCCGTGTTGAAATAATATAAGGCAAAATGCATTCATTTGATGGCTCAGTGCTGAAAGCACTGCAGCAGAACTACAGTAGAAACAAATATGTGACTCCTATTAGGCAAACATTTGAATTTTACTATTATTATTTAGAAGAGCTAGACTCTACTTTGGACATTCACAATTATTTACTATGTGCATGTAACTGCAGAGAACTTACGAGACCATTGATGGTACATTGAAGCTGTTGTCTCTAAGATGCTGTTTCAATTTCCTACCCAATTAGCATTGACAAAAAGTTTGCTGGCTTAGATGAAAAGCGCTGATGAGTTTGGTCCCAGCGTATACGTGCATGTATCAGTCAGCAGATCATTACCACGCCTGACTGCCACAGCCCGTGAATTTGCCTAAATGCAACACGCCATGCACTGGTGCTCCTCACTGAGTGACAGCAGAGCTGGTGGCCCTGAGACAGGGTTCTCGCGTTGTCCCCCAGCCAGCCCGGGCCACCTTGCCTCCTGCTAGGTGGAAAAAAGAAACGCTTCGTTCCTCTGTATTCTCAGCCTAGCTTGCACGGACAGTAAACACAACTAAGGCAAGTAATTTTCTGCTGCGGTATTTCAAAGCATATTGTTTCTGACACTGCCTACTGATCTGAGTGGAAGTTGCAAATTTCATTTTTTACTGTGACATATGTCCACACTTAGTTGTGGAAGTGGTTTGGCAAACGGGAGTGACAGAAGCCCAGACGAGGACATCTGCAGCTACACTGGCACTCTGCAAGTGTCAGCGCTGGCATGCGGGAAACACTGGAGTGAGGCACCCAGGCGTGTGTCAGCCTGTGGACTCTTTTCCCAAAGACTCCAACGTGTATACAACTGTTCTTCGTCTGTATTGCTTACGCTTTTAAACGTATAAATACAAAAGCTAGAGAAAAGTCTGCCTGAATGTCCCTCTGACAACATGATTACTCATCAGTTAAAGAGATAGGGTAGAGAAATACTCTTACACCTAAATTTCAAATATGAGGCTCTGAGAAGAGAGTTTTATTTCTCAGTTGCCCCCAGTTTCTTGACAGAAGCCCTGATCAGAAAGGACTGGAGGCTCTCAGATAAGGTACATGTTTAACATTTCGGTTGCTCAGTAAAGAATGGCAGAAATGTCAGGTGAACTCCAGATTGTGCTCACTGCTCAGCTCAGACTCGAACGTTTGGTCAGATATGGATGAGATGTCTCCATGGACAACACAGTCACAGGTTTAACGTGAGAAGCATGCATTAGGGGGCTCCAGCTCCCCTGTTAGTCTCTGGCTGGAGCTACCCCTAACGTGGGGCCCAAACCCTCATGTCCCCCGCACAAAGGCAGAGGTACTTTTTGGTCCCCTGATACCACGTCAGATGAAGAGGGCGCGCCTCTGGCACCGCACAGTGTCTGCTGTGATGGTCTGCAGAGAGGCTGGGGAAGATGAGGGAGCTCAGCCTCCTGCAAACTGTGGTTTGCACTTTTCCTGCCCTGGCCAGGCTCACCCCACCAGTGACATACATGACCTCAGGGTCCCAGCAACGCTCTGCCTAGTCACTCGATGCTTTATCGAATTAGAATAAGAATTTTGCCTTTATTGCTTAGGATCTGGAAGGATTTTAATTCTAGATCCACCTCCACCTAAATCAACACTCATTGGATTAAGGTCAGTTCTAGCTAGATCTCACTGTACCCTTCAAAGCAGGGATGTTTCCCCACCTGTAGGCTTTTTTTTTTTATGGACAGGACTGTGAATTACCATTTGAAATGAAATTTATGTTCTGTTTTTCATTTTAAGGTAAAAGTTATATGAGTTAGTACTATGAAATTGTAAAAGCAATTTGGATTTCTTACTTTAAAGGTTAATTTTCCTGAAAGTTATATCCAGGCCAAGAAATAGTGCCTTCCTGTAACCTTGCAGCCATGGCAGACAGCGGGATATACATTTGCTAGGATACAATTCATGTCAGTACTCATGTGCATCCTCGTGTTTTAGTTTTATGGAAATGTCCAGGCTTTCAAATTCTAAGGTATTCAGCAATGAACGGTGCATTTATAGCTGTAAACCACCATAGTCTCCAAATGCCAAAGTAACCACTAACTCCTGCAGCAGGACTGCCCGCCCTGCAGGGACTCCAACTCAGTTTATGGAGAAATGGCCTGAAATGCCAAATGGCCTGCACTTGTTCAAGGCAATAGACACACATGTACTTTTGTTCTTGCCATTCTTCATTTGCACTGACTAATTGGGAGTTAATGTGTTCCCAGAGGCAAATAAATACACTTAAACTAAAAATTATACTACCTTTTCCCAATTGTGCATTGAAAAGCAACTCAGTGCTTTTCCTAGTGCATGGTCCTAGGAGCACCTCTGAGCCTGCAGTAACACTGTAGTACCTCTTTCACCTCTATTCTATCTGTGTGTTTAAGACAGAGATTATTGGTCTGTTCACCTTAATCAAAGTCAGCATACTTTGGCTAGTAAGATATAGACTAGTTCCACACAGATTAACATAATTCTTACCAATTCTGTCCCACTAAACCTAATGAACTTACAGTTAAGCACAGCCCAGCAATACTTTATTTATTTTGACATTAATTTCCTGTGTCAGCTTCAGGTTTAAAAAAATACATGGATCCCAGCACAGAAAAGACAAATCAAGCCTGACACCTGAAGAAAAAAAATCACATACTGGAAAAACTTGACATAGAATCCAGTGGTGTCAAAAATCCTAGATATTTGATGTTTCAAATTCAGACATTCTTCTTTTAGACCAAAATAACAGACGTTTATAGTGCACCTTACTGCTGGTGACTATTTAACAGCTAGGTGCTCTCGCAGCATGGTACTCTTTATGTGCACAATAATGAAAGTTTGCTATTGATTTTTCTGTAGCTGCTTGTAACTATTATAGTTGATACATCAATAGAAAAGGAAAGCACAATGTTTCACAGGAGGCAGAAAATCAGAGAATACATGATGCTGTGACAGTAAATCATGGCATAATCTCAAGAATTGATAGATGGTTACTGCTAACTTGAAACCCATGGCTTTCTCTGAAAAGACTAGCCTATAATCGCCCAATATGTTCTAACAGACTGACTGCCCATAATAGTGGTAAAGGACACAACACAATGTTTCATCTTCAAAATAATGGTTTCCACGAGCCAGGCTGTTTTGTTGTGGTGGAATTCATTTTGTGTGTTACTGCAGAAGGAGGGAGAAAGAGTGGTTTGAATGCTGTTTAGACTAATACTTGAAGGTTGTAGGAGAAAGTTTTTTTTTTTTTTTCCCAGAAAAGAGCACAGAAGGTTTTTGTTTAAAAAGAAAAGAGGAAGAGAAGTTGTCATTAATTTTTAACCTGCAAAAGTCTGCAGTTAGTTGAAAAGGAAACACAAAAGAGCTGATTATTCTTGAGATCAAAATATTGGAGCTGTTTTGTCAAGAAAGGCAAATGCAGAGAAAATACATTTACCATGGCTGTTTCCAGTTCCACGGCATCCTGAAAGAGAGCCAAAGGCACGTAAGTAATTGAAAGCTCTTTTAAGTGTTTGCTTCTCTCTGCCGCGTTTTTGAGGGGCACAATGATCTCTGAATTTTACAGTATGCCCAGTGAATTTTTAGTAGGGAGTTTTAATGGTTTTAATTAATTATGAGGGTCTTTTTCCCTTGTCTCAAAACAGAAAGGGAGGAAGAAACACAGGTAAGAGCTGGCCAGCTGGAGCACAGTGTGCAGTCTAGATGACACCGCTCCCACAGTAACCTCTTAGCAATGTTCCTCTCTGAAAGAGTATTTTCAGTGTGCATTGTTGTTTTCCAGCAGTTCTTTAGGGAATGTGAGTCTGATACCTGTTCTTTTCAACCTTGCTGGTGACTCCATTCTCTAAAGCCAAATGTCTCCCAGAAAAGACTGACTTAGACAAGAGGAAAGCACTTTCTCAAGCTACCACCCGTCCAGCCTGCCTCAGACTGGGCTTGAAGAACAGTCTGTATCATTTGTTCTGCTTAGGCTATGGAGTTGCCCCCAGTGAAAGACTGGATAACATCATCTGTCTTGTCCTGAGCAGTTCACTGATCTCTATTACAATTCTTGGTGTTGGGATTGAGGAAAGATGCTGTTGTAGTGTCATTCCCCATTCTGATGTTGAAATCTTTCTCCTTCTTGAGATGAGACTTTCCTTCACCTGGCAAGCAGAGGTGGTGTGCAATATGTTTATAATACACATCAAACTCTCCCAGTACTAGAGATGATGTTAAATGTAGGATTTTCCTTATTAATCTTTGAATAATCTTACAAAGAAGAACTCTTAAAATATCCTTAGGAGGATGGCCATGTAGAGATTAAATTCTTGTAAATCCACATGGACTGTTTTGGAACTTACTCTTTCAGTTTATCCCATGCCTAATGGCTCTGCAGAGGACCAGAACAATACAGGCAACCCCTACGCTGAGCGGTTCATCCAATCTCAGTAGTGGCTTTGCCAGAGCCTGAGAAGTTGCAGTTTTCACCCTCCTCCCCTTTCCTGCCAGCAGAAGTCATTGGGGGACACTCTAAGCCACGAGCTTGTGAAAGAGTATTTCTGCACAGTCCTCTTCTGCCTCCCAATTCATGATCACAGCTGCGTTCAAGGCTGAGCCATAAAGTTTGTTTCTGAATTTTCCTTTATTGTTTCTTTCCTGTTTGCTTCTATTTCCCCCCTTTCCACCTCTGGCTTGGTTTTGATCACAGTTCCATGGTTTCTCTTTCCTTCCTGGCCTTTTCCCCCTGTTTTCTTGACTCCTTTCCAGTCTCAAGCCCTACGGTCTCTCTCTGTTCCTCTGATCCACATCACTCCCATTCCTCATTTTCATCAACCACTCCTGGCTCCTGCTCTGCCCAGATATCCTCTTCTCTGCCACTCTTCTCCCATCACTCTTTCCCCCTGGCCTCCTGTTTAATTCTCCTCCTACTTCTTGTCATTGTTTCTTTATTTCACCTCTCTATTTTAACTCCTTCAGAGACAGCCATTGCTTTTGTTTCTCTTCCAGCGTCCAATCTTGCACAAGCAGCAAAGCGATAAGAGGAAGGGGAATTTGGCATAGTCTACAGTCCATCTCCAATAAATGGCCAACAGTCACCCATATATAAACTTTCAGGTAAGAGCCTCTGCAATGTGTGTTTTTCACTAGAAATACATGAGAAGCAGTTTTTAGTCTATACATTCTGGTATAAAAAGTATTGAATAAGTTGTCTGTTACAACTGCAAAGTCAATTTAGCCATTATATTCCTTTAGCATGTTCCTTATTCAGTGAAGCATTTAAGCGCAAGTTCAAATTAAAACTATAGGGTAGTCTTACTGGCTCCAAGATTAAAGATATTCATTCCTTTATCTATACCTTAATATATAGCCATTTGTTCCCATGTTATGCTAGGAAACTTGGCTAACAAAAGTAGCTGCTGATGTTAAACACTTCTGCCAATAGCAGCTAAAAAAATTCTATATAATCCCATACTTCCTCTGTTACATATATGATACGTTCAACTTAAACATCTAAAATGTGTATTAAAAATGGGACAGAAATTGTAAAAGTATTCCAAAAGTAGAGACACATGTAAATGGGGGTTATGTGCAGGTAATTTTTCCCCCTTACAGGAGCTATTTAAAAGCCAAACTTACTAGTATTCTATAAGCATATCAGAGAGGGGAAAAAGTGCAGAGCACACTGATTGGGTTATTCTGAAATCCCCACTGTCTCCACACAAAGGCAGCAGCACAGAATACAAATATTGCTTGATACCCATGTTTCTAATTACTTGTGAGATTTGTATGTAACAAATATATGACCTAATTTTCTCTCAAGCATCTAACCCTATTGTTATTTCAAAACCTTCTAAAATATGCATTTTAGAAAAAAACAACATGAAAAGAAAAAGTACGTGCTGAACACGATTAATATTTTTTTCCATGGCTTGCAGCTGTTGGACAAGCAGACAACATAAACCAGTGATGATCAGATTGGATCAAATTCGTGCCGCAAATAATGCCATTGTACTCAGCAGTTACATTACGTAAGAGATGAATTTGCAACATTCATTGCATTTTATGAAATAAAATCTGGACAAATCAACAGTGATTATTAAATTTCCTCTGTAATTTAGTGTAGTTTATTAAAAAAACTCAATCAGCCATGAAACAGAAGGCTGCCTCTGGAATTGTTACACGTTGTTTATCATTCACGACTCCTACACCCAGGGCTGAGATGAATGATGATTAAAGATTTATTTATTAAAAATACTGGTCTAATTCTTAACTATACTTTATAACCCTAGCCTTTGTATTTCATTCCTTTTATATTATGTGGGTTTTTTCACAAAAATAAGTGATTGGCGATTTCATTAAGATAGATACCTGTAAGATAGACACTGTCCTACTTTCTCTCATATTGCCTGCGCGATGTGTGGAACCTGCATGGGAGGCTGGACTAAAACCTGTCAGCTCACTGAAAAAGTGTTCTCAGGAGCAAATGGTTGTTTATCAAAGGCTTTACTCCATACATCATCATTTAGCATCCCTAAGAAAGTTAAGGACTGATTTTTAATTGTTTGGCTTTGCTATGGGTTTTGACAGACAAAGTGAAGGGAATATGTCTTTGCTTTTGTTTCTCTATAAAGAAATTGGAAAAAGCAGAGAAATAAAAGAACAGGGCAAAAGAAAATCCACTTTGTCCTGCATGTGCTAAAATGCTAAAATTCACTTCTAAAAATAGTCTCTCAAAAGAGGAATTTTCAAATTTTTTGCAAAGTTTTAGACCCTAATACGAAAATACAGCAAGGAACTACTTTCATGTTGAGTAGTTTATAAAGGAAAGGATCAAATTTTCTCAAAATCTATTCAAGATATTTTTAAACAGATTCCTTTTAACAATGGTCTTTGTTATGTTATCTGTAGATATTTAAAACGACGTTGTTTCGATGTGGTTGTACCATACATAGTATCTTTAATACTCTGGATTTCCCTGTTATTTACAAAGATAGATAACTATTGTTTTCATTTACCAGATAGGGTATTTGAGACATCATTTAAGAGACTTCAAAGCTCCGTAGTCAGTAATGGAGTCAAAAGGAGAATTAGAGACAAGAGGGTTGATTTCTCTGTTGGGCAATGCTGGCTCCGTGCAAGGAGAACGTCCCTCATGAGATGATTCTGAAATGAGGTTTTGTCCATATTCATTTGCTTTACTTTCCCAGAGGATTAAAGTAGAAGAGTGGAATAGCTCTTCTAGTGGCAGAGTGGACTAGCTTGGCTGCTTTGCTTGAAACCCAGAGAAGAGTTACATGTTCCAGGAGCAGACTGGCTACTTAACTGTTCTCCTGGCCCTCATCATCTCTAATAAGAGATTTATCCCTAGTTTCCAAGGCAATGTGGGATGCGCAGCAGCGAGGGACTATATAAGATTGCTGACAACTGCTCACACTAGAAGTTATCAAATTCAAACTTGGCAAATGGAGAAAAGTTTGTAAAAACTGTGAAATTAGGAGACTCCTGATAACTTTAAACTTCTTGCCTATGAAATTTACTTTCACTGATTTGGGGACAAGATAGGACCCGTATAATCATCGTTACCCCCTTCAGCCTACTGCTCCATGCAAGCCATAGATCTCCATCCAACAGTTGGACATCAAGTCTACAACTTTTGATTGAGCTGTATCATAATAATTTAGAGAAGCGGTCATCTTGATTTCAGATTTCAAGAAACAGAGCCTCCATTATACCCAGAGTCTTCCAAAAGACAGTGATCTTCACCTTTAAATTTGTCTATTTCTAATATAATTAATCTCAAACTAATATTACATAGCTAATCCTGCAAATGTGTTCTCATAGACTTCCATGGGATGTGCACAGGAGCCACTGTTTACTAGATTAAACTTTTAACAGATACCATGTTGCCGCCTCATATTACATCTCAATTACCACAGCATTTGTTCCTTTGGCTTTGGCAAGAGGTGCCACCAAGATACTCTTCCAAGCTCATTGTTTCCCTATCTTTTTATGTCTTCCCTTTTCCCTGCTACATCAGACATAAATTGTGTTCACTTTCAAGGTCTTGTAGCTGTTCCTTCCTTACCTATCATCAGTCATTCAGTGTCACGAGGTCATCTCCTGCCTCTGACTTGCTTGCAATGCCATCTCCATGTCCTACTCGCCACCTTTCCAGACCAAGTACTTTTCTGCTTTCTTTGCTCTGACTCTCATGCTTAACATGCCAGATCTTGTTATCCACCTTCTTCATATTCCCTCTCAAAACCTTTTGCTGTGACATTTGAGACAAGCCTGGGCTGTAGGTGTGCTGGAATTGTGCCTGTCATCTGTGCATTGTCTGCCAGTCAACACCTGTTCGTCATCACATATGTAGATTGTATACTTTAAAGGAGCATTTTAAAATGTCACCTGCCATTAAGGATTCCTAACCATAAAATTAGGAAATATTACTTATTAAGTTTGTCACAGTGAAAGTATCATCCTAGCTAGATGTCTCATTCTACGTTCCCTGGTTTCATTACCAGCCTATCTGCAGGTGAGACATTCATTACAAAAAGTCTATTTGAAATACTGTTAGTACAGCAAAAAATAATCAAGAATCAAAGGGGGCAAATATTTTGTCAGAAATTAGTATGTAGAAAAACGTACCTAAATAAATCTTGTTTTTATCTGTTAGTCAGCTGCCAGCAAATAATAAATTATATTCAGTCCCTCCCTTGTTATAAATACGTATTGATTAGTTTTAAACTCTGAACTTCAGAATGAGTTATACCTCGTCATTGCTAAACTGTTCTCTTCACTAAGAAAAAAATATCCCCAACACCTATTATACTGCATTTAATTAAGACAAGCATCAGCTTTATGTACCATTATTTGCTTCTGCCAAGTCTCTATGGTATAAATATTGAGCAGTCACATCTCCTGAATACTAATCGATCCTTCCTGAATTCCAAATGATTACATAAAACTTAGGAAATGTTTCTTTGCCAGTATTATCCTCCGATGCTTACTGTAGTTAGACATCAGAGTTGAGATATGAGCCTGGATTTGACAAGTGTACAGTAAGTATTTTTCCAAATTCAAATGTAACGTGGGGAACCCTGAAAGCCCTGGCCGAATGCTAATCGTACAGAACCCCTTGACTGCCCACTTACTGGTGTTCACCAGATGCAATCTTACAAGTACACTTGGGTAACAGAATAGATGAATGTAAGAAAACTGCCAATGGATTTAATAAAACCACCTCATTGTAACAGCCCAATTATAAATGTGTATTATAAACAACATATATATATAAAACCAGGTGTAAAAGTAGGTGTATATTTACAAACTACCAAAAGCAAAAACGGCTAGAGTGGTCATTTTGAAGATGACTGCATTAAACCCTAAGTACTGTTTGTCACTGTGAGTAAGAAGTGAACACGTTCGTGATAACAAGTCCGTCCCTGGAGAAGTGCTCCATTACCAGCTTGCATTGGCTTGCCAAGGAAGACTGCCATGAGATACTTTTCACTTCAGATTCACAGCACTTACTTCAGATCCTGGGGCTGAACGTGTTTTGTGAAGACAAAGTAGCGTTATCTGTGAGCTTCATGGTATCCTGCCAAAGAACGACCAGGCCCATTTTACGGGAAGGAGAGCAGGGTCCCTGAAAATTACAAATGGCTCACACCTACCCGATGAGAACATGAGAATGGCGATCATCTAGACCACTGTCCCATCTTTGACAGAGACCTAGGGAACAGTGTAAGAAGAAGAAAAGCATGGAGTGATACTGCCCAGGAGCAGTCGCTCAGGCTCCAGCAGCTGGAGGAGGTTAGCAACAGCCAGAAGTAGCGGCTTTTGAATTTCATAGCTTTCAATGGATTTTCCTTCCGTTAAGTTCTCTAGGTGACTTTGGTAACCACAAAAACTTTCAGCATCCTCTACATCTTGGAGCAAGGAGTGCTAGAGCTGGATAATATGCTGTGTTGAAGAATGAACTGTTGTGTTTTGAGCCAGTTGCCTGCTAGTTTAATTAGCTTCATTCTGATACTAGAATATCAGAATGATGGGAGGAAGAAGCTTTTTGGCTAATTCTTCTTCTTAGTAAGCTCCCATGTTTAGTGGACTGTGCTTTGAAGAGCTAGTGCAGTCTTTTTAAATAGAGTGTAAAAGGCAGATCCATATTTGTTGAAAGTATAATGTGATTATTAGGAAGGCTGCAATAAAGACCTACATGCCAAAATTTGCTAGGTTATGCCTTTATGTCTATATTACACTTAGGTGTCTATAATCCTGCATGAATTCTTGTCTAATTTTGTGGTCTTGTTTTGTGTTTTCCTTTTGGTCTGATAAAACCTCCTGCTTCACTCTAATTCCTTCATTTCGTTCTCCTATTATTTTTGTTTGTGTGCCCTTAAACATCATAAATACTACCAAAATTTAATCAATATTCCTTGTTATATTACTTTCAGTTGATGCTTATACACTTATTTTCCTATCTGCATACATGATACCCCAAATTAAACCCTCAGCAAAAACTGTGGAAGTGAAAATATGTACAGCCCCATGTTTCATCATTGTTTGCTGCTGCATTTTTTCTTATCTTTTCTGTATATTTAGATTGCAAGCTCACTGAGGCACAGATTCTGGCTAGTCTGTAAACCTGATAGACCAATGATGTTACATAAAGTGTATTAAAAAGTGCAATAGCTCATTTAATTTTTTTTTTTTTTCAGCTCCAGAGTGTTTGATAACTGCATTGATGTGTGTTACTGGAACCAGGTGAAACGGAGCACATGCAGGCTTTGTGCTGCTGCTCCTTGGGTGCATGTTTGCAGGAAGCTCCTTCTAGTCCTGTGAGTGGTGAGGGTAGAGTCTGCTTCAAAAATGCTTCATTTCAGCCTGTTTCATCTGCACTGAAGACCTTAACAGGCAGATTTCTTTTCCAAAAGTGCAAATGGTGGAGCCCAGTACCTCCAAGACCTCCTCCCATCTCAGCTCTGCACTTTAGGGAGACGAAAAGCAAGGAAAGATTAATTTGCTAATATTCCTCTTATTCAACAGAAATGGGAATGGAGCATTGCAGATCTGGACGGATTTCTGCTAAACCCTGAAGTAAGGCTGTGGTTTGTTTGAAAACTGAGTTCTTTTTTGGTTTGGGTTTCTTTTTTTTTTTTTCTTTTTTTTTTTTTTTTGGTTTAAGCAAGAGCCCATTGTTTGCGATCCACAGTGATTAAATGTTTACCATTTCTACAGGACCCTCTTGTCTCGTGTTAAGTGAGATGTGTGATCAATAGTGGCTCTGCAATTATTTGCCCATTGATAAAGCCTTCATTTCTTAAATGAAGTACATTTATCTGTGTCCTGACAACGATAAGGGAGCAGTACCAGTCAGCTGCTGCCTAGTCTAGCATTTAGCTCCACAGGCAGACAAGTGCCTGGACATGGGTCAAATGATGTCTAACTTTCTTCCTATTGGCATCTCACTTTACAAACTGCTCTGATGGAAGGTTTGACAAATCATCCTTGCTGAGTTCAGATAATAAAAACTAGCAGGACAAATGGGAAGTTTTGGTAAAGAGAAAACAATGGCTGATTTCAGGTTAAGTGACCAGTCTGTAAAGCTGCTGGATGGTGAAATGAAGAGATCTGTTGTGTCAGAAGATGACAGAAAGTATCCCATGTAAGGGACTCACTTGGTTCTTCAAACTGCTGAAAAATTGATCTGAACTTTATTCTGTGATAGGAAGCAAATCAAAGAAACAGTGAGACAAATTTTGGCTCCAATAAAACCAGTAAGAAATTCTCTTTGGCTTTAGTGAGCCCAAGATTTCACCCCAGTGGAGCATGCCAATTTATTTCAGCCCCAGAATTAGAGAATTCAACAGCAGGTGGGGTGGGTGTTTTTTTTTTTTAATTTCTAATTCCGATTTATGACAAAGAAAAAAGGGAGTTTCCAAACTAAAGTCAAATTTGGTAATGAAAATTCCAAGAGGCTAATAAAATGACACATTTGCTTTTTCTATCTGTAGTGTATCTTGATTCAAACCAGCATTTATTAAAGACAGAGAAACAATTTGTATTTATTTTTAGGCCTACTATTTGGTAATGTGTACTGTGGGCTATACTGGCTATATGCTATAGAAAAATTAGGTGTATTATTACTCTGGGATTACGGTAAAGAAATTGCATTATCCTCAATTTGTCTAGCTTTGGGAAAGCCAGATATGTGTATTCTCATTTCGTGGTAAATTTGATAAACAGTTGTACAGCTATGTGATCACAATCTTTCTCAGATGTGCTCTTTCCATGTTTTGGACATGAGTTCATAAAGTAGTGTTAAAAGTAGGTTTAACACTCAAGTCTGTCAAAGATTTCTTTATTCTTTCCCAGTTTTGCAACATGTGCCTGGCCACTAACTTTCCATCAACTGCGTGATTATGGTTGCTGAATTGTCATGGCTCCGTCTTGGTTCTTTTTGCTTGAAAGAAACCTGTCAAATGCAACTAAGTAGTCAAGAAAATCCAGGTTTGCATATCTCTTGAGCTACTGATTTTTTTATCCACATATCTTCAGATTGTGCAGAAAAAATTGGCTGATATACCTGAATTAAATTGTGCTTTGGTATGTTGATTACCTTCACTCCCTTAGTTGGAATTAAGGGGAGAATACCTGTATAGGTGAAAACACAGGAATGTTTTGGGGTTTGTAAATATGATGTAAACCCCAGTGAAAGAAAGGTTGGCAAGGATAATTGCTATCAGAACTGGTGTTCTGATTTACTTCAAAGCAAGCTAATAGCTGAAGACAATTGAAATGGAGATTGATAACAGAAATTGCTATTTCTAGGCCACCTAAACAGAAGACTTCTTCCGAATAAATCACACTGGTAGATGGATTGCTCCTTTGCAATAAAATGCTTTGGCTTCAGAAGTCCAGCTCATCCTCAAATAAAACATTCAATCAGCATCTAGTGTATCATTTGCAGCAAAGACAGATGTTGGTACAGAATTCAGACATGTCCACCAGAGATCTAGTAGGGGAAGAATTGACTAGAAGATGGCTTAGCAGTTATACCAGGCTACACAACCAAAACTGTGAAGGGCAATTTTGATCACAAGGCCTGTTTCTTTTTGCTGTACTGTGATGTCAGGTATCAATGAGACTGGTTGACTTGTGTAATGCTGTTCTGGTGTGCAGTGAGAGAGGAAAGAAACATACATTTGTTTACATGTAGTAAGGCGGTACACGGCGAGGGAATTGCCACAGAGGACCGACTCACAGAAAGATTGTGATTCTTTAAGTGAACCTTGTTGGACTAGTGTAGTAGATCTGTAGATCATGTAAGTGGATCAGAGTAATGTGATGTAATTTAAATTTAGTCCAGCCTTCCTATGTCTTGACAGAGTAATTCACTGACCAATGATAGTGCAGTGAAGCTGTGAAGGAAGGGGTCTCTGCTGGTGGTTTAATGTCCTTATGAGTCAAGGCTCTTGTTAATCTAAAATACAGCTGAGTCCAAACCATGCACAAGATGGTAATCTCCAGTGTGATCGTGATGATTGTGCTGGTTGTAAGGACTGATTTGTTCTCTGACTTTTTAACTTGTCGGAGCATGAGAGCTGAACGACTGATTCAGCTGATCTGGTTATCTGCTGAGAACAATAGTCCAGGTGTGATGGACTTGCTCCTCTCCAGAGATTGGCAGTGACTGGACTGATGGATGGCATGAGGAACCACTGAGGTAGACAGACAGACAATCTCTGAAGTATGAAGATCCATGGACATGGAAGAAGACTTTTATGTACAGAGAGGTAAGAACTACCTAGCTGTAGAGACATTTGCTTTTTACAACTGATGGATGGAATTTAAAAGTTATGTAACTCTCTCTATATGAATACTATATAGAACTAAACTAAAGAGATGTCACCCTTAAGAAATGAGTTACCAAATTATTCTGGCTTATTGAATAATTGCTGAGTCAACTGTACCATTATGTACTTGGGAGTGTTGGTCAGATGGGCCCAGACAGACTAGGTGGCCCACTGGAGACAGGAACTGAACTCCTGTGCCTGGGTGTACCACTCACTGGAATGGGCATACGTGGTATTACTGCAGGAAGAGTTGTGCACTGCTGGCCACAAAGGCTACAATAAATATGCGTCTGTCTAAGCTTCAACAGCATCTTCTTTAATGCTACCATCAATCAAAAGCATTTTCCTGTATAAACCCCTTGGAACATTTGATGAGTAGATAACGAACATTTAAAATCTAGCGAGCAAACCTGATATGATTTAATTGTGTTTTGAAAAATTATTGTAAGCGCTTTGGGTTTTAACATTATTTTACTGTTAGTTTACTAAAACAATCACTTCTGAAATGTTAGGGAAAAAGGCAGAGACGAAGTTCTTTGCCCTGAAGGAGATTGCCATCTTGTGAAGAGACAGACAATACGGTACAGCCATGAATAACAAACAGCTTTACAAGGCAGCTTCGTATCTGTATGGTTATAAAAACCAAACAGCTTCTTCTCAATAAATTAATTCTGAGGATTATTGACTTTGTGTTGCCTTTGAGAGGCATTATATTAGACATTTATTTTTCAACCAAGCACTGTACTAAAGAACAATAGCATAAAGTTTTATTGGTTTGGTTAACACTGTGGCATGAACATCCTTAGAAATGCAAAAAGGCTGGTATGGCTTGAAGCACTTTTTATTCCATCAAACATTACAGGGTCAGATTTTCAACAAGAGCCAGCTGAGGTTTTTGAAATATTTTTGTGATTAAGTGATATATTTTTGGCGTTAAGACCAGTTCTTTGTTGAGATGCCTAGGAGATGCAGATATGTGTCAAATGCACCTAGATACTTAGGTACAATAATGGCTCCCAGTTATTTATGTAGAATTTGATGCTTAGCTAGTTTTGACAGCCCTGCTGAATGCCTACCAGCATTGTTAGGCACTTCAATGTCTTCAAAAACCTGACTCACTTTTAGGATGTGAAGCGTCTTATTAACTTCAGACTTTTTTTTTATTCATTCATACTTTTGGGCACAAACTTAAGTACTTAGCTGGAAAGAGTATCTGTGTTTTTCATTTCAGTTTTGTCATCATTCTCATTAAATATTTGCCTCTGTCCTGTGGGTCAAGTGGTAACATCTTTACATTTCACTCTTTGTAGAATAACATCTGACTTTGACTACGAGCAAATGGAATTCTGTAGTATGCTAAATAATGAACTAATCGGTTTCAAAGGAGTCGAACCTTTCTTAGCTACATTACTGTTATATGCAAGTGATGAGACTACAAGGCTCCTATTAGCAGCAGAATTAGCTCTTTTTATAGTAGCATAAATAAGAGGAAAACTGGATAATCTGCCTTGGTACAAGTTTGCAAGTTATTCCTGCCCAACTGCTTCAGAAGTTGAGCACACTACCTGGCAGAATTGGAAGAGCTAACCGTGTAAGAACGACTCCTAAATCAATGCAAAGTACTAGAAGAGCTGATGAAAGTGATTAAACAAAAAGGCCACCTAAATATGAGAATTTTCCAAGTGCACTTTACTTATTCAGCTAATTTGAAGTATCACTGAACTGAGATGAATTCTCTAAATATTTTATCAGAGAAAAACTACAGGCTCTTTAGACATTTCTGTGCCACTCTCTAATGACTGAAAAACCTACTTATTAGGAATTAGGAAATCTGAATTCATGTTATTCATCCGATTAATTCATAAAACATAATTTCTGCAACAGATGGCTTGCTTTTCCTTCTCTGAATCTAAGACGTGGAAAGCAAATTAATACAAAATGTTAATCGTTAACAAGGAAATCCATCATCTCTTCCTAGGATTCAGAGTGTACATGCTTCATAACAGTCAATTCTGTTAGCATCATTCTAATTTTTAAAATAATTCTTATTTTTTCTACATGTTCTGTGTCCTATACCTCTGAAGTATTGATCTTTTATGCTCCCTTCATCTAAAATTTTCCAAAGCAGGTTCAAATTCAATAAACACCACACGGAAGGACAAATTTAAGACAGTAAAGTCTTAAGAAACATTAACCAATACTGTTCCTTTTAGTCTAATTGCAATTGTATTATGATAATTTATTTGTAGAATTTTATTCCTTTATGGAATATTTTTTTTAAAAACCTGAAAATTAAAGAAAAACATTACTAAATGTCACCACTGTTGATATTTCTTTCATTATCGTGCTTGGCTCAACTGTTCATTCTCTTTGTAGACTAAGTACCTTTTGAGTAAAACAGGAGTTTTGGCTATGGAGGGTATGGCTGGATCTGACCTTATTTATGTTTTTAAGTCTCTCCTTTCAACTGTCTGCCAGTAAATAAAAATTCAGTTGGCCAAAGTTTATTTAGACCAGCTTTATTAAGTCAACAAAGTGCAACCTGAAAAATCTGTTCCTGTGAAGTCAATAGGAATCCATCTCCCTAAGCCTTTTTTTATTCCTAGCACCGGTGATTTTTCTTGAGTGATTCATTGGAGGGCACTGGTTTAGCTAATTTGTCTTGCATAGGTATCTTTCCTATTCCATGTCCTCCACTAGTACAAAACAATCTTCCTTTTAAAGGTTATTTCCTAGCCAGATCTGTCATAAAGCTATTATCATTAATTTGTGCTTTAAGAGTTCCTTTCACTTTTTAAGAACTATGAGATACACTCCTGATTTATGGGTTATGATGTGACAGCCATCGTATGCAAAGAAGATTGTTTATACTTACCACAGATGCCTTTGAAAAAGAGGGATATTTCAACCATATCCCAACTCCATCTGCTTTACATAACTATATTCAATATCATAGAAAAATATGGCAATCTGTATTTTCCACTGTTGTCTAGAATTTCTAATAGAATTTTAACCTTGTTCTGGAATATTCAGAAATCACATACAGAAATACAGAAAGCTTGTAATACTCTATCAAATTCCAGAGATTTTAGGAGTCATTTCCATAGAAACCCACTTTTAATCCTTATACATAATTTTCCTGCAAGTGATAATTAAAAAACAATCCTCAGATTACTGTGAACCTCATTAAATATATTTCAAAATCATGTTTTTGGGGAAAAAATTAAGAAAAGCAAAATATTTTCAATGTTTTTAGAAAAAAATAACAACATTATTAAGTAAGGTATGAAGAGTAGAGCGTACCTACCTAAACTAAACAGCACCAGGAATTTGAGACATACAAATTCTCGTAGATCAAACTGCAGGGAACGAAGCTTTGCTACTAGTTCTTGTGCATGGCTCATGAGATTGTTGAGGGTGGCTCCAGCTTGAGATGCTATTACGGAATAATCCACCTGTAAAAGAGAATTGTATTTCTGTCTGGTTGTCATGCCCGCAGAACGGCTTTAGGACATTTCAAGCAGTCACATACAACCGGAATACTCCTGGATAAAAGAATCACTCTCAATTTAATGATGTTATCAAGTCAAGATGATTTTTTGTACAAACCTATTTTAGCACAACGGTATATACTGAAAATATTATTAAACCATATGTCTTAATGGTATGTCACATCAGTGTGAATGCTGTTTGTCTGTATTAGCTTTTTTTAGCAGCTTTGTATATGACAACTGCTTATGCCACTGGTAGCTGTGCCCCATATCAGTTTCTCCTTGTAATTGTGTGATCCTGCGAAGAAAGACTGATGAAGTAAGCTTTGTGCATATGCTGGGTGTATTAGTCCAGAGGGACGTAATGGTATTCATGGGAAATGGTCCAGTGTCCATAACTTGGCCAGAAACATCTATTCAAGCCCAGAAATGTCGGTGTATTCCCACAGGAAACAGAGGTATTGTGTGGGTGGTTTCTGTTCTCCTTAGCTACACAAAACGCTGGTATTTATTGGAGTTGGTTCCAACAGACTTGTTCTGGCGAGTCCTCCCCTGCTAGCGAAGGAGGAGCAGGCAGGTGCGTGACACAGGCCAGCTGCTCTTGCGTTGTCCTGAGCAGCAGCCGCAGGGCCCGACACTGCTTTCTCTGGGGCATAGAAAAAAGCAGGACTGCACTGCGGGTCTGCTGCCCTTGTCATGCTGCCCATTTATTCTCGGGGAAGGCTGACCTGTCTATGAGCTTTCTGAAGTGACACTTGTATATAGAGATCCAACAGAAAGCTGGAATTAATACATCGTATTAGAAAAGGTAATATTCCCAAGCAAAGTATACTTAAAGCCTGTCATAGCTGACACACCCCTGGGCGATTCTTGAATCTCAGGCAACCTCCCCACTGCTTGCATGCTGAAACTTTTCTGGCTAATGCCAGTCCCATCAAGGGGACATTTCCATGCAGGTGGCCGTACCAGGCTCCGCCACTCTGAAGACGTGCACTGTTAACTTTTGCATGCTTGGTGATGGGATGGTGACCAGTGGAGAAGTGCTCAGGCACTGCAGCGTATGGGAACACCATGATGCGAAGGTGAAGCGCAGGGACTGGGGCCGGGGTGAGCTGGCTCCAAGACTGGGCTGGAGGCTGTGAGACCGGGCAGCTCCAGCGCCGCAACAGCAGCGTGGAGCAGGGTGTAACTGCTGTATCGGGAACCGGGGTGATCTGAGTAACGCCTTCAGCCGAAATGCCTTCAGCTCAGCCCTGTTTTCATCAGAGTGAGCTACATATCCCCTACAAGTGCCACTGTCCCATGAAAATGGCCAGATGTGTTGCTTGCTCCTGTGTTGAACTGCTCCTGGCCAACTGGCTGAGACCTAAACGGGTTATTGATGCATTTTAAAAAATTATTTTCTTGCCTGGAGGCTCTAATATTAAAAACACCTTTCTCTTTTAGGAGCCTCCATAACAACAGGGAAATTACTAACCATACTTCATGTAAGCACACATGAGTGAAGGCTGGCTCTAAACTGAGACTAAGCACAATGGTAAGTGCACACTTTGGGTTAATGATGTGTTTAAAGGTATCAGTGCTCTAAACCCATCTTTAAGGTCTCCCATAATAAAGTAGTTAATAAAGAATGGCAAGGTATCACCAGAGGAAACAGACCAATACTGCAAAATTTTGTTTTTCCAGGCACTGATCCCTTAAAATCTATTTTTAAAAACCTGTTAAGGAACATGTATTTTGAAATATGTTTTTTGATTTTAAAACTATTGAATTGATTTTGTCAAGTATAACAACAGTAAAGCAAGAAAAATCCCGACAGACTTTAAACCTGACAAAATTTCAGCCAGGAAAGATAGAGATATGATTGAAAGGAACTAAAAATAATTTCTCCTAGTGATGACCTTAGTATAATCAATAGGTTACTGACTTTTAATAAGACATTTTATTTATATGTACTCTTAGTGCTCCCAAGACATTGATTGAAGGCAACTGTACAAGAAAAATGAAGTTACACTTCTTGTATGCATGTTATGAATAACACTGCTCCAATTCTGCAAAGCATTTAAAGTTGTGCTTATGTTTCAGTTAAGTCAATGGATTATACTTAAGTAGCCTGCGCAGTAGGTTTTATTGCTCTCTTTCACACCTGGGAAAACTGAAGTAGTGACATTGAGTCGCTCACTCGGGGCCAAAGACATCTGTACAAAACTAGGATCTAGTCTTTGGAAATCCCAGCCAAACCATCTTTCATAAACTACTTTCTAGTTCATCTGTTAATTCTCTCTCTTTCTATATATACACTTATCCATATTTCTTTGTGTTTAAGTATATATACTTATATAATAATAATTAAACAAAAAAGTAACACACCTCAAATACTTTTTACTCGAAGAGAAGTTTAATACAGTAACATGATTCAACTACTTCATCTTAAGAAACTGTGCACATATAAATATCAACTTTCACAACTTAATTTCCCTTTTGTAATTGTTAAGGGGGAAAAAAGCTCAAAATCCCTCACTGAGGTTCCAGTTTGTGAGGGAAATATGCTATTCACTTCATAATAAGAAGTTAAGATGTCTGGATGTCAAGAATATCAGTGGCCTTAGTGCAGCGATTATGCCATAATGGAAAAACCCAGTAGATGCCTGGATCTCCCACCATCCCTCTACTGGAGAGCTCTTGGGCAACCTGCTACTCTTTCAGGTGCATTTAATATTTGCAGCACCAGCAGATTTGTCTGGGAGGCAAGTCCTCATCTGCCACTCACCAAGAGCAGGCTGTATTAAATTTTTATATTTATTGACATTTCATTACCATAATTGACTGCAGTTGGTTCTCTAGTAGAAGGCACAGGGCTGCCTCCTAAGCAGGAGAATTGGTCCCTTGAGTAGGATTTGCAATTAAAAACAACACAGAATGGATTTTTTTTTTTTATTGTGTAAATATGATGAGTTGAATTTTCAGCTTTAACTAGAGAATACTGGGTGTGCAGAAGGCTTTTTTCAAGAGTGAGCAAAATTATGAGTCGGTGGAAAGATGACCCCCAAAGGTGTCAATCAGTTTATACAAAATCAACTGTGCATGAAAAAGCCTCCATTAATGTCTATTCTGAAAAAGTGGTCACATTAAAGAGTATGCTGTCCTGCTTGCTTGGTCCTGTACACAGAAATTGATACTAAAAGGTGTATTAATTCTTTTACCTTCCCATTCATGATTAAAAGTGCTTTTAAAAGAGAAAGACTAAAACAGCCTGGACCTTGAGCAAAATTGCTTAATTGCATACTGAAGTCTTAGCATTTACTTCATATTGTACCATTAATTTAATTTGGTAAAATCAAATCCACAACTGAAATAAATGATTCTTGCTTTCCAATTAATAGTATTACATTTTACAGTTGATTTTGATGTTGAAGATAGTATATTGACTGGGATTTATGAAAACAGAAGCTTTGGTGAAGCTTCCGCATTACCTAATTCAGCAGTAAAATGATGGGTGTAAAGTTAGGGCTGCACAGACAAATGGAGGTGCGAATTCCTAACGTACCGGTACACAGTGCTGTCTTGCGTGATGAATATAGTAATGATGAAGTAGTAATGATAGAGGCTTAACTGGGTTAGCTTGGTACAAAAGCAATGCAGACAGAGCAGTGCTGAATAATTTACACTGCTGCTTGTTCTCACTGTTCTGGTGCTTAAACTGGCTTGTTTAAGGTTAGTATGGACATCGCTATATACGTTATACTGCAGGCTGTGTTGTAGTATACCATTTGCTAACTGAAGTGCCTAAATCTAAAATTAGATACTCAAAACCTCTGCTCTGCTGCCACCTAACTTTGTGCTTAAAGTCCTCACAGCTCCACCTTCCACCAGCCCTTTGGGTGCCAAACTGCCTCTAGGTATGGCCGGGACTACCGAAGTCATGACAGTGGCAAGCCAGCTCATGCTACGGCTCTTTTTAGATTTTATGGACTGCGTGGCTTTCAGCTACCTAAAGCAGCAAAAATACCAAAGGTGAGATTTGATAGCAGGCCAGTGGCTGGAGCTACCAAGATACGGGAAATCTGGGGTCAAATCTCCAGTCCAAAGAGTGCATGAAATAAATAAGGCTATAGCCTGGCAACTGCAGCATCTTTCTGAAAGTGAGAAATATCAAGTTTCTTCAGGTAAATCTAGCACATCTTGTGGATATCTTCTGATCATAAGTATTGGGCAGAAGCAGGGGGGACCTTTGGCTTGGTTTGGAGAGGAAGGATTTGTTTGGTGCTTAACTCTAGGAGGGAACTTTCAGCTGGGAATCCAAGGTACAAAAATGTGCTTAAGTCCCTTGGACAGGCAGCATTTGTGTCATACCTCTCTCCTTGGCATTTCTCAAGGCTACGTCTTACAGTTACCACCTAGTTTGCTGCTGGCCTTCCCTGCCCCCTGTGTTGCAGAGGCAAGGGCTGGGCGGATGAGGCTGCAGGCTCTGCGAGAGGGCAGGGCAGTACAGAGGCACTAGCAGCAAAGGAAAAAAAAAAAACCTGATAGTATTAGTAAGAGGGTCATCACTTAAATGGGACTGCAGAAAGACACGGCAATACTGCGTATTTTTTGTAAATCCTTTTCTTGATGCAGTTCAGGGTGACTTAAAAGTCCAAATCCCTTTAATGTCAGTGAAAGCAAGTTAGGCTAGGTGCTGAGTGTTTATGAAAATTCTACTTTAAAACAATATATCATAGTGAAGTACTTGGAGTTCAGCAGCATTTAGAAAGTCAGCTACCAAATAATTTCTCAACTGATAAACAGAGAGGTAAGAGAGATGGAAGTGACTAATTCTGCAGTTTTTTTCTCACATGAAGGTCTCATTTAACATAGTGAGATATTGTTCGAGGCAGAACAAAGGACAAACCTTTTTTACAACATGAAACTATACCCTGGGCTAAATAAATGCTGAGGTTAAGGCCAAAAATGCAGGGAGCACTTGTGCTTTTTTGGTTTGAAAATGATTTATCATATTAATGAATGGTTCTTGAAGCCAAATCCCTGGTTTCGCAGGGCTCAGATGGAAACTTTCTGGTGGAGTCAGCTAGTGGCCTCTGGTATTGACTCCTCTCTACGCCTACCAAACAGACCCTAAAATTTAATGGTGGAATCAGGTTCCTTCCTTCTTCTAAAACTCAATTGTGTTTGATTTCTAGGATATGACAGTGGGGTCATATGGCATGTGTAAATGTGTGGAATTGTACCATCGCTTTCAAGTGTTTCAGCAGGCTTGTAACAGTCTCCAGAATATAGGAGTGATTTTACTTGTTCATGGCTGTTACCAGGCACCAACTGTCACCGAATGACATTCCTTTCAGCCAGAGCAGGAATTGTGCAAGTAAGGACTAAAGCCCCTGCTGTGGCTGTGTACAGTACCTGTATAATGAACAAATGTTCTAGCAGACTATGGTAGTTCAATTTAGTGAAAGATTGATTTCATATTTAATTTAGTAAATTAGATCCCTGTGTCTTTGGGGCACGAAGGCAAAGGAGGAGGCGGGTGCCTAGGTGCAGCAAAGGGACCATCCCACTCCTCCCTGCTCTGCTCGGTGCAGCCCTGGCCAGCACAGTCGGCTGCTGCTGATGGGGGGCTGCTCCCCCACTGCTCCCTCCCCAGTGACAAACTGCACTGAAAGCCTGGAGCAGCCCGCAATGGTCTGCCCTGGCTTTTGACGTCCTGACCCTGCTGAGAGCCTGTGAGTTGGCTCTAGTGTGTGGCTATGTGGGTAGATGAGCCTTTCTCTCAGAAGGACGCATTCAGCATGGTATATAACAAGTTAATTTACTATCACAACCATAATTACTCTTCCACTGTTTCCTGAAATATGTATTTGACTAGCAACTACAGTCGTTATTAAACTCATTTTGAGCTTTTCATATAATTAATACTTTCGTTAAAAATTTTTAAAGCAATATTTGTGTTACATTTCTAAGCAAATGAACATGGAAAAACACTTTGAAGAGGTGTCTACATACAAAAATTGAGGAGGACTCAGCACAGACAAAACCAGCAGATATGCTTATATCAGGTTTGTATATATTAATTAAAATTGTGATGACTTATACAACGTAAGATGCTTGTCATTTTAACATGATACACAATAATAGAAGATAATGAATCAAGTTGCCAGTGAACCTTTCCCCTAGGATGATGTTATTGTGCTTGGTAATTAGCTATAATATGCAAATAATAACACTCCAAAGTACTGTGTTTACTTTGTCTAACTTAGTTTCAGAAAAACTAGTACATCAAGACTGGAAAAACTCTATACCCTGTAGTTGATCATATATAGATACATTTATAGTAAATACATTTATGTTATCAAACACATGATAATAAAAGTATTGTTAAGTTTCATGCAGGTGGCTATTTTAATCAGTAACACTAAATTTTCTACTCTAGTAATGGTGACTGTTGGATTCTTCACATCATTAGTATAAAAATGTTAATGTGCAGAACATAACTAACCTAGAGTACAATAGAATCCATTTCTTTACCGAAGTGTCGCAATGCACTTTGTGTTTTTTATATAGAGAGGAGATGATGTACAATCACTGTTGAGTTTGCACATCCATAAACTTCAACAGAAGATAGACCATCGCTGGAAATATTTTGTAAATGTTTAGGTAACATCACAGGGGCTGTGCTAACTCAGTCTGTTTCTTCAGGTGCTTTTAAACATGTAAGTTCATTTTGCCTTTTTACGTTCTTATCTTATACAAATTTCTGTTCTATTTTAAATCCTTTCCCATCAGTGGAAGACTGGACGTGCTCACTTTGGATCTCATCAGCATCACGACTCCAGGAGGCTACAGGTCGTTGGGTCAGACTGATGTGGTACTTTCTTCTTTGAGTTAGGACTGAGAACAATTTGCCTCTTGTGTTGGACAAGCTTAAAATCAAATAAGGGACTTTACACTAATTTATATGGAGAAATTGGTTCACTAGTATGGGACTTGTATGGAGGACTGGCAGCATTGAAGAAATGCTGCCTGACTCCAGGCAAATAGCTTTTGTTCTCTTTATGGGAGCAATGTGTACAGAATACAAAAGAAATGTGTTTCCTATGAACGTGACAGAGTTAGCATGTGGGAAACAGAACAGTTCTGGCGTGCAAGGATTCATGTTGGGTGCCCTCTCCATGACTTTTTACTGGAAATGGAATTTTAAATTGAAAAACATAGTGCTACGATGGCTTCATGGCTACGTAGCAAAGCAAATGTAAATCGGGATCAGTTTGTTCACAGGTGTGTCCATAGCTACTTGGAAGGCTCAAAATGTTTAATGAATATTTGGACAAACCTGAATTGGGCACTTTGTGATTATGACTGAATTTTGATGTGTTTTACCTAGTTTAACTGAAAACATCTAGTTCAGCCCCAAAAAGCAGCTAGCACAATATCTTCATGAGGTGTGAGGCACCTTTAAACAACTAGCACAACGTTGTTTTCTTTTCCTTCAGGCACAAACCACTAGAGTGAGGAACTGTGCAAGCCTGGATACAAGAGAACAAATACTACACTAGACAGCAAAATAATGATGGCTTGACCTTGTTTGTACCTACTTTGAATCAAATCATGCATTTGTTTGCCTATGCAAGGACTTCTAGATGTGGCCCCCAAATGCCAAGACCTTTTTTTTCTGCCAACTACAACTATGAAGCCTCACTGACTGCAATCACAAATCTAATGGGGAAAAAAATAATAATAATAAAAAAATGCATACATATATATAAAATAAAAATGACCAATTTCTGAGAATACAAGAAGTAATAGTTTCCCATTAGCTATCCATTAGCTTTCTATACTATGACTAGTATACGCAATTTTATTCATTTCTTAGGATAAACAAAAAAGCCTGTTTCTTTATCTACTTTTTTTGCCAGGTCCTTTCTCGTCCTTCGGAGACAGTCCTTCCTCTAACGTTCTTGCAACTTTGTGTACAACAGTGCTGCTACTGCAAGGGTGATCCTTCTTTGTGGCACAGTCATCTGTAGCCCACAGTTTGAAAGTTCAGCTGCCTCTTGAGAACCTTTTCAGCGGCAAGGTGATCTTTCCTTGAACTTGCAAGTCTGTTCCCTAGACAGATTCTCCAAAGGCCTCAGCAACTACAGCTACATTGGGATAGTAGAAGCCTTTGCAAGTGGGTAAGTCTAACAGATCACTTTGCCACAGAAAATTCCCCAGGCCACACATCACCACCTTTAAATAAGGTACAGCTGAAAGATCTACAAAATATGCCACCTAGGGAGAGGTTCAAGCCACAAAATTCTGATCTAAATTGAAGTTAAATTTTGATTTGCTTCAAAACACAACACTGTCAAGATCTTGGTTGTCTCTCATGCTCTTCTCTGGTGCTATGCTTTAGAATATAAATCCGGGTGGAAAGATGTATTTGTGTGATGATGCTAACTCAATCAGTAGTTTCAACAATCTCAAAAAAATCTGAGATTTAGGCACATCTTTGGGCGGCCTTTTTAATCAGAAAGGCTTTGACCAAGCCCAACAGAGGGAAGATTTGGCAACAATGAGTGTAGGTGTGAACGAAATGAGCAGCTTGTGTCTGGGCAGCTGAGGCTACAATTCATGTGTTGTGTGTTGACTACTGCATGAAAATGCATGAACAATTATATTCTGTACAGAGCTTTAGTATCTACCCTGTGTGTGCTGGATCTTGGAAGCTGGCAATGTATTGCTGGTGCAGAAGATACAAAAGGAAAGTGCTCAAGTTGGAGGAATTAAAGTTCTATAATTAGAAATGGTCTGTTAAAATTACATGCCACGTGGCAAGCCTACGAAACTTGGTGTGTGGAGAGTAATGTGTAAATCATATTGGCAATGATTTACAATTAACCACCACATTGCAAATCACTTCTTAGCTGTTTTCTATTATGAAATTTGGAGAGTTGTAAAATGCATTTGTGCTATTTTATTTCCTTTTGAAATGGTAATTGCTACTGCTGAGGGGCAGTACTTAGTGCAGAAAATGAAGTGTGCAGCATAGGGAGGAACTTGTTTCTGAGGAACTGCTGAGGAATTGTAATGATCTGAAAAAAGTGCTTTCTTGAAACACATACACACAAAAGAGCTTCATTTATGAAACTCCAACCAAATAAATAACAAAATAAAATAAAACACAGTCTTTTTTTTGTGTAAGGGCCAATGCTTACTACTTTGTTGCTGACTGCACTTTTTCCCCATCAAAGTGGGAACAGTGGATTGACACTGGGTAAAACTCATAAGCCAATGGCTTGAGTGAAATGCAGATGTATGGAAATGTGGTAGGAATGCCCTAAGGTACCGGGTTTTGAGCCAATGCGTTTGAAAATTACCAAGTGTGCTTCTACTAGCCCATTTTAGATACCTAGTATAGAACTGACAGTGGTATGGCCCTGGAGAACTGGATGAAGTTTGACTTTTGTGTCTGAGGAACAGAGGCTGTGCAGACTAAGTGGAGAAAGCGGGTATGTTCTAATTAAGTGGTGATACGTTCCCTCGTTACAGCTTCCCCCTTGATTGTGATTGTAAAAAGGACTGTGTTTATGAGTAGCTTTTATGGAGGGATATATTAAGGAAAGCAAGGAGTGAGGCTTCTGAGGTCTTAAATTTGCTAACTTGTGACAATAATCATGATCTCTCAGGTAATAAAGTAGGCTATCTAGCTCAGGCCCTCAGTTTAAAGTTAATATCTTTGAAAGCCAGATGATTGACTGTAATTCTGCTCATAGTGCTTTGCTGGTAGCAGTAAATAAAAACATCTACAGCACTTTTCATCAGAAGTGTCAGAGTGCTTTCCACATCTTAATCAATTAATTTTTATGAGATGGTGGCATGGTTATTTCCCTTTCTCTACTGGAGGAACTGAAAGCAACAGGGCAGCAACCAGAAAGTATGCAGCATTTAGTGCAATAGCAAAGACTGTTAATGCCTGGGTCTAGAAGTGTGGCTTTCCAGAATTATTTTACAGTTCATACAGAGGAGACAGACACAGTCATAATTCTCCTTTCATAAATACATTTGAACTGGCTTTGTGTCTTCGAATGATAACAGACTGAGTTGGTGCTGCCAAGATGGTCCATTTCGACACAAAAAGAAGCAGTTGTATTGGATCAGCTTAGCTAAACAAGCAGTTCGCAACCGAGCTACAATGCAAAAAGGCAGTATGCAGCAGCTGAAGCTGGGAATGGCTCAGAACAAGTAATTTAGAAGCACTGTCCAGGCATGTAGGGATAATGTTAAAAAAGCCAGTGTTCAGCTAGAGTTGAGACTTGCAAGGGGTGTCAAATTGCTAGTTAGGGGATGAACAAGAAAAATGTGGGACTGCTGCTGGATCAGCTGGTGATTTAATAGCAGCAAACACAGACGAGGCTGAGGTACTCAGTGCCGCCTTTGCCTCAGTCTATACTAACAAGGTCTCCCAGGCTCTGTGCTTTGCAGCAGGGCTCAAGGAGGAGGAGAGTGACCAGTGTCAGGTATAAGTTGAAAAAAAGAGATTTAGACCAGAACTAAGAAAAAACTTTCTCCCCATGAAGATGGTCCGGCAATGGCACTGGCTGCCCAGAGAGGTTGTGCAGTTTCCATTCTTGGGGGTTTTCAAAGCCCAACTGGATAAAACCCTGAGCAACCCTGTTTGAGCAGGGGGTTGGATGAGAGACTCCTTAAGATCCCTTCCAGCCTGGATTATTCTGTGATCTTAAGACCTGTGGCTCTGGCAATTCTAGATATTTTAAACCTTCTGCTTAGCTCACCCAGCTTTGTCCATCTAAATAGAAGAGGTTCTTCAATGAATGATTTTCACCCATGGAAGTCATTTAAGTAGATGATGTTTTAAAGTAAATGCTTTTGAATGACAAGTTGCATACAACTCTCGTACTGGTATAGTAGTGGCATTAGTGGCATTTCTGCAGTACCTCAGCTACCAGCAGTCTTTCCATGAGCAGACGTGCCACGCACAGCCCAGTGAGAGCAGGCGCAGTCAGTGCAGCTGTGCCCACTCCTGTAAGCAATCTGGCTTTTAATCTAGGGTAACAGTGACTAGAGCTGAATGAAGTCAGGACAATACGGTGGCATTACGTGTAGATTTCAGACTCTTTCCAGTTTCAGAAATAGCAGCCAGAGACTGCATATTTACTTCAGGTCTGGTGTCTCCCTGTTTCTCAAGGAGAATCTGTGGTGCATACATGGGAGTATGTTCTACAGCTGTTAGCAAGTGTGAAATGGGAAGGAGTCCATCCTTAAGGAAAGGGTCTGACTGTAGTCTTCTTGGTTGCTGTTCTTGTCATATGGCTCCTTGCTCTCCAAGCAGCCTAAGCGTGAAGAGGAATGTACAGAAGATGATGGGAGACTCTGGGGGTCCTTGCATTGACTTCAAAATTACAAACTTTGGCATAGGAAAGTGAAATTGGGTTGACAGGAGGATGCATTAAACCTATTTGATAAACCTGGGGCAAAAATGGATGCAATCAGTCCAATTTAGCCAGGTTTTAATTTAGTTGGAGACTATAATTCTGCCTGGAAATACGGAACTTCCAAAACCAGCTGATGATTTGCAAGCAGTACATTTAATAAGCATCCTGCTACCTGTTGTCCAATAGTGATGAAATGCTCTGCTTTACCTTGAGATCATGTACAGCTGGGGGTTTTTGCAAGAAAAGATAGAAGTGGCTAATGAGGTAAGAATTATTACTGTGGAAAAATGGGGACAATGGCTAGAATTTAAGGGCTTTTAGATGTCTCTAATGATTTCAGTGGGACTTAGGCACTCAGTACCTTTAAAAACTAACTAATCACATAACAAATGAGACACTAATTTAGCAATTCTCTCAGGAACAGAAAACTGTCAATATACTTATAGCTTTATAAACAAAGTAAATAATCAAGCACCCTGTGTGGTAAATAAAATAATTGCTGGTACAATTGTCCGTGTTTTGCAGATGATGAAATGAAAAGGGGATCAGTCATTTTATCAATAGCACCAATATAAATCAAGAGTGCAATGCAACTAATTTTTGTTCATATAATTAGGGAGTACCACTTTATCTCAGATAGGTTAGTGACTTTCCACAAAGATGCAGGAGTCAGTTCCATAGCTAGAGTTTGAATTTTCCCACTTCCTTTCTTAGACAAGTCGATCATTTCTCCCTTCTACCATATACCTTTTAATCATAAATGCAAACAGTTATTTCTCTTCTGATTCTTATAAACACTTGTTCTTAGTGTTAAGAAACGGTTACAGTTTTAAAATTACAACTAAAGCTGTAAGCAGATTCCACAATATGCAGACACAAATGATGTATCTTAGAAAAAGGAGCTCTTTCCCATGTGTGTATAAATTGAGACAGCTCAGTTTGCAGCTACTTAAATAGCAATGGGCCATTGTTTGTTTTCACTTTGAATCAGGAACATCATGTACAGGCACACTTTGCTTCTATTTGATACTGTGATTTTTTTCCTGTTAAAACCAGAATAAGAATCTTAGGAATAAGGTTCTTATTTTACTGTGAAGTTCTTTGTGCTTTGGAAAGTAAGAGGGAGATAAAACTTTCTATTTCCTTTGGGTTTTTTCATGGTTTTCCTAATATTTGCCACACTATTGCTATTGCATTTTGGGAGATACGCATCTGACACCTGAAGAAAATTAACCCTTGGAAAGCTGTGCAGAAACTGCGGGGTGCATACCCTGAGAGAGCTCCTGAGACAATACCTGCATTTATAGCCTATGGACTGAGTAATTTTCCTGAGATTATTCGTCTCGGCTCCCCAGTTTCTCACACACGGGCATACTTCTCCAAAAACAAGATATTTCTGAGGTAGTAGCTGCAAGTTCTCTAGGTTTCTGACCCAGCTAGTGATTCTTTTGGGTAAACTACAATTCTGAAGGGAAAACAAGCTATAATTGCTTAGACCTAAAGCATCAGGTCGGGGAGTGTTGTTGTTGTTGCTGTCAGAAACCATTTTAGCCCCAAGGAAATACAACTTCTCGAGAAACACTTCTCATCTGCTATTTTTCAATCACTGAAGTATACAAGTATATTTGAAAAGCAAAGTGCTTATGATTATATCTGCTTTTATAAGTTTAACTGTAATCAGCAGGCTAGGAACAGAGTGCACAAGTCATTTTATCTACATTATTTGCAGAGAATCTCTGAGAACACAGGAGTGCTTCTGACCTAGTTAAACTCCCGCTACTTTGAAAATGATTATTAAAAAGCCATCAATACTTCTCTGAGCCCACATACTCACTTGTTGCCCGGTAACCAGAAGGATGGAGCCTTCTTTCCCGTGTACCACTTGCCGGTAAATGTGATCTAGAATTAAGAGTTCACTCCAGCAGTTCTGAAGCAACTTCATTTGGTCATCAACCTGTAAAGCAAACATGAACATTGGTGGCATCACTCTGGGAGTAAGTCTTACATCACACTATGGAGTCAGTCCTCCTTTAAGCATCTGGTTAACGTCATGAGAACAGAAATGCTATCAAAAATTATTCATCCACAAAATTGTTATTCTCAGCTGAATAAATAGGGTACTGCTGAAACCCTTATCTGTAAAATGTATAGAATATTTACTACTGATTACATTCTAGGAAAGCAGAACTATGGCATTGTTATGTAAAGTAATAATAATAATAATATATTTATGAAATGCTCATGGAAATGGGATATTATTTTTACCCAAAACAAGAATAGCAGAAATAATGCTATGTGTACTTTCCCATACTCCCCATCCTTGAACCTCAGCTTCTGGAAATAGTAAGGAATCCGCAGATTCAAGAGCATTATTGCTGCAACAAGCCCAAGTCAGAGATAGGTCCCTTGCAAAGGAAAAAGTGAAGAGAGAAGTAAACACTCCCTCTAAGAATGGTTGTTGTACTATGAAAAAGAAGAAAAACCTCTTCATAAACAGAAGCGGAGTAGCTTCAGGTGTCACTGGTAGGGCAAGAAAGGGCTGTGCACAAGGCAGTGGGCAGTGAGACATATCACGGACTGCATTTGGTAATAGAAGGAACACACTGGGCACTCAGCACAAGCAACCTACATTAGGTTTTTGTGCAATGTTATTTGGGATGTACATACTATAGGACAAAAAAGTATATCACTAAACTGACTCCTGTTGCAACTGTATTGCATTCAGTTTTTATTCACTTTAAAGACTGAAAAATAATGAAGATTTCCATGGAAATGGGAGAAAAAAATTCACAAATTAGTAGAAGGCACACTATGAATTTAAGTCATGGTAAGCATCAGTATCCTCTGGACCTGTTCTTACTGAACTTACTGATTTCTTCCTAAAATCAAACAAAGTCTTTGACTTCAGATATGTGTCCTGGAAGAGTTAAGAGATGTGTACATTAGCCTTGCTACAATTAAGTGTCTGGTGCGGATGTGGTATAGCATGTGTATTGTTAAAAGGACTCTAAGAACCTGCATAGATAGCAATTGCTGAACAGATTAAAAATGCTATAAATTAGGAGAAGTAAAAAAGAAACTAGCAAAGAGGACTATTTTAAGTGGAGAAATGCCTAGAATTTCTGAGACATAGAACCATTAAATTGTTTTTCAGGGGTTCTAATTTCAATCGCTTTAGAACTAGATTTGATAATGCACAGGGAACTGCATTATAAGGAGCAATCTTGCATGAGCTGAATTAGATAATGCAATGATGTTTTCAAATTTTATCAGCTACAACCTAATGAATTTTTGAACTTTATTCTTTCAAGCTTCCTTTCTGGTTGTGTGGTAGAGAAGGAAGTAACGTTTGTTACTAATATATTTTCATAGTGTCACCTGTGAAAGTCACCTAGTAGTGTCTCCCTCTTTCCAGTCACTGCCATATAGCTCAGACTTTAACATCTTAAACATCGAAGTGTCTGTTTGCCTCCTTCATGCATCTTAACTTCCCTCTCCCAACTCACAGTCTTCCAACTGTTTTTGTCCCAGTTTCTCCCTCTTAGGTATCTGTCTCAAATTATTCCCTCTTGCTGGACTGTGCAAGCAAATGAAATCAGGAGAGAAAGGGAGCAGATTAACACAAAGCCAGTGGGGAGAAAAGTGCAGAAGAACCCGTGTGCAGCAGATCAGTGTCTCCCCCACAGCCTGCACTAGGACCCTAGGTTCTTGCTTTTGCCTGCTCCATCGCGGCAGCAGGTCTCTGTGGTGGGAAACTGCACAACTCATTCCCTCCACTACTGCTTTACCTACAGGAGGATATAATTTTCATGAGGTTTTGCTTTGTTTATTTTATTTTATTTTTATCCCCCCTCGCTCCGTTTGCTCTTTTTTTTTAAAAAAAAAACAACACCCAAAAAAAACCCCTAAGGAAAACTATATCCAAATATCTGTGCCAAAATAGTATCTTAAGTTGCAAAATCAAGCACTACAGAATTAGTTGTATTAAGACTGTCTGTCCTTATTCCTATTTTATCTTCAATCTGTATTTGTGTTATAACAGATTTTAATGCATAGACACAAAAGGGCTGAATTAATATTGTGCAAACACTCTCAGTTCCGATATTTCAAATGTTTTGCATGCTTTGGCTTTCCAGTATTAAGAACAATCTTTTAGCACAGTTGCTGTTCTGCCTACAGTCACAGTTACTACATGTATGCTCAGGAAACTCCTGTAAGCTACATATCCATTGGCAATAGAGATGGAGGAAAGAAAGAGGTGTGGACTCTGTAGATGGATATATTACTAAGTCAAAGTAAAGCCAGTGCTATCACAAACTCAGCCTTGCTCCGTCCCTATGCTGTCTGCGCCCATGATAATTCATTTCTGTTCAGATCACAGAGCAAGGCTGATTCTGTATTAAGAGATCTCTCTTCCTCTGCCCACAACATGTATTTGACTACAAAACCATTTCAACCAAGTGACTTGTTAGCTTGAGAGAGGACAGTAAATTACCACATTGATACACTCCCTACCAAAACATGGGCCAGGTTTAAAATAAGGCATTATTTGAAGAAAACGTTTGAAATTTATAGATTCTAGTACTCTTGCTTTTTACCTGAAACTGTTTTGTGGTCATTTTCTTCTCCATACAACGAAGTGTTACAAAAATCAAATAAATCATGCTAACATGATAATCTCATCCAAAATTAGCATTTCACACAAAGCTATCACAGCTTACATCTGAATGAAACAAACTGTGAGAGAGTTTAAACATTCAGCATCCATGTCATAACAACTAATACCTGAATAAGAGGTCAAGTATTTAATTATATTATAAATGACATATTTCCAGCTAACCCATCTGTCTCAGCCACAGGCTTTTGAAAACAAACTGCACTTTACAGGTCTGGCTTTCTAAAGGCCCCAACAGCAGCTAGTCTGCAATCAAAGCTTACCTCCCAAGCTTTATCATATCATTACCGAGCCAGTGCTGTGAGAACAGTATGAGACGGCAAAATCACAAAAAAAATGTTTTGCACATAGTCTGTTCCTGCTGTTCTACAAGACTCATAAAACTAGCAACAGCGAACATCTGCTAGTGGTTCACAAAATCTGTTCCTCTGTATTCACTGTAATTTAACCAGTGAAAGCCTATAAAATGGATAGCATAAAAAGCAAAATACACATCCAAAACACAGTATTGCCTTTGGAAGACTATTAGATCCAGCTGCTTTTGCCACTTTAAAGAAAGCTGGCAGGGCAGCAGAATGCTTCCCAGTTTGCACTAGGAATAAACAGAGATGACTTTAAGGAGGGTCACGGGTCACTAAAGTGTAGGGCAAGTGATCAATTCCAGCCTACTTCTGAAAGGCATGTAGATGAGGAAAAACACATACTTTATCTCCGCTAATGCATATGAAATAAAAAAGAAAACAACATAGATCACATTGAACAAAAACGGTAACACATCACTTCTTATGTTAGAATGAGCTGGTAAACTTTATGACGTGTGTAACTTCAGCCAGAACACAAACACCTTTGTGTTCCTGTGACATGTCGACAAATGAGTTGCAGAAGCATATTATCTGGCAAAATGAAAAAATCAGCCTTTTGTCAAAAGAAGTATATGACTTAAACTGATCCTGAAGCCAAAGAGGCTTAAGTTCTGGGGCCGAAGTGGAGAGTGAGTTCTGAAAAGGAAGGTCCTCTGCAGAAAAAGCACCTTGTGGACTTCAGTCTTCTGACTCCAAAGCCAAAGCATGCTAGTCTGCCGTTAACAGGGTAAGCAGGAGAAAAGATAAGACTCTGTCACTAAGATAACTTAGCTCCAGCCTGGGACTTCCCTATAATCAACTTCATTTTCAATCATGGCATACATTAAATTAGAAAGAAGCTCATAAACTTGTACTACTGGCTAAACTTTGAGGTTTTCAGTTTGTGGAGATCTTTAAGAGTATTATCAATATTTTAACAACAACAAGAAAGAAGCGCCCTTTGTCCCAACTACTGGGAATGCTTATAAATAAAAATTGAACATCATATAGCCAACAACCGGCTGCTGCAAGAACACTCCCCAAATTTGCAGCTGCTCCCTGCTGTAACAGAACATTGACAAAGGATAATGTAACCTATGTCTTACCTAAGCAAGATGTCAAATGAGATACCCATTTGACAGCGATCTAGCCTCAAGCAAAAGCATGAGTGAACACTGTGCCTAGACGGTTAAATTGAGGTCCTCTCTGGCCAGTGGCATTCACATGAAGACACACCAGTGGGGATAGCATAACTCGAAATTGTTGCCGAAGAAACGACTTTTAAGGAAAGATGTGGAGGAAGCTAAGGGAGGGTGTGTGACTCAAAGAAATAGGAGATCATTTCCAGCATGCAGGGTGGTGTGAAAGAGTAATAATGTTACGAGTATGAAAGGAGTAAAACATCACCCTTGTAAAAACTGCTGCTAAGTGACAGGGGAAGCAGAGAGTGCTTAGGAGAAGGCTTTAAAGGAGGGGCATGGGAGGCAGTGCGGTGAGAGAAGACATAAGGGAAGTTGGATGTCAGGTAAAACCTTGAAGGTGAGGATGATGAGATTGGATGAGATGCAGACTTAAAGAGTTTGTGTGACAGTAAGTGATGCTGCTGGGCCAGAGAAGGAGCAAGTAGTTTGTGTCAGAGAAGCAGAGGATGGCGGTTGTTGCCAGCACAGGCAGGAGGTGAAAGTGGCATGTGCATTTTCTACTCTCTCAAGCAGCAAGGATACAAAGGTGGCAAGGGATAGCTTTCTGATAGCATTAATACATGGCAAACAGGTAAATCCTGTTTCCTATACCAAAATCCTATTTCCCTACACTTACAGTGAGGACAAGGAAGAATTTGGAGTCATCCATAACCTTGTATCTAATGCTGTTGGACTACTTGTAGCGTATTCCCCAAGTCATAAGCTAGAAGGACAAATGGTTGTTGCCCAAAACTACCCACTGTGCTGCTACTAACTACCAAGCTAGCTGGAAATAAACTAACCTAAGAGCATAACTCATTATGCAAAAAAGGGTCTCTCAGCATCCGGAATGCTGATAAATAAACAGGTAGACGTGGTGAATGAGACACTGCGCAGTCAGTTTGCCCGTGCAGTATCCGCTGACAGGTGTTTTGTGTACAGGGCGGATGACAGGATGCAATGTGCTACATTCTGATAAGGTTTTAAGATTTTGTCCTTCCCATGTTGACCTGGAAACATCTTCAGTGACCTCATGGTAGAAACGTGCACAGTGTCAGTATTAATTGACAATATTTCAGTATTGTGACCTCTGTGAAAGAAACCTTTGGTGTGCTCTCTCTCTCTTTCTCCCCCGCCCCAGGAGGGACTCGCTGCTTGCACAGCCCATTTGCTGCCGCGCTGGGGAAGGGCTGGCTGCAGCCTGCACGCTCCCCTTGTTGTCCCCGTCCTTGGCCATCCCAGCTCTTCTCAGTAAAGCACCAGAGTAGAACTGCTGTATGGCTGGCTCGGGAGGAGACCATGTGTCTTGGGATAGGAATAGGTGAAGGTGGGTCACAGTGCAGTAGGAGAGTCTATGCCCTAAGCATGGGAGGGTCACTATGCTCCCTACATTAGCTTACTCTTCAATTTCACTACAAAATAGTGTTCTTCATTTAAAACTTTTAAAAAAATCAAATTTGTGAAAAGAGAGAGATGAAGAGATGTGACCCTCCACAAAGTCCCTTGACCTGTTTTTCCCAGGGGTTTAATAGAACCACAGAGCCTGGGGAACTGTGACACTTCTTTGTGTCCACTGTGAAAGATTGCGTGGTATTGCTCATTTGCACAGTGAACTACATACTGTTAAATATCTGAATGCAGGTTTGAACACAGAATTCCCTGGTGGCACGCCTGAGTTCCTCCACTGCCAGCTGGAATTATAAGCTGACTTTAAATCACTTTTCTGAGTTCTCTGCTAGCAAGGATTAGAAAATAGGCATGCATAAGAATACATTTAGATGCAACTAATAGTTTGCATAATTTATCTTACCAATATAATGCAAGCCACGTAGGATATTTCCAGGAGTGAAGGAAGTAGTTTGAAGTGTAAAGGTCTAATCCTGAGCACTGTGGTGACACACTATCTCTTGGTGGGACAAAAAGATGGTCTGGGGTTGGGATGGGAGTGTCACATTTGTCTGCTAAACCCTGGACTCCCACTCAGCTGGGCCCTGAGCTTTTGGTACGGGACTCAGTGGAAGTTTGTCAGGCTCATTGAGGCCCTGTTGACACTGCAATACACAATCATGCATATCAATTGTAGTTAAAGGAAGGACTTATCTCAGAAATGTGGTTACTCATCTGAAAACTGTTTGTGCTGATGTTATAGATGAGGAAGGCTAGTGCGACACAAGAGTAGTATTGTTGTAAAGTGTATGCTTCCCACAGCATGGAACGTAATCATTATAAACTTTTGTTTTCTCTGAAGAAGAACATGAAATTGCCAAACAGGAAATGAAGAATAATGTGTATGCTTTGCTGAAATGCACCTTAATCTTATCAAAACCACACTGTGTCTTTCTTTTAGGAAAGTGTTTCACAATATTTAGCATACTGTAACCAACAACTGCAGATTTATTACAATTTTTCTTCTGAAGAGGTATTTCAGCCTGACACTTGATGAATACCTGTTAAAAGTTTCGGGGTCATGGTTTTTTTGTGTTGCTCTAAGTTAAATATTTTCCTTATAATAATGCTGCAGATTCAGTTAAACAATGCACTCACCTTTTACCCAGTTTACACCTCCCCTTTCTGAGAAGTTGGAGAATCCTTTTTCATCTCTTTTCATTTTGCATCAACTTGCACTATAGTTTTGGGCTTTTCTGCTACTAAAATTAAAAGGGTATCTAACGATTACAAAAAAAAAATACAATGATTGAAATTTATGTGATAAAACCATGTTGGATTCAGCTGAATTGGTTTTACTTATGCTTCTAAAAGGGAATGCCAATATAGAAATAACATGAAGTATTCATCGCATAGTGCCACTTTTAAATTCTACGGCCATTGAATAGCCATTTTCTAGTGAATATGAAGCGATTAAACATCTGTCTGAATTGTTCAGCCTGAAGCATACAGGTTCAAGGGATGGTTGAACTTTCTTTCAAATGTAGTTAAGAGATCACTCACAAGTCATTGCAGACATATAGCTTGAGTTGTTACTCCATTTTCTTATGCTATAGTGAAGCAAATCGCCCCAAATCAAAGCTTTATAAGACAAGTGCACTCCAGAGGCTAATTTTTACTCCTGAATGCGTGCATGGTTTCTAAATCGTTACAGAGGTAGAGAAGGATTTGGACTCTCCAGATGGGTTGCTGCTAACAGTGGGAAACCTCCTGTGCAAGGTTGCTGTCAAAAAGCAGCATGTAACAGCCAATGTGGTTTTAGAAGTAAATGCACATAACTTTCAGAATCAGTGAATGCCCTAATAAAATGTGATTACTACCTATAATCTCAGTAATAAAATGCTACAAAGTTCAAGAAAAAATGATTTAATGTTAACTATGATTGTTCCAGCTCTTTACTAGAAACCTGTGTGTCATATAATATTTCTAGGTAAAGGCAGAGAGTGATCTTTACAAGCCCATGTTGTGTTAGACGAGTGTCCTGTTGCCATCTAGGTCTAGTGTGAGGTGAGTACAAAATCTGTCCAAGTTTGGTAGCATTTTACATTTTTTTTTGTGATTTAAAAATGAAAGGAAATACAGAAATGCTTCAGTGTGTGCCTTTTCCTGCTCCTTTACAGCATGTAAAGAGGCTGTTATAAAAGTGCAATTACACTTGGTGTGTGCCTGTGTGTGCGTGTATATATATACCTCTTTCTTCGATAACTTCTGAATCTATCAGTCAGTGTCATCTTATTTCAACAGAGAGTCCATCTATCCAAGATATTAAGTTCCTATATGCCTTTTGTGAATCGGTATCCAGATAGAGGAAAGTAACTGCTGGGTGCCATGCTGGAAGAAAGGCTAATATGCTCACCCTTTATTCAACAGCAGAGACCTGAGAGAAAGGAAGAGAGAAGGGCTACAATGCTTCATTAACTCTCTGCTCAGGGAACCATTAGTATTTGGAATATTAAGCCACTTTTCACTTTTTTTAAAGGACAGATAAGGAATTTATAGCCCAAAACAACATTGTACCTTTGAAAATCCCCACACTTTTACCCTTCCAAAATGTGAAGCAGTGAATATGTGGTGCCCATGCTCTGAATGGTGTGTGGTGTTTCCTTCTTAGCAAATGCACATGGGGAGAGCGATGGCTTTGCAACAGCTTCTCCCCTCGCGTGCCCCTGGACAGCTATGTGTAAGATCACTGTGAAAGAGGGGATCAAAGCAGCAGTGACCAGCCATTTCCCAGCTTCAGTGCCAATCTTCCATTGAGTCAAAATACTTTAATAAAAAGCAGCCTTGAGCATCAGTTCACACTCATCCTGTTTTCTTGCAGGAATATAACACAAGGTGTGTGAATCTAGGGGCCTCAGGTTGCTGAAGGGAGTATGAGCAAGCAGCAGATGGTGATACTACTAAAGAATAAGACCTTCTTCTTTTATGGATCTTTGGACTCCATTTAGAGAGTATTCCCCTCTATGAAGGAGAAGGTAAATGACAAATCTCAATTCTTCAAACATCAGATGAAAGGGCTGTTACAGTAAACTTTGTGTGATATATATAAAAAATATAGTGCGTCAAATGCAACATATAACACTCCTATTTTTTTCTCATTTTCCTCACATTTATCTCTGTGCAAACTGCATGAAAATGACTTAGTATTTCGCAGTCAGCATTATTTCTGATGAATTATAAATGTGTTTTTCTTAGTTTCTTTTTTGGGTGGTTTTTTTTTTTTTCTTAACTGAAAATAAGAAAAGGATTTCTTTTAGTCCCAAATGAAAATTTTGCTTACAAAGCAGTGTTTTCCCTGTCAAAGTGAATGCAAAGATAAGGAAAGAGGAAAATTAATTCTTCTTCTCAGCGCCTGTTTCACAGGGTGAAGAAGGAGGTGCCTTCTTCAGGACCCATAGAACTGACCTTCAAAATCCTACTCCTGTGAGTATCTCTACTGATGTTAGTACAGCATAAGTTTATGCATAGTTGGGTCTAGAATTTAAAAAACAAAATCAGATGATGCTATGTAGTTTGTGTAGCAATTTTGGTACTAAAGCTGTTTTGTTCCCTTGAATTACTCCGGAAATGCACCTGTTTTTTCTCATGTCAACAAACTAACTGCAAAAATGTGCTGGGCCATATTTTTAACTCTTAACCTGCATGAACATAAATCCTTTGACTTCCACATAAACAAAATCAGAATTAGGCCCACTCGAGTCATCGTTAGCCTTGTGTGTCTGATCTGCTTTTTAGGATGCACAATGGCATCCTCCAGGGAATCAGAAGACAAGACCGAGTCTAGTAAATTTTATGGTACTGCTGGTGAATTTATTCTTAATATATTGAATCAGCAGTTTCACTCTATTGTACAGCAGCCTTCGATTAAACTCTCTGTGGTCTTCTCCAAGTCACACATATTTTAGTATTATCTGAAAGGATTTCTAATATGTAATGTTCCTTTCCTGTTTGGTGATTTATTGGATAAATTATGATTTCATTTTTCTTACAGCTAGCCCATTTTTCCAGCTGACACTTAGAATAAGAGTCTATAGGTAAACATTATCTCCTACATTAGCTCTGGTTTGTAAAATTTCTTAGAAAACAGCAACATCAAATTTTGACAAAGTTCAGTACAACACACAGGGGTGGATTGTTAATATTAAAGACAAAGTCCTAGTAGGAACTAAATTTATTTTCCAAAATAAATATATATATTAAAACTCAATCAACTAAGTATAATATGGAAAATATTTTTAACTTGTGACACAAGAGACATGCTAATTTCAGAAAGACTCTTTAATATGGTAACAGGCAGGCAGAGTTAAGCTCTCAACACACTTAGGGTCCAGTTCTTTTAAGTGCTGCATGCCCCAGAACACTATTTGCATGCATTAACACAAGAGTTACTTAAATTGGCTCTTGTTTAAATTACACTATGTGGTTACTCTTATGTTTAATGGGATTTACATTTATTTCCAGTACAGCTATTCAAGGGGGTGTGGAGTATGCGAAAAGGGCAAGCCATGAGAAGTATAACCTTACTCTTTTAACAGGTGACACCTACAAAGGTTGGTTTGTGTACACAGCATGGGACTGTATTCACACTTATACCTATGGGAATATGCAAATAATCTTCTGATGTCATGACTAAAAGGAGTTACTCTGACATTACAGCAGTGTAAATGAGAGAAGAAGAATTTTCCAGGTAAGTATTAGTGATATCCAGGGTTGGACACTGATAAAACACACAAAGAATTTAATACATTGGATGTTCCATACCATTTCTAGTTATCATCAAATCAGCAGTTTTGTATTTTAAATGTTCTTTATCTTTTGATTGCACAGCATTGCAATTTTTTCGGGAATTAAAATATAGTGGTTTATATTTTACTTTTCATGGTCCTCTTAATACTTTTGACAAACCCCCAACTATGTAAAGGCAGATATTTCCTTCTGCCCTTACTTGAATGACTGAAACATATGGATCTGAAGTCTCAAGACTGGGAGCTATAGTGTACTAAACAGGACAGAAAGTCACCTGTAATACACCTTTGGCAATAGAGGCTGGTGTTATCGTAAAACACTGCACTTGCCATACAAATGTATTCCACTGTTTTCCTCTGTTTTGTAATAGAACAGCCAAAAAAAGCCACAGCAAAAGCAGTAAGAAATCATGAGAAACAGTATCTTCAGTCAAGATGTGAAAGGAGATGGTATACTGATGAAGAAAAAAATGCAGAAAGGTTGTCTTTCTTACATCCCAAGGGCTGCAGCAGTAACAGTAAGTCACTGGGGCAGAGATTAAATGAGAAAGAAGACCTAATGATAAGGGAAAAAGTGAAAGAAAATTCAGCATTATGAATGGGGGTTGTCATGTATTAAACCAGTATCCATCTGACTTGATAGAAAAAGTTGCTTAAAAACACCACCAAAGGAAGCTGAAGTCATACAAGAAGGCTGTGGACAAGTAATGAGAACCAGTGATGCATGATCCAATGAGCTACTGTACATGGGAGTGATCCAAAAGACTTAGTACTTCTCTTTACATCTTAAAAGCGTTGCAGGAGGCTCTTGGCACGCAGCTACTACTATCTAGCTAAATCCTTTCCACTATAAACATCACCTTTAAAAAAATTATCTCCTTTCCTGACAAAGTCAAGTGTGAAAGAGCAGACAGAGCCATGCTATTAAAAATCACAGGAAGTTTGGATTGAATGAATGTTGAAGGAATAGGCAAGTGTGTATTAAAATGTTTTTTCCATTTATCCTTTCATTTGGCTTTGTTTCATTTATTCCCACTTCCTGTTTCCTGTATTCTAATTTGGAAATCTCTGAAGTGTTATTAAAATAAGGTTGTCACAACTCTGCCCAGGTCCCATACAGACATTAGCACTGCAGTTAGGATTAATATTAACGTTTAAAAATATCCTCGAAGAAACTGTTTTTATTTGGGCTGCTTGTTATGTTGGTGAGAGGAACTTTTGCAGTACAAAACACAGAATGAGCAGGAACCTTACAGGTAAAAATGACTGTGGACTGTGACACAGCTCAGCCAGCCTCTGACTTTCTCTGCCGTCACAGCTGGACACAGGTATCAAAATTTTGAGTCTCTAAATTGGGTTCCTACACGTCTGTATGCAATAGAAGATTAGCTGTGAGTTCAGGAAAAAGGGAGACAGTCTGTACATCTAATTTATTAGGTTTTTCTTAGCTCATTTCTGAATGACAGCAGGGGCGATGAACAACAAAATCAGGTTGCTCTGATTACTTCCCATTCACCCACGAGTGCGCCATACACCACAACGGCGGGAGCTAAGTTTTAATCAGACTGGCAGAAGCTTGGTCAACGGGCAAGAGCTTGGAATAAAACGGCAACATTTTCTTCAAAAAAATTTTTTGCGGCTTGTGTTCAACTGCCTGGCAATCTACTATTAATATAGGTCTGAGTACCAGTTACTTTGGTTTGTAATTAAGTTTAATATGAGGTTTATTTTTGAAGATTTACCATGACTAAAATATTACTTTGATACCCCAATATAAGAAGATTTATTGATTAATCCCAGATTTATCTCAGACTTATCAAAGGAAAGTGCATGGCGACTCTGCCTCTAATAAGTTTTTCTGAGCTGTATTAGAACTAATTTTGATATGGCTTCATAAGTCTATACCAGGGCAATTTTCCTGGTACATAAAATAGCCTGAATGATTTAGAAGTATAAATGAATGCAAGATTATACAAATATTCAGCATCATTTCACTGACAGGTAATGGATTGAATTCTCTCTTTGGCTCTCTTCTTTTTTTAAACTAATCTGCCTGAGGGTCTCTTTCTTTTAGAATATAAGGTCTTTAGGGAAGTGACTGCCTATTACTATGTTTTTATGCAGTACCTGTTTATGTTACCGTAAATCTAATAGTAGAAAAGGGTTGCCTGACTGTATGGAGCATACATGGACACTTCTCTGTAAATAAAATTATCTGTCTTTGAATTTAAACTGCCAGCCCCCCAAATAAAACCAGAATGTCCAGTTAAATAATACAACTAGATATTATTAGTGAAGCGCACTGTCTCATTACATAAATATAAGCATCAGCTTAACAACACCATGAGAATATTTTGCTCAATATTTTTTGTACTATGGCATAACCACATAACCTGACATCCTATGTAACACCATCCTAGGTATGGTATTATACAGTATCCTGAGCTTGGATGGTATATAAGAAATTATTTCATTATCAATATTTTTGAGACTGATTCTACAATTCATATGCAGACAGAAATACAAAAATCCTGGGCTTCAACAGAAGACTTCAAGGAGCCGGTCCTTAGTTTTATTGCTTTATATCTGTGAAGGTTCTAATGATAATGCATGCATTTTTTAAGTACAACCTAACATAAGCCAACTTCTAAATTCAGCTTCTGTCGACAGCTCCTTTTACATTTCCTCTTGCATGAGCACACACAGCACCAAAATCCAATCTACTGTGTCAAATATATGCATTTTGCAAATATGTGACTATTTGATAAATGGAGTTGAATCTGGGTTTTGTAGGTTACTTTTAACAACTGAGAAATGTGCATAGTTTATTTTTTAGCTCACATGTTGCATGCAAATTGCCTCTTTCTACAGTGCAGTGTGCATATGAAGTTCCCTGAGATGTCTGAACTAGAGTCGCTGTGAGTACTTATCCAGAATATGCAATTAAAATGTAATTCATTTCTAGATATCATCAATATTCTGTCATTGCATAAGGGGAATGGACTAGATGACCCATGAAGTCTCTTCCTACCCTCATATCTATTATGATCGCCTTATATTAGTAAAATTGCTTTTTAAGGTCACTTATATGCGGTGGTTCCCTTTACGCAAATATTTGGTACATTTGGCCGTTCATGTGTATTTCTTCATGCTCTGTTTAGAATGGATTCAGTGTAGGTAGAGTATCAAATGAAGCAAAAACCTGATACTCTGCTGTAAATAATTCATAAAACAATATTATGACCCTTATTCCCTGTGAGGCCTCCACATAATGAGCCACCCAAATGAAGCAGCGAAAACATCCACTTCCCCTGCCATGGGTGTACCCCTGACAGACTCCTCAGGGTCAGAAACCCTTCAATCTTTTTTCACACATGAGCTAATCAATTCAAAGAGGGAAGTGCCAATGAGCTATTAGATCAATATGGTGAAGTATGGAGATTGATCTTATCCCAGAGTGACTACATTAACAGACTCGTCAGTGTGACCTCTGCCCTGCGGTGCACATTATACAGGATTGCAAGTCTGATATCTGAATGAAGACCTCAGGTCATTGCTTTTAATAATCTGCTTTGCTGAAAGAATTAAAAGTAATCTGTAAAGGGATGACTAATGAAAATATGAAGTGCTTTCTTCTCCTCTAGTCTCGGAATGCTTGCAGAAACCACCCCAGCTTTTCACAGCAACCAGCAACATGGACTGTCTCGTGCAGAAACCTGCTCAGCCATGCCTGGCTACCGGCATTTGAGATAACACGTGTAATACAACCAATGATATTTTGCTTTCCTGCCACAAAATTAATAAAGAAACTGAATCCAAATCGATAAAAAGTACTAGCTGTGTCAAAATCGATTAAAGTCTTGGCTGAATTACTCCAATTGGTTTACGTGAACTGCCAGATCGAGAGCTATACTGGAGTCCTGGTGGTCTGAACTATTTAGCTGGTGTAAGTGGGATCGCAGTAGCTGCCACTGCTGTGAAAGTTGCTCACAACGCTGCCAGGTACTGAGCAAACTGCTCGCCAAGCAAAACGTTCCCCATACTTGCATCAACTCAAGGTCCAGCCCTGGGAGTCAGCCTGTTTTCATTTAGGCCAAAGGCCAGTGACTTTGGCAGGAATTGATCTGATCAGAGGAGCCTGGCTTCACAATATTTAGGAGCAATACGTGCATACATCCTATAACACTTTCCTGGCCCTTAATCAGCCTATGCTGGTAAGTGTCACCAACTCTACAGCAAGTCTGTATGTGAAGTGACCGCAAGTAGTCCTACAAGCAACCATTTCAGGCCTCCTGTTTTAAAGACTAATCTTTTTGATATATAGTTTCAGACATGCTGAAAAAACGTACACTTTGTTGTCTCAGAGAATGATATTCATAATGTTAATTTTTAAAACCCTGAATAATCTCATTGCAATGAAATATTTATGTATATAACACATTTTAATACTGTATTTTTATACCAAACATTTTTATTGTTCATTGTGTAATTGAATCAATGAATTAGAAGAAGGTTACTAAAAAAAGAATTAATGCATTTTTAATGAAACTGAATGATATAGCTTCTGTTAGTCACCAAGAATAATGGCAGATCTATCAGGTTTATACAGATAAGAGCTTTGTGAGTTTATCTGAAAGCCCACATAATGTGCTCTCATTAGCTGTAACCTGGAAAACAGACTAGCAACCCTATTCAGACTTTTAATTCATTGTTTATGATATGAAACTCTCTTGGGCCTTGTGATCAGATCACCTGTCTAATCATGAAAATATTGAATCTGTTTAGCAGAACATCATTTCCAGTTGTAAAACACTTTTTGAAAACAATGCTCTTTCAAAGTCTAAATGGAAGAACCGAGCTAGCCATACAATACCACTGGGAAATGTTTCTGAACTCGTAGGTTAATAGACAGGGGAACTGGTGAGAACTTTGTGCGTTAATAGTGAGAAGTGGACATTTCAATGCTCGCATAGCTCGAATCCTTAATTATCCCACCAGCCTAAATTATACATACTTTCCAGGTAGAAACTGCTATGCTTAAAATATCCCAATAGAAAATCCTTATATAGTATAACCTGATTGAAATTTTAACATTGCACAAAATGTTATATAGAAAATTAAAACCACAGTTGCAAACTTGCGCTTGAATCCTACACAGATATTGTGTTCTTTGCAATGTAGCATTTAATTTTCTATTATTTTGCAATGGATATAAAAATAGATAATGAAATTTATATTAGTATAAGATATATGTATGTGGAGGAGGTATTTTATAATGACACCCTTAGAAATGCGTTTGCTTTTTTCAATGGGAGGTATGTTATCAAACTTCTTTTAAAGAGAAGGTTTCTAATATTTCTTCTCTCTTTAAGTAGAAACTGAGAGAGAGTATACCACGTAATACATACATGTGTATGGTACACAAGATGTCGTAGTATTGCTCAAGGACTTGTGTGAATTTTGTGAGACCACGTAGTTCATAGTGGTGAACCACAATTAAATAAATCACACCACCAAATGAGCATACATTTTTTTTTCTACACTATGATGTGGTTTTTTAATCATGTTCTTTCCAAACAAACTAAAAGCTATTCTATAATAGAAGTGTTTTAGATTTAAAAGGGGTTTAGAATTCTGATATTATATTTGTATCTTTCACTTATAAAGCAAGGAACTAACACTCACCCAATAGTACAGGCCTCAGAAGGACTTGATTCAGGAAAGCACTTTACACGTTTATTGAAGCATTGTCCTCATCTCACTGATGGGAAGCAGACGCTTATATGTTTTCACTAAAACTAAGGTGATTCTTCTGAACAGGGCAAGGGAAAGTAAACTTACAGAATATACAGAACTAAAATACCTTTTCTATAAATAATAATAATACCTCTTTTAAATTCAGTGTCTCACACTCAACAAGTGCTAGAAGTAAATGCTGCCTCCCAATGGAAATGTGAAGTTGTTTTCCCAATAAAAATAAACCACAAAATTTCTAGTCCTGTTGTTTTATCAGATGTTCGGTCTTTAACTTACTTGCTAGTAAGAACTGAATAATTTTCATTCTGGATTTCACAATCAGATATTTGTTTTTATGAACTTCATATCATGGGCTCAAAATGCACAGTTTCTGGGAGTAAGGAGGATGTTTTTTCCTTTAACAACAACTACTTGACAACTGGTCAGGAATATGAGGAAGCAAAAATGGATTAGTGGGTAGAGTTCAAATGAGGTAATGAAGTTCATGATAAATACAATTATCTTTATATTCTGCAATTTACCACATAGCTCCACAACTCATAACTGCAATATCACGTCACACATGTGCTATCAACAGATGCATCTGTCTGGTCACAGAATCTATGCCGCATTAGGGATATCTGCTAGTGGCATCTATTTAGAGGGTTGTTAGGTACCTGAGTACAAGGAAGTGATACACATATTTTATAATCCATGAAACATGTCACTAGCTTCTGTGTAACACAGGAACGGCTGAATGGATTTTTTTTAAAAAAAACCCCTTTTTCCCATTTCCACTGTAAGCAAGCGCGTACAGGCAGAGAATGTTCATGAAAAGTTTCAGAACAAAAAGATGATCTTCTGGGAAAGTTAACATAGATTGAAAATACATGTCTAGAATCTAAATGCTTCCTCAGCATCGACAGAATAAATAATAAATGCTTTCTAGGTAACTACTGCAGCTCTTTTGATAACATATATATTAATAAATTAAAAATGTCTGTAGATTGACAAGTGTTTGTGGGCTTATACTGGAAAGCCAACAGCTAATTATGAAAGCCTGACTTGACTAATCAATTATTCAGATGAACATAGGTGCCTATTATATGCGTAAACATGGGAATTATATTTCCCCTAAGTAACTTTCTAAAATAACAACCCAAAACATGCAAATTTGAAATAGAAAGAAATGGCACTATCATGCACTCATGCACATGCAGAACTCCCACTGATTATTCAGGGAATACTGAATCAGGAGCCTCGGTCTTCTGACTCTGAGTAACACGCAATAGCAGCACATGCCATGTTGTATTTGAATGCATGTAATATTGATTTAGCTCGTTCTTGCTGGTCATGTTTCAAATTCATTTCATGGTTTAGGACGGTAGGGGAAAGGAGAAGTATCCCTGGATTGATATTTGCAATATATTTTTACGCCTGTTGAACACAAGAGTATCTGATAATTAATAAGGACCATGGCTTTTGAGTGCAGGAAGAATAAGCCTTTGAAAGGAGCAGAAGTGAGGTAATGAACTGTGTTTGAAAGGTTTGTATTTGCTTCGTTCCCCACCTCCGTATGTAAAGATTGGGAGAGTGCTAGTATTACAGAACAGATTCACCGGTGTTTCATTTAATTTGCGGGGCACAAAACACAGTAAGGTAATGCAAAATCGTCCTTTGCATTTAGAAAAGACCGTGCTCTTAGACAGAATACAGCAACAGGGAAACCAGAAATAGATGTGACCAGACACCTGCTGACAAACAGTGACAAATCCCACTGACACTGCAGTGACCCCCAGTTAGTCAAGATTAATTAAGGGGTATAATTAAGTCAGTGGAACAGAACACTAATGAGTGGTGTTTTTTTTTATATGGGTAATTACACATAAGAATACAAAGTAAGCTAGGCCCCTAAATGTATCATTAAAATGAACAGTATAGAATGACAATCAGAGTTTTTAAGTACTTTTTTTTCTTCTCTTGCAATAGCGCAGGTTGAAAGAGCAGCTCGTCAAGCTTCTGTACCAATGCTAACAAATGCTATTGGCCCAATCCTGCATGTGTCGAAGCACGTTGGTAAGATGACCTTGGTGGCACAATGCGCACCAGTAAGGCTAGGCGCACATGGGTTTGCTGGGCTCTGTCTGTCATTGTGTTTGCATGTGTTGTACCGTGCAGGGGTCACTTCGGCTCGTTTTCTAACAAATGACATTCTGTTGCTATTCTCTTACAAGTAACACATCCTCTAGATTCATTTATCAAGTGTGTTGATTACAAGGAAGACATACATTACAAATTGTTCCTACAATTATCTGCATGTTGGGTGCAGTATACCTTTACAATCAACAACAGAGATTCTTATGGCAGTGGTGGTTTATGCCTGATCCAGTTCTCCGGAATTTATTTTGGGAATCTTTAGGCAGTTGAATTAAATAGCTGAAATATCTTTGTCTACGTGATATTTGCTTATATTTCAAACAGAAAAGTATTGTAAAGTAGATTTACTAGACTGACATGTTAAACCGGGATGGAAAACATCATCGTGAATAATGATGATGATGGTAGGGGAAAAACAACTTTCCTACGGTCTCGAAGATTTAAAGAATGCCTGTGTAGTTTGGGGCCAGCCCTCTGCCGGGATTACTCTGTCTGCTCCCAGCTGGTAGCCTGCGGTTCATGACAGCCTTTTATCCGTTATCAAAGCAACAAGTGGAAAAGCAGATCCTCCCGCCTGCTAACACTCTGTTCAGTTCTCTCTGTAGAATTTCTGCTTCTAAATCTTTCCTTTTAACAAGTCCTCAAATTTCCTTCCTACTGCTGCAGGAGACACTAAATATGTCTCTCAAGTCTTAGCTCCCTTGTCTAACTTAAACTCTGCAGGACACTAAAGGAAGAGAGAATAATTGCATTACAACAGGACATTTTCTACAGGAACTGACTGAAATGCAGAATGAGCCCGATCCTGCTCACACTAGAGTGCTGAGAGTTTAGCAGTTGAGTTCAGTAACAGCAAAACCAGATCCTAATTACTCAAACAACGCAGTACCGATATACAATTACAATTTCAGACTGAGATATGAGCTAGGCTTAAATTAATCTACTAACCTACTAATCTACTTATTTATGTAAGTACAAATTTCACTATAACAAAGCAAAGCAAACAAACTATGTTGAAACTTAAGACGTATATACTGTGCTTACTTTGGTTTTGTAGTAGTATAGGAAAAATTAAAAAAAAAGGTAAAACTGGGAGATATTTAAGTATAATCAATGTGAATTCTTTCAAGCAAAATCCACTGAAACTGAACAGTTATTTGTTATTAAAACAAATCTAATGAATATACTTTATATAGTAAAAATATACATCCCACTTTCCTAAATCATGCTGTCATAGAGTAACAGGTTCTAGAAATGCAATCCTATAACAGTTACTACAATTATATTTTTAAAATCAAGAGAACAACTTAACAAGCTGTTACGTCGGCTACATTAAACCTAATATATGTTCAGGGGTTTTAATTGTTTTTTAAACTCTTTGTTTTTTAAACAGATTTTCCCACAATTTACGACAGTTATGCAATGACAGAAGATGCTGTGGGAACGCCAGCGTGGCAGCGAATCCAGGACTTGGTCCCTCTCTGAACGGAGGCCTTTGCCACCAGGCTCCTCCGCGCACGCCTAGGTGCCTCCTCGAGCCAGGCATAACAGACGGAGCAGGGGCCGGATCCTGCCAATGCTCTGCCCTGCCCTAGTGCGGTCCTATCGCACTTAGCAGAATTAGACCTCTGTAGCTAACCCTACTCATTTAAGCCCGTTAGAGATTTTTAATGCATGCGAAAGCATGATTTGGCTCCGAGTCCTCTGGCACTTTGCTAAGACGTGGGCAGTAGCGTCTCATTTTTACGAGGTGCCTGAGGTAACTGTTCTGGATAGGGCTCAATAAACGTCATCTTAAGATATGGAGTCACTATTTTAGCTTTTTCCCACGAGCCGAGCCATGCAAAAACCCTAACAGAACCGAAATACAATAAAAGAAGAGAGATTGTAAAAATATGCAAATGATTTCCCGGTTTTTATCTTTCTGTGGGCATGTGCCAGTATAAAATACAAGATTAGTCGGAGCGACTTCCGCCTGGGCTGCAGACACATGTACACATAATGGATCCCTGACATCTTCTTCTCCCCCATTTTCGTCTCCACGAGGCTGCCCCTGCCCAGCCGCGTATGAATGAACAGAAGCGCCTTTCATCCCCCACTTGCCTGGCGCTTCAAAGGAACTACAAAAATAGCAGCAACAAAAATTCAGCCCGCCTGCCAAAGGGCTCGCACACGTCCCATTCTCACAGGCATGCGAAAGGTTGGAGAGCTCAGCAAAATTTTTATGTACGGGAGCAGGCCCAAGGAAACTCACACGCCATAACCAATTGTGGACAGAGGATCATCTATCAGCAGACAAATGCAGGAACTCCAGAATGTCTCTCCTCAAATGAAATAATATATCTTTGAAAGCCAATGCCCGTTTTAGGCCTGAGGCCCATATATCAAGCCTGAGAGGCTTGTGGATACGCTCCAGGGCCATTAACCTTCCACCTGTTTCCCCTTGTCCTTCAGGATGAGACCCTGCCCTTGATTTTACTCCCTTCCCCTGTTCATCTTCCGACAGAGTGTAAATGTAAAGCAGAGGGCCTGCGAAATAATCAAAGGCAATGGACCAGGGACATGGTTACAAATCTCTGCCACTGGCACTGTGACTTATGCAGGCAGTTTGTCACACATGAGCCAGGTGACCTCTGTGACATAACAGAGAAAAATATCGCCTGAGATCAAAAGATGAGATTCAGAGCGCTCTAACTAACTCTGGTGTACACAGCCGTGCTACTGTGGTGGCCAAGGGTTTCCTCTCGTCCGAATACTGCTCGCTCCGCTCGCTAGCGGGCAGGCCGCGCTTCTGCTAATTTCAGTAATCTCTTTTTCTCTTGTCTCTTTGGAAATCTTTCCTGTAACCTGAACATCAAAATTTGCCTCCTCCTGAAGCCTCTCTTTTTCAAAAAGATAATTAAATTGACAAGGAGAGACAGCAAAATGTTGTTCAGCAGATAAAAATTAACACATAAAAGCAGTATCATTGAAAATGGTACAATAGTCGCTTTTACAAATGGGTCTGTTTTAATCCAGTAATTTTTGACATGCTAAGTAATGCTAAATCTTTGTATGAGCACACGCTGTCTCTGGTATTACAATGAGAAGTCTTCAAAGTCTAAAACATTATTGGGATTCAACTGTCATGATGGTTAAAATGAAAGTAGAGTTAGTATTAAAATGATGTAACATACCCAGATAACACACATCTGTACTGACTCATGTTTTACAAAGAGATACTACAGAAACCAGAATAACAGTCATTTGAAAGAAAGCCTAATCAGATTGATGTTTTTTAAAATCTTGAATTCATTTTCAAGCTGTGTGCTACATAGGAAGTTTACCAGCTGTTTTGTACATTCAGGACTTCTCTGCTGCATGCAGACAAAAGAATAAGGCCTAATGCAGTGTTCCTCTTTCACTCCCCATAACCTAACAGTATGTCTGGTATGGACATTTAATTTTGTCTACTTCATAAATTAAAAAAAACCCACAACTGTCACAGTATCCCTGGCATGATGATGAAATAAGAAATACAACTGTAGCTAGATCAGCCTAAATCCCGTTCTAATCCTAAATCACTTTTGCACTTGCCAACACCTAGTTGATGAAAAACTCAGTTTAACCCATGAATGTATATAAAAATACACATATACAGACACACACACAAAAATTCAGCACATTGCTTACAAGTGTGCTAAACATTATCTCATCAGCTATTTCATTCTGTCTTATCACATGCTGACTTTGAAAATTTTGCACAGAGTTCAAGCTTTTACCCAAAAATCATCTGAAGGGCTAGTGTTCCACTATGGAAATAGATCTAAATTCCCTACATCTAAAAGCATAAAAAAAGTTGAACTATGGAAAGGACTTGAGGCTAAATCATGCAGTAGTTATAAAGAAATGCATGGCTGAAAATCATTTCATGTTTCCCATTGACTAAAGCCTGATGTAGAGCATTAAATGACTCTGTTGCAGAACACTGCAACAGGAAACACAGTAAATGCAAAATTAATATTACAAAAAGATTACTGTGAAGTGTTACCACATGCATTGTAAAAATAAGACAATTGTTTGATTTTACGGTGCTAAAATATTTTGCTCTTGTTCAGGCTCTGTGATTACACTCACATTTTCCTCTTCTTAATATCTCTAAAGAAAGCCTGCCAGAGATAAAACAGTCAGCAACTGCATACAAGTTTTGTCACTGGTTTCAGCGTACTCTAATTCAGATCCTAGATGTCTTCATTTTTGAAATACCTAGAGTGTTACTTTTTGATGTAAAATATAGGTGATACATCCAAGAGTTCTGGCAGTCAGATCTTTAGCTCTCTTTGACATTCCTGATGAATATATTAATTTGTATTTAGGCCTGATTTCACTTAGGCTTTCTGCATCCTTTTTTTTTTTCCAAATATATTTGATGTATCCCTGAAAAGATTAATATTTAATTTAAAGAGCACCTAGCCCAATCCGTTGCCTTTTACAGTAAGTATGATCTAGTGCATCTGCTTTTTCAATATTCATGAAATTTGGAAATCAAGGCTAGGCATCATATGCTACTCTAATAGAGGATTTTGCTCATTCAAGTGTTTGATCAGTTTTGAATGCCCAAATGGCCTGTTAGAATTTCCAAGACATAAAGAAACTACTTATGATTGTTATTATATGTATAAAAATACTATTATATGAATATAATAATTTATAATCTTTATAAATATACACTCAGATACACGTGAAATGATTTGTCCCATTTACCTCCCACCATGTGCTTTTTGTGTAAATAGCTACTGAGCATCAAATATTTTACAAGAGTAAGGTTACAGCACCCTGATTCTAAAGAAAAGAATTTGGCTCTTGTTGGTTTTAATATAACATAATGACTTGTCTTGAGGAAAAAGCCTTAAATGAATTGGTTAACATACTACACAGGTGCTACAAGTCCAGTTAATTGTATTTTTTGAGTGCTTATGCCTCCCCGATTCAGTCATTTAAAACAAAAGAAAATAAGGAGTATTTAACATTTAAAAATAATAATAATAATTTGGGGCATGAATCATTCCTTACATTCTTTTCCAGCTACAGACAATTTCTGTTGGGAAAAGTGCCATATAGTATCGACGGTGACAACAAATTGTATTGTCTGGTGAACATCTGTTTCCGACTCCCACACTGATATTGCAGGTTGGGTACTTCTGATTTAGTCTTCACAGGCTGCCCGACCACAGAGGAACTGGAAATTACTGGTACGTTCAACTTTTATTATTGGAACACAGGAAAACTTTATCATCATGCTGGGAAGTTCTGTGTCTTTTGAAATATTGGAAAGAGGGTTATGTTAGCACAGAGAGCCACATGCCATAGTTCTAATGAAGAAGGAGAAAAGTGGCTCCTGTTCATTGTGTCTGTCAGTACATGCGGGTATGCAAGTCGGAGGTGAAAATCACAAAATGGAACAGTATTTCTGTTTTCAAGATGCAAGGTTTGATGGTGAGGGTTTGAGGGGGTGGGGGTGTTGTTTATTTTTAATAAAACAGCGGCACTGCAAACAAAGACCAGATTCTCCCAGTCTTGCTCAATATGTAGTATTGTGTCCTATACAAAATATCTCTGAAATCCAAAGCAGTTTCTATAGGGCAGAGCAGGCTGAGGTTTAGTATGGGTTGCAGGATCTGGCTCTAGAGAATGTCAGTCTCAAAGAAAGAACCGATCTTTTCTAACTCATATTTATTGCACCAAGTTACTATGATAGCAACTTACAGAGAAAGGCTGTGTTAGCTAGCTAAAATTATTACTGTTAAAAAACCCAAAGACAATACTAAGCAATCTTTTCAAAATTGAGGGGAGTTTGTTAGAATGATCGATGTCATTTTTCTCATAGTTATGCCACCATTTGTTATTCAGCCTGGAGAAAAAGGTAAAGTTCTGCTTTGGCAGGGACAGAGAAGAAATGAAGATACATTCTTCATAGGCACCTTGTGCCAGTTTGATAAAGCTCCAACTCCTGATCTGTAAATACATCAGCCAGTGCCGGGATAAACTACTGAAAACTATCCTCTTTTACAGAGAAAGAGGGAGAGAGAGAAACTCCAGTGAAAGGCCTATTAATACTAATTAGAGTTGCCAGCATGCAGGGGAATCAAAGGCAAAACATGAGGAGCTCCCACTGAAGTCAAGAGGAGAAGGGTATGCCTTAAAGGAGAGGCATGTAAATTAAAAATAAATGCTGTTCAACGTTACCAAAGGGGCTAGTCATGTAAATGCTGACTTTGAGGCCTAGCCCTTCCTACTGGGAACACTCCCCCTGAAAGTTCATTCCTAGTCAGGAGAGAGCATTGTCCTTGACCACACTGGCAGAATGAGAACCTATCTTGTGAATGACAGATCCAAACCAAAGTAAAGTAATTGCCATGTGTTTATTTCTACTTAAAGTTGTTATTATTATTGTTGCTGTTGTTAATATTCTTGTTGTTTATTCACTGTATTATAAACAAGGACCATTGTTTTCCAAGTCCTGCATAGAACGACAGTTTTTTGATGCTACTCCTTACAGTGATTTTGGATTTCTGAAAGACTAGAAAGTCTGGACAGAACCTTAGCAGTATGGCCAATAGTTGAAATACTGTGAGGAGATTCTAGGTCTCAGCCTCAAATGCAGAAAATTGCCTGATCTTGCTTTTTATGAGTATAATATGTACTTATATACGTACTAACCCAAACAATACTCCCATAGTATTTGTTTATGAGTAGCTTGCTTTCTATCTCACTCTCTTCTCTCTATATGTAGATAGAAGGAACATCAGTCATTGTGGAGTGGTTACAAAAGAAGCTGAAGCTATTTTATTCCATGGTGACCTGGGTATGAGCTACACATTAGTCTTGGCTTCCACTTGCACACTAGATGATTTGCACCACCACCAAATCTAGTCTCATGCCTCCCAGCAGCCTGTCTACTACATCCCTACTATCTCCCACAATTCTTTCTAATGTCAGAGTTGTTATGCCCTAAAACCACTGCACAGGCAAATGGGAATAGAACCAGAGACTTCGGGCAATTGTCACCTGTTATTCTCCCTACATGTTTTTGCTGTTACCTGAAGGAAAGTTAATAGTTTGGATTAACTATCTTTGTGGTTTTATTGTGATTTTTACTGAGCTCCAGGAGTAGTAAGATGGAAAGACTGCTGGCCTGTCCAACTCACCCACTCTGAACCTTTTACTCAAAGTTTTCCACCTTTTCCCAAAAGGGTGCACAAGGAGTTTAAGGGGTTGTCACTGAAATACATTGACTGTTATTGAAGATCTCTGTGGGATAGGTCAGTGGAGCCCAGAGCCACAAATAACTGTAGTTACTGCCTCCTATGTAGTGGCTGTGATACTAACACAATTCCCAAGAAAGAGAAAGGAAAAAAAGAGGAAATAAATAACAAAAAGGGCATTTAGAAATAACACACAGCAAATGAAACTTAAACTCTTGACACAGGCAGTTTTACAGAAGAAAACAGGAAACTGGCAGATGCTGTGAGTGAAACTGGAAATACAGTATTCAAGATCTTAACTTACACTTCTTACTCGGACAAAACTCTCATTGGCTTCAGTAAAGTTTTCTTCTGATAAGCAGTACAAGACTGGGCCCATAAGCACAACCTGACTTACACTGAAAATTACTATATGCAAGACTGACTTGTTCAGCTCCCTATTTAGGAGAGTAAACAGCTGTAGGAACACATTTATTTCCTTGTACAGGGAATTCTGGCCATAGCATGGAGACGAGGATGGTTCCCAGCACTCTGTTAGTCTTTTCTCCCCATACCTTGAAGAGGGATGAAGTAGATTAGGGGATGACTAGACAGCCCTCTGTCTGCCTCCCCTAAAATGCTGGATCAGCCCTCAGAATAATCAGCTGGTGCACAAGGGCTGCAGCAAGCTGCTTCTCGAGTGGTGAGGGATTATGACTCAGCACCATCAGTCACCGTGTTTGCTCATTACTCAGGACAAATTGCGAGACTGCAGTAAGTATTCCTCCATAAATACCAAAAGGTATCCAGAAGAAACAAACAGACGGTGCTGACTGTAACACCAGAATAAAGATACAATTCTTCGTCACATCCAGTGTCACTTAGTCAGGGTGATGTTTCCTGTATTCAGCAAACATGCCAGTAAAAGAATTTCCTTGGCATACAGACAACATGGAAATGTCCTTTTAAAAATCAGTTAATACCAACAGAACTCATGAGCTAGCTGGAACCATTTCCTATGCTATGGAAAGAACACTTGAATAAGGTTAACCAAGACATTTCACCCTCCCAACCTCCCCCCTCCCCATCTATTTCTGGATGTCTTCTTTTGTTCACCCTTTGCTAATTATAGTGGCCTTGCTTAGGTGATATTTATAGTCTTAAAAGAGTTGCCTGACTTTTAGAACACTTTATTCATGTATATTTCCTGTGTTTATTGTTGCCTTAACTAATTTTTAAAATTAAATTTACTCGATCCAAGATTTTATTTAGCAACAAATATCAAAGTGACTTTTCTTTCAACAAATGCAAGAGTTGTATTTAGATGTAAAAAGCCTTTTTCTATTTCTGAATTTCTGAAAACAGATTTTAGTTTCTTTCCCTCTCCAAGGTATGACAGATGATTCCAGAATTAGACAAAATGAAATTTCTTTTTTCACCACAATATGATTATTTGGTATCTTATTTTACTAATTTATCGTATCTTTTTTTTATCTGTAATGATTGCTTTAATGACTGAGGTGTTTCCAAGACACAGTGTTAAGTATTTATTTTCCCAAACTGCCCCGGTGTTTACTTAACCACCTATAACTGAACTTCTACCAGTTACAGAAGTGGAAAAAAGTCATTGAGGGTGTCCACCTAAAATTATAGCTTCACTTTCCCACTGGCATTGTATTTTATCTCTTTCTTAGTTTTCCTTAATTCCTTCTTAAATCTGCCCTTTTGTTTCTTCTGTAGTTGCTCTACAAATGTGCCTGTAGTGATGCCAGTAGCAACAACTTTCAGTTCCTATTTCAAAACAGCAAATAAAGAACATTTTAGGGAAAAATTTGGTGTGTGTCTTTCAACTCTACTGAAAGTGGTTGGATTTGGGGAAATGTTAAAGGAAAGTGTGAGACTAACTGGTGGTTCCCCTTTCAGCAGAAACCCTTTCTCCTTCCCTGGTAGCTGCCATCCACTCAGATATGCAGAGGCCGAAGTAAGGGCACTGCACCTCTGCGGAGGACAAACCCAAGCAGCTACGGCCTGTTCAATGTGCTGGCACCCCGATGCCTGTGTACGTATCTCCATTTTACACACAATCAGTGTTGCCTAGCGGGACCGGTGAAGGGCAGAGCAGCCCGTTGCAGCCTACTCCTAATGGCGACACGGGGAAGGGAGCGGCCCCTTCCTGGGGCAGGGGTGTGCTAGAGCCCCTCAGCCCTGCAGCCACCCAGGTCGTACATGTCTCAAGCCCAGGGCTGGGCATCAACCCCGACGGGCGCCTTGCCCTGCCCTGCCCTGCCCTGCCCTGCAGAGGGGTTTGAGTGCCATTCGTGAGCAGAAACACGGGCATCAGAGTGGGTGCCCAGGGGACAGTGTCCAGCCTCGTGTGGCACCTCAGGCTGCCCGCCTGTACCCCTTTTACACAGCAAAGAGTCAGTCTCAGGTCAGGGAGAAGGAACGTGTGAGAGAGGCAGAGCCGTGGCCCTTGAGCTACCTGCTTTTTTAGGGTTTGCTCCCAGAGTTATTTGCTGATGTCCTGCGCAGGGCCCAGCTCCTCTTCCTGCCGCAGGGCGCTGAGGGCACCTGAGGGCACCTGCAGGCCCTAACGGCCCTCATGGCCCCACCTGGCCCTCACCCACAGCGCCATTTAAGCTCCAGCCAAGGCCCTGGCCCTCCTTGGGCTGCCTCACAGGTAAGGCTCCCTCACTGCCTGGGTGTGCTCCTGCCTTGTCCCTTCAAATCATACCTTGTCCCTTCAAATCATACCTTGTCCCTGGGGCTCGCGAGGCGCTGTGTGAGGGTGGGGGGGTGCCCAGTCCTGTCAGCATCCCTGGGGCCTGCCCTAGTTCGGGCGCGGGGGTGGCAGGCCCGTGCCCCTCAGCCAGGCTGAGGTGGTGGGGGCTGCAGCGCCCGTTGTTTCTGGGGCATGTGGAGAGCAAATGTTTCAAATCAATTTTGTAATGTGGTAAGACACTGTCTTGTGATTTAGCCAACATTAACTCTGAATAAAACTGTGCTTTTTATTCAGAGTTGAAACAGTTGCGAAGTTGATAATTAAGAGGTTTCTTGTTAGGAAAAGAAAAGATACCAGGAAACAGTTAAAGGCTATCCTAAAGGTAGTGGTTACATTTCAGCTTGCTTTTAACTGCTGTTTCCAGCCAGGTGTGGGAAAAGTGGGAGGTATTAAATAGCTACTTTATATGTCACTTTACTAAAAGATCTGTACTGCACTTATTTAATAGAGTACTAGATTTTGGATATCGCCACTGTCTTCACATTTGTTGTAATGGAGTTCAAACCAAATGTTTAGCATTCATTTGGATATTTCTTGTATTGCACTCAGGTTTAAACTAATTTTTGAAATATTATTTCCTCTTGTACTAAAACTCACCCTTTCTTGAGGTCGCTATTTTTGCATCTTGGCTTATGGGGAGTGGGGGAATAAGCAACTCAAATATATTTCCAGCACATGAAATTATGCTTTGCTTCCTTTTATAAGTAGTCTTGTAACTTGAGGCTATGAAATAGAGCAAACCAGGATAGCTCTGATGCATGACACAAAAAGAAAAAAATTGATGGCTAAGTTTCGGCTAGCATAAAATGACATGCTTCCCTGGCAATAAACGGGTTATTCTATTTTAGAAGTCTGAAAATCTACTTGTTAATGAATACTGGCCAAAGTTTGTAAGTAGAGAGATACCAGAGAGATGTTTAAGTGCAGTCTGCCTCTTGATTTTACTGCCTCTATTGGAAACTCCATTTTATAATAAATTTAAAATTGGAAATGGAAAAGACTTAAGTCCTCTAGTATGTTCCTGTACCTATATATCTGTATAGTGCATCCGACTTGTTCTGAGTGATCTTACAAATTCACAGCACAATTTGAAAGCTCTCAGCTTTAGGCCTTTTCTCCAATAATGAGTCTGATGACTGAATGTTGTGGAAACCATATTATTGGTGCTACTACAAGTAGAACACAGTTCCTCACTCTCCAAGGTCTTTGTTTTGTTCAGACGTTGTGCTTCTGTATGGCTGCCATATGGTTGTATTCGTTGCTTCATCAAGCTACAAATATTCAGATTTCTTAGTCTTTTTTCAAAAATCACACTTTCCTCTGCTTTTCTTGTCATTTGTCAGCATTTTTCAGCCCTATTGCTGAGTGTATTATGTGAACTATTGACTCCACAATGCTGTATGTACAAAGATGATCATCCCTTGGTCTGGAGCACCTTACCTCTACATATGAAAGTATAGAAGAACATCCATTTGTATTACAGGGCTTCAGCAGGGCTGATTGGAAGTCTGTAAGTGACTTCAGTATGGCTAAGATTTCATCCTTACTGTAGGTGATCCTAAAGGCTACGGGTTAACAGAAGAACATCCTTAAATCTGAACAGCCTTGATAGATTTATAGAGGCAAATTTTCACTCTAACTGGGAACCACCCCATACAACAGAAATATCATACAGGTATCATACACAAGTGCTGGATCTGAATGATACAGGTATTGTAGAAAAACTCTGGATCTGAATGAAACAAGTTCTCTTCCTGTAGTAAGATTTACTGCCTGGTTGTAAGAAATGTCATAATTTGCAGGGGTGGGAAATGGCTTTTTTGTGTCAAACTTGAAAAAAAAATGGACTTCTTTGCAAATGAAGATCTGTCATTCCACCAATAAAACTGTGACTTTCTTAAGCAAAACCAGGAAATATATCTATGATTTTCCAAGGGACTGGAATCGTTTAATTTTTAATATGCAAAGTTCTCTCCATCATTTGGCAAAAAGATCAAATCCTCACAGAAGAAAGTAACAGTTAAATAGTGGTCTGGAAATACAATAGATTATGTTAACATGGCTGACCATTCACTGTTCACTTTCTTAGCCAGTACAGAAGTCATTGTTAGAATTCACTTTAATATCACTTTGGACTAGCCACAGCATACAAGATCTAAAGAGCACTATTTTTTCATCTTGCCCTACAGCAATGTGATATACATTTGGTAATGCACCCAAGTAATCTTTCAACTATCACTGCTGACAATTGTCAAACTTAAATTGGGAACTTACTTACACTTTGAAGGAAAAAAATAAACTATAATGTTAAACTTCTGGTTTGTGTGTAAAAAAAAAAAAAAAAAAAGCCTCCAACTCACAGACGAACATGCGAGTGTGGCTCTTCCCTCCCATCAAGGCTGCGGTGTCTGCTTCAGGGCGTGTGGCAGGAGTGGCTGTAGCTATGTAATTCCTCGTGGCCATACAACAGCCTATTATACCTCTGCGTGTCACTAGCATTAGGATGGGCTGGACAGCTTTTGGAATTGTTACTTGCTCAAATTTTCTCTAATAATAAGTAACAGAACATTGTTATTGCATCATGGCTACTCATGGGAACCTGGGTAAGTTTGCTACAGTGAACTGGTGACTGCAGATCCACTCAAGTGTAGAAGTGGCAGTCCTTCAAAAAACACCTACATGGAGCATGCTTCTTAGTCTCAGCACGATGTTTAACATCCTTGGGTATTAGATGGAATAATGACTAAATCCAGAGTGACTGAGCTCAGTCTTCTGCTATCAGAGCTGATAACATCATATGGCAGAGTGAAACTAAAGTATCCAGCTCCGGCATGAATGGGCATAGGAGAATGTCATCTTTCTTCTTACCCCTAGAAAAAGTGCCAGAGGCTTAGCACTGAACAAACTGTTTAGAAAGGCTGCAAGATGACATGCCCACATGCTGAAACACAGCATTTAGTCACATCCTTTGTTCAGAGGAGAGCCAGAAGATCATGAAGTTGACTTCTAACAGGGCTCCCCTACAAGGTTCAGCTAGGTGGCGGGTATAATCCCATGCTTAATAAAGCCCTGGTTTCTCTGCTGAAGCTTCTTTCTATAGCCATGTTTTTACTATTTGTGAAATTAAATTAATGATTCTAAAGCAAAGAATTATTTGGCTGTGTAAAAGAAATACTTTTCCCTTTCTCCAACATTTTTAAATGCTTGAGAAATATTTTTTTTCAGATCCAGATACACTTAAGCCAGACTAAAAATCAACAGCTGCACATGACAACATATTAACTAATCTGATTACTGATATGAAGGGAAGCCCTGGACCTCAGTTTCTGGCAGCTGCCCTAATTGAAAGAACACTGCAGAAGCTTTTTCACCAGCTATGTTAGTTACATTTCCTGTCCCGATAAATGCATACTACAAAGTCCAAAAGCACTTCAACTTATCAAATTGCCTTTGATTACTTAAGTCTAAATAATACATCAACCTTTCATCACCCTGAAAAAGAACTTTTAAGGTATTCCACTGCTGCTATTTTTTCTAAAAAAAAACCCCAACCCTATTTTTTTTTCCTATTTTGTGTTAATTCAGTTTAATAATTGGATTTCTGTACTGTAATTCCTTATTTTCTACACATTTCTTAATACTTAATTACATAGAGACTGAAATTTGAAATTAAAGCTGATGTATCTGATGTATTGAGTATTATATTACTATATCTATTTAAAAACATTTTACAGAAAAAAATAAGAGACTCCAGGAGTTCTGTTAATCCTATTCACACTAAGTTTGCACTGCTTTAAGAAATAATTTTAAACTCTGCTAATATAGTTGTGCTTATGGGGAACATGTAATACAAAACTAGGCCTCTGTTAGCTTATTAGCTGCCAAAACATCTGTGTTACTATGTACAGTAGAAGTTCCATAGGTAGGGTCCTTTTGAGATATGTGCTTAAACCATTGTTTCTTTGAAGGCCACATCTACAGCTAATGTAAGCATGGACAAATTTATACTTATAGCAAGAAATCTGTCCCAGAGCTGATACAGTCTGACATCAATGAATGGCCTAAATTTGCAAACTCAGTGAATAGTTCTAGGATGAGCTGCTTTAACATGAAGTACACTGGCTCTTCCTGCAATCATTCACTAAATGGGTTTGTGCTCACATAGTACTTTGACCTATGACATCCTCACTAAAATAGCCAAATAAGTCAAGGTAATATTTTTTGTGAGTCACAAGTCCTTTAGTGCCTTTTTTTGTAACCATCAACGTTTAGTTAATTTTCTGATCCTCAGCCAGGAGAAAGTATCCTGAGGACTGTTCTACAGTGCAGGTCCTGTTTTCTTCCTGCCCCGAGCAGAGACTGCTTTCTTTTATGGGTTCAGGAATACTTAGCTTTGGAAGTAGTTGTTGAATTTTCCCTGATGTGGGCTGATGAGGAAAGACCAGTCCAGTGGAACTGTCTGCATCCTTTCTTGGGGCCAGGTAACCTTTGGACTCTAGAAACTCTTGCAATATTTTCTTTTTAGCTTTGTACAAAGACCTTTCACCTGACTAAGACAGCTGGCTACAAATCTAGCATCCCCAGGGCATTCCTGAGTTTTCTTAGCTGAGGATAAGACGGATATATCTTACTTTTATATTTACTGAGCTTTCAACAACTCCAGAATAGCAAACAAAAGCCTTCTTTACTATCACTACTAGTATCATCATGAGTCTACTGGGAGGTTATCTCCGTATTCTTATTTCATCTGTGTATAAGGAACTATACAGAAACATTTCTCATTATGAATAAGCAAGTAATAAGTGATGTCAAACCCCAGAATTTATGATGTAATTACCAATCACAAAGTATTCTGACTTCACAAGACAGATAAGTATGTTTGTGATTTTAGCAGGTGTTAAATTCAAAGTTACTGGATTGCAACTGGCTGCTTTGGATCTTACTCTGACATTATTATTAATCCTGACTAGTTTGCTTCGTTAATGTTTCCATTAATTTGTGATATCCAACATGAAGATGGGAGGCTCTGCTCCTTAGCAAGTATGAGCATTAGCCTTAAATTACATACTTAAATTCATACATGGTTCGAATTCTGTAAAATGCTGTGCACGCTGTGGGTAGTTCCGCCCAGTCAATATTTTTACCTTTTATATGCTTATATGTACAACACATTTCAAAAAAGGTGTTGACAACTTGTAGAGCAACGAGTGAGAAGATTGTGATAAGCATAAGCTGATAAAAGATTCATGAAATAAAGTTTTAAAACATGTTTGTTATCACTTGAGATGTCTTTAAAAGAAACAAGTTTTCAGCCAAATGAAAAGAAAAGAGAAAACTTAAAAACTGTAGTTCATTGGTGGTTTTTTGTTATTATCTCTAGGGTAAATGTGGCCTAAACCATTTTTTTATCATGTCATCCTCCTTTTCAGTCCCTCCTGAACTCTGCTAACTACAAATCTCTAGGTGTAGCAGAAAGGAAAATGTTTGCTCTTTTATATGAATTGAAGAGACAAATGTGTAAGACTAAATTTAGAATGAAGTGAAAAGATACAGTAGAGAATTGCAAACACGCTGCCTAGTAACTCACAGCCAGTTGTGCAAGGCGTTACTTATCATGACAAAATCAAGATGAAATTCATACAAACCACATTTGTACTTTTTAACGGTTTAATTATTTGAGTAATTTAAAATTTTAGTCCCAGAGATCTGCTAATGCACCTGTCTTATCTGAAAGACATCTCAAGATTCAGTTGTTAAGTTTAGGCAAGTAGGAATAATAGGAAAATATCTTCTCAAGCAAATCATACTTCTCAGCTGTGTATAGGTAGGGAACAAAGTTAGCTATTCTGAAAATCTAGTTGCATCTTAATCACAATTGCCTCTTCCTTTCCTTCTGCATTTAAAATCTCTCTGTTGTATCCTTAGGCATTTTTGGGTTTTTTTCTCCTCCCCCACAGGTCTTCATGTTCTGTGAAACAATCTGAAATAGCTGCTTTCACTACCTTGATCAGGAGCTGAAAACATGGATGGATAGAAGAGAGCTGTGCTCAGGAAAGGTTTGAAAACCCTTTGTTTAATTCTGAATCTCTCCTCTCATGGTGTTACCTGGTGCTGTTAATGATGTAGAGCCTGATCTAAACATGTTTTGAGCCCCTCACTTTTTTTGAGGTTGAGAATCTTACAGGTCTTTTAGCATTGTGTGCTATCTGGTCCCTAAATACTGGATGTGGATGGATTTCCATGTGTGGTGTTATTGTTCTGGAATGCTGTGCACTTTAGTTGATCTTGTCCAATTTAAAAAAAGAGATCTGGATATGCCAGAAGGTATGAAACTGTCTGAACTCTAAGTTTCTAAGATGTAAAGGGTACAAATATTAAGACGAAACCAATGCCTTCTAAAAATGTGTGAAAGTCAGTTTACTAGCTAAAGGCTATATGTAGTGAATTTCTAGAACATGTGTGTTTCCAAAAGTCTGTATGTACATGGTAGTGTATATATATGTCCAGAGCCAGGAGAATTTGGTCAACATTTTCATGAAACAAATTTCTGCATCTTTTGTGCCCATACTAGTAAACATATGTTGCTTAAAGAATATCATCCAGGCTGAGGTTGGAGCTGAAGACCACCTCTAAAACTATTCCCAGTATAGCATGTTGAATGCTTATAAAATCTGGCTATGGATTAAACCATGGAACCATAAACAGTAAATATTGCTTGAATATCTTTTCATATTCTCACTTTAATCATAAATGGAATTCTAAGGCAGATCATAACTTAAAAATTTTTACACTGAAGAGTATCTTGTTCTGCTAGTCTCAGTGATTTTTAACATGATTACTCTAGACTAAAGTACTCCCCAGTGTACAGGTGGAAAGATCTGGTCCCTGATATTTAGAACATAGTCTATTGGAAAGGTAACATGTTTGCAGTTTTCATTTTTAAATTATTTAAAATGGGTAGCACAGCTTATAGCTTACTACAAAATTGTAAACAACTTGGCAAACAAAGATGTGACAGTCTCTTCCTCTCTTTAATCCATTTTCTTTTTCTCCTCTGAGTAAACTTCCTCCCTTCTTTCTTTTTATATAGACTGAGTTTTTAATGGCTTCTGCAACCATTCTCATGATGAAAAATTGGAGAGAAGCTGGAGTTGTATATGCAACATATACAGCTTGCTTTTCTTGTGATCAGGCTTTATTTCATGTGTCCACATCATTATGGTTATGACAGAAACATTGTCGTGGCAAGCATCCTGACCGCAGCTTTTTAATGGGATCTCCCTTCTGTGCTCTTGATTTATGTAGATTAAATTCTCAGTGAACTTCTATAGTAATTGTTGTATTTGGATATTGTATTTTCCCTTATCTTGACAGTAGTCGGCAAGAAATTATGGGTGGTCACAAAACTTTACAGATTTCAGCAGCAAATAGTTGTGGCAAAAAACATCTCTGTGTAGCAGACAGAGATTCAGTAACTAGCAATACAATAGGGAAATTCAGATGTGATTTGAGTTCATCATCTTGAGGGGTTTTTGAGACAGAAGACCTTTTATTCATTCCAGAGCTAACTTCTGTATCAAGAGAGGGGTTAAAAACTGTTGTTTATCTCTATTGTCTGATCTCAAATTTCTGGCTTAAAATTTCAGACCTGACCAGAACAGACCACAAAATTGCCTTAACAAAAGTCCGAGAAATGTAAATGGGGGAATTTCTGGCCACCAAAGCGCTGTGCATGAGGATTTATTGGGTGCTCCAACAAAATTAAGAGCCTAAAGGTCATTGTAGCCAGCCTAGATTAAAGGAATCCCCCATGTATCAGTGGTGATGAGAACCAAAAGGAGTTCTTAAGGTATCTTCTTCCTCCTTGCTTTCTGTTCTATGTATGCCCTGCTTAGGATTCAGCCTTCATGGTTAACTACACACATGAGAATGCACAAAGTAGTATTCCGTTGAGAGAGTGAATATTCCAAATATGGACTTATATAAGCAGTGTACAGAGATGGACAGAAATGGTGTTCCCCCATATTTTAGATGAGGTAATGAAATAATTACATAGATGAATGTAGAATGGTGTAACAGGCGTGCTTACAACTCTGAATACAAGCCAGACAATGAGCAATACTGACAGAGAAGGAGCAAAATTTATGCGAGGCCCTATGGACGTTAATAACTGTTGTGATAAATAAAGTAGAGAAGAGCTGAACTGAAACTTGAATCTCTTTGCTACAGCTAATTACAGGCTCAGGTGGAAGACAACTACAAGTTTCTCCTCATAATAGTCTGCCTACTTCAAGCCAAATAAATTACGAAAGAGATGCTTGGGGGGGGGGAGAATAGGTAAACCATACTTTCTTGCTTGAAGTACAACATTGTAACAAATGGTATTTTTTTCTTGATTGAATGATAATATACTGTAAGATTGTTACCTACCTTAAGTTCTCTAAAAAAGATGCTACTTCTAGCCCACTCAACAATGGAGAAGAGGGTTTGGTCAGCCATTTTACACATAAGCCCAAATGTGTTGAGCTTCTCGTGTTTGCTTCTGTTGGCTTGCTCTTGCTGCAGATATGCCATGATCTTAGCTTGGACTTGCGGCTCATCTGGCTCACATTTCAGGAGTTCCAGTATCAGATGTGGAATACTTGCTGGTGAGCTTGTTTGATAACTATCCATGTATGAGTAGCCCATTATTGACTCTGGTGAACTAGTGTAAGGGTCAGGGTACTCAGACTTGATAGCACGGCTTGGAAAATGGCCATAGGTCTGGTAACCTTGCAAACTGCCATGGGGCGGCATTGTCATACTAATCGGAGAGGTTACAAATGGACTTCTGTCATAGTCTGTAGGAGGCAAGGCAGTATGGTTCAGAGGTAGGCCTTTGGAGGCAGAATGGATGTTCTGGATTGCAGAGGATATTGTCAGGTCAGTTGGCATTGCTTGGATCACCTGAGTCATGGCTTCCAGTTTAAGTCCATTTGCTCGGATAAGAGCTTTCTTCTGCTGCTTTAATGCCCTGTCTCTCTTGTACATTGGTCCAAACTTGTTTCGACCGCCACGCATTCGGTCAGCTCGCACAGCTGTCAGGGGAGAGGAGGAAGCAAATCATAATTAAAACTTGGAAACCACATTCTTTAATGAAACATACATTAGGACAGAGCAGAAATGTAAAAATGTAACTCCTTTTTTCTTTTTTTTTTCAAATTCAAAGTTGTGCTTTTATTCCTAAAGAAAAAGATTTATTTTGATTTAACAAACGTCACTTTTCTGGTAATTTAAATATCACATGCACATATTACTAACATAGAAGGACTTCTCTTTACATTGATTAGGACACAGGGACAAACACAATGGTTGGCTACCGGAATTTCACACCTGCTATGGGATCATGTGGAGATCTCAATGTATATTTGGTTTTATGTCAAGCTACTATGTCATTAAGAAACAAGGGCTGATGTCCAGAATTTGTCTGAGACGTATCCAGTGGACCACATTGTCTCATTATAATCATTCCATTACTGCCTTCCACCGCAGCAAAACATCTGAAACGTAAATTGCGAAATGTTCAGTAGTCACAAAGGGGGATACATTTTTCTTGGCAAAAAGGAAATATTTCCTTTTGATGATTCTGTTCAGGTTGGTGCAAAACTTCAAGAGATTTCTAGTTAGCTGAACAGCTCTACAGAAATGTTTAGCTGCAGTTGGAATGTGCAGAGAAAGCTGTCAGCTTGCTGCCTTCCACACGGAAGGTGAAGTGAAACAGAAACTATTGACACTGTTCTGGCTTGTAATATCTGTGGAATTAGAAATAATTAAAACAAATCCACCTCAACAGCTGCCTTGGGAGTCATACTGGTGGTCTCTGTCACAGCAGTGTCTGTCACCATGGTATATATGTAATGGACTAGCGAGGAGCTCTCACCAAGCCCACCTTGCCCAACGGCAATTAGATTGAAAGAGGAACCTTTGACAGCCTGGTGACATGTTGAGACTGCTGAGATTGCTGGAGGTTAAGTTCTTGAGCTTTTTATCTTAGGGATTAGTAGAACATTAAAAATTTATTACAAACGCTAGATACGCATAATACTGTACATTATCATAAGGACTTTAACGTTTAATGATTTTTTTGGTCCATGGTAATTTATGAACTAGACTTTAAGGCTATGCATATTGCTATCAGGGAAACACACATATAAATGTCACAAGTATTTATAATTATGTAAGCACGTGTTCTTCCAATTTTCTAAACAAAGGAAAAGAAGTTGTATGGATGTGTGCATAACAAAACTGAAATACATTTTGTAGAGCATCTTTAAAACTACAGGCACTCTGCTTAAACTTGTAGTAAAAATGCTGCTGCTGATATTGCTGTTGAATGTTGTTTTGGAGCAAAATGTGGGAAATTAAAATAATTAAATCACCATGCTGGTAAAGGTAACTAACTTTAAATCTGTATACATAGTATCCTTCCTGGTATTCTACAATTAAAAACCGTGAGCCAAATTGGATTAGCAAATGCTATTGCACAACTCCTATAGAAATTAAGGTGAACTGCATGTAATCTCAGAAGACAAAATTTGGTCCTGTATCGTTGTCAGCAATTAAGAGGAGTTAAAAGTAGGAGTAGATAAATGTATTTTATCCTTATTCTTAACATCAACAGTGAGAGAAGGATTCCGAATGTCCTGTTATTGTACTATTTGAATTTGGAAGAATATGCAGTGATTCAGGACATTTAGTGCTGCGTGTCAGTGCTAGCTCAGTCTTGTGGGCAGATAGAATAGTATTGAATTCATCAGACTGCAGGAGGCTGATTTTTCTGTTTATCTTCAGTTATATCAACAGATTTCCTTTGCCAGGCTCAGGTGATTGGGTCTTATCCTTTATGGTTCCCTTAAGGGTTTATGGTTTCCCTCCTTGGCCTGATTTTTCCTGGTTAAGCGTCTAGGTTGAATGTCATTTCAGTACAATTGTAAGAATAAGGAATTTAGGAGCTTGTTCTTGGTCAAGCAGAAATGTCATTTGCTGCGAAATCTGAATTTTAATATTTTATACATCAAACTTAGAATGAACTGTGCATGATTCTCAAATTCGAGTCTGATAATTTTGCATTTGGTTATCGCAAAGGGTATTGTACACTTTTCATTGTTCTCTGTACGTGAGAAAGTGAAATTAAGTCAAAAAGTATATTTCAAAATGCCTTATTCTCTTTCATTTGTAATAACATCTCAGGTGTAGCATCACAAAAATATAGGACACAACTTTAGAGATGATTTGGTTCCTTAATCCCAAAAGCAAGTCAGTGTGAGAAAAACCTTTATTTTATCTGTTTCTCTGTTTTCTGCCTTATTGTCGGAAGAATATATATTAAAAAACCCAGCCCTAGATAAAATATAAATAAAATCAGATCACTCTCCATAGCAATGACTTCTTTTTCTAATCTGGACACTTCTTAGTATTTTGTGTTTAATCTAAATTAAGTCTTTTTAAAAAGCTGCAAAACTATTCTATCTAGATCCATTCTTTCACAAACTCTGACATACTGAAATATGAAATTATATACGCATCTGAAAAAACGGATTATGGTTTTGACTAGTTGTTAATGATTTATCATTTACTCATTACATTTTTTTATAAGTCAACAATTTGATTGAGCACGCAAAGTCACCTTTTACTATAATTTTAAAAACACAATAAATATGTAGCTTTTTTATAAAATAGCAGGTAATAACATACGTAATCCTATCATTTTCAAAATTAATCCATAGTATAGTTGACAATATCAGCAAGGCTATAGCTCTTACCTTCCAATTTCATTCCAACACTTAGACATTTTTGAAATCGACAGTAAGGGCATCGTTTTCTCTGTGTTTTGTCAATCTGGCAATTCTGATTTTCTATACATGTGTACCTTTTGTTATTCTGGACTGTTCGCTTAAAGAATCCCTGTATGACAGATACAAAAGTTAGCCTGTTTTGCTTGAATAGCATGTTTCAGCATTTTATTTTATGGAAATCATTATACCATGCTTTTTAGACACTGCTCAAGCACTTATGAAGTTACATAGTTTATTTGAGATTACAGTGAGATGTACCCAGGAGAAAACCACCAGACTCCAGAGGAGGTTTTCTTGCGTTAGTCCTATGTTTTATAGACTTATGTCAAAGCTTGGTAAGACTGGCTAGAGTCTCCTGTGCCCCTAACAGTGGTAGCAGAAACAGTGAGGCTGACCAGTTCTTTTTGTATTCTTTAATCGTTGCAAAATTAAAGTCTTCTTTTTAAAGTAGTTTTACATAAGATAAGTAGGGATACTGTTGCAAAGATAACAGAAATGTAGAGTACCTCTGGCTCCTGTACATCCCAGTGGTGCATGCTAGAGGCATAATACATACTTGTTCATTTCTCATTGATTATTTTTTAATGAAAATATAATGTGCTAAGTTATTTTTTCCATGCAACTAAAGGTTTTAAATTGCATTGTTCTGGCAAAGGAGTTTCCTTTACAGTGCATTACTTAAATAACCGTAAAGAAGTTTAAAAAAATTTTACATGAAAAATTCGACAGGTCATAAATTCATGAGTATTTAAACCATTTAGTATAATAGAACCATGCAAATACATTTAACTTCCAATATGATAAGTTGCATTTACAAATATTTTATTCTCCAACTGAATGCATGATCTAAAACAAGTCATAAATTAGTTACTTGACTTTGTGTGTCAAGTGAGCTCTGACAGTTACAGTTTGTATAAAAAAAGGTGCATGGTCATTATAGTCACAGAAATTAACATTGTAATATTGAAGGATGAAAAAAATCTTAAGAAAGCTGCATTAGATTTTGCAAAGCTGATCTGTATTGGGGATACTTTTCCTACTTTATCCTCCAGGAACAGCAATATTCTGAATGTATATAAATCAACTAAAATCAATATTTAGGACAGTTAGGAACGAAAGTTGTTCTAGAACTACATCACTACACAACAGCAAAATACCTAAAAGCAATGATTAAACTACAATGCAAAACAGTCCAAGTTGTTTCCATTTGTGCAGATGAGATCTCTCCAAGAGACTTCTAAATCCTAAAGCTTTTTGTTGGTTAATTTTTTACGTGAATCTAAGAAGAAACATATCAGAAATAAGCCACATTATTACACATCTGTTTTCTTTGATTATATTTTTTTCTGCTTATATTTGAAACTTTTTTTGCTGTACTTATGTTTGTATGAAGTAATTAGTATAGAACCTTGCAGCTTTCGCAGGTGAGAAGTCCATAATGGTACCCAGACACTTTATCTCCACAGACTGGACACAGTTCCTCAAGGTCTTCATCATAAGAGTAATTCACCATTTTAAACTGAGACACTGGGAAAAGGAGAAATATCACATTCGATTAGAATTTACATTAATAACTCAAATTTTCTGCAACTGTTCTCATCTAGAGAGAAAGCTCACTTAAACACACACAGCACTGCAAATCGGAGGAAAAAAGTTTTATTTTTAAAAACACAGCTTGCATTGAGACATGCAACTTTTCACCAACAGCAAATCTGCATGATACTTAGGAAGTGGAACAAACCCCATCAGCTCCTCAGTTTTATGTTCTAAATATTTATATTTACAGAGTGCCCTTAATCTAGTCCTTAGTTTCTGGAATCACAAACTAAATTAATTCATTTAAATCCGAAAATGATCAGGGGCAAGCTTTAAAAAAGCAGAACGAAAAGATTAAGTGTCACTTGTGCATTCAAAGTAACTCAGTCTGTTTCCTTTAAAGTTTTCTTTCAACATCAGCCTGCAAATATTTACTTAGCCTAAACTTGTATCTTACAGACCCAGCACTTTTGCGCCGCGTTAAATGCAAGTTACTTACTTGCTAAACCAGCTTAAAACAACGTCCTCCGTGCCCCCCAAACTCGTTGTCTCGGGGTGACCGCCACCCCTCTGAGCCAGCTCGCTCTCCCCCCACGGCTCCAGCCGGTGGGGTGAGCGCTGCATGCCCAGAGCCCCCGGGGTTCGCAGCCAGCGCGGTCCTGGGGCAACGGGGGAGACGCTTTTAGCCCCCGTTGGCGCGGCTCCTCGGGGGTCGGCAGAGGGATAGCGGGCCGGGACCGCTGTCCTCGGGGGATGCGGTCGGGGCCTGCCCAGCCGGCGCCCCCCGGTACCGGGGCTGGCGGGAAACCTGCGCGCCGGGGCCGCCTGAAGTTTCTGCCGCACGGGAAAAGGCGGGGAGGAGCCGGCCGTCAGGACGGGATGGGGGGGTAAAACAAGCTGAATGAAGGTACAGAGCGCGGTCACTCGAGTCAGGCTCCCCCCACAAAGACCCCAGTCAGCCGCTCTGGTTATTCCTAAAAAGACACCCCGCCGCTCACCGCGGGGCCGATTTCCTTCCCTTTCCCTGCTGCTGAACCTCCGATCTTCTCGGCAAGCGCAGCGGCAGCGGAGGGCTCCCGATCCAGGCGAGAGGCGCCGGGCATCGCAGCGGCACCGCTTAGGATGTCGCCTCTTTGCCGGTACCCCCGCGGCTGACGCAGTTCGGGCGCACCGGGGCGGTCAGAGTCCGCCCGAAGCCCCCGGGCCGGGCGCCCGGCTAGGGGCGCGGGAGCTGCGCGCCCCGGCGCTCAAGGGAGCTGCCGGCGAGCGCGGGGAGCATTAACCCGCCAGCACACAGCCGGGAAAACGTTTCCAGAGCGACCCCGGCAAGACCGGGGATCGCCGCCTGCCAGTGGCGTGGGGCGGACACGGGCGGCCGCAAGCGAAGGAGGAGGAGGGCCCGGCCCTCCCCTCTGCTCCCGCGGCCGCGGCTCTAGGGCCCGGCGCTGGGACGAAGTTCCCCCTCCTCGCAGGAAAAACCAAGTGGGAAAGCAGGGGTTTTCCGATCGCTGTGCCCTGGCACGGATCCTCCTCCGCGGGCGAGGAAAGGGACGGGCCGGCCGCCCCCAGCACCTCCGAAGCCCCCGGCCCACTCCGCCCCTGCTTCCTCGCAGGCTCCCGGGAGGAGAGGGGATAATTTCGAAAGAGCAGCCGGTACGGGAGTTTCTGCCCTGGGAGAGGCGAGCAGTGCCCGCGTTACCGGGCTGCTGGCTCCGAGGCCCTCGGACGGGGTCTCCGCCACCTCCCTCCGCGCAGCGCTCTGGCCCGGAGCAGGGCACCGGGAACGGCCCCGTCCCGCCCCACGGAGGCATTTCCAGCGCCATCCCAGCTCGGGCATCCCGCTGCCTTCCCGGCTACCCCGCAAGGGCGCAAATCCGCCGCGGCGTCGGGACTTTCTGCTGCAAAGTTTCGCATCGCCGCCGCTGCCACCTGCGCTGTGCCTGCGGGCGCCGCACCCGCGGGGCAGAGCCCTCGGGGCCCCGTTTCGGGACGGTGTGTGGCACACGGGGTGCTCGGCAGGACTTCCCCGCCTAACTCCCCCTGCCATAAACTTCGAGTCAGTTTTGCGCGGACCGGGGACGAGACCGAGCCCCCCCCGGATCTGCAGCGGGGCCCGTGTCCCCGGGCAGTGACCGGCGGGGCGTCTGCGCTCCGGGGAAGGCTCCCGCCGGCCAGATGCTTGACGGTTTCCCGGCCGCGCTTGCACCTCCTGGCCGGGGCCTTGCTGTCGCCTCGGCGCTGATGCCCCGGCCCCCGGTCCCTGCCCGAGCCACGCTGGAAGTTGGCCCGCGAAGGCAGGGGCGAGGCGAGGCGCGGAGCGGGCGGCGGCGGGGGAGCTCGCGGGCAGCAGCCGTAAACTTTTTTGGCAGCACGAAGGGGCGGTTTGCCAAGGGGGACCCGAGCGTGCGCGGAGGGGGAGCGCCGTGCCTTTACCCCCCTTACCTTGCATGTTTTCCGGCATCTGCCCCTGTTCCCCATTCGACCGGGTGAGTCCCAGGGCCTCCGTCTCCACTTTGGGCAGCATGACAAGGCGGCTGCGGGCCGGGCTGGGGGCTCCGTGTCCGTCCGCGGCACCAGCACCTGGACACGGCAGCACAGATTTAGCTGGAGCAAGGGGCGCTCGGCGGCCGCTGCCTCTTCCTCCTCCTCCTCCTCTTCCCTCCCTCGGCTCCACGCCAGCTCTTGCCCTGCTGCAGCGGGAGCACCGAGCGGCCCCGGCCGCCGGGAAGTGCCGCCGGGTGCCTGCGACTAGGGGAGCCGCGGGGCGGTAGTCGGGCTGCAGGCGGCGGGGGCGGAGAGGAGAGGAGGAGGAGGAAGACCGGCGGGTGCCAGGGAGGAAGGAGGAACCCCGGGAGCCCGCAACAGCTCCGCCCGGGGCTCAGCGCGGCGGCAGCCCGGCGCCCCGATCCATGCGGAGCGGCACAGTGCACAGGAGCGCTCTGCCGCCGCTGGTGCTGCTGGACAGGGTTCCCACCCCCGTCCCCCTCCTCCCTTCCTCCCTCCTCCTCCTCCTCCTCCTCCTCCTCCTCCTCCCCCTCTTCCCCCCGCCACCAGTGCGGAGGTGCCGAGTCGGGACCTCTAGCCCCGGGCCCGCGGGGAGGCGCTCCCGGAGCCCGGGGGCTGCAGGGCGCGGGGGGCTCCGGCGAAGGGGGGCCCCGACACCGCCCTTGCAGCCAATAAGGCAGAGGCGGGATGAGCAACACCCCCCGCGCGCACACACACACGCACCACACACACACGCACAGGAGCACACGCACTTGCCCAGCGCGCTCACCCCCTGCCCGGTTGTTAAACCGGGCTGCGGGGCGGGGGCCTGGGCTGCAGCCACTTCTCCCCGCCCCAGCGGAGCCCGACGGGCCACCGGCCCCGCCGAGCCGGGCTGCGCCTGTCCTCTCTCCCGCGGTGTGCCCCCTTACCGGCGGGCAGCCCCGCTCCAGCTCCCTTGGGGCCGGCGGGGCAATCCCCCGGCCCGGCCACCTGCGGCCGCGGGACCCCCGGCCCTCGCCTTCCCTCCGGGCCGGCGGGGGTAGGCAGCGGTAACCCCTGCGCTTGGAGAACCCCAGCCCTTGCGGCCACGTTGCCGCCGCGCAGCCCTGGAGCGTGAGAAAAGCGGGCGGGAGCCGCGCTTGAGCTCGCTGTACCTATTCTGGCTTTTTGGGTATTCCTCCCCTAAACTTCTTGCGAAATCTGTCGGTGCTTGTTGCATCGTTTGCACAAAAGCCAATGCCCCGGCAGAGCCATCGCTTGAGCAAGAGCCTCCCTTCCCCGGCTCACGGTGCAGCAAGCGGCACTCGTTTCCAAGTTGTCCCAAAGAATTCGTTTCTCGCAAGCGGGTGCCCCAGCGGCGAGAGCCGGGCGGCCCCGCGGCGCGGCGCGGCGGGGGGCGCGGGGGCGGCGGGGTGCCGAGCTGCCCGGCGAGCCGGGCCGGGGCTCTGCCTGCCCCCGCTGCCCTCCCCGCCCCTCCCACACCGGGAGCGCCCAGGGGGCTCCGCGCCGCTGCCACTGCGGCGCGTAGGTTTGGCGGTGTGGGACGAGCGATATTTGCACCTTTGAAAGCATTCGAGCCCCCCGCCCGAGCGCTCGGCTGCCCGTACTCCTCTGACACTTTAGTCTCCGTTGTGTATATTAAGAGCTGAAAATATTTGGCGGTGAAAATTGCTTCCGATTGAAAGTGAGGCGCGGAACTGTCTCCAGCGCAGGGTATAGCATTTCCCATCGGTTGGGACAGAATTTGTGAATACTGACCCTTGTTGTAACTTACTAAACACTTGTGATGAGCGCAAGGTGACCAGCGGTGGGACAAGCCCTCCACGTGCAGAGAGCGGACTCGGCTGTGCTCTTTCCTAGACAGTTTAAACTTTTCACATCCAGTAACTGGAAGAAGAGACCTTTGCTTAATTCAGCGCAGATCCCGAGCCAACCCAACATCGGCACCATTTTCTGGAGTAGAAAATGTCTCTTTTTTTCCTTCTCTGTGCAGGGTTTGATAATTTGGAGGTGGACCCAGCGCGCAGAGAGGCTCGGACCTCTCGGGCTCCTTCCATTCTCACCTTTTCCCCATTCCCCGCCGGGCGGGAGGGCGAGCAGGCGAACTCTTGATCTATATCAACACGTTATTTCTCAAGTTAATTTCACAGTTTAGCAGTTCGCCTGCGACTAAGTTTCAGCACAGCGACATGGAGAGCTGCGGGAGCGGCCAGCTCGATGGCTAAGGCGGGGTGGCTGGAAACCATCCCGAGGGAATGTCCTCGTCTCTAGGCAGAAGTAGCTCGGGCTGAGACCCCGTCTCGGCCCTTGGGAAGTTGTTCCCAGATACACTAATTACAAACAACCCCTTCTCGCGGGGGTCGCCGCGTAGCATCGCCCTGCGCTGCGCCCGGGCACCTCAGCACTGGCGGCTCCGCAGCGCAGCGGCGGCTCCGCTCCGCATCCCCCGGGCGCCCGCCGGGAGAGGGTCGGGGCTGCGGGCCGGGGGACTCCGCGGCGCGGCGAGGCCGCGGCCCTCTGGCCTTGCGAGCCTCCAGCCGGGCCGCTTCAGCCTGCTGCTGGCCCGACGGGTGGCCAGAAGACCCCGGGGGCGGCTCGCAAAGGAGCTTCGCCTCCTCGCAGCCCTTCCCCGCAGAAGCGCTGTCAGAGCACAGCTCCAGCTGCATTTACAGCAGACCGTGGGAAGTTTAATACACATCGGCGGGACACCGCCGGACCTGGGTCCTGCCGCCCGCTGGGCTCCATCAGGGAAAGACCCGGTCCCTCCCCCCCCGCTCGCCGCCGGCTGGGTCACATCACTTGGCGACGCCCCGCCGGGACGCTCCGTGCCGCCGCTCTCGTTATTGCTGCTCCGGGAAAGGCACCCGCGTTTTAGGCGAAGCCTGGCCAACGCTCCCCCTCGGGCACGGCCCTAGCACCACTCCCCGGGCGCTTCGCTCCTACTCTTGGGCTTAGCGTCCTTCCGCCGGGGAAGGGTCTGGAGCGAGTTGAAACTGTGTATCGCAAAGCCACTCCGCGAGCTATCGCTATAGGTGAAAATACTTTGGCGTGGTTATTACACATCCACATTTCTCCGAAGTAACAGTTTAGGGCAGTACATATCATAAATGATACCTGGTCCCTTGTGGCTACCTTTAATTTAACACGGAGTTCTAGCTCTCACGATTGCCTTGAGCAACCTTAATTACCCTTTCTTCTAATCTCTTCTCCATTCCTTACTAAGTTTTCCAAACTTTTTTTTAATGTGATTTCTCTCCTGAGTTTGCCTGCCTTGTTCTGACTTTGCCTGAAGGTCTTGATTGACGCGTGTAATTATAATTATAAAAGATGATGGCTCGGGGAGCCTCCAGCAGCCTTGATTAGTACAAGGAGCAAGACCTGGAATATTTTATACTTCCCTATTTAAATGTATGTACATTTACATTAAAAAACACTGTCTAATTTTAAATAACCTGAAGCTTCTTCTACCTCTTTGTTTTCAAGGTAGAGGGTTCTGTGTGATGATATTTCAAGGCAAGCTCCAATTTCTTACAGTTTGAAAGAGGCCACAGAAACAAATTTCAAAGCCTTTTCCCCTAAGCAGGGACATTTCCAACTTTGAGGGTCTGCTCGATGAGAAACAAATAGCACGCTCCTTTCTGGCTTTGTGTCGGAAAGTGTCCCGGAGAAGGTTTGATTTATCTTCCCAGCAAGCAAACTCTAGCAAAAGAGAACTTTTCGGGGGAACGTTCGAGACAAACTTCGCAGAAGCAAATGAAATAAATAACTAAATGGAGGACCGAAACTTTTCTGCTGGGCAGTCTAAATACAAAGCCGATCAAAAAGACTTAGAGGGAAGTATTTCAGAGGGAGCGAAATCCGCATCCCGTCCCCCTTTCCTCTCCCGCTGAGCATTCCCGTTCGCCGCCAGCCCAGAGCTGCCGTGAGCAATCACTCACTGACACCGGTGGCTTCAGCCAGGCGCGGGGCGAGTCACCCCCACGCAGCCTGTCCCCTGCGCAGCGGCGCAGCCCCGGGCACAGGCTGGCACGGCCCCAGGCACAGCCCGGGGCGGCCCCGAGCACGGAGCGGCACAGCCCCGGGCACGGAGCGACACAGCCCCGGGCACAGACGGGCGCGGCCCCAGGAAATGCGCCGGAGAAGGCAGCGTGTGGCTCTGCGGCAGGCACGGGACCCCTCCGCAGCTGGGAAAGTTTGTAACACGAGTTTGCTGCTTCACCTCGCACACCTCTCACGCCCAACTTTACGAGACTGTTTACACCAGGAAAAGTGCATCCAATACAGGCTCTGCTCTACTTCCCTCTCCCCCGCTCCCCTTCCTTTTCTTCCCCCCCCCCCCCTTCTTCTCTTCTCTTCTCTTCTCTTCTCTTCTCTTCTCTTCTCTTCTCTTCTCTTCTCTTCTCTTCTCTTCTCTTCTCTTCTCTTCTCTTCTCTTCTCTTCTCTTCTCTTCTCTTCTCTTCTCTTCTCTTCTCTTCTCTTCTCTTCTCTTCTCTTCCTCTCTTTTCCCTTTAATCTCATGTCTTCCCCCCTCCACTCCTTGTTATAAACAAATCGCCCCTACAGTACGAAGGGGAGAGTACCTCGAAACCTTCCAAATCCCGTAGCCAGCTGTCCTGGTTGCGGCTGGGGCACGACACCAGCGGGCTCCTCTCATCACTTTGCGGAGGAAATAATGCTTTTAATTCCTAGGGATTCATTTGAGCGGAGGCTGTTAGTGCCTCCAACTCAAGCTTTAGAAAGTAAACTGTCCCCTCTAGAGAACTGGGCAAAAAAAACCCCAAACCCAAACCAAGTCACAAACCCCCCCTTTTTTCCTGTTTTTTTGGGGGGGGAGGGGGGGTGTCTTTTTTTTTTTTTTGATCCACTATCAGCGAAACAGAGTGGGTGCTTCAGGCTGAAATACTTTCTGCATAAAACGCGCACCACAGAGGATCGCTTTCCAAAGCCTATTGCTTTTTTTTCTGCTGCGAATCATTCACTGTTGCCTTACGGAGATGTCGATCCTCTCTGGTCCGAAATAGAGAACCATTTCCAAACAGTCATTTATTGACAGAGAAGCTATTTTTAAAGCCCGGCCAAGCTTACTGCTGCACGCTGGAATGCACCGCTGCCTTATAAACACCTGGCAGCAGCCTGATGCGCAGCTACAGGCGACTCCGGAGCGAGGAGTGAGCCGGGCCAAATGGGCGGCAAAGCATGGCTGTGATTGCCTTTCTTTTACTGCTAAGTGAGTCATCAGTGAGGTGTCGTAACACCTCACCTCGTCCTGCCGCTGTCTGCTCCGTCCCGCCCGGTGCCCCGTGCGCATCGCCCCGGCTGGGGCCGCGCTCCCTCCCGCGGGGCCGCCCGCCCGAGCGGCGGCACGCGTGTGGGCAGGGGCGGTTAGTCATTTCTCGCTGCGGGGCAGCTTTCCGACGGAGATTTTGCTGAACAAACTGGAAGGCGTGGAAGGACTGACACTCCGGGGGGAAAGGGGGGTGCGAAAGCTGAGGCACCCGGGGCGCCCTTCGGGAGACGGCGAGCCCTGCCCAGAGCTTGCGGGAGGGGTTCCCTGGATCAACAGCGTCAGCAGCGAACCGCAGCCTTTGCCTTTTCCACGCGGCAGCCTTTATCCATTAGGACACCTAAAGATCCAGTTTTGCAAGCAGGAGCTCTGCCTTCCCTCCCCGGCCCCCCCGATAGATTACATGACTTCCCTAGGGAAAACGCCTTCTAGTCCCGCGCTGCTTGGACCTGTTGCCGCTAACGGTGCGACGGGAAAACGTGCTCGCTCGAACCGCTCCTGCCTGTGCGGGGGCAGCGGCTACCCCTCCCTAACGGGATGCGAGGAGGTGAATCCAAAACCAGGGACCCCTCTCCGCGCCCGCCCGCCCGGAAGCGGAGCCGCTGCCCGGCGCGGTGCTCCGCGGTGCTCCGCGGCGCGGCGCGGTGCGGGCGGCAGCCGCCGCGGGGCCCGGCCGAAGGGACGCCGCGGGCGGTCCCGGCGCTCCCTCCCTCCCTCCGCCGCGAACCCGCCGCCCCTTTCCAACACTGGTAGTTATTTACTTTTCTGATGAGGCTCTTTTGTTTCTGCCTGTGCTGCCCTTCTGGAGCCGAGTGTGGAACATCCAGTTAAAAAAGCTAGAGATTGGTCTGGAAATAGAACTCCAAATATATTTGTATATAAAGCAAGGCTCCTGTCAGGGCTGAGCGCCCTATCATAAGAGATAATTGATTTCTATCCTGCACAGACAGGCTTAAAAATGAATTTTTTTTTGCTGAGACAACTGACCTTGATCTGTTGATGGAAAAAAAAGATGGTTTAGGTCTGCTTCTCCCCCCCCAATAATTATGTTTGGAAGCTTGGAAAACTTTATTTAAAAAAATAATTTAATAGCCGATCTTTATCATTAAAAAAACCCTTTAAGCTCCTATCTATGTGTCTGATATTTCTCCACACATAAGCATAGAATCGTAAAACAAACCATGAGAAGATAAACTAGGCATAGTTTGAGAAATCTTGATAAGGATTGTGTACATATGCCTGTATATACATGTCTGTATATAAGAAAGTATTAATATATATTAATATATGTTTGTATATCTATGTAATATGTATAATGTACTCATGTAATATGTGAGTAAACTCTAGACATTAATAATAATCTGGCATGAGAAGTTGTAATGGTTTTCCCCTCACTGCGGCCAAACACAACCCCTGCTGCAGATAATTCTTCCCTTTCACCCTATATAAAGACAAATTTGAGAGCTGACCTTTAAATTACCCACACGGACGAGTGGCTGGAGGCATTTTGTCAGCATTGAAGGTTTCCCTCTGGAGACAACAGGCATCATCATTGTTACTTTGCCTCATGTATCTGGGTATTTAAAATCAGACTAACTGGAAAAAATCCGGTGTAAATGTGAATACTGCCCCTTTTGTAGATAGCTCATTTGCAGTATAACAATGGGAAAAGTATTTAATGAGAAGAAAATTGATAAAAGTAAAGAATAACAGCAAAAGTTCACTGTTATAAAAAAATCACCTACGGCTCATGTCTTGCAGTCCTCCTCACACAGCCCAAATGCACTCCTGTGGAAGCTTTGCCTCCATCATTGCTGGCCAAAATCCTAATCCAAACTTTTAAAGATAATATTTGCTGTCTTTGTTAATCATATGAAATTTCATTATCTATGCATTCTAATAGTAATAATAATACAGAAAAGTAAACCTTGCCAAACTCAAGAGCACTAATTATAATACTGTAATCTGCCTGAGGACATGCATGAAAATTAAGATGGCAGTAAGTATTATACAAGCTGAAAAATTTCACAGTAAGAAGCTACAAGTAGATTATTTTTCCTCTTATACAACCATTTTTTCAAGTTAATGGAACAGTTATTTCTGTTGTTAAATAATCAGAGCTAATGCTTATAAAAATTGCATAGTGTCCCTGAGGACACTAAGACAAGAGGCTGATTAGAGGAAAAATAAAACTAGTCAAGTAGCCTTGTATTGCTCTGGAATCTGGTAGAAGAAAGAAACCATGCACTTCCATAAAAATTTTCCTAAGTCCATATGATCTTCTTCATCTGACAGATAGGATGTACTGGTAAGATTTTGCGAATTCCAGCTGCCTCTTTGACTATATGACTGTAAACCTAGAAGCAGGTGTCAGCAAAGGGTAGTGCCCACTCACACTCCAGCTCCAGGCTGGTTGTGTTTGCTCTCCAAGGCGCAGATCTGCTTCCATTTTAATTGGTGGAGTCTGACTCGCATTCATGGGAGCTGGATGAGGCCCTCCTTGCTGGGAGAATGCTAGGTCATTCTTGCTTGTGGCACGTCACTGATTTATATCAAAAACTAACTTATCCCCAGATGAGGGAATGGACTGGGTGCATCTTTGCAAAGCAGGTGCTCCCTGACAAGGGCACCTCTCAGCCCCTGTCGTGTGAAGCAGCAAGTGCCCCTGGCCTGAGGGGCTGGCAAGGTGGCAGGCTGCGGAGGCTGTGGCAGGATGCCCTCACAAGCCCATCCACTCTGCCTCAGGTTAGAGAGGAAAAATCGAAGGAGGCACTGGGAAGGACTGGACAAAAGTGAAAGGCCAGGGGTGGGATTTACTCTTAAGAGCACTTGGCCCTGCTGCTGATTGTACTTATACCCTGGGAGGACAGCTTTTTCTTCCAAAGAATTACTCTCCAAGAGCAAATAAGAACAGAATCCAGCTCCTTCCTGTTTGGTTCCTCCACCTCCAAGCAGAGGCCCGAAGGGTGGTGCTGGTTACATTTAACCCTTACAGGTATGTGGTGATCAGTTTGCTATGCTGAGTTAGATGTGCTTTTCAGGGATGCCACCATAGGCTCTGACTGTGCAGTGTCACACAAGGGCAGAATCCTCCCCCTGACCCAGAGCACACAGGATTTCAGAGAGTTTCACAGGATTTAGACCTGCTTTTTCTGGACCATACTTCGCAAATCCGTCCGGGTATGTCTGTGATACAACACACCTATGAGTGCATTTTGGAGGTATGGTGACAACAGGCCTCTGCTAACTTATGTCTCCCACCAATCTGTTTCTCATACCCACATGATTTAGGGAACCCAGACCTGCCAGTCTTTTGGAAGCCATGAAAATGGCACTTAGTTGGTCTAAATATGATACATAGGAGTGTCTTATTTTCCCTTGCGTTGTAACCTTTCACCCTGAGAAACCTTAACTGAGTGACCACTCTTCAGATATATTAGATGTATTATTATTTTACTATCCCATGATGAAGGCTGAGGAGAGAGGACCAGAGGTTCCTCCAGCACCTTTCCCTCCCTGGGAGCCAAAAAGAGCAAAAGTCAGAGCAAGGCCCAAGAAAGTGAGGTCCAGCTGGGAGGCTGGACTCGCCCCCCCTTTCCGTATGTTTCTGGGGGCAGAGCTGTGTGAAGGAGCACCCCACACACCTGTACAGAAGCACCAGAGGGTCTCTAGCTTTGACTTATCTGTGGCTTTGCTGGGATGAGCCCTCTTGGTCAGGTGTGGCCTGACTCTGGCCAGAGCCATGTCCAACAGCCTGGGACGACCCTGTGCGAGGCCTCTGGCTGTTGCAGATGGCACTGCTGGAGGGTCCACATGGCTCCCTCCAAGGAGAGGCATCAGAAGCCCACCCTGGAGTGGGGCTGGCACCAGGCACAGCCAGCCAGAAGGCAGGCAGTTGCAGGCCTGGTGGTGTGATCCACGGGGCATTACTCCTCCAGTCATCCTTTAGCAGCCCAGCAAATCTCACTGCAGTGTTGGGCACGGTTCTTGTGCAGGAGGTGTAGGGCAGGTGAAGAGGGTGAGAAGGGAGCCTCTGGGGGCCAGCTACCTGGGACACAGCTGGGTCTGAGGCAGGAGCCCTTCCCTTCCCTGGGAGAAGCAGCAGTTCCACCCAGGAGATCAAGATCAGGTTTCAGCTGTGTGAGGCTATTTTCTGCAGCTGTTGCTGCATCCTCCATCCCCTTGGTCCCAGAGCCTCCATTGATGGTGAGGTGCCTATATCACACCCAGCATCAGGGTGAGCGCCTCGCCTGCCATGTGATGATGCACTTTAGGGATAAGAGGAGAGCAAGCCCTAGTTCCTATGTGCAGGCCAAAGCTCCCTTCTTTCATCCTTGCCATAAACTGCTGCACCGAGGCACAGCCTTGCAAAACTCTAGGCTGTGGAACCTGCAGCACTGCTGCGCTTGTGAAGAGCCTTCCATTCTGCAAAGGAGAGATTTCCCTTGGTAAGCCTTCTCCAGCCCTGCTTGGCCCCGGCCCCGACCCGGGCACAGGCTGACAGGGTAGGGAATGCTATCGCCCTGCTAAAGGAAAGGCACCTTGCTCCCGGTGTCTGGTGAGAGGCAGGATGACTCAAGACAGGAAGTGCGAGGAGAAGGGCAGGGAGGTGGCGGGGAGAGGCACTCGCTGGGGCTTGGCCACAGCCACAGCAGCCCTGGCAGCCCGGGGCGGCCGGGCGTGTAATGCCTCTGGCGCCTGCAAGCTGGAGCAACCTGTGCCTGCCGGCTTTCTGATGGGGAGCGGGTGCTGTTTCCATATGTTACTGAAAGGATTCACTTCTTCGCTGCTCTGAAGTCTTAACAACTTTTATTATCCATCCCACCCCCACCGAATGACGATATATCTGAATTTTTAGCTACAGAAAAGAATCTGCATTTGACATGTGTATTACAGAAAAGACCTGAACACATTCCTGAGGTCTTCTTCAACAAGAATAGTCAGGCCAGAAGCAATTTAAATCTAAATTTTGCAAATGTTTATACACACACACACACACAATTTCACAGTTATTAGCAATTGTAATAGATAAAGATACTATTAATTGTCTGATTATATATTTGATAATCACATTATTTTTGTAGAAAAGTGTTATTCAGTGAATCACCAGCTGTTTTCCTACCTTTTTACGTTGCTTCATAAAGTTCTTTTTCACCTAAATACACATACAAATTAATCAGTTTTGTTAGCTTGCCCAGTTGGAATGTTTTGGGTTTTTTTTCAGTTTGGACAGCCCCAAGTCTAATATATTTATGCAGAGTCTTCGAAACAGTTAGAAAAATGTTACTTACCAACAGATGTAAGTCCATGTTTTATAGATTCCTGTATGATGGCTGTGTGGGAACCAGAAGACATTATTAGGTGTAAATATACAGTACCCTTGGGTGCAAGGTGTACAGCATTGAGTACAAAAGAGGTGCAGCCTGTAAACTTTTCTGGCCTTGAGACCCAGGCTATAATAACCTTCAGTGAAAGTCGGCGTGATGAACAACAACAAAAAAAATTATCCAAGAATTCAGAAAGTAACAAGCATGTCTTTGAGTGGACTCTGTACTTTTTCCAGCATTAGTGACCTGCTGTAAACCATGTATCCCATTTCATGATAGTCTCTAATCAGAAGAATTGGAACTTGTGATAGGTTTGGCACCATCACGTGATTTTGTACAGCTTGATAAGAGGACCCTGTTATAAAGTGACAGCAAAAGAGATAAGAACTCTTGGCAGATAATGGTAGAGAAATGATTAACCTAGAATGGAGAGGTGCTATGAAGCCCAGAGAGTGGAAGGTTGTAAAGTTGTGGGGTCATAAGATCATACTGAGTGGATGAAAAGCCATACCAACATAAGTGTAATGACTATAAACTCAGACTTATGACCTGTCTTCTTGATGTCATCACCTCTTTGCACAGTGGACAGCAAGCATGGTTGTTTTGGCTTCTGTAAACACTCTTTGGATGGCAAAACAAGCAAGCATTAATTCCTTAAAGGAGGCTTCTGAACGTGCTTGGGATTCTACACTCTGAGTAACAGCACCAGCAAATCTCTGGTGGTGGTTTGTCAGAAAAAACGATTTTATTGCCCCAGTCCTCAGGCTGGAGACTAGCTCCAGGTTGTAGCCGTTTAGTTGAAAGCATCCACTACTTTCTCAGTAAAGAGCTTTACAGCATGGTTAAACATTGATATCCCAGGATTATGACACATAGGCAGCATTGCGCTCACCTCTAAGGCTGTGAGGTACAATACCTATTCACAGCATGTCAAATGGCTGTCAAGTATTTTGCTGTAAATAATTATTATAACGGTGGGCAGCTGTGTAGATGACTGGGTGATTTTTCAGCTCAGCCATGAGCAGGTCAGGTTCTGCTTTCGCACCCACCAGAGGACAGGCAGGGGCACGCCGGCTCCCTGCGTGACACCGTGCTGCATTTCCAGCAGCCTGAGCGCGGTGTGGCTTCTCCCTCCTCGCACTGCAGTGCCACCGGCAGCCTTTGCAGCTGTAGCCCCATAGATTAAGTCTCCATACACTTTGTGAGATCAGACTCAAGCCTGAATAATCAGATGATATTTGATATTTCAAGTCTCTTGAAAAATACAGAGAAGTTATTCCACTGTGGGCTAGATCTGAAGCCTCTTGAAGTCAGCGGGAGTTTTTTCTCTTTAAATCTGCAGAGGGCTGTAAAGCAGCATATGCTCTTTTATATACTTTGTCGTGATGGTTAGACTTTGATGATAAAGTGGCAGACAGGTTAGTTCGTGCTCAAACTGAACTGCTTTTCAGGCTTCTCCCGGCCAGGACAAGAGCTAGAGAGCAGGTCTGAAAATGGGGTTGATGTGGCAAACTGTGCAGTGACTTGAGCCTTACAGTCAGGAACCCTGAATTATCACTTGATCTGTGTAGTGCTGCCCCGCCTATAGCCCCTTGTAGCAAGGATGGCACGCTGTAGAGGGGAGGCCTGACTTTCCAAATTCTTATTAAACAACTGCATGCGCATTTTGTATGCTTTATTTACAATGCTGGAGTGTATAAATCAGACATTTGTTCCCCCAATTAGTAAGTCACAATCATAGATACTCATTTTGTCTATGGTACATGTAGCAAGTAAAATCATATAGATTTGTGCACCAAAACCTTCCAGAAATCAGATTTCTTTTCCTCTTTTTTTATACTTGTAATTATGCTTGTAAAGTGAGCAAACTGTATCGAGCTTCCTCACAGCAATGCTATGAATATTGCTGGCTTGCAATGTGTATGAAATGCTTTAAAAGCAAAACAAGCTATGTGACTGTATCTTCCTATTCATTACAGGAAAAAAATTAATTTACAAGTCTGGTTAAACAGATACTATGAGTGTTTTTTCAGGGTCACTGGTATTTTTTATCTGTTTAGACTGAGTGAAAGCTGGAAGCCAGCTTTTGCAACAGATTTCATACAAATCTAAAGAATTTGATTGTCTGGCTATTCTAATTCATTTGGTCATCAAATAGACTTTCAATTCTATTCATAAAAAATGAAAACAATTATTTATTCCATCAGAAAAAGCATGTCTTTGGGGACTGGGGATAAAATAAACAAGAAATGCTGGAAATGATACTGTGGTTAGAAACTTTCCACTGTGTCATCAGAGACATTGCTGGAGCACTGTTGGCCCATATACAAGAGTCTCTATAAAGGAATCTGCCGTATGTGGGGGAGAGAGATACTAAATCATAGGAAATATAAAGAAACTTCATGCTTTTGGCTTCAAACACTGTCATTCCTTTCCTTTTTTTGCATCAGTATCAAATGTCAGGGTCACTGAAAAATGTTCTTTTTTTCCTTTCTGATACTTTGTCTCCATGGATAGAGGAATGTATGCCAGGTGCATAACCAGACAGACTTTCTTTGCCTTGCCTTATACGTAGTCTAGTGGGGGAAAAGAAACTCACAGGGAAACTCCAGGACAATCTATATCAGCCTGTGATCCAGCAGCTCTATATGTTTAGCAGTGATATGTTTGGGCCCCAGCTGAAGAAATTACGTAAGGGTGTGTGTAATCAGGCATACGAATTGTACCACTGAAGTTAAGTACCTGAGTTTATGGCTGAATACTTTGCTTCATCAGGAATTTTGAACTGTAGCTTTTCACATGGAAGTCCGTGGTAAAGCAGCCACTGACCTTGCTGGGAGCAGCTTTTCCTAACCGTGGTTGAAGCATCATAATGTCGTTTTGTATCTCGGTGTTTTTCAGACCCCCCCCCTTTTTTTTTCTCCCGTTTTCATCCTGAGAGGGTGAGACAAGGCTTTTGAGAGGTAATTTTATTATTTCACACATGTTTTTCTGTCTCAGGTCTCTCAGGAAGATAATTAATTGAAAAACATTTAGTGTCTTTTTTTTTTTTTTTTTGCCAGTTCTTGTCTGATGAAATTGTCCCTTGTTTGTCCCTCAGACAAATGTCGCTGAAAGAAAGTGTACCTGATTTCAAAAGCTTGGCAACAATCCCTTCTTTGACTCTTGCACATCAAATTATTTTGCAACCGTTTACCACAAAAACGGAGTCAGAAGGAGTTTCTCCTCTCGTGGGCATTTTCACAAGTGACATTTCATTTGGGCACTTAAGGATATTAACAAACAAGCTCTGGAATGAATTGATGAATGAACAGTGAGCTTTTCAAAGAGTTTTAATCCCTGATTTGTATATGTTGGTGTAAATTTGGTGAGGTCAGTCGGGAGTTTGTAATTTTCCTGTAACATTTTGGATGTTGTTCTTCTGAATCCAGTATGTTCCTCATTGTCTTTCTATGCCATCTCAAGGTATTGTTGCCTTTATTATCAATGCATCTCAGAAAAGGTAAGTGTTCAGCACAACACACATCAAATGAGGGACATGATCCTCATTCTCCTGAGAGTCCAGGGCAAACGTGGCATTGACCCTGGCATGGCGCCTACCAGGCAAAAGCTGTCTGTGCCTGAGAGTAGTCCAGTTGGTTTCAGCTGGAGGTTTGCTTAGGTGGAAAGAGATTTACAAACTCTGTTCTTTGATCTGGAAATCACTCTTAAAACTTTTCTTCATTTCAGTCATGCCAATATTCCTCCTGATCTATCACAGACATCTAAAATTCTTTTGGATGCCTCAGTGTATTTTCTCCACCTTCATGAATTTTATATTATTTTACATGTGCAAAACCAAGGCATTAAAAATACAGTTTTATGCCTTTTCCCCAGTAGTTCTGTAAAAGAAATTAAGAGAATCTGATATATCTGGTGATCTTCACCTTTTGGGTTTTTCGGTGAAGTAATCACAGTACTGAAATGTAAAGTTCTAATTTATTAAGTTATTTCCATCAGTTGATTCTCAATTCCTGTTTGGTCTTATGGTATGACTGCACTATTAAATGTCTTTTTAGTTGTGTTTTCTTACATATATGTATATTTTACATGGTATGTTTATCACCTCAATAATAGAATGTAATGGCATTAAAATACATTTCAGCATATGCTACTCCTTACTCGTGATTTTCAGCATATTCAAATGCAACTCTGGTGAGCAGAAGCATGGTAAGTTCTTTGTGGGTGTCCAAAATGCGAACTGTTTTCCCTGATTACATTTATCAGAATATTTTAGTCTCTTACATGTTTCTGTTCTCTGTTTGGATGAACACAATTTAGTAGAAACCATATTTGGACATGAACAATGAATTGTAGGAATGATAAAATTGCTTCCTGTGACTTTTCCCTAATAATTACTTACAAAAAGTTGTTTCAGTGACTATTTCTGCTAATAAATTAATATCCAGAAGAGGAGGTAAATGCAGACATTTGTAAGTACTTTCTTAGGTTAAATGAGCAATCTGGAAACCTTCAGGATTGCTTAGGAGGAAAACTCAGTTCTGTGCAGAAAGAAGCATACAGTTGTGGATCACAGAAGTCCTCTTTTGGCCTTAACTGAAGGAGTAGCATGAGCTTTGGTGGGACACAGATTTAGTGCTAGCTCTCTGCATTGGAGAAATAAAACTTTTTCTTGGTATGAGAAGAGCTATCTAGGCAAGTTTCATCTGTCAGTCTACCTATGTAAGCAGCTTCAATTTTAATTTCTTGCACACCTTCTTTTCTTCAATAACCTAACTCATTGGCGTGCAAAGATAAATTATATTAATTAGTTACTCACGGAACCTTTTCAAAGCTTATCTGCGAGATATTTACTAGAAATAGGAGCAGAGTGTTTGACTTTGTGAGAAAAGAACAGATTTCTGTGAAACAGGCAGGGGGAAATTGCTTCCACGTATGTAGCAGTAACAGGTGTTGTGAACTCATCCATCATCTCACATAGCACTCAGGAGCAGAAAACAGTTTCTTCTTAGAAACTATTAATAAAATATCAGGAATATATTACTTTGGAAGGAGGAGATGAGAAAGAGAGCAGAAAGAATCTTAAACTGGATCTTAAGTGGAACTTACACCATTTTGAATTTAGTAGCTAGATTCTCTGTTTTTTCAAGATACGCAGAGGGGTATGTGCAGGGATGACGCAGTTACCATCCCCGCCTCCCCAGCCTCAAAACCCCCCAACTGCTTAGCTTGAGGCAGGATGTAAACACCAAGTCTTACATCAGGAAACTAAATCCTGAAAGACCCTGAGTGGTCTGATGAGTTTCTGGCTAATTTCTACCCCTGAAGGAAGCTGCAAGTGTGCTACGCTGCACACCGACCGGCTTTGCTTGAGACCATGGAGTAAGTGCAAGCTGAATGCTAATGGAAGGTGAAAGACTGGGAAAAGAAAACAGTTCAGAGTGGTATCTCACGTCTAAGCAGAGGGGGTCTCCTTACTGAAACTCATTTATTGAACTAGGAATGGAAGGATGTCTGGAGCGCGAAGAACTGCAGAACAGCATATAACACATGCTTGATGGGCCACCTTCCAGCCGGAGGGAGGGGGAATCAAGGTGTAGTGCTCAAGCGATGGGTCAGATCCGGTGCAGAGGAGCGCTTCCACTTCCTTCTGTCTTCCCAATGAGCAAGTGCAGAATCTGTTCCAATTACAAAGCTGACTTTCATTGGGAATGACACTGGACAGGAGAGAAAAGTAGGGTAAAGGCCATTCAGAAATAAGGATTTCTGATCATTTTATTAATAACTGTGAGAAATGTAGCACCTGGCAGAAGAGATAAGTGGATTTTCCTAAGCTCTGTTATAGGCAGGTAAATATTGCTCTGGTTTATTGCACTAATAATTAAACAGAACACTAGTCTTTCTCTTGGCAATTTAAAATTTAAGGTGGCTGTTTTCTGGAGGCATCTACTGAAATCTGAACACCAGTAATTACTTTAGATGTGAGCTTCATAATAAAAAACCATACATATTCTGTCCAATGGATATATTGCATAAGCATATATAGCACTGAAGAAACACAGTTTTTTCATTGTTTTCCAAGTCATCTAGGCACCACTCTTGGAAAATATTGCAGTTCTTAAAAACCAGACCAAGTAGACTTAAGATCTGAGAAATACTTCATTCCTTCAAGAACATAGTCTCCCTAGTGCAGTTACAAGAATAATAGATTAGTATAACTTATTAATTAATATTTTTATATCTTTTTATACAATGTGCCCACAGTTTGTTAGACAGTATACTTATTTTATTTTATATGCTTAGACCACAGTAAAAAATGCAGATGACCCTGGAATTAGGGTGCCTACTTTTCTGGGGACAGCAGTAGCACCTGGGATTTCTGAGGAGCCCTGACTTTCAGGGAGCAGCTTTAAATCAGACTGTTAATGCATCTGCAGTCGCATGCAAATCTTCAGCTCCTATTCAGCCATTCTGTTTGTACAGTGCCTAGACCAAGTTCTTTGTCTCAGACTAGGGCTTCTGGGTACTTCTACCACACCAGAAAATACGAACAGCTGTTCAGGTACCCTTATTAACTGTAAACTCACGTTATTCTCATCCTAAAACTGTTACTCTTGCTTTCCTCTGGTCACCACTGCCTACTCTCCCGTTAGACTAAAATGCTTTTCAGTGGTCCAGACAACAATGTGCACAATTAAGATGGAGACCTGATCATGACCTCTGGAAAATACTGTATTACAAACATATACATATTTACACACAGTAATAGATATTTAATAGAGCAATAGTAGGACGATTAAAAAAAAGCAGCTTTTGTCAGGGCCCCGAGGTCACTAATAGGCCTTAATGATCCTGGTCAGCTTCACCTGGGCCCCGACTCACACGCTCCCCGCCCACGGGGCCACGGGCTCATTTAAGCTCCAGCTGGGGACTTGCCCCCTTCTCTAAGCTGTGCTGGATGGGGGCCTGCTTCTGAATTATTCTTCATGTTTCCTGGCTTGACCTCGGACCTGGCTGATTTTATTGCTTTCACCCAATGACCACTGGAGCATCGGTAGGACTTGCTGCTACTCTGTGTGACCAGCTCCTGTGCCGTGGGACTGCACTCTGTTGGTAGGTTCCCTACGCAGTCTATATTGTTATTGTCCTTAGCTCCCAGTTCATCTCCTTTTAGGGCACAGCTGGCCCTTGCTTTTCTCTGACAGCTTTTGTAGGTGCTCTCCTTGTCCCTTCTTAAGAAGGGGCAACAACTAATTCTATAATGAAGCATAGGAACTTGCTGGGGGCTTGTGTGTGCTTTTCAGTTAGAATGTGGAGGCTTTTCAAACAGCAGTCTGATTGTCTTGGGCTTCTCCCTGTAGATACATAGTTTTGGATTTTTTTTCTTTATAAAGGGGGAAGCAATTTTGCTCATATAGTTCACAATGAAGGGCAGCTAAGAAGAACATGCTGTTTCTCAGTGGTGGTGTCTGGAGAGAGTGCTGCTGACCTTCATAAGATCTTGCTTGTGAAAAGCTTGTACCAGCTCCAAACCAGGTGGTTGCTGTGTGGGCGCACAGCCCTTCTCGGCTGCTCACTAGTGCCTCGAGAGGGGTTGGGGTGCTTGTCCAGGTGAGAAGTTAGGGCCAGGGCATGTGTAATGTGCGACTTGAGCCTGTTTCTGAAAAATAACCCCTGTGCCTTGTGTTACCATTAATTTGCTGCCATATTTGAAGCTCATGCGTCAGTTAAGAGGTAATGACTGAACAATAACTATTGATTTTTTATTTCATATTAACAGCATGGCAAGTTCTGAATCTGATAGTGAGGCTAGGATGCCAGTGTAGACATTCCTATTTGGCTGTAAAAGAAGTGTCTTCTTGCCTTCCCTGGATCCTTACCTTGTATCTCAAGAAGCTGTATAGAATTCTCTTATCAGAGTTTCACAAACCATAAAATATATGCAATTTTGTTATGATTTTCAGTCTCGGTGCAAACATCCATTAAGCGTAAAATAAATAAATGTACTGGACCAACTGTTTACCCAAAACACACTGAGACAAATGACAAACACTGAATAACAGAAGAGGGATGGAATGGAATGGAAGTTCTTTCTGACTCAAGATCAGTGTTCAGGCAAATGTAGAGAGACATTGCCTTCAGTTGGTGGAGATTCTAACCAGCTCTATCATTTTCTTTATAAAAAGAAATAATGAACTGGAATCCTTTCCTAAGTTATCTTGGTGAGAACTGCTTTAGTTTAGTCACTGACACTGTAGTTGTATAAAATGGGAAGGGACAAGAGCTGAGATGTTATTGTTTTGAAGTTTCAAAAGTTTGGAAAATGTTCTGTAATTTTGCAACACACTCTAGGATTTTGGCAGGAAGTTGAGCATTTCTGTATCATTTCTCCTATAGTATCAGTGGATTTAAGAAACTAGCAGAATTAAAGTGAAATTATTGTAGCTTAAAATGTTTCCACAACATGAATAAAAGCACATTTTTGTTACTTCAAACACAAACATTTCTATCTCTTGCTTCTTCATTCTGTTCCTGTCTGATCTTATTCCCCCTCCCTTTTGACTTTAGATCTCATTTTTGTCTCTTTGCCTGGTCCTTCACTGTCTTCTGTTGTGAACAGCTTTCCTCTGGCTGCTGCCTTCCATATGTGTCTGAAATCTTATCTTGGCACCTGCACTGAGAACCTTCTGAAATGCAGATGTTGAGGATGTTCCCCTTTGTGCTGCTTGCAGTAATAGTGCTGCTGTTGTTACTAGAAATTATTCCTTTATATAAAAATGGGGGACAGTAAATATTCTGTATATGCAACGCTGAAATAGCAGGCAATACTAGTAGCCTAAGGCTGTGCTCTTGCACTGTAGTCTTTGGAAGAATAAGGATTGTTTTTAACCTTTGAGCTTGTACTGTATGTCTTCACTTCCTTTGACAGCGTTTGCCTCAGTTGCAGCATGGTATTTGGATCCCCATGGTTTTGTTCTGCTGGAAAGTTGCAATCCACAATGTTGTTTTAATTCCCAAGTCCCTCTGACTACATCGGGGGCTGTTGGGACCCCATTCCTGATCTGATCTATGCTGAAAGCAGCTGCACAGGGAAAACTTGTCTTGCAAGGAGCTTTCTTTGAGCAGAACAGTTTGTGAAGCTACAGCCTCGGTGGTTCTGCCACATAAAAAGGCCCTGTTCTGTTTAAAAAAGCAACACCACCCCCCACCCCCCCAACACTACAGCAAATGCTAAAAAGCTTTAGCTCTGGGGCTTTATAATGGATTCTTATGGGATTTGAAGCTAATCCTGATCCTATTGCAAAAGGTTGTTTGTTGAGAAAGGCTTCAGCTCAGACAGCCATGTCAATATGTCTAACTGCCTCATACATGGGAGGTAACTGTGTTGATAACATCAAAAGTGAATACACATTTATCATATCTGGAAGGGATCTTTTGGGCTGAGTTCTATACAATCTTTACGAGAAGGTGGTATATCTTATCTGTGAAGCATCTTCTATGCCTTGATTGCTATAAAAACAACTATGATCCCACTTCAGTATATTACAGTTTGGTCAACCTGCCCAAAGTCTAAGCATCCTAGAAGTTCCACAGCTATGTCTTCGATTCTGCCAAACCATCTTTGAGATGAGCTCACTAGAAAATACAAGTTAAACATGTTAAAATGAAACCTCCAAGAAACCTGAGCCTTCCATGCAATACCTCTGTGTGCACAGGGGAACTCTCAGACCTGACAGTTTCACAGGTTGGACCTGTAATCCTGCATCTTTCTGCTTATGGAAGACAAAAAGAACCATCTTTAAAGCAGACTGACCGAAGTGACTGGATAGTGAATGAGGTGATCCTCACTTTATCTTATTTGATTTCATTATCCACAATGTTGAAAGCTGTCTGCAATGTATGGTACTTTGTACTTCTCCTTAAGCCTCAATTGCTTTTATACCATTGTTCTGAGAAGCCATTTAGAGAATTTTGAATCATGGTGATGATACGATTCAGTCCTAGAGTCACTCCAAAGCACAAAGGCCCTATTGTCCTACCAGGTTACCAAAGTGTTGTAAAGGAGAGTTTGCTACTTGTAGTTTTCCGAATAGTTTATCACATTTTGAGCATGCCGCACAAGAGGAGAATCCTTAATAAAGTACATAACTTGGAGATGAAGCTTACTTGATACCCTTCCCACACAGTATGGACATGCCTTTAGATAAGGCACTGCTAATACAGTCTACATTTCTTCACAGCAAGTGTCATATTTCCAGGACCATCCACCTGCTTCATAAGTGGGTACACAGATTCACTAGTAAGGTACTAGGTTTCATTAAATATATTAACGATTTTGTTATCACCTAATGGTTTTCACAGAAACTTGCACCAGTTTTGCAAAGATGTGATGTTAAATTAGGGCTGTGTTATTGGCAGATATGTTTCTATTGATATTTTAGTAGAAACCAGGTGAATTGTTGTCATCCCAGCTAACCCAATAGAACTACATCTGAATGCTGAATTGTACCTATTTATCAACATTTACCAAGTACTTTAGCAACATTAACAGCTTTAGTTGTATCCATCCTAAAACTGTGTTTAAATAGGACAGTCATAATAACAGAAGGGGAAATTCACTGAAGCATAACAAGCTTCTCTGGAATCAGAACAACATTTTAGAGAGGCTAATAGAACTGGTTTAGCCAATTTACAGTTTCTGCTGGATTTATAAGTGTCTAGTTATCTCCCCCATTTTAAATGGCATGAAGTGTTATTAGCTGAAATTCAGCAGATATCTTCTTAGGGTGAAACGGTGGTGGTGGGTGGGAGAAGACAAAGCCCTTTCCTTCTTCCCTTGGAAATCTCAACATCAGCAGGGCACAACTCCACCTCGTGCTTCCTGGATGATTGGGCAGACAGATCCCTCGAGTACCTAAGGAAGCAGCCTTACTCCCACCATGTCACATGTGTTTTTACAGGCAATTACATCATGTTCTGTGGACACTTGTATTTCTTTATTAATAATTTTCTGTGTACAGCTTCTTTGACTTTGTGTTACTTTATTTCTCCTTTTTTGTAGTTATTGAATGAATGAAATCTTTATTAATGTTCAGGAAAGACAATAGTGTGAGGCAATGCTGTTGCCACTAATATAAGCAGTTTCTGTACAAAAAGGATTCAGCTCTTTTAATAGGGAGCAACTATTCTCTAGTGGGGTTTCCTGTACATCTGTGCTAAAGTGGAGCACGTCTCCTAGTGAGGGAAGTGTGATATATGAAGCTATTTGAGATGACCTGTAATATGGAGTAGGAAAAATGTCTAGATGAATGCATAAAAATCCCTTTATCATGCTGGTATTTTTGTTGAAGCAAACTATTTTATAATCCAAGCTGTCGTGAGGGGTTGCCCTACCAGGATGAGTACAATGAGAAGGCAGAGTAGTCTGTTGATCTGTCTTTATTATGTAGTATATATAACATGCACTGGAGTTAATTTGAAAAGTGTCAAAAGTGCATTTTTAATGGTGTGACATGATTTGTTTTACTGGAAAACACCCCAGATGAGACGTGCATAACAGTGTATAACATGGACAAGGTGGTTAGAATGCTTTTGGTGATCTTTAAGCAGTGTTTAAAATCATGATTCCACAGGATGTTTTTATCATAAAATATTAGTAGCATTACACCTGAGATCTACTGTGTTTTAATGTCATGTTATTGTTACGTGTCCCTTCTCTGTCTACAGGACTGTGCAAAATCAGTTAATCACTCTTCAGGTAGTGTGATTCAAAAGAGCTTTGTTAAAGTCAGTATTGAGCTGTGCTGATTCACGCTTGCTGAAGATCTAGTCCAAGGTTCATAAAGCGCATTGAAATAAGAGATAACAGGTACCACAGAAGTGCAAAATATTGTATTAGTGGGATAAATGGAAGAAAACTGTCTTCAGTTTTACCAATGAAAAAACACAAAAGTCTGAAACAAAGTCTTAGGCATGTTATAACTTTAATCTGCATTGACTTCTGTTTTTCTAGTATTGGTTTCTGTATTTTGTTATACCTAGTAAAATATCCTGCTTAATTCAACTTTATCCCTCCACCCCAGATTAACAAAAGTCAAACTGGTTCTCTTGGAATTACAGTTGGGCATGAATAGACTGAGGCAAATGGATTTTAGAAGTATTTCAGTTTAAAAGGGAGAAACTGTTTGAAATGCTATTCGTACTTTCAAAATGCTTGGTCAGAAAAACCAGCTTTATCATGTTTGGTTTTGCGAGGGTGGGGGGTGGCGGATGCACTTCACATTGCAAACTTGATTGATACTTCTACATGCTATTATGATACAAATAATTGCGAAGAGGTAGGTGTCTCAGTAACACATGTGGTAGGCTCTGTGAGTCTTGAGGCCTGGCTATTTTTTCTGCTTTTGCTCCAGCAGACTATCTGGGAGTTTAGTTTGGGAGCCTTGGTCAGGGAGCCTGGGAGCCAAATCAGCAATGATGTCTATTTGAACTGGCAGACAGTGAATGACTGGTGCTGAGCAGAAGTAATCCATGTTGTGAAGCTTTAAGGGGCCATTAGTTTTGAAAAAGTACTTACTGTCAGTATTCCTGAAATACTAACTTTTTGAGGCATAGAGGTCTGTCCTTTGAATATTCTTGAATAAAGCACAAGGTAATCCCTCTTGTAGGCATTATGCATGTGCATCCCATGGTGAAAAATGTGTGTCCTTGGGCCTGGTGGGACAGATTCTTCCCTTGGTTACATGAGAGAAATGCAGAGTAAAGTCATAGCTGTTGCTGATTTCTTCAGTGCTCAGTGATGCAAATGAGAGCAGGATTCATCCCACTGCCTATATCTGGTATTTTGCATAGAAATGCTCACTGTGCTGAAACATACTCACATTTGCAAGAATGTGTCTGTGTAGTTTACATTTCCAATTTTAATTTTTGAGCCATGCGTAAGACTCCAGGGAACAGTGTGTACTGTCAGCAGAAGTTATCTTTTTGATGAATCAGGCACATTGTTTGTACCCCTGCATTTGATAGACGTGTTGTAATAAGGTCCTGAACTGCTTACTGTGTCTTTATGTACCTTCCCTCTCAGCAGTTGTAACTATTGTGCTGCTTGACCTATATTAATGGTACTACAAACAACAAGTTTAACCATTAACTTGTGAGCCCTGTTTAAATGGATTTTGCCAAGAGATGAGAACTGAAGATTTAAGGAGGTAAAAATTAAAAAGAGGACTACCCAATGTGAAGTTTTTCAGTGCTTACTGATCTGATGTGGAGGGTGGGAAGAAGTTCAAAGCCCCAAGAATAAAACCTAACATCACATTATTATGGTCTGAACAGCTAGTGCCATTCAAGGTATGGAAAAGCACCATCTTAGGTGTTTTGTTCATTAAATAACTTGTGCATTTTATCTGTTTGGTTATCCAATGAGGCTTGCTTGCTGTATTATCTATATCCACACATACTCTGTAGCAAGAACAGGCTGAGAGGGTTACACTGCAGCGGGGAGGGGGGGGGCAGGTAAATACTGCCTGCTACTGCTGCCTGGGAAAAGGGAGGCTGGTTCTCAGTAACTTGTGAGGAGACAGTGAAAGCTAGAAAGAGTCCAAGTGAAAGGAGCCAGTGACAGACTAGTGCTTTAGGTATAGAAAGAGCAGTCTGATTTAGCTTGATTTAGTTGAGCTGTATCTCAGGAACTTAAGTTCTGTGCGCAGAACTTGAATTTTAGACAATTTAATAAAAGCCAAAACTCTAATTTCTGATATACATGACTACATCACCTCAGGAATAAGCAACTGTGACTGATTCATGGTAACTGCCCCATGTGTGCACAAAGCCAACAGCAAATATGAGATGGTTCAATATCTGGTGTGATTTGATCCTTCATGGAAAAGTGATTCTGTGCCTCTGAGTTTATTGACATCAGTGATTTTTGACTGTGGCCCTTAAAAGGCGGGTGTGCAAAAGTTAAGGGGGCATGGGGGGAAGTGGTATGCTCTGGGATGTCCTGCCAAAGTCTCTGTCTTCCCTGATAAAGTTGTCTCATCTTATTCACGCAGGCATTTAAATCTGCTACTGTTTTCATTTGGCGGTTATCTCTCTCTGCTGGGATTTCACCATTCTGGCTCCACAGGGCATACGTAGGTGTCTTGTGCAATCAAACAGTGTGTGTCCTGCTGGATCCTGGTGATTGACAATGCCAGAAATGTGTGCTTTAGCTAAAAGTAGCAGCTGATATTCATAGGTGCAAGTGTCTATGGTTCATTCTCTGCAGCTGAGCTGCTCTCAGGCATTGCTACAGCTGTGAATTAAGCATTAGATAGCACTGTGCACATAATCAAAACTGAGAATCTGAGGGAAAATCCCTCACATTTGTTTGAGAGTCTGTTGCAAGGGCTGTTGCAGAAACATAGAATTGCCTATTTTACTTCAAGTGCAGCAAAAACATGCAGTTAAAAAACATGCTTTAGAAACGTGTGGTATTTGTGTGTTGGTCCTTATGCTGATGTAGTTAAACCAAGGTGAGTAGAACTTATATCTACCTTGTCACTAATGTAGATTTTTGGTTGAAACAGGTAAACTGAGACAAACCTTTGTCATCCCCGATCTCAAGAGTTGTTAACTGAGTAATACTCTTTGGGCCTTGATTTGAAGATTGCAAACAGTTTGGTAAACATTTAATTAAATCACAAAAAGCTCTGTAATAGGAAGGGAAACAGTGAGTAAGACTATCAACAATGTATAAGCCAAGTCAGGGAGGGAAGCCCATGATTCTGGCTGGCAGACTTCTCTAACCAGTGACTTCCTTGTCTGTCTTGGATTCCTAAAGAAAGAGGCACAAAGTCACCTTATGAGGAAGTGATCTCAATTAGAGTCAACGGGAAAAAACATTGGGGAGGGCTTACTGGGAGCAAACAAAAATGCAACTGTGCCAACAGAATTGTTGTTGCCTCTAGGTTTCTGTAGTTGCACTTTTCTCTCCTCTGATGCCAGTAATTCCCAAGGTTTCCATTTAAGCACGTTAAACTGGTAAAAACCTATGCATAGGTGATTCCTAAGGGTTATTTCTCTTTACATTAGTTTGTTATTCCTGAAATTCTACAGAAGCAAGTTTACCTGAGGAAAATATGTTTTAAAGTTTTTCCATATGCGTAGCAACGTTAATTTCTTTAATCTGGATTAGCAGGCACAGTTTTGTTTCACCCAGAGCAAAAGTGGGAGCAGGGCAGGCCCCCGTGGCTACTCTCCTTTTTTCTTGTCTGTCTATCCCTTCAACTCAAACAGCTATGTTCAGAATGAGGTCACAGCACGGTGATTTTGTTCTGAACATTAACTTTTGTTCTAGCAGCTGTGCTGGCTGGCACCCATGCAAGGAAATTTAGCATTTCCCACTGTATTGGTACAACAGTATGATTTTTATTTTGCTCTGAGCCTAATGGGCATGTTCCGGCTTGTAATCATGAGAGGGCCTGGCAGATGAGCTTTTGAGATGCTTGTTCACAACTCTGGTGAGCAGCTCCTTACAGTTTTGTGTGTTCAAACTAGCTTGCAAGTCATTAGATTTTTCTCCTTCTGGTGACTCTAGGTGGGAAGGCTCATTTACTTACTAGTTTAAAGTACCTTGTTTAGGTGTTCACATGTTAGCCTGATGGGAAGGAAAGGAAAAATCTGAAGTTTCTTAAACTGACCCTTTTTTGCCATTTTTCAGGTATGTGAGAAAAGAAAGAAATCTAGTCGCAGAATGTGTCTAGTACAAATACGGGCAAGAGAGGTTAAATTAAAGCAGCAGATTTAACATGTCTTGTTATAGCTTGCAAAACAGTTGCCTGCCAAGAGGAGTATTCTGTGGCCCAGTGACAATAAAGTGACACAACAGAGCACAACTCAGTTACTTTTTGCTCGTTTAGTCAGTCTCTCTATCCTGCAGCAGCTGTCGTGATACGACAGCATCTTCTAGTATCTTGATACTTTCTGTGCTAAAAGGTTAGTGTGAGCTGTCCTAAGAGAATTTTGTCTCATATCAGAGCTATAAACCTTATCTCAGTAAATAGAATAAAGCTGGCTAATGATCACCACGTTTATGTTCTTTTCTTTCAGGGGATAGGTTTGAAAAGGTAGTAATTCCTTTCAACAATACAAAAGGCATCTTAGAGAAAATAGTCTTCATTACATATCAGTAAAGATAAATAACCTTTTTTACCTGTATTCTCATGAAAAGAGTGTAAGTATGGTGTGTATAGCTAGCTTGATGGATAGATCTGTTTCTGAGCATTTATATCTCAAGCCCATGCTTTTCTTACGCAGACCTCCTACAGAAGTTAGTGGAAGTCTTGCATGTTTTAGGATTGTGTGATTTTATTGTTTTTATTGAAGACATCTCAGAGAAGACAAACTCATTAGAACCATCAGGGAGAAAGGGAAACAACTTGTGTTCATTATGGCTCTTCTGAAATGGAGGATTGCCAGCTGGAGGCAGCCAAATGTAGGTACAAGATTGCAGCTGGGAGGGCAATCTGAATTCCTTAAAAGCAGCTAGATGGTGCTTGTATTTATTGCAAACTATGTGCAAAGTAAAGCTCAGGAGCAGGGATCTGTTGTGAAATGGCAAGAAAAGTATCATATTTGCAAAGAACTACATTTTAATTAAGTAGTAGGACTCCAGATTTTGTGAGACACCTTGGGATCCCTATGTGTGTGTCAAGCACAAATAGATGGAAAAAACTGCACAGGACCAGAGTGTCTCTATTTATACTCAAAAGAATGAGGCATAATGTCAATTATTCACGGAAAATCGGGACTTTCTCTAGCTTGGTATATTGGACTTTTAATGACATTAGAATTGACACACAGAAGCAGGTCTTTTACCTCAAGAAGCTGCTTTTTTTTTTTTTGCTTTTTTTTTTTTTCTTCTTTCTTCCCCCCTCCTCAGCCTCACTTAATTGCTTTATCTCTGGACTTCTCAATGCTTGCTTTCCCCCTCTTATCACTTGCTCCTGCAAAGTCTCTTTTTACATAAGTTTCAGCTATGCTATTCACTCCAGCGATCTTATTTGGCAGTTATTCCAAAGGCTGCACTAGTTTCTGAATGAAATAGTTCTGCTTAATTTGTTTCCTTGTGCTTGTATCTTCTACCTTATGAACTCTACAGTACTACACACGGGTTATCAAAAGATGTTCTATTAAATTATGCGTTAACCAGTAGCGTATGTTTACAGTGTCTGTGTTTAATGGCATAATATTACAAACATCGTATAGTATAAGGACAATAGCTCAGTAAAGAGTATATTGTTATGAGCTAAAAAACTGAACTAATAGGATTTGGAACTCTGTGTAAAATGAGAAGTTTGGACAGACTGGCCTTGGGAATTTACAGACTATAAAATGTGCCCTGTGCGTTAAAATGTACCCCTGTCTTTATGGGGGGAAAACACCTTGGACTCGGTGGGAGTTTTGCCTGTGTGAGGGTTATAGGGCTGGAGCTCAGTTGCAGCACTATAGAACTTCCACTGTGCCAAATGATGTATTTTGGAATGATTTGAATATTTTTGTAACTGTTGATATTTGAAGAATGTTTTAGTGCTTTTCTTCACAAAGGAATCATCTTTATCAGCATCACGTTAAAGGGGTACTGAAAGCAGATGATGAATCTTATATGACCAAATGTTGCAAACCTCTAAGAAAGATAGTTGAACTGTTCTTGGCAGCAGATTCATGAAGAGGTTCATAAGAGAACGCCCCATATATTTGCAAGCTGCGTCAGGAAACGAGATGTGTGCCTGCCTCTGCTGTCCTGTTCCTTGGTTTTGGTTGTACAGAACTAGCATCCAGGCATCCAAACCAATCTGTGTCCCTGTTCTGCTAGCTGTTAGTATGTATGGTGAATATTAGTATTTGCTCAGAAGTTTTTTATGATCTGAGGACATGAAGGTAAGCAAGTGTTATATTGCTTTAGTTTTTGGATGAGGTTAGACACGAAGTGATTAAGTACTTTACCAAGCCCAAATGAGAATCAGATGGGAAGCTGATTTAGTTCTTTTGATTACAGTCTGATGTCTTCATCTGGAAGACCATTACAGATGTGAGACTCCAAGAGAACTTTTTCTTCAGAAAATGGCTATTTTCATAACAAATGGCACGCTGCTTTGTAGCTCAGCTCTTTCCTTGCCTTTTAAATAAGATTCTCACAAGATGGCATAGTTCTTGTCACAAGCATTATTTTTGTCACAGCTGGTCTACTTGGTATATTTTGTCCAAAGCTCCTGGTCTTGTCTATCCACTGGCTTGCTTCCTGGCCATTCCTGTATTCCTATGAAATACATTATCCCCCTAAACGTAATAGTTAATGTTGCAAGACTTAATATTTTGAGGGCGAATACAAGAAATTAAATGCTGTTAGTGTGGTGGATACATTGTGGACACTGAGGACACTGGTTGATTCTGCACTAGAGTAGTGTAGATCCGGAATGTCTCTATCTTGTATATTGGCAGATTATGTTGGCAGGCTCTGGTCAGGCTTCCCTGGTCCAGGGCTACTTGTGATTTTGTTCCTTGAGTTGCCAGCTGTGGTACCTGTCTTCCAGCCCTGCTCATGGAAGGTCAGCGCAGTGTCCCTTAGCATCTAATGTGGGAAGTAGGTACCAAGCCTCGCGTAGTTCTTCTCCTTGAGTACTCCCCTCCTGCCCTATTCTAGTCATAATGAGTTTCCCACTTGGGGAACTGCAGCTGGACCAAGGAGCACTGAGGATCTGGGTTTTACTCAAATCCAAAAGAGGTCTTAGTTTCTGTGACATTACATGGGACCAGCATCCTCAGACCATTGTTTTATTCAGAGCTGTCAGAGTAAAAGTCTTCTTGGAGACATGTGAGAAAACCAAAAGTAGCAGCTTTTACTGGAGAATAATCGTGAGTTACCCCAGTGGTCTAGATATTGTGGATGGGATAGAAGTACCCATAAAGCTCACTTGTTTTCCATGAAATGTTATTTTTACTACTTCCACCCAAAAGTCTTTTCTTCAAGACCACAGTCAGGCCGGTCTGAAGTTACTCTTTCGTGACCCTCACTTAAAAAAAAAAAAAAAGTGACATCTCTTATTACGAAAGACTTAATTGTGCTTTTAATAATGTTTTAGATATTTTATTCTTTGGGGAGTAGCCTGGACATGTTGTGTATAATGAAATGAGCCAAATGGCTCTTCACAACAGCTGTGGTAAATGTACAAGTGATTTTTCTGCTTTGAAAACAGGAAAAAAACCCTCTTGTGTTGCATCATTCTGGTTGGGAAGTGCTCAAAGTTATTGTGACAGGACAGTATTTTGAGCAATTGTTGGTGATTTGTTTTTTAGCACACAAAGAAAGTAATAAATCTGTCACCCTGAAAAATCAGGTTGTGACCTAAAGGAAGGAGCAAATTGTGGCTTTAGGTAAAAAAGAGTGACCTGTCTATGAGGGTCATTTATCATTATAACAAAATTGCTGGTGCTCTCCTAGCTGACCAGGAAGAAAGGCTGTGGTAAGCAGAATTGAGGGATGCAAGCATCCGAATATTTTTTAACTGATCAATATTTTCAGGATTTACAAGCAGCCAAAAACCTGTCAGCATGCAGGGTAACTGCACTGTGCATATGTTCTAAGAACGAAAACAAGTGAGAATTTGGCAATTAAAAATGAAATGTATTTTAGATTTAGCATAAATAGTTTAATTCAAAACTGTATGTGAGTACAGATGCCCTTAGCAGCCTGTATACCTTGTACAGTGGTACGGAAAATGGGTATCAAACAAAACTCCTGAGAAGGCTGAAAACAATAAATAAGCAACAACATAAATCTCTTCAAGGTGGTGTTAGCATTACTTTCTAATACTGCATGTGGCACGTGCAGGGTGTCTCGGAACTCGCTTGGGATATGTGGTTTCATTGTTTGAAAGTAACAGTCCCAAACTGTTTTTGATAAAAAAAGAAACAACCCCCCAAACTTTTTCTTACCCCACCATCATTTATTATTCCACATTATCATATATGTAAATAGTTTTACATTTATCTTATTAAAAAAAGGAATGGCAGAACAAGTTCAGTGCTACAACTGAGGTTGGCAGAGGTTGTATCCATTGCAAAGGATACGTTCAATGAGTTCAAGTCTGACTTGTATGGAATATCAGCTGAACATGTTTTGAAATGGAAGATGGAAAAGATGAGTTCTTTTTATGTCATTATTCTTAAGTATCCAATCTTTCTCGGAACTAAAAATACTTCCGGTTAATTCCAGAAAATATTTTCCTGCTGTTCAGTCTCTCCTAGTTGTGGATTTTCACTTTAATCTATTTTTATAGAGTTCGCAAAGGCATAATGAAAGGGGAGTGTGTGTGGGGGAAACCCAACACAATTTCAGTACAGTAATTTTCATGCCAATTGCTAATTTCCACTGATTGCCTTAGTGCAGGAGTGTCTTATCAGAACAGAACATCCAATGCTAAAAAACAATTCTAACATGTTCAGAAAAGCATTTATGATTCAGGCTATCACCTATCGTTAGACATTATCAGTATTATACTATATTAGGAGTGCTTAACAAAGCTATTTTAATACAATTTACGAGGGCATTTTAATATCCTAAGGCTGGTAAAGTACTGTACACTTTCAATACATCATAGAGACATAAGATAAAAATTGTGTAGATGGTAAAATAATAATTTAGAGTATGAACTGTCTTTTTTAATGCACATTAATAATACTCTGTTCATTGTGGCTTTATTAAGGAAATTGCTTTAGCATAATTTTAAGCATAAATATAAATTCCATTTGATTTATTCAGACTTGACTACATGGCAGTGCCAAAATCTGGTGTAATTCTGCACCAAAGCACCCTGTCAGATCTTACCACTGCAGAGGACACAGCTGGACTGAAAGGACCTAACTGAAGTTTCATGACTCATGCTCTAAAAAGATCAGGCTTTTTTTCAGCAATTGCTCTACTTTGAGTAGTCAACAAAGTTACCCTGGAAAAAAGTATCCTAAACTTGTCATTAGATAGTGCCATTTTCATTTCACTCCTTTCTGAGAATGTTGAAATCGATCTTTATCCTGATAGTATGATTTTTTTTTTCTACTTGTAATTAAAAAGGAAATGAAAAAGTTCTGTCACCAATATGTCTCAAACATATTTTCAATTTTGGCTTTAAGATTTAGTAACAAATTTTGTCAGTGTGTGCTTTTGCCCTTGTGCTCAGGAATGTTTTTTTATTGTATTTGATACATACCCATAAAATAAACTAGATTACTCTCCATGTCAGATTTGCATTTGGTGAAAAACTGAATTAAGCTTTTTCCATCTGAGACTGAGCCCCAGAAAAAAAGAATATGCCTAGTAATAAGTTATTAACTCAGGTCAGATTTCCAGAAAAGCTTTCATCTATTCTTTTCAATTACTGTAGTATGTATGCTGGTTTTTTTGCTTTCATTAAAGCCTTTATCTTCGATAAGTTTCTAAAGGTGTCTTCCAACATTTTAGTTGCAAATTCTAAATTTTGAATGTAGAAAAAGTTGTCCAAATAAATTATGGAAAATCCTGGCTGAAATTTGATAGGCAGGAGATATGTGAAAGCCCTTTTCTAAATCTGGTCCTTCCATTTGTGTCTGATTCAGGATGTGGCTACAGATCAGTAAAGAGGTAAATGTGTAGGTCAGATTTCTTGTGTAAAGGTAACAGCATAAAAATGTGAACTTATTCTGGTGTCTTTTTTTTGGTATCTTCAAGCTTAATATCACCCTAAAAAGTGTGAGTATAGCTTTTGCACATGTTTGAACTAGGTCATTATGTTTTCCATTGAGGTTTGGGACTAGGCTACCAGGAGTGAAGGGTCTGGTTCACCACTCGGCAAAATCAAGGGGAGGCTCTCCTCACCTTGCACATCACTCTAACCAAAAAGAAACCATGTGACACAGTAATTTAGACTGTAATGAAAATTGCTTATAGCTTGATATTTGATTTTTAATCACTTCATAAAAAATTGCATGTGGCAAAATTCCAAATTACGGCAGCGAAGTAATGTACAAGTAGAAAAGAAACCCGGGAAAAAGGCTTCTGTGTTTGTAAGATATTTCACCATAAATACAGCTGGTTTCTGTAATTTTTGGAATGGATTTGAGGAAGGTGTGTCTGGAAGTGTCACATGAGACCCCCTAAGCAATACTAATATTGTTCTGTCCGTGAGGTACAGTTTGTATTCATTTCAGAAGATCTATTGTACTTTTGTCTGCTTCAAGTATTCCCTTAAGAATGAAGTTTACATTTTGGAAAGCAGCGAGATATTGAATTTGCCATGAGGTTATAGCAAGTTGTAGGCGGCAACTGAAGGAGATATATCTTTACACACTGAAACTTAGAACATTTCTAATTTTTATGAGTATAAAACTTGATGCTGAAGCCTTTTTTCAGTTAAGAGTACAATGCACATTTTGGCTTGCTCATCCCTGAGAACGATAGCTGAGATTGAGGAGTTATAAGATACAGGATTTCTGAAAGGAGAGAGCATGCATAACTTTGATGTATAATCCAGGGTCAAAACTATTTGGACCTTAAATTATTATCAAAAGTGCGGATAATCCTTACTTCCCAATATATGTAAGTTAATACTATTAAATATCTATAAAAATGCCAGACAGACACTTTTTTACTTATCTAGATTAAATGTCAAGTGTTCTGATTTCTTAATGTTCTGTTGGTACAGAAACCACTTAATGATGTCTGCAGCAATACCATTGTAGTTTTGCTCATACTTATTAATCAAATTCTAAATTGCGGTGCATTTTCCTTTGCATCTTTTTTGTGCCGGTTGGGAGCCATAGATGTTGCTAACTATTTTCTCTTTACTGTATTATTTTTCAAGAATTTCCTGATTCAGATCTGAAGTATTATTAGGACAAAGGTGGCAGGTTTTGTCTGGCCAACTTATTTTCTTGCTATTTTTAGAAACAAATGTGCTTGTATTGTGCACCGTAGATCGGCACTAAGATGAGGTTGAGGTAAGCAGCTAATCAATCATATCTGGATAATAGACATCAGTGATATTGCTTTGCAAGGTTTACCCTCTTTGATTTATACTAGGGGATTGTTTTTTATGGGACTTTTAGAATATTTGTGGCTGAATAATGTTTTTATGACCAAGCCACCAACACAAAGCCATTATTTCTTTTAAAGCCGTTGATCAACAGTTTGATTAAATTTGTACATATTTTGAGAGCATTCAGACTGGATGCCATCAAGTGCAGTGAACAGAAGATGCTTCTAAAACAATAGTGGCCTGAATTGTTATTGACCATTACATTGTAGAGTCATTTACAACAGGAGGTGTAAAAATACAACCAAGTCAAAATGACAGCATTTAACAGACAGCCTGTACTCCCTTTATGCTGATCTAAAAGTCTGCATAAACTTCAGCACAATGGAGACTTGAGCTGTTGTCTGTTAAGCATCAAGAAATATTCAGTTAAGACACTTCAATTAATTTTTAGCCTGCTTCATTGGTTCTGAAGTGTTTAAAATCTTTACTATAATTCAGTTGCAATGAAATTAAAAGGTTTAAAATCTGTTATGAAAATGAAATGAAAAGAAATGTATAGTCGCAGCTGGTATATTGACACATGGCTATCTTTGTACAGTGATATTCTTGCTTGTAAGCATGTTTAGTACCATGGCAGATATTACTATGCTGATCAGCATCCAATTATTTCATCTAGTTTTGGGTCCCTCAGTACAGGAAAGAATGGATTAAACTGGAGTGAGTTTAGCAGAGGCTATCAAGCTCCTCGGGGGTTGGAGCAGTGGCCTTCTGAAGAGAGGCTGAGGGTCCAGGGTTCGCTCAGCCTGGAGGGAAGGGAGGGTTGCAGGGAAACCTAACAGCAGAAGATGGAGCCAGGCTCTTGCTGAGGTGCACGACAGGAAAACAAAAGACTGGTCATAAATTGAATCAGGAGGTTTGGTGTGGATAAAAAGAAAAGTCACTATGAGCATAATGAAGCAGTGGAACAGGTTTTTGGAGGAAGCTGTGCAATCGGTCTTGGAGGTTTTCTGGAACTGCAAAAGCCCTGAGAAACCTGGTCTGGGTTCAGTGCTGAAGCTGCTCTGGGTGGGAGGCTGGACAGGTATGCTCTGAGAGCCCTTCCAGCTGGAATGATTCTAATGACTTTATTTTTTCTGACAGGATTAGGTGTTGAGATTTTTGGAACTGTCCAGGGGATCTGGATCCTCCAGAGGACTTTTCAGATGCATGCAAAAGGGTTTGGAGCCCAACTGGGCTGTCTTTCAGAGGCAAATGGATACCAAGGGCTATGCCCTTGGGAATCTGTTCTTACCTCTAGCCTCATTTATCTGAAGGGCTTGAGTGATTCTAGTAAACTCATTAAAATATACCCAGAGCAGGTAGTCTGCCATTTGATGTCAGCGTAGAACATAAAGTCACCAGTGATACAATTGCAATGAAAGTTGTCAAAATCTGTAGGAAAAATTACACTTTTGGGTAAGTGATCAGGGCAAAGTGCATGTGGGCATGAAGATGATGTGATCAAGTTCCCTTTAACTACACTTTGGACTGACGAGACTTAACTACACTGATAAGATAAAACCAAGACATTACAACTGAAGCAATGGAGGCTTCTTAGCCTGTGACTTGCAGTCAATATTAAATGCCAACTGTATCCTTGAGGAAAACTACAATGTAAAGTGAAGAGAACTGTATGTTCCTCAATGCTATGCAGAGGAGGCATCACAGTGAAAAAAATCTTATCTGTTTGTAAACTGGTGTTTTGTCTTGAATCTACCAGTGGACAAACTATTCTGATGCCCTTCTGTTGTTTGCTTTGGTCACTCTGGTCCTCATATACTAGTACTTGATTCAGTTCCAAAGCATCCTTCCTAACCAAGACATTTTTATTAACAGCCAACATAATTCTGATATTTTGTTAAGAAAGTCTGATAATGTTCAGCAAAATAGACTGCAGCCTTGCAGTGCCTGGTTTTACATGGCTTTGATTACAAAACATTTGCAGCAGAGTATGGCTGGTCAGGGTAGCAGAGAGGAACAGCATCCTGATTCCTTGAAGAAGAGTCTATCAGTAATGCTGCATGCTTCCTCTTCAAAACCTTTTGTATTTTAACACATGAATTAGTATTTCCTCCTGCTGTCTCAGATTGCATATCCCTGTGCTTAGGACTCTGAAGTCCAAGAGCCATGTTGGGATAGAGCTTTCTGAATAAGGTAGTCTTGTGTTATAAAAATGCTTGTTCTAATTTTCTATTTTCCCCTCACTTGTTTGTTATGCTACATGGAAGGGAGGTTACACAGAAAGTAACTAGAGGAGTCTCATTCTGGGACTATGGAAATAAATGCAATAATTACTCTGAAATAAAGGACTGCAAAGAAACTATCACAATATAGCAAAGAAGAATGCTGACAATCCTACCTCTATTAGCTGGATCTCAGCAGCTCTGCACTTAGATGTGACCCAGATATAACAATCGTGAGAAGAGAGGGGAGAGATTTGCTGCATGGGTCATCGGTATGTTGATGTGCCTATTCAGGATGGGAGCAAAACTTTAATCAGAATAGTATGGGGAACTAGAGAGGAGATCTAATACCTAGAACTTACTATTACAGTTTAACTTCCCCCAAATGCCTCAAACAAGGCAGCCTGTAAGGAGAAAAAAACCTTTCCCCCCCAGCCCCCCGGATATGACCATTACAAAAAATGCAAGTACTAGAATACCAGCCCATATTAATGTGATATATGTCACTACAGAGGGCACATCATAAGTGAAATAAAATACAGAAAAGGACATAGATCCATCTCTAATCTGTTGCCTCATGGCAATGATTAGTAATTGATGCCTTGTGATGTATCTTGGACCCCTAAATGGGATCTGATTTTCACTGGAGCAGCACATGGTGATCACAGATGCCCAGTATTTTTGGATGGATAGAGCTCAGCAATGCCTAAAACTTACCAAAGGCAACACACTTCAATATTTAATATCCAGGAACACTTTTTATGTCAGTAGAACCCTTGTCCTGCCTATCTTCCTATGCTCTTCCCACAGATTTTGGGCATTCTTATTCCAGAATAAGTATATCCATGTGAAGTTATATCCCAGAACAACTATTTTAGTACATTTTCAATAGGCAAACCTCAGGTGTATAGCTTAAGGATCAATTTTTCAAGAACAAGCATGTTTCCAACCTTCCTTCCTCGCACATGGTATTCCTGCTGAAGGCTCAGCTTTCATTATTCTTTAAATCACTGTTTCATCTTGCATCTCTCTAGCTGTGAATGCTGCTAATTCATGGGTTGTAGTTTTCTTCAGTGGAAGTCTATAGCTTTTGGATTATTTTGGCTGCCACACTTCATAGCATCTCTGATTTGAGAGGATACAAGCAGAAGCGTCTGGGTGATCATCTAGTGTTTTCCAGGCTTACATTAATTTTGGACCATGTTGCAGAGCATATACAGATTACTGTGATGGGCTGGGGCAAACCAAATGAACAGCAAATGTATCTCAACTCATAAGCACCCACTGAGCTCTAGCAGGATTTACCACTTACAAAACCAATATCATTAGGAATTTCTTCACTTCCTAAAATATATTTTTCACCTAGTTATTGCTGTGAACACTTGAAGTCACGTACTTCTTTTGTCAACCTGCCTTTATGGGTTAGTTAGTACAATAGTGAACCATATAATGTCAGAGGACCTGGCAAATTGTTAGTTAAGTAATTCTGCTTTTGGTCTGCTATGAAGTGTGTATTTTTGTGTTTAAATAATCTCTATTATCTATTAATATGTGTGTGTTAGTGTGTACAAATAGCATCCCTATAACGTTTTCTAGATTTTTGTCTCCACAGAGGGGTTTATGAGCAGTCAGGTAAGGTCCCAACTTACATAGTAGTAGCTGTTCTTCAGAAGTTGTTTGTTTGCCAGATGTGCAAGATAACGTACGTCTCTGAATGCAACAGTGGATGCTGTGATTGTGGTCTAAAGCCATCCTAGAACTTCATGAATAAAAAGACAAGTTTCCATAGCAAATAGTTTGCTGTACTGCTGTTTTACTTTGCAGAAAACGCTTTTCAGCAGACCTGCAGCAGGGATCAGAATGAACTTTTTCAAGGCTAACTCATCTTGATGAACTATTAACTAAATTACCTACGTAGAATAATTTACAACTTAATAGCATTACACATACCTAAGGGGAAAGGACACTAAACCTGACTACTATGAAACTTCCAATGCCATTGTTGCTGGTGAAATAATACTGGCATTAGTGTGATGACATTATCTTTGTGTTTGTCTCTTATATCCTCAAAAGAGAAGTGGGGTACAACTGTTGCCAAATGTTCTGTTCTCCTTTTCCACAGTCCTGTGGGTGCTGAGAATCTCATTACTGGAGTGACAAGGAGTTGAGTATCTTTAGGTGCCATAGTTTGTTGCACGAAAGACTTGACTCATAGAACTACCAGGCTTTGATATCAGCTATAGAGTTACAAGCAAAATAAATGCACGAAGCAAATGCAAAAACCTGGGTTTGTACCAATAACAAATGAGGAATGAAGTCTAAACAGACATGTAAGTGATCTAGATGTTGTTTCTTTCAATGAGCAAGGAAGCCGTCTCTCTCTGACCGTGTAGAAGAAAGTGGTGATATGGACAATATATTCATCACAGAATGGTAGGGGTTGGAAGGGACCTCTGGAGATCATGTAGTCCAACCCCCCTGCTAGAGCAGGTTTACCCAGAGCAGGCTGCACAGGACTGTGTCCAGGCGGGTTTTGAATCTCTCCAGAGAAGGAGACTCCACAACCTCGCTGGGCAGCCTGTGCCAGGGCTCTGTCACCCTCACAGTGAAGAAGTTTCTCCTCACGTTCAGACGGAACTTCCTGTGTTCCAGTTTCACAGACAGTAATAAGCAGTAACGTGAAAGGGAGGGTAATTTTAAAGCATTTGCTGTATTGTTAAAGCATTTGCTATATTAAAAGAAAATTTGTGCAACTCTTCTAGTACCTGTGAAGACTGCATTGCTCTTGAATGCTTGCTTACTACTCTAAGTGTAGCTATAAGAGTTAAAATGGGCTTTATTAATAAAAAAAAATTCTCAGCCTTAAGAAGTTTAAATTCTCATGTCAAAGCATGTAAATATATCAGTTAAGCTTTAAGGCAGGGTCAAGACTCATTAATGAATAGCTGAAGATTTTGACTTGTAAACCTATGCTGTTTTTTTAGGAGTCACCATTTATTCCAAATCAGGAGAAAATATTTGTTATGGCTGAATTAAGTTAGATAAAAGAATAACTTTACTTGATTTGATGTTTATTCTCACTCAAGCAAAGTATGAACAGTTATCATACTGAGTCCCCAAGTAACTGTGGTTTCTAGGTCATGTCACATACTGGTGTAATAGGGTGTGAAGTGTTTCAATGACCTGCCTAAGATAGTACAGTGACCCTATAGCAGAGCCAAAAATAAAACTCAAGTACTGGTTCCTTATCCGGTGACATATTCCTAGAAATATTGCTGCTTTAGTGTCAATAAGAAAACATTTATGAAACATGGAAGGTGTACAAACTTTTGACAATATGTTTAAATATGTGTTTTAAATATAATTAAATACATTTTTAAAATATATTTAAAGACAAAAAAGTGGCATTGCCAGGTGGGAGCGTCTCCTGTTTTCCTTTTAAGCCCCAGCTCCAACTCCATTTTGACACATCTGTGTTTATGACTGTGATAGCAGTTAGCCCACTTTGGATGTTTGTGGAAGAATTTTTCAGACAGGGACACCCTTCTGTATCCAAAGCAATTTACTGCAGAGAGGGAATGCTGATTGAGATGGAAGTCATGTAATCCCCCAGCAGGCAATCTGTGATGCATACCTTTGAGCCAAAATGAAAATAATAGTACTGAATTGGCTAACCCTGGTGTGTGATCTCTGAGCTCTGTCATAGATCTGGAGAGCTTCTCCAGTTTTTAAGATAATAGATCATTTTAGAGCCAATCAAGCCTATAGTGTCACTGTTGACTAACAAAGATAACTGTGGGTAACAAAAACTGCCAAGTGTGAGGAAAAGTGTGAAATTAAATTCCTGTGTGTAAATACATTTTCATTACGCGTGTGTGTATCAATGCACAGAATACTTGAACCAATTTTTTTTTAGCAATATGAGGATCTACATTAGAGGACTTTGAGAAGGGAGAAAGAAGTCTCTATAGTGCTACTGCTAGGAAAAAGAATAGTGCACAGACCATCCTAGATGCTCTGCTTGTCATGGAGCAGTGCCCTGTTCAGCTCTTTCATGCATACTATGTTGATGTTGAATGTCAGCTTGAAAAAGACAGATCTGAGAGTACACACACATGAGGTTAGATGCCAGCTGCATACCAGACACTTAAGACAAAAAAGAAAACTCCTGACTCAGACAATGCTCTTAAAGCTACTGAGATAACAAACTGAAATTTCTAAATGCAGGATGTCCTGCTGCAGGAGGGGCCATTAAGAAGGAGGTGGAAGGAAGCTGGACAATCCCAAAGAGAACCATTCACACAAATTTATTTTCAAGACCAGATCCAAAACCCAAACATGCAAGTAAACTTGTATGAGAGAAATTATTGCAGCTAATGGACTCTATGCCACCTGTTATTTTAAAGGGGATATGGCCAGCCTTGGCAGCTTTATTAAAAGAGCTAAACTCGTTCTTAGACATTTGATAAGTTTTCATAAAATGGAGGTATGTGATTTATCTCCCCAAACGAATAGAAAAAATAGTAGTTCTCATCCTGATATATCTTGATAAGGCTTAATATAGTTGACAAATATGCACTAACACTAGGTATACAAAACAGCCTCTAAAGAAGCTTAGGGCCTGCTCCTACTCCCTCTAATTCACTCAGCAAATCTTTGAAATGTGCTTTAGGTAAAATCTTAACTTTCAGGAATTTGTTTTTGCTTATTATTAAGCTGTTTGTTTAATTGTTTCATTTTCCTAGTCATCTTATAGCCATGCAACTTTGTAAAGAGAATTTTATTAACAAAATTTTGCACTAAATACAAATACTAAATCAAAATGCCTAACAGTATTTGCTCAATGTACATGTTTGTGTGTCTATATATTAAAATGCATTTAATATACATAAAGTTCAGTATTGATGTGTGCAAACATATATGTATATACAAGCATACATCTATTTTATATACTTAAAACATATATGTATATAAAGTGTATAAACACTATAGCCACTTTTTCTCTGGGGGAAAACAGGTTTAGAAACAATTAAAGGATCCATCCAATAAAATTGAATTGCTTCATTTAGTTGGGTGAAGATTTTTGCAAGAAATAGCACAGGAGAACATATATATTTGACAACAGAAAACAATGTCAGAAAACTGCAGTTTGATGTGGAACACGAACCAATTTGTCTTAATGAATTAAGATGCATAGGAAAATGTTGCAAAATATCTATTTGGGTTTTTTTGCTTTCTAATTCATATTTGTACATTTGAAGTGTTCTCCCCATTATGTTTCTAAGTATGTTGGAGAAATGTACAGTGTAGACTTTTCCTGTCAGATGAAGTGTAATACTATGGAAAAATATTAAGCTAAAGAAAAAAAAAAAAATCCTGGAACATTCTTACTGGCGTCCATACAATGTAGTTCTCAAATATCAAATGGACGTACACGACAATTAGCTCAGGCTTTGCCTTAGAGCAGCACAGAGCAGGATGCCCAAGTTCCTATCCTATGATGCAATAAATTCTATTTCATTAGCAGAGCTTCAGTTTTCAGCTAAAAACAACCAAAACCTGCACTATGTACTTTATTTGGTTTGTGATGTGAGTCAGTGCTCCTTCATGAAGCAATTGATGCAACTCTTCACAGACATTCCTTACAAGAGAACAGTTAGCAAAAACCAACTGGAAATTCAAATACTTTGAGTGTAGTTAAGATTGATTTATACTAGCAAGAAAATATTTCAAACTATCCTATTGCTGGTTACGTCTTTTCCTATTTATTCTACACACACGGAAAAGTAATATAATCTGTGGAACATCAATCATCTAATAGGCCCTGTTTCTTCTGTGAATGCTACTTTTCTTTTTAGATTTTCCGTGCAACTGCACTTTGAACAGATAATAGTGTTTAAGTGCATTTGCTCATTAAGCCAAAAGTAGGAATAACTTTGTAGTTGTATTCTCTCAACAAATGGAATATTCTACTAAGTTTTGAAAAATGGAATGGACATCTGTGGCATACAGAGAGGCATATTCTTTTAGTAGATAAAGGTTTCAGAGGATTAGGACACTTGCCCTAATCAGGCTAATTGTCAAATCATTGCCTGTTAGGGCAAAATGAAGTATGGACACCCTTAAAAAATTGAACTGTCTATATCAGTCTAAGACATTATTAAGGATTAATTAGACCTGGTACAAGAGCGACCAGAGCTGACGGCATAACTTAGGTTCTGCTAAGGTTCTGTTTTGCTGGTACTATAAAAGGGTTTGCTAATGATCACAAAATTTCCAAGTGATTCTCATTTCAGAAACATGCAAAGTTAGTATGTTTATACTACAAAAACAATTACACATGCTTGTTTCCCTGATTTGCTTTGAGATCACTGGAGATGAGAATTCAACCTTATTTAAACTCTGCCAGCTCTTCAAAATGTGTTTACATGCTGTTTCCATGAGCATGCTATGTCTCTGTCACTTTACTGCAGTTCTTCTCACAACAGCTGGAAGACTTCATATCTATCCAGGTGGAAATTGTTTTCTGTTCAACTTCACTAAAAAACATGGCTTTTCATCACTTAAATACTACCACTTCTATTTAGAAATGTGTTCTATTTGGACTGTCCTGGCACCAGTTTGGGGTAATACCTACCTAATGAGGAAGTCTAGCTTTAGGGCATCCTTTTTCCTGTAGCCACTTTAGTCATGTTGTAATATGGTTTCTAATAAGAAAGGTTACCTTTATCAACTTCTCTTTAATGACTGATACAGCAAAATACCTAAGCCTGTGCTGAACCTTAAAAGTCACAAGATGTCCTAAGTACAAGGAGCCTACACTTTAAATCCAAAACAATTAAAACCAATCAAAACACCATGCCATTGTAATGGCTTGGCACTATTGTTTAGGCATGACTTTAGTTTCAGTAAGTGTTTTTGCTTGCGTTATGGTCTTAATTCAGGTAAAAGATTAATTTTGTCTGACACTTTATACAGCAAGGTTTTCCACGGTCTTCCACGGAAGAGCTGAATGCCTCCACTGACAAGCAACAATACAGTCATAGGTACTGGCAGCATAGGGACTACCTGGCAGTGGTACGTGATGAAAAAAGCTTGTCTGAACATGCTGTGTATCCTACATGAGCTCTGAAGGAGAAAAACATTTTCCTTACAAGCCCAGCTAGCTATTTTTCCAGTAGGACTGTTGTGTTGTCACAGGACTGATGAATTTCTTTACTTCTGTTCCAGATCAGCTTCCTTTCCTCTGTAATCAGGCCAGTGTCAGGGGAGAGTGCACATGGATAGACTGATGTATCATTGCTTGATTGGGTGTATGCTCTATCTCCTGCATTTGTCAGATGCTAGACAGACCAGCGTGTGTTTCTTCACTGTTACTGTTTTTTTGGAGAATGAGTAGCTGATATAGGAACTGTTGGCCTTCATTGGACCAGTCTTTAATCTGGCCCAGTACCTCTCTCTCAGGCTGTGGCCAACACCTGCTGCTCCCAAAAGGGGTGCAGAAAACTCTACCCTGACCAGTTATGGGTTTCTACTCCTTAAGGTAAAGGTTCTTCCTGAGGGCCATTAGGGATTTGCATATGCTGCTGGCCAAGAGGGTGAATCCTACCATCTGCCATGCTAGAATAATCTGCAGTCTGACGGTGTGCTAGAGAAGAAAAATATATACTGGTATTACATAATTAGCATATGGCAGGAGAAGTTACTTAAGAAGTCTTTTACTGCCCAAGGGCAGCTGAGCATTACGAAGTCATTACTGAGCTCTACCAAAGATTTTCTCAACTGAATATGAACCCTGGGAGCATCATCAGGATTATAATGATTTCCTCTAGCCATGCAATGCCTTTTTTTTTTTTTTTTGGGGGGGGGGGAGGGAGGTGGAGAAGAGGGAGGAAAGCACATGGTAAAACAGGGCTCAGGCTTGCTGAGTGTAGGTGTTTCTTGCTTGTAGCCCTGCCAGCTGGTTTCTGTGAGTGCTCTCATGTAATGCTGCCTGACAAAAACACTTGTAGGTGGACAAGTCCCAGATATTTTAAACATTGAACTATTGCCAGCTCTTTTCTACATTTCTTTGGACAAGTTAATAAATCTATTTATTACTCCTGTTGTTTCAGTGCAAGAATTTTGGTGTAACTTTCCTCTTTGCTAGCTCAGCTTCACATCTGAGTGGCTGCATTTGGCAGCCCAGCTGTGCAGCACACAGGCAGGACAAAGACATTTTATAAATTGACCAACAATGCAAAAGCAATAATAGAAATGAGTGAAAGTATTGGATCAGGGCAGAAATGTTTCACGGAAATAGGAACTCAAATGTGATAACAGTATAGAAACATCTCACAGCTTTTCTATCTTTTTTCTGCTGGAAGCTGGGTGCCTGGGGATCAGCTTGCACACAACTGGGCTGTACCTCTGTGGGGAGCCTTACTGCAGATTTGGTTTGGCTTGCTTGGGAGGCGTATGGCAGGAGATGCAAAGTCCTCCTGCCTCTACAAGCATCAGAAGATTTCTGCTGTTTTATCTGTATTGGAGAAACCCTTTGTGAAGTAAAGTAATCCAAGTTACAGGCTTGAGGGGAATCTAATCATCTCATGAGAGCTTGTACATCCTTCCTGTCAAGCCGTTCCGGGACACTTTCAGGATTTTCTTTCCTGAAATAAACCAATAAACCCATTTTACAACATTTTATGTTTTCTGATGCATATGCAACAGAGACAATTTTTAAAGTGAAATCAGTGTGAGTTTTGGTGCTAAGTTTAATGAGTACTTGTTTTCATTCTGACTTCTCATAATTGCTGTTACTTGATCATTTTGTTTTATAATTTTTATATGTGCTGATGTGTGTGTTCAAAAGTAGATGCTTATGCTGCCACCTGCATACAATAATCAGCTTGTGCAACCTCAGGGATGAACTCTGCTGGTGGCATAAGCAGCAGTACTTAAACCAGGACATATGCTGAAGCATAATCTCATATGCCTTGTATCAAGTAGATCTGATGCATAGCTATTAAGGGACATACAAGACATGGGCTGCTAGACCAAACCTTAGTGGGAAATCATCCCTGCTTGGGAGAGATCACGGTTAGGAAGTCAGGCCAAGGGTGAGGTCGGAAATGGAGGCAATGCTCCCAATTTGTAATACAGCAGAAGAGCAGCACGAGCTTCCTGATACCAGTCTAGTGCCGCTTAAGTTCCTCTGCCTCCTTCTCACTGCTGGGTTAGGTGCTGGCCTAGACCTCTTGTGCTTTACAGTCACCTGGCAGCAAGAAGGGGATGTTTTCCTTTAGGACAGGGAAATCTGTCTCAGTTGGAGAACAAGAAGTTTCCAGCAGGTCAGGAAGCATATTAAAGCTTCACGGTGGTGTGTAGAAGAAACTGAAGAGAGCCCATGTTTCATGAAAGACCACTGCTAGTACCATATGAATGATTACTAGATCAGGAAAAATACAATCCAAGGAACACCATAATGTTACTAGAAGCTATTCAGTGCAGCACAGTACATGGCCATAAATTTCATATGACGGTGTTAACAGTTTTCTCCTCAACAATTACACACTGTATGACACTGAAAATGACAGTGAACTCATCTGAAATGTCTTTATAATAAAATATTAGAAAAAGAAATGAAAATTGGAAATCAGTCTAGATGTTTTTATTTGAATATATAAATATTTTATTTATATATCACACTTACTCACATGAGCAAAATTATATTTGTGGTGTACCAAGAGTTGGAGTTGTTGTACTGAATAATATTGCCATGCAAGCTGACTGGGTGGTGCTCTGAGGATAGGTAGTATACTACAACATTGTGGAAAATACTGGGGTTAAAAGTTGATGTGGTTTTACTGTAAGTGTTGTTGAGGAAACAAAAGAAGTTGCAATCTGCCTTTAGTGGAAATGAATTAATTGGCAGTATCTTCACTGGCATTTTGCCTATTTTACCCCAACGCCTAATTTGGTTCTGTAAGAACAGACTCAACACAAAGATACTGTAGTAGGAAGCTGCACACAATGACTTCTACTTAAGTTCTTCTGTCCCTTAAACTTTTACCAGGGGTGATTTGGCCAGGACTCATATAGTGTAGTTAAACTTCCTTCTTCAGCATTGCATTTTTTTTTTCCCTTTTCCCTTTTAAACACGTGGTTTTTTTTCCTCCCTCTCGTACTAGCAGATGGTCTCCAGTTATATGCAGGAGCTTCTGTTCCCTGGGTTGCTATGCAACAAAATGCATCCTATCTGCATCCTTTCTGCGCTGTATCCCGTTTCCGTTCAACAACTCAAAATAACCAGCTTAGTGCTTCAACATGCTGCTTCCTCTTTTCTACAGAGTTGAATATCTATCAAGTATCTTCCTGGGCTTCCTATCTCTTCCTGTTACAGCCTTGAAAAAAATGTGTTTGCCCTGAATTGATTTTCCTCATCACTTCCTATTTACATCAGTCCACTTAGTGCTAAGGCAGGCAAAACATACATAAATGAGTCACGCAGCTGCTAGCCCATTAAAAAAAAAAAAAAAATAGTGTCAGCCAATTGTGTGATGTTTGAAAGCAAGATTCTTCATTGTTGTCAGGTGTGGGGTTCCTGTTTGTCCTTGTTATCGTGGCTTTGTTTCCCTACTGATACCAGAAAGTTGAAAACAAACTTTTTCTTGTCTTTTTTTTTTTTTTTTTTTTTGCTACTGGACTTATGAAAAGGAAAATATTAATCTCCAGCATAGCAAGGGAGAAGAAGATGAAATAAAAACAGTAGCATGATTTGCTCTGGCTGATGATGAAGCAAACTTTTTGGTGGGGTTCATTTTGTTTTACTAGGTATTTACCACTATGGTTGAAACTGCAAGTGTTATGAGATATTTGTTAAGATGTGTTCACTGCTGTTAATGCTAAGTTTTGTGTATTCTAAACTGTCTGTGCTACTATTTAATGCCCATCAGGCTAAGTACGATTATTTTGCACCCTTGCTAATTTTTTGTAGATGAGCTTAATTCCCATTTTGATCATATGTTGGCTTTCCCTGTAGCAGGGAGTGTCACCTCTGGAGAACCTCTTGTTGCTTACCCTACAGACAATTTAGTAGGTTGAAGGACACACAGAGATTTATTTTGCCTAACTTGAGCAGTCTAAAGTTGGGCATGTGGTCTGTCTTTGGCAGCTATGCTCCCTCTCTAGTCAATAGAGAAAGAGAGGCACCTTCAGTAAACGAATTATAGTAATTCAGTCATTCACTAAGGTAGGTGGGATGAATCACTGAGACACAGGATTTCTGTCTCTCTAGTGACTATCAAAAGAGTTTTGCTGATGGCTTGGATGAAATGCCTGATTCTTAGATTGCTGAAGTGAATCTGGATGTTAGCAGTCTGTTTTCGTATAATTCCAAATTATTTCTCTCTTTCTTCAAAATAATTTCCATTTGTTGGTATCCTCTACCACCATTTCCAGGCACAAATAATCCAATCAATGTTTTGGAGAGGAACTGAAAAATTACTAATAAAACTACAGATAAAAGAGTGACCACCCAGTCAGTTTGGCTTTTCATAATTATTCTTCAGAGATCATGTATATAACTAAATACAGCTCTTCTTTTTGTAGCCTGGGTTCAGCCTATGTAACATAAAATTCAGTTATAATGATGAGGTTTAAACTAGCTGAGTTTCAGTGACTGAATCTTTCCAGCTTGCAGTTGAAATAAAGCTTTTGATGAGAGATTATTCAAGGCAGAGTTTGATGCTTATCCAGGGCACTGTTTTAAACTATGTAAAACAATTTTCTACGTTGCTTGAAAGCAGAATTTCAACCACCATTACCTTTCTGAAGGAATCTGACAAGTTCTTTTATTAGATATCATTAGTTTTCCACTTATCAGGTGGACTTTGGAAGTCTATGCTTCCTGTATGGTTACTGCCTTATTATTTTAGTTAGTTTTCCTACAACCATCGGCATCCTGGCTTTGGCTCACTGGCATGACTGTCCTCACCCTTGTTGCAGCAGTGATGGAGCTGGAGGTGTGGGCCAAGCCCTGTGCTTATGGAGCTGCTGGGCTCTTGCTGTTGTTACTGCGAGTGCCTCTCTTGGCCCTCTCCCAGGCCTCTGGCCATGCTTCTTGGCTTTTACCTTCCCTCCCATAGCCCAGGGAGGCTGTGGCAGTGTCATGCTGGTGCAGGAAAGCAGCTTTATGCAGCTCGTGAGGGCTGGCTCTGCATTACCTTTCTCCTTTAGTGTGGCCACCTCCTTGGCTGGGACCAGGAGCATGAAGCAGAGCAACTGAATTAAATGTATTTCAGCTGAAGAAATGCAGCAGTTCAGTACAGCATTTATGGGGCTGGGGTTCCTCTGCTTGCGCTCTTTCTTGCACTGCAGATTGTAATAAAACCTGGGCACTGCCAGAGCAAGTCTTAGGGAGCAGCTTTGCCTCAGGAAGCTCAAACCACCACTGCCACTTCTTTTCTTTGTGTGGTGGTAGCCCATGCACAGGCTTGCCTCTGTCAGAGCCCAGGCTCAGGGCTTCTCCTTTTCCTGCATCTCCCTGATGTGCTGCAGAGATGAGGATTCATGCATTTGCTGCTCCCCCGACTCTGCACCAAGGTCTTGGTAGTAGACACTCTCACCTTGCCCTCAGGAGCAATGCTTCAACTAATTCTGGGCACCAGGGTATAGTTCTGCTAATTCTGAGAGAAATCGCCACAATTTAGTGAACTAAATTGACTTCAGCTTGCTACAGAAAATAGCAGTAAATAATAAATAATAACAGTATCTTTATAAATAAAGTGCCACTTTCAAATTGATTTTAATAATACAACAAAATTAATGCACAGAGGAATTTTTTCCCCATTGGATCTTTAGAAAACCTTTACATTAACACAGAAAGAGCATGGTTGCTGTAGTTCACCAAGGTGTGGAAGTTGCTGGATGTTATCTTAAGGGCTGTGTGTGTGGAAAGGCAGCCTGGATGTTCATCATACTTGCCTCTAGCTTTAATGTCTTGGAAACTGTGCATTAAAAATATAAGCAGTGAAGAAATTGATAGTTATAAAGAGGCTGGCAGGGATCATCCTTCTAAGTAATGTGAGTAATTTTCTAACATCATGAGAAAGGAGAGGAGTTAAATTCAGGAGGGGTGAGTGAGTTCTACCCAGTAGGAGCTTTTACAGCAAAGGGTAAAATGGGTTTTGCCCTGAGAGATGATGGAAGGATCCCTCTAGGCAGATGATGTCTCTTGACAAGATGGGATGCAAATTGAAAGTTGGATTATAGCCCACACAATTTAAGAAGGAAAAAAAAAAGGCAGTGCTAACCTATACTTTATTCCTTTATTCCAATTAGTCCCCCAAAGCTAAACATCTCTGATGTCCCAGGATCTCTGCACATGGGTTATTTGAAAGCTTAGACCTCACAGCCAATAGCTGTCAAACACAGAGCAGTGGCAGTTGTGTTATGATTCATATTACTTATTTTATCTGTGTGCATTGTAATGTGCGCCATTGTTTAAAGTCCGGATTAAGATTTCTGGACTCAAGGCCTACTTTTACTAGCACAGGGTATACATAAATTGCAGTACAGTGGATTCTTTTTGTAGATCTTGCTGTGTTGCCTGATGTATTTCCTTTTAATAAAGCAAATGTGTGTCACCATTACCACAGAATGATAGGAAATGCTAGTTGTGGCCAAGTTACTTCACAATAAAGTTTTTATTGTGAAAAAGATACTTCCTCTTAAATGAGCTCAACACTTATTGCTTCCGAATATAGAAACAGTGTATTTGGAATAGTGTATATGAAAAATATATTATCAAGCCTTTATTGATAATTAGAAGGTACAAAGAATGTATATATTGGACTATGACTTGGTAAACTTTTTTAAAAATGGAGCTCTGTGCTCTGTTGATATCTGTCTTAGAGATATGCAACCTAGAAAGAGAGGAGAAAACCCAATGCAGACTAACACACCTTCTCTTCTCTCAAAGCAATGGAAATCCAGGTTTCCCGGAGTTAAAAAGTTTGTTTGCTATCTTCCCTAGAAACTTCCTGATGCAATTGGTTTCTATTTGAACTTTCAAAAATTAGCAGTTACTTTTCCTGAGTGGTGATGTGGGTTGTGCGTGGGGTGCTTTTTATTTTTTTTTTTTATTCTAATAAGAAATATTTATACTCTCTTTAAAAACAAATTCTGTCATTCATGGAACGGGTATGGTCTTTTCTAGCTCTGCCTAATAGCAATATGGACTTTACAATTCATGAAGTCTCATAATTTTCTTTTACAATTAATTTTGGAAATGTCACTAAGTTTATCAGAATAAATGTGAAGTGGACACTTTCAGGCAAAGGAACTATTTTCTCTTGACATGTTTGAAGACTAGGCAGTAGAAGATATCTCTTCTGTGCTGAGGGTCTGCAGGTCTGGTGTATGATGATAGAGTCAGAGGAACAGATGAATTCATATTTTGTATCACAAAAAGCTAAACAAAAAGGTTAGGAAAACCACCACTGGGACAAATTCTTTGTACTGTCTTTGTTTCAACATCCAAGAATAAACAGGTACTCCTGAAAGACATTCCCTTCGCTATGTGTTGTGTTTGGGGTGGTTTTGGCATGTGTGTGTGTGCGTGCGTGTTTTGGTTTTTTATTTTGTTTGTTTGGGGTTTTTTTGTTTTTTTTTTCCTAAAAAAAAAAAAGTCAACAGGACTAATCCCTGGGAATTGAAGAGGTCAGAGTGGAAAGCAGAAGTACAAAGCTGCATCTCACCTAACAAGAGACGAAATTATGTCCATGCATTGCTCTAATAAGCAATTTGCATTAATCACTTTCTGGTAGACTCACCAGTGTGTGTTCGTGGAGGGATGTTCTTTCCCAAGCATTGATTGCCATTGTACATGAGAGTTACTTTCAACATATTTTCTGGTCATTTTCAGCACATATGTAGGAAGGTTTACAAGAGGAATATTGTACAATCAGATTTTAATAAAAATGTCAATTATATTGAAATGCTTCAACACCAACTCTATCTTTATTATTGACACAGTAATAGAAAAGAGGCAAGCACAGTAATTAGCAAAGCAATTGATTCCAGCGTTATGCAGATCTGCAAAGAAAAAGAAACTGTTCTGTTCACATACCATGGATCCTTTGCTTGAGAAACAAGCCTTTTTGTTTCCTTGTTTCTTTATGTAACCTGGTCATTAGGACCCATTTAAGAAAGTCTGTCTGGGAATTCATGCTAACTTTACAATATGACTGTATGAAAATCAATAATATATCAATATACAACACTTGTTATATGTAAACAAGTTATGAACAATATTGATAGAGAGATAGAGATAGGCCAAGTTCTAACTTGCTCTACTGGAATCTGTATTGGAAATTCATGATGAGAATAAATCTCATTTAAAAAAATTAAAAAATTGCATTCTCATGCCTGCATACAGAGAGGGGGGAGTATTATGCTGCAGGTTTAGCACTTTCAGGTGCAAGCGATGTGTTATGGCAAGTGCTCTTACAGACTACAGCTCCTAACGCACTCCTGGCAGCAGCGGAGCTGTCTCCTTTGCCCCATGCAGCTTACTTTCACTTCTTCAAGACTGGGAATTAAACTGACGGTAGGATAACTGTGTGGGCACGTGGAGTCGAGCTAACCAGCACAATGCAAGGGTCCAGGCAAGGCCACCGTGGCCTCTGAAAGCTGTAGAGCAGCTTCAAACTGTGCGGGGGTTAACATGTACACAGTATGTCCTTTAGTATAATGTTTTTACAGTATCGTGTATGTCCTTAAAGAAAATTGTTATGATATTCTATCGCAATGGTTTGGTTATCTTGAAAGTGATTTGTCCCATTGCTGGAGAATGCCTGTGTGTTGTGTGTGGTTTGTGTGTGTTGTGTTTTGTTGTTTTGTTTGTTTGTTGTTTGTTTTTAAAAAAGCAAATTCAGTAAATAAACAATTGGAGAAGCAGTTTAGTTATATAAGTCTATTACCTCTAAACCCAAAGTGCTCCTCAGTATGATATGTTTAAAAATATTTCTAATCCGAACTCTGTAGAAGGTGCTCACAAGGGACAAATAACTTAATATTGACATAGCCTTAAATATATTGAAAAGACATAAATCAGAATAATGAGATTCATAAATCTGTTAATATTAATGGGGAAACCTTTTGGGAAATGTAGTGCAAAATCAAAGAAAAAGATGAACTTGAGATGTAAGTGATGATTCTAGTTAAATGAATAAAAAATTGGATATTTTGTTCCTTCTCAAGTCAGAAAAAGACATTAGATCCTTTTGAAATGATGCTTATGTCTTTAATACTGTCATAAACAGAAAGAACACAAAAAATATTAGGGGGAAAAAAAAATCTAAAGGTATCTCTAAAAGCTTACTAATAAATTAAAACCCTGGAACAATTTGTTTTTCGCATCATGGAATGAGGAAAGCACCATGAAGCTTTTCTTTCAAAAATTCTCTCTAGAATCGATAGACTAATTCTACACTGAATTTCAAGGCTATAAAACTTTATTAGCAAGAAGAATATGTATATTGTTATTCATTTGTTCACACTGCAATGGTTAAGGTTCTGTCAGCATTTCCGTTAAAAACCCCTATAATTTAACAGGAAATTCCAACACACACAAAAATGCATTCAGGCTGTATTTGACAAAAGGACTTCCTTAACTGTATTCTCAAAATTAATTTTTAGATCTTTTATAGCTTGAAAAGAAGTGAACTGTCACGTCCTTGGAGGTTCATACCATCTCATGCCCACTGCAAAGTATTACCAATGTCAGCAACTGCAAAAACAGTGGTCTTTCATCACTTTCCTGGCTGACCCCCTCTGCCCATCCACCATCACAACGAGGAAGTCCATAACATCTGTCCTTCTTCCAGTTACCATGTTGTCTTTGACTTCTCTGCATTATTTACCTTTGTTGGGCTGTTTGTGATCCGCCCCCCCCCATTTGAAAAATCTTCCATGGAGCTTTGGGACTGTCCATGACACGGGGGCAGATTCTATATGCAAAGATCCCACGCTGGCTGGAAGCACTGCAGCTTCTGATGAAGACTTCTAGAGCAGCTGCAATGTCTATGTTGGCTGAGGACCTAGTTCTGCCCCAGGCCAGGGAGCTGAGGGTGATGCGCAGATCCACTGAGCTTAAAGCCCAAAGGGGTGCTGGGCTGGCCCAGCCTGATGTCCCTGTTGTCAGACCCTGGGGCTGAACCACATCCCAGACATTATGCTAAACTCAAACTGCACTGATGTGGAGAGATCAGTGTGTTTGCAGATGCTCCACAGTCTCTTCCTCGAGTAGTTTGCTCCCAAGCACATCCTCTGCAAAAAGCTGAATTCTGTGTCTTAACAGCATCGATACATTCTTCTTGATGTGGCAAGAAACGTTTTATCGCTAGTGATTTAAACAGATGCTTGTTGCACATGTGTCTAAGGGCAGAATATAACTCAAGAGTGTTTGGAAAGACTATTAGCAAAGACGACTTTGGCTGTTGGACGGACCTATCACACATTCATGCTTTAAGCATATTTGCTCAGTGTAGGGCATCATACCTCTAGGATATCAGACAAATCAAACTTCTGCACTTAACACTGATAAACTATGCTTGTCAGGGTGAGAAACAAGATAGTTTGGAAGCTTTTGTTTCCTAACTATATGATAAAATCTTCAGTAAACATTTCAAAAACTTGTTTGATTAAGATTTGTAGAAAATCATGAGGTTTTTTGAGCAATCATAAAGTTGAAAGTGTTTGAAAAAAATTTCTCAGATTCTCCACTACTTAGTTCAACTATTTGCTGTATATCAGTGAAAGTCAGACCGTGAAATACTATTTACCCCATTTCTTTAAAGTTCCCTCAAAGGTGGTTCTTATTCATGTGTAGCTGACTACTGTACATCAAGTGTTCTCAAATCTCAGATCAATATCCTGGATGTTTTCAGAGAAATTAATTAGTCTCACTGAGGGGTTACTTTCTTAGGTTGGAAAAAAACCCTTTGCTCCGGTTGGTATTGACTACATAGTCAACTAGATAGACACAATGTTTACCCTCCTAAGAGGTCAATTTAAGTGCTCCAGGCAATACAGTAAATGTAAGAACGCACTTGTCTGCTGTTTCATTTGTAAGCACTGACCACACACAGACTTTTTGTTGAGTAAAATTTTTTCAGGCTATTGCTCTACTACCTGTTTTTACTAAGGCTTACCCTTGTTTCTAATATGGTTCTTAAATTAGTCATTTTCTGTTTAGGGATGGTCACTCCCCCGGCAGCAGTATATCAAAAAATCTCTATTGATTTCAATGGAAGCAGATGGACTTGTTATAAAGAGGAATCTCTGTGATCAAATAAGAGATTTCAGAAGTACTGAAATTATAAAGTCTTACAATGTGTTTATGAAATAATTTTTGATTACAAAACACAAATTCAGTAATATAAATTACATACATTTTCCACAACACTACTTGCATATTTATTGTATTTTGCAGTGTAGGAGTGATGTAATATTTGTTAGGGACTCAGAAGCTGCAGTTCACATTTATACATGAGGTATTTCTGCAGGAATGTGCTGCATACACTGTGTAACTTACAGATGTCCTTTTTTAAAGCTGCAGGAAAAGTATGTTTCTAAGCTGTTTATGCTTACATGGTGCAGAATTTTGTTCAGATAATTGATGACTTCATTAGTAGACTGGACTAGTGTTGCAGTGCCCTGCTTCCAGAGTTGCAGACCTTCTCCCATCTCTAGTTCCTGAGAAACAAGCTTGGAAACTATTTCATAATGAAAGGGTGGATTTTTTGGTTTATTTCCTTTTCCATTTTCCCTTACCAAACATTTTCCTAAAAAATAATTAAGAAAAACTTCCAGCAAGCTTAAGTGACCTGAAAATGAAAGGATGTATGTTGGGCTGCCTGGCACTAGCTTTTAACCATCAGTCTTAAAGTCTACAATTTGTAACGTTAGCGTGCCATCAGGAAATTAAAACCAGTGGTCAAATTCTCCCCTTATCTAAAATGTCCCAGCTCAGTTGGAGTTTGCTTCCCAAGAGATAACATGAACTGTAGGACCACTACACCATATCTCTTTTTGTTTCGGTGAATACTGCAATGCTTTGGATACTTCAAGAGACAGTGAGACTTTCCTTTAGGTTACTGTCTCGAATACATTGAGTAGATGGGAGATGTGGATTGAGGGTCCCTTGAGCAGAAGAGGAATTCTGTGGAGAAGTGCCCTCACCTCTGGGGTCCTGCTGGCCAGGCAGGGTCTGCTGCCTTTTCAGTTTTATTATTTTAGCCCTCAACTATTTTGAGATGAAACTGTAACTTTGGAAATAACTGAATAGGGTTTTTGCTGAAAACTACATTTGCATTATTTGCCAAAAAAAAATCCTTAACCCTGTATGAATAATTATAGGTTTCGTAAATTCTCTCTAGAGAATTTATCAGATCATTTTATTGCACGTAGAATAAAGTTAGAAATGCAGAAACTGTTCTTCAGTCAGCTTCCTGCCTGTCTATTAAAAGTGGGAAGCCCTGTTGGGTTTTCCTTCCTATGACAGCTTGCCCATAACTCTTTAATCAGTTTTCCATAGCTGAAAAGTGGCGTTGGCTTTGTTTATTACTGAGAACTGTGAGTCTGTGTTCTCTTCTTGGTATACCCAACGTGAATCATGGTTTATAAACATCCTGTTGGTATTGATGGAATAACTGGGGACTTAATAAGACTTTGATCTTTTCAAGCAACTCACGTATACTAAGGCACAATGTTGGTAGAGTCTTCAAAGTGCTAACATTAAAAAAAAACCCCAAAAACCCAAAAAAACACACACAAAAAACAAACCAAAAAACACCCCCCCAAAAAAACCAACAAGAAAAAAACCACAGAAAAAGCCTCCATGAGTGTAGGATGTACACTGAAACATTATTTTATGTGTAGTTTTTCTGAGAACAACTCTGTAAAAAAACTCTAACATGTTTTGAAGTTCCAGAATAAAACTCCAAAATAAGTTAAACAAAATTTCCCTGATCCAAGGAATACAGCAACTGATCTGAACTTTTTTTTTTCTATTTTACAATAATATATTCTGGAATGTCTTGTAAAAGCTATGAGAAGGGTGGGCTATTCTGAAATCCAATTTTTTTTTTTTTCTTGTTTTTCTTCTGCTAATTTTTTTTATTTCCTATAGACACAATGTCTGATATCTGTTATAGAGATGGATGGTTATAGACATAAAGCTATCATTTAGCAAAGCCCCCTTTTTTTCTTGTGTCTAAGGACAGCAAACATTGCTACATGTAAAAATAGTTTTAGAATGGCATAATTTATGATGTGAGTATTCTGAAAATAGACCATTCATGAAACAGTCAACAGTTATGAAACAATTTTTAAAAGCATCTTTTACAAGAGATTTTTTTTGCAAACTAGACAGTCCTTTAACGATGACCCTGCGGAGTACAATAGATGGGACAAACATTGAGCGACAAGTTTCAGATTGCTTTTGAATAACATCTAAAGCTTCATGGTGGCCCCTTTGATGTGAGCCCAAGGGGACTGACCACCTGTGTTGCTTTGTGCAGTGATGATTTGTTAATCAGGAAAACAAGACAGACAATATGGCCTCAAGTAAACCTTTAAGTAATCTTAGATGAAACTTAGAAATATTTTTCATGATCTTTATGTTATTCTTTACACAAAATAAATCACTTCATCAATGGTATTAACTGCTGAATTCTGTGGTTTTGCATCCAGACTTCCAAGAACATAATTTTTTCTTTTTTTTTTTTTTATTATTTTCTATATACTTCCTAGATTAAACTGCATAAACCAGGTTAGATTTTTAAAAAGGGCATTCAATATATATGACCAGTTCTTTCTTACAGCTTTACAGATGTGAAATTCACTCAGGGTTTTTTCACTTCATAAGTCATTACTGATTATTGAATATATTTCTTAAGTAGCTACTACTATAGCACAATCTCTTGTGCCTTGATTTTTCCCTAAGAATAAACAAATGAACAAAGCATTATTATTTTACAGTCATTTAGAAAGACAAAGTGAAGTAAACAATTTTTATAGGATAATAAATGCTGATGTCCACGCTCTTCCTTGTTTCCATGGATTTCAATACTGATCAATGAGGCAATGACAGATATTTTTCAATTTTTATATTGGCTGTAAATCAACCATGCTGCAGTCATCTGAAGTGGCAGTAAATACCCCCCTCTTCATAATTTCCTGAACATTAAAAATGATATCCATTTCGTCAACTAGGAAGTTAATGTCAAGAGGATATATTGAAGCTTCAATCTGAGTAATGAAGTCCTGGACTGGTAAGCATCCTAGTATTTAAGACACTTGTCAGTCATTTTTTTCCTTTTCAGAGAGGGATTGCAAAAGGAATAATGAGGGATTATTCCAGGTGAGCCTACAGAAATGTGAGAATACTGTCTTCTAGACTGAGCAATACTCTTTCTCTACAGAGAGCTCCAAATGATCACTAATGTCAGGTTTTTTTCAACAATGATATTTTAGCTTAATTGTCATGTTTTTTTCTAGAACATGTATCTGAAGAAAAGCATCCCTGTTTAGGTAAAACTATAATTAGAGAAAAAGTTGCTAGGGAGTTCTTGAACTACAGATATTCTTAGGTGAAGAGCTGAGTGACTGAGACATGTCAGTTTAGTTCAGACAAGGACACAGAGTTGGGTTCAAGCCTGTTACACTGGTATAAGGAGTTTTAAGTCTATGAAGTTATACTGATTTGAGTGTTATGGGAAAGTATTAGTGTCCTCCAGACTTGTCTTGCAGATTGCTAAGCCACTACAGTGAATTTAACTTTAAAATGGCTTACAGGACCTCCTCATTCTTCAGGACCTGACCTCAAATCTATCTTTTAGGATGTAGTCCATTAAGTGATAAGACCAAGAACTCTGTTCTGTGATATGCTGGACATCTGCTGAAAGACAAATGTCCTAAAAATTCCTCCAACTTCAGTCATCACCACAGAGGCTGGGAGAAGTTGAGAAGCTCAGGCTGCTGCTGTCCTAGGCTGGTTAGCCCCACATCTCCCTGTTCATGTCGAGAGCACTTCTAGCCTGCACCTGGGAGTGCGCACCCTCGTTTTCTTCAAACCAGACCCTGGATCATAGGCTGAGCATTCAGAAACAGCCATAGGCAAAGGTGGGAACACATGCTGATCAAACCTGTGTGTTTGATTAAATGAGTTGGCTAGTTGGAGTGGCAACCTGCTTAAGAGATGGGGTAGAATACAATGATGTTGATCCATGACATTGCTATGTTACTTTAGGACATTGCGACACCATTAGAATACTTGGTGGTAGCAGTCCTCTCCTCTGCCACAGAAACCTTGTTCACCTCCAGAGCAGTGTCCTGCCTGGTCACTGAGTGAGACGAAAGTGGGGGGGTGGGGAGCAAAAATCACATCATTGCTAGCAGCATCCAAATGCATAAGGTCAAAAGCAGAAGTATAATTAAATTGTGTGGGCAAACCTCTCTTACTACTTTGTTCTGGAAGTTTTATTTGTAGAGTTCATTTTTCTTTCAAAGCATGCCTTTGATACAATTCCATGTTAAGGATCTTCCTACTGTCACCCAGATAAATGTGTTTCTATCTAAATGGTACTGCATGCTCACAGATTCCACTTAGGAACTGTTTAGTTCTGTTTAGTATTTTGATATATGCCCTCTTTTCAAGTGAAGTGTTACCTTTTTTGCCTTGCTTACTTTAAATCTACCATTGGGATTAATTTGGTTATTTACTCTCAATAATGGAAATAAGTCAAAGGGGAAATGTTTTTCACACTGAGCAGGCACCATGTTCTTCTGGTATGAGCATTCTTTTCCTTTGTTTTTGAAACAATCTTTTGATTTCTTAGGCTTTCCTTTCATGACATTTAGGAGAAAAGGAAACTGTTGTTGAATACGGGATGCCTGGGATTTCTGTTTTATATTATACTTTTAAAATATTTGAACTCTGTTTCAGGACGGAACAAATTAGAGCTGAAACTGCAGGGTGGGTAAGGAGTTTCAAGGTTTCCTTATTTGATTTTCAGAGGTCTATATTTACCCTACTCCGTTTTATATTGTGAAGTACCCTTTCTGCTCACTCTGAACAGTCTTTTTATTGGCAGCAGGCTTCTAACTAATAGTTACCTGCACGGCGGCTGCTAATCTTCTCCATTAGTACGTTAAAAAACCCCAACCAAAGGAAAACGCCCCCCCCCCCCCCCCGCCCCGCCCAAATGCACAAAAAACCCAACAAAAAAGCAGATTTCTTCTGCTATGTACTTTGACAGATGTATGAAAACTTTCCTCATGCACTGTTTCATTTTTGTTTATTCACTCTGCCTATCTCAAAGCACAATTTTTTGTATCTTGATTTCAGCTTTAAAAAAACCCCCTTAATATGTTTTCCCTTCCATGGTAAGAAGCACGTGAATCATGGATCTGCGTGTTGCAATCTTGTTCAGTGGGACACATGCAGTGCTGGCACTGCAAGCTGGTGCCTTCCCTGAGTCCAGCTAGGCTCCATCTAGAAACCAGTGCTTAGTTCATATGCTTACGACAAGGTGATGTATAATCTCATTGCTATTGTATTGGGCATATTTGCTGTATGATAGAAACTTGAGAGAGGTTCACTTGTTCAATAGAAGGGCAAGTGCGACGAAACTAATTTCCTAACATTTTATCTATGCCAGCAGTTTGGTGGTGCTTGTATACAGTAAGCAATAAAACTAGTTAAAAGATCATTAAATAACTCCCATGAAGTTATAATAATGCAATAAAAACATGTAACCAATATAGAGTACCTTGCATCATGGAGTCTTTTAATCTGTCTTTTCCTGGGCTGCGTTCAGACGGGTGACCATAAATCTACCAGCTAGCCAATCTCCAGCACCGTATTTCCTCTTTTGCTCTGAGTTCTTGGGCCACCACGGAGAGAGAGCTGAAATCTTGCAATACTCACTATGGTGTGCCAAGCAGCTGTTCAAAGCTAGAGAAATTGCTTTGAACAAGGCAGAGAGAAGTTCTGATTTTAAACTTCCATATTAAAGTGGTAATGAGCTGCATTTTTGTACATAGCTTTGAAAATCCCCACCGTGGAATCATGCGCTATCAAGGGTCATTTTAATAACATTGATTGTCAAAAGACACAGCTCCCAGTGTAAAAACAGAACTCATTAGAATTCAGGATAAAGCTGATTACAGAGGAATGTGTGAAATTGAATATTAAGAAGATTAAGAAGAGCTGTGTATCAGTGCTATATTCCAAAGGGAAATCCATCATGTGCTTACTGTCCCAATCAGCGGTACCCAAAGGCAATGTGTACCTCTGTGAGTGTACTCTACTGGAGAGGGAACTCTCAGAGTTTGGCCAAGGGTAACTATAAATATTAAAACCTTTATTATCAATGTTTGATAGAAACATAAAAAATTTATAGTTGTGTACAAATTCTTTCTTTTGCAGAGGAGACGCATGAGATTTTATAATGCCGCTAAGTCACTCTTTTTTTTTTTCTTTCAGACAAAATCTAATTATTTCTGCCCAAATTTCTTTCTTTAATAGAGGTAGTATCATCTGAAAGAAGTAAAATAAAATGAATAGCTGAAGCCCCATATACAGTTAAATAGTAGATCCTGTATCAAGGTCATTCAGATAGGCTGCTGTGCTATGTTTTGTTTGTTTCTTTTTTTTTTTTTTTTTAATTTCCAGTCCCGTAGCCCCTCTGCCTCCTTTTGCTATTCAGTACATGTTTGTCACAGACTCTCTCTTGTTTAGAAACAAATGCATTCAGACGTCTTTGGTACTTACAAAAGCATAGTCTCAAATTACAGCAATCATTAACATAACAGTAACACATAGGAGTTATCCAGCATATTGAAAAACCTGTAAAGCTTTCAATGCACTCTGTAACTGTATGAGACAGAGATGAAAGGCAAGTATCTACCTAAACATGAATTTCCACCTCCCCATAATGTGCAAATGGAATTACTTTCCACATTGTTGAGAAGATTTGTTAAATGGATACAGAATGTTGAGTGAGAACCACCTTGTTTTGTAGTGGGAAGCTATATGAGACATGGCAACATTTATACATTTAAAATATGATTAACATAATTGGAATGTAGAATTAACCAATCTTGCACTATTTAATGGAACAATAAATACAAGCCGCCTGCAAAATACAATGTGCCAAGAAACTAACTTAGAAGAGGATATAGTCGTTAACAGCACTAGTATCATTACAGAAATTTATTTTATAGTTCTGTTGTGAAGTATGCAAAAAATCAGAGAGGACATATCAGCTTTCCACTTTTTACTGCTGTTTTCTGCCTTCTCGGTTGGTGTCTTTTAAGTGACCACAGAAAAGAGTACTCACCAGAACCCTTTCCCCCCCTCCCAGCATCACCTCCAGTAAGGCCCCAACTCAGCTGTGTCTCTATGTGGTACTCTGCAACAAATAATCACCTCTTCAGTTTGCCTATGCCCCATGCAAGTCTATTAAGGTTACTGTTGCAGAAGCACTTGAGAGAGATGGGGGAGATTGGAGGGGTGGGGAAGAGACCATTAAAATATGTTCCTGACCTTCCTGTCCTCCCATGCAATGTGTGCTACCATGCTGCCATAGCCCCACTGTGGCTAGTAGGCCTGCAGAAAATATTATGAATCCTTTTGGCTTTCAAGCAAACTAGACTGTGTGGCCAACACAGTATATATAACTGTGTGGATTTTCATGTATCTAGTGCATTTTTGCTCAAACCGCCTTATAGATTTAGAGGTAGCAATATGTTTATAGTGACACTGCTATCGCACTACCAAGTTACAATGTTCAGTTCAGTTACATTGCTATAGGTTTATTTAATTTAGAATAACAAAAGCCATCATAATATTAACATAATCAAAACTATATGAATATCCGAAGTTTCCGTTGTATGAATCAATCTATTTTTGAATAGACAAAGACTATAATACGCTTTGCAACCTAGGACAAAGTAGTATGTGCTGTAAAGAGTGTCAGTAAATGTCCATGGACCCTCTCAGCTGTAAATGAATGTTTTTGAATAACACCAGTAATCTGAAGGTAATTAAAGTCGTTTATGCAAGGTGCAATAAACAGCCATTGTTGTGTCTACAGAACATTACTTTATGCTACTGTGAAGATGATGTCTTTTTAGCCTCCTAGCTGTTTTGAAAAAAAAAAAAATTCAGAGGCCACTAGTCTGAAAGAAACAAGGACAAGATAATAACTAGAGACACAATTAATCCCTGTGCTTTGGAATAGTACAAATTGTTACAACAATCACAGCAAAAGCTGTACAGAGGTTATAGGAAGGCAAGTTAATGCGATGCTTAAAAAAAAAAAGCAAAAGAGTATTAGAAAGACCTAAATTACAAGAGCAAAGAAATGAAAATACAACTTAATAAGAAACAAATGTTGCATGCTGTGTATTAACAGTGGAATGCTTGCAGAAAATATGGAAAAGTCTTTGTTTACTCAACCCTGACTCATGGGCAAAGGTTTACATAAACTGGGCTTCTTTCCTGATCACAAGTATGTGGGAAGTCCTATGGGGATAAGGTAGTCAATAGGGCTGCTCCGTCACTTGAAGTCAGGCACATGTTTGGATTCAGTCATTCAGAGTAAAAACTTGGTCCCGTAATTGTCAGCAAAAGCTCCCATTTTATCACTGGGGCCAGAATCCCACTTATGCACCGGGCTCCAGCTCTGTTGGCAGCACTGGCTTCAACGGGAGCAACACAGAGTGCCGGCAGTCAGGATCCGTTGCTGGATATCAACCCTTGCTCCTGTGCGTCAGCACCCGTTGCCGTGTGTCTTCCCAAACCGTTTCTGCTGCTGTTTCACTTACTGGCAGGAATGAGCTTTTGTCTTATGTGCAAAGAAGGAAAGACTAGCAATAAATATCCTCATAAATGAACATACAGAGCCGATTCTGCTTTCTAAGGCCATCTTGCCTCTTTTACCAGGACTCTCTCAAGCCTGCATCACCTCCAGAAATCCAGAGTCTTTGGTAGACTAAGTGCCAGGACCAAGTAAGCGGAGGTTTACATAGTGGGACATTAGAGTGGGAAGGGAAAATGCACCTAGGAAGGACCATAGCAGGTGATGTAAAACTACAGTCTATGGTAATTTAATGAAAGTAAGTCAGAATAAATAAATATCTGACTTGGAACCAGGATGCAGCTGACCTAGTCTGAATAGGAACGACATTGCAGTTGACCTATTACATGGCTAAATTAATCTCCTCAAGGGGAAGGGATGAGAGTTATGTACTTTTTTTCTGCTTTAAAAAAAATTTTAATAATTCGAAGAAACATCTAATGTTGGTAAATGTGCATGGTAAGTACTTGCTGGATTGAATTCATTCCCCTCTTTGTGTGCTGACATCTTACTCAGTGCATAGGGAGATTCTACAGATGTACAGAAATGCTGCACAGGATGGGATGTTTCTTTATGGCATTTCCGTGTGCTTTAAATCTCTGAAGAGTTTTCTGTGTGTGTGTTTTATATTGAGTCATTAAGTACAAAAACAAACTTATTCACAAACTAACTTTGATCTAGGTTTCCTGTGATTTATCTCTGCTGTCTATAGCATGCACTGAAATCCTACCTGATTGTTATTAGCTCCCCAAATATTTATATCACTCCAGATAATCAATGCTTATCACAGTCAATACAGACGTTACAAGTTCCTCAAAGAAAGGCACTGTCAGCATAATAGCATTTTAATTATTGCAGCATATGTTTTCAAATGAATCTTTTGTTTACAGTATCAATTCAACAGAGTAACCATATATATCTAATTAATAGATGATGTTAAAAATATTGTACATGTAAATTACAGCTTTTCACACTAAATGTATGAAGCAATAATGCAATGTCTTGGAGGTATTAATGTTCGCTTAATTAATTTAAATCATGTTGCTGTTTTCTGTTTTCATTCCCTTGCGTTTGCACTCTCTCCAGGATGTTTTTCATTCAACTGCTGTGTAAAACAAATTTGCTTGTGGGGGTTTGGTGATATAAAGTGTCTGACTGGCACCAGTACATTAGTTATTCTACATATAACTGAAAACATAAATGCAATATTTGGAGAAGTAGAGATAGCAGCATCTACTGGTTAGAAAGACGCAGATGACATGGTTTTTGTTATCAAGTGTGCTGTGAGTTCATGGGGAAGTTCAGTGGAGAACACGCTGACCCCTTCTGTCCCTCAGCTTTCCAGCTTTATGTAGCCTCGTACTCTGCACCATTTTGAAGTTCTCCAAAAAGTGCAATGTTTCTTTTTTCTTTTTTTTTTTTTAGATAAAAAAGAACTTTCAGAGAAAGCTGCTGTATTATCTACTTTGTAAGGAACGCTTAACAGTCATCGATCTCCTAACAGAATCTAGTCTAGGAATGTCACAAGAATATTTCTATAGGCAGCACAGTCATGCTTTAAAGAGGGGAATTACTCTTTGTCTCTTTTTAAATGTACTTGCTGCCTATGCAAGATATCGGGGAAGCCAGTTCTGAATCAGAATATTGTATTTGTCTTCTGGATAGATACAAATCAGAAGATAGACATAATACAAATTGGTGTGAAGATTTTTCATGCCTTAACGACCTAAAATTTCAACTATTTCTTGTCTAAAGAAGTTTCAGGCAAAAGGGACATTTTGTAAAGGAAATTTTTTTTTTTTTTTTTTTTTTTTTGGTGAACATCTGAGAGAAACAGTCTCTGGATCTAAAAAGGTCTTTGGAAAACCTGAAATATTTGCTAAGTAAATAATAGGCACACCTTGCTTTTTCAGGGATGAATTTCTCCTATAATTTTTTGATATCCTCTTTATCAGGCATATACTAGCCTGGGGGTTTGAAACACAAAAGCACAGAGAAGACAAGCATTAGTGGATAATAAGTATTTCCCAAGTACAAAGACTATTGACCATAAAAACAGTTTAAAACCATGAGAAAGACAGTTAAACCAGTGAAAAGGCTTTTATTATAGGATTTCAGAGGGCTCTGGATATTGGCGCCTTTATACATTTTTGTATCTTTATGTTGACAGGAATACAAGAATTGACATATTTGCCTATTTCAGTAGTCTGACCTTCAATAGTGACCTCATCTTGAGCTGTAATACATGTCTTATGTACTGTGCATGTCTTATTTACTCACTATAGCTTATGTCCTGGAGCACTGGATTGTAATGCCAGGTATTTTTAGTTTAACCTACTAAATCTGTCAATAAAAAATTTAAAATAATGTTTAAAGCATATGCACGTTTATGTTCAATATTTATTTTTCCATCTTTGGATTCACTTCTCACTAGAATAAAACTAAAAATATTTTTGAAATGGTTGAACGCATTGCTTTTATTATTGTTTTAATGCCATGAATCTACAATTTTTTGGCTCTGATGTATACAGATATATACACACACACTTATATATGCACGCACAAGCAGACATCTATATCTCTGCTGAAATTCTTGGTACTTCCAACTCACAATGATTACCTTAATCAAAGTTTTTCTTGAAAACCGTTGCTCCTGGGGTCGCTGGATTAGTTCAAAATTTCAGCTTCTGTTCAAAACACGGGCTTCCTGGAACCTCAAAACCACATGGTAAATCTGAATCTTCCGGTCCAGACTCAAAAAGCATATAATGTTAGTAAGTTGTCTGTGTATTTAGAAGGAGAGAATAAGTTGGATAAACACTTACTTGAAAGTTTATAACCTGGCTGGATGAGTCTTCTACTGCTATTTTTTGCAGGCATACAGACTGGCCATTTTACAAGTAGCGCTGCGTAATCGTAGTTCTCCAAAGACTCTGTATTTCTAGTTATGTTATCTATCAAAGGCATGTCTCTTCTACTAGAAAATGGTATCTTACATATCATCTTTATTGTTGCTTACTAGGATCGTAGAATCATTTAGGTTGGAAAAGACCTTTAAAATCATTGAGTCCAAGTGTGTGAATCAAAAATTTGGATGACGTTTGGTTTTTTGTTTGTTTGTTTGAATGAGACTTTTTTCCCAACAGGTTTGTTTTGTCCAGGACCTGGTTAGAAACACTTTGCTGATTTTATATATTCTCACTTTCTAAATTCAAAGTGATGGCTCAAGCACATTTAGATGGTGTCATTAAGATTATTGACCACCATAACAAGACTATTTAAAGATGTAAACTAAAAAATAGGTTAAGGTTAAGTTGACTTTAATTCAGGATTGAATGTCAACTCTTATTCCTAGAAAACAATTGCCCATATATAGATAATTTTCAATGCAGTAGATAAAATCTATATCCTTTTTTCGTTTGATTGCTTTTGTACAACAGCACTGCTGAAGGATTCTGTCAAATATGATGCTCATGCTGCGTGAACGTCCCATCCATGTACAAACTGTACCAATTCAGGCTAACACCTAGTGCAATGGCTTCATATTTACTTCCCAGATGCATGAGTGGGAATAAAACACCAGCTGTTGACCTGGAAGTGTAAATACAAAAGAAACCTAGAAAAAAAGGATCTTGTTGGTAATGCAAATGCCATTTTAAGATTAAGGAAATAGTCACAGGAAAGAGCTGTGGTTGAGCATGCTCTTTCTCTGTTGATTTCTGTTTGATACATACCTTAATTGTCTCTTTTACACCATTAAAATATAGAGAAAGTGTTTTAGCACAGATAAATTCACAGTAACAACCTTTATTCTAATGTGCAGAGGTGTACTTGTGAGCTGTATCCTCAGTGAGCTGGTCTGTTGCATTGATCTCTGAGGACAATAACAGGAGATTCAGTGCCACTGAACTCGCATGCACTAGCAGGGCAGTAGATTAAAAGTTGATCCACTGGTTTTTTTCGCCATACATTGGGTCTCTTCAAGTAAAGTTTCAGGTCACTTCTGGGGCATCATCGCAGGTAAATGAGCCCTGATTTTATTAGCCTCTCTGGTAGATAAGAAGGTTTCAGTTTTAATGAACGCAAGATCAAATATTTGACAAAAAGTGAAAAGCAAAGACCGGACGTATATACCCTAAAGTGAGAGAGGGAGGAGAATAATGAGTTTGAAAAGAATAAAACACAGATTGTTTAGTGGAAAAGAATGCTACAAAGGTCTCTATGTGAATCTTCGCTTCCAGGAGTTTCTGCCAATTCCTTTTATTACTATTTCAAGTAACCAGGTACATATGGCATGTTTGTAAGTAAAGCAGTCAATGAAGTTAGTTACACCTCTGCATTTATTACCTTACCCCTGAGTATTATTAACTTTTACATTCCCCATAAAATATAATTTATCACTTAAATAATTTGCTTTGTGTCAGGGTTCAGTGTGCTCCAGTGCTTTCCTGCTCATTAAATGAGATATTTTTACTTAATGAGCCCAGAATGTTCTTTGCATTTAACATTAGAATTGATTTCAAACACTCCATTTTTCTAACATATTTGTGTGTAATTTCAGAATGTGGACTTCATCCCACAATCTTACACTGAAGAAAAAAAGAGCTACAAAGAATAATGATCCATGAACTCTAGAGAGGGACACAGTAAGTATGGGTGAATAATTTTAAAAAAACCCTATTATGTACCTGCACTTTGTATTCTTTCATCTAGTTTGAAAGTTTGACTTACTATTTGAGCCTGATGCTGCAGTTATTACATACATAATACTCCATTAGGAAAGCATTATTTTGAAGGGACAGCAAGATACTGATTTCCAAGAAATTAACATAATATAAAAATAATCCTGCCCTTAGATCTATGCATGTGATATGCTGATTCACGTAACAGACAGGTGGCCTTTCAAAGGTATGCAGTTCACGTATAAAATATATATCTATAGGATAAATGAATATTATAGAACTCTAGCAATGTGCACCTAATGAGAATCTGGTTCACCTCTCTGCAATTGCAAATAATCACCTTGCAATTAATTAGTAAAATCTGAGTAAAGAAACCCTCTGTTGTGCAGTAAATCATTTGCTCGTAATGGTCACTGGGACAAAAAAGCAGCCCAAACCTCTGAGCTACCTCAGCAATTCCAGGATAAACAGTGTACCACTACACTTTAAATGGAATTTTGCCACCAGCTAGATCTGAAGGAGTCAGCGAGTAGTATATTCTGGATTCACAACTGGGTGTTCATTTGAGTCTGTTATAACAAACGTGACCATCTGCACATCAGCTGTACACCACTAACGTGCAGAGCACTAGTCTGATCAGTCAGGTGCTCATGATCCACGGCAATGTGCATGGCATGGAACACTCAATAAAGGATAGTAAAGCTGAAATTTAATCCCATAAGAAATGTGGACAGTGTAATATAGATATTTTTTATTCTGGGTGAAAAGCGAAAAAATAATAACTTAAGAAATAAGCAAAAATAAAACGTTGATATGTTGAACTGAACTTAGAAGTTTCATTTTTCAGACTGTTTTTAGCTATCATTAAACCTCATATACATATTTTTCCATGGTGGCACTGTGTCACCTGATTAATAGCTTGGGCCTCTCTTTCTATTTGTTCCTCTGAACCAGGTTCCTTGGCTGGACTCCTTTTCCTACGGGGCATGTGCAGTCATCTAACTGCTATGAGTCAGCTGAATGTGGTGGAAGGGTATATTGTGGGATGTGCCACGGTTACCATGGCATACAGTGAGCAAACGAGCGCAAGCAGGAGGGAGCACAGGTCCCCTAACTGCAGGTAGGCAGTCTGTGCCTCGGTGTAGCAGCTCAGTAGCCTTCCTCAACACATTGTCATGTTTACCAAATCCCCAAATTCTTATTAGACTGACACTACCATGCTACTTGAAAAAAGTTTTTAAAATAATGAAATAATGCTATATGAGACTGTGTCATGCCTTACAGGTCAAGGAGAAAAAGAACAGTTCCCTCGTTGTGGTAAGAGGAGTAACGTAGTAGTGTGATTATCCATACAGTGTACTAAACGTGAAATCTATATCTTTGTCATGTAGGGAGAGAAAAACAAACGTAAAATGTTGATTATAATTTAGTGAAGGGCGAACACACCCAGGTTACTTATTAACACTATCTCATAATTAAACAGGCTAGTAAGTAACTTATAGCTCTGAATAGATTAGGGAAACAATGTCGTCAAATGGGTAAAGTGTAAAGGAACCTGCACTCTTCTCTTGGTGCTGCCATTGGGGAGTGCATCACATACCCCCAGGAAATCAGTTTATTTTGCTTTTCCTTACTGTCCTTCACCTGTTTTGTCCATTTAAGCTGCAGATAGTTAAGATTGGGACATTCAACCAACTTGAATTAAGAATGCACATTTTTTTTGGTTGTGTGTTTTGGGTGGTTTTTTTGGTGTTTTTTATTTTTATCCCCCCCCCAACTAATACTACAGTTTGCTCCAGGGAAATACTGAAATATCACTTTAGAGACTTTACTGAAGTCCATAATATTGTAGTGTATTTATATGGACTGATGAGACTTCAAAAGACAGAGAGAAGAGACTTTTTTTTTCCTTCTGATTCTGTACTAAAAATAGATGTGCCCTTCATTTCGTTACAATTTTAAGGAGGGATGTGAGATATTTTAAAGTTTTTTTTAAATTACTTTAGTAGATCATAATTATCATTGAATGTTATGTTTCAAACTCTAATGCCAAAGAATTTATTTTTTAAATGAAAAATAACTGATTTCAGTAAAATATCTAACCGAAATAAAAATCTATTAAAAAATGAATTTTCTCCTGCGCCCTGAGCAGGTAGTAATTTGGTTGCTCTGGGTGGATAATAATTTGGTTGCTAGAAAATAAAAATCCTGGGGATGTCTCAGTGTACACGGAAGGTAAAATGTGGTGACTGCACCTACTTGAGAAATTACTATGATGGGTCGGCAAGATTTTTGGGAGAGGGGTTTTCTGTGTTGCTGAGTTAGAGTCAAGACTGGACCTGTGGTTGTTGTAAGACGGGAGCTTTTCTCCCCTTTAGCCTGTACCAGTCTTACAGACAAATACAAGTTTTAAGAAAATGCAGGGATATTATACAGGGGTCACCCCATCTATTCCTATGACTGACAGCTTCTATTTTATTACTATGTGTACAGCTGATCATGGTACAGGCATCAGGATATAATTTTCCCCACCAGGGAACTGCCAAGGCTGTTTTTGGGTTGCTGCTGTTGTTGTTTTAGTCGACGGTGTGAGCCTAAGACTGGGGAAAAGTAGAGTTTATTGTGGAAAGTCTCTGGTACACTAGGCAAAACCTGCAGCACACCACTCACCCATGAGATGTGTATTGCAGAGCTGTGGTCATTGTTGCTAATGAAAAGGGACTAACAAGTGCCCTGCAGCCTTACTGGAGGATCTTCATATGGGGCATCTCAGGAAAGTGAGGAGCACAGCAACCTAAGCCAATACCCTGATTTTTCTCTGCTATTTGAGGTTCCTTGTCTGAGACCAGAAATGGTTAAAGAGGGGACAAATGTCAGATGGATATGCCTGTTGTTTAGGGGGCAGTACATGCTTCACTGTGCTTGTATCAAAGGCTCCAGTATATGTGTCTGTAGGCAACAAATTTCACTTAGATTTATATTTGGTTTGTAAATCAACCATTTGTAGTTGGGAAATAATCTATGCGGTTTCAGGAGAGGGTGAGATAAAGATGCTTATCAGATTCCTTTTGGGGATGGCAGTAAGTAGTTTATAGCCAGTTTCAGTTAACATAAGCTTTCCATAAATAAGATACATAACTTTTTACACATGTAGACTAAGGCCAAAGGCTCCCTTCACTCTTTGAGAGCACTGACATTAAATTTTTTATTAGTACCCGTGATGAATAATGCACTTGACTTCAGTTTTGACTGTACTATTGAGAGAAACTACTGCATATTTCTTGGAGATGTCCATAAACAGTCAACTTTAATGCTGAAGAAAAGTTTATTTTTCTTTTAAATTAATTACTACTTTGCTGAGTTTAAGTTGTTTACCTCCTGATGTGTGCAGCCTTTCTTGCAGCACTGGTATCCCTGTTGCTGCCATCGTATTGTTTGTGTGCTCATGGCTGGCTTTCAAGCTATCATTTCTTTATGTCCCAGGGCTATGTGGTATACATTTACAAAGAGGTCCTGGATCTAATATTGCTACTGTCATCCACTTTGCCCATACCGTGTATACTTGCAGGTGCTCACAAACTCTTGCAGAGAAAAGTGAATTGCTATTCTTAAAACTTCTAAACGCTAGGGACTGTTTTTGTTCCCGCTATCTGTTGCTCTGTGTGAGTTAATCTAGAGGTATTTGTTCACTCTCCTGCTTTTATAGCTCAGATTCTTCATGCTTTTCTATTTGAGTCTTGTAGTGCTTTGACTTCTCTGTTATATTTGGGATGCTCCCATATTGGTTTCAATTTGGCTGGAGTAGCTTCCCTTGCTTGCAAAATTCCAGGCTTCATTTTAGATCTTCCATACACTCTTTCTGAGTGTTTTATACCAAATCCCAAACACCATCTGGCTTTCTACCAGGAAGCTAACCCTTCCCTCCATATTGTGAGATCAGTTGTAGTTCAGCCTGAGATCAATTAGAGACACCTCTGTGTTTTCTCTCTCTTTTTGTACTGCTTGCTTGAAACTGAATTTCTTGGATCTTTTTGCATTGGGAGCATATTACATGCAGGCTGATTCAAATCTCTTTCTAACCACTACATGTCTTAAATGAACTTTAAAGTAGATATTTGCTGAAAGTTGCGAGTGATACAGAGCAGAATTTTTTAGCATCCTATATTCTTGGGAAGTTAAACTGCAGTGAGAAATGCTAAGCAGCCTAGAATGTTGACCCGAATTTCTGAATTTTCTGAACTGTGATCTGAAAATTGTAATTTAATTAAAGAAAAAAAAAAAGTTTGTAAATGAAGCTGGTTCTGATGTTCATGAATCTTAAAACTTTGCCAGTCTGCAACAATTTCCTCCTTTTACACATTAAGTGCACAATGCCTCCATGAGGAAAATGGGCTTGACTCTTATTAGACATTGTACTGTATTAATGGCACTGGTTCACTCATATTTTATTCATTAAATAATATTTGTCAATGTGTTTTTCTATTTTAAACTCTTACTGTAAAAGAGAGCATTATCACCTCAAAGCATTTGGTTCCTAGAGTGAATGCCAATACTATCCAGTCACGCCATATTCTCCTAATTATGCTGAGGGTTTCTTTTCTAACAGCATTTATTTTAGGGTGTCAACAATACTTCAGTTAAATGTAGTGTAAAGTGCACTTATTTAGCAAACTTGTCCTTCAGAAAAGGGTTTTTTTGTCTTTAAAACACTGCTAGATTGTTTCTTTCTGTCAGTGCATGATACAGTAGAAATCTTAAATCAATAACACTTTTTATTCCTATGCAATTGATGCATAACATCCTTCTTCACACAGAGGTTTAATGTGTTGTAAATTAATTATCTGGAATGAGTACAGGGTCAATGGACCTTGGTATGACCGGGATGTAATGTTAAAAGTGTTCCATTTCCTCCCAGCCCTGCTCAGCTCTCTTGCCGACTCTTTTGTATGTGTCAGTTATGCCATCTTCTGCAGTTTGTTCCCTTAAGTGTTGTTAATGCCCCTCTAGGGCTTGATCAATAGGAAAAATTTGTGTTACCATAAATTTGTCCAACAATTTTCTTTCTTCTGAAGATGGAGCATCTTTATTAACTGTACTTGTATAATGCTTCTTAGTAAACTATTACTCTTACAGAAGCTTAAAATAATAGCCTTATTTTAAATAATAATGAAATTGCAAAGATTCCATATAAGCAGATGCAGACCTAATTTTTGGCTTTTAGATGCCTAAAAATTAATCAACTATTCTTGAAGCTTCTGGCAGGAGAAGTTTTGCTTTACTGCTTCTACAGAGCAAACCATATAGATGACTAAAACTGTTATTAGCTGTAAAAAAATGCCAAGGGAGAGATTCTCAACCATGAACAGTGCAATTAAAACAGGCATTCATTGGATTTAAAGTAGCCAATTTCCTTTAAAAATCAGAGAGGCCACCTCTATTATTTTTTTGAAGCCAGCTTGGCTATTAGTTGCTAGGGTAACAAGATCCAAGATAGTGAATAAGGCCTGTCCAGGCAGCACAGCATTATAGGGGTCTAAGATAAGAAAGAAATGCTGGCAGGAGCGTTCAGTTATAGATTGCTTTTATTTTTATTTATTTATCTCTTTACTGCAAGAATAATGGTCAAAGTATGTATATGTTCATAATTTAAAAGGTGCTGATACCGCCGCATTTTAATTGTCATCTCTGAGTAACAGATGACACCAAACTATTTAAGCCGCAAACACTTCAGATCTCACTGGAAAAAAAAGAGATGCTACTTAAAACTCATGGCATGTTGGTGGGATCAATTTAATGTACTGTGCTGTGTCAATGTCACTTTCATAAACTTTTGCTGAAGTGCTTTTCCTACTGTATGTTGAATGATGTTGTCAGGACTGTGAGTCGGGGGTACAGTGGATTCAAGTCTACTTTACTTCCCTTGATGAAAAGGTCACTGCCACTTGTAAATCTGTTTTACTCCCTGCACAGTTGTTAGCGTCAAAGTCTGTCAGCTCTGTGGGATGTTAAAATTATACAACTGTGGTAGGAACAAGGATCACAAATTCCCAAGTGGAACGTCCCAAGAAAAAGCCTCTGATCTTTGTGTAAAAGTTCTGTAGGAAGTTTTTCATTCAGGATTTTCAGCTCACTTTGGCTTGATTGCAGAAATAAACAACATTTCTGTTTCATGCCTCCCATCTGGTGGGCCTTCCCCAATGATAGCTCATCACAGGGCCACTTATTATGTCTGTAGCTCACGGTTGCAAGTGAAACAATCCCTTCTGCTTTATTTTTTTAAGGCTGTAAGGGCTCCAATTAGAGCACAATTAAAACTTGGCCTGTGTTGCGTTATGTGATTATGTTTTGACAAATCATGACAATAGATCAGCTTCACAAGGCCTCACAATTATTCATAAATTATTTAGAAAATACAAGTAATAAACAAGAAATAAAGCAACTGACCAATTTGGGGGGGAGGGGAACAACCCCCCAAACCAGCCTTCCAACCAATGCAAGTAATGCAAACGATAAAAAGCTCAAAAAACCTAAGCTCTTTTTTCACTTACTTGTAGCATCATCTGAACTCTTTTGTGCATATGCAAAGACAGTTTGTTACTCAGCAGTCTTCCCATATAAGCCGTCATACTTTACTTGTGAACTGCAGCAAATGCAACGAGAGCGAAACCAGCTGGAGTGCCAACGGTGGACGTGTCCTGCTGAGTTTGATTGATTATGACATAAAGAGTTTTTGAAGTTTTATGCTCTGGCTGTACAGGAGATGGACACAAAGTTCTTTACATGTGAAGTACGGCCAAAGCTTTCAGGTGGTCAATTGCCTGCTTAATCCAAAGGCCTCCACTAAGACAGAGTCAAGTTTTTCATGCTGTGAGGTATTTCCATATGACCTTGCAACTAAATTGATTTTTGATCTGAGTGGAGTAGTTTGCTGCTGAGGAGACAGAACGGGACCCGAAGGGGGCAAACACTGAATCTTTTTGGCTTGACTTTCAGTCAAGGTAACTCACTGGGGTCCTGAAGGTGATGCAAGTAAACATCTGCCAAGTGAATCTTCGTGTCAAGGCAGCCATTGTGGGATAACTGGGGTAGGCGGCTGTGGGTGCACGTATATCAGTGTGCCAAGTAACCATCAGCATGAGAGGGAAGAGGACACGCCAAGATCCTGGTTTCATTTTGCCTCATTTTTGACTGGAAAATGCTCTTCATGCATCCCTGGATCTAACCTAGAAGCTGTCTCGGGCATTCATTTCAATGATATGAAATCAGAATCTTTAATCTGAAGTTTTTCTTACTGTCTGTGAATGATTTGAATGACAGATGAGCAAATAAAAAATAGGAAAAACTGAAGTTTTAATTGCTTTGAGGAAAAATTCATTGGCATCTCGATTATTCACTACCTTGCTTTTATAGATATCTTTCAAAATGTCATCCAATTTGCCTTTAAGATCACAAACACTTCTGCTTAATTCTCCTTCCCTGCCTCCTCAGAGAATTACAATATAAAAATTCACCTTTCCCTTTCTTATCAGATCCATTTCTACTGTTTGAAATTGCTAAAATCCAAATTGTAGATATTTGTACTTACATAATTAGAAAGCTGAATAGATGCCTGTCATATCAGTGCTTGTGTTTACTGAAGACTCACAGTGTTAGACAGAGGGCATTTTTGAGGAATGTAAACAAACATCCACCTTATCAGGACTTTTACCACTGAGAAATAGAAAATAACATTTTTTCCCTACCCTCTGCCCTCCGTTGTCCCTCCAATTCTCTAGGCTTTGCTCAATCTTTATGTATTTTCTAGTTTTCAACTTGCTAGGCACAGGTAGATGAAGAACAATTAAGAACTGGTGGAACGATTCATCTAAGCAGGAAGAACTGTTCCACACTCAGGTCTGTATATGCCCATATGACAGGTGTCTGGTATATAGCTATTTTATCACTCTGAAATAAAATTAAGGAATGTGTATATGCTAGTGTGTATGTATACGTATTGGGGACATTTTAATCCTTTATAAAACCAGATTTTCATAAAACAATTGTTATGTGTATTTCAACACAAAATTAGATATCTATTTTTGATAATAGATAAACCCCAGATAATCAGATTTAATTTGGACGAATCATCTACATATATTTCTAGGCAAAAAGGAAATAGAGCTGAGGGAAAAGACTCTGCCAGTCTTTAGAGAGCTTTGGAAAAGTTACTTATTGATCAAGCCTAGTGACTGAACATATGAGATGATTTACAGACAACAAAATATTTAGGGCATTTTGTGGGACTTGCAGCCTTCCCAGAGAAAAGGTTTGCTTAGGTGTACAAATATCCAGTAAAAATGACTTTACCTTTCCCTTAAAATTCAGTATTTTGAATTAATTTATTAAAATTATTATAAAACAGTGTGATCCTTGTGATAAATGAGAGAATACTTAAGTACTCCTTGTTCTTTGAGTCTTATTTTGCCATTACAGTCTTCAGAAAGATAATCTGAAATTGCCTTGTCAGACCAGCCACCTTGTTTGCTTTTGCTCCTTTCTTGCCTGAACGCCTGCACAGCAGCACCTCCCAGGTATTGCTGATGCATGTTGCTTACACTTAGCCCTTGCCTTTCTTCAAATTTTCAGTCGTATCCTTACTGCTTCCTTTCACGACAGATGTAATTACACCCCCTTGGACTTCCTAAATGTCTGTCTTCCACAGGTCAGCCTACAGAGCTCTGGCTACTTTCTGAGTGTCTGAGATTATTATTATGCATCTTCTCTCTTTTGTTGTATTCTTAATAAAGCTTTCAGGCTTGTTTTTTTTTTTTTTTTAATGCACTGAAACACTTTTTCTTGTTCATCACAGCTTTCCAGCTCTCCCATCTGCCTGTGCACTGTCTGTGCCACCCAAGTCACAGCCTCTTCTCTTTTCTTGTTATTCCAAGAAGTCACTGGCTCATTTTAATTTCTGTACTTAAATCTTGGCTGGAAACTTTCCTTTCCCTCTTGGCTTACAAGGTCAACATTTTGGGATACTCTGTCAGATGGACTACCAAACGCTAGCGCTGTATTTTGTAGATACAGTGACATGCTGGCAGGCCCCAGAGCAGTGCTACTAGGTAGTGCTGTAGTCCTGGCTGTGTGCAGATGAAGGATGTCTCGTGGTTTGGTCTCTCTTAAGTGACTCCCCTGTTATCCTGGGGAATGATTTACCTTTTTGCTGCTTACTATGGTCTAGTCTCCAGAATGAATTTAGTCTTGGCAGAACTGAACCATTCCTAATTTCTCCTTGGCTAATATTTACTTTTGTTTTGAGAATAAAGCCATTTGATATACATGAGGCAAACCAGACCAGGTATGAAGGTCCTTGGCATGTCCAACCCCACCCTGTGAAGCTACTTAGCAGCCCTAGCACATGAGTTCATGTAAAGATTCCTTGTGTGAATTCTTACTACGTCAGCCAAAAAAACCCCTTATTTGTCGTAAAGGTTTGAAATATATGATATGAAGCATCAATATGTTGATGTTAGGCTAGATGGCTGCATTTTTTTTTGAGAGAGAAATGGATGTGTGAGATCTGCATCATGTTACCAGTGGTTATGGAGAGCAAAATGGAGTGGACAACTTCAGTTCAAAAATGTGGCTCAAGCAGAGACTGAAACTGAAGTCCCTGCTTAGATGAGATGGGAAGTTGGATTTGGGAAGGAGTGAACAAATAAATACCCATGCCAAATCCTCAGCTGCTCTAATTCATAATAGAAGATCCTTCTTCATAAATGATCGTTCCCAAACAGAGGCTCGTGGTGGCAATAGTTATTCAGGCTGGGAGCAAGGAGAGCGATGCTGATCAAACTATACCAAAAAGGCGAGAGTTTACAAGTGTTCTCAATTTGTGACAAACTTTCTGCTCTGAAAAATGAAGTTTATGCTGATATTTAAATTTGCAGAAGCATAAAGTCTTTTAAAAAAAAGAGTCACAAAAACATCTAACACTTTAATCAGACTCATTGAATTGCTCTTCTGCAGACATTTTGAAGGAAAAACAATTAAGGAGAGCTGGTGTATGCATAAGTGCTAAATATTTGAAACATTCACAGCCACTGCCACACGACAGCAATCCTGTCACTGAGGTCAGGCTGTTCACTGGTAATTTCAGCGTGAGGCATCTCTGGGCTGGTGAATATGCTGGGGAAATACTGGTGTCCCTTTGTTCCTAAACCAGGATATACTGTGCTTGTATATATGCTCATTCAAAAAAATCTGTGCCACAAATCTAGCTAAACCGTCTCTACTACTAAGATACAGAACAGAATACTTTTCTAATCTGCTTCTTTTGGAATCATATTTCTGATCACTTCAATCTTTTTATTGTTTCAACTGCAAGCTTTGTGTATGGCCCCATGTGTGCAGTGGCATTCTGCATTATTTAGACCTAACATTTTGATGTATCATTTTTAATGCAAAAAATCAGTGTCACAGGTGAGTTCCTTTATATAGTTGAACCAAAAAGAAGAAAACAAAACCCTACATCATTTCCATACACTCATCCTCCACTTACAGTTATGATCTAGGTTGCCCCTATTGTTGGTTAATGTATGAATAACAGCATGCATTTGCAACCTGAGATCAGATTTTACTTGAAGGAATAAAGCAAGGTCAAAATAATATCTAATGTTTAGACAGCATGCTGGTAGTCTCCCCATCAGCAGACTGTTCTTAAATAATAGTAACAAATTAGCATTAAAAGCTCTCCACAACAAGATGTGCTAAAGTCATACTGGATGCTCAGTGACCTGTGCAAAGAAAAGAAAATGTAATACACTACTTTCTAGTGCTCCCAGCCCCAGACGCTGTAGTGTCAATTGGCACTACAGCTTTTCAGAGGTGGAACCAGCATGACTCAAGAAAATAACAAAACAAGAAAAAGAGAAGAAAAAAAAAACCCACCAAACTCTGGATACAAGAAGAGAGAGTGTTGCAAGAAGAGAATGTTTTGCTCCAGTACTGAGTTTGAAGGGGCTGCCCGCTTTAGCACAATGGGAGCCAGCTTCCCTGCTGTGTTCCCTGAAGTGGCTCATTGCAGAGTAGTAATAGTATATCTTAATAAGCATAACACTGTGAACTGAGGCATATTTTTAAGTCAGACACATGGGAGGGAAACATATCAGAGCAGAGCTGTGTTATTTTTAATGGAGCATGTGTTTGTCTTGTAAGTGTGTCAGAAGAAAAGGAACGGGTCTCGGGTTTCTTCTCACCATGTCTAATGTAGGATGGGCACTCCAACTGCCTCTTTAAGTGACATTAGTGGTCTTTGATATTGCAAATGACACAGGATGGTCTGGACTACGCTTGTACCTCACATTCTTTTCTACTATTTGTGTACATCAGTGTTCATTTGAAGCTATCCTTCAGATGAAGCTCCTTAAAAACCACAAAGACTAAGATAATTTTCATTAGATAAACAAGATTATAATGAGTCTCTCCTCTTCCCAGATTTATGTAAGTATATGGTACAGATGATGAGGGACGTGCTGTGCAGGAAAACATATTTCCTTTTGCATTCAACTGGAAAATGGATCTTGCAGTGTGGAATTGATAGCTGCCGCGTGTACCGTTCTGCAGCCCATGCCACTCACTTCTCATTCATAACATCAAAACCAATATTAGAGTAAAAATGTTTGCAGTGAAATTCCAAAGGGCATTTTAAATTTCAATTAATATTGATAATGGGCTTTTTAATAAGTCTTTGGTCAAGATGTATCATAAAACTATTTTCCACAGTGCACAGAAAATATATTCTTATTCTGTCTTTGTGCTACGACTGGATCTAGTCTTACATCCAGCAGCCAGCTGAGGCTGCTTGTCTATTATAGTCTCTTCCACCATTCCTGACAAATGAACAAATAACTAGATGCCCTGTGAAACATTTTAAATAGAACTGTCTCCTGGAAAAGCTGTTACTGACAGAGACAGGTTCGATCCGGTTCAAGGGAACCTGCTTTGGGATAGAGAAGATCAATACTGGTCACTGGCTTTTTTATTTCTGATTTTTTTTTTTTTTTTAGTAAGAGGAGGTAAGGATTATGATGAATAAAGTAAAGCAGAAAACAAGCAATCTATAAACTGAAGTGCATCCTTCTTATTAAACCTTATTGTGCTCTTAAAGCAGTAGCAGAAGCTGTTGCTATGAACTCTATCATGCAAGAGGCTTTCAAAAAAGCATTTAAAACTATATATTAGCTAGAAACCACTTTGTCCACAAATTCTGAAAGAGCTCAAAGTAGCTTTTGAAAAGGAACCAGTGTATTTGAAAAGGAACCAATATATTTCATGGCAGAGTAAATTAGCTGCTATTTTTTACTTTTGAAGTGTTTGATCAAAATTCGGTGCTGCGCACAAGTGTCTTAATATTAATTCTATTTAGAGTGCTTTTCTGTTGGTTACAACCTGGATCCTCTGACCTGGATCCTATAGTACTAACTGCCCTCCTTTCCTGCTGTGTTCTTTGGCGTATGCAGGAGAATTACACATTTCCGACACCAGCTGGAGGTGCTGAGGTCACATTCTTATGTTTGGAAATAATGCACAGATTTGTGTAAGCTGGACAGATCAAAACTATGGTTGCTTTTATTTATTCTGTTTAAATAGCGTTATCTACTCTGATTTTGCTTAACACTGAAAATGCCAATTAAGAGGATGGAATAGTCACCAAGACCAAATCATCTCAGTAATGGAAAATTATAAACCAGAATTCGACAGGTCTTAGGAAGCAATGCTAGCATTATAGCAACAATACTCTCTGTAGCCTTTGGCTAAGTCCAGGGATTCAGCCTACAATATAATCAGTCCTCTACAATCCACAAGCATTAAATTCATCGTTAAAATGTTGTTCTCCCCTTCCCAAACCTTCCATGTAGCAAGCATCTCAGTAAGATGAAAAGCATTTGTTACCGAGAACAGCCTTAAGGAAAGCAAAAAGAGCAAATCTGGAAAACATATTCATATTTTTCTGGAAATGGGTAGTATTCATAAAACATTTAGCGAGTTCAAGGTCAACTTGTTCTCCTTCTGTATACTATTCATAACATGCATTTGACAACTTAGTGACAGTCAATCTAGCAGCTGAACTGAATGTATTGGGTCATCCAGTTTAAATAAAAGCTAAATCTTCCTTGTAGAATGAGCACAACAAAAACAAGAACAGTAAAAGGCTTTCCTGTTTCTGAAATTTCAATTAAAATCTAACAAATACAGTTACAAAAGAGAGGAAATAGACATAATTTTGGTAAAAGGGGGCTACTTGAGCAGGTGTATGCATAAATGGTGAGAGATTATGGTCCTCCACATCACAGTGGGTGTTGTCTTCTTATTTAAGTAAAACTTTGTAACCCTGAGCATTCCACAGATTTTTTTTTTTTTCAGCGTGCCATGTCTGAGAAATGACCCAACACCAATAAGACATCCAAATTTTGCAGTTACAATTACTCTGGATTTATCTTGTCTTTTCAGTCCCTATACGAGACCACCCTGGCATCTATTTCCAATATTAACTGTTTCTCAATATGCTCTGTCATTCAGTAAAAGGTATCCCCTAGTGGCTCTTGTCCTACCGAAGAGTGGGGAGATTACACTCATTGGTTTGGAACCATGAGATTTTCATCTGACTTCAAAGTTGGTGGAAATAGCAGCTCGGGGAGCCACAGGGACATATGTTTTGGAAATACCAGGAATATTGAATTTTGTATCTGTGGAAATCCTGAGGTTGGGAGCATTTGTAATTCCAATATTTTTTCTCACTGTAGTTACTGTTACCATGAATCTTAAAGAAGTTATACTCTGTCCATATATGTCACAAATGATATAGATATACATGGCATATACCTACCTTTTATATATAAAAAAAATCCTCCTAAGTAAAAAATAATCTTATATGGTGTATGTTGAAGTCAGATGGTCCTAAACAACAAGCTCATACCTTCCCTCCACCACTTCCAAGTTGCACAGCTATTTCTAACATAGTGAAAGTGCATCATATCACCAATTGCCTTCTCTATTTCAACAAGATACAAAATGAAAAACAACTACCAATTGTTTTGTGGGTGGGTTCACAGATTAAAGATCAACTATAAATTGAGAGGAGTATCAAGTTCATAATATACTTTGTTCCTTTTTAGAAACCACTACCTGGTTTTGTTTTTAAAGCTGCCACAGGTTTTCAACAGGATTCTTACTCCAAGAGCTCCATATCTTTCATCAGCTAGCACCCACTGAATGACTACCGTAGACGTTAGTGTCAAATTCTTCTGCAGACATCCAGCTGGACTCTCTACAGGGATTTAACTGAAAGGGCTTACTGGAGGTATGATGTTACTAACAGTTCCACCTCCCCTACTCTGTGTCTTTCAACTATCAGCTACAAATGTTTTGAATATGCTCATTATTTAAAATTTTAGATCTTTTTTCCCAATTTTGTAAGGTATTTTAGAAGTGGCTTTCTGCCTACAGTTATATGTATGTCTGCAGTCCAGGAAGACAGCTGACAAGCACAGTGAATCTTGCTCTATATTTGGAAACATCTGCTGTTTCATTTCCATGATGCACAGTGACGTGCTATTCTAAGAGGAAGAACAAGTCTGGTACAGGAGACGTTAGCTTCTGGTTATATATTGTGGTACTAAAGTTGGGATTCCTCTTATCTAACTCGTCTTAATCATCCTACGGTGGTACTTCTCCATCGAGCAAAGGATGCCAAAAGAGTTGCTTAATGGTCCTCTGACTGCCAGACTGCTCGCTGAGGGAATAACTCCCACCCCCTAGTGAGGCAGCCTTTTCAGGTCTCAGCAATTGGCTTCCCCTGAGTTGTTTTGTCATTCTCAAAAGAAGCGTATAGGCAATGTAACTATGATGTGCAGGCAAAACAATTAAATTGACTTGGGAGGGGCTTTGGTTCGAGGAGCCTCTAGACTCGAGGTGAGGTGCTAAGGATCTAGGAGAAGATTTGCTTTACTATATGTTCTATAAAGCGATTGCACCAAAACCCCAGCAGTGTTATCAAACATATAAAAGCCCAGATGCATATTCAGGAGAAGTGCCCTTTGATGAGTCAAGAAAACTTGGCAAAATTCTGTTTGTGATAGTGGTGGAGGAAATACTGTTTTTGAATGGTCTGTAAAATAATTTGAGAAGAAAACAGGTGTGTGAATAATCTTAGCAATGCTTTATGGGTGGGTAAGGCAAATTACTCTCTTTGGTGCTAGGGATAGTTTTGACTCTTATCTTCAACTGAGGAAAAAAAAAGGCCTTTTCATAGGTATTTTCATGGTGATTAACTGTTGATCACTGCTGGATCTAGGACATTGAGCTAGCTACCCCTGGGGTCTACCCTAGCACCATTACACCTATGGAGTTTTGGTCCAGTGAAAAGGCAGGAGTGAAACCTTGCATGGGTTCAGAATCAGACCATGTTTTTTTTTCTTCTCAATAATGATTGTCAATGGAAAATTTAAATTAGATCTAGAAGACAGCATGGGGGCTTAGGAGACCTGAGACAGCACATTTGTGAAGTGCTGTTAGTATGGTACTGTTGGGGTTTGGGTGTCTTCTGAGTGTGTCTGTCTTCAATCGCACTGCTAATTGTACTGACAGAAATTTTGGAGAATGTTGAAAAATTGTTATTTTGAGAAGTGTCCACCCAAAATTCTATTTAAAATTCCCTCATGTATTCATTATGTAGGAGCTTTACAATATATACATTACTTTTAGCGCAATGTAATTCTGTTAGCCAGGAATTCTTAACTTTAAAAGGCTGGGGCATGAAAAGCTGCCTATTCCTACAGAGAGGATAGACTTTTTTTTTTCCCCTCTTAAATTTAGACATTGGTGGAGTCTCTCTTCAGCAAAACTAAGAAGGAGTAAATTTTGATCTGCCAGATTCAATTTGATTTGTTAAATTTCTGAATCTCTGTGACCAAAACAACAAAAATCAAACTATTCCATCAGCTGAGCTGAAAGTAATAGAATATAGTTTAATATAGCAGCAATATTTTGTCCTAAATGTTATGTCAAGGCTGTCTATCAATAATTCAGCTCTTATATAAAATATTCTAGTAAATAAGATATTGTACTTCAAAGACAAATGATCTGCGCAGATATATTTTGAAAGAATATCAGCCTCACTGTTTACGCCATTGAAGAGTGAAAGAAACCTGAGGGTGAAAAATAAAACAATACAAGGTTTCATGAAATATGTGGGCTTGGAAGAAAAAATGATGAACATTTGGAACAGTTGGACTTCTAGTGTGGAATGCGTCTTAATAATTCTATTGCCTTTTTCTAATGTTTTAAACCAACTTTCAACAGATAAAAAGTGCCAAAAGAAACTTTAATGGCAAAATACCCTTAAGTATGCAAGAAATGTAAAATAAGTGTAGCGTGTAATGATGAAATGAGCTGTTCCAAAGCAATGTACTCCAAAACTGAGAGCTAAAGATGAAAAAAAATAAAAATAATTGTTACTTAAATCTCATTTAGGATATACAAAAGAATCAATACGTTGAAAAAAAAAATCTATGAATTTGTCCTGAGGTGAAATGCTGAGGTGATGGGAAAAGCTTTTATTATGACTATGTAAAATCCCTGCATTTCATAAAAGAATATTTTATGATCTTTTTTCTTTACAGGTTGTTTCATGTTCGCTTACATTATTCAGAAGCGTTTTACATCTTCACCTTCTAAATAAGCTGAAGTGGCATTGTTCAGCTATCCATAAAGGCAGGAGTGACTGCTTATACCAGTGATTTTTAAGAGGTATTTTTGGTTTTGGAGCGATAAAAGTTATGTCCCAATACTTGCAGCATTGCCATCCCACACTTCAATAAAATATGATTTAAGCACCAAGAAATCATGAGATTGACTTCAAAGCCATGAGTTTGAAGTTAAGTGAGCACATTTGGCATGTCTAGCCTTCCAGGCCTTGTGGTTTTAGAAATCACTTCCTAACTTTTCCGTACAGCCGTGAATAGAGGTTTTTTTAAAAAAAATGAGCACTGGATGATTTTACACAGCCATGTGACTCTAGAAGTTGATGCTTAAGTATGCCATAAGAAATTCAGATACTACAATAACTGGTGGTAGTGTATTGTTTACTAACCCAGATTTCAAATGCCACCCTGAAGGAGAAGGTTAAAACCACCTAAATTCTTTCTGCCAAGGCTGGTTTTGTTTCTTACAGAGATCAGCTGTGTAAGAATGAAATCTTCCCCCAGGTCTTCTTTTTTTTTTTTTTTTTTAACAGCCAGATCCCTGTAACCATCAGCTCTGGCAGTTAAAGTTCCTTTTCACATCTGTACAAGGAACAATGAAGTTGAAACCTCCTGGAGAAGCTACCAGAACAACAAGAAGCTGTGCTTTTGTCCTGCAGTCATTTTGGTGGGGTTCTGCTGCAGGTCTTCCCACAGCTGGGGAAATGGAAATTTATCCTGGTTCCTGGACACTACTAAATGACAATATGTCTTTTTATTATATGTCTTTTTTGTTTCTCTAGAGGTCACTAGCACTGTTGCTGATACACAATGTTATATTGCTCTAGGCAGCTAGTCAGCTTTACTGACCTTAGCAATTATCATAGAATCATAGAATAGTTTGGGTTGGAAGGGACCTTTAAAGGCCATCTAGTCCAACCCCCGAATGAATGAATTATGAATGAAGATTTTCACGTGGGCAAGAGTCAAAAGGGAATATCACCTGAAAGTTTCTGAAAAAGGAGAGATAATACTTGGTCTCCAAGGGCACCATCAAGCTTTCCTGAGGAACAAGATTTGGCTGGATCCAAGGGCAGCTGTCTTGCTTCCTCCCTTTCAGATTACCCTGTGGCTGCCATGTGTCTTGCAGCCGGTACAGAGCCATAGCATCTGAGGTAGGCTTCAAGCTACATGTGGTTGCACTTCTGAAAGTGATGCACATACCTATGATCACAAAATGTAGATGATTTCCTCGGGGAACTGCACATTGTACGCTTGAGTGTACTCCAAGCAGGCAATACAATCTTACGGTTAGAGTAAGTCTATGACATCTATTGGACTATAGTAAAGCCCTGTAAAAACCCAATATTGATGTGATGCTAGTGTGAACTATGAAAGCAATATTAACCTAGTTGCCTCACCAGCCACAGAGCAAATAATCCCAGCACAGGATTGTTTCTCCAAAGGGGCATAATCAGTGTATCAATGAAAATATGGGGGCCCAATGTACCATTGTGTACAGATGAACCTCCTTCCCGCCCCTCTCCCCTCCCCCATCTTCTTCCAAAGAAGAATGGTATATTTTCAGATTTATGGTGTTGCTCCTTTCCTTCTCTTGCTCCATCACTTTATTCTTTCCCTCTCCTACCCTTTCAGGGTGGCAGACAATATAACTTCATAAGATATATTGGTGTGGGTAGGATGCTGAGATGGGATTTTTGTTTCTTTATTCTTTTGGTAAGGGAAGCTGAACGGACTTATATAGATGGATGGGTGAAGTGAAGTAGAATATTACTGAATCATCTTCAACCTTGAATGAGGAAAATGAGATACGGGATGCCTAATGTTTCATTGACATCCATGAAAAGAGACATGAAAACATCCAAACCTCTCTGAGGAAGAAAGTTAAGGGTACCACATGCAACCCACGGCTCCAATGAGAAGGTGGCCCTGACAGCCAGCAGGACAGCAGGGATCCCACACACCTCTCCTTGTGTGGGCACAGAGGAAAGGCTGTGCCTGGTGCATGAAGGAGAAGCAAAGCATGTTTGGTGAGTTATCAATGCAATGCTTTCCTCTTATTTCTGTGCAGGAGGTAATACTGACTTAAAAGAAAACAAAAGTTTTGCGTAAAATGGGTAAAATACAACTCCGTGTTTCTTAATTTCTGTAGCAATTTTGTGATTATGTTTCTAAAAGAAAGAACGCATTTTTATCTTCATAATTAACAGGAAATACATGTTATACATGAAATGTGACACAAGAGAGATGAATTATGCAGTAAACTCTGCGTGTGCTGATCAGCACAAAGCCCAAGGCACATTCAGCAGAGTTTCTATTAAGATCTGTAATAAGTTTCAAGTACATCATTTCCTGATGGAGGGTAAGAAAACATCCATCAATGCTAATTTTCCCACAGTTTTTAGCTTTTTATGAATACTTTACAGCTTACAAAAAAGATGAATTTCTGAAGTGCAACTTGAGGAAACTCTCTTAGTAATTAGAGAGTATTCCTAGCCAAAACTAATGAGGTCTGAACCTTAAACATGGGGATGGTTCAAAGTTGAAAGCCCCTGCCTGTAATTCCTTCTAAAAGGTTAAATCGATTCCCCAAATCTGAACATGGATATGTTGTTTTTCTAACTGAAGTCTAAACTGGGGTTGTCATTGTGCCTTCAAAAACAGGGAATGTAGGTGTTAGGCTCATTCCTGGTTCTGTAGTAGTGTTGCACAGGATTAAGGATTAAATGATCTGAAAAAGCAAACTCAAATGAGACCGGGGCATCTCTATACCAAGCTTGAGGGCTCTGTGAAGTAATGCTGACTTTGTAGTGGAGCACATGATCATATTTACCGGTTTATTCTTTTAAGCTTCTGTCAAGCTGTTGCAACACAGACATCCTGACATTTTAGGAGCAAGAAAGTGGATTTTAGATACTGGCAAGGAGGTGGTGGCAACTTTTCTAGTTGGGCAGTTGTCCATGTTATATTGAGATCTGTTTGCTTGATTCCAGACTTCAAAGAACCCAAACCTAATACCTGTGAATATTTTTCCAGCTAGTGTATGTTGCTTATTTAGTGAGGAAACATTAAATAGATTCTATGTTTATATAGTAATATATATTAAATTTGTGGTATAAATATAAACATCAATATATTAAATATAAAAATTATACCTGCTATAGCAAGGTACTTAACCCCTTAAGAGTCTAGTGATTGTAAAGAATTTAGAGGTGGTCAGGCCAAGACTTGAGAAGAGCTTTCAGAGAGAAACGCTAGACCTGTGTGTATGGAGGGTAAAACTGTTATGTAAAACTCACCCTTACTGGAAGCATCCGGCTGTTATTTGACTGTATCTGTCTCTTGCTTACATCTCTCAGCTATGTTAAATTAAAGCTCTCTCAGAGATCACTACTACTATTCAGTCATAATTTAAGATGATTTTTTTTTAAGACAGAATTTAAAATTAATGTTCAGGTTTCTTAACACAGATTTCTTTCCAGCACGTCTCACTGGAACCAGAAGGCTTTTCTATATCCACAGAGTAGATTTAATTTGATGAATCATAGAATCAAAAGCCGTGACCTACTGAACAGCCTGAAAGCTGTAGACTGAACAGCAACAAATAAAATAACTTCAGGTATCTGTGAATAAAATTAAAGATTTGCTCAAAAAATATAGAGCCACTTGAATTCTGCAAGACAATCCTCACTATTCAATTGTGCTTCAGTTCCAAAGCAGAGCTTGTTTCAATCACGTTTGTGTTTTTGTTAGTATTTACAGACATTCATGGGAACAGGCTTTTGTTCACAAAAGTGTTTTAAGGAAAGACTGTGCCTTGTATGAGTCCAGGTATGACAAACAATACTGCAGAGATATCATAAATTGTTTTCTTTGAAACGTTTCAGCTATTCAGTCAAGATACAGAAACAATTCCATGGGATTGGATGACCAAGTTATGAAAAATAAATAATCACTCTGAATTATGCTGGATTTCTACAAAGAAATTATATCCTGAAATTGTTTCACCCCATCTACCCAGTCATCATGGTGGATATTCAGAGAAAGCAGGATAGGATCTCTCATGCTTTGGTTTAGGAAGAAAGGCTAATTTATTCTTTATTAAGGTAAGCAAAAATAAGTTGTTGAGCTCTGGTACTAATACAAAACTATTTTGTGATACAATAGGGAACAGGAATATAACACTGAATATTATTCAGTTATCTTTGATGTAAACAAAACTTTTGTAGTCTGATAGTACACTCATTTCCCTGTTCAGTAGTTAGCATGTCAAGTGTTCACACTAGATCTTAAATTGTGCTAGAAACCTCAAGAGTATATCAACATTTGCAGCATAAAACTGTCTTCTCTTTGATCATTTAAGCTTTCCATCACTCTAGGTGGTCCTAACTAATAAGGAACTGTGATCCTCTTCACTACTTGATTCCAGTAGCCATGCAACAGACCACATGCAATTAGTGCTTGCCATTGTTTTAGTCAAATACCAACACTTATCTACAGATTTATGATCCTGTCAGTGAATCAGTTCCTTTTAATTACATATTTATAAATCATGTCGCTATATGTATAGGAACCAAAATTTCTCTTTTAGGGATTTAAACATTCTATGTCTTTTTCTTTGTGATTGTTTTTTCCCTCAAGGCAAAAACCTGCGCAAGTATTTTAATATATGTAATATATGTTACTAAGCAGGAGTGCTGCTCTGAAGTTCCATACAAACATGTACTACGAAAAATAGAAATCTTTGATCTGCTCAGATTTCTATGTGAAGTTCTTTGTATAAGAATCTGGTTTACAAGTCTGACATGCCTGTGCAATGCCCACACAGTCAGTATTCAATCCCATATCTCTGCTTCAGCATCCCTTGTCTGCCTTGTTATGGATGCTGGGCACTAACAGCCCTACTCACTTTGTTGTACCGAGAACCCTGAAAAATACATGTGCAGAAAAGGAATTGGCATCCTCAGAATTAAATACCTGCTTCTGGTAACGCTCTTTTCCCAGGCAGCTATTCTGTAATGAGTTTAATATGATCTTTGAATCTTTGAACAAAGATGATTGCACACAGGACACCGGTTAAGGTGTCCTGGCCTAGTTAAAGGGAAGTTGTGGCCATAGGATAACGGTAGTCACATTGAGCAGATACCCAGGCGTGGAACAGAGAGATATGTATGTTTTATTTAGATATTGGGGTTTAATGATAAATGAAGAAGGGTTGATGAAAAAATTCATTAGTGTGATGACAGTTCCTTCTGGTTGCCCAGGGAAGTGGTTGAGTCACCATCCTTGGAGGTATTTAAAAGACGTGTCAATGCAGCACTTAGGGACACGGTTTAGTGGTGGACTTGGTAGTGACAGGTTAATGGCTGGACTCAATAGTCTTGGAGGTCTCTTCCAACCAAAACGATTCTATGATTCTATGAAAGGAGTTTCAAGCAACTTCAACCAGGCAGGTCCTCCGCAAATTTCTTTCCTGTATTTAAAAAAAACCTACTGGATTTGAGATGACGGAGAATGAAGAAGTTGCCAAGGGGAAAGTGAGGAATGACCTACAGGTACATACCTGATCTCTGTAGAAACCTTAGGCCCCCTCTTGCTTTGATTATAGGTTGATTTGATTTGCTGAACTCATAATCTTGGAAAATGTATGTTTGTGATGGGATCACGGTGCAGTATGTAAGTTCAAGAAAGCCCTTTTGATGCATAAATAATTGCTATCTTAGAGGTTTATGAGAGTAACCCCCTTTCCCCAAATCTTGTGCGGGCAGCGATTTGTGTCATGATGTCCCCAGTCCATACGTGATTTGCGACTTAGAGGCACAGGATGGTCATTGGTTCCTGCTGTAGTGTCTACAGCACCTAAGGTTGATCTTAACCTTACTTCCAGCCCAGTTATTCAATTGGGATACTTGATTAGACTGGATTTTCTGACAGTAGATCTTTCTGGTGCTCTGAATGTCTCATGCAGAGTGCCAGCAATCTAAAGCACTGAGCACTAATTGTCAGCACTAGTCAGCTGAAAAAAAAATTTAAAAATGTAACCTTTAGAGTTTCATTGCTACACAGTCCCTTAATTCCACCTACTCCTTAGAGTTTGGGTTAAAAACTCCTGGTAGTTATATGCTAGTGGAACATACAGATTTGAGATTTGCTTGTCTTCCATTTTAATATATAGGTGTAGATTTTAAATAATTGTGAAAGAAATAAACTTAAAAGAGGGGTGATGTCTGCTCTAAGAGAGGAATGACACAACGGATTTTCTCTGAACTGCCTGCGATCATTTAAAACCAATGAATTAAAAATCAGATAGTTGGTGAGGGCTATAATTTACACTACAGAGGTGATAAAGCCTTTTGTGTTTGTATTTACAAAGAAAGCATTAAACTACAGTGATTTTTGATTTTTTTCTTCCCACTAGGGAGAAATGTGAAACTCAATTTTACCCCCCGATTGGTAAGGTGCTAATTTGTCTGACAAGTTGTTGGAATCTCAGCATGTTTGAGGTATCCTTGATGTATCAACACCTTCATGCTGAATGAAGGATGCCTTTAATGTGTAAATGTTTAGTACATATCCTATATCTCATTAGCCAAGAACAACACAAACCACACACAGGCAAGAAGGGTCAGAAGCAAGGTCCAGTCAAAGAGAAAAATCTTTTATGTTCTAATTAAATGAGCAAACATTTGGAATACTTCTCATTTGCAAATAGTTTATCAAAAAATACACTTGAAATTCACAGCCTAACTTGTGTCCTGGAGGCCTGATGAGTTTAATGGCAAATTGTGCATCCTGAAGCAGTGCGCCATGTTGTAATGCTGATGTCTTAAAGTTCTTCTTACTGCATGCAATATCACAAAATATTAAGAATAGTAGGAGAAAAGCAGTTGTTAATAAAACCACAAAGGTATATTTTTCCAAATCATTTCTGTTGTTAGTCTAAACCTTGGTAATTTATATGTAACTTTAGTAATTCAGTTTCTTTGACTCTTTTGTGAAAATGAAACCATTTTTTAGGGAAATGTCATCTCCGTTTGAATGAAAGGTAGAATCTCTGGTTTCGTTTCAAGTATAGCAACACCAAAAAGAAGCCAAGCCAGTGAAAAACAGATACTTTAAAGAAAATCTGGTAGAAATGTATGCAACTGCTTTGAGCTGTGGCTCGGGTGGAGAGCAGAGGGCTGCTGGTGAGGTGGGGAGAGGTCTTTGCTAGATATCTTCTCACAGGACTTTTCTGTTTGTGAGACAAGAAAAGTGACAGCTCTGAATGAGGAACTGGAGGATGTGGTCACACACTCTCAACTGGTTATCACTGCCATTTTCCTAGTTTTAGCCGGGATTATGCTGCTTCCCTTTGAAAAAGATTTCCAGGCCGAGATGAGCATCAGGTTCAAGTACAACAGGACTCAAAACTAGAATTTTTCCTCATTTGTGTTTCTGGTTGTTACCTTTAGTCTCCTCTAGGCTGTAGTACTTCAGACATTTGATGCCATGGTTTTGATAAATACAATAACCGATAATACAATAGGAAGGGGAACAAAGCGCGAACAAAATCTGTAATTTAAACATAGAAAAAATATAGCTAGATTTTGCTACCATACTTTATTACAAAGAACAGGAGGCACAGCTGAGCAGTACAGGCTGCTGAGCAAGGCCACAGACTCAGTGGACCCCAAGTCCCTCCTGTGGAGAGGGACAGGGAGAGACTGGTCTCCTGCAATTCATGGTCTCAAGAGAGTGTAAAGTTTGCCACATTTCTGAGTTACTGCACAAGACTATTAAGAACATGGCTGTGGATGTGCTTATATAGCAAAGGATGCTTATCACAAAGCTATAGCTCAGCCGACCGTCTGACAAACATGGTCTGCTTCTCAGCAGACCTAAATAGTCTATGTAGCCCCATTTGCTAATACAATTATACTGACTATTATACTGAGCCATAAAGAGTGTGAGTTCATTGCAGTAGGTGAGTATGTCTGGGAAACAAGTGGCCTTATTTGTCTTACATGCATTGCATTAAATATATTTATAAAGGGAGACTTCGAAAACCAAAATGTAGACAAAGATCTTCTTGAAGTTATCTTAAATATTCCCAGCTTGAAGAATTAAAAAAAAAAAATCCCCATTTGACAATCTTGATTGCCAGTATCTCAAGGGAGGAAACATATTTTCAATACTATGATTGAGTGTCAGAAAAATGTATCTTGTTTGTAGTGCTGGTGAGATGCATAAAAATTATCTGTATCTATTTGCTTGTTATGCAACTTTTGAAACCTAGTATTTAAATAAACCCCCATGATGAGTTTATGAAATTTTGCAAAATTCTTCTTCCAGCCAAACATGTTATTTTTCCATCTTTGTTTTAAATGTTTAGAACAGCTTCCTCTGTCCCACATAAGAGCTGGAGGGAAGTGATGGGCACTTAGGGGCATTTAAGCCTGGGAGATTCAGACAGAGTGTGTCAGAGGTGGCCTCCCCCTGCCTCCAGGGCACTCAGGCTCTCTGCTCTAGCAGTTCCCATTGCCCTTCCCATCCCCACTGCCCTTCAGCAGGCAAATAGTGCTGGGAAGCTGCTCGGCAAGCCCCAGCCCTCACCTGGGCACTGCCATCTGCTGTCACTGTTTTCCCTTCCTGGAGCAGCCTGAACAAGGCTGGTGGGCTTGTTACCAACCCCATTACCCATTCCACCCTGGCTCTGGTTTAGGTGCTGCCTCTTGCTCTGTCTAGACCAGCGCATAAGGTGTGCATGGGCCCATGGGGAGAAACATGGAACTTCTGCTCTATTTGGAGTCCCTGGAGGGGGACACCTGTCTCACCCAGCCCTTGCTGTGGTCCTCGCCAGCCCCCACTTCTGTGGAGGCCACAAGGGCACACCGGTGTGCTGTGAACTTCTGGCTGGCTGCGTTCTGATGCTGCATAGAAGAGGTTAGAGAACCCCTTTTCATTACTATTTATCCACATTACACAAAATTAGCCTGGTGCCGCTTGTCAGTTCAGTTGCAATAGTGCCCTCGTCCTGTGTATGGGTTCATTTCTTCTTTCTGCTTTTCTTTTCCAGAGGTTGATCCCTTTGAACTGCTGAAACCTGATGACTTGCAATCAATAGTCTGTAAAACAATAAGGTCACCAGTGCGAAGATTCAGATTTTCTGCCTGTAAATGCAGGCTGCTGTGCTGGGCCACTGAGGTGAGTCTGACCTAAGCTGATTGCCTGACAGAAGGACAGAGTGGGAGGAAAGGGATTAAAAATACCTGGAGACACGTTGAGCTGTTAATACAGTATCTGTCCACTTCACATAGATAGCTGGGGGAAATATGGCTGCGTAAATTTACAATAGATATGACTGCCAAATGTTATTTTTTTGTTAAATATTAAATCACTGATGGACCCTGTGACTGGAATTCTGAGCCCCATATTCTCCACTGTAGCCTTGCAAAATGATCAAGAACTTTTACAAGCCCAGTCATAAGATCAGCTTTTCCAATGAAGGTGAAACAGGAGTCTAGGGTTTTTTTGTTTTGGTTTGGGTTTTTTTTTGGTATTTTTTGGGGGGTGTGTGTGTGGTTTTTTTAATCCCAATAAGATTATATTTATTTGTTCCAGGCAAACAGAAATTTGTAAGACTTGCATCAATGGCAGAAGTGTTATAGGGTGGCATGCTTTGATAGGAAATGCAAGTTTGGATCCAGTTCGTAAGAGGAGCTAAATCCAGGCTTCTCTGTGGGATCCCAAAATAAAGCTGACACCAGCAGCTCTGAACAATTTAGGTGACTTCTGTGCAGATGGACACATTATGTGGGGTGTACAGAAACTGGCATCACACTTACCTACAGTCTAACCTGCCCACCTCTGAGTGGATCAATGCTGGATTACACCTATTCCAATTTGGCTACCCTGAATGCAACAGGACCTCACAGTGGCTCAATTGCACCCAAGTTTATGTTGCATACATGAAAGAAAACAAATGTAAGGATCAGACAGTCAACCAGTGAAATGATGCAAAGGGAGAGATTTTCCTCAAATTTTGACAAACTGGCATAAGTATGACCCTGAGGGGTGCTGAGGTATTCAGAAATGATACAGACAGTTATGTACACATAAACACACGTCTGTTATTCTCCACCTAAATAAGAGAGCGACTCGTAAAAAAGAAAAAAAAAAAAGATGAATTTGCCTAATATGTGAGTAGGGCTGGGATAACAGTACCACATTGATGGAATAGCAGGGAGTGCCTGGGGTCAGCGAGTGAGTGGCAGAGCTGTGTGAGGATGGTTACATGGGGCCGGCTCACGGCACTGCCCCAGCCCGTGGGTTAGAAGGCAGGGTGTGCTATTCATAGTTAAGAACTTGCACAGAGCATTTAGCCCTTAGAAAAAAGAAAAGAAAGTGCTTTTTGACTAAAAGATTGAAGCTTCTTTTGTGGTTTGAAGCTATCATCTCATGAACAGTTTGTCCAAGAAATTATTGCCAAAGTGATTACAGGAGCGTTGTGGCAAGTATTCCACGTTCACAAGATAAATCCCAAGCGAACCGGTTACAGCAGCTGGGTGACCTGTTTCTGTGCCTGGCTGGCTGATGAAAACTCTCTGGATTAGTTAGCTGTGTAAATACTCATGATCATGAAGTTGCTGTAGGCTTTACATAAGTTCACTGTGTTAGTCTCAAATTCATGTTCCTCCTACTAAGTTAATTTACTAAGTACTGTTAAATATTTCCCTTATATTAGCGTCTGGAGCTCAAGTCAGAAAAGCTGCAAGAAGTAGCCAGTCCTAACAAGGTTCAATTTCTGCCTGAAATTAAATTAGCTGACATCAATTTGAAGAAAACCTACTGTAATGAGGTTTTCCTGTTGAGAGTGACCAAAACAGATTATAGGAAGAAGCACAAGAAATAAGCAAAGAAAGAAAGAAAAGGCTAGGAAAATAGAGTAGGTATGTGAACATATTTTTCAAGGACATTTTGACTTTCTTGATATATTAATTTACTTTATGTCACACAGTTTCATGTCATAGAGTTTCATGTCACAGTAGCAATAATCTTAACAGGAACAAAATTCTTTCTCTGACCTAATCCAATAGCAACAAGTATTTACATATTTAACTTCAATTTAGGTGCCTGTAGTGAAATCTGTGGGAGTTAGAGGAACTTAGATATACTTACATATCTTGTGATTGTTGTCTTCAGATGCAATTTTTCAAATCCACAGATAAAGTTCTGGTTTTGTTAGGGTAGTGATCACAGAGCATTTGTCTACTTCTAATTGATAGAATTAAGTATTTATTTCAGATCTGAATCCAGTTCTCAGATACCTACATATTTATCACTGCAGATTTTGAAAAGATTTGCAGGGATGCATGTGCAGAGTTGTGAAATCAGACCTGGATCCTTGGAATTGCTCATTGGCCATAAATGTATGCAAAGCAGAGCACTGCTGTTCTCCTCTGGCTCATTTTTAGTTTAGGGATTCCAGTAGAGGATGCTAAATGCAAACCCCTTAATGCTGACCCCTCCTACATTCTCATTTGCAGCTGCACATTCGAAATACTGCAAAAGCAGATCACACTGTAATCTGCAAACTTGTACACGATAGATGAGCCACAATAGCTGTTCAGGTTTGTAATGGGTATCATAGGTTGTATATGAAAAAGCCATATTTTGAAATGAAAATATAAAGATGTAGGAAAAGATAAATTAGTGCCTTTGCTTCTATGAAGCATTTTGCCTCAAGTACCCAAGTGTCAATGCCTAAACAAAGCCACGGAATTTATTGTGCCTATCTCTCACTAAGGGTGTTTGCCTGCATAGTGTTGGGATCAGCTGTAGTTAAGACAAAAATCACACTTGTCCCAGATCCATATTCCACTCCTGTGCTGCTGGGAAGGTCGGGCAAAGCCTCTCCTCTGAGCAACACTGTGGAAGCCGTGGGTCTGCTCCTGGGTATGTCTCCTTGGCTCCTTGCTCTTCCCAGATAGCAGACACTGGAATACAAAATTGCTCTTCTATCTCTAGACTCCTTTTCCTTTCCTGTCATATAGGGGCATGAATATATTTAACATACACATTCACAAACTGTCAGCCTGAGTACTAGTATTCTCTTTTCCTAGATTAAGAAAACCTATTCACAGTTAACTAAAGCTTCAGCTGATTTAAAGCACTGCAATTCATTGACTCAGCAACACATTCAAGAATGTACCCCCTGGGCACTTCTTTTTTTTTTTTCTATGAAAGTTCCCAGGGCGCAGAGGGTCATTTTCAAGGCTTGTATCTATCTAAGGCATTTGAAGGTCAAGCCCAAGTGGTCTGTGGAACTGCTTCATACTTGGAAATCAAGTTCTTCCAAAACTGGTATCTCCTGATTAAGGGAACAACATGCTGGAAGGGGAGACAACAGATTTCTGAGCGAGTGGCCTATTTCTCTAGGGTTTGCCCTTGGGAGCAAGCAGGGTGGCCTTTGCACTCCTGGATAGTGGGTCTTGGACACGGCCCTTTTACCAAAGAAACCACGATCAACCAAAAAAAACCCCCAAACTTCCTCTCAACAGTTGCATCCTGGCACCTCAGGCAGAGCCAAACTAAGGCTGAACAGATCTTAATGCTTTTAATTGAGTTCAAACTGAAACTCCATGTGTGTTGAGAGTTCTCAAAGTACAGGATTTTGTTTCAGTTTTTCTAAGGGAAAACCTGAACAGAACTTAGGAGGTAAACCAGAACTTGACAACTGGGCACTGATGCAAGATTTATGCTAGGTGCTAGCTTTTCCTTAGGCACCTAAATGAAATAAGGGACAGCTAAAAGCTTCACCACCCGGAGCTCCTCGTGATGCTTGTGGACAGACTTTTAAATCTCTAAAATTTCAGAACATTTTAAAAAATGCTGCCAATGGCCTTTGAAGCCCAAATGGGACCTGGGCAACACTGAGCCTGTGAGCAGCGTACAGCCCCCCTGTTCTGTGCTGGTACCCCCTGGCACAGAGGAAGCGCTCCGGTTTCTCAGGGACAGCATTTGCTTGTTAAATTCAGTTCTCACAGGGGCCTTTCCCTCTTCTCCAGTCTACTTCAAAATGACAGGCAGAACCAAAATCCCATTCGGTTAAAAGAAAGTGAAAAAGGGAGCTGAACTCCTAGCAAACAAACAAAAACAGTTTGAAATTTTTACTTCAAAAGCATGGCAGTATTTTACCAGCAAGGACTGAATTAATTAACACTGCCTTTTTCATGCTGCTACCATTAAGAGTTTCTCAGCGTTACTGTTCAAAAACTTTTTAAAGAGCCAACTGTTTTCCAGCTTTGAAACAGCTCTACCCAGGAGTGAATCTTCGCATTCATTTCCAAAACAATCAGTTCTTCCATGAGGAAGCTATGCAAGTTTATGCAAGTCCATCAGTCTTCACAAGCAAATAAAAAATAACAGGCTTCCTTATTCTAGACCACTTTCCTTTTCTAGTCACTGTCTCCTTCTACGTTTCCTTTTCTTATTTGTTCTCCAGCAGCAGCTACTAGGGTCATGTGCTGGGGTAACACGCACATGCGTGCACTTGTGCACACACGTGAATAGGCTCAAAAAATGAAGGCTGGTACCTTATAACTCCCCTATATATTACTCTCGAATAATTTTTTGTTTCTCCTTATCGGCCTCTCTTTCTTTTCCCTTTCCATCTGTCCGCCATCTCTGCTAGCATTTTGTAATGCTGTTCGTTGCCCTGATATTGTGAACCCAGGGTTAACTGCAATCCCGAACTGCTTTCATTTCCATTGCCCCTGGACAGTGAGCACTGGCGCTGCTTTTTGTGGTGCCGGAGCCAAAGGCAGAAGCCCCACATTTGACCGGTGCAGAACCCAGCCAACTGACCTCCATGAAGTTACCCTGAAGTCATGCTGGCCCAATTAGATCCAGAATTAGGCCGTTATTATAGTTTATTCTGCGTATGGCAACTGAGACCTAGTCTATAAGAACATTAAGTAAGAATGTGTCAGATGCGGGAGAGCGAGTAAAAAGCAGGCTTTTGTGCTGAAATGTGGGAGTCCCACCAGCGCAGAGGGCTGCAGGAACACAAGTTCAGATGAGCTCCACCACCTCAGCATCGCTGACAAGCATTTAAGTCCATTTTCGTGACTTTGGCACACAAGTGTTACATAGCTACTTAGGTTAGTAATGGGAACAGACAGGAAGCAAGAAACATTAATGCAATGTCGGTAGCGTAGTTAACATCACATCCTTGATAAAACATCGGGTACACTAACAAACTGACAAACACATCAATCTCATTAGAAGAGTCCTGTCCTAAACATTTCTGTAGCTTTCAAATATGCTGTTTTACAGTTGTGGCCTTTATGCTAAGGCAAGCTGCAAAACCACTGAAGAACTAGTTTCTTGGGATTAAAATACAGAATAGAGGTAAAATAAATGTGGAAAACCTAAACGTGGATGGAGATGCCGTTGCAGGCTGATGCAGTGGATTTCACAGGCTCCCAATTCTGAATACGGTGATATGAAAGAGTTTTTGGTAAGTAGCCATGCCCGTGGCTGGCAGGGCTCAAGTCCAAAGATTCGGGGATTTTTCAGGATGGTTGTGTGATAGCAGGTAGTATTTTCAAGCGAAGATAACAAACAAATTCTGAGGGAATAGTTTTCCTCCTCTAGTAGAGCGAAAGGTCCAGGGAGCAGGATCTGTGACTGCTCGTCGCCTCTGAAATTCCAGCAATGGGAATTCAGAGCAGCGGGGAAAAGGGGGACGTGTTAAATTTAGGCGCTAGCCCGGGTTCGGTAACGCCGAACTGCAGTTTCCGCTGGCTCCGGGCAGGCGGCTGCAGCCCCGAGGCGCGGCCCGGGCCCGGCGGGCTGCCGTGACGCCGCCTCGCCCGCCACCTAGCGGCGCGCGCCCGGCACCGGCACCGGCACCGGCGGGGAGCGGCGGGGGGCCCGGCGGGGCGGGGCGGCTCAGCGGCGGGGCCGCGGCGGGCCGGGGGCCGCAGGGAGAGCCGGGCCGCGCAGCGCGGGCAGCGCGTGTGTTTGGGCGTCGGGGCGGGCAGGCGGTGCAGCCCCCGGGGCGGGCAGTGCACGCGAGTAAGGCCGGGTGGCTTTAGGGGTGGCTGTTTACCGGAACCCCCGCTGCTCCATGTTGCCTCCTTTCTGTTCTGTCAGCTAGTTTTCCCTTTAATATCTCCGTTTGATGTAAAACTCCATTTGCTTTCCACCGAGTCCTCTGTTTGGAGTGTCTTGATTAACTGCATAATTAGAGAAATAGAATTGGGTCCTAAGTTACCCCCCCCCAACTGTTGCATTTTAACTGTATTTCCTATAGTCACATTGGTTACGTTATTAAGAGGCCATGATACGCTGACGCTATATAGCAAGACAAAATTAAAGCATTATTTTTTAATCTCTTTTATTACTCACTTTTGTCTTGTACCAACTTGATAAACATACTGAAAGGGGGAGGAAGGGAGTACGCATTTCTAAAGACAGGCTTTGTAACTTGAAAATGATATAGTCTCCTAAAATGCAGAGCTGATCTATGGAAAAACAAGTAAAATAACAAACTACGCTGCACCTCACTTGTTAAACTGCTGCTGCCAGTCAATGTAATTCTCACCAGCTAACGATAAAAATGTTTTGACATGCAGTCTTGTACACACTTCAATAATAGTTACCTAACAGGCATTTTCAACCATGGAAATATTTCTTTTTCCGCTCCCTTATAATCATGAAAATTTCGACGCAGTACAAGTCCCATTGTAAAGGGCACCCTGTCAATGACAGCAGTCACCAGAGCACCTCCGTAAATTGCGCTGTACGGAACAGTCAAGTACAATACAACTGTTGTATTTCATAATAAAAACCAGCTTATCACCAGGGACAGGCGGCTTTAGTTTCTTACAAAAGATACCATCAGACCAGACAGTGCTTGTAATTGGAAATTTAGAGTCGCCCGGTTGCCTTTGGCTTGTTGAGCTCCATTCAGGCTCCAGCCTGAGCAGAACAGGTGAAGGTTTACTTCAGGTAATTACAGAGCTAACGGGTGCCCAGCTTGTTCTTGTTCTTAGCCCCACAGACGTTAACGGCATCCAGCACCAGCAGAGTCTGGCGCGGCGATTGCATCCACAACTCCTCCGTTCCCAGCTCTGGGAGGCAACTGAGCCACAGCAGCCTTCGCAGTCACTCCAGCCGCGTTTGCAAAGCAGCTGGGCTATGCACAGGAGCTCTGCTGAGCCAGGCTCTCCTCCACACTCCTGCTTTCAGAAGTCATGCAGGGATGTGGTTTTGTCTCTGAGTGGAAGAGATCTGTAAATGATTTGAAGGTTCAGAGTTCAGGGGTGGTTTGGAAAAATACCTGTCGGGCTGCAATGCCCGCGGGGGAGCTGTCTGGTTAGATAGGGTGTCTCTGGGTATTTCTGGCATTTCACCTCCTGTCTGAAGTCAGGAAAACTCAAAGAAAAAAAAATATGGAAAAAATACATCCAGACACTTCCAAACGTGGAAACTAGTTTCCTAATGTTTAGTCAAAGGCACAAGTCAGTTCTTGTTTTACCCACCCATCCCTCTTTGGACTAGAAAATAGTGCAGTTTCCTTTAAAATTTCAGATAAGCAGCATAAATAGCCACGCAAGAATTAGGGATATGATTAATTCCTATTCATTAGATAGGTGCAACATAAATAACTACTTGTTTCACTACTCATAAATTACAATGAGATGCCTCCAGCTCTGTCACATGTGTCCAGGTCTGCTTCCACAGTGTCTCCTTTGAATAAATCCATGTCGTCATTCTGCAGACTTGTACCAATGAGAGGAAACGGGAAAGGCTGTGCGCCACAAGCATCCCCCTCCGCCTCTGCAGCTCTGGTTCCCGGGGATTTAAGAAGAGAAGACAGGCTCCAGGGGGTAAGATATAGCCACTAATTTTGTTACTGGCATAACATCTTGCGTCTGAAGAAGTACAACTCCCAGATGGCTTTCCTAAGCCATCACATTGCAAATACTTCTGAGGAGTTTTGTAATTCACCTTAGCAGTATATGTAAACACTGCTTAATGGATGTCTTTAATGTTGTCTTCCAGCTTCCAGGATTTTCACTGGGTCACTGCGTGGGTGTTGCAGCTTTCCCTGGGGCTGTGCACACGTTGTTGCCACGCAGCAGAGGGCAGGGGAAACTGTGCCATTTCAGTTCAAGTTGATTACAGGTTTTTGACTGAAACATGCGTGGGGTTTTTTTTGGTTTTGGGTGGTTTTTTTTTTTTTAAAGAAAACACTGAGTCACCAAAATTTAAACTTACCTTGTAAATGTATTGGTTTTGAGGGGAAAGTTTCCCAAACAGGGTGGACTTTCTGTATATAGGGGGGAAAAAAAAAAAAAAAGAATTCTTCAATGATTAGGGCACTTGCATGTGAGAGCCCTGTAGTCAGCAAAGCTCAGTGAGTTGTGAAATAATAGTCACTGAGCCTGGGAGGTACTCAAGCAGGGCAAGGATCTGAACCTGCTTTGCAGACCAGCTTCCCAATCACTGGTTCATGGGCTCAGCATACCCTGCTAGTGCCAGTCCATTTTGTAGAGCTAATTAAAAATTCAGTAAGTCAGGGAGAAAACTCCCGTAAGCCAGCAGTTATAGCGGCTGGGTGAGATGATAGGGACCGGTCATGCTTGAACTCTCGAGTCAAGTGGGTGAGGGGAAGACTTGCGCACAGGCGTCTCCCATGCAATGAGCCTAGGGGTGATGGCGCGCTCTGTTCAGCGTGACATGGAGGCAACCCCACATGCCTCAGCTCTTTTTTTATGATGCAGACTTCCTTGTTTCTACCTACCCCAATGTAATGGAGAGGAATAGAAGTAAGAATTGGGATGTCTATTTATAGTCTCATTTTTCCCTCCTACATCTCTCCTGCTTTAAAATGCCCCACAGTGCATTTCTGGCAATTCTACAATTGCCCTGAAAGGACTAATTTTGTTTAACTTCAAAACTAAAGCTGGTGGGAACTGAGGATGCCCCAAAAGTAATTGTATTAACAGAAAGTGGTGATGCGAGGTCAAGGGGAAGTGCAGGACCTGAGTGCTCAAAATACCATCAGCTACGTCATGAAAACAGATGTGCTCTGTTACTCCTTTCTGCATATGGGGAATAGTCTCAAGATCAGGGTCTGCTCTGAGCAGCTCAACAAAGGTTTTTGTCCCATTCTTCTGCTTTCTATCTTTCAGGAGGGATCCTAGCGTGTGGTTTTTTTTTTCTGCTTGGTTTTCTAGTCACTGTGAAAAACCTTCAGATGTTATTCTACAGAAATGCTGCCTGGTTTGGGGGGGGGGGGGGGGGCGGGAAAGCAAAGCTGAGGAGCAGCTCAGTATGGCCGGCCACGCAGCTGCCTGTCATCAGCACTCCCTAAGGGTCAGTGCCACCTGGTCAATGTCAGCTCTTCAGGTGATGGGCTGAGCTAAATGGTGGCAGTTTTCCTTTAGCCTTGGGAGCACAAGGGGCAGGGGCACCTCCCAGGCTCCTGCTTGTGGTAGCTCATCTGCTGGACTCTGCGGGTGGCTCCTGAACACCACAGAGGAAGCTAAGATCAATTTTTAGCAATAATTTTAAGTTATGCCATTCTAGGCTTGTGCCAGAGCTTAGTGTTACTATAATGAGCACCATATAAGATGTGCACATAAACTTGATTTACTAGGAAATCAAAAGATAATGCACATTTGCAGCAAATAAAATGTAACTGATGTATCTGTTGACAGAGAAGCACTATACAGAATAGAGCTTCAGAAGAATCCTACAGGTCAGCCTGTCCTGCCTCCAGCAACCCAGCTCAAGGCCCTCTTTTGGCTATGACGTTGTGCCCTGCCTAACTCACTGCGACCTTAGCGAGACGGTGCGCGCCGCCCAGCAGCCACGCTCCTGTGTTGACTTGAAGCAGCGGGACCACGTGCTGTTGTGCTGGGCTTTGTTCCACAGAGGTAGGCTCTCTATTTAAACCGTATGTTGAATTATAACCGTGTAAGTAGGATGAAAACTAAAACATATTTCACTGGGTTCTAGAAAAGCTCTGAATGGATGTCATTTTTATCAAGGTTTTATGTACCCTATCCAAACACCAAGCAATTGTGCTGTACCATCAGATTTAAAGTGAGCTGTTGTATTACATGTCTAGAGGTGACTACATCAATGGCAGGGTGCGCAGTTTGTAGCCCCTGTCTCAGGATTCAAGGCTGATGCTCAGAGATGAGTTTTTGGGTGGTGGAGAAGGATTACTAAGATTAGAGCTGGACATTTGATTTTCAGAAGTATGATGGGCTATTTCCAGTGAGTTTTAAAGCTGCTCAGGATGAGCTTTTGAGATTCGGGTAGCAGCAACACTATGTGCTCCTATGTTTTTCTGATGCACCTGAAGTTAATGTGAGTTTTGCAAGCTGGTTTTGCTGGTGGGATTAGGGCTGACATTCTCCCAAAATGACTGTTTGCTGTTGTACTTGTCTTCTGTTAATTAGGTGGGGTTCACGGCCAGAAACCTGAGCTAAGCAGCGTGAGACGTGTGGTGTGTTAGTGCTGGGCCAGAGCGCAAAGGATGTCTGTGCTTGGCTTGCAGCTTTAGTGCTGTACCTGGCCTTGATTACATTACTGAAGCTCTGTGGGACATAGTTCTCTCTTGGAAAATGGGAATAAGTGGTATTTTCCTACCACAGAACAGTACTACCACGGGCTAGTAGCTCAAGTGGATTGTGTATGTGAAAATGTACTAAACTGCTCAGCAAGCTCCACTAGCTAATTGGGTTTTGGACCGGAGTTTATCTAGCGCCACTAACTAAATACCACTGTAACAATGGCAATGGATCCATTTTCTCTCCTTCTCTAACTTTCCAAGTCTGGGGAAAGGAACTTCTAATATATGTGCCAAGCTTGGCAGCCCTTTCATCAGGAAAGGAACTGAACAGTCAGGATTTCTGCCAATTTGGGCTGAAATATATGTGGAAGAGATTGTGAGATATTTTGCCGTCTTCAAATCAGAAATGCAGTTTAGCCTAAGTTTGTACTTGAACCTGGTTTTAATTCAAATCTTAGCTTCACATACTGCAATTTTGACTTTTCCTAATAAAAAAAATACAGGTAAAGCAACACAGAAATAGGAAGAAAAAGCCTAGTTTGCAGAAAAAAACACCCTGATGCTAGAGAAGCGAGGGAGCCTGACAAGCTAACTCATGGTGTTCATTCTTGCTCAGCTGCAGTGAAGGCAGATTAAGGATAAATTACTCAGTGAGCAAATGTCTTGTTTTCTCTGTGACTCCACCTCTTTTGGGCATCTTGCCCTGTCCCCACCCCTTGCACTTGTCTGCATGTCTTAATAGCAGTATTCATGCAGCTGGTAATTTATGTGTCTGAGAGAGAAGATTTACACAGAGCCTTCCCTTCAGTTATTCAGAAAATTTGAGATGCAGCATGTGATTTGTTAGGTCCAAAACTCCAACTTAAAAATCACAAACGTCTTAAGGGCTGGGCTCGAGTGAGAGAAATTTTAAAAGGAATAATTTCAACTAGAGGCTAGTTCTTAGGTCCTCACTTTACACCTAGTTACAAAAGTTGTCTTCAAAATAAATACAATGCCTATTGTAACATAAGCACACAGTCATTTGGCTTTGTCTGAGGCAGTTTGATGTTCTGCTCTGGAAGACAGACGGAGCTGATCCAGTTACTGAAACCTACTTGATTCAGTTGGTGTCTCGTGTCATAAACACGAATTGTTAATTTCATATTACTCATAACAGGCGCACTGTGAATGTTTGCAGCGTTTATGGGATATCAGTTACAAATGTGATTATACCAGCCATTCCTCAGGACTGACACCAGTTTCAAATTAGAAGCTGACAGGCCTCACCTGCTCCTGAGTTCACTGATAGGTCACCTTCTTGTCATTTTGGCTGTCCCCCCATCAAAATGACATCTGTGTTCATAAAGGGACAGTGAGGGACTCGAAGTTGTTAGAATTGTTGAAGAATAATAAGGTGTCATCTACTCCAATAATGTAGTGCTCAACTTTGGCCTTTCAGATGGCTTGCCGCTTGCAGCACCTGACAATGTTTCCAGATACAAGAATAGCTGGATCGGAGGGTCAGCAGTTGTTCTCTCTTCCACCCATGGATGCTAGGCATTCAGCTCAGCCCTAGCCACAGAGCATAGACAATCCCAGAGACTTGAGCAAAGAGCTTGTAAAATGCCTTTACTTTTCTACATATAGGAACAGGGCATTAGGATAAATAAACATTCCTTTCAGAGGCCATTGTTACACATCCATATTTTTAAACAATGTGCGAAAGACAGAAGATAAATATTGTTCAACAAACAACTGGCTAAAAAATTTTTAAACTTTTCCAATTTGTTGGACGTTGCCATTAATTTGTTTACATGCCATTTATGTAGATGCAAACTATGATTTTATCTGGAAATGTCCTGACTCTTGAGAACCTATATTTCTTCATAATAGAAGATTCTTCATAGTCACTCAATTAATTGAATGGAGTTGAGCTAGGTCAGTCCAGTTCCTATATCCTGACACTTCTCAAAGCTAGGAAACGTGCATGCCTCTTCAAATACAGACTTTGGGATTAGCTCTTATTGCTGTCATTAAACAAATGGAAATGTCATATCCAAAAAATGTCAGACTTTGCAGGTTAAAGATTTGGGCTCCCCTAGATTTCAAGTTTGCTAAATAATCATATGAAATGCATGGGCCACCTATGGAACAGTTGAACAGCTTAAGGCTTGGGTGTTACAGACAATTAAGTAAATGCACCTACATACATAATGCCGTTGAAGTTGCCTGGCCCATTACTGCTGTGTGTAGAGAGGAAGGTCTCTCTCTGAGTTGCGGGATGTTTTACCAGCTTTTCCCCCTGCAGCACCAAGGGCCCAGAGGCCCATTCTCGCATGAGCTCAGTTGTGAGCCGGCGGGAAAAGAGCACAGACGTATTCGTGAGAGGGTAGGCAAGGATAAACAAGACGTTGAATTACACTTCGCCAAATGAAGGGCTCAGAGCAGCCAAGGAGAATCTTTTTGTTTTCCCCTCACTAAATTAGACCTTTATTTTTGTCTTAGACACTGTGGCTAGCAGAGTTGTAAGGACATTCAGTTATCACAGTTGCCATCATTCTCTGAAATCTGTCCTTGATTTTATTTTCTGCTCCAGGAAGTATTATAGTATTGTTATTTTATCTATATTAAATACACCTAAGGCCGGATTCCTCATGGTGTAAACAAGCATGACTTCAGGAAAGCAATGCTGATTCATGCCATCCAAGTGTCTGATTCTTAATATAAAAGGGAACATGTTACAAGACAGTAAACAGAGGCAAACATTTGTTATAGAAACTCGTGTCATCAACATAGACTCCCTCCACAGCGTTCAGCAGGAGAAAAAATAGCTAAGGTAGATTTACAGAAGCCACCACTTTTTTTTTAATGATTTGGATATTGATCATTTTTAATCTTCTTCTCAGAACAACCAGGAGATCTATTATAGCTTGAGCCAGCCATGAAAAGCGGGTCCGTTCTTTAACCTGCCCCAATTCACTTGGACATATTGTATATCTCCAGGGATTCAGCCACGAAGTCCATTAGAGCATCAGATGCAGTGAGGTCAAATCAATTGTCCATACTGCAGACAAGGTAACCATCATTTACTGTAATTCTCCCCCGTCATGGTAGAGGAGAGGAAAGGTTAAAAGCTGTATTACCATGAGGTTGTCTCATCTATCTTTCAGTATATTGGTAATACCTAAACATTGCTTAAGGAACGGAATGTACAATCTTAATTCTGCGTTAAACTGGATTTAATAGTTAGATTGCCAAATCAACAAATTTGCTAATGATTTTTTCTTCAGGGAGGAGCAAAAAAAATATCACTTTTAAAAAAGCAAAAAAACTTTAAATATATTGTCACATCGGACACAAGACATCCAGAGCTATACTGAATGTTCAGCTCAAGATGACCCAAATGACTGATATTTATCCTTCCCTATACATAGATATATTTACCTATGAAGTAATTTGCTGTCATCTCTTTAAGCTGGGGATGCTACGACAGTCCAAAAACAAAAGAGGAAGTAAATTCAGGATGTATATTTTGCACTGTAAATCAAGTCCTTATGTGTTTGCGCTCTAGGATGGGCAATAATAATTGACTGAAGCAATCACTGCTGTGGGAAAACAAATGTCCTGGCAGTGTCGCATCTGAAGGTCAAGCCTGATGACATAGTAAGCACCTGAACTCTCACTGACTCCTGGGGAGGCGGCGGGCGCTGAGCACCTCCCGGAGCTCGCCTGGCGGGGACAGATTTACACAGCCGCTGGGGCTGGGGGCGAGGATGCTTTTTCGCTCCCACCTCCCTCCGTTGGCTCTGCAAAGTCATTTATTTCCATTACAGTGCTGTGGCATCTCTCTGACTCCCGCGCTCCGTGCATTAACTGCATGAAACCAGAGAGAAAATGCAGTTCTGTGCCAGGGACTGCGTATTCCTCCTGCTGTGAACAATTGCGCTGTCGCCCTGATTAATGTCACATGAGCTAAAGTGCATGTAGGGGAACCGTGCCCCCCCGCCACGCGTGTGAGAGCTATGGCACCGTGGCCTGGTCCTTGTAGGACTCCTCTATTGAAGTGGGAAGCGATAATGAAGCTCAGCTTTATTCACCTGACTTGTCTATTTGCCTTTTCTAAGTTAATCTTTTCTCTTTCCCTGGATTTCTTTAATCCTGAGATGTTTTCATTAAGAAAGTGATTGAATAAATAGCTACCGAGATTTTCCATATTATAGAAATATTTTCACAGCTGTAGAAATTAGTAAATTTATTCTTTTTGTGTTTCAGAAGCTGAGTTGCTGACAGAACATACACATGTATTTAGGGTAGAGCAAAAGTAGTAAGAAATAGAAGACAGTCAAATACTGTTGCTGTAGTACAAGTGTATCAGATGTATTTCTGTGGCTGACATATTTGTGGTATTCTTCTTGGGAGACAATGGGATGAATTTAGTGGGAGTGTAAAAGTTGGTGTAGGTTACAGATTCATAACTATTTTATTATGAAGCCTATTTTTAAGGCTTTAGTTAGGGTTTGATGCCCAGCACAGTAAATTCTAACTTCAAACAATGTAGGTATTCAGTAACGACAAAAAGAAACTAGTAAAAGTTCTGTGTGTGCTGAAGGAGAGATAAATGTTCTTTAGATTAGGTGTTACATACCATTCACTTAGCTGCTTTTCCTCTTCACTTCCCTCTTATGATTTACCTTAACACAGACTCTGTGTGGCTCCTTTTCCTCAGTTTATGTTACCCATCATCTCTGAATTCATCCCTGTGAATGTCTATTCACAGGTCCTTTGCTAACCCTCACAGCAGTGCAGATTGGCGTTGTGTCATTAAACAAAAGTAATGTCACCACTATAAATACGTACTGGTCAACTCTTTACAAAATTAAGCACTAAACCAACTAAAGCTTTTTTGTTTTAATATAGAAATTCAGAAGTAAATAAGGGGAATGTAAAGCTAAGAAAGAAATCAATTCATCCAAGTCTGGAAAGAAAAGAAAGGTTAAAAAGATGCTTTCCTTCAGAATAGCACAAAATTAGGACTGCACGCAGCCTGCATGGTCTGTTGCTTTCCTTGTTCTGGAGTAGCTCTCAGATAGCTCGCAGCTTAGTAGTACCCTCTCTGCTGGTACATGTTCTGCAATGCTAATTCAGAGAATGGTCCGCTGGGTTATTTAACTGAAACCGGAGACTCAGAAAAGATCAGACAAGCTTTGCTGTTCTTTGGCTTCAATGGGTATCACAGCCCTGACTGAAAGAGCACTGAACTTAATAGAAAGGCTTTGGATCTGGAAAAATGCTTACTGAAATCAATGAGAGAAAGAGCTTTAACTCCAACGGTTAACACTTCATTCTGGCCCTTTTCTCAATAGATACTAACACTGGCTCTGTAATGCCTAGTCATTTTTTTAAGATCAATACGACAAACCTAAATTGTGCAATGGATATGTGTTTGCTATCTGCTGTGTTAGCATTACAAGTCAGATCAGTCTTTTGAAAAAATAAGTATTTGATTTTACAATAATTCCACCCTGCGCAGCAAACAAATGTATTTTTAAGGAAATGTTCAACCAGGAAAATCACTAAGGAATACCTCAAGAGTTATATATAGCTCTTAGTTGACAGACTTCCTTAAATAACTCCTTTTTCTATGTCTACAGTAATTAAAATAAAAGTTGTCCTTTGAGTATTTGCCGTTGGCAAGATGTATTTAGTTTAATTTTCTCCAAATGCTAAAGAGGCTGCTACAGTTATGGGGAAGTAGTTAGGTCTCGTGAACATGAGAGAGAGTCAGATTCTCTGAATTTGCCATAAGGTAATATATTCAAGCAGACCTTTCTGATTCTCCTGGTCACTCTGAGGGAGTGTAGCAATTGCCTGCTTGTTGCGTCAGTAGTCGGTGTCCTGGAAGCTGAGCTAATGGCATGACAGCTGTGGCGTTACAGAGAACATCCGTGTCGGGCCTTGGGGATAAAATTCTCCTCTAAGAAACCAAAAAAGGCAATCCTGGTTACAAAAAATGGTGACATTAGACAGAGCTGCTCTGAAAACATGCATGAAACAAGCAGAAAAGTGCCTTTGCGAGCAAGTCTTAACCTGGGTGCAGCTTGGGTTGTGCCGCAGCACAACTGTTTCGCGTTAAAGAGGAAAAACAAAAGCTCTAGCAGGAAGTTACCAACATAATCTTTTCCTTTGGAAAGCAACTTACTCTGTTAAAATTGAAATAATTATTAATGAAAGACATCTTACATCTATATAAAAATGTTTCCTACAGTGCTATAAGGCCACCAGAGAAGACTGTATGGCCCCTTCTTTCCTTTTTTTTTTTAACAGCAGTAAATAGGGTGAAAATTAGTAGATTGCCTGGAGTTTCTTGGCATTTACAGATAATTTCAAACTAACGTGGCAAGTTTTGGAGGTTCTCTTTACATAAGTATGCACCTCCACAGAACGCATTTTTAGTGATTCATTTTTGCCTTGTGCTGAAGTCCCTCCTACTTGCCCCAGTCTACAATAGATCATCCTCCAATATCTCACTGGGAAGTCTTATTTATAACAGATTATTCAGTCGTATTTTCTGTTTGAATCTCTTGACTTGGTGCTCTCTGATGTCCAAACTGAGTCAATCGCAGAAGAAAGTGGGGGCCCTCAAGCTTTCATAAGGCTATTTAAGCCTTTTGAGCCTGAAATAATGGATGAAAAATATTAAAAGTTCAAATTGGATATACAGTTTTAATTTCTGCTGGATTCCTGATGTTCAAAATATGAAAAAGGCACCGGTGTTTGTGACCAGATGAAAAACAACTAGCTTAAAAAGAACGCACATACAAACCAAACCTAAGTGATTAATTAAACCTTTCGGTATTTGCTTTGGGAATGGATTTTGGGCTGAAATTTGTTGTAAAAGTTCTTCAAAGGCTGAGGGGAAGGCATAGCAACCCATAAGGGAAGGTTCTTGCTTTACACAGATCCATCTGCCTTATTTATGAGTTTGTTATTAACTGCCTTAGGTAATGATTAGAAGATCAACGTATAGTTGTCCAAACCAGCAAAACAGTGAGAAAATGTATCAAAATGAAACATTATCCTGAAAGATCTTCCATTTTTTCTACAAGTTCAGTTTAAACCAATTTGTCAGATCAATTCAAGGACAAAATTTACCAAGATTTTGAAAAACAGAAAAGCAGTAAACATATTTCCATCAATTAGAAGAAAAAAAATCCATTTGATTTTGTCCTCAATGTCCTCACTTCCAGCTCTGAGTTCAGTGTGAAGATAATCTGCTGCTGAATGGAAATCTGAATGAGAAATTAGCTTTAAACAAAAGTGAATTTAACTAATTTATTTTCATTACTGAAGCTGAGGAAAACGCAAGCTATGTGACAGGGAAAAGTTATATTATTGAAACAGGAAACATTTATATAAAAAAATGTAAAACGTAGGAAAAAACAAGGAAATTGGATGTTTTTTAAATCTATTTTTTAACCAGGCAAGATATCCCTTTCAGCACAGTGTGGGATATAACATTAATTTTATTCGTCTGTGATCTAAAAAACTGTACATATTTCCTTATAGTCAGGACTTTGCTACATTACCTCATTTTTACCCACAGAAGCCAAACTGCTAGATTTTTGGAGACTGCTAGCAGTAAATTTTTTTCTATGACAATTAGTTCATTACTAATCTTGACCATCTCTCCAATGAACTCATGAAGAACTTTAATATTGAAAAGCACCTCATAAATAATTTACAATAAACTTGAAGGAATATTGACCATTTGTAAATATGACCTCCCTTTACAGGATTTGTCTCCCTTTTAGCTTTTCTTCCTGAACCTTTGCTACAATTATCTTTAAATCTCCATGAAAGAAGCCAAAGAAATGGGAACTCAGATTTGTAGTAATATTAGTCATCTTACTAATGGATATTCTATAGCTTGTCCTTTTTTCCACTTCCTCTTACCTGGTCCTTTCATAACTCAGACAGTCAGACAGACTCTTAAATACCCTTTGGTTGGAGCCAATAGGTCTTACAAATGTAATTTATACAGTAGTTGATGATTTAAATGGCACACCCCCAAAATCTTGTGCTATTTAAAAATGTAAATCTGTCTGGATCTCATTAATGAGGGTTCTTGACTACAGGAGAAACTCTCCCCCCCCCCCCCCCCCCCCCCCCCCCCCCCCCCCCCCCCCCCTTTTTTTTTTTTGGAAGATCATTCTTTATTCATGAGATTCAGCTCTTCTTTTCAAAAAATACTTTGGAATCATGGTTTTATCTGTTGTTTTTTGCCCAGTGGACTCAGCCGACACCTTGCCAGTGGTGACATGTAGGATGCTGTCGGTCGGGAGACTTCGTGATGACCACACTGTCAAGACAAACAGTGCAACATAACACAGGAATTCCAGGGAATAGTGGGTTCATCTTAACCCTGAGACTGAGAAACTTCTAGGCATCTTTAAAAAAAAAGGTTAAAAAGGGCAGCTGTATATTAGGGCCAAACCTTTGCCCATGAACAAATCTTTGCTACTTTTCTCCTACCTTGCTAATCCATTCTGACTGTATGGAAATCAAAACATGACAACTTTGCCTTAGCCGTAATACCTAAGAAATCCTATGAGAATGAAGGGTGAAACCAGCTTGTCTCCACTTGGGAACAGCTGAGGCTACCTGATGGTGAAGAGCTTGTGTGTTAATTTGTGGATAAAGCTATCCTGATGCAGGTTGTCAAGTTGTTTATTAGTGGGGTCATAACTTGAGGACATACAAGGTTTCACTGATCTACTCCCTGCATAGATTTCAGCAATTATTACTCGTTGAAGGTCCTAAATGAGAATTGACTCATATTGATGGCTAAGTCTCATTTTTCCAAAAGAGGGTGACAGTGTCCGTGTGAAAGATTCTATACGAGGGACAGGCTTATTTTATTTATTATATTTTTGCGAAATTCACCAGTGTCTACTCCTTTTCTTTTGAATTTGGGATAAGGATATCTGAGAAGTCTAGGGTAAAGCAACATTGGTGGTGTTTCTTTTGCCTCATCCTGCTCCGTTTTGCAAAGAATTCTGCAAGTGTGCTTGAGGAGCTCCTATTGCTATTTCAGTTCTCTCAAGACGTCACTGACTACACTAGATATTGTTGACATCTCTTTTGGAAGGAGATAGATTTTCTTTTAAGGAGTTTTATGTTTTTAATAGAAGTCCTCGGAAACTGCTTCTTCAACCTGAAGGGTCTAACAAGATGCAAGCCAGATTCCACTTGCTTGCCCTCCTTGTTATGTTCAATGTATTGTAACTGCATTGGAAGTGTTCAGAAAGAAGGCATAATTCACTACAATAACTTCAAACTTAGCTCACTGGTTCCGATTCACATAGCTGCTAGTTTGGAAATAAAAAAATGAGCGATGTCTTATTTTTCAACTAAGTATTAGAATTAGACAGAATGGTTCCTGCCTTGTTTCTACTTCTAAGCTTCTTGGGTGTGTGAGGGAGAGAATGAGAACAAGACAAAGACATCTACAAAGAGAAGCGGAGTATTTCTTTGTGACCAGAACAGAGACTATTTACTCTTTCTAGGTGTGCATTTTTCAGTGGCTTAGTTGATGCCATCATCCCTTACTTTCCAAATTTTTTAGCTCTCAAAGAACAGGGAGACATTATTAGAGCTATTATCCACAGTACACAGAACAGCTTCTACTGTGGAGCTGCAAGGTTTGCACTTGCATTTGCCCTTTCTCATCCATCTTTGAGATAAGCTGTGCCATTTTCTGTTTACTGTGTTGTCACAACCAGGCCACGGGGAAGGTGCTGTCCAAGAAAAACAAACTGGTCATTCTAACAATGACCAGCAGGAGTCCAGGTAAGGGATCTTTTAACAATTTCTTAACAAAGTTTGTTTTGTATAACAGATATAACGCCAAACTTACTTAAATATTATTGAATTTTGTATACATGAAGAAAAGGGACATCATCTTGCAAGTGAAGAATAATGCTTTTGTATCCAGTTCAGTTACAGAGACCTCAGATTCCTGCTGACGAAGAAAAAGAGTCAGATGCCCTGCAGTACTGTAAGAGTTACCAAGCGATTTCCCATCTCCAGAGAACAGCAACAGAGAACCCGTTAGACTTGTCCTGGGAAGGCTGAATGCCCTGTCAGGTGAGCCATCACACCACAATTATAATATTTTAAGAGCTATACTATGCAGAATTATTTTGCATTAAAAAGATATGCTTAATACGTAGCATATTGCTTGTTTCCAGTCTGTTATTTGATTAAAAAGAAACCTGTTGAAATATGTCCTCTTTTCTGTGGTATTGTGATAGGAGGATTACAGAGACTTTACTATATGCCATTTCATCATCCTTATCAGACAAGGCATAGACTTTTTTGGGTGACTGCTATGTTTGTTGGATACAGATCTGCATGCACCCCAGTTGTTGACTGTGATTAGACCTTTTAGTAATAATGCAGGATTTTATTCCCGTCCCCAGAAATTCCCTGCTGATATCCCTACCGTGCTCAGCACTTGGCTTTGCAGCATCTTGCTTGCATACTGCTAGTATGCATCTTCAGGTTTCGCTGAGAGATGATGAGATAATGGAATACTTGGGTAAGCCTTGAAATTAAGATATAGAGCGCTATGCCTGCTTTCTTTTGCTTTTTTTACTCACTTGATCACATCAGCTTCTGGTTTTAAAATGATGATGTATTTTAGGGCAGTATTACAAAACCCTGAGGTAAAATATATTTCTATTAGAACTATGTCCAAAGAAAGATACAAAATCATGAAAATTGTACTGACAGAAGACTTCCTCTGTCTCCATCTCTTATTTGCTCTTATTTTCATCTTAAGCACTTGCATTATTGGAGGACAATATATTAATCAGACATCTCACAAGCCAGAATCCTATGTAGTGTGGTCAATTTTGAGGTAAAATTTAGCTAGACTGCCTTAAAATGCTTATTGGTCTCTATGGATTTCTGCTGAATTTATTTAATACAAAGTGTAATATAAAAAGCCCTCTCTGCAGTTAATTAGCCTCCAGGTTATTGCAGGCCCCAAGGCATTGTATTTGAGTTGTCATTGCTACTTGCAAAGATCAGCAGTATTTAATTCTTGTGTTACACAAAGTAGATTGCATGTGCTTATCTGGCTACTGTTAATTCATTGTTTCTAGGCTCTAATTTAATTTTTAATTTTCTTGGCTATTAAAGACGGTGCTAAACATGAGGAACTTTGCTGAAATCAGATGTGTTACATTGAGATAGTAGCAGTTTACAGCAGAACTAAACCTGAAGGTTCCTCCAGAATTATGCTATTGTAGCTGGGGGCAAGATTTGTTTCCGTTACATGATAAACCTAAAACAAATAGGGCTCATTCAGACTCCTTTGGGATAGGGTAGACCTAAGCTTATTAATTATTCCTGTTTTCTAAGGAGAAAACATCAGGTTTCCTTCATTTGATAATCCTGTTTTCTCAGAAAACATTTACACATGTTCCAATACTCAGTTAGCAGTGGCAGGAACTCTTTAGTGGTTAGAGAAGTGGCAGAAGGTTAAATCATCTGACTTTGATGTTATGTTGATTGTTTACCCTTAGCGTACAGTAACATCTTAAAAAAATGAAGCAAAGTGGGTGTATTCATTACTGGACAAACACAGCTGACAAGTTAAAGAATATGTGACTCTCTTAAGCTGAGACCAAAGTGCTTCATTTATAATGGAGATTACGGTAAGAACCAAATGAAGTTGTCTAAGGGAAAATGATGTCTCCGGAGCCTTTATTCTGGTTTGGCCACAAGTTAATAACACGACCTGCACTTAACAACAAAATGCAGGACTGTATTATCTTTTAGCAAATGCCAGTCATGTGCAATCCAAACAGGTCAATTACTAGCAAATCTCCGAAGATCTCCTGAAACCTCAGAAGAGTTAGAGATGCCAAGAAAATGTCTAGATGCACAGAGACACAGGAACAGAAATAGGGCACAAACCAATTTGCAGAAATGGAACTTAACCCTTAGAGGGAAGGACCCAGCCTGCTACATATTCATTTCCATTTCATTAAATATTTATGGAGAGACGTGCATGTAATGTGATTCTAAATTATGGGAAAAGCACAAACAGAATCTGCACTGTTTCAGTCATGTTTCATCTATTTTTTTCAACCTTTCTGTATCTTGCAGGTGTAATGGACAAATGTGGTTTTTTTCTGCCACTAACATGCTAGACGTTTGAAAATTAACATGTTCTGTTGAATAATTCTAAATCAGCACACACACAAAATAGAGTGTAGAGGCCGGTGATAGCCTATTCTGCAGCTCAATACGCATGCCTACGACCTATTAATATTAATGAAACCTGCACACAAGCGTGTGGGGATAATTGACCCCATTAAATTCCATTTACTCATGAGCTACTTTGTAAGGTTTGCCCCTTAGTTATTGTAGTTTTATCAAGGGTGAAAGTTGGAACAGCGTGTATGCCAACAAAAGACTATTTCAAAAGTAGCTTTGTGGGGAAAAAAAAAAAAAAAAAAAAGAAAAAAAAAAAAGAAAAAGAAGTACCACAAAGAAACATGTTTTCATCCAAACTTTCAACAGCTAATTAAAATAACCTTATCTTGCTTTAAACTTTTATTTGGACAGGAGATCAAAATCCTTTAGGAGATGAAGAACCTCAGCCTGGATATATTTTTACTGGGGATCTCTACTGAGTGGTCTTTTCATTTGCAGGACTTTGTATTGAGCTGGGCACACATGGGAAGCGTGAGCAATATTTCAAACACATTCCTGGAGATCCGGATCCATTCAAGGTCAGGCTGGACGGGGCTCTGAGCAACCTGATCTAGTTGAAGATGTCCCTGCTCATTGCAGGGGGGTTGGCCTAGATGACCTCTAACGGTCCTTTCCAACCCAAACTAGTCTATGATTCTATCATTTGAATTTTTTTTTTCTTAAATTCTGGGAATCTTGTCTTCACTGAGTTTTCTTTCATGCTTTTTCTATTTTCTGTCTGAGAAAGGGAGTAAACCAAGAGAGTCAATCTGTTGTCTTTTTAATGGCTCATCTCTAAACAACATGTGAAGATTACTGACTTAGTTCACTGGAGAGGATGCCCCTAACATCTCTCCTGATTAGTGCTAAGTGGAATTCAAAGTTGTAGACAACAATGTATGAATCACTTTTATATCTTTTATCAAATAAGTGATACATTCTCCCTGGCCAGCAATGGCTGATCTCTTTCAGCTGATCTTTTCTTTAAAAGAATCAGCCTGTGATATACAACCGGTTTTGCAAAGTTACATGCAACCATAATCTATCTCCCCCAGACATACAGAGAAAGGAAGAATACTAGTGTTAGAACTAGCATTAGTATTGCTGTAGCTAGTGCTTTGTAATAGATATTACTCAAAATAATTTTCCTGACAGTAATTTTACTTATTTTCTTGGTAACCATGTCAAACAAATCTCTTGGAACAAATCTCACAGTGGGATCAAATCTTTCCCAAAAGGAGCACTCAGACTACATCAGCTGTTATGCTCCTTATTCTTTGTACACAATACAGAAATTAGTATTTTTACATCCATAGTGCACCTTCAAAATCCTCTTGTTCAGGGCTGCAGGGCATCTGAAGAAGGGTCCAGAATCACGCTTGCTGTCCCCAGACCTGAACTGGGTCTACACTAGATGCGATGTCTCCATCTGCTTCAGGCCGACACAACGCTAGTTGCACCAGACCAGAATGAATAATCTCCAGACGTGAGTTACTGGCACAATTAAAGCAAGAGCACAGCTGACTGACATACTGAACAAAAGAGCTTTGGCAAGGCTTACAGTGGAAAAGCATATAGAGGCAATTCACTCTTGGCGTTGAGCACACCCGAGTAAAAGCAGGACTAACTGCTGATTAATAAGCTCAGACTCTGCAGACCAAATACCAAAGGATGAACAATGAAAATAACATTCTGTTATGTCTCTCTACAGCATGCATGCAATTTATCATGAAGTTATATTCCATAGGCAGCTCCAGCAGTACATTTTCACAGTCTAATTGATGCATATGAGATTTGGCTTGCAGCTTTCAAAAAAAGTCAGAAGTACAGAGAATTCTGTTCCATCCAACAAGAAAACCAAAGCCCTGTAATATTAGTTAAAACTGCAGTAGATTTTTATGACTCTAACCCAGCTAGTTCACTTGGTAAGGTAGAAAGTACGCAGTTGTGTCTCAGAGGGGGCACGTTTAATTGGGCTGCTGGGATTTCCTCGTAAAGCACAACATGCCAATCCCTCTGCAGAGCTCTAGCAGGTTTGGGACACATGACTGTCTTCTATAAAAGTCAGGTGGGCCCCTCTCTGAGGGACATATTTTTCCCCACATTGACCAATTTGGTTCTTTTTATCACTCCTACCAGTTTGTTTGCTGCAGAATTCAGGTTTACTAGTTCCTAGTTCCCAGGGTCACCTCTAGAGCATTTCTCACAGATTTTCATCTTCCTTTTCCCTGCCTGTGGAACTGAGGTCAGTGTAAATAGCTGATTACACGGAGCCATTACTGGCAATTTCATATCTGAGTTTATTTGGAAATTGAGTGAATACCCTCTGCTCTAAGTGTCATACTTGTTTGACACTTTAATCTGTCCTGGAGACACTTTTGGTCTCACTTGGGAACTTCCCTGTCCTCCTTTACTGATTACTGATGCAAATAACAGGTTTCCCGCAATGGCTTTCTCTTCCAGAACTGCTCCTTTTGCACCTCTGTCATGTGTTGGCAGCACCAGTTCACCGGTAGCCTTCTAGAGTCTGAGGTAACTGAACACAGTTTTATTAGGTTTGTATGTTTAGCAAGTCACTCTTCAAAACGTTGTTGGTCTATTTATTGTGGTTTTAATTAACTTCTCCAAGTCTATTGTCTTCTCTTTTTTTCTCTATTGGACATGACTTACTTTCTGAAGGATGGCTTTTTACTCCTGTTAACCATGTTCTCTGCCCTTCTGACACGATAACTACTTTTGATATTCAAAGAGGCTATTTAATGGTATACATTTACACTGAACCTTTATCGTGCCTTTAAGCAGACTTCATGAGGACTGTGCTAGCTGCTCCTTTATTTACTTAACCTTGCCATTTTAAGGTGAATTGCTGCAAAGCTTGATATTTTTGACTTTGTCTTTCTGTGAGGAGTTGAATTTGAGGATGGCAGTGTCAGTGCATAATCCTTTTCCTTATACTTAGAAAGCTGGCGGCTTAGCTCTGCTGAATGTATCTGACCACTAAGCAGTACTGGCATCCAGGTATTTCAGTCAATGTCTTACCTCAGCTCTTGCTCCTCAGGTAAGCCCTTAGACCATCGCTCCAGAGCTAAATGCTACCGCTGCTCACAGTAGTAAATGGACAACTGTGGCACACACCTATCTTGTGTGGCAGCTGTGAAGGAACCTTCTCAGGGTTAGACCATCGCCAGGTGAGGTGCTGTGCACACGTGCTAGAGGAGGCACAGTCCCTGGTTGAAGAAGCTGCAGACAAATACATTAGCTTGAGTTTCCAACTTTTCAAGTCCTGTGAGAAACAGAATAATTTAGTCCTTTGGTGAAATGCAACATGCTAGGAGAGGTCTTCTGAAGTCAGTGCTTTCATATTACACTTGGCCTGCTAGTTGAGTAACACAGTATGGCATTATCTGGTTTCTCCAGTGCTTACAGCAAAATGACTTCATAATAAAAGCATTCACATTCACCTATACAACTTCAGATTTTGCAAGACTCTTATGTTTCTAATCATGAAAAATATGGTTTTATTTTGATGATAAAGTAGCCGTAAATAAAGAGCTCACAGGAGCAGGCTGACAAATAAACTTTTTATATGTTAGGTATGTATGGTGATGTAGTTTGTGGTGACAGCACATTGCTCAGAAGAGCAGGTCATATGCTGCTTCCTATTATACCAATGTCAACCCAGAGAATTTCCATTGTCTATATTTCAACCAGTTCAACTAACATAAAGATCTCTACACAGGATTTCATAGGCTTTTTTTGCCACTGTATAGTACTATAAAAAAAAGAAAGTACTGTAGGTGTCAAATTACTTTCCATATTGTTTCTGATAATAAATGCACTACAACTGGTCTAGTCTCATCCATTAATCATAATAAAATCACCAAAAAAAGAGGCTGAAGTAGATTTCAGTAAGCTATCAAGCCCTTCTCCTGCACTGCTATGAAATTTGGGCATGTGACACGAGTCAATGCCTGTCACTGTGACTGTCACTGGAAACCAGACACCTCAGGGTAGACATTGCCATGTTAGCTCTCACAATGACAGGACTTCGTGTGGATCAAGTCCCCAGCCCTTAAATTATTTGTAGTAAAAATAAATAAAGGTGAAATTATAGAAAGGAAAATAGAGAGGACAGTTCTGAGGGACAGTTAAGAAGTATTTAAAAAGCATCGTCCCCCGTGCACATATACAAGAACCACAAGAAGGAAAATGGGAAGCTGTAAGCAGAGAGGTGGGATGGCAGAACAGAGACTGGGAACATGCACAGGCAGGTCTGAGCCCAGACCTTGATTCCCAGCCTCTTCCCCTGCTAATCCCTGGACCTGACTAGCACTGACTAGGTGGTCGGTGCTGTGGCTGAACTCCTCACTCGTTCCCATGGGGGAGAAGGTGCCTTGCAGCTAGACAGATGGCTCCTACAGAAGGACAGCAAAAATGTTCATGCATACCCTACTTACTTTTGCACACTATTCATTGATTCAAACTGCTTCTGAGCCTCTCTTCCCCACTTTTTAATAGGAATTTTATCATGTTTTTAAATCTTTGCCAATTCCAACGTGGCTGATTTAATTTCACACAAAAAAGTGTGGGAGTGGTGGTCTCAGTTCCCCTGGATAAATACTGGACTACGTGCTACTTGTGTTTGACTATGTCAGCCGTGAGCTCTGTAAGTATGAAGCCCTGTCAGGCAAGACATAAATCTTTTGTCAATGAAAGGGGTACATTATCTGCTTCTCAGCTGTTTCTTTTCTAAACAGCTACCTGAGGTTTAAGATAAATATTCAATACAGTCATTTAAAATAAAAAAAGAAAAACCAGAACGCTTTCTCTCATGCATCGAACATTAACGGCAAATCATAGAGAGCAGGGATCGGTCCTCACGGCATGTCCCCGCTCAGCCTAGAAATGCAGTAGTGCAGTGAAAGGATTTCTAAAGAGGCAAAGAATTTAATAACACTTTGGCTGTAATGGACTTTGTACCTTCTGAGTCAGTCCCTTGCAGTGAAGCTGCTAGATTAACTCCTGAGGCAACTGGGTGCAACTTTGCTGGGTTAACGAAGCTGTGCCCTGCTTCCCCAGGAGCGTACTCAGTCCAAGCATGGAATTTTGAAGAGGGTTATGTTGAGTTGGGATCCTTATTCTCAGCCAATGTCTTGTTGTTCCCAGGTATCTTCATCCTGAAAAGTGTGCAGAGATTAAACTGATGACTAGCTAAATGTCAACAGCTTAAAGGTTCATGGATTTAGTAGCTCTCCATGAATCCAGTCAATCTCTGCTCCATTTTCAACTGCTCTGGATGTCGAATTTGAATTTTGGTATTTCCGATACCGTTTCCAGGTGATCTCAGCCTTGTGTGGGTATGCTGATATGGTTACCCGGTACTGTTGGTCCTGCACTATCCCACCCCCCAAAACATCCCCAGCACTTACCCCCCGTTTTCTGTGAAATTTGGCTGTTTCTCACATAACTCCTCTTTAACCACCTGTGAATTCCTCGCAGCAGCATCTGTAAATTTGTCAGCTTCTCACCCTGTGATCTGACACATCCAGAAGTTTCCTGTGCCATGTCCGGTAGTCGCTCGTGTCCTGTTCGGTTAGGCGTGCCCCAGGCGGTGGTCCCATCACCTGCCTGCAGCCCTGGCAGTCAGCATCAACCTCAGCCTGCTGCTGTGGGAGAGAAATAGATGTATTCTGCTAGGACTGAACAATAGTAACTATGGTACGTAAAAATTAAAAATAATGAAGTTTATGCATTGAATGTGATACCGTTTTCTCATGCTGCTTAGTTCCTGATCACTTATGGAATGAGTTATTAAATGAAAGAAGAGGAGGTACCATCTGGTCCCATGCAAAGGTAAAGCCTTCAGTTAAATAAGAGCTTGAAAGGGACATAAAGATGTTTGGGACCAGCCTAAGGAACTGGAGGCCACTGCAGGGAGCTGCTTCAGTGGATGATGGGTTCAGAGCTGACAAAACAGAACTTGGAGTCGAGAAAATTATAGTTTAGGAGAAATGTCTTTGAATGAGGAGGAATGGAAAACTAAATACAACCACAACGACTGTAGGAGCCGTAGATAAGATTATATATACTAGATTTAGATAGGTCCTCAGAGGAAAATAAAAACATCTCAGTGTAAAAAAATTAGCTACAATAGCAAAGTGGATAGGCTTGCAAGTGCATGGGTCTTTTTATATGCAATTTTGGAAAACCAAGCTATGCATATATGATTTGTTGCATTTTTGTTGTAGAAGGCTTTATCCCATTTTTATGATTTTAGGATTAATAAACATTATCCAAGTCAAGCATAAAATGAGCAGCACCTCATTCAGCACATTCACTGGAATTTCCAGTGTATTTATAATTTTCTGCTGGGAGCATGGTTATAGCCATGATTAGAAAACAATATGGCAGGAAACTCTTGATGTTAAACATTTGAGTTATGTATCACAGATTGTCTCAGATTCTCTGACTTTTTAGATTTAAATCTTTTTAAAGTTTTCCTGAAGCTTTTGGCACATTTTCTGCAAAATGTGTACAAGAAAGACAGAAGATTCATGGAGGACTCTAGCCTTCTGTTATTGTTTAAACACTGATGCTTAAGGTTTAAATTTCAGGGAACAAATCATTCTACATCAAAACTAAGGTGTTGCATGTTTATTTACAGACCAAGCTCCAGTAGTAATGTGTATTTGTCATGGAAACTGATTTGAATTTAATTCTAAACCCTGTTTTGCACCAGGAAAATGTGAGTTTCATTTTACTCGTCTCTGTTTTCAATTATAATTTGACAAAAGAAATAACTGCATTACCTATTTGATTTGCCAGAACTTTATCCCAGCACCACCTGTTGAGCCCTCGGCACTTGAATCCTGACATATAGCAGAGAACAAAATTATGCAGTTGGCATACTAACCAGCAAGGATGCCAACAAAAGCATAATATAGCCTTTGTACTCAAAGTACGACAAATTATATATTAAGCTACCAACTGCAAAGGTTTAAGCAAGCCACATTTAATTATACATGAACATATCTTTCCAACAAATAACTCAGTAGAAAAATGGTATGGAAGTTAGAAAGGACCCTTTTTGTATGCTCTGCTTTGGTAAATATTGCAAGCTTAAAATAAATAAAGTTTCACAATACCATAGTAGATTTACATTGGAGATGGCAAGGAGATAGCCAGCTAGTTTATACAAATAGATGGGTTCAACACTATCAGCTTCTCAGTTTAAACAAAGTGCCCCATGTTCACTTCTGGCAGGGGAACTGACCTAGCGCAGCACTGCTCTCCCGGGACGGTGGAAGAAGAGGCTCCCAGCACTAGTCCGGATCAAAACCTCTCCTCTGCAAGTAACTGGGACCAAAGTAGCAGGGATCAGCTGTGTCTCCGAGATGTGCTTCTCAAAGCAGCACTTTGCCAGGAAAGTAATCACAACTGCTTTCCTGGCTCTTCTGACCCGGGATCTGCACAGAAGCGGGGACAGAAGTTGAAGGGAGATAGGACAGGTCAGTAGGGATGAGGCAAAACCTCTGCTCCCCAGGTCTGCAGAAGTCAGATGAGGTCTGCACAGGGGCTGTGAACTCACGGGGGGTTTGCAGGCTGGGAAGAGCTACCAGTGGTTCTAGCAGTGACACTAGAGTTTCCACAGTTTGCCCAAAAATATGAGTTAAATCGCTGCACGCGTTTTAAGGGACTGTTTTTAAATACTGGTGCCAATGACAATTTACAATTCACCTCCCCAATAAGCCTAAGAGAGAGTTAAATTTGGAAAACTGATTATAGCATTGCTAATTCAAAGAGACTGTTGGCCAGAAAAATGACATTAGATGTAAAATGAGGATTGTGTTCCAAGGTAAGGAGAAAATAAGGAATGAGATCTTACGCCTGCTCACCCAGAAATCGCTATAACTGCCCTCAGACAGATCCAAGGATGAGGACAGGGTAAGGCAGAAAGAGCTAATTGACCTACAAGGAAGGGAAAAACAGTTTGGGAAGTATAAGGAGAGGTTAATTGCCAGTGTTGCAAAAATTCTCCTGATGCATTTGTACAGGGCTGAGCACACAGGTTCTGACGCTGGCTAAGGCTTTTGTCAATATTTTCATATGAAGCATAAATGAAAGACCATTAAAACTTTGGATAAGGAACCAAAATGCTGTAGGTTAAATGAAATACCTAGAAAATCTTTTAAGAGACAATGAAGAACAGCTTTAAAATAACTTGGGGAAAAAAAACCCAACTAGTTTTGTAAACAAGGAAACAAACCAGCTGTAAATCACAGAGTAACCAAAAGATTTTACTTACTGTGCTAACTTTTGCACTCTGAGCTACTGAACTAATTACTGCCCCTGTAGGCTCATACAAGCCTAAATGGAGGAAGTACCTCTTGGCACCTGTTGGCTATCACTAGATACAAAGTTCTGATACACGATTCCTGAGCAGTCTATATGCAATCCAGAAAGTTTAGTGAGTGAGAAAGTCCTCTGATAGAAAGTGGAACATTTCAAATTGCATCCAGAAAAATGGAGAATAATTTGGCATGTGGATTGCTTTCTTACCAACGCATTGCAGCAACCGGCATTCAGCAGAGGCCGCAGAATCTCCGTCTTTGGAGGGTTCAACTCGACTGGACGCAGCCACGAGCCACCTGATGTAATGAGACCTGCTTTGAGAAGGGGGCTGGACTAGATGACCTCCAGAGGTCCCTTCCAGCCTAAATTATCTATGATTCTAAAACTGACCTAAAGAAATCAGAAATCTTTTCCTTGCAGTTATTATTAAATTAAATTTTACTGAAATGCAATTTTTTGTCTTATTTGTTTAAAGGTTGGAATTATGTATTTACTATTTATAATTGTTTTTAAATTATATTTTTGTAATTATATATGTAAATGTACTTTTATTATTTATTTACTTTTAAAGAGATTGATTAACTAGAAGTAAAATCCATAAATTCCATAAATGGTCCAGTAAGGGTACTGGGCACCTGTGGTGTAATCCCAATGAGCCAATGAGAGTGCTTGCCTAAAACTCTAAAATGGTGGCTTGAAACTTACCCCAATATCCTTAATTTTTCTGCGCTGAAAATGCAAAGTGACAATTGTTAATGAGAAAAACTTTCCTTCAAAGTTGTAATAGCAACTGTAAAACACTTGCTAAGAGATAGACCACATCTAGGAAAGCCAAATCTAGTTGATCTCTCCTTCTCAATTCCAAATATCCTTTGTGGTAACCACGTTTCATTCAGGAAAATAAGACTGGAGGAAGTACACATATGGCAGATAGTTTGGCATCATCCACTTCTAGATTTCTCAGATGTCTAACAGCCAAGAAAATGTTCCAGCATTTTAATTTCTTTCAGATAACTGATCCCATGTAATCTTTACTCTTGATGAAGACTTCAGATGAAATATCTGGATAGTGTTCGAATAGGGCTTTACATAAGTCTCCTATAACAGAATCCATCATCTTTTCCCAATTTCTCCCTTGTTCAAAACAACTACAAATTCTTAAATTGCAATGCGGACCTTTGAGTTTTATAATCATAAACTGGTAAGAAAACTCACTCCAGAAACAAACTGCATTGTTTACTGCCTTCCATGATATCTCCAAACATAGCTAATTTTTTTGCTGCCTTTCAAATAGCCTTGCAAAGACACTGAAAACACTGGAACACTTTCTTCCCATCAGACATGCAAGGAAGCTGCAGGAGGATTGATCAGCAGTCTGAGAGCTCTACAAGTGGCTTTTTTACCCTTGGCTGTGCTTTTGGGAGTATAATAAACCCACCCCGCATATTTGAGGCTAGCATTTCAGCTTGAAATTGCACTTTTTGCATGTAAAACAGCCATGAAAATTGTGAAGATTTACAGGTAGATTACAGTGAGCTGTACAAAAGGCAGCACCTTTTCAGGCAGTCTTTGAAGTCTGCTCTGAGTAACCCAGATGCCTCAGATACTGCTCAGCTCCATTGCTGTTCAACAGGTAATTCCTATTAGTCCCTTGTATCATCATATAAAGTGGGATTTACTATTGAATTTAATTCCATTTAAATCTGGACCATTCGGGAAGAATTAATAATTCTGGAATTAAATGTCAATGGTTCTTACGTTAGTGTTTTGCGTCTGCAGCACGGCTCCAAGCGACTGCCCTGGTTTGCATCACATTTCTCACATTGTTTGAGTATTCTGATAGCACACACATATCCTTTAGCAGAAACCAGTGACCCTGGGGATCCTTTCACTTTAAGCTTGAGCTTACCTGTCACTGAAGGTGGCTGAGGTCAGCTGCCTTAAAATGACTGATCTATAATCCACACTTCCTGAAGGGATAAATTAAATCCAAAGAGAGAGTCTCATAAATTCCCAGGGAGATCTTAGTATCATAAAAATAGACTTGACACCACTCCAAAGTTTAGCCTCTGCCTTTGACAAAGAGGAACCAAAATCAGCTTTGGTGCAGATCCTTCACAGGAGATACTTCTCAAAGTGCTACTGAGCAGTCTGCGCCTGCCTTATCTTGTGGCAACTTGTCATTGGTCCCTCCGCCAGCTTTCTCTGATGGTGAGATACTGCAGCTGTAGGAGTGGGAGACAAAAAGAACAACGTGTGATTTCATACTGCCCCATCTGCTTCTCTGTACGTCCTCCTTTACGTCATTATTTGTGAAGATACTTCTGTAGAACTGGGCTCAGGGTGGTTGATGCAGGGCACAGACAGGTGTCTCGGTAGGAAAATCCTACCATATTGAATAGAATTCTATAGAAACAGCTCTAGGAGCTTAATGTATTTGTAGAATTCATCTTGCTATAAATTTTTTTGAACCAGCTATTAAAGATCTACATCAAGAACAATATTCGCTATTGCATTCTATGGAGTTTTTGCTGGAACTTGTCCTGTTCTGCTTCCTGCCCATCATAATCACATCGTTCCTGCTGCAACCCGAGCCTTCCACCGTTCTGGAAACTGGTTGAGATTTACCCAGTACTGCTTCCCTACACAAAGTGATTTCCTGTCTCCAGTGACTGAACTGTTGCACTGAGAAGAGAAGGAATTTAATTTCACTGTCACCCTCTGAGCTAGCAAGATGATTCATCCGTTTGTTTATGTATTGAAGGCTGCCAGTGAGGAGGATGCTTTGGTAAGGGGCACCAAAATGGGTGGTGATTTCATTTGGCAGCACCTAGTACTGACTGTTTACATTGGCACTTACCCATTTAGGCAGCAACGTAGACCAGGCAACTTAAGAAACAGGCATGAAATTATTACCATAAATTGTCTTCAAAGAATTGCCTTGATTCATGATTGTCTTAAAATACATAAACACATGTTACCACAATGATTTTGCCCATTTCAAGGGATACCCGATACACGAGGGACTTTTTTGCTTCATATGGCAGTAAAACCAAAACCACTATGGCTCTTGCCAAACTTGTTCAAATTTTACATGGATTTGGTTGGACAAATGTGGTGGAAAATTATATCCAATGTTTTGGGTGCTGGCCCATGCACCTTTTTACATCTCGACAGTGCCTCTTCCAGCTTTTAATGCAGATTTCTAAATTAAGTTTGGTTTTGTTTAGATTACAATATTAAAAAAAATAGATCATATGAATCAGAACGTCATTTTGGCTCTGTAAAATGTAGCTCTTCCTGATGTTTTTTTTTCTAATTGGAAACAGTAGCTAGTGACTTCTGCTCTGCTTTTCTTGGATGCTGCTGGTTTAGGGTTACCTATTGCCTGTAAGAACAATTGCTCCTCACACACTATTGAAACAGATCATCTTGTGATGGAGCTAGAGATGACGTGATGCTATACTGAAGGTACCTGGTTCAGTGGCAAAAAACATGGGGCTTGTCCTATCTCACTACCAAGTTCATTAAATTCCTGTGTGGTGGGTCATCGAGTGAAATCAATAGGGAATTCTGCTGGACTTTTTAATAGACTATGATATATGTTATTGACAAGAATTACATAGTAATGGAGAGGTTCCCATTTCCCCTTAAGTTTCAGCATTATACGGGAGGAAGGGACAATAACCTGTTTAAAAAACCTAAAACATTATTTTGAAAGATTACATCGCTTTGCATGTCTATAAACTAATAAAATTTCAGATTTTTTCAATGTCATTGGAAACAATCACAACAGAAATATTTTGCCAGAAGGAAAGCTTGCAGACAGCAAGCTAAGATACTTGCTTGGTTGTCTTTGGCACTCCTAGTATTTAAATCTGGGGTTCCAGGACTGTCGATACGTACAGGACTCTTAACAGGAGTTATAAGCAGAGATCAATAGTTATTCCTACAGCAGGTCATCAGGCACATAACTTACTGAAGTGGAAGGCTCGGTGCTTTTGACCTCTCTCCTACCTCAACAAATAAATCTGAGGCTAGGGCAGTCATATCCCTGGTCTCAGGCTGGGGTCCTTCTGGAAATTCCTCCATTAAGTCGAGACCCTTGAGGAAAGAATTAATTCACTGAACCTGGTTTGGTACCGTGCTTGCATATGAAGCATGCGCACATCTGTGACAGGTGATAATACATAGCTGCATTCACGGAGGACTTGGACTCCACTCTGCTTCCTGGGTTAAAAGTTTAGTACCCTTGTGGTAAAATCTGACAGGAAAAGTTAAGTAGGTGTCATTAGAGATGGTCTAAAATTCAGGAGAATTGTCCTCTGATCGGGAAATTTTCCCTCCTGAAAGCCCCACTTTCCTTCTGATGATCTTTTTGAGGGCCAGGAGACTCTGCTACTCAGTAGCAAAAAGGCAAAGTAGTTATAGGGTGTTTCACCTATAGAATGAGAATTCAAATCTCTCCAACCTCTGCTGTAACTTGTTTGGTTCACCTGCAGCAACAGGATTTAACTGTACCTGCGCTTCTAACATTTCTGTACAGGCAAGGGGGTAACGGGCCTTAGCTAAGTGACATCTTTCTCTTATTTCGGTTTGCAGACCAATCGTCATAAACTCGACTGCATCTCGTCTCCATAGCAAAGAGACTCATAGTACCTGTCTCGCATTTTACACAGCGATGGTTGTTCTAATACCACTGGCTATTTCGAAATAACCCAGGAAGCCACCACAGCGTAGCGCGGCCCCGCCGCGTGACGTGCCGCAGGGCTGCACCCGCTACAAAGCGCAGCGCAGAGCGAAGACGGCCGGTAAAACGCCCCGGCGGCACCCGGGGGTGCCCCCCCGGCGGCCCCGCCGCACCGGGGCCCCTGAGGAGCAGCGGCCGCCGCGGGCGGAGGGGGCCCGGGGGGAGCGCGGGCCGGCAGCCCGCCCGCCGCTGCGCCTCGCGCCCAGCAGGGGGCGCTGCCGGCCCGGCCGCCGCAGCCGGGCGCACGGGAACACGGCGCGCGCGTCTCTTGTGAACGCCTGTAAACGCCTTAGGAACACCTACAAACGGCTTAGGAACGCCTGCAAACGCCCTAGGAACACCTGCAAACGCCTTAGGAACGCCTCTCGTAACAGTTACAAACGTATACGTGCGCTTCATACTTTTGAGAAGATGTGGCTATTCTTTACCTGCGTGAAATCAAGACGATTTGCAATGCATGCATTGCTTGTTCATGTCAGAATATACATAAGGAGAAACACGAGCACCCAGAAGTTAATTTCCAACGAAGAAAAAAATATTGAAACGTTACAATTTAGAAGGATCTTTCGATACAATTTAGAGAAGATACGCTATTTAAAAAGACCTTTCTTGGGAGGATTATCGTTATTGCTTTTTGTGTAAAATGAATGGCCATTCTTGAATTTTATGCATTTATGACTGAAGATGGACTGCCCAAAAAAGGCATTACATTTCAATAGTTTAATTTTGTTCCTCTGATTTATTTTCCCCCTTCAGCTGGGAACTTTTATTCTTGTTCAACTTCAGGGACACACCGGGCATAAGACATAACTTCCTCTCCTCCCTTTTCCTTTCCTTTTATTTTCCCCCAAATCGCCTATTTCTTTCCTTTCTACTGTGGTTTTGACATTTTCTGGGGGAAGGAGGGATTGAAGAGAGAAAGGCCTTTTATTCGGAGTTGGAAACCCAGAGGTTTTTTGCTAGTTGGATTATCAGAAGTTGAGAAAAATACCTTCAGGCCACAGTACCATCCAGCCTCCCGATTTAGCAGAGCCCCGCGTGTCCCGGGTGCCTTCTGCCGCCAGCCCTCCCAGGCCAGCACGGCCGCGTGCCCCCGCAGGGAGGGCGGGAGGATGGCAGGGCCGTGCCTGACAGCTTCCCCGCTCCTGCCTCGCCGAGCTCCCCGCAGCAAGGGGCATCCTCGGCCTCGGCGTCGCCAGAGGCCTGGGGCACAAGCGGCACAGATTATACATCATCTTTCCGCTTTTGGGTCATGTCCAAAGCTTGGAACCTAGCACAGGTATTTCTAAAACCTCTTCCTTAAATATCTCAAACTGCAGAGAGGAAAACAAATCAGGTTTATGACCTGGTGCTTCTTCCTCTACAGATGTGTTTTTTACTGTGCTTCTCCAGTGTTGCTCTGAACTTCGTTTCACAAATACCTACATCTGAAAAACCCACAGAAATCTCTGGGTACAGTTGTATTATTTCTCTATTCTTTGAATCCTTAATATGAAATAAACTGAATCAACCATTTAGGTTTACCTTTCTATGCTTAAAAAATAATGAAATATGACAGTTTATGGCTTTTCTCCTCTGGATGGCAGTAACTCCTGCTTAAACGTTCATGACCCGTGACTGCAATATCCCGCAGCAAGGGACTTCCTTTTCTTTGTCAGTGTGCTATCCAAAAGAAACATTTAATTTCATTCGTTCTATGTTTTTTCAAAGCTAAATTTGAAAGCTAAGTAAGCTTTCAAATAAGGAATCTGTTTAATGTAAAAATCTAATTGCACGAGTTCTATGTATAAAACCAGAACAGGAATCAGAAGAATGGAACTGATGCTGGACATTTGTATCTATTTGTATCTGTATCTGATCATGTTTCATAAAAATTAACGAATGTTGCTGAGAAAATAAAATTCCTTGACATTAAACAAGTAAGCAATACAAAAGATACAGAAACATCCTGACCTGAGAGTGTACCAGAACATCGGCCCCTTTAAAATGTTCTCATTGTAGCAGAGCACATCTGGATTTCTTGACTGTTCATTACAACGTGAAATTATAAAACAGAAAATACATCCAGTAAAGGTGATTTCCAAACACCCACTGTGCAGCCATGTAAGTCAGTTTAAAGAAGAGGTATGAGAGGGAATTAAGCCCTCCTCCCTCCACATCTGACCAAACAACATTTTTTCAGTAACAAAGCTACATTTACGTGTCGTACTGAGGTCTCGCCAGCCAGGACTAGCTCTATTGCCTTGTTTTACTGCTGGTGAAAGTGATGCAGTTCAGAGCAACAATTTCCATAGTCGAGTGCCTGTATTTATACAACTGAATCTGCACTTTGGGGGTGACTCAAGCCCCTTGACACCTTCCTACTGAGTCTGGCCAGCTGAGGTCTGTCCTTCAGACCCAGAGCAGCCAGCCTGATTTCTGGGGTGCTGTAAGGGCAGTGCTCCCCAGCTCCTGGCTCAGCAACAGCAAATGGGGCCTCTGTTTCCTAATATATATTGTTCTATCAGGGAGAAAGTAACTGATTCTTCGTGTGCATTCAGTTCTTGGTCTGTGGGCTGAGATGGCCAGTGGGGATCCAAGAATGGTTTTTCAGAAGTGGGTGTTTTTCTACCAAGAGCTTAACACTACCAACTCCTTTGAAAACCTTATCTTTCAAATGGAGAAAAAAACTTGGCTCCTAGAACTGAGAAAAACATTTCTGCCCACATCTCTTCCAGTGGAAAAAACAAATTTGGCAAATTTGGCAAGTTTACGTTAAATGCTCCAGAATCAAGACACTATTTACATTTTCCCTCCAAACTGCTAGTGCTCAGAAAAGCCAATTACTTATACTGCTCTATTTCCACCACTATTGTCCTGATCTTCAATAACACAGTAAGGTTCTGCCCGTTTGTCTATCCTTCCTACATCTGAACGAGAGAAGCAAAACAGTTTTGTGGTAAACAAGCCAATCCCATAAAGGGTCCTACCTAAGCATTGGAAGTCCTCTGTGGTGACAGAAACATCAGTCCAGCACCGGAAACGACGTGTTCTGGGAAGGCGTGGTGTCTCCTGAGTTTCTTCGACAGACAGGAGCAAACTGTGTTACTGTCCTCCTGGAAAAAGAGTGGCACCTACTTGCTGACATGAATCCAGCTCCACAGTGCAGAGGGAAAGAGAGAATCACTGGCATACCATCTTGACCTCCCCTGCTTTATTGTCCAGGTAATTTTCTTGAGGAGCGTAGCAGAGGTGCTCAAGAAGCTTCAAAGACTGAAGACATCACTGGGAGATAAACCGCAAATTACTCCAAGCTATTGCCCTGGCCTCTTTTTTTGGAATATCAGGAAACCTGAAAAATAATAATGTGGGTGCAGCTAAGAAGGTGATATTACAGCTTGCCACAAAGCTGAGCTTTCAGCCTTTCAAAAGACGAATAAAAGTAGATAAATCATTTGTTACACTGGTTTTATTGTAGGTCCATACCTTTGAGATTCCCTGATTTGCTGTAAAATTTTCTCTGAAGACTTCATTAAGCTCTGGCCCTGGCACCAATTTGTCAGCAAAAGATAAAGCACTTTGAGAAGCCATCCCAAAAGGTTCCTCCTTAGCACATTTGTGAAGGCCTGTTGCTGCTCATACTGACTTCTGAGCTCGGGGCGGGGGGAAGAGAAAGGAAAAAACCTCCCAAACAAGTAAAGAGAAAATACGTGACTGGTGGCATGTAGAAGTTCTTTTCTCTCCTATTAAACATAGCGCGCTCTCCCCGCTTCAGTGCGTGAGTTTGCCTCTATTCACCATGGTAGCAGGTAAAAGAAGGACAGAGGTAGAAAAAAATCTTAAATGGATTAAATGGTCAGCTTCAGATTTATTTTTACTGTATAATTTTCTAGGTATAAGCTTCTTCCAGAACGTGGGAGGAAGGGTTCTGCCATATAACACTGGGCTACCAAATACCTCAGCTCTCTCAAGTTACCCTATGAGCAATTTGAGCAGCATTCTGCATGGTCTCTTTTTGAAAAAGATGTAATTCATAAACCTCCCCTTTCCCTTAGCTCCAGACAATGTCTGTACCTGTTTCCTAGACGGTCATATGTACACATAGCATAGTAGAAATACAGACAGAACACATGCAGCAATGCATATGTTTTTAAAACTCTATTCTTCGTCTCCCTGATATACTAAGCTGGAGGCTGATGGAAAACAAAGATGCTTTCCTGTGTGGTGCAGGGTGCCACTGTGACAGCCGAGGTGAGGAGAAGAGAAGGCATGCAGAACATTTCAGGCTGAGGTCCAGAATAGAGAGATTTCAAGTTTATTGTGAGGACAGAAGAGCACTGTGCACTTGAATTTCTAGCTGTTGGCACTGTAAGTATGCCCAGTTAGTCAGAAGGTTAGGTTATAGCTACAGCTCAGTTTGCAAGGAGATTTCAAACAGATTAAAAATTCCTGTTCATTACAAGCTCCTAAATTAAGTGAAACTCTCTGAAAGATTGGTTTCTTTCTGAATCCTGAATCATTCTTTAAATTATGATCAGAGGATATGGTCATTTTGTATTCTAATTTAGAAATTCATGTATGGGATTTGTGCTAGCATTCCTAACGTCCAAAGTTACAGAACTACCAATAGTTTGTCAAGAAAAACACTCACTCTGGACTTATTTTAAAATAAAGAAAAATAATTAAAAAAACTCTTGGCAACAGCAGCCCTGTCTCCCAGACTGGAGATGTTTTGCAACCCTAGGAGTTGAAATGTGACTGCAAGGTGACCTGCAATGTGGGCAAGAAATGTGAAGTTTCTCCTATTTCTCCTCCTATTTTCCCAAACTAATTAGCAGGAGCAGCCTTCCAGGGCCTTACAACAAGGCATAAACTTTCTTGCTTTCTCATGCAAATGCAGTGGTAGGAGGGGAGCCTTCCAGCACAGCCCTCTTGAAATGAGGGCAGGATTGCCCTTTCGGTGTTGGGATAACAGTAGGATCCCTTCTAGAACATGCTTTCTGCTAGGTGCTGCATGAAGTTCTCGGCAATGTTATACAAACGGACAGTACAAATAAAATTCATCATAGTTACCACTACTTTCAGGTTTGTTTCAGCTGAGCAAGGTCTTGTTGGCTTGTCTTTATGTGTAGCATCAACTGCTGATTCCACCTGCAGAAATCAAAGGAAAAAAAGTTTCTCTGCGTGGGATATAGACTTGTTTTTAAAAGAGCTGTTGTATAAAAACCCCCTATGCTTTCTGGGTTGCTGGAGTTTCCTGAGGCAGACTTGTCACTGTTGATAATACATTAAGCACAATACATCAGCATGCCACAGAAAGAGATTTCCCAGGATCAGCTATGCCCTTTGCACAGCAGTAAGCAAGAATGACTAAGGTATAAAAGGGCACGCTGTGGAGAAGCGTTTTTGTGAGTGAGGACTGCAAGAGCAGAGAAGACACATATAAAACTAATGCCTTCTGCCAGCCATGAAGAAGTTAGCAAGAAAAGAAGCATAAATGGGAAAGCAATCAAAGGCAAGTAGAGAGAACAGACACACATCCAAAAAATCACCTGTACAACAGGGCTGGCTGCTAGGAAAACCCTGGGTGATCCAGAAAAAAGAATCCTTTTTCCATGTGATGGCACAACTGTCTGCAGATATGGGATTAGGTTGACATCCATGGGCTCCCCCTCCTGTTGACGTTGCTCAATCTGAAGAATTTATTGCAGAACAACCTGAGCAATATTGCGAATCCTGAAACTCACTTTCACACAATTAAACCACAGCAGTTCGATGGTCAGGGACTACAAGTGAAAAGAAAGGACAGAGTCAATTTGCGGGAAGCGTATGTCCTGTGATGTCCAAGCTACATTTAAACTGATTTATAAACTGGTTTCTTTGTCAATCAGCAGTCTACAATACCTCCTCCTGCTGCTAGCCTCCCCAGTTGCACGGTGTGTACCTGCGCTTTCTACCTGATTTGATTTCCTCTGCACTCTGTGGACCTTGCTAGGGTTGCAAAGGATCTTCAAAGTTACAAAATTGTCCCTGATATAATTGAGTTGTAGTGCTATTTTTTGATGAAACTCTATTTATAAGCCCAAATATTCCACCGTTTCTTGCTTGTTACAGCCAACTTTTCACAACTGAGATGGATGTATTTGACAAAACAAAAAACCCCATAAAAATGAAAATCAGGCCTTTTCATACTCTCCTTTGCTTCAAGGGACACAGAAAGACTGGAAAAGCATTGAGATGATAATGGACTTTTGCATTGCCTCTAATCATTCTGTTAGCAGCAGACTGGCTGTTCAATAAACCAAAGACAGGAGGATACAAGTCCTTGTATGGGCAAATATGCCCAGATTTTTTGCAGTTGTAAAGTTTGCACTAGCAGTTACCAAAATCTATTTAACTCATTCCTGGTGATTTTGGAAGGCTGACCAGAATGCCTTTATGTAACTTGTTCCAGGCAGCAAAGCTTCACGCATTCAGGGGAAATCAACACATCCTCTCCTCCTTTTCACATCTTTCACATCTTCACAAAATGACTTACCCCAGTATCGTTCTAACCAAATTTTAAAAGCATACGATTGCTCAGATCTTCAATACAGCAATGTCCCCTCAATGATCCCTCCTCCTCAGGTGGGTGTACATACCAGGGTGTTTCAAATTGCACCCAGATGGCCAAGGTTTTGTGAAGCCATTTCAAAGGCCAAAAATTGCCAAGGTGTATAGTCCTTGGCTAAGGGGAATGCCACCCCTTTGCTTCGGTAACCACTCAGTTTAAGGGTGTAGGGGCTGCTATGGCAATCCAATGTCATCCATCAAATCCCTTCTAAAACGTATCTGAGAACTAATCTACATTTTAAAAAGAGACTGCAAAAAGAACTAGTGATGCTAAATCATAGATCAGCAAGCCATCAGTGCATCTAGCACACACTTTTCTTAGATTTTCTCCAAGATTAAAGGTTTTCTTCTGGTCATCTTTCTTGACAGTAAAGAGCAAAGAATGCCATTTTTGCATGAGTTAAAGAAATACTCCCTTTTGATTGATGGAAGTTGCTTGCAAATGACATGATTTGCTTAATAGGAATTAACACAGGAGTTTTTATAAAAAATAAAGGATTGTCTTTGATTTCCTATCCTTAAATAGCACTAATCAAAAGTATCTGGTGGCTACATAATAATAATCCCTGAGTGTGGTCCCCCACTGAAGCCTTGGATCAGTCACACTATTTGGGAAGAGACAATTGCAGTTGAACATTCTGCCCAAGACTTCACTTCTGATGGCCTGTTTTCCTCTGTTGCTGCCCTCAGAATCTGAATGACATGGTTCCTTGCAGATAGCACCTGAAAGATCTTCCAAGGAGTCTGGGCATGGAAAACAAAGCAGCTCAAAGCACTCTGACTTGCTCACATCACCAGAACAGATACAGAGGGGAAAAAACTCTCTCTGACCTGGCATTTCCTTTGCTGCATCTGTTTGTCACCGTGTGATAGGCATGAATAGCAGGAGTGCTGCTTTCAAGCTTTAAAACTTAGCTCTGCAGAGGCTGCTTCCAACAGGTGAGTGAAATGAAGAAAGAATGAAGCTCTTTTCATATTGATAAATCCAGCTGAATTGTGAGCATTCATGAAAGTGTGCGAGGCTCTGATAAGAGTTTTATCAAGCATGTATTACATCAACTGGCTGCTACACCGGCCCTCTAATCAGCTGCTTTTCCTAGCAACAGTACCTAGACAATAAGCTCACATCTATTGAGGAAGCACTTCACTGTCAGTGGAGATGCTGTTACAGTAATTCATGCTTGAGACCAGGTGTAAAGAAGGACAGCCAGGCCCCAGGTTTAAATACGCTCAGATGCTGGCAGAACTGAGGATCTTTTAGAAATCCTGTTCAGTGCAAACTTTGGTTCTGCACATTTGAGAGTCCCTCCATCTTCATGAGAAAGAATATGTATTTAATAAGTTCGTTGGGGAGTCAACAGAAATAACTGTTAATAATTAAACACAAACCTGTGAGAAATGTCCTTTCCAGATGTGTTTTTAATACAACATGTAATTAAGTTTTAACAAGGTTTATTCAGCTCTGTAAGGACTTTCCATAAAAGCTATAGTGGGAATGTAGAGGACAGAAGTCCTGATCTAGAAAAGAGAAAAGGCCCATGAATATAGTTTCTTTCGTTAAAGTGAGGCTGAGTTTGCAATTTCTTGGATTAAATTGGGACAGACTTTGAGAGACTGCAAAGATCTGAGAATACTGAGAGGCTTCAAGCATTCAGTTTTTCATCACTGGCAATATTAAAACCCCTGGGTAAGATTATTCTTTGTCTTGTACTTATATAAATAAGGACTAATTCCACTTAGGAAAGGCAATAGCTTGATTTAGAGGGAATTATTTCTGACCATCGAAAGTGGTAAGAGAATATGTCTCGCACTGAAAATAAAAGCCAGCCTAGAATCTGCTCTGCCCATAGAACAGTAACATACACTGCAATCCGTATCTGCGCACCTCCTCTGAAAGCAATCTGATGTTTTTTCCTGAAGCTATTCTAGGATAATTGTATCGTTGTCCATTATAAATTCACATATATTTTTATAAGCAAAGCAAGGGTCCCATTGGCGCCATTAGAAATGATCCTTTAAGAGATTTCCAAAGATATGTCTTGCCTAACTTCAACAGGGAGTTAACTAAACACTCTACAGAAATTTTATTTTTCCTCATAAGCAACAATAGATCCCTGTAAATGTAAAGTAAGTCATACACAATCAAATATGCTGGCATAAAAGTAGTCATGCTCTCACTCCTATAAAAAGTAAATAAATGGTGCCAATAAAGACATGCCAACATGTAAGAATAAACCTTTTGTTTTAAAGCATATATAACCAAAGAACATTTTATAAGCTTTTAAAAATTCATTAAGACTCAGGCCTTGGCTGTTTGGAAGTCCTTCTCAGTGACTGGATCACCAGAAGACTGTTTGGGGTGAATTCTGCATTTTCATGTATAGAGGCCACAAAATAATGAAAAAGCTCAGTTTACTGGAAACTGGGTCCTATTCTTATTAGGTTGTCATAGAAAGAGAGTAGAAATAAATTTGTCCTGGTCTGTCCTTTCCTTGCAACCCTATCCACCGTAGCTAGCACTGGGGAAGACCTGTTTTTCCACCTACACCCTCTGCTTCTTTTTGCTGTCTTGGGCTCAACTCCGGGAGGGTAGCAGACTTTCACAAGTCTCCTGAAATACTGCACCCTGACTTCTTATGGGCTTACTCAAAGAATGTAATGGCTAATGTGTTTGCACTTATCTGCCAAACAAATGAGTATTTTTTCACCTAAAAAGTGTTAAAACGTTTCATTGACTAGAAAGCTGTCATACGAAATTTATATGACAGCTGTTACAGTGGAAGTGTCATAGGAATTAACATATAGGAACATCTCAGTAGCCCATCTAAAGTGATATACTCTCTCTCAAAGCAGTCAGCCACAAACATTTCAAAAAAAGAGGCAAGCAGTAATCAGGATATTGGCTAAAAATGAGAAAAAATGTTTGGATCCACATACAAACTTTCCCAGAGCCCACCGGAGTCCAGATTTTCAATACAATCCTCTTTGTGCGGTAATGCTAAGAACAGTGCAGTCATGCACAGAGAACATTTCCTCCTTGCTTACATGCTCATGCATAAAAAATTTCTATACTTTACAGTAAGCATACTTTAAAAGGTAACTAAGGGCTTGCGGATCCCTCCTTTACAGTACAGTGAACTTCCATGTGATACACCCCAGTCGTCCCAATTCACCGAAGTGTTTGAACTGCAATGCTGCTTACAGCTGGGCTTGTTCTGGGAGATGTCTGACTACCGTACAGGAGAAGTCTTGCTCTTTTTCTGGAGACTTTTTCAAACTGACAAAGCTGGCTGGGGCAATATATGTGCGAGACAAGAAAGATCAGCGTCGTCACTTGCAAATGAGGATATAGGACAGAAAGGTGCTTTTGCACCTTAAATTTAACTGAACAAAATGCAAATTTAAGCTGTCTCTCTTACAGTTAGATTCTGTTATATGATACGTTCTTCCGAGGTGCCTGTTTATACCACATCTAAATGTACAGTATCAGGATTTAATTCTAGAATGGACTTATACTTCCCATGTAATAAAAATGACTTGTATCAGTCAAAGTATCAGAAAAAGCGTATATACACCGTGTAATACCTAAATAGATTTGCCAAATCACCTGAAGGATGATTATTGATAGAAAAAGGTGGATGTATTGCCTTTGGTAGAGAGTTCATTAATTTACAAGTTAAGCAACAGTTGTTTCAGAAAATAAAACAAACTCCATGGCTGATTCCACCAATTTTTGACCATCTGCATCACTCTGGAATATTCACGTGAAAACGACATATTTGAAAAGTTTGATTTTTTTTTTTTTTTTTTTTTTTTTTTTTTTTTTAAAAACAGAAACATTTAATTCTCATTTACAGGTTGCTGTGAACAAAAACTTCAACACTTCTAAGAAATTATAAAAGAAAGTGGTGAGCACATAAGATTCTTGCTACATCTGTTAGGGAACAGAAAAAAACCACAGAACCCTAGAAATCCAGGGAGGGGAATAGGAAAATTGGAGGAAAGGGTTGTACCCAGGGACAGCTACACATCTGACTGCGAGGCACAAGTACTTATTCCAATAAAGCTCAGAGTGCCTTATACTGACATAATAAATAAAGCGTGGGCTCTACCTTCCTAGTAAAAAATTTCAGAAAAGTCCACTGAATGTTTTCCTTCTGAAAGACTTTTTCCAGGTTCTCTAGGCAAAGAGAATGATCTAAGGCAATATATCTCACTACCACTAACAGAAAGTGTAACACGTTGCTTAGCCTGCAGTGCATTAATAGTATCTGGCATCCAACTGATATGAGGCAACTCATATTTCTCAGATGATAGAACCCTGTGGCTCAATTGTGAGATTCCAGATTAAAAGATTTACAGAGCATATAATCATTATAATACTCGCTTACCTAGATTCCAGGGCTTCCTCCATGGCTTCAGTGATAGTATTTCCGTCTCTGGTATTAGTTGATAGTATGTTCACTGATTGGAGCTGTGAAAATTTCTTGTTGCCCTATTTAGCAAAGACAGATATTTTAGAAAACAGTAATAGATGGTTGCTTGGTAAGGGATATGTTGATTTATTCATCTAATTTTTGTAGGATGGCTATGTATAATGAATGGTCTCTTATTTTGACACATGGAGCTGTAAAAAGAGTGACTGTTGGGCTCTGAAGCATTTCTTTTCTGCCTGGGTATTCTTTGCAGTGCTAAAATCTGATAATGTATTGCTATATGTTAATCCACCTTGTGAGCGTTTCTAAAATAATCTAGCCACTTGGTTTTGACCTTTTTCAATTTGCAAACCTCTAAATGTTTTCCAGTAAGATTATGAACCCTCTCTGCACTCTAAATTTAAGCTAACAGGTAATAGCCTTGCTTTCCTTTGTTACTTTTCAGGGATTGTTTGAAAACGGTCCCTTTGCAGTGGTTGCAGGCCAGAGGTTGAAAATCGCGTGTAATTTTATGGCCAAAGTCACAACTAGAGTAACTTGGCATAATTCCACTGATTTCAAAGGAAAAATTCTTTGATAGTATCAGTTAGAATAATGGCTAGTTTATTGTACATTAGCTGAGGAACTTCCCCTGGCTTTAGTCGTCCTCTATAGCTTTCATTGTGAATAAGACTGAGCTCTACTTCAATGTAATTATATCTCCTTCGGGAAATATTCCTTGCTTACTACCCAGACTCGAACACATCGAAGAGCCTAAGAGGAAGCTTAAAAAATTTTTGCATGGGAAAACTCATGAGAAAATTCTTAAAATTGTATTTTATGCTTGGTCTCAGATGTATCCTGGATGTCTAGTTTTTAAGACAGCTCTTCAGTCAGATAGCACCTTTTACCTCATCGGTGCAGTGTAACATATGCACAACTCAAATATAAATTATACAGTTAATAACATAAATTTTGCTTGGTTTCTCCGATCAAGCAGTTCTACTGTTAAAGTCTTGAGCAAGGTATCAATGTCCCTGAATAGAGTTGCGCTGATTTACACCAGATGATCACATGCCCGATTATTTTAAGATGCTTGAGGTTCCTCATGAGTGCAAAGGAAATAATGTTGCTGTTTCTTCTGAAAAAGAAAAGCTCAAAGAGGAAGGTAGATATTAAGAAAAGTAACAATTAGGTCTGAAATGTTAATAACTGGATATCTTTTCTGAAGATAGTTAAAAGTATTTACATTTTAAAAGACAAGAAAATCTCTGAAAAATTAGAGAAAAATGGAAAATTGTCTTCTATGCTGTTACTGCCTAGCTCACTTTGCAGCTCCATCACATGACAACGAATAAGTAAAGAAAACTATTATTATGCAAACCACTCCAGCACAAAAGGGTATTACATATCTCGTACAAAAGGGGATTTCTTTAAAAAGCACAGCACATTCAGTGTTTAGGGTTTGCAGTTGAAATTCATGGCCTTGCTTGCCAATATTATCATGCAGCTGGGTATTATGCTATTGCTTTACTCTGAGGGGAAAAAAATCACAATAAAGATATTCAAATGGGTTCGTATTAAACTGTTGTATTCTCTTACATTGCAATATAATTTTTAATGATTTTTGGCATCTCTTCTCTAGCACAAAGGTCACAATAAACACTAGCCATACAGACTTTGATTGCAAACAGAAAACGTCAAAAATGCACATTGTTTGATTAAAAAAATCATCACTGAAAAATAGTGTTAGGCATTATTTCAGTGTTGAAAATTGAGACATTTGATAGGATTGATAAAAGTATTTTTCTTTTATTTAACAGCTATGAGATAGAAGTCCATCTTTCTGAGAGAAGGCAGCTTCTGACAGAATCTCTTCTATTGGTGCTGTAAAAAAAGGTTTATTATTTTAATTTTTGTTCTAATTCATTTTTTTAATCTTTCCAGAAATTCTCTCCTATTTAAACAGAAGCAAAATCAGGTGACCCAAAACATTCCTGGTAAAAGATTAATGTAGTCTCAGAAATCTTAAGCCCTTTATGACATAACTATTCAAACACTAATTTGGACAAGTAAATTACGTTAGTCTTTACAGGGTTGGGTGCTTCCTGCTGCTTCTTAGTTGTAGGACTATTTTGAACCACCTTACTAAACATCCATGATTTTTCTAGAATTCTTTTAAAAGAATGTTTTTTAGAAAACAGTAACAAGTCAAACAGTACAAGTCAAACAGTCTCAGAGGAACAGCTTACACTTTTTTTCATTTGCACATGTCACGTTCCTTTCTCTGGCTCTTAGGCACATGCATCTCTGCGCATCTCCAGCCATGTTTTCAGGTCCTTATTTCTGGTTTTGTTTTCTGTTTGCGCCCGAGTTGCCTGAGCATTGCCATCATAAAGGGCTGAAAGATATGCACTCTGTGGTGATTTTATGTACTGAAAAACAAAGGAATGGCACAAAACGAACATTTTTGTAGGAAAAGAAAAAGGAAAAAAAAAGGCTATGGAATGGTTCCTTGGCATGGATGAGTACAGAAGCCAGTCAGACACTGAACACACTGTAGCATCTAAACACTAAAGTCAGACTAGCTGTGGGTGTACAATAAAGTCAGCAATAAAAAAGAGGGCTTTGGAAAGCTGTATAGCAATGAACATACAATTTGGACACAACTTCATTTCCTTTACATAAATTACAAGTACAAGGGATGCCACAAAATGCTGTCCTAATCTCACTTGCTTATACACAACTGTTCTTTGTGCTACTTGTTCATTTAATGATAAAGAAACAAATTCCTATCTTCTTATTTCAAATTTTCAATCACTATGTCTTGTCAGTTATCAGCTACGTTAGGAAAAGTAATGGTGAAAAAACCTAATCTCAGTTGACGTACTTAAATATATACCAGGAGCAGCACTGAGACAGATCTTAGCATTTGTGTACCATTTTGGTCCTAACTTGTACATATACCATCATTTACTACAAATGATTAAGCATTCTGATTTTCTTTCTTCTACGTTTTCCTCCACTCTAAGTTATTAAAAAATATAGTTCCAAACTTATGTGTCAAACATAGATCAAGAATAGATCGTGGTCATCAGCGGATCTGGTACATCACTGCAACCGAGGTTCTAGCTTTCAGAAACTGAAGGAAAGAAATCTATGGGATCAGCAATACAGCTCTGTAGGTAATGTAGTATTTCCCAAAATACCGTGTGCAGCAACAGGACACAATGTCATTGTGACGCATTGAAATCTGTTTTCTTTCACTGAGGAAAAAGTCTGAAACATCATCATTTCCGATAACAAAAGTGTATCCTAAAAATTTGAGTCAAAGTAACTGAAAGGCTTGTTTTGACTGTTCAAGACATATAATTGTATGTGAACAGTGGAACTACATAATTTGTGGTGCCCTGATATTATTTGTACCTATAACAGTCTCGCAAAATTAACTTTCCCTTTGAATTCACATAAACATTTCTTTCCATTATGCTGTACTTCTTAAAAAAGCGGTAACATCAGAAAGTCAAGCTTTGACTTTGTACGAGTGGCACTAGGACAAGTGGTACTACCGACCACTTTGTACAAGTGGCACTTGTAGCAGCTCAGAGAAAATGTCTACATGAGCATAATTGCCCATCTTCTCTTCATGGATTATTGAGTCATCTCCAAAATATTTATCAAACATTCACTTTCAGGATTAATATTTTGGTTGTAATACAACATCTTCCTCCTCATGCTCAACATTCCCAGTTCACTCTACTTCACTTTTGTCCCATCCACATTTCCTGAAAGAGAGAAGGAACAGACCTACTGGGGGTTGTGCTTCCTCTGCCCTGTGCACCACTGTGTATAGTATAAGCTTCTGAACTTGAGACATTGGCAATGCTGTGTCGAACATCCTTTTAGACTAGCTGGGTAGTGCCCATATACAATCTTGTATAAATACTAGTTTACTCATGCTTCCACTTAAGTATGATATGTTTTTTCCACTTAGCAGCCTTTTTTTTTTTTTTTTTTAATTCTCAACTTTTCTGGAATAACCAGAAACACAATACAAAATGAAGAAAATGCACTAAATGAGACGTACTAATTGCTGGCTGTGATTAATTAGCAATTATAAGCCCACCCACATACATAGCCTCAATTGCTAGTGAGTAATTTACTTGCATGAATTCAATAAAAGCAGACAAATTTCAAAATACCTTAATCATTATTATTTTAATTGACAGATGAGCTTGTCTGTTGTCATTGCTTCCAAAAACTTACATTTCTTAAACTGAGAAGGGACACAGTAGGATCCTGTTATTTAGATTGGTAAGGAACCAGACGCCTCACCAAAAACCTGTAGGCAGTACACAAAATACTTAGTCTTCACTGCCTGTGTTTTGCTTTCAGGCTCCCAAAAGAGTTAGTCTGATTTACCTGGCTGTAGCGAAGGAAAGGATTTATTGCTATGTTTTCAAGCATTCTTCAGTTCTAATGACAGGAAGCCAGTCAGGCCCTGTGGCAGTCTTGACCATTTGCAAAACCACAGTGTGATGGCTTTCTAAGGAATTAAGTCACAGAGGCTTAATGGCATTAGGGTCCTGGACATCCCTGGTAGAAGCTAAGAATTGAGCTTCTTACACTACACTGGAAGACTTGCACTTCTGCCTAACACAGCCTCATTGTGAGGCCACATGCTCTTACTGCTCCTCTTTAAAATGGATCTACCGGACTTACTTTTTGCCTCAAAATACCGTTCAAAAAACTTCAGATCTTCTAGGCCATGTTATTAAAAATTCTTGCGTACCCTCTGTTAATTGTTGTAAGTTCTGCTGAAATGTGAGGGTTAATTCTTACAAAACAGTATTTACAATTACTGTACCATGACCTAAAATTGACCATAAGCTTAAAATCAGGGCACATACATGAACTGCATAGTTTTTCCTTCAGTTAAACCATCAGCATGGCTTCAGAACAAGGTTTTAAAATAGCACTATCTAAAAAAATAACAATGTTATGAATCACCACTTCTTAGAAGACCTTTAGAGGTTCTCCCTTTTCCTGTTTGTAAATCTTTAGTCTTTGCATTAAAATTTTCTCAGACAGGAAAACAATAACAATTGATTTACATGGACAAAAGCAGCTTTTCTCAGTTTTCAGTCCAGCTTCCTCTGAGATCTCATTGACCTCCAAAGTTCAGCTTCTTCCAAGAAAGTTTTCTTTAGGATTAATAGCCTTCAGCATCAAATCATTGAGTGCTATAGCCATTACCAGTGCTATAACACTAAGGCTGTATCAGCATTTCCACATAAACTCTTATTTTCAGAGATTTATAGCTTGGCTGCAAAAATACAGTTTTATGCTGAAACTTGGCAAAAAAAGCTCAGTCTGGGAGTGATTTTACTTTTTATTTTGAGAAATCTGCACAACTCTGTGGGTGTTTTCAGACTAAAATTCTGAACAAGACCTTGACTTGCTATCTACATCCCACTGGTGCCTTGGAGAAATCCCAGCCTGACTTTCTAAGAGTGCAGATCCGCTTCTGATAAATTATGGAAAGGCAATGTAAAATGGTGTTTTAAAAATAGTTATTCCCTATGTTAAAGATTCTCAAATTGGATCTAGTCACTGCTTCTCTGGAAGACATTTCAATCACTTGAAAACTGTAATGTTTTTCAGAAGATTTTAGCCAGCCAGACTAACATGTGAGAGCAACAAAGTGCTCTACAGCAGCAGAGGGGTCTGAATGTTTCCGTTAGCATCTTCACGCAGAATAACTGAGGAGCCTGCTGGCCTTTCAGCAGTTAGAAACGCTGATGGATTGGGGGATGAAAATCCTGTGTAGAGGAGGCCCAAGAAAAGCTGAGGTGAGGGGTTTGGGGAAACTGTGGCCTCCTGCCTCTTCGGGACCCATGACAGTTCCCTGGTGGCTGGGGCTGAGTGCCAGCAGGGACAGGTGGGGGCGGGGGGGCAGGCACCTCTCTCTCCAGCTTCATGAAATAAAATCATCACCAAAATTAGAGATGCTTAGATCAAAACCAGCAGAAGTACTTACATGCTCTGCTTTGCATAAGCCCCTTCAGAAAAGGTTCGGAGGCACCATCTAGAGGGAAAGATGCCAGAGAGATGCCAGAGCGAATTTCCAGGTTCATTTGTGGGTAATTCCTGTAAAGGGATGACTTGGTCCTGAGTCATTGCCACTGGAGATGGGAATACAAACATGACAGCATGCAAACATGTTCAAGGCTACAGGCTACAAATGTAATTGCTTCAAAGAAAAATGTACTCAGCTAAGATGATGACCCAGTGCAATACAATGGTTCCCATGACTACTCATTCATTCCACAACAGAAATTTGAACAAAGCAGAGACAACACCCTGCCCTCCATTCCCCCAAAATTGGTCACCAAAACTAAAAATGTCCCGCTAGTCTTTCCTCACAAGTATAGAACGATTCCTAATGCCTGTGTCCAGTAGCAGGACCACTATTTCACTTAGCCAATACACATAATATCTTTTCTTGTCAATCACTTGCCATACAAAGGAAAAGGCCAAGACACCCTCTAGACTATCCCTTTGTTTCTGACATGTCAGTGACTACCACAGTTGCTCCTGCAATCCATACAGATTGTCCTTAAATTCATCCTGTTCTGTTTTCAAGCATAAATGTATTGGTCCCCAACAACAGCAAGGAAACATCCTCTGAAAATGAGGCACTGGTAACCATACAGAATTGACGGTGCTGCATCTGAGTAGGAAATACCAACCTTCATATCTTTGGGAGTGCTCCATTTGAGTCTGACCCAGAAATCTTTTTTGGGAGCAGCTCATTATAACTAGACGACTTCAGTCCAAACTCTGAAACTTCTTTTGAAGGCATAATGGCAGGGAAACCTCACAGATAGGATTAGAAGGAAGATAACGAGGTAGCTTTGTAGATGTCTAAAGAAGCTCTTTCCAAATGTAAGGAATGGCCTGGGATAAAGCTTGAAACTGAGCAACTGAAAATCTAAGTAGATGGAGGAGGCTGGCATCATAGGCTAATCAGTGAAAGAAGTGATTTCTTGATCCTGAATGAGAGATGATAGGTAGGATGAGGTGAAGCTATGAACGGCTTTGAAAGTGAAGACAAGCTGCTTATATCTGATAGAAAAGTAGAGTTATATTTGACGGTCAAATTGATGGGCTAGGAAAATGATCTCTGCAGTGCTATGCTGTATAGGATCATGCCAGCAAAACTGCATTTGTCAAAAGCAGAGGAATGGATATTGCAGTAATCAACAGAGCTTGGTGATAATTTACATATATATTAATTCTTGCATAATAATCATCACTGAGTAAGTTCTGTAACTCACTTCCATAAAGACAATTATTTTTAATGATTTTTTTGAAAGTTACGCTGAAGCATGTCACATAGAAAAGTGCATTTTGTTAGATATTTCTATTAAGACTATTTCACGTCAGCATTTTTACTGCAACATTCTTGTAAAAATTTCTAGTTTTATAGAAGAAAAAATTACATACTTAACTAAAAATCCTTTTTACATGCATCTTTTCTTTTTTTTGTTTTTGGCTAAAGCTTTTCATTTAAATACAGTACCTGAGGGCATTCAGTGCTCATATCCATGGCAATTACATAATGTCTTAGCTGGTGGTCTTGGTTTATTCCTCTCTGGGCTCTGATAGCAGGAGCGAGGTTGTCCATTACAACTTGGAGACGATTCTGGAAAGTCAGTATGCTGGATAACACAGACATCAAGTTACTAAACATACCACCTCCTAGACATACAGATTTAACAGCGCTTCTACACTTTGTTTGGAACAGTATTAGGTTATAGCGGTTCTGGCTGTAACACATAAGAAATTCATTTTATTCCCTATTGTATCATATCCTTCATTTCCCCCATGCAGAGACTGACTGCTGCATACATATTCTTCCAGGGCAAGGCTTTTCCTATTAATAGACAGCTTGGCTTCACACGCTGAAATGAACGAACAAGGTTTCGAGTGCCTGCCTAATTTAAGCAGACCATATGTCATAAGCTACAGTATCCTGGTAGTAGAGAATAAAATAAAGCAAGATTGAGAGGAAAAATAGCTTCCTACCATTAGCTGACCTCTCAGACTCAAATTTTCAAAGATGTTTATTTAAGTGTGCTTAGAACTATTTACTTATTCTGTGCATCACATGAAGTTAAGCACATTTCTAATGTATTCTTAATGGGGGTACTGTCTCAAGAACAGAACTTCTCAGCATTACCACAACACAAATAATAAGGTACCGATCCTGATTTTTTTTTTTTTTCTTTTTTTTAATGGGACTGCCTTCAAAATGAGGCCAGCTTCACATTTTTCTGCTTTGGCTTTCCAACTTGTAAAAACTGGAATACAGTTGTTTACTATTTATTTAGTGTCCCGTGATTGCAGGATATTGCAAACTTTCCTTTGCTAATGTAAAATACACTAGTGGATGAATGGGGTTTTTTTAAGCAAATTATATTAATTACTGTTATTGTTTAACCAGCCCACCTCTGCTGCATAGTTGAAAGAAATGTGCTCTTTCAGACTCTTTGAGTGGTTATATAATCAGCATTCCTCACAAATATTTGACTCATTAGAGCTAGCAATCACATTTTCCTGGCAAGTTGTCCAGTGCTGGGTGCAAACAGAGTCAGAGAACTAGAAAATGTAAAAATCAGCATTTCCATTTACTTCCTCCCACTCATCCCATGCATTTCTACTGTATTTTTTCCTTCTTTGCTTTGTCTTTCTCTAAATATGTCTTGAAAAGTAACATTGCCAGATCATTTCATTCAAGTTAGGGAGCGGGTAAGACCGTGGTCAGCTGACAGGCATACATGCTTGCACTTTCTTAGGTTTTTAGGATGTGCCATTCTGTACTTCCCTTGCCCTTATGATCCAAATTGGCGTCGTCAGAGGTCTATGTTGGTATGAAAAACAGAGAAGGAAGAAATTTCATAGCTAACATAGCTTACAACTTCATTGTTTTCTTCTTACAGTACTAGTGACCAAAAGCATCAGAATAAAGGATTTGGTGTGTCAAATGAAAGAGAAAAATATCGGAGAAGAAAATCTTTGGAGAGAAAAATTTGTTGGGAATAAGGAGGAATTTTATCTGCATACTTTAACCAGTGATCATTTGCTGCCTTATGAATCTGTAATACTGAAAGTTGCCTGCAGTTCAGATACTCAAAAAGCAGAAATTAATAAAATTTAACAAATAAAATCCAGACATGGGAAAAAATATCTTTCCAATCAATTATTAACATTTGCAATTACTATAGTTACTCCTCCCCTTTCTTTTCTAATGAATTAAGTTAGTAACATAGACTCAAAGGTGATGTCTAAAGTTAAAAGAGAACAGCAGCTATGGCAATAGGGAATAAGGCTGATTTTAATCAACAGTAAAAGTTATGCAATACAAAGCTCTATGATGTGGCACACTGTCCTAGAGGAAACAATCCATGGCCCCAGTCCCATAAACCCTTCGGTGCTTTATGGCTGTGGGAGATGTCCACGAGGACCAAACCCATATCTGTGTGGTATCTAAGAGGAAGAAGAAAATTTGAAACCTCACCTTTGATTGCAAATCAAATTTGGGCCACACTGTCCTTAGCTTTTGCAAAAAGGAAGCTAGGTATTTCGGTATTTCAGTTTTAAAATGTCAAGAAAAAGACGTTTTGTTTTATGTTTTTTCTTTTAGTTAGACTAGTGGAGATATAATTTAAGGAACCATGTTGGCACATGTCATTGACAACATTTTAGAAGTTTCCTTAGGAGTCCAGCAACCAAGGGCCTGGAGTTGCACTGCTGAATTTGCTTCAGCTTGCTCTATGCAAAAGAAAATCTGAAAAGTCAGGCTTTGACTAACTGTGTGTTCCCTTTGAAGAAAGAATTGTGATTGTTGGCAGAGGAAGGAAGGAGCTAGGACAAAACAAGGGAAGGAAGAAGTTGTTTTTTTCTTTCCACCAGTCAGCTCCTTAATTTTTGCTGCCAAGATTATAACTCTAATTTACAAGATAAACATAAATCTATTCATATATTATTTAAATTTAATTTAAATTACAGAAGATTACATGTCTTTTGGGTTGAAATCTTTGATTATTCAGAGAAGGGAAAAAGAGGGAAATATGCATATGGGGCAAAGGTCATTTTGATGTCAACAGAAAACAGCCCCGGTCAGAAAGAAAAAAGTTTCTGTTCACGTTTAACATATTTTTAACTCAGTACATATTTCTTTCCCTTTTAACATTATCTCTTATTACAGAGATATAGACAGAGATCTAAAAATACTTAGGTTTACAACGTAGGTGTTTCAATCTCTAAATATTTAAACATATCAAAAATGTATCCTGGAAAATCAAAAGTGAAGCAGGTCTCCCTGTAGTCCTTCTTGAATAATTTAGTTTGGATATAACTAGGGCCAAAAGATGTCAAAATAAAAGAATTAACCGGAGAAATTTGTTAATTGCCCCAATTATTTAATGTAACATCTCTTAAGACTCGTGATGATAGTATAAAGGTTGATGTTATGAGCTAAGTTGTGAGGATTTTTTCTGCAGCAACACTTACTGTCCCAGCTATTAAGAACAAATTTTGAATATGCCAATACTATTTTCTAATGCCCAGCTGAAAGTTATGCATACTTGTTTAATTAATAAAAAAGAAATTAGACAGGGACATCCCATTACAAAACTTAGCCACTTAATTATAACTTGTTTAAAAAATGACTGACTTACACAACATTCCCAGAAGAAACAAAGGAAATAAATGTTTGCAAACATTAAAAAAAAAAAAAAAATTGTTTGCATTACTTTTTTGTTGTCACATTATAGGTACAAGTCTCACTACAAAGAAAAGCAAGAATTCAGACTTTTGCATAACCAGCCTCTAAAGCAATGGAGCCCTCTATGAGATTCCAAGAATCACTTTTAAACTGAAAATGGAAATAATCCACTTCTGCAAAATATGTCCTTCATACAGTAAGACTGCTAGAACAGAAACTTCATGATAAGGACACAGTGTGGGAACATAGTTTAAGAAATCTGTAGCAAATTTAGCTAGAGGTAGAAGATCAACAGTAAGGAGGCTATTTGACTCAGTTTCCATTGATGTAATGTCTTACATTTCTTGGAAGAATAATACCTTCTATGCATTATGTTAAAATTCAACCTTCCCTTTTTCTAGTACATACTTACAATAGTGATTCTAAAACAAATCTCTTCTCTGCCACTAAGGAACACAGGTGGAGTAATGGGCCCATGCCTAGAAATAGAATGTGAAAAATTTGTGAAAATAAGAAGAGTGAACTTCAGAAAATGAAGCAGTGTTTCAAAGAAAATAAAAAACAAGCAATCAGACTTTGCCTTTAAAAATTTTAGAGTTTTCTTAGATTACGTCCAACAGAATCACATATTCAACCAGATTTTGGAGCAAGCTATAGATTCAATATGTAGGCTAAAAAATATATATGACTATAAATGCAGTTAAAAAACTTACTTATAACAGTGTCAACATAAATGTTAAGGTGTCCCATTCTCATAATCAAAGTGCAAGTAGGAAAAAAATCGTGTTAATCATTAGAGTCTTCATTTCAGTTGCCAAATACCCTCAGCTACAACTGCTTTGCATGAGGACTGAAGGTGCAGAAATTAGCCCTTAACCAGGACTAAAGAAACATAGCTGCAAAGATCCAAACAGGCTTTTCTTCAGTTTGACTAAATTTCCTAATGACAATCATCTTCACTTGAAAAATCTGGAAATGACTATGATCATCAACAAGTAAGACACTGTGATTTTACTTAGAGTTTCTACAGGGTGAAAAACTTTGCAGGACCTCTCTTCCTAATGGATGACAAAAGACAATGAATGTATAGTGTAGTGTTTTCCTTTTTTCTCAATACGATACCTGCATTTTACTTAGCTGGAACTGCTGTGATGTTACTTCAGTGAGTGGTGCTAAGTGTGATTCTGAAGCAAGAATAAGCACTTCTACTTCTAGGGTGTTTCCTTCTAGATCCAAACAAAGGACAGTAATCTCACAAAGAAGAAAGGGACTAATGTCAGTATCCATTTGGTTTATGGTCTGTCTGGAAAAAGGTCACCTAACTGTGGGATCTGAGATTTAACTATGGAGTATTTCCTTTTTGGTGGGAAAGAAACAGCCTTCCCCTTCCTCAATAAATAAAGAACCTAACTGAACAATTCAGTTTCTCAAAGTATTCAAGGGTGCCAAATTTGTAATGAAAATATTAAATGTTTTCTCTGATCCTTTTTGGGCAAGTATCTCATGTGAAACCAATATCTGGCATGCCTTAAAAACTATAAGCTCAAGAGCCAAAGAAAATAGGAAAGCATGGTGGGTTGACCCTGGCTGGACGCCAGGTGCCCACCACAGCCACTCTATCACTCCCCCTCCTCAACTGGACAGGGAGTGAAAATATAATGAAAGGCTCGTGGGTTAAGATAAGGACAGGGAGATCACTCCGCAATTACCGTCACGGGCAAAACAGACTTGACTTGGGGAAATTAGTTTAATTTATTACAAATCAAATCAGAGTAGGGTAATGAGAAATAAAACCAACTCTTAAAAATACCTTCCCCCCACCCCTCCCTTCTTCCTGGGCTTAACTTCACTCCCGATCCCTCTCCCTCCTCCCCACCAGCGGTGCAGGAGGATGGGGAATGGGGGCTGTGGTCAGTTCATCACACATTGTCTCTGCTGCTCCTTCCTCCTCAGGGGAAGGCCTCCTCACACTCTTCCCCTGCTCCAGCGTGGGATCCTTCCCACGGGAGACAGTCCTCCACGGACTTCTCTGATGCGAGTCCTTCCCATGGGCTGCAGTTCTTCATGAACTGCTCCAGTGTGGGTCCCTTCCACGGGGTTCAGTCCTTCAGGAACAGACTGCTCCAGCGTGGGTCCCCCGCCGGGTCACAAGTCCTGCCAGCAAACCTGCTCCGTCATGGGCTCCTCTCTCCATGAATCCACAGGTCCTGCCAAGAGCCTGCTTTCCACCCTGGGCTTCCCATGGGGTCACAGGCTCCTTCAGGCATCCACCTGCTCTGGCGTGGGGTCCTCCATGGGCTGCAGGTGGATATCTGCTCCAGCGTTAACCTCCATGGGCTGCAGGGGGACAGCCTGCCTCACCACAGGCTGCAGGGGAATCTCTGCTCCAGTACCTGGAGCACCTCCTCCCCCTCCTTCTTCAGTGACCTTGGTGTCTGCAGAGTTGTTGCTCTCACATATTCTCACTCCTCTCTTCAGCTGCCATTGCGCAGGTTTTTTTTCCCCCTTCTTAACTATGTTATCCCAGAGGCGCTACCACTGTCGCTGATGGGCTTGGCCTTGGCCAGTGGCGGGTCCGCCTTGGAGCCGGCTGGCATTGGCTCTGTCGGACATGGGCGAAGCTTCTAGCAGCTTCTCACAGAAGCCCCCCCTGTAGCCCTCCTGCTACCAAAACCTTGCCACGCAAACCCAATACAGATAGGCAGCAATCTCTGAGAAAATTACTACCCCTCTTCAGCTGGTGGGACTTGGAATCCCATAGGATGTCATACTACTTCTGTACGTCTTCCTCAGTTGGCATTGCCAAATGGAAAACTTTTGCCCTGATGTAGTCTGAGGACTTAGTATCTGATAGGAAAAAAATTTTGGAGCTAACATTCAGGTTTCTAATGGCTCTATCAGAGTTGATATTTGAATAAATACGTAAAACATAAGCCCCTACTTGGAAGAAATAACAGCCTTTACCAGGAATCAGAACTTGTAATGCCTGTTGTATGTGTTTTTCTTTCCATCCCAAGTTCAGATTTGCATTTTACCCTAAATCCATGTAGTGTCTGGAAATATCTCAAATGCCCTCCTCTTCCATAAATAAGGACTTAAAATATTTTGAAAAATAATCATTAGTCTAACTTTTGTGGGTTTTTTTGGAAGCTATAGATGAACTCACTGTTGTGACATGTTGCTTCTGAATTCTCTTTTATCGCTGACAATAAACTATAGGTATTAAAAAAACATTGCTGTACTTTCTGTAGGGGGCAGTCTGATCAAAGTTTTTATTTTGTTTTCTAGTAGGAAAAACATTGGGAAAAACTGTTTTGCCAAACCAACATGTAGAACATTAATGATCAATGTCCAAAATGTTTTCAGTGCTGGTTAACTAGAATTATTTTAAAATTTGTCTAGTGGAGTATTCAGAATGAGTCATGTAGAAATGAATATTTATGTTCCCTCTGACCTCAAACATTCGTGGCCTCGTATAAGGTCACGTAAGGAGACTATGGAAAGCTTCCACATAACTTACTTGATAATTTCTCTCCTTAGTTCGGCAAGCTGTGTATGTGATACGCACCACATGGTTTTTGGTGCATTCAGAAGCACATTAAGTTCTCACAAAATTCATTTTATAGCTATTTAATTGTGAATGACGATAACTGAAAATATCTAAGGAATGTTGGGGCAGGGAGACAAATTGCAAGGCATAGCATTTTGCTGCTGCTGCTGGGGTTATTTTTAAATCTGGCAATGATTCTGTCACCATTACACACACTGTTTTTCCCCAAAAGATGTTCTGAACACAGCATAAAATTCCCAGTCCAAAGACTAAGAATTTCAGAAAAATAAAACGCAAAAGCAGATGTCTAGGTTCTGGAAATCTTTCTTGGATCGCCTAAAATTATTTTTCCAGAGCTACTGTCTTCTGTGTTTTCCAGACATATTTAAAGTCTTAAAAATATTTCTTATACAGATACAAATGCACATATTAAAGAGCATGATTCACATCAGGAGGCCTGATGAGTCAGCCATATATGCAGCAACATAATAAAGCAAATGACAGGAAAAACTGAAATGGCAGATTAAAGATTTCCTCAAAGCCCGAATAAGAGAAACTCAGATCACACTGAGTAGTATGTTTCATACGGGGAGTTATTTTGCCCCTTGAAAATGTGGACTAGCAGGCAGAACTTAGAATGATGAAATTCCACTACCCAAGAACCACAGACATCTCTGGAATTGTATGCAGTTCTTAGCAGCAAAATAAAAAAGTTCAGGACTCCGAATTTTCTAGCACTACAATGTCTTTCAAAGGACAGACTGAAACATAACTGTCCTGCTGCAGAATGAGTCTTCAAATACATGACTTTGCCTAGAGTGAGAATAATAGAAATACCACTGGAAAGAATATTTTTGGATTAACGGAACATTATGGACAATATAACAAAAATCATATTGGTAGGAAAAAATTAGATGGGGGTTGAAAAGGATGGAAAGCATCAATTCACCTGTGTTAGCTTGGAGGACAAACATGAAGGTCTTTATTTATTAGGTTCCATTACGAATTTTCAGTTGCTCTGTTAACCTAGGGCCAAGGCAATAAACAAGTTTGTTCCTTTTAACTTTTAAATCAACTTTTAAAGGCCAGTAGTACTGAGTTAAATAGGAGCTATTGCTAATAGGGCTGCACCCATTTATACCAGCACAGAACTTAGCCCACTGCTGGAATAAACAATTAGGTGATGACTTTCTTTATTATTCAGAAAAAAGATGAAAATGCCATTGGAACAACCTCAGGATACATCTTTTATTTACGCGTGGCATTTGTTTTGTTTTGTTTTGTTTTTTTAAAAGATAAAAAGATAGGGATTTGAGTAGGATACTCTTTAGTACAGGTGAGTTTGGGTGGTCTTCACTTAGCAGCCCCAAGGGATAACTACACTCAGTAGCCAGTTGGGACTGGGCGCAATTTTCTGACTGCTCTCCTGAGAGTGGCAGCCACAGATCTGGGTGTAAATGTGTCACTGCTCTTGTCTTGCCCGCTCTACTGATGTAGGCACTACAGCGGCAGCAGCAGCTCAGGGCTCTGCCAGGCCACAAACGGGCTTGATGCCTTCCCTCCTTCTTCTTAGGACATAACCTGGGATCTTTTGTTCCCTGAACAACTGCTCCTTGCCTCCTCCAAGAAAAGATGCAGACTCTGTGGAAGCATCTTACATGCTGAATTCAAGATTTGGGCCACCAGCTAGCCCTGCCAAAGTTTGTTATATGGGGTAAAAACCTGTTTTCTTGATAAAAGTCCCATTACAGATGTGAAAAAGATCCCAGGGGGGTGGGGGCAGGAATAAAGGAGGAACCATACCCTCTCTCTACAGAAGACTGAAACTAAGCTTCCACTTGGTTAGCTGGAAAAGGGAGAGTTCCAAATGACCTGTTTCGGGCAAAGCATTTTTATGGCTGCAGAAAATAACAAACTACAAACATTTAAAACCACGTAAGAGATCTCATATCTATTAAAAATACTTCTGTACACATTCATAAGGCTTATGGCTATCCACTATCCAATTATATCGGGACTCTCATTTATATTCTTGTTATACCCTGTATCCTTGTTGATGCCTAACTATTAATCTCTATCAGCATAAGAATTGCAAAATATCGTGTAATTAATTTACACAACTGAGATAGTTCTCCCAGCTCATAAAAACTATTAGTTATAATGGCCACATTAATTACTTACAAGAGTAAGACCAACTTGAGCCTTAGTTAGGCATTAACTTTTCTAAGAAGAATGTTGTCAAATGCTGACCTTCCAGAATCCTTGTTTGTCACCTTGATTTGCTCCTGCCTTCAGCCTCAACTAATCTTGTCTTCACAGATCCAGAATATAAAATGGTAGTGCTCCTACAGGATGCTTCTCTGTCCCGCAGTTCTCTGGGACTGCCAGGTAGGTGTTACTGGGTCTCCTTTTTTAGAACTCCTTTTAGAGAAGTCCTACAGATTTGTAGACATGAAATTTTTATAAAAGCTTACTGAATTTAGGAAAATATACTAATCTTGTAAAATTGGGTCATTTCACTGAAATATGCTTGTTATAGAGTTATCAGATCCATCTTCCAGGAAAATTGTCAGATCTCAATAACAGCACTTAGTCAGTCTTTCAACAGCATGACTCCTACCGTTAATCACCATCAGAAAAGCTAGGGCTTGCCTGTTTGATCCTGCTAGAGAAGTTACTAAACCATGTTACTTTGACTGAGCAATATCTCTTAATGGGGAAATACCACAAAATGGAGAAGTAAACTAAATGTTTTCTAAAGGTTTTAATCTACTGAAAGAAAGCTTCTAAATCAAAAAGAATGGCCCAAAATTCAAACCAGAAGGTACAGTCATTGCTTATCCATTCCTGTCTGTCTTCAACATGGAAGAAATAATAAACAGCAGAAAAGGCTGAAGACCTACCTGAAAACAGAAAGAGTAACATCAATATTGTCAGACGCTAAGGAATGTGACTTTGCCAATTAATGCTCTTATCTTTCATAGTCTAATAGGGAGCTTGCATGAAGAGTTTATGGATGAGCATGGATAGCAGGGAAAGGCAAGTCAAGATCTGTCACACTGGGATCACTTGCTGTCAGACAGTGCCAGGCAAGGCGGCAGCGGCTCGGCCGCCACTGCTCCCCACGCAAGCCAGCTGCATCTGCAAGGATGGGGGAGTGTGCTGGTGCCCTAAGGCAAAATTCTACCCAGCTGATAAAAACACGGATGGGTGGCTCGTGCTTTCTGTAAAACATTTTTATATTGTTAGTTTTAATGAGGCAGTACCCAGTACCTTATGCACGTCTTCACACAGCCCTGCCCTTTGTGCCTCCTTGGAGTACATCATTTCAGACTCTCGACCTTGCAGACTCTCTAACGCTTCATCTCCCCATCCCTAATCCTGAACAGATCCAGGACTTCAGCATGGCTCTCACACAAGCAGATGGCCTACCAAAGGGCTAGTGCAAAATACTAATGGTTTTGTTTCTGGAACAAACAAGAAAGAAAAAAAAAAAAAACCAAAACAAAACCCAAAGACGACTGAATCTGGCTGAACACTAACACTGAACAGAAGTAGCATCTAATCAAAGTGTCTCTAGAGCAGGAAAAAAGGTAAACCTGGCTGAAGTATGTGCAAAGCAGTTTGGGAAGGCACTGTAAAACAACTAAATAGTTTGCAACCTGAACTCTGTCACATGAATGTCATTGCGAAGCAGCCAACAATGAAATAAACCTATTGCATCAAACTGAAATGAGGACAAAATAATCATACTGTGTAGTCAATCCTTCAATAATGTAAAGTAGGCACCACAGGAAACACAACTGAATTAACTTGCAAACCATGTGGCTGTCAATTAGGTGATATATTAATATGTTATAAGCAAATATGTTGTTAGACACAAATTCATTATCTATTAAAGGATACTGGATAAAAACATACTACAGTCTTGCCATTTGTGTTATTAAAGGCATGTTTAATCTCTAATTTATATGAGGTTTGGTGTTTGTGGGTCTATAATAAATCAGGAAGGAAAAGAATTATGGGAGTGTTATAAAAGTATTTAAATTAACTTTTTATTGTTATATCTTAAAACATGTATTGTAAGTCCTGCCCTTTATCCAGAATCAGACATGCACAGTAATTACCTTGTCATTTATGGCATACTCTTGTTTTTAAGAAATACATGATGCTTGTTTAAATGGACTTTAGGAGTGATTAATAGAAGTTCTTATTATTAGCTATGTGTACTGCTAAAAGATGCAGTTGCTAAGACACTAGTTAAATAACTGGAAGTTGATTGCACATCTAAATGGATGGAGACTGCATTCTGTCATGAATTTGTGCAGTTTTTAAAGATCCCAGTGAAATATTTTGAACGTTGATCAGACAGAAGCTGCATGTATTTAAACAGATAAATCTTAGTCTTTAACACAGATAAAAATAAGGTAAAATTAAAATTAGGTGGGGAGACTTTATGTGACCATGCCCATCTGTGTCTGTCCGTCCATCCATCCCCCCCCGCTCTATTTTTAAGTTTAAAGGTTTAAAGTATTTCTGATTTTCATCTAGTGATATTTATGGTAGAAGGCACAGATATTCTCTGAAAGAGAGACCAGTATATAACATTTTTCTCGTCCTTCCTTTCCTCTTTGCAGGTGAGTGCCTTAAACAGCAAACCCAGAGTCATGTTCCTTCTCGCTTGCTTCCATCTGTCTTAGCTTCCTTCCTGTGAGCCCCACTCAGTACTTAAAGAAATAAAAAAGTCAGAAGCACCAACACTGAGGACAGGACTTCATAGCTTGAAAAAATGAAAGGTCCTTCCTTACAGCTTTAACTGAAGCCATATTTGTAAACTTATCTTCTAAAGGGTTAAAGGGAAAGTGTTTTTTCTTGCACAGGTTTTCCTACATATGAGACATTTTTTCCTCTCATTAGGTGCTCAAAACCAGAAAGACAAGGAAAAAAAGCCCAACTACTATTTTCTGTACTGGCATTTGCATTCCATTTACAATATTTGCATTGGGCATGTTTAGACATGTCTTTTTTTTTTTTTTTTTTTTTTAAGTTTCCCCAGTTCATCTAGAGCAACAACATTCAGATGTTGCATCAGTTCAACACTAGGTAAAAAAATAACTGAAATCTGAACAGGCCTTTTTATCACTTGATTAGATACTTCTATTTGGAGTAGCTGATCTAATTGATAACAAAAATATTTAACTCTTTTCCCCCTAGTTTCCTATGTGTTGCTAAAGAAATTTCTAGGGGCAGTAGGTGAAGATATTTCAGTTTTGAATTCATAAGTGCAACTTTAATAATACAGTAACTTTCAGCAATAAATCATTAATTTTTAAGATAGCTATTGTAAATTTAAAGCTTAATACTTTATAGTTTTAATATGTTTAATAAAAATAGTTGAAATCATTTCGAAGAATCTAATGCATTAATATTTGCTTCCATATATGCTTCTGGAATTAAATATTACAACAGAATTAATATTAAATTGGATTTTATATATTATTCAAGACAAGTCTTTGTTTCTATCCCTTGTGACTAGATAGCAAGAAAACTGTGGCTGGATGCTGTTTCCTTTTATAGGGTTACAGCACAAACAAGGATCTGTCACAGTGATTAAAGGGATTCTAAAAGTTACAACAAACACTGCAATCAGGCATGAGATTAATTGGTAGATCAACTACACACTGGCTCCATAGGCGAGCAGAAGTCAACCTCCAGCAGCAAAACAAAAGTATGCTGCCTCTGGCAACTAAATCAAGATGACTCCAACACCAGTTGTTTCTGGAGCAAAACCAAGTGCTGCCAAGAGGTGCCAAAGACAGCTGGGACCCATGAGCTTAGCCTCCTGTTAGTACCAACACGCTAAGACAGACGATGGCACGCACTAACCAGAGTGAGGAAAAAGAAATATTACTCCTCCCATTTCACAGACAGAGAACGTGAAGCCTGTGGGAGAAGCTGTCCGCTTCTACTCGCAGTGAGTACAGTGAAAGCAGCTGCTTATAGTAGCCAAACTAAATGCAGAATGGCACTGTGCCACAGACATCTCCTAAAAGACTTTCTTAGGCAGGGACAGAAAAGGAATCCAGTCAGATGGTCTCCAAAGCCACTGCTTAACCACAGTTCCCTTTCCATTGCCCAATTCTCCCTCCTCCCACTGCCTCTCTCCCTCCGTGGCCATGCTGTTGGAGGCGATTCACACAAGAGCAAGGGAAAATGGACTTTGTTAAAAGACCATCCTGTGCAATTCTTCCTGTTCTCCTCACTTTTGAGTCACTGGAGTGGTGTGCTCAACATTCAGCTTTTATCGAATTTATCATCTTCAATCATCCTCTATTAAACGCAGCAGCATTCCTCTAAACTACTGAATGCCATTTCCTGCCAGTTCCTTTATATTGCACTGTGTGAAATAATACAGATATTATATGTAACTTGCAATTACAGATAATTGGGTAACATCCCCAGAAGCCAATTAAAAAAATATCACACTTGGTGATTTCTTTTGGATATGAAGAGGGACTGGTTCTACCACCTTACTTTAGTGAGGTTATATATACATCTATGTACATATAGGAGTTACTCATGGATGTAACAGTAGCAGATCTGAGTAATAAGCGTTGTAATTCAACAATATAGCATCACTGTCACTTTTTGAACTCTGGATGAAAAATATCAAAGAGCATGTTTGCACTCTATTATGACGTAATGAACATATACAATTCATTTCACATCTCACAGCTACAATAGTGCCTGTCAGAAGATGCACTTGGATTTTTGTTAAGTGCAAAATCCACATTTTTCTTTTTGTGCCTTTTAGGCATACCGAACCATAGCACGGAGTCCTTTGGGAGCTATGTTGTTCTAAGAGAATCACGCAAAAAGAAAATATTTGTGTCTTTGAGGGGGGGGGAGCAGTAATGAGGGGTGGATTTCCTCCTCATTATTCCAGGTCTGATTGCTTCATGTAAAACAGACCAGAGCTACATCCTTGTCTCTTCCTTGCCCTCTCTTGATAGCATGTATTTGCATGGGACAGGGATGGAAATGCAAGTGTTTCTAATTTTTCTGCTGCTAAGATAGACCCTGAAGTGGCTGACAGCTAGAATTTGAGGTTCCTTTTTATCTGACTAAATGACAGTAAAGGGAAATCAATAGCTGTGGGGCCAGACTAGGCACTTGCTCTGACTCTTTGCTTTTTTCATAAGATCTCTGTAGGCTGGCTAAGTCCATAGTCACTGCAATGTAATGGGTACCAGCCTATTTCTCAAGGCTTAACTCCTCTTGGGCACCGTTGCTGCAGCATCCTCTTGGAGACTTTTGGCAACCAGAGCATGTGAGAATAGCTGATCTGGACAGGGATACTGAAGCAGCTCTCCTTACACTCTCCCTCCCTCTCCTCCCCTAAGTAGTCTAAGCACAGAAAGACCCTTGTATTCAGCCTAGACTTTATGCTAATTAAATTTCAAACAACTAGACAAACACGATATTTCAATTCCACAATTAAAAAGAAAAACATGATTGTCATGAACTGACAATCAGCAACTAAATGCTTTGGTTCCTAGGGGAAAATTCACTTAAATACGTTGTACTTGACCAGCAATTCTCTTTCTCTACACTTTAATGTGTTGGTCATAAAACATCTACCAGAGAGGATACAGGTGCTATAGATGATTGCCTGTATAGACAGGAATAGGCAGGAGCCTGAACATTATATTTATTGACTTGGCTGTTTATCCTTTAGGCTAAGGTCGTATGCATTAACCTAGCCACTTCCTAGGTTTATTTTAAAAGGAAAAATAAAACACACGCCTAGTAATGCTAAAATTTAAATGATTCCAGGTGTAGTGTTCAGTGATCATTCAGTTAGGCTCTTGTTAAGGCTTTTGTAAGACATTTAATTTACTCTGTTTCTGTGAAACATTAGCGACTAGCCTGAGCTATCTGCATGAGGAGTGCCGTTCTGAAGGCACCGTCCCCAATGCCCTCTGAAACGGATGAGACCTGCACAACTGGCAGCTGAGTAAGTGCCCTTCACGTGGCACTGGTACAATACGTGTTTAGCCTGCTACATCTCTTTTGACATGGTGGTGTCAGGAGCACCTCTGGCTCTGCAGGGGAAAGCGAGGCAGGGAACTGGAGAGGGGACCAGAGTCAACAAAGGTGACAGCAAGGAGGACGGGCCCAGGTCATGTTGAGGGAGGGTACAGCAATGCCTAGGAGGACAGGGCCATGGATATGGGTGTGTTGAAGAGAAGGAAAAGGATGTGTTAGGGAAGGACTATAAAGAACATCAGGCAAAGCAGGGCAAGACAGACCTCTTTCCTTTCCCTGAACCTCCTCAGTAAGTTGCTCAGCTTTGCAACAATGATGGCTCAGCAACAGTGACCAGATGGTAGAGGGCCAGCGTGCAAGAGACGGGCTATATAGAAAGAAACTGGAGGAGTCTGTCTTTACTAGGAGAGTGGAGGCAGTAGAAACCTGGTCTTGATTTGGGCTGTTGAGCTATTTGCACTAGAAAGGCAGATGCTTTGCAGATGAACACACAGGAAGAAAACATAGGAACTAAGGGAAAGAAATGGGATCAACATATTTGAAGGGAGTGGGAATTGCAGCACATATTGATAGATCTCTTAATGGATAATTCATTAATCTGTTTTATGCATGCTTGGACTAGACATCTAGAGGTCATTTAACACCTTGCTAATTTATACTGCGTACCACAAAACTCATACTGTCTATGTAGGGAGTATGCTGGCAGATGATCGTACTTCCAGCCTTGCTGCCAGTGTTACCTGCTTGGAGACAGCTTCCACTAGGTTGTGTTAAGCATCAATTGTATAATCATCATCACATAAGAGAGCTGTACCTGAATGCTGGAGAAAGAGAGAGAGTGGAACATGGAAAATATCACAGGAAAGAGCAAGCATTTTAGAGAAGGCAAAATTATGGGGTTCATGAAAGCATGAATAATAGTGACATTTTATTTTCTTTGTATAAATGACTTTTAGACTAAGGCACTTCTATCAGGTTCCCCAGAGCTGTATTAATTTTCCAGTTCTGCCACCAGCTTCCAATGTACTTTCTCAAGCCACTTAATCTTTGAGAATATATAAAATATGTTATTAGTTTCTAGAAATAAAAATATGATCGCTAGAGTCCTCTCCTCCCAAATCCAAACCCCACGACCTTCCTGAAAGTAAATCTCTTTTTGAGATTTTAGTATTCTGAAGAACGCCGAGCACAGCCTAAAATCCACTCCAGCCCCACTTCAGATGCATGGGGCCATCTCTTCCACACAACTTGTGGCAATGCAAGAACAGTGCTTATAACGCACTGTTTGCTACTTTCAGAGTAGCTGACAGAGCCTCCTCACAGCCATCCTCTGAAACAAAAAGGGTGAAAGCAAGTTGCATTTCCTTAGGTGTGGCTAAGCCACGTAACATAAACAGAGCTCTTTTTTGTCTCTGCTTTTCATTTATCCCTAACAAAAATACTGCCTGTTTATATTTAGCATTCTGAACCACTCACAAGAAGGGGCACTGGGCAGGGTTCGTGGTTTCTTCAAGCAATCTGCTGATCACACCATCTTGGGTAAGTCATCCCCTACGCGCAGCCATTAATTCACTGTGTAGTGAATTCTTTGGGTTTGCTTCTTTTTTAGAGGACAGTAAAACTCATTTTCTTTGCTCACCAACAGAAAAACCTTACCTAGCAAGACACCCAGGCTCGGCCAGGACAGAGCATGCCTGGCAGGTCTTTTGTTCCCATCTCAGAGTCCTCCAGGGAGCTACCCACCTCCCAGGCCAGAACTCCCGCACAGCAAAGGAGACCAAAAGTCTCTTTGGGCAAAAGAGACCAAAAGTTTGGCACAAGCTTTGTCCCTTTTTAGCTTCTCTCCAGCACAACTGGTCAACCTGTTGTGGCTGACAACCACATACAGGAAACAGATATATTGTCTTTCCCTGAACAGTGATGCATCAGAACTGTTTCCCATGGGCTGGGAAGCTGCAGGAGAAGCACAATGCCACCAGGTGATCCTTCCAGGGTGAAGTGGCTTGCAGGGCGCCCACAGCAGCCAAATTTACTCATGAACATTTAATGCCATTATTTAAATGTAGAAGTAATGCCAAATAAAAGGCCTGGGGTTACGTCCCGTACATTGAGGTTCCTCAGGCTTGCAACTCCCTAGCAGGGGGATTCCTCACTGTTTATTATCAGCATATTTCTCCCAGGGGATGGACCATCATTGCTTCAGTTTAAGGGATTCACCTGTAAAACCGTAACAAAGCCTGTTGAGAGATTAGAGAACTTCAAGAGCAGAGAAAAGAGCAGCTGTTTTCCTTTGTAGGTCAACATAAGAATCGTATTTTTACTTTCAGGAAATTAGTTTAATTTCTAAATACCAAAGAACAGTATGAATATTTTTCTGACCAAAGGCAAGCTAAATATCTTTCTGATGTGGTAGACATGCTGATTATTACAGGTAGTCTCCGTAATCAGTATAGGGCCATCTTAATTTTCTCCCCTGAAGCAAAATAAACTTTATTATCTGCAGTTGAGATGGAATTTGTTGAAATGGAGCTCGATAACTACTAAACAAACAGGCCAAAAAATGAATGAATCTAGGGGAACAAGTTGGAATAGTGAGATACATCATGAAATGTGATTAATGACACCAAGGGAAATATAAAATAACATGTTTCCCTGGAAATGGGCTGTAAGTGCACAATGTCTGCACAATATTGCGCATCTGCAGTTCTCTGTCCTGCCACCTAATATCCAAATTGTCTGCCAGTATAAACACAGCTGCTAAATGTCTTCTGCAACTGCAAAAATAATGAATCTCCACTTTCTTCCCAGCTATTGAAGTATATTTTTACAGAGACAAATGCAATGTTTACCCTTGTTCAACAGAAGACAATGTCAATGCCTAACGTATATAACTTATTAACACACGTTCAGATTCAAATATCATATAGATCAAAGAAACGGGATGGTTGTTTTTTAGTATCCTTAGACGAGCTGACATTCAATGTTTTTGGCTTTAATAATTTCTCATCTGGTTTCTGCATAGACATTTGCCTACCCATCAGTATAGAATCACAGTTTTAGTTGGTTTTGACCATCACTACAACTTTACTGAATCTAGCAGGATTGTGAGGGAAGGATAAGAAATCTCCTTTATGTAAACTCTGCTTTCCACATTGTGGATTGGCCTGCAGACTCTGCTGGATAAGTAGTGATCAGTTTCTCCCCAGCTTGGAGACATAGGTCTGCAGCAGCCGGGGGCGTGGGAGACTCCAAGTAACAATTTTCATGTTATAATACTAGCCTGGACTGTAAGAAGTAATTTAAGATAATTTACTATGTTGCATTTACTGAAACAACTTCTTTTCAGAAAATATAACTAAGGAAAACCCAAGTAAAATGGAAAATGATAGTCAAGATTTTCAAACACTGTACTCTGCTTGGTCTTTGCCTAGATGAAGAGAGCATAAATGGAAAAAAAAATGAAAGAAAAAAGAGAGAAATAAGGCTTCATAACCTTAGGAAGGGTACCAATCTATTTATATGCTTCCTGGAATGCTTAGAACATTTAGTCTTACTGGCCACAAGAAACCACTTTTGTTGTGCAAAAGGTTTCACACATGAACTGAAGCCAAAAGTTTTTTTCATGGCACTGTGGGAAGAAAAAACATTATCATACAGTTTTGTGAACTACAGACAGAAATCAGTCTGTAGACCTGCCTGGTAAAAACTTTCTGAATTTATGAAAACACTGCCACTCCCGCCAGCCTCCTTCAAATCATAGTCTGGAAATTCACCTCTTTTGTTATATGGAGAGAAAATTGGCATCTAATCATGATTAGGCAAGTAAGCAAAGTACAATTACTACTCTTGATTAGCTAAAAACTATGCACACACTATCATTTTTTGTCAGCCTGTCTCTCCCAACCTATACTCCATTTTTATCTTATCCATCTGCTACAACTCATCAGCTGGCATCCTGTGGGGCAAGGAATATGCTTTTCTCTAGACTTGTACACAAACTAGCTTCAGCCCACTTTTCCACTGGCTGCAATAGAAATACCAAAGAGTTATAATAAACATGAGGTGTTTTTTTTCCTGTCAGAAAGGAAGCTAGATCATAAATTTTAATAAAATCATAGAAAAATTCAAATTTTACATAAAAATTAATCATTAAAGACAGATTAGGAAGATTTAATTGGTCAGACCATCATGATAAGGAATAAGATACAACATTAGTCCTTTGTTGGAACTTTCAATTATCTTTCTCTATTTAAATTATTTTTCCAGATATTTAATTGCAGTTGTTCCTAATCTATTACTCTACCAGACAGAACACAGCTTTTGGATATTGCTTTGCCAAAGATCACTCATGATCTGTAGTTGTGCTTGATGCAGTTCAAAGTTGTCATGTGGATCAGACTGGCATGTTGGGGAGAGGGAAGGGTCCGAGACCTTTAGAAATAGCCAGTCCACCTTTACAGCAGGTAAATATATCTGCACCCTTGTATCTCAATCTTGAATTACTCACTTTGAGCATTACAGCTAGAAGAAAACAAACTGAAGTGGAACCCAGACTTTCTTGCTGCTAGATGGAAATACCCAGTTGGGTCTAGGAGCCCAGCTCTCCAAGTTAGTTAGGTATGAGTTTGAATTCCAAGTCTTTGTATTTTGGTTCAATAGCTTCATATTTTTAAGTAAAGGCTAGAGCTGAAGCAAACAGTTGCTCCTGCTGAGAAGCTGTGTTTGCATGCTGTTCTCATCCTCTGGGCTGGCCCTGAGGAGCAAACCTCAGCAAGCACACAGCGGTGCTCTTCCAAAGCAGCATGGCTTTGGATGCCGCCTCACGGGGGTGGAATAAGGTCGTAGTGCTAGGTACAGCTGTCGATTGTGCTAGAGTAAAGGCAGGCTAATGCCTTTAAAGCCTGTGGATTTATTCTATCCCACAGTTACTCTGGCATAAATCACAACAGGAATTTGACTACAGTAGCAATATGGGCAGAGGTGGGCACAAAATACAACGAGAATAGACATGCTGGAAGAAAGTGTCCGATATTACACCCCAAAAGCAGGCAAAAGAGAGAGCAGGGGGTAAACCATGCAGAGGTGAGAGTCCTGCCTTACAGATTCTGTCTGGAAAAGCAACAATTGCAAAGTGGTCAAGTACCAATAACGAAGCAGAATTGAGCTCTCCTGGTTTTTACGAGAGACATCGTATCACATCATGAAAGAAGTAGGGAGGATTGTCAGCCTTTATTCACTATATATTTCCCTTATTCACTCCACTTTTAAAAAAACCCAAGTCTCCCACATTTATGAATCTGCTAAAACACATAGCTTTTCACAAAAATAGACAATTACGACTGCAAACTGTCAAGGTAACAAAGAAGGCTTGGATAAGGACTCAGGTCACTGGGAAGGCACCACTTACTATGAAAAGCCCTTGGATGATGCTGAGCAAAAGCTTGCCAAAATGCACTGGAAAAAATTAAGCGGCCTGATCATTACAAGAGATGAGTGTGTGCAGCTCCCAGCCACTTCAGTAAGAGTTGCTCGTGGGTACTGGCCTGTGATGGTTGGACTTGAGGGATTTTAAAGAACTGTATACAGAAAACCAAACCCTGCACAGATCTAACTCTATTTCCCCTGTAAGGCTACAGGAGGCAAAAGGGAAAAAAAAAAAAAAAGAAAAAAAAAAAAAAAAGGAGAAGCAGTTTTCAACGCAACTGTCTTCTTCCTGCCGTAACAACATCTTTCATGTTGCCAACAAAACAAATCCAAATGATCACCACAAACACACACCTCTCAGGAAGTCTGCCTTCACTGCCTGGCTTCAGACATTTGCTGGGTTTTTACAGTGCTGAAATTATTCCTGCATCGAATCCCGGAATTACAGTGAGACACCACCCTGTCTGTGGTTACAGGCTGCACAGACAAAGCCTTGGAGAGGGTGCTGGGTGCTTCCCATGGTGGAGCGAGGGTGGAAGGGGGGCTCAGGCTGTCCTCTGCTTCCCCACCCCTCGCCACGGATTTGCCCTCCTGCCGGGGAGCGCGGCAAATCCGTCCAAAGCCCGGGGCTGCCAGCCTGGGCAGCCAGCATGTGCTGGGGATGTGCATGCAGCTCCTTGCTCTCCAGTCATCCTCACTGCAACCTGTCATCTTTTTCATAAAGCCTCACAACATTTTAAAGTACAAAACTGTGGGTAGGATACCTTTCATAATAATAAATAGGAATAGCAGTGCTTTTGTGAATTTAGGTCAATGCATCACCCTTAGAGTGCATTATAAATTCATCAGAATCACAGCCTGAAGAAAATTTTATTCCCTGGCATCAGCTGCTTTTAGCCATGCCACAGATCTTTAGCAGAATTTAAACTCCAGATTAAGTATTGATTGAGTTTAAATAAATTATAATATGTTATAGCCAGAAAGCTGGGCTGTGACTGGTATAGATAGTTTCCCTTTTTACCTCCTTTCCCACCTCAAATATTAACAAATTTATTCACTGCATTATGACTGTAATGAACAACCAATTTAAAAATGTATAATACTGAAGTAAGTACTAATTTAAGCAGCACCTTCACCTACTCGACACAGGAATGAATAGAAATTATAAACTAGGTACAGAATAAACATATCAATTTAAAGGATTATGTGAATAGGAATAAATTCCTAAAGAATTAGCTACAGGGGAAAAGTAAATGCAAAACCGCAGCTTATATTAACATTTGATTACATTTCAGATGCTTTGTTCCTTTTTTTAAGGTTCAAAAATGTCTCTGTAATGATGGCTACCAACAAGCTGTAACACAACGATACACTCTTCTGTCGTGTTCAGTAGCATCCGCTGCTTGTGTATCCAGCACATTATTTCTGGACGACTAACAGATGAGCATATCATTCTAAACTATATTTAATAGGGAATGAAAACTTGCATGAGCAGGTATTCAAAATGTAACTACGATACAGTTCCCAAAGCCAACTGAGAAACAAAACAGGCCTAAACTTTATGGAAAAGAAAACAACAACTATCTGCTGTACTGCTAAAAGAGGACAAGAGGACACATAAGGACATATAGTTTTGTGTTTGACCTATTTTGGTTGATTTAATTTTCAGATTTTGTAAGCCAAGCTCCAGTGAGTTCCTGAGGAAAAAATTCTAACTGGCATTTTACTGTGAGTCAAACCTCACACAAAAAGTGCTTTGTGCATCAAGATAACATTAGGAGCTGTCTAGCTGCACGTACCAAAGGACCAGTTTGAACAAAGAAAAACAGAGCTGTAATGGACTTCTAATAGTAATAATACTTTGCACTTCTGTAGTACATTTCAATTTGAGATCTCCAAGTGTTTTGCAGTGCATAACAATTAAGCCTATCACTTGGAAACCTCAGTAGAAAACAATTATCACAATTTTACTGATGAAGAAACTGAGGCACAGAGAAGTTGAATGACCTTCATAAGATCTTACAGCAAACAGGATGCCAGTGCAGTATCAGAAATGCCAGGGCGTTTTTTAGACCTCCACTTCAGCAAAGGCACTGACTCCCATTTCCAAACAGCCTACCAGCTAAGTTATATGTTTGACTCATATTTCCCCAGGTTCATGAACAATAAAATATATTTTTTCATTTAGAGGTAGCTTATGTCCTGTTGCTGTTCTTACCAAGCTGATGAAAGGAACAATCATTCTCTTAATGAAAGTGCAGGGAATTTGGGGTACAACAGCAATTCAGGTAAAGTCCACTTAGAGGTGGAAAGAGTGACTGAAATTGCATATATCACCATATTACAGATAGACATATAGTGTGACAAACTTGAGTCTAGTTGACGTGGTTAGCAATTGCCCATTTTAAGAGATAACCTTAGAACTTTACCAGCAATATTGCCTTCAGACTGTACACCTGGCAGGATCATGATAATCTTTTTCCTCCTAAGTTGTTCACTGTGAATAGAAGTAGCAAACTTTGAATTTGGCTGTTTTTTCTAGTTAACACTGAACAGCTGTGATATTTACTGCTTTCTTTCCATTCTCTGCTAAGAAAGATGTGATTGTTTTTTCTGAAAAATATAATAAATGAATGATTTTTCCAAATGTCTCTTTTTCTAGTTAGACCTCACACTGCAGTTAGAATAACCCAGACCTTCTTTGAGGCATTAATAAAATCAAGAAGCAGTGGAGTTAGATTCTGCAGTGCTGTACATTTTCACCTGCCTACACCTAGCTTAACTACCACCGAATTCTTCTTGGTATTTAACCCCAGGGAAGCCAAGCTTCTGTCTGGCCAAGCAGGGTTTCTAGCAGTACTGGTATATGTAAGTGCATTTCTGCGAGGGTGCATCCAAAGGCCTTTGGGGATTAGCACAGAAATGCCATGAAGCTGAGCATTTTGCCTAAGCCCCGTCTGTGAACAGGGCTGTATATCCACTCTCCATATGTGACAGCCCTGCGTGAAATTGAGGAGTGATGACAGAGGGGTGAGGGGTGGAGTTCAAAGATCAGACAGTAACAGGACAGAATTACAATTATACCTGTTACACCATAAGAAGAGGTAGGATGTTACCATTTCAATAAGATTTCTTTAACATTAATCCAGAATCACTGCTTTAGCATGGTTACCCAGGAACATGTGAGGGACCTTCTCATGGTCTGGATGTAACCAGTTATTTTGGAGGAATGAGAGAGACTCAAATTTGGTAGTTCACACTGAAAAAAACCCTATGCACCTTATGCTACTGTACGGTAGATACTTTAGTCAGAGAATGAGGTTCAAGAATTATCTGCATGCATTTTCCATACATGTATCAGTATGTATGCAAAAGCACTCAAGAAGAGAGAGCAAAAGGTGTTGCTAACAGCAGTTGCAGTGCTAACCTACTAGGGTCATGGTCGAGTGGGGTAAAGATGACCAAGACTTTCATGGTTGTAGAGCATGAGTATTTTACTAATTTCTAAAAAGGGTGTCCTATTACTAAGAAATCTCTAGTTTTTGAAAGGAAAATTTGACAGCGTAGCATCCCACTTTCTCTCTTCTCCTATTCTTTAGGGGTACAACAACCTTCCAAATCTTTGCACAGAGAATTGATATAATGTGTGAAGCCAATCCATGCAGGGGTCACTGTATCGTACATATCCGATACATTAGAAATTATCTTTTTCCATGCATTTATGATTCTGATCTGGTACCTTTATATTTATGCTCTGTTGTTTTCTGTTTTCTTGAAAACCAATTAAATTTTAGATTTGTAAAATAACAGACACTATGCAAAGACCTATGTGATGATGGCTAGCTACATCTGAAAATTCTTTAGACCGAAAGCCTGGCAAGAAGCTGAAGGGAATTGTTAAAGCAACCTGACAGAAATCCCCTGCAGTGCTTAAGAAAAAACCCCAGCCCTCCCTCCTCTCAGCTAAACCCTGAAACAAGGTCAATGCACTAAAAGGCTCTGGAAGTAATTTTTTATAAATAAATATCCTGGGGAATTAGCGCAGCAAGTGCAACAGTCACATCTCTCAAATAAAGGTAGTTATGAGTACGTAAGCATTTCCTTTACACGTTAGGGATAGCACACATCAGTCAATGCAAGATTAAATGCAGCCCTGACTACACGCTGCAGAAGAAAGCAATATTTTTTCTCAGGAAGAAAACTTTGATCACAAGCTTGAATCAGCAAGTCGTGCTGATTTTTAGTGCATGCCTGTAAACAGTCCTACGTCTTTCGATATGCTGGAGCCACAGACCACTGAAAGCACAATTGTGGTCCTAACAAGTGGAGTCAACAGCGCAGCAGTAAACACAGGGGTTTCCCAAATACGAACTAACGCTGAGATATCAAGGCTTTGGTGGCTATGCTGCTGACTGGATTCAGATTCCCCGACATTCATCTCTGATTGACTCCTGCCTATCATGGAAAGTGACCTTTTTACCCATCTGATCAGCTCAGATACTGCATTACTGCGCAGCAGTAATTAGGTTTCCTTTAAAAGGGATCAAAAGTTCTAATCTCCTATGACTGCAATCAATGGCAACCATTTCCCTGGTCAACAGGGCATGAATTACACAAATATTCACTGTAAATCTAACTAAAGCAACTGAAGAAGGGCATTTTCAGGTGAAAAAATTACTTTCTTTTGGCAAGAATCTAATAATTCAGGGAATTTACATATTATTTTGTGACATCAATGGGAGGCTTTGACCTAGCTTAGATCAGTTTTTTGAATATTATTTCAACTCTTCCTCTTTCCATTTTAATTTTATCCAGATGAACTTTTTCATTTGCTGAAAGGGGAAGAGTATGGAAGAAGGGGGATCATTAAGTCACAAATCCACTTATCTTCCCTGCATCTGTGATGTTGTGCCCTGAGCTGTAGTAATCTCCTACATTCAGGAAACCTGCACAGGTTTCTCACAGGAAAAGCACAACATCTGAGCCAGAGTGTGAACACAGCAGTCAAGAACTGGAAGAAATAAAAGAAAGCAAACCCCCAGCTAAACAAAAGCCCAAACCAAAACTTTTTAATTTCTTCTCCATCAGAATATCAAGTAACAGTCATTTAAATGAAGAAGCTATTTATGCCTTCCTGTTTTGGAGGTAATTTCCTAAGGTTTAAAATGCAGCTAAAAGGCTTACAATTCCATACCAGCACAGCCTGATTTTCAGTTTTGCTTATCACTGCCTGCCATGCAGCTGGCTTGCTTTCTCTCTTTGAAAGTTTCAGGTTCTTTGCAGAGAAATTATGCTTTCAAAATACAGTTGCGAATGCTGATGTTATAATCATTTTCAGAGCCACTATGTACATTACTAATTGTGTACATGATTCTCTTAACTGACTCCATTGCACAAGCTGAGATTACCAGTTACCAAAACATCATTATAAATTATAAGGTAAGGAGAATAAGGCCAGCTTTATATTTCTGACTTGGTGAAGGTGTTGATAGCTTGTACTGAATGGAAATTCTTGTAAAAAATGAGGTTGGAAAATGTTCTTTTTCCTGAACTGTTAAAATGATAAATACTAAATAAACAGCTGCAAGTGAAATGGTTCCCTGCTGTCTAACAACTACTTTTCTAAACACCTAAGAAAGTAGCCATAAATACAGCCAAGTTTCGGTATGATATCCAAAGTAAATAGGGAACACACGAAGCAGTGATCACTTCATAGTTTTTCCAGTGTATTCTTTTAAATTGCAAGCAGGAAGACCTCTAAGAATCCAGAGCTCCTAATCCAGAAGAGATTTGCCTGGATATTTTAACTGGACATTACCAAACCGCTGAAAATTAATATAAACAGGACAAACTCAGCAAAATACTTAGCCACAAAGGAAATGTACGTGCACAAGGAGATACAACAATGGAGCGTATCTCACAGAGAGGAGAATAAACCCGCAACCTTTTGTTGTCTTTACATAGCAGTTCGAGCATGTTGGGAGCTGACTTATGAACTAACACGGATTTGAAATACTCTGACGAGTGGTAGCAGAAAAATGAAAAGTAGATGCATTTGGCCAATTTAAAATGTACGAACTAGGACTGCAAGTAAGTTATATATATACACAACCCCTCTCTCTTATCTTGAATGCGATCATGACTGTCTCCAATAAGTAGACAAGAAACTGCTTGGCACCCTGTTTCTGTTAACTCCTTAGAAGAGCAAACACAGTTCACATTACGAAAATGGTGGGATTCTTTTCTTTATAGAATAATGTAAACAAACATTTTCTTATTTAATCTATTTAATGAAGTGCTATTTACTACCAGTTTCTGAAGCACTTGAGATAATAAAACCTAAATCCTTGATCCTAGTGGGAATTTTAAGTGCAAGTTTTTTTAAAAATAATGTTACCCATTAAATGTTTTAACTATGGCTTTAGGAATTTTTAGAAAGTCTCATAATTTTTAACGTCTTGATCTCTATTTCCTAGAAGGTAAGTCATTTTTTGACCTACATTAACCGATTGAGGCTCTTTCAATGGAGTATGCAATCAATACATGAATAACACCCCATGCATTAGCACTGAATATACCAGAAGGTTAAAAGGTGCACAGTTTTTCCATGAAGCCTTTTTTATTTTTTCTTTTCCTGATTTTTCTTAATCTGGGAGTGAGTAGATCCAGTTCTAGATCTAGTACTCTAGAGGCTGGAAAATGATGCCACTCAGGCATTTTTAGCCCATAACATATCACATGGTGTATACTTTCTTAACTCCCATACACTGCTCTTAATATTCTATCAGAAATCCACGTCATGTATGACAAAGGCCATAGTCTGCAGGAGAGAAGCCGCAGATGGGGCATGAGAGTCTGCCAAGGCATCAGGAACATTTTGCAGAACTGGTTAGGGATTAAGTTCTTTTTTTAGGGAATTTTTGAAACCAATTTTTTTTATAAAGAAAATGTACAGCACGTTCCATATATGTTACCTCATCCTTCTCTGAGCAGTTTCAATTTGAAGTCTATTTTCTTCTTTTTTAAGTGAAATACCTTTACCAATTTTAGATTCAGATGGGACAGGAAGTAAAAAAAAAAGTTTTATTTCTTGCTCACATTAAGATTATTTTATAAATCTCTAATTTTAATTCTTTTCACTTTTTGTTTGTTAGGCATAACTGGGTCAACGGTTTCACTCTTTCAGGTTGAAAATCCTGTCTGAAGAAAAGCAAAGTTACTTGTCATGAAGCAAAGCAAATGGCTGTGAATAATTTATAAGAAAGTAAAAATATTCTGCTTTTGAGATTTTAACAGCAGAACAACCTCAAGTTATAAATTATTATAATTACACTGAAATATGGTCTCCATCCTCTCATTCATTTGCTCTGATCACTGCCACAATACTTTTTGCTCGAATGGCAAGCAGTCTCCCGATCACCGCAGACATGGGCCCTCCAGGCCCACAGCCAGCGGCCTTCGGACTATGAATTTATCTGACCACAAAACCCTGCTTCACACTTATCTCAATCTGTTCATTAGGATTCTTGCAGGTTTCTTTCCTTATAGAGTGTAACACACAGGTATGTGTTAAATGTCTGGTGGGACGCAAGGTGGGGACCATAATACAGCTGGGGGCTCCAGAAGCGAAAACAGTGCTCGCAGGAGATTCTGGGATCATTAGTAAGACACAACAGAAATCCATGCACTCACTGCTGAGGTACAAAGCAACACTGATAGTAGATAGGTAGGTAGTTAAATTCTTGATATTTGTTAAGTTCTGGCTCCTAAAGCCACAACGTTCAGAGATATTTGTTGTCATAATATAAATAGGATCTTTCTCTGTATAGAGATGGTACAGTTGAGAAATACAGTATATGTAAAGGAATAGTAACATTACAGCACGTTGATTTGATGAGAATTCAGTTTCACTAATGCTCTTATTAAAATGTCTGCAATGAATGTGTCAGTTCTCTGTGGTTGCATGGGAAGAAGATGAATTACTTAATATCAAACTCCGTCACTTCTTTCTTTAAAATATTTTCTACACTTTCTGCAATACAACATCGCTAGCGTACATAAACCACCATGATTCCCAGCATCTTTTTCTCATTAATTGACTTCTGATTTTTAGGGTGAAAGTTTAGAAGCACAAGCGAAATAACTAAAATGTAGGAATGGATATATACATAAACTGGCTTCCATAAATAAGTTCATATAATTTGTTGCAGTTGCCATTGGAGTCAATAAATTCATATGCCTTCCTGTGACAAACAATCTTTTACAATCCTGGCCCACTTCTTGCACTAAGATCAGACTGGCAAGAGAGGGAAAGTGCAGGGAGTCCACAGGGTCTTATCAGCATGAGTGATTCCAATCATTTGTACATGCAAGATTTCAGCAATGCATTCAGTATTTTCACATAAGGTGTGGTCATATACACTAAGACTATTGCTACCAATGTGCTCCCACAGGAGATACTCAATTACCAAGTCCTACAGGAGGAGTTTGAAGTGTGCAGTACCTACTGCTCATCCTGCTTGCCATGTTACTGATCAATGACTATTGGTGATAGCCTGAGTCTTGGGGGAACCTGAACATCTCTTGTTCTTCAACCTTAGCCCTGGCTCAGAACAGTTCTTAATATGAAATGTCTGCCCAATATTCCCCTAACTCTCCCCATATATAACTAAATTCCTGATTGACATTATTCTTATGTTTGTCCCCTCATTTATCACTCGGTGAGGATGCTAAAGTTCTTTGATCAAAAGTGGGTAGTGAAGTTGACATTCATTTTGAAGTGGAAGACCTAAGTAATAGTGCAGGGGGCCCAGGCTTTCTGGAAACAGTCCTGCTTTAGATCTCTGTTTCTGGGGACTCAAAATTTAAAACTTAAGCCCTTGAATTTTAGACTTCAGGAAAGGCAAAATATCTGCGTACAGATTCTGAGCATCCCAACTGACTGGCCCCAGACATACTGAGTGCGAAGTGCGCGTATTATTTTTTTGTATTTTTATACACTATTTGTACTTTATGGCTGAATATTACAGGAATATAAAATTTGGCTATTACAAAGCTTCCTTCAAAGTGAAAAAAAGTCTTTTTCTCATGGAATACCACAGAGTTATTACAGTAGCTCCAAGTAAATTTCAGATTAATGTCATGGTGATTTCCCCTGAAGGGCTACTGGATATCTTCTCACATTTACGTGCTATTAAATTGTTTCTATTCTTCCACAACTCACCATTTGTGTAAGCATCATGCAGAATATTACTGCATTGGCCTTGCTAGGCCTACAACACACCATGACATACCATAGAGGAAGTTCAAAATTACTCTTCATTCAATTCCTTCACATTGCATGGCAAAGAGAGGAATCACATTTGCTCTCGTTGCCCACGTCTTCAGGAGTTTCCACTGATTTGACCTTGTCTGACCTTCTATTCCAGGTCACCCATTAGATTTCTCTCAGCTTTGCAGTCATTAACAATCTCCGTGGAATTGCATCTCTCTATGGCAGAATTATGCTCCCAACTTCACTTTTTCTCTTCACTACCTACAAGCTTGAACCAAAACATCCAAGCTTTTCATATTTCATTCTTATCCAGCACCTCACTATATATTTACTAAAAAATGTCAGTGTAATTAGGCAACTCAAATCTGTACATTCTTACTGTGTATAAAAGAAAGATGTGCTTTGATTTTTCCCCTCAGAATAATGTATCAAACTTCAGAAATTAAAATTTATTAGTGACATTTGTACTAAGAATTAAAAGTAAATTGTCCCATGAAGGCTACTACTAAGTGATATCCAGCATAAGACTGGGCTGCAAGATTTTCAGGACTGCACTTGCTGACTATCCTCTAAGGAACTCTTTTCCCTAAGCTAGAAGCAGCCTTGGGCAGCTGCTGATCACCCTTGTGATTTTCAAAACTCCCTCTGTGATTTTAATACCCAACTCCATTAACTTCAGCACTAGGCCTGCTAATCCTGTAGGTAGGCTAGAAAATCTTTAGCTATATGCAGGTGCTTCAGAGATTAGAATGCTAATCACTCACATTTAGCTGCTACTATCAATATAAGAAGGAAGGCAAAGACAGCAGAAGAGAGAGGCAGACAGGCTTGGATTAATAGAAGCATATCCATCCTATGTGCTTTTTGCCTTTTTCTGAACAAGAATAATTCAATCTTCTCCCATCATTCTTGTCCTAAAGTTTTGGAGCCCAAAGCACCAGACAGCTTTTAACAAATGTTAGCCTGGAGAACCAAAAACACTGGGGAAAGGAGGTTCCCTTGTCCCCTTCAGTGGGTCATTTTCTTATTACACTATCAAACAAATTATCAATTTTATTCTGGAGATTTTCCTACAAGCAGAACATACTTCTGCAGGAAACATGCAAGACGTACTCATATCGTATCTTTTGATATTCAGTGATCTTTCCTTGAAGAAGTTATTGTTTCACCTGAACATTAATAGTTATTGATCCCTCCTCCCTTACAAGGTGATGGCCTTTGGAATAAATCAGTACTTGCCTTTTCAACAGATTTTACTCCAATGTGATCAGTTGTTGCACTGAGTTACCTGCATTTTCTTTCTTAGACATAGATGGGGGAGAGAAAAAGGGGATATTCTGTGACAGTAACTGTATTTTTACTTTTTTGGTCTTGATTTATGGATTTTTCAACGTGTTTTCTTTAAGAAATGATATCCAAGACTTTTTGTATTTGGAAATGTTTTCGTACGGGAAGGTGGCTGTTACAATGAACAGCTGAATCATATTGCAGAGACCACTGAGAGCTGCCAAATTAAAACCAGGGCTGTCTGAGAAATTAAGGGAAAGCAGGACATCCTATAAAGTAAAATGAGAACTTCTTTATACAGTCTAATAGAAAGTCACGAAATGTTTGATTTTTCTAGGTTATAGGGTGGAGAGAATTGTCAAAGGCAAAACTCTTGGTTTTACGAAGACCTTTCAATGCCACTTATTTCAAAGAGATATTTAAGAAAGTGTAAGACACATGTACACATTAATGCTCTCTCATGGAAAGGAGATGTCCCTGGTGAGTGAAAATTAAGTCCAGAAAGCTTACGCTTTGATGCAAAATTTGTTGGTACTGTAGCCAAAGATTTCCCACAACCTCTTGTCTTTGTCAGAAAAGGTTCAAGAAATAGCTCGATGCTCTCTCTTCCTCCACACCTGGTCTTCCGGGGCTGAGTTGCTACTTGCTTTTAAACAGTTCAGTTTAGGACAGGTTGCTGTGCTGGAATGACTTTTACTTTTTTTTAAATTCAAATAGTGCATTGACTCATACTGTTGGGATTTTTTTTGTGTGGGCCTAAAATGAGGCTCTGTGTCTGACTCTCTATAGCCTTGAAGCTAATACGGTAATTCACTGGTGAGAAAAGTGGGTGGGCAACTGTGAGTTTGTGGACAACTCCAGTTAAACTTCCTTTGTAAAAGTACAAAGGACTGAACGTGACATAAGGCAGCTAAGAACCGAAATATTTACCACGATAAATTACTTGCTTTAGTATAGCCATATATGGGGGCACTCACTGAGAAGGCAATAATATAAAATAATTTATGCTTGTGGATCTTAGATTAATAGAATTGTTGACAATTTTCTTTTACTTCACCCTAAATAACTTATATTATGGCAGCTACTAATATCTGTAGCATAAGAATGTAGCAGTTTTCTACTACAGGCAGAAGAAATAGAAAAACTCTCACTATATCATGGATTGAAACAAAGAAAAGTCGTGGGAAGTTCAGTTTTCTTTGAATGAATTTTTCCAAACTGCATGTGGAAAACCACATGAGAAAGGATGTGTGTGTACATTTGCAGAAAACTGCCTTTGCCTTCTGTAATGCCAATTAGAGAGTAAAGACATCTCTGTTTTCCATGGGACAGTGTGTGTCTTTATAACTATAGTAGGAAAGAAGAGGGAGGCTGGAGATGGCCCTAAGCAGAAACTTAAAATTCTTCCTGTCAATCTTGAGAAAACTATTTGGACCCTGTTTCCCATGTGAAGAGAAAAGAACCTGATAAGAAAAGACTCCAAACCTCCCTGGATGAAAAAACTGTTCCTGAGAAGACAATAGAAAGGAGAAGAACTAAAAATAAAACTAACAAGAACTACAAGAATTAGAAAAAAAGATTAATCAGCAGGAAAAAGGTACTTCTTAAAGGCTAGGAAATGTAGGAGCAAACAGAAAATTGACAAAAGTGAAGTTTAGGCAGTACTGCAAAGGAGGTTAAGATCATCAAAAGATTTTCGACTGTGTACAAATAGAACAAGGAAAGTAAAGGTGGTATCACTAAGCATTTGAGAAAAAGGATGAAACATGGACTAGACTCATGCAAATGCAGAGAAGTACAAAAACACCAAAAAAATAGGAAATGGGATAAAAAGCTGCATTGATTTTATACAGAACTCTTATGCCAGATCAAGCCATCAAACTACGTGGCAGAACTGATTTGCTTGACAAAGGAATTATAAAAGATTAGATGCTTCTGATTAAGGCATTTGAGGGTGGTGCCACATGAGAAATCATTAGTTCAGCTGAGGAGAAGAGTACAAATGGGGATGGGACTAGTGGAGGGAGACACCACTATGTTATGCAGAAAACAGAACTGCTGGACTCCCTAGGAGCTGAGCGTCCCCAGGGACCAGTGTGGGAACAGATGCTGTTTCACGTTTCCAGTAATGGTTGTCATAGAAAAGAGAGAAGTATGTTAATGAAATTTAATGATGGCACCAAAGAGGGATGAACTGTAAATAAAGGAGATACTCCAAATATCATGGAGGAAATGATAGGTGATAATGAAAAAAAGTGATAGGAACAGTCAGAAACTCAATAGCAGAAAATTCAAAGGGAATAATGATGCTATTAACCAAGAACATTTCAACCCAGAGTGATGGAATGGAAAAGGACAGGGTATGAGAAGATCACTGGATAGTTATACACCCCTTGTAATTAATTTGTGAAAAAGGCAAATGCAGTCCTAGTGTGTCTTAGGCATAGTATTTCCATTGATAAGCAAATACAATACGCTGTTGACAAGTCTTGTAGCATGTACACTTATAGTCACTCATGGTCACAAAAGCTATGTTAAAATACACGACAGATAAGGGTTACTGAAACTATACTTGTTTTACTAAGTAAAAGAGGAACAGCACTATTTTCAAAGAGAGCTTCCATAATAAGCAAATCTGGAAAAGCACACATCCCGGTTTCCATTTTTCTACAGAGATGACTTTATTGTATGCTCTTATGAGACACCTGCCCCTCTTTGCTCAGGTCTTGGAGAGTGACTGGCTGCAGCCTCTCATTTCCTGGGTGTTGCTGCATCCTTGTTGCCAAACCACCAATCTGCATTCCTCAGAAATGCAGAGAAACAGGAGAGTTCAGCGAGTGAGCATGTCTCTGCCTGGTTACTTCATTGCTCTTCCTCAAGCCAAAGCCAAATGCTGCAGTATGAACTATGAGGCTTTTACTTAGGTGGGACTCTTGGGTACAACTCTGCTTTCTGAGCTTGCCTCAAAGGTGGGAAGCAGACTCTGCAGTTAAGTGACTGCCTTCCAGCTGAATGAACTATCATATACTGAATTTAAGAGCTTTGGTCAGCATGCATGCTTATTTACCTCTAGCATTAGATTTAAATGACAAGGCAGCAAATGATCATCCTTCCCCTCGACAAAGTGGCCAGAGTAAGACCTCTGCAGCACAGCAGAGACAAGAAAGTGGAAAGGGAGAACGTGTTCCCCATCTGTGACACTGAGCCATGTGGCTAATCACTCCATCCTATAAGTGGCCCCTCATCAGTACACAGCTACAGTTTCCATGACAACCACATCCTTAATTTGGCTACCTATTTTCACCGGCCAGCTCAGAAAACTACACAGTGCTGCAATAATCAGTGACGTGTAAGATTTTTCTCTGCGAAACAACCACCTGCTGATTGTGTGCCTGCTCCTGGGTACTCACTGTCCACCGGTCGGTGACCAGTTCTGTTGGCCACAAGGACAGATCAGCAGGCAGCAGCAGAAGATACAGTTTTGCAGGGTGTAGAGTCAGACTGGTGCCCTCCTTGTCTGAAGTCTGATGTTCCTTGGGACCACTGTGGTACAGATAATCCTTTGACTTATTTTAGAGCTGCTCAACAGGCAAGAACCTGTTTCAGCTGCCACAAAAGAGAAAGTTCTTTCATAAAGATGGTACAAAAATAAGAAGTGTGATTTTTTTTGTCTGTTATTCCAGTTATGCTCACATGCTTGTCCAGTGCACCCATAGGTCATATAGCTCATGACTATGTTTCTTTTCTTTCCTTCATCATTAATCTGTAACCAGTGAATCCATGTGAAGGCAATCCTACATGAGACAGAGCCAGCAGGAGACAAAACGAGGCAAAGAGGATTGCATCTGACAGAGCTGTTTAAATAAATTGTTAATTTTCTTAGAATACCGGGGGACCTGTCTGTAGCACCAAATCTCCATAGCTTGTAATCTTATGAGCCATCTGTCTCCTTGTGTACTAGAGAAGGCTATGGACTCGGGAAGATGATGAAATATTAGGATGTAAATATTGAGGGGGTGGGAGATTACTGCAATATCTAATCCTGCATCTTGCAAGACGATGGGTTCCCTAGCCTCCCACTGTGGTAAGGGAATACAGGGCGTTCAAAATCTTCAAGGTCCAAGCTCTGAAATACACATACATTCAGCAAATTGGATCAATTTTACTATTAGATATGTGAATGTGTGTGCCTGTATTTCTATAGTTTTATTTTTCTTTTAAATGTATATTCTACCCATTAAAAATAAAAACATTATATTAGCATTTTATAACCCAAAATGTAGAAAAAACAGCCCACTCAATCTATTGACTTCTAAGACACACTGCAAAACCATGTTTTTACTCAGCTTTGCAGAGGACAAGGACTGGGTTAAAACTAACTAGTACTTATTCATTTTTTATAGGAGGGATGTCTTGGATGAAAAGAGCTCATATCTTCTTAGTGCGTCAGGGCATATATTACATTTACTTTCTAAAATGAATAAACTTGGTACATAATGGGAGGTCGTCTTTTTAGTCTAAATTAAATATTCAAAATGAGGTCTGGTCTGTGGTCATGAAATGAATTTGTTTATATATATCTCTCCTGAAAAATGATGTGACTGCTTTGAAAGACTAATAAATGTCTTTTCAACTCACAAACGCTTCAGTGTAATAATTCATGTCCTCTGTGGCTTTATATCTCAAGGGAGACAACATATTCCTGTGGTAGAAGATCAGAGAAGAGCTTTAGGGGACCTGTGTTTCATTTCTAGTTTAAGTACTGAGAGGCTTGAAAGAGTAGGAACTACATCATATCTTTAGAATTGGCCTTCAGACACTTTTCTTTGAGTTTCCCTATTGTAACAGTATTTATATGCGTACGTAAAGCAGTTTAAAATTTTTGCCTGAACTGTATGCAAAATTTTTTATGGGAATCTATTATGTATTAATTGTAATTTATAAACTATCACACACACTTCAAGTTGTTACAGTTATTTTTAGATTTGTTCTGTGAAATGTAACTATCACATTTTAATAAACATTAAAACAACTGCCTTCTCCCAAACTCTGAAGATATCAACTGTAAAATGCAGCACAAAATCACTCTGTTCATTTTCCTTTAGCCATTTAATTTAACAAAGCACTAAGCCTTTCCACAGAAGGTCCAAATAAGAAAGTACACTTTTTACCTTAGCCCAAATCAGCATTGTCAGCTCTATGTTGCTTTTTGCAATTAACTGCCAATCTATATTTTTTTTGGATATACAACAGATTGATACAACTTTTATAAGACAACTATCAACAAGTCTCTAGGTGAAAGAAATGCCACAAATTATCAGCTTCACTAAATTATGTGAAAAGTCTTATAAAGCAGCTAAGAAATGTAAATTTTTCACTTCCGATAAACCCTAGTGAAAACATGACTCACAGATGTTTAAGGTCTCTAGACGGACTGCTGTCATTATAATCTTCATATAAATATATACATATATGTGCTGGCACTTACAGCATTTTCCAGACGTTTCAAGAGTTCCTTCTCCTGTATAGAAGCTTTTTCTTTCTGGAATTCCAAATTATACCAAAAAAAATCACACTAAAAGAAGATGCCAGAACATTACGCTTCTCAGCTGATTAACACTGATGAATATTGACAAAGATCAATGTTTTGGTGTGATCCCAGAATATATATAAACAAGTTTAACCAAGAATCAGTCTTACTATAATCTTTATAAAGACACAATGGAGTAATGCAGAAATTTACAGTGTAATTAATGAGCCAAAAGCTAAAATAATTTTGTAGCTTTGATAATTTAGAAATAAGTTCTCTAAGAGACATTAGCAATGGATTTCAGACATTTGTTACAGAATAAATCATATTCTAATTACTAAAATGGTTCCAATGCACTAGAAAGCACATGGCAGCATGCAGCAAATGATGTTACCAATCTTGTCAGACACTCCAAAACTGAAGTATCTGGAAGTTATACAAAAACAGTCTCATTTGACCCTTTATTTGCATGCTCTTTACGGAAAGAAAAAGAACTTGTCTTTGTCTGAGAGGTATCCATTTTTAGAGCCATTAGACAACTAAAATCCTACTAGCTTTTTGAAAACAATGAGTATGCAACTCAGAAGAAAACAGATTCTTTTCTTTCTACAAACTATTGGAACATTTTATAATATCTTTCTTCTAAATGAAACCAACAACGAATTCAATCCAAATATCCAGTACACAAATCTAGTGTCCTATTAAAAAAAAAAATATCTGAATCTAAAAATTCTGTGTTGAGAAGAGGCTTCTCAATCATCAATACTCCAATCTTGCTACTGGACAGCTAAAGAGACCTCCTGGACATGCATCTTAACTTTATCCATACTATTCTACTGCAGAAAGAAAATTGCTCATTAAAAGAATCTCAGTGTATGGATAAAAGAAAAGATGGGAAGAGAAAATATATTTTCACCTCATCAGGAGATATTCAGTCCAAAACCAAAATAGTGCATTATTATCCTGGTTTTTTTTCACATTTCCAGTAGTTGTTTCAGTAGGAGGTTGGTTGGCCTTGAGATGAAAATTTTGGTATGTAATTGTATAAAAATTCATCCTAGACCTAGGTCAACTCATGAGCCAGAGATGCTAGTTTCTTTTAACCACTTTGGGTGCCTTCTAATGGGAAAACATAAAATACGTAATATATATTACAAGTTGATATCTAACTATCATAGAAGTATTTTTCTTGACAAGGCATAAGAACATGGATATGTGTTCTACTGTATATGGAAGATAGTGCCCTCTATTGCATTGGGATTTTTAGGCAGAATAACCCAAATATCAGAAAGCTTTAATTTGCTTACTTTTCTTTTTACAGTCCTTGATATTTGTATTAGGCAATTCACTTACTCAAATTATTGGCCTTATTTTTACACTATGATTTACACAACAGTGGCTTTTAAATTTTCTTTGTTTATTTTTCTTCTTGCCTTGCATTTCAGACTGGACATGCTGCAATGACTACACATTAGCAAATACTTCCAGCTTGAACCTTCTGTAAGTTAACATTTTGAAAGCTGAAGACAAAAATACTCTCAACCTAGAATTGTTACTCACCTAAGGCATCCGCATAGAACTGGCAGATATGACCAGAGCTTACAGCTGATGCACGCTCAGCTGGAGTGGCAGCTGGAGGTCAGGCAAGGTAGTCTGCATTTAGCTACCTAAATTGCTGCTCTTGTGTTCATATGAACAACTTGCATAAAAGCTTCTGGTCCAAGACATCAGTGATTTAAATGGTGGTATAAGAGGGCAAGCAGAATAATTGACATTTGTCTGCCAAGTTCTGAGTGCAGAATTCTATTGGGATAAGAGTGAAGCAGGTAAAAAGAGATAAGATGCTTTACCCTTATATTTGTCATTTGGTCAGGAAATGAATGCAACACCATTTACAAGGCTTACTACTTTGCAAGTGATGAGCCTGTTTCATGGAACCAAACTGTGATGAGGAAAACAGTTTCTGGATTTTTTTCTTCTCACCATCTCTAATACAGATATTTTAGTACACATCATGCTTCAGATAGGATTTCAATTAGGGCATTGGCGCTGATCCTCTGCCTATTATGCAAAGGAATTGGGAAAAAGACATTTTATCTCCAACCTTCAGCAAGGCAATAGTTGTTTTCTGAACAACCTTTGTGTCCTTTCCCGTCAGAAACATTGTCCAGAAAAGCTTTGCAAATTTATATTACTTGCAGAATGAAAAACTACTTCGTCATGTGGATTCAAAACATATTTATTTTTAACTTCCACTAAAGGCTCCTTGTTCAGCATGTGCTCAGCTCAGGAAGTAACCTGGTATTTTCTACAACCATGATTTTGTACATATTAGTTAGGGTTGACTGTTACATACCAGTGCACTGTGCTAGTGAAGGTGGCCAGGCACATAAGACCTGTATTAGCAAGAGCGTAGCCAGAAGGTGAAGGAAAGTGATTGGTCCCCTCTCTGTGGCACTTGTGAAACCACATCTGGAGAACGGCGTCCAGAGGTGGTCTGCCCAGTAAAGAAGAGATTGACATACTGGTGCAAGTCCAGTGGAGGGCCACCAATATAGTGAGGGGCTGGAACATGTGATGAAGGAGGAGAGGCTGAGAGAACTGGGTTTGTTCAGCCCTAAGAAGAGCAGACTTTGGGAGGACCCTACCATTACCTGCAGCTACCAAGGAGAGGATGCAGGAAAGATGGAGCCAGACTCTCCTCAGAAGTGCTTGATGATAGAACAAGCAGCAATGGACACAACTGACAACAGGGGGAATTCTTATTAGGTACTAGGAAAAAAAAAAATCTTCACCATGACGGTTGTCGAACAGTGGAAGGGACTGCCTAAAGAATGTCCGTCTTTGGAGACAGGCAGAACTGGAGTGGGCACAGCACTGAGCAACCTAGCCTAAGAAGGATCTGCTCTGAGCTAGGGAGGGCTACCACATAAATGAACTCAAAAAATTACGTTAAGTTATATTCTGAAGAGGGCAGTAAAACAGATTCTGCTTATTAGGTTCAATGAGGCAAAGCCAGGTAAAAACAGAGGATTAGGTGCTGGATGGAAAAAGAAAATTACCCTGAGAATCCCCCGACTGAATAATCTGAACATTATTCAGAAGTTTTCTTGTGTTTTGCTTTCTTTTATTAACTTCAAGTGGTTTATTTGAGAATATTTAAGATTATATTGTGTGCGTAAATGACAGCAGTACGTAGAGAAAAATGTACCTTATATATCAAGGGCTTGCTATTATAAAATGTGAACACTGCAACATAGAATTCAGCACATGAAGAATAAAATGGTGGGCCTACAAATGTTGGCTCTAAATCTTAGCTCTGTGGATTCATCTAACAACGTAAAACCAGGTAATTGCACACGCAAGTCTGGCAACTGTCACAGGGAGTGAAAATACTGAGAGCTGCAGGCATCCTGCACCTCAGGATTAATACCTATATCTATTTTAAGGTTTGTAGATACTTTGTCTAGCAGTATGAAAACACACCAAGACAGTCTCAAAAAATTGTTAATACAGGCAAGAGCAGATGCTATCATCATCAACCAAACAGTAAAAGGAACAGACTCCCAATCTCTCTTATAAAAGTACTGTAAAAATATTAACTATTTTTTATAAAAGAATGAAATCTATGCAAGAAATGACACTTCTTATGCAACCTCCTGTCTGAATTTTTTTTAACAACTTATCTCCATATTGCTCCAAGCTGCCACGTCTGTACCTCTGTTAGGAGACAGTCCATCTCAAACAATCAATTTTTGTCAATATCTTGACAGTGACATCAGTCCCACTTTAAAAGCCGGTATGCGTGGCTGCAATATTTTCACACCACCATTGAAAAGTGCTGGTTTACAGCAGCTGAAAGAATTTGTCTCTTGTTTTTTGGTACAAAGAAGTTGTCTCTGCTTTTTGTTTGTTTGTTTCTTTGGGGTTTTTGGGGGGTTTTTTTGTTGGTTTTTTTTTTTTCTTTTGGGGTTGTGTGTGGGAAGATTTATGTAAAAGTAATAAAATAGAATCAAAAAAAACATGAGATGAAGGCTGGGATACTCAGTTGCCTGGGAAGACACCTGCCTAGATACATGACTTAACACTGGTCTGTTACCAATTTCCAATTGCCATCTGTAGGTACTCAATATTTCTTTTGACTGTCACATTTCCACACCCAAAGTAGATCATTATAATACCTAGTGCTAAAAGATTCTTGTGTGTTCAGGTTTGCTTTTAAATTCTGTTTTCCTTCAATATTAATTCCGGTATAACCCTTTTAAGAACTCACAGTGACACCGGATGAGGTCAGCAGTGGCTTTGTGAAATCACCTCTTGAAAACCTCCAGGGACGCAGACCCCACGGTGCTGCTGGGCAGCCTGTTCCAGTGCTCTACCCCCATAATGAAGATGTTTTTCTCAATGTTCTGTCTAAACTCTCCCAAGCTGCAACTTGCAGCCACTGCCCCTTGTTACACCACTTGCCACTATGACGAAGAGCCTGGCTCTGTTGTCTTTGTAACTCCCCTTCAAGTAGGGTTTGGCTGCTATTAGGTTGCCCTTAGCCTTCTCTTCAGCTGAGTAAACTAGCCCTTCCTACTAAAAAACAAACTGCAGTTCCCTCTGTAGGGTAAGTGAAATAGAACACCACTTTCTATTTAACATTTAATAGCCAAATCATCATTTTTGGTGTACTTTTAATTTGTTGTCCTGAACAACAATGGATGTAAACCTCTGCCCAGAGCCTACTTGCAACAGCAGTATTGTTAATAGGTGAGTTTAAACATAACGTTCCTGTTTCTAGTAAGAGCACAAGAGTTTCAGTTTAACTTACTATGCTGTCAATACCTAACAGTGCTGTTTGCCATAGGCAGTTAATGCTGTTCTTTTGTAATTCCATCCATAAAAATGCTACATCGCTGAATTACCATCATCAGTAGTTGACAATCTGCCATCTTTCTCTTGGAAGTATTACTTCTCTGACATGTTATAGGATAATATGATAGCAAATGCCTGGTTCTAAGAATCCACGAGTACATTAAAATAAATCTTACCTTACATCAATGTGAATACAAAGCTCTTGTAGTGTGACTTGCTATATTTTCTGTGCTGCTTTCAGACATTACAAGCTAAACTGGATCAGGCTGGATTAATACTTTCAGAGATTACCAGTGACTAAATTCTTCATACACTGGTACAAACGATAATTAGTGATTTGAGCATTTATTGCTATACGAATATCCCCAAATCACCCCAGGATAGGGTATGCTGTAACACGCTGCTCAAACTGCAGCCTTTAGAAAGAACATAAAACAAATGTCTGGATAAGAACTGATTGCAAGTACCATCACATTGGTAGCTTTCCAACTGGAAGACTGCTATTTTTAAGACAAAAAGTAAACAAAATAAAATCTGAAGGTACAGTCTTGCTCTGTTTTGAAACAAAGTTTCTCACGGCTTTTGTTCTCATTGTGCAGCACTGCAGGAGTTAATACCAAGATGCTCTCCTACCTGTTGACAGATCTGTTCTACCAGACAAGACCCCCTGCAAAAAGGCTCATCCACTTTTGTCCCATTTTTCACTTTTTCTAGTCTGTCAGAATTCTAAGAAAATCACTGCACGTAGAAAAAAAAATCTGAGACACTCTATTGTAGAAACCAACTGATTGTTACGAACTGCTTAAAAACATCTACTTTTAAACTAAAGGCTTATTAAAATAGAGAGCCCTTCCGACCTATGCCCATACTGTCCACATGGGCTTCAAGACAAGACTAAATAATTGTGGGTAATTACATGTATTCTGTAACAGCACCTGCCTTAAGGTTCCCCTCACGTTCTGGCTGAGGCTTCCTACAGGCTTTCAGGTCAAAGTACGCAGAAGCACGTGAAGCTCTCAACCAGCGAGGCTGGGCACAGCAGAACGCCTCGCTGCCCTCCCTGCAGACGGCGTACGTGCAGAGGGAGGTGTGGGCTCTCAGCAGGCGCTCCCCCTTGCTCTACCCCTGCAACTTGCTTACTGAGATGAGGCAGTTCGCATCCTCTCCTTCCTTCTCAGCACTGGCCTGTCGCAATGTACTCATCACTATGAAGTCTCTACCGTATTCCTGTAAACAATTACAAAACCAAAAAGGCAAAGAAAGCTGTCAACCTGTACAATGCCAAAGCACTGTTTTTTATTAATGTAACAAAATCAATCACAGGGAAAAACTTTCAGAAACTTTTATATGCAATGCTCGATAAAAACAAGAATTTTGGCAGGACCTTGGCAAATAAAAACGTTAATGCCATGAAGTTGCTCTAATCATGTAACAGATGGGTTTTTCTGTTTAGTTTTCATCACATTACAGACATATTGTTTATATATTGCTTCTTGGCATATCTTTACAACAGAAAGAAGGTGCCACCTTTTACAGAGGAGGCATATTTTTATTAATCTGTCTGCGCCCATGGGCAGTCACTGCTCATCCTGGGTAATCTTTGCTCATGATCTTTCATGACAGTCAGAGGACTTCTTTCTAAAAAAGGAGCCGTAAAAATTAGAAAAATTTAATCATCCCTCAAATGCAGCTGACTGAAACCTCACAGTAGAACACAAGAGTGCAGAGGACAGGCCAGATCAGAGCATGGTGGGGAGTACTGTAAAATGTTTTCTTTGTAAATCAGACAAAAGACATGTTTACAACAACAACAAAACAAAAAAAAAAAAAAAAGGAAAGCCTTCCATAATATTAATTTACTACACTAATTCAAACTGAGCTGTGATTTATGAGCTCTGCTGCCTCACCAAGAAATACTCTAGCTCTCAAGCCAATACTTTGTCTTTAGTTTGGCTTTTGGGATTCAAAGAAAGTACAGCAAAAGACATTTTACATATCCTTGATTCAAGTTGTTTCTTCTATTGATAGGATAACTCTTTATTCTTCCTTTTGCTGTATTTGAAGGGGGTTTTAACTTTCAGTACTAATTTATTTCTAAGTTTCAAAATTCATGTTAGTAAAGGGTTTTTAAGAAGTAATCACTGTGGCAATTCAAATATCATCTATGTTAATCCTAACAAACCGCATTCAGATAACATTAATGGGCTGATTTACAAGTAACAAAGCAAGGATGGGACTATTCTTAATTTATCCCGCTGTGTTCAGATATTACCACACATATGGCAGAGGAGATTACCAGCAGTTCTGAGACCCCCACGATTCTTCAGGCATAACAAAGCAGATTAATGACAGAGTAATAAGGTCAGCTCAGGTATAACGTGACCTTTTCTCCTGGATTACTTCAGGGCTAAATTTGGCCCAACTTAACACAAAACTTCATTTTACTTACTGATTTGGATCATTGTCTTAAAGCAGAATAGTAGTGAATTCTGTGTCTGAAGGAGATGAAGGATCTGCAACCCAGAGATTACATCTCTCATTTACCCTCTCACTAGTTCAGGTTCTAGGTAACAAAAGCCAGTACTTGCCTTCACACAACTGTTGAGAAGAGAATGACTTGCTCTCCAGATGTAAAAGTTAAAAGTAAAGTCGCACTTCTGAAGCATAATTAAACAAATAGGGGAGATAGTACAGACGATATTTCTGGTGAATTTCAGGCCATTTGGGAAGAATTAACTCAAGCACATGTGCAGCTGAAAATAATTAATCTAGCTGCTTAAACAGACAAACTGCTCATTGTCATTGTGAGAAAGAAATGAAGACAGAGAACAGTAGGTGCAAAAAGCTAATAGTGTATCTGATAACACAACTCTGTCCCAAATGAATTCACTGTTAGAGAAGATAGTTATTACCTATAAAATTAAAGGCAATAAATATAATATAAACAGTGCTTGAGAAAAGCTGGTATATCTCCAAGATTTCATATACAATCTCTAGTTGTTTTCTGACAGATTAATTATCTCATAATAAAACCATAAAAACATTTAATTAAATGCAAAGTGAAAAGTCGTGTACTCCCATGTAATGGAAACATCAGCAGTGATAAATGCTGTGCAGCTGTAGTGAATACATTGTTATACCTGTTTATTGGAAGGCAAAGAGAAACAGGTGTGGTCTATGGGGTAAGTAAGGGATTTAAGGCAAAGGGATCAGGTTTCTAGGTCAGGGATAATTCCTGACATTTAATTTCTTTGTTTATGGTTATACTGATTTATAAGCCTACATAACAAAAATGACTCCCTTCATGGCATTGTAGGAGACTGAATTCCCCATACTTTGTATTGCCTTTTGAGACAGAAAGTGCTCTGAAAATTAACCTACTTAGTTTACATAAAATCCTTTGTTACCTAACTTGCAAACTGACTTCTGTGCCCAGTTTTCTAAAGGATCAGGTAAAAGACAACAAAAAACAAGCTCTGAAATTAAAGGCAGAGGAGTAGATCCTTCACTTTTCTGTTTGCACCAACTTCAGCTGCCAGCCTTTACTCCCTCTTTTCCTCTTGAGATAGACACGCACACATTTTTTTGATCATAGGAAAAAGACAGCTAGCTTGGGTCAGCGCGCTTGCCTTTCTATTGAGCGATCTATGTTAAGACCCACAAATAGACAAGGATGCCCATGATAGCACTACGGCCTCTAGTAGTTATTAATCATAGGTGAGGTGCTATTACCTTGTGCATGCTCTAGCTGTGCACTGCGTGATCAGGCATCACAGGCAAACGGAGGCTATGGCGGCTTTGTATACAATTGCTCCCATATTAGAACATAGGTGTCCATTTTATTAGTGTTTACTCTCACTAGGAAAGCAACTGTCCATTAGCAGTGCAGGAATTAAGGCACCCTAATGCTAAAGTGCAGCAGTACAGGTGAGATGGGTAAGAGGGCAGAGAGTGGAAAGTCATGGCAGAGCATCAGGGAAGCATTCTGTGATCCTCACGTGAGCTAAGTTATACTGACCGCGAGCACAGGAGTGACAGCTTCACCCGAGGTTGTGCTGGACTGAAGTACGCTAGGGGGGAGTTCACATGGATATCATCTGGGGAATGGTGACCTGCCTCACTTTCTTGCCTTTGGTAAGAAAAGCTGCAAGCCCACAGAGTGTTTCTGCAGGACCTTGAATGAAGGAGAGATCCTTGTCATAAAAAGAGTTTTATTAAGCCAGATGATGAAGATGAATGCAGAAATCAAAATAAACAAACCATCACAGTCACAGATATTGGAAACTCTTATTTCCACTGTGTTGTGTGAGGGAGTCAGAAGGCTGCCTAGAGATTCAAAAGGGGTATTGTGGTGGAGTGCCTTCTGCCCCTGCTCCTACACCTGGAACATCTAAAATATCTTACTGTCACTGCATAACTTGCTATAGCCTCAAGAAAACATTCAAGAAGCATTAATGTCTCTAACCAAAGCCTAGAAAATAAGGCATGCTATTTTTAACACCAAGAACCTTTTAGGAAAAATTGTTGGTTAGGGTTATTTTGCAGTCTAATAATGTGCATCACCATTTAATCTTTTCCAATTCATTCAGATTTGAATGAAATTGTTAGATACATGAATTATCGGTTTCAAAAAGGTGGAAGATTAAAACATTGCAATGTAAACAACACGTCATCTGCAGATTTCTTAGGCCAATTTCCTATATTTTCTGTTTTAAATCTTCTAGATCACTTGAACTTTTACATTTACTTAGCCAAAGATACTGCCTTTAAAGAAAAGTACCTTTCCTACTGAGAGAGGACCAAGAGTGAATGCCTTTATTACAAGCGAGATCACAGGACTTCCTAAAGCAGTGTCTGTGGAATGAACCAAAATGCTCACAGCACGTGAAAACACAAGCTTGTTGAATGGCTTCTGATGGGCTTTGTTTTGCTGCAGACAGACAGGAGGATGGGAGATGCTTAGAGCTCTGAGCAACACTCAGTTAATCAAACAGGCATCTAGACTCAGGAACCAAAATTAAACTTTTACGGAACCTATTTGTTTAAACTCCAGACAACAACATTTCCAAGATCCTAAAGGCTTGATTATCACCAACCTGGTGCATACTTATGACCCTAATATGCCATTATATTTTTGTTTCTTTGGCATAACAGAATAAATAGCAGTGATTTTAAATTGGGTGTGGGAGGAGTGAAAGGGGGAAAAGGAAGGTGCATATGGAGGGAAGAGGTCACTATGTCATCACCAGAAAATGTTGACCTATAATTAAAAAAGATTATAAATACTAGTCTTTTTACAAAGTAAAATAAAATTGAAAAATGAAGTATCCAGAAATTCAGCTGAGGCTCCACCAGTTGATGATACTTAGACTGCTTGATGAATCCTTCCTTACTTGACTCTTTTCATCCCTTTGCTCAAAATATACCAATTCTCAAAGTCAACTGTCCAGATACAACATGCTAATGCTCTCTGCAAAGCTGACTACTACATCATACAAAAAAGGACTATGTATATCTATAGTTTTCCAAGGGAAGGAATACAGGGCAAACTCCAATTAGCACCATACGACAATGTCTAACAATCTGTCCCAATTCTGTAGTGAATCCCTTCACCTGCATTAAGAAAAGTCTTACTGTTAAGGTTATTTCTGTGAACGTGGAGGAGTGTAGCACATTTTTTTATTTCTGTTATTGGATTAAAGATTTTCCAATGTAAAGTACTTGAGGGCTTTCTTATGAAAGCAAGCTATAAAAGCTTATTTGAAATGTTTCTCCTCTATGACAAAAAGTTGTATTATAATGGAAAAACTACAGGGTATGAGCTAGAATTTATTAAGCTTTCTTATTATGTTGAATAATGTTTAGATTAATAACAATAAGGTAGAATAAAAGCATGATGTGAATGTGACTAAAAAGAAATATTTAAGCCATGTGGTAGTTATTAATAGGTCAACATAATTTTTGACAGCTATCCAAATATCTTAAGAACCTTTTCAAAGTCGTGGTCCATCTAGATGCAAAATCTGTATTTATTTAAATATTGCATATCAAAAGAAAGATAAATATGCAAAATCTAAACACCAAAGTGTGTGTATATTCTAATGAAAACAAGTTATCCAATGTGGAAGTCAGTGGAAAGTTTTTGACAGTACTTTTGAGAGATTTTTAAAGATTCTTGGGTGCCTAAAGATGCAGATGGATTTGTACAGGAATTTTTAAAATGTTCTAAAAGACCTACAGGATTTATGTACGTACAAAAAGATCATTTATGAGAAAAGTCCTTGCTGATGATTTAATATGCAATTACTTAATATTACGTACTTTCTACTTCAATTGAAGTCTTAAGGTCTAGTCCAGCACTCCATTGATTTAGATAGGACCCAACATTGTCTTACAGGCTGGTTATAGGTGTAGGGCCATGACGTCTAGTGCTAACATAGAAACTGAATAATAAAACTCACCTGCCTAAATGATACATGGCTACTTTAAAAATAGACACAACCCAAATGTCACTGGCATCATTAAATACTAAACAGTACTTTCTTTCAAAACTGGAATTTGTTATATATTACATTGTGTGCTCATAGACACCATATATGAAATAAAAGGTGGTTATGCTTCATTCACTTTCTGCTGTCAGGTTATAGTACCTGCATTTCTGCCAGAATAGAACAGGTCAATAAGGTATTATATGCCAAAGGGAAATACACAAATTCATAGCTGTTTTGGTAGCTTTCTGTGTAAACTGACTACAGAGTAGCTTTGCCAGACCAGCTGAAGGTCTCATCGCCAGACCACAGGGAAGCCAGTGGCCATGGCGAGCCATCCCAGGAGGTGAGGCATCTCAGAGGTGTACAGCAAAAGGACACCAGGCAGCAGTCACTATTTGCAGCAACAAAAATTTGTATCGGATGTAAAGAATCCATTTTTCACAGTGCTCACACTTCCAAAAGTTAAGCAGTGAAGCAGGTTGCCCAGAGAGAAGCACAACCTCCATCCTCAGAAATTTCCAAAATCTGGCTGAACAAGGCCCCAACCTACCTTTGAAGCTGTCCCTGCTTTGAGCATGAGGCAGGACAAGATGACTTTCAAAGGTCTGTTCCAGTCTTAGTTTTCTATGATTCTTTTCCTGAGAAGCCTCCAGAGAATAAAGAAGATCCTTTTGTCCAGTTCCCATCTGGGTGCTGACTAAGGCTTGCTCAAAGGGTGTTTATTAGAAAGTTTGATAAGAGTCAGCAGAGCGCTCAGTATGGACACAAACTAACAGAGGCCCCCACAGAAGATGGCATTTTTAAGGGAACAAATTTAGCCATTAATTTGAAATAAATAACCAAAATGTTAAAGGTGGCATTTGTCCTTTTACAATATGTAAAAGTTACCTTTTTCTTTGTTGTGTGTCTCAGTGTGACCAACCGAAATGTTACTTGTTTTTTTTCTGTGCCAGAAATCTGTTAGTTTATTGATCACAGAACAGGAACTTGCACTTGTGCTATACCACCTCAATGGCAAAATCAACTTTTTAGTCATGTGGGAGACAAATAAGCCATAGAAAAAGCAAGAAAGAAATTCAATCTTCAGAGATATTAGTTTTAAATACAGAGTAAAACTAATTTCTACCTCTACCTTTCTACTAATTTCCAGTAACTTGCCGCAGCCTTTCTTAAATTAATTTAGAAACCTCCTGTTAGAAAAAAATTGCAAGACACTTCAGTTTAAGAATGCATTTAAATACATGCTTATCTTTAAGCATAAGCTTAAATTCCATGAAGTTCCAAGTATATATATACACTTAACATTAGGCATTTTTTCAATGCCTTTTCTGAAGGAGTATATTTGTTTCACTTTTCTGCACACACGTAGTCCCTTCCCCTCCCCTAAGGCTACTGATCTTACCGACAAAATGCTGCAAAGCACGAACATTTCACGCTGCTACCACTATTTACAACTGATTCAGTATCTGATGTACTGGTGGCTGCTATCGTTGTCCCCCAAAATAGTGCAATAGAAGGCTACTTCACACAGTAAAAGAATGGAGAACTGACATGAGAAAGCAATTATGTGGGAAACATTGAATCAAGCATTCCCAGATGGTATATTTATACTGAGAATAAACTGTAAGGGAGCCAAGTTGGAAGTCTGTGAAACTTCCACCATTGTTAAAGGGACACTGTCCCTTAGTCTGGGGCCCCCAGACTGCAAGGGGATTTTACAAAACTTAAGATGAAATACAAAATATCAATTAAAAGTCAAACCAGTCATTTATTTTAATATAAACATCCATCTCAAGTACTACGAAGTCTAACAGCACTATTGTGCAGGGGTATGTGAATCAGAAAATAAAACTGGATGGAGAGAAAAGTCAGGCTGAGTGTTTTCCAGTGTCACAGTCTGGGCTTTGTGAAATACAGAAAACAAACAAGAGAGTGATAGATCCCAAAAGAGGTATTTTAAAATTGTTTCCATTGTAATAAACTGCATTGTCAGGTCAGCATTTTTTATTTTTTATAAAAAGTATGAGCTTGGTTGACAGCAACCCTTTAAAGAAAACAGTCCATTACGTTAAATGCCAATGAAAAAGAATGAGTAATTGCTCAGCTATAGCAACCCCAGCAGCAAGAGCAACCAAAACAGAAAAAAGATTGGGGAAGATCTGCAGATACTCTCAGGACTGTTTACATTGCACGTCTTAAGTTTTGTGTAAATAAAAGCCCCATTTTAATAAAAGCAGACATTCTGCTTCAGTCCTATTTAGCTTTTGGTACAACGAGGTGTAAAAATTAAAAATTATAAATCTAGCAATTTTGTACTCACCAACAGCAGTCATGTTTAATAGCATATGCTTTTTCTTTCAGCAAAATTTCTGAAGACCAGAAACAGACTAAATTCATGACATTTTGGTCTTTATTTCAATTCTCCAAACTTCAAAGTGTCTCTGACCCAGCAGTTTGGTCCACTTTCATCCCTCGTCATCCATCAGAAGTCTCTGAATTTTTCATTTGAATAAGTTTGCATATTTATCTCTACCCGATGATTTTAAAATTTAGGCTAAAAATGTATGTTTTCTGGTGCATGCTGCCTCCAATTTGAGCAAGAATCAGAACAGAAAAAAAATGCGAACGTAAAAGGTGGAGAGAATAAGCTTCTCTAGACATCTTCAAACCTCCCAAATATCTGGGTGAAGTTTCAAACCAATTATTTCAGCTGAACTTGTTCACCCATGTTGAGGCAAACCTACTGCAAATCTGAATGGAGTAAATTAGAAATCAAGAATAAATATGGTGTGATGAACGTGTAATGCAAACTGTAATAATGTTAAGATACCAGGGAGCTGTGGTGTATTTGTAAATATTGTAAATATTTTAGCATTTTCATCCTTAAAATAGAAGTTGGTTAACAGAGAATGAAATTTGAATAGAAGCAAAACCAAAGTGACATTACCATTATCTTGGGACTTTGTATATTGTTTTCAAAAGTTTCATTAAGTTATAGAGTGCATGCAAAATTGTCCCTTTCTTAGTGAAAAGCATGGCTGGGCATGACTTGACATTGCACCTCCAACAGTCTATAAGTCACTTTACACACACACTAGCAAGCCTACCTGCCGCCTTATATTATCTAGTTTATTCACATACTCGATGGCCAAACGAAACGTTTTGTAAAGCCAGTCATCTATTCCACTTGACAAAAAAGTATGTTGTTAGAAAGATTTGAAATGGTCATTAGAGAAAAGGAAGATGGTTCTGGTGAATAGCCAGAGCCTGGGACAAGTTGAGTTTTGGACACCAAGGACATTACTCATGTAAAAGCCTGGACCCAGCTTCCCTCAGGAGTGGGCAAAGTTCCCAGTTCCTTCAGACATCTGTTTGATATTACCAGACTCACTAGGGAAGGATTCAAGAAGTGCAGAGCTGGCTCAGAATGTCTCGGCCATGGAGGCAAAATCCAATTTTCCGGCAAAGGGAGTTTAGGGGGCCGGAGGGGAAGAGGACTTGGAGGGGTCAGCTGGATTCAGGAAGAAATGAGGGACAGAGAGGTTCCAGGGCAGGAAGGACCTCCAAGGTTAGCAAAACACCAAGATGGAGAAAGGAGAGTGCAATCTCAGGAGGATCTAGAGGCAAGCAGAAAGGCATCAGATGGGTCTGGGTGGGAAGGGGCTACAAGACAGCTGTAGAGCACAGTGGAAGTGGACACTGCCCTTCCTTTCTCCTTCTTCCCTGCCTGTACTTCTTCACAGTCCTCCCCTGTTTGCTTGGAATAAGGGACTGCTACTCCTGCCAGGATGTCCGAGATACCTGCTCTCCTCAGATCCATCCTCTGCTTCCACCCCACGTGAGCAGAAGTGGCCTCCTCTTCCCTTCTGTGTACCTACTGCTCACTTCCAATCCTTCCCCAAGCTGCTGAAGAAACGAGAGAAGAGACCAGTGCCAGAGGCCAGTCTGGACCTGGTGCCTATGGTGGAGAGGAAAGACTAGGGATGGGCTGAAAAGGCAAAGGCAAGTGTTGGAACAGCTTTACAGCCAGCTGCAGAAGAATGAGAGTCCCCAGAGTAAGACTCCAGCCCTTCCCTGCAGGGCAGGTGGTGGGGACACTGCTCAGGATGAAGAGGCCAGCGGTCATTGCCTCAGCTGCAGAGGGTGTGGGCAGGCATGGTCCCTCCAGAAGACATCTAAGACCTGGCAGGGGACTGGAGGGAGGGCAGTGCTGGGCTGGAAGGAAATCTGATAAAGAAAATTAATCTAGTGAGAAAAGTATTTTTTAGGGAGTTGCAAGAACTAAGGGAGAAAATGCATCAAGATGATTATATAAACTCCTGGAATAGATCGGTGAAATGGACTAAAAAGGGGAGACTGTCTCCATGAATAGGAAGATACCTTTCTGAGCTATACAGTATAAAATAGATGATTTCAGGAACCAAGAGATAATACGAATAATCATTTCTTCAATGATCCCAGAACTTAAGCAATGCCCAGAGAAAGCACCGTGCTGGGGAATACCTAGTCAAATGAACTGCAGGGGGATGGCAGTGTACCTGAAATTACTTTTGTTTATAGGAATAGTTTGGCTATTTTAGGGAAGTTTCCTAGATATTTGTTAGTTCAGTGTCCATCCTTTTGAGTCACAAATATTTGAGTAGCTAGCTTATTTTGACACCCTTGCAGACCACGGTATATCAGAATTCATAACTGTGTGATTTGTCTAAGCCGGCAACAACAACAAAATCTGTGGTCCAGGAACAGCATCCAGATTATTAACACAAAATGATTGCCCACAGCCAGGCCTGTTTGGGTTTCATCAGCATTCAGAATCACCGCCATACCCTAAAAGACAAATAAACCACTAACACCTGAACGAGGGAAGAACTGAAATGAGCACAACACTGCTTTCTTTCTCCTCCCGCTGGGTGAGCTCACAAGTTACCCTAAATCATACAACTAGCATATGGCGTCTGGCAGATTAGTGGTGGCACACACAGAGCTGCACATATCTGGCCCTTTGGTGCATCAGTTGGTATGTGCTGGCCAGACAGGCGCTACGTGCAGCCCTGGAGAGCCCGGCTCGAGCCATGCCGTGGGCAGCAGGACACGGCTGCTCACAGCAGCTGGCACCAGATATAATGGCAGTGGCACAACGTATCCCACAGCTCCCACTGAATGAAAAACTCCATCAAACTCAATAGCTGTTTGTGTGAGTAAAAGCCGAGTGTGGCCTTTGCGATGCGACCCGGTAATAATATTGCAGGCACCGGTGAGGAGGAGAATAGTGGTAGCACGCAGCAAATAAAAAAATGCAAAATCTCTGCATCTGGTTGAAAGAAAATGCAGCAGCAGAGTCTGTTATCTGCATAATTTTCCCAAACAAGCTATAGGGCTGCACTCAGATTTCAAACAGCAGATCTGGGTCTTCTCTAACTGAAACAAATGGGTGTTTGCCAACTACTTCAAAGGAAGTGTTTAAAAATGAGACCGTTAAACAGCTAAGGGAGCTGATGTAATCATATTTAACCCAATTATCCTTTCCAATATGTATTTGTCAGCGTTTAATCCCATCTGCCATTGTGCTGCCCAAGTGACTAAATTGCATAGGTCTCTCAAGAGTTCTCTAGTCTTGGCTAACCGAACAAATTCTGTGCCATATGCAAATTTTAATTTGCAAATTTTCTCCCTCATTTCCAGACTCTATTAAACAACTGGTCTTATTATGGGCACTCCACAGTTAATTCTTTGCCACTTCGGAATTTTACCAATGTTTCTGTCTTATTTGCTACCACTTTACCAATCTCATCTATGACAGCAATCTACCTCTAAACCTTTGTATACATAGATGCTTTACTAACCACTTTTGAGACCCTTTGAAAAACCACTAAAAAAAATTAAAATAACATAAACCAAACAGTTCCTTTATTCACTCTTATGTTGACACAACAAACAGATGTTAGTAAATTTGAGAGTATTTTTTCTTTTCAATAAAATATTCCTCTTTATTGCTTTTATAACTTCTTTTTATTTCTGCAGATATTATATTACTGTCTCTAGTTACTATTTTAGTCCATTTACCTGGGACTTCAATGAAGTCCCCTGGTTCCCAATTTCTAGGAATATCTTTTATACTTTTTCAATAAATAGATGCAATATCTACTATCTAAGCTGATATAAATTCAGGTAATAGCATATCTTATCTTTCAGCAGAAAATAATCTGTGCCTCAACCAATCTAATTTAATTCAAATGTAACTACAGCCATAGTGGGACAAAAACTCAGCTAAAATAGTTATAATGTTATAAAAAGGTATGAATAACAGCTTTGTTTTTATGATTTAAGATTAAAGGCCCATGATCTATTTTTTTCTGCAACTCTGACTCAGCAATGCATTTTAAGGTGAAAGATCCTAATTCTCATTTTCACTACAGACTCTTTAATAACACTCTTGCAGGCAAAAAGAATTTTAGTGTAGGCGAAAATTGATTCCAGTTGAATTACACATGTGCTTGAGTCCTATGTTGAGTTGAAGCTTGAGAGGAAAAATAGTATATATTTCACTTGCATGAAAAGTCTATTGATATTATCCAAAGTAGAAAACAGTTTTCATTTGTATCAAACAAATTTCTTGCAGAACAGTAACTTGAATGGTTATTTCAGTTGATGGATGTAGGTAGCTAAATTTGTTTGAGCATTTGGTCTCTGCATTTCAGAGACAGACCCATGCTAAGAGCAGAATTTAACATTTGGAGCCACAGGAATGGTTCATTACTATAAATGTCTGCAATACTAATCAAGGGAGATAATGTTCTAGTCAGGATAATAATTAACATTTAACTGACTTGCAAATGTAAAAACCAGGACCCTCAAAATGCAGGCATCAATGAATTGAAAGAAACAGGCATCCAAATGTTTTTAACTACTTGGATTCCTCCCTCTAGAGGACTACTGTAATGCTTAAGGGGAACGATAGCACATTGCAGTACAGTGAACACTGTAATACATCTAGTGAATGGAGATTGCACCTTCTGCTGTGCCTGGTATATCTTTTGTACTCTGAGACACAGCCAAGTTTACTGTATCTGAATAGGAAAAAAAAGTAGAGGATTCCATCAAGAAGCTCAAATGTGAGTTAAAAGCAACAAAGCGACTGCGGTGTAATCCTTACTGCTTATATATGCCAGAATAATATCAACAATTTTTTTCCAGTACAACCGCCAGCAAGCAAGGAATAGTACTAGACTAAACACAGAATGTAAAAGAGCATAGAGAATTGGGGTCTGTGCTAAAAGAAACGTGAAACCCCAATGAATGGAGCGGAATGAATTGCAGACCATTCAGAGCAGCGTTATAGGTTTCCCACGTGGGCACTAACGGAGTTCCATGAGGTTTTGGCAACAGTACAATTTGCAACAACAACAACAAGAGTTCGCTGAATTATTTAAGCATGAAATCAACATATCTCAGACAAAAATAGCCAATGTACGTTAAGCAAAATAACTTAAAAATATAGCATTGAATCTGAGAGGGAATGCAGTGGCTTTCATTCACCCCACTTGGTATACTCTTGTTTCTCTGGAAATGCAACCTGAATGTAAGTCAGGATATCCAAGGCAGCGTACTGGAGGGAAAATACATCTGAAGAGGTTTTTGTGCGGTGCATCCCCTAGGGTGGGCTGGGAGAGGGAGGAGTTTTATTAGGAAATACACCTCCTTCTCCTCCCTTCCTTTTGCTCCATTTAGCTTTGATTAATTCCTAGTACTGCGGTCCCTGCAGTCCCTGGTTTTATTTGCTTGTTTAATGTTCTTGTTGTTCACCGAACACAGGTGCCTGTGTTTTTTCAGGGACGAGAAGTTAGCTTTGCAGGAAATGCATCTTTTCCCTTTCCCCCCAACTAGTTTTCTTCTAAGGTGAAGAGAACAACAATTGCCTTTTACTGGCAACTCAAATTTGTTTTGGTTTAGGTTTTTTTTTTCCCCTTTCCTGCATGCTACTCTCACAATATAAATATCTAGATTTTTTTGGAAATTCTGTTGTATGTGGCATGGCCTTGTGCTCAGCATACAGCTCACACAGGGAGGGCAGAGGAGAAATTGGGGTTGAGAACAGAGGTTGTAGCGTATTCATAGGCCTTTCAGGTTCAAAATTCTACTGCATGCAATGCATTGCAAGCATCACACATTTTAAAGGAGGCAGAAGCACAGTCCAGACCTTCAAACAACAGAGAGGCAGAACTAACATGAACTATCAAACATGCACAGCATTCGTGGGGGGAAAAGGTGCAGCAGGTTTGGATCTTTGTTTTAAAAATTAACAAATGATCAATTTTAAAGGAATACTCTTCTAGGAACTTTCCTGGGACAAGCAGAATTAGCCAGGAACCTTTCAGACCTCCTGCCTTTTCCCAGTATTGTCAACCACGGAGCATTTAGTTTACCACATCTTAAAGGCAGCATAAGCTGGTAGTGGGGCCCACTGTCAAGGCCGATCCCTCAGAAGTAAAAGGTAACGACAGCAGGCCTCGGGATGTCAAAAAAGAAAAGGGACACAATGGCTCCCAAAAATATGGCTTAGCTTGGCAGCTTTTCTCATTAAGGACTTTGCCATCTTGCAGGGATAGAGGCATTTTCTTCACAACCATCAGTCTCGGGCCCCTTTTTCCTCATGACAACTCATTTTCCGTCTGCAATATCCCTTGCTGTGTCTCTCGCTCCTGTATGTGCTACTGACTGACACCATGACGTTTTCACAGCTCAACAGGACCGAGCGAGACCCTAAGTACCAGATTTCACTAAGACCAAGGTAACGGTAATACTCACCGTGCCACCCAGTGCAGCCGCAGGAGCACGGCGGGGCTGGGCTGCTTACTCCTGCCTTTACCACAGCCAGGGCAGCGTTGCTTCTCTGGTGCTGCGGCTGGGAGGCAAGGAGCCCTCAGCCGGCCTGGCGCTCCCCTCTCCACTCCTCTCTCCCCAGGAAAGAAGAGGACCTGAACAGCAATTGCTGCATATGTTGGTGGTGATCTATGGGACCTGTGAGGGGACTGAAGAAATTTTGCTAGGGAGAAGGCTCATATCCCAAAGAGAAGAGAATAAGCAGTGAGTCCTAGTGCCCCAGATACTACTCTGCATTGGAGGTGCTACCGAAGGTAAAGTTCTCCAGAGAGAGTTGGTGTCTCCTGCCAAGCCTTGCTAAAAAGGTCCACTGTGGTGGACAGTGTGATCAATTGTCTGGCATTGTGAAAGCTCACAGCTCATGCTTCATTAGAAGTCAACATTAATTGCGTTCTATAGAGCACACAGAAATGAAGCTCTATTATCAACATAGTAACTAAGAAATAATAACAGCAAAGCCTGAATCGGAGAACAAGATGCAGTGAAACTAGCCATTAAAGGCTTCCAAAGGCAGAAGATTGTAATAAAAGATCAAACCATCATTAAATTACTTTAGTAATGAAATGAAAGAATTTAGAAATGAATGAATACAGCAATTTCTTATCCAGAAAGGATGCTACTATAGGAACAAATATTCCATTCAAATGTGAAAAAAAACCCCACCTTTATTGCTCATTCCAGAAGTATTTTGGAATTACTGAGTGTTAGGATGAGGAACCAGAAGCAAATATGTGTTACACAAATAGTCACTTATAGGATTAAGTTTTCAGTTAATTAAGGAAGAGTCTGACATCAGAAGATCGTATTGCAGTGACTTGAGAGAAGAAAAATAGAAATGTCTCTTTTTTGGACATTGAGAAGGTCAGCTCTTTCTACTGCAGCAGATCAAATATCTCAGCTTTAAAGAATGACAGAGAAAATGAAACTACAAGAAAGCAGCCAAAAAGCAATTTGATTATGTGAAAATAAGCAGCAGCAAAACTGCAATGATACTTCCATTTTGGGACTAACAAGATCCCCCCCTCTTAGTTTGCTAATTCTCTAGAAATCCTAGCCAAAATTTTTCTTCAATGCAAGCGCTTATACAAATATACACACACAACACAGTACAGTTAGACTTACACAATAAATGCTTGGATACTAAACTCTCCACTCCCACAAACTTCACCCTCTAATTCTCTAGGGGGCTATATACAGGAGGAGTATTTACTTTTCTACAATGGTGTAAAATTATGTTAGTGAAAACGAGAGTTGGGCCCCAATGCTTCTCTGAAATTTGCTGTCCTACTTGCCAGCTGTGCAAGGCAGTAGGAGTGGGAAACTGCAGAGCAAGAGGCCGCCAATGCCACTAGTGCTCCTCAGAGTATTCGGAAGGGTTTGAATTCAGACCACTGTAGTATGAGCTATTGTTTCCACTGTTGTTCCCCTTGTAACCCATGAAGGCTATTTAATGTGGTGTGGGAGGAGGAGTGTATTGAAATAAGAAGGCAAAACTAAGGGCATGAGAAAGATTATGCAAGTGCTTCATGAGGGTTTTCAGTGTGCTGCTATTTTCTTTGTAGTCACAAACCAAAAAAACCTTATACCTGAATTTTACACGTTATGCAAAAACCCCCGAGATTTTCTATTTGTTGCTCCTATGCTATTTTTTAAACTAACTTATACCCCTTCTTAAAATTCCATTTGAGAGGTACTGCATCTGCATTCACAGAAGCTATAGTGGGACTGGTGCTATACCGGATAATACGGTCACAATGTATTGTTCTAAGGAGCTGCATTATAAGGATCCATACACTCTTTCCTAAGACAATTAGAGGTGCAGGTTCTAGGTTGACTAATGGGGTTGCAGCCTTCATGTGCAGACCAAACTACTAGAAAAGTTATAATCTGAATCATATTATATACTTTCTCAGCCACTGTACGATTTGTATACAGTTTTAAATTTGATTGCAGCTTAGAAAGGTAAATAAAATGAAATTTTACTAGTGTCAAGAAGGGATTTTGCTTTATTTTAACTTAAAAGCTCTTCTTCCAAAAACAGGTTCTCACAGTTAGTTGAGAATCTGTTTCCTCCTGCTATGCGAGAATAACTTTCTATTTGATTTCAAGAGACTATAATGTAAGTTAATTGCTTTTTGGTAATTTTCACCATCAGTTTCCCTTGCTACTTTTGCATTAAGAATTGATCTGTTTGGGGCTTTTTTCCTGATATCCAGGCCACAACAGCTTACCAGCAGCAACTTATTGCCTTATACAACAAGACAACTTCTCCCAGTTTGCCCCTTTTGGGTATTCATCACCAGTGATCCAGGTCAGAGGCCCTTTTCAAAGTGCAATCTTGTGCCTGCAATTCTATAATGCCTTGTAAAGTATTTTAATCTTTTTCTGAATTATTTTCCCTTTCTAGGCTCAGTGCCACTTTCCCGGGGATTTTAAAATAACATTTAAACTTATAAACTGAGTTTAGCAGAATAGATTTTGAAAGTTGTAAAATGACAGCTAACAGAGTCTGCCTTAAAACAGTCATTTAATCATTCTCTTCTAGGAAAATGGCCAGGCATCCTGGACACTGCTTATCACTTCAAGCATCAGTATTATATCAACATCAGTATAACACAGAAAAGATGACAAAAAATAATTGTCAGCATTTTTGAATCAACTGTTAGATCGCCAGCTGCATGCTGAATTGTATGCCTTCTACTCATAGGCACTGAAGAAGAAGGGGATACTCAGTAGATACAGATCCACATATGCAAAACTTATATGTGGAAGGCACGACTGCATGCCATAGGAGCCTGCCTGCAAAAGCAAAGTCCCATCTTATATGTAAAACCACCCGACAGGATTCAAGACCTCTGACAGTCACTTCTGCAGTCTAACCTAAAGAGGTATAATTTCCCCCTTAAGCACAGCAAAGGTGAAACTATATAGCAAAACAAAGTGTGAAATACATGTGCTAGACTGCTTCTAGTATACAACCTAGCCTGAAAATCCATCTCCTAAATTACTGTACAATTGTTACTTAAATAAGCGCAGCCAAAAGTACACAGTAGTGTTTTTGGACTTGTGAATATAAAAGACAAAATGGCCTACGCACATAAAATCAGACGTGATTTAAGAAAAAAGATATTTAAACTTGATTGCATTTACTTCGGCATATCAAACAATAAAATAAAGATTCTAAGGGCTTACATCTAAAAATCCATTTGAAAATGCATTACTCCTTTTCTCTGAATTTTTATTTCCATTTATTTGATAGGGACTTGGTAGACTTAGTGCTACATTTGAGGAAGAGAAAGGAATGAGGTGCTCTTCTACGCCACTTATTCACTGCTTGGGATACACAGCGCAGAGAGAAACAATCAGAGCTGTGCTGCCCACAGCAATCAGTAAAAAGAAACATCTCTGTAGTAAGTGTTCAAATCAGATTATTCTTGTTCTCAAGCATACCTTGTATTTTAATCTCTTTATATTGTCTTATCTGTTTACATTGGGATTTTCATCTCTTTAAATAGTTCCCTCCCAACCACCAGGTACTCAAATTCCAGGTCCCCAGTTTTCATTAATTTTTTCCATTTGAAAAGCTCAGCTTTCAAGTTTGGCATGAGATCCCTTGGTTTTGTAAGGCCTATTTAGAGTCTGAGCTTGCAAGGCCTCTGCAAAATAAGCGCTCATTGGCTTGATTAGGAGTTGGGGGGGTAATTTTAGGAACTCGGCAGTACAGCTTTTATTTTCACCTCACAAATACAGAATGGAGGCATGAACTGTCATTCCTCTTGACAGAACAAAATGCAGGGTGGCTAATGGGAAGGCAATAGTCCTATGGATCTGGAGGTCATCTTTCTTTTGGCCTAGTCTAAAGGAGCACAGTTTTGCTGAACCATGAGCACATTTAAAGGTGCCTCCCCCCCCCCCCCCGCCCCTAGGAGAGAGGTTGGCCAAAACACACATTGTGATTCTAAGGTCTTCTTTTTATATATCACTGAGCCAGTCTGAAAATTGCTGTGCAGTATATACAGTAAGCAGATTAGAGAAGTTCTTTTAGCACTTTGAAGAAATAGGATCATAGACTTCCTTCTGTACTTGCATGAAAACGGATGGCATGCAGAGTAGTATCTGTTTGATTGACATAAAATAGCTGAAATCATGTGGCTAAGAGTTGCTGGGTTTGCTCTGCCCTTTGGGTTATTGTATAGAGAGCACTCACTGTTTAAGTCTTGATCTCTCCATCCATAAAATGTGAAAGACAACATTATCTGGCTCACAGGGATGCTGGGAGATTATGTAATGTTTGCACAGCTATTTTAAAATATGAAGTACTGTGAATTATGCAGTATAATTGCTGAGAGTGAAGACTTATCCTCTCTAAAGAAAATGAGAATGACAATTTCTAAAGAAAATTATTTTGGAGAGTGTATTTAACTACCTTAATCTACACTATTTATCTATTTGCTAATTAAAATTATTTTAGTCTGTTAGAACTGATCAGAACAATTTACATGAAAAAGACACCTGACTGTAGTTGTCACTGAAGTGTACTCAATCCGATGAGAAAATCATTAAAAAGTTAGCACTGCACTTTCAAAAGGTCCCCCCTTCTTCCACCCCATGTCTTTATAAGCTACTTAGTCAATAATTTAATTCTTTCTGTGTCTGTGTTTCAAGTTGGTTAAATCTGGGCTGCTAAGTGGTGCTTTCCTTCCAAGGGATTCATTTACCGAGGAATCCTCTTCACTGTGATTTAGTCTTTCATCTTACATGGATGCTGCTTTACTCATCACTAATTCACACCGCACATCACAGGCTACATCAACATCTGCACCTTCTGGATGGAAAGTTTTCACTCCTTCCCCTTTAAGAATATCTGTCATTCTGCAGTCCCAGTCATCAGCTCCTAACAACCTTCCCAGCTGTACAAAAATACATTCTGAATAAACATTGGAAGGAAGGAAGCATAAATATTTGACAGCATTCACAGTCGAGGCAGGTTATTAAGCACTCTGCATTTCAGAAGAATACTCAAGACTGTCTTCCAATGAAGTATTACAAGTGAGACTCCAAGTGTTTTTTAATCTAAGTAAGCTTTTACTTTCGAAGAGGCTATTAGTGCCTGGATATGAGAAGAGAAGATTGTGGACAGGGATAACATTTTGAAACTTCATTTTCATTTTGGCTGGTTTTGTGATTATCATATTCTGCATACCTGAATCTTTGTTACTTGGAATTTTGAGCATACCCAAAACGGACACTGTAACAGAGGTTAAAATGAGAAACGAATGACTTCCTCCCTGTGGAGCTAGTTAATGCGTATCCCATAGGTCCAAACTTTAAGTGATTTGGTCATCTGAAAGACAGCTTGGTTCTCTCATTCTCCATGTGGGAGATGTTTAATGCTATGGTGTAATAATATAAAAACTACAGAGGGAAGCATTAAGAGGGAGAGCAAGCTGCTTTTCTTCTCTCTCAACACCTTCACTAGAACTTCAACAATTTCTCCAACAATGTCTGTGTGACTGCCCATTTAAGTATCAATGGGGTAGAACCAAAGTGTAATATGGAAACATTACTGGAAGGCCGGTTTAAGGAACTTTCAAAAATCATATTTTTTAGCCATGAGCCCCAACAGCTTCTTGGCAGAATTCATAATTTATTTTAATTTGAATTCTAAAGTTTCTCGTTTTCCATAGCAGGCTGACTTCAAACTAACTTCAATAACCTAATCTAAATTAGGTCCAAGTATATTCCTTCATTAAAAAAATAGCACAAATATATGTAATTCCTCCTATATTTACAGCAACACCAGTCATCTGTTACAGACCTGCTTTGTATACACATATATCATAAACTGATCATTGCAATCACTGTTCTACTCCTAATCTGTGGCCCATTTAATTTCTGGAAATCTTATGGTCTGGGCTGCTGGAAGTCAGAAAATCCTTGCTCCCGCCCTCCTACACCTGTGCAGAGCTCTATTGCGTCTGCACAATTAGTCCAGCTGGGGCTTCTGGCACATGTGCCTGCACAGGCAGAGCCAGTTCTTCAGATTATAAAAGATGTAGATTAGCAAGATTTTTCCAGTGATGTCAGTAGAACACTTTTGGTGTTGGAGTTTGGCAGGATAACATTCCACATTAAAACATGGATTTTTGACTAGACATTGGCCTAAACTTAATCTCTTTTCCAAACAGTCCCAATCACTGCAAAAATACTGAAAAAAAGAGACTTACACAGTGGATTTGTTTTACAGTAATCAAACATGACCAAATAAATTTTCCTATCTGAATTTCTATTGCATGCTCCTTTTCTCTTTAGCTTAATGTAAGATTTGCCATACAGTAGGGGACACAACTTCTGAAAATGCAGAATCTGCAGACAGTAGCTACAGAGCATCCCATAAGATGAGATGAGCTCATTCACAAGAACATGCTGGACACATAAACCAGCAAATCCGTTCTGCACAGTCTTTTTTCCAAGATTTAATCTTGGCATAATCTTTTGACCGCAAGTTATATTGAAGCATAGAAACCCAAAGTACATACCCATACTAAACTGACAGTAAAATATAGCACAAGAGATAGTACAGTCAACCTGACTCTACATTTATGAACCTTAGTAGAGTAGGAATTGTCTTGTACACGCAAAAAATGTCACAGGCTAGCCAAAAAGCAGACACATTCAGCACTGAGCACTCAGTATTTAAGCATTTAATTCCTCTCATCTAATATAGCAGCTCTGACTACAGGGCAATGAAAGATCAGGCATCAGAACAATCAAGCATATCAGTTCAGACCATAATGATAAGCTCCTGACAGACAAGGACGAAAATCAGGTAACTCATAATTCTGAATTTCCTTGAGGTACAACTGTACAGGCTTAAATGCAGAAAGATATAGTAAAGCTTCAGCTTTAAGTGTTGGGGTTTTGTTTTGGGTTTTTTTGGGGGGGAGGGGTGTTGGGTTTTTTAAAATATAATGGATGTTTATATCACTGCTTAAACTCAATTATTTGAGAGAGCAATTTAGAACATAAAGTGTCTTTCAGCATTAGCATTTATGTGCAAATGCTTGAGGTTTTTTATACGTTGCACTATAGTACAAAACTGACCTCCAAGGAGAAAAAAAGCAGCAGGAAAAAAAAATATACTTATTGCCTTTAAGAAAAACACTTAGAACAGTATGAGCATAGCTAATGTATGATTTGTAGTATGTCAGCATTGAATTGATGAATCTGGCTTACAGCAAGCCAAATTTGGGACTGCACAATCCTACAAAATCCTACAGCCTGTAATGGCTTTACAAGCAGTATTAGCCAGCACAAAATTTGCCCAGGAAAATTAATACTAAAAAGAATATAGTAAAATGTGGAAGTTGTTTCAAACTTTCTAGAAAAATTTTAATTGTCTGGATAAAACGTAGTTAAATAAATGGATTTTATTTGTTAGCTAGTCTCACATGCCCTGAATGTATGCACATTTGAAAATTTTGTTTAACCTGTTTTTTTATAAGTATCTTGTTCCATTTCAACATAATCTTTTAAATGTGTTACAGCAACAAGAACTCAGATGTCACATAAATTCAGCATCTTCAATTTGATGAGCTAACTAGTGCAGTGGCATAAATTGCATTTTTCTGCTTTGAGACTAAGTACATTATTTTTGTCTAATCCTCTATTTTACACCAAATCCTTCCTGAGGAGTCTTAAAAATTCAGAGCAAAGAACAATATAATTTTATAATTCCAAATGGGGACATGTAAGTGGGCTATACCATCACCTGCAACTACCAGAGACACATAGCCTGCAGACATACCTAATGTGTATAATAAAAGAGACTTCATGTGTCTCCAGCCCTAGTGGCATATATTATGGGTAAGACAAAATGGCTAAAGAACACTTACATATCTTGCATCCAAAAATTAAAAATATGCAAGGGATGAAATCCTGGTCCAGTAGAATGCAAGGGATGTTTTGTGGCTGACTTCAGTAGGGTAAGAAAATGCATGTATCCTGTAGTGTTAGGACATGCCAGAAGGCAATGCCTTTCTTACTGTGCCCTTGTAAGCACATGGTTGGCAGCTATAGAAACGTAGCACATGCTACACTGCGACCTCAGTGATGCTCTCAGAGCTTGCATGCAAAGTCTAACGCCATACCCAGAGTGTTACTACGAGATCGGATTGTAAGCCACACAGGTTTAACTTCCAGTGTGTCAGAAACAAGGCAGTTTGGGCTTCAACATAGGCTGTGTTTACCTATTCTAGTTGCTAAGCCAGTGACACTAAGATCCGTACAAGTGTCTGCACTGTAGCTGCCACTCAGTCAGTTCAGATAAGCTAGGGCTGGTCACCTCCTGAACGCCATGCCGCTGAAGCCTAGCAGACATAGCCACATTCCCGGCAACGAGTGGTAAAAAAAAAAAAAAGTCTTTTGATACTAACAACTGACAAAGCTCATAATCGCTGGTAAAATCAGGCAAAGCAATATGGGGAAAAAAAACCTCTTTAGAGAATAAACACTGAAATTATATTACAGAATGCACACGTACTCCTTACCCTGGAGCTGTGGCTTCTTGATTAGCAGTGGCCGCGGCGTGTGTGCTCTGCGTGGCTGCCTGCGCCAGTAACAAGCAGAGCCGGACCGCTCGGCAGGCTGTGGCAATGCGCGGGGAGCGCTGGCTGCTCTCGGGGAGATTTCTTTGTTCTAAAGCTCATCTGCATTTTCCTTTTTTCATATGGGCATCTTGAAGGAGTCTTTTTAAGTGCTTTCACTTTTCCGCTTTCAGCAGAACTGCTTTTAGGAAACATCATTTAACTTACAGCAAAACCAATGTTAATAAAGTCATAAAACCATTCACTAATTTCATATTTGTTCCTTCAGAGAAAAAATAGAGCTAACTCTAGGTTGAAAAAACCCCTTGCACAAAACCACAATTCTTAAGATGAACTGCAGAATAAAACCAGAAAAGACTGAACAGAAATAGTTAAGTGACCTCTAGATATTGGTTTCACAGGCAATTGTTCCACAGAGAATCTGTGGTGTTCATAAACATAACTGTGAATGCAGGGCTTGTTACAAGTGTGTTTTATATAAGACATGTCAAAATGCTATCATTATGCATGGATGGATAGAAGGTATAAATTAAATATTTCAAAAAAGGATCAGAGAGTTCTCTTCCACAGCTACACCAGAAACTGAAGTGAGCTGGAAAATGAGTTTTGCTGTCCTTGGAATTTCTAAACTATTAGGTGAGGCAGGCGTTTTAACGCTAATAGACACTAAGAAAGCAGCCTGTTTATATTTGAGAAACTCCATCTTGCCAAGATAAAAATGATGTTAATTATCTATATCCAAATGTGTTTTTTTATTTTAGAACCATAGTTTTTTCTCCAAATGAAAGCCAAATGGAGATAATGCCTCAAAGATTGGCTTGGTTGTGTTATGCTCCTCAAACACAAAGAGGAAAACTCTAATTTCAGTCTGAATGGATTTTATTTAAGATTAAAGACTACAGTGTCTTCATGTGACAGGACACAATGCATCTTTTACTGTACGTTTCTCCATCTTGAATTAATTTGCACACTTTCCGTATCCAGTAAACAAGGAAACTCCCAACAAAAACTATAGCATACAAAGCACAGGACTTTAACATTCTTCCTAGGTTTTAATAATTAAGGAAGCTGTAACAGTACTACAGACTAAACCCAATCTAAAACAGCACACCCCTAGATGGAACAGAAGGGACAAAAATATCTGTGAAGCTTGCAGAGGCTTGCTATGCATGAAGCCATTTTAATTTTTTTTATATAGCATAGTGTATTCAAATTCAAATTTTCTCTCAAAGAGCTTTTGGATGTCACAGCTAATACAGAAAGATGTTCTAGAATCTGTGGTCTTCTAAACTGCCCCCCATCATTTGGGGAAAGGAGGAAAGAAAGTAGTTCAACTCGTACTTACACTATTTTATCACTATGATCTAAACACTTCGTGAAGTGCTTCAGCTTTCTATACACAAACCCAGGAAAATATGAGAAGTACCCTCCACAGGGTGCATGATCATCTTCACCATGCTTGCCACAAGGAACTATTCCATGGAAAGCTAGGGCTTAATTTACTTTACACAAAATCTCTCTTACAAATTATTCAGTTTAAATAGGATTTAAAAGCTGTTCTGCCTTGATATCTGAAATGAAAAATCAGGTGTCCTTTTCTTTTTTTAAAGCATTGCAGCAGGGCATACAAGTTTTTCTAAGGACTGCCAACTAAAAGTAAAGTAATTGCCTGATGGTGGTGATATTTGCAGGACCTTTACAGAGTTCAGAATTAGCTTCTCTACTGATGAGGATTGCTAGAGGTAAGAGGGATGATCAAGGCATGTGCTGGCCAATTTGATGATGTACTAGGACTGGTTGATGTACTTTGAAATAGCCTCTAAAGGTTCATGGAAGCCTCCCTCCAGAGGGCATGTAAAGAGACTCCTACTTGATGAACATCTTAATTTATTTCCGTCTGATACTGAACAAACTTGTCCTTTCTAGTCTCTCAAATTTAGCAACATCTTTCTCTTCTTTCGGATTCAGAATGCATTGATATTTTCTACACCATGATATCTCATATAGGTTTGGATGAAATATGAAGTGGGACTCTAAGGTTCAAATGTTCAGTGGCTCACATTGGAAACAAACATTGTGATGACTCTCTGGTTACACTTGCATATTGGCACCAACCTCTTTTAATTCATTTAACATGTGCCACATCAACTTGATTTTTCAAACTTTTGCACCCTTCCAAGAGGAAAGCTTTATAAAATAGATTAGCACTATTATTAATACAATCTTGCAAATAAACTGATCTGATAAAAACTTACTTCTCTGAACCTCTGTTAAACAATATTATTTACAATACCACTGTTTCAACTTATATTAGAGTCATATAGGCCATTCCACTATTTCTCCCATGTCTGAAGTCAGGTTGACAAGACCTGTAATTACTTGACTGATCCCATGTAACCTTTTAAACAATGGGACAACATAAGATTTTTTCCCAAGCCTCTGAAACTTTCAACATTTATTTTTAATAAGGCTTGGAAAATTGTAACGGTCCAAAATGCTCATGAGACACATCTAAAACACTCAGGGGAAATTTCTGTACCTGTTGATTTAGGTGATGCTATTTAAAAATGCTCCTGAATAACCACAAGAATGGAAAATATTTCATCAATCTATCCCATGATCATCTACCTCTGTCCTAGCTACAGAAGAGGAATATTTATTGAATACATCTGCTCCCCCCGGAGTAAGGACGTTACCTTTTCATCTAGTAATTTAGTAATTGTATATAATTGCTTTGTTCCTTTAATTTTAATATATTACCATTCTCTAGTGACGATAGACTTTTTTTCTAGTACTTTTGCTTCCCTTATAAACTTTCTACTAGTTCTACTTTTTTTTCATTTTCATTTGCTGAATTATCCCTCTTCTGGATTTAAATACTTCCCTCCTACCCCATATGTTTCTTTTTAAATCAGTATAAGGTTTTCTTTCCTAACTTTGAGGTTTTAGGTTTAGGGATAGAAAAGTAAAATCTTGCCAACTACTTCCCAAGCATGATCAATATTTATATTTTCCCCTTATGACTTAACTCATAATCAATTACAGATTTATGAGCATTAGGCAGGATTTTATTATACTCATATATATCTCAAGTAATCATTTCATAATCAGAACAACCACCAATATTTAGTTCCAAGATCAGTTCCTACATAAGCATTAAGACAAGGATTACCATGGATTTCCCATGGAAGACGTAATGCTTATCAAGTCAGGAAATTGATATTTACAATTTATAATTCTCTGGCACAGAGGCTTGAGTGTCTGAAGGTCCATGATGGTCCAATCATAAACATTTCACACTATGCTCACAAGCAGGTTTTTCTGGGCATGCTTTTTATTTTGGTGTTTGCCACAGGTCCCCAAATCATACACATGCCGCCAGCAAGAGCACTTTGACAGCTAATCCGTGCACACTCAGGAATGTATTTTCCAGCTAGTGAGGAATTTGGACTCCGTTGTCAAATAGTGAATGAGTTCTAGTCATACGGATTTTATTACTACCAAAGTTGAACGCATGCTCACAAATTACGGTTTCCAAATTGTGTTATCACCCAAACTCATAACAAAGAATCGCCTCTCATATATCACGATGCCTTAAGCAGTTTTGTTCCTAATACTTTGATTTCTTACCAATACTTATTTTCTCTGCCTCCCCACATACGTTTTCTTGTAGTTAGCTTAATTGGCACCTGATTAGCCTAGAACAGACAGTCCGTTAGAACAGGCATTTTCAAAATGCACATCACATACCGTTAATGATATATGAATCACTTCAAAATGATCTTCCTGTACTGGGGTGAGGAGGAGCCAGGACTGTTGTTGCTGCTGCCCTGCGCAGAAGTAATGCATTGCTGCAGGGCTGAGCCTGGGAGAGGACAACATCCAGCTCTGAGGATAAAGGGGATGTTTCTAGTCTTATATAAAAGCAGGAAAGAAAATACAGTGCGTATCTTGCAGATCCCAACCACTGTCGTGTTGCTGGCCATCAACATTGAACAGTGACTGGAAATAAATCCTCTCACACACGCTAGGCAGACTCCCTCCAAAAAATCTGTTGTACATAACTCGCCTCCTTTTGGCAATCCCACAGAGCAGATAAGTTACTTACTGAAAGTTTGTTAGGAAAGCTATTAGAAAGGGGATTAAAATTATTTCACTGGCAGTTACAGCTGCCTAAAACCTTGAAAAATTAGGCCATTAACTTTGCTGGGTTTCAGTTAACCCATCCATGTAAAAACATTTTCCTATCTTTGTGAAATTTGTTAGTATCCGTGAATCAAAAGTGATGGGTAAGCATAAATTATCATTACTTTAATTTCCTGTTTCAATTAGGGTAAGTATCAATTTATTGCAGACTTCAGATAAAGTGGATCATTCTTTTCCATCCAGACCATAGTCTAAGAATATCAGAAATCTTTTTTTTTTTTTTGGGGGGGGGGGGGGGGTGGTTTTTTTTTTTTTGAGACAATTGCCCTTGCTTTTAGAGCAAGGAAAATTTGATAAGGACACTCCTTCCCAAAGGCTTGTCCAAATGGAAACTTTCAACATTTTGAACATTTCTCATTTGTAACTAAAACTGGAATAAAGTGGATGATTTCTAATGACCGTCTACATGGTGTTACTCTTTCAGTGATACTTGCTGCTGAACTACCTTCATTTTATTACTACAATCGGTGTACTTTCCAAGTGACCCATATGACATCTAGCTCTGCTCCAAGACATACAGCAATTCCAGATCTTATCAAATATGTAAATCTTCATTTTCACTCTGGAAACTCAGGTTCACATTTGAATATTTCACAAAAATATGCACTTTCAACCATGGCTGCAGGCTAGTGTTCCCTTGTGTAAGTCATCCATTTTTAGAACTAAATGTACAATTATGCAGCTCAAGTCACGCAGAAGATCCATGGAATTTGTGCATATTGCTCATGCAAGGGCTTTTTTTCTTTCTTTCTTTCTTTTTTTTTTTGCTAAAGCATTTAGTTGTACATAAATAGATCTGAAATGCAGATAAATAGCTGTGTTCAAATAATCAAGTTCTGTAAAAGAGGCCATGTCAAAGGACATTTTCCTTGGGTGACTGAAAGTCAGTATGGTACATAAAACTAAACTACAGAAGGCTTTTATTAATCAGTAAATTGCAGTATTTCTTCAGTTACCAAGGCACTTGGCAAACATTTCTCACATTAGGCAATTAAAAAGGGAATAGCGTTGTTGTCTGGCAACTTTGGAAGCACTTAACTTCAAAATTACAAATTAAAACAAAGACTAGAAATAAAACAATTATCCTTTGTTGCTTTTGACTTCTGGACTTGCAATCAGAAATCAGGGATGCATTGCATCAAGGCTGCCTGGGGGTCACCAAGGAAAGTGATTTCAATTAACAATTGCATGCGAGGAGCTTCTACACCCAAATGAAAAAAGGATACCAGAGCATTGGTTTATGAAATGGGGGGATTTAAACTGTTTAATAAGTATTACAGTCTCAACAAGTCCTCTTTAATGATATTTGAAGGAACAAAGCTGTGGTGTAGCCCTGTGTCTAGCAGAGAGCACCCTGAAAATATTAAAACCAAATCAAATTTTCAAATGCAATGCGGACTATTCTGAGTATCAGTAAGAGGAGGAATCCTGTATTAATAACACCTTTGTTAATTATTGATGTCAAGAATATGCTAAATATAGACAAATGAGTGCAGGAAAATAACTCTCGTTTTTGTACAGCCTCTAACCTGAGCAGGTTTTGAAATTCTGGTAAGTCCTGCTTCCCTAAAAGTTCCTTTGAAGGTCCTTGGCTTTGACAGCTTTGCTTATGGAGCCCCTCATCCAGTAACAAATTCATTCCCTTTTGACGATACCCAAGAGTTTATGAAATGTGCTGGAATTCCCGTAAATAATGACAATGTAGTTTTAGATGACTTGGAAAATTGTTTAGGATAATTACCCTCAAGAAGCTGGACAATTAACTGAATCTCTTGGGCAGGCTTTCTTTGTTGATTTTATATGGAAACCCTAATGTTAGACTCAAACTCCATTATTTAGATGGTTTAATCTTAAAAACTACTGATCACAGCGGGAGTACCTGGTGCTTACTCATTTTGAAAGTGGGGACAGTGATTAGAATGCATAAATTTAGCCACCTGTTTTTGAAAATCTTGCACTTGAGCCTAAAATTTGTCACATCTCTCATAAGAATTAGCTTTCTTCCAACATTTCTACTAGTGCCTTCTCTTTCCTTCTGGCCTGAAAAAATGAGAACAGTAGCCACTCTTTGTAACTAGCAGTTTCATCTTTGTATTAATTGGAAACTGAAAGAAAAAAAAGAAAAAAAAAAAAGAAAAGAGGAGAAGAAAAGAGGAGAGAGAGGGGGGAGAGAGAGAAAGAAAAGAAAAAGAGAGAAAGAGAAAAGCCTTAAAACGTTTCCATCCTTCCACCTATCTTGCTCCTACTAGTAAAACCATTCTAGATCAAGTTTTGGGCCAAGAGTCCTGTTTTATCCTACCCAGCTTATCTTTTTTAAAAAACCATCTCAAACAAGTTGGCATGCTCAGTGGCCCAGGCCACCAGAACTTCCCAGAACACATTATAATTTATCAAACAGTTGGAGGGAGCCTGACAGGGGAGTCTAGCATGACTCTGATTCATGTCTGCTGAACAGTTGATTGACTGAAGTTGTCACACTGAAAATCTCTCTCCTCCTGGAGCTGCCACCTGGCTCAAGGAACTCAAGAGGATGGACAGGTTCTGCAGCAAATGGGTGCAAGTCAAGGGATGTGCATGGCTACTTCCACTATGAGCAGAGATTTTCTTCATAGCTCCTGTATCTCTTCTACAACAACATTAGCAATTTAGAGACAGCTCTTGGAGAATTTTCATTTTCACTCCAGTATTTTCCCTGTCCTGCCATCCACAGTACTTTATTTGCTTCCTGTTCAGACTGAGCACTCAAATTCTCTTACTCCCAACTTTTTCTCTTTCTCCAGCAGGAGACTCCAGTGGATGCCTTTCCCCTGGCTAGGCACCACCTTCTTTTTTATTGGTTAACTGAAAGCCCTATCCTCAAGGTGATTTTTTTCCCTTCCATTTGTTTTTAGGCCTGTGTAATCCCAACACAAGTCTAATAGGGAAATGTAAAACCGGATCTGAGCTGTTTTTAAGACAGTGTTGAGAGGTGGAGTTGGCTGGAGTTCAATTTTGTGCTAAACAGCTCACTGTAGCTCAATAAAGACTTGTGTCTGTGATTCTGTTTATATGGCTGGAGTAGAGCACAGAGTATGCTTTTTCATTTAAAAACATACATGGACACAAGACAAACACTTCTTAGCTTGTAGAAAGACAGGTCATAAAATGAACTCCCAGGAGACATGGAAACCTACGTTATCAGTCCTTTTTCTACTGGAAGTAACACACTCCAATGCAAACGTTGCTCATGGAAGTTGTAGTTTCATGTCTTAGCAAATACATGCTTCCTTTAGATGACCTGGGGCATATTCAGCATTGTATTTACTCAATACACCTCTTTTACACAGGAATCAGCCACATGACAAGAAAAAAAAGATTAAAAAAAAAGATAAAACATAGATCAGCAGGATCTATCTTACTCCAAAGCAGTGTTTTCTGCATGTATGCATGGGGAGAAAGGATAAGCGAGACTTACAAATCCAGGACAGCATCTATTTGAAAAATAGATTGTCATGCTTAATATGCATAAGACCCTGCATGCTGCTGTATTCAACAAACACAAAACAACTTTCAAAGCACATTCTACGTCAGGTTTCAACACTTAACACAGAGGAGCAAGAGTAATAGGTGATTATGTCGTAGCTTCTTTTGCTATGGTCCAGTGCCACCTCATGCTGCCCTGCCCCGTGAAGTCATCTGCCCCGGTCACACTCTGACTTCTGCCAGTCAGGGTCACATCAGAGTCACGCCAGCTCCTGACAGCCAGGCTGTGACACTCAATAGGTATTATACTTGGAACCAGAGTGACCATAACAGCAGCAACACACACACATTTGTGCGTGTGTATGCATATATACACGTAAACATACCTACAGACTTACACACACATACATAGTTATTATTTATTAATATATAGGTAAAGAATTGTAATATAGAGATTACAAACCTTTTTCTTATTAATAGGCATTTGCTTCAAATCCTGCTTAAACTTGGGGCAGAAATGCTGAAAAATGGCACAACTCCATGGCTTTTGCTAATCGTGCTTTAGGACAGCCTCCCAAAGACATACTGGCCTGGCAGGGAAAACTGTGCCACACCTACAGAGGATCACCCAGGTGATCCCAGGGAACAAGCCCACTCAACACTTCTCAATTTGTCTTTGGAGCAAGTCGTGCAGCGCAGCCCCCTCTGCTCTCATCCATGCTAAACAGGGACTCCGCTAAGAATTCCTGACGCATGCATATCTGTCCTGAAACTACCCACAATAGGGATTAAAGAGATGTACAATTTAACCTCAATTCATAATTCCTCTTAAATCAGGAGCAAAATAAATCACTAAGAGCAATGACAGTACTGTTCTTAGTGCTCTGCATGTGACCCCGGCAGATCCCCTCGGAAGTACAGGAAAGAGTGTTGCATTCACTAAAGGAGCATGCTGCATATCTACAGAGTGCTGCATGCTTTCCGTGCTTCCAGGATGCAAACCATGGTACAGTTAGCAATCATAGACGTATTGAGTTGACTTTCTCAAAGAAATAAACGACTTACTAGAATAAGTTAACTGAATCCCAGATATATTCCCCATTTGCTAGACAGGACATGTCTCTCTGCAGACACCCTCAGCAGCTTCAGCAACTGTTGCTTACTCACAGAGCCTATCCCTCTTTCTGCTTTCTCATTAGTAGTATTTAGTAGACTTTTGATTCCCCATTTCTGGGTGCCAGCTGTCTCAGGATGCTCTGTAATCAGGATGCTCCATTTACTGGGCAAATTTACAGAAAGAGTGTGGCAGTCATTTAACAGCTGAGATCACTGAAAAGCTGAACTTCAGGACTTCATCTTTTTGTGGGCTTCTTAACACTTGCAGTTTATACTGGGCACTTGTGGTCAGTTTATGTCCTTATTCAGGTCAGCGTTGGCAAAGCATAGGTTGTTTGGGGTTTTTTTGTTGTTGTTTTTTGTTGTTGGTTTTTTTAACAGTGAATTCCTTCTCCTCCTTTTGTGAGGACACAGGATTTCTGCAGCATTCATCCAGACCAATAACGAGCCATAAAGTTATTCCAGTGACAGCATTCATATCTAAGCAAAAGGAGGACCAGCCTGTTGTGCAATACACACACTGTGTACCACGCCCCGTCATGTTGAAATGAGTTCACGCTCTGACTCAGTCTCCATAGGTGCCCCCTCTTTGTCTTTATTAAAGTGCATCGTCTCTTTGGGGGGGATAACTGGAATACTATTCCCTGCCAGAAACCTATGGCTCTGGAAAAAAAAAAAATTTTGCTTTTTAAGGAAGAGCCTAATCCCATTACAAGGTCTGATACAGCTGCAGGAGAGATAAACTGGACAGCCATTTAAAAAATTTAGGTTGGTTATAACAGCCTAAGCTAATCTATTTCTTACTCACTGTATTTCCTAATTCCTTTCCTAACACATTGCCTGCAGAATTTCATGGCAAATTATTATTTTTTAAACAACATTATATGTTAGCAATAACCGGGGTGTTCAGATCTGCACTTTCAGAACATTTGAAGGCATGTTCAGAGATGAGGTTTTTCACCAAGTGTGTTGGATGGTGGATGGATGCAAAGTTTATATTCATCAGATTTATTCATAGAAATAATTTCTCAGAAATTTGGTATTTAAGCCGATTTTTATAGTCCCTAGGAATTATTAAAAAAACCCTCACTCAAACTCACAAAATCTCTCTTATTCCCTAAATCCACACTCAGATGGTCTAGCCAGTAGTCTGATCCAGCTGTGCTCTATTTTTACACTGAGTGATAGTAAATGGAAAGGAGCGTTTGCATCACTTTGTGCTAGCTGCAATCACACAGCAGCAACTGCTTTGACTTGGGATGGGACGAGGCAGAGAAGGTTCCTCATGTGCCACAGTGACTGCAAAAATGCTTTTCTAATACCAAAAATGCTTTTCTAATACCACACAACAGCATGTTATATAGGCACCTGTACAAAGCTGGCATAAGATATTGCCATTCAGATTCAGTAAGACTTTGTGCCGAGTTCAGAGTGGCGTGCTACTCTGGGTGAAGCACAGCAATGGATCTATATTGCCTTTGCTGCGCGTATATCAGTGAAAAGACCATGGAATAAGAAGATACATTTTGAATGCATTTTATAAAAGCAGAGAAAGAACTGTTTTTCTTCTTTAATTCCACAATACCTCCTTTCAGATTTGTAAAACATTTATAGGAAGAGTTTGCCAGAAAAGGCAACTCCTTCTCCTGCTCTAAATTGGGAGTATTTTTTTTAATTTTATTTTTCTTCCCCAGGAAATTTTTGGTTTATTTTGATCTAGCTGTTTGCTATTTCATTTCCAAGCAGAAAAAGAACAAACGTTACAATTAAAAGAAAATTCCCATCTAAAAAAATTAATTACTACTTTTACCAGACAAAACTTCTGGTTTTGATTTAAACTCCAATTTTTGTTGGCAAAATGTTTTCAGGCAAAACATTCCAGACAGCTTGAAATTTGAAGATAATTCGAGAATTAGAAACACGACCACCTTCCACATCTGTAAAAACTACTTGTTTCAAACTTTTAAAATGTGAATGCCCATCCATGCAAATAAATGGACTTGCTCACGGGCAGACCCCTTTTTATCCTACATAACATTGCCAAAACCTTCTTAACCGATAGCTCTTGGGCTCCCGATAGCCCTATTTGTAATGCTGACGGAGCACTGCTGTGCAGGAGAGCTGGAGTCAGCCTTGCCATGCAAAGGTTTCAGGAGCTCTGTTGCCTGTGAGCAGAGGCACACCATGTACAGCCTACAAGAACAGAGACCCACTCCCCCTTGGCTCTAGGGTTTTCCTCATGTTCCCACTCAGCTTTTACTTTTAATGCAATCTACATACTAAAGAGAAGTAGATCAGCCTTCTGTAAATACTGCTTCTATCGTACAATGTTCAGTGTTCTATTTTAAATCGAAATATATATTTTCATACAGATGTAAATTGCAATATATCCAATGCCTGCAGTCTTCAATTTTAGTAGAGAGATTTTAGTCTCAAAACCCACAGAAAGTAATTGCCAATGTCCACCTCAGTGCAGATGCACTGGGGTGGATTACAGTAAAATACATTTCATTTCTTTCATTCCTTTGTTCTACCCTAGTGCCATTTAACTGTCTCCCTCTTTACACATATTCACACTGCTTCTATATATCCTTCATCTTATAAAGTGTGCTTCACCAACAGGCTAAGTAAACATTTGCAGTGATATATAACGCTTACTGACAACGTCAAGCCAAATAGACTGTGATCCAAGAACAGACTTGATTTCCCTCAGTCTCCTCTCCTCAGGCAAAAGCTTGAGTGAATAGATGAGCCCTGTTCTGTACCTTGAAGGTCAAAAGAATAGCTTTGACAAACCAACAGGGAAACAAATTCTGGGGCTGACAGACTTCCTGCAAGAACCATCCGCCTCCAGCATCCCAATAACCAAACTTAAAGATCGCTAAGAAAATAACCCGTTTATTATCTATTATCATAGCACAGAATGAGAAAATCACTGACGCCCAGATAATCGGCATGCAAACTGCAGACCCGGAGCTTCTAACCAGCATTTCAAATTAGGCTAGTTGCAGGTTTGGCATTTGAGAGCAGTTTCTTGTTGCTGTTACAGAGTTTTCATGCAATTGTACAGGCTTGAATGCTCTGGCCATTATGGTTTTTAACCCCTTCAATACTTTTAAGATATTTAAATATCAACTTGAATTAGCAAGTTGCAATAAACCATCCTCCAGGTACTATCAAACTGCTTCACATTTTTCATGGTTTAACACCCATTTTTAACTCTTCCTTAAATCCCTCCTTCCCTCAAAAAAGCATCAAATTCTCTCTCAACCAGTTCTCACCCTGGCTCTGCTTTCTAATTGACTTTAGAGAACCAACAATAGTTGTCCCACGGACTACACAAGCCGTGCTGTGAGGTTCTCTGGAGGAAGCTGCAGCTCCCCATTCTGGCACAGTGGCAGATGCTCACCAGCCCCACACGGGCAGAGGGACTGATCCCAACGAACACGCGCTGTGCGACTGCCTGGTTCCTGGGGGCACACAGGTACACGCGTTAGTCTATCACACTATCAGCTGAGAGGCTGTGTAGTTGTGCCACGCGTGGAGCCACGATGCCACTTCTGTGGCCACCTTTCTGCCACACCCTGCAAGTCTAGGCTGACTCCTGAGGCCCTCACATCAGCAGAGGTATTAAAGTGAGAGCGTGCTGAAGAAAAGCTGACATAATGCCTTCCAGGAAAGTGATGAAAGAAAGAGGAAACGAGTGTTTGGCTTTTTGTCATCTTTTCTTCTTAAAGTCTCTCATTCATAATATTAATATTGTTATTTAAAACTGTTTAAAAGACAGTGCATACGCACTCTCTTCCTTCATGGGTTTCAGGAGTCAGGGATCTTTTTGGAAAAAAAAAGAAAACACCAAGAAACATTTAAAAATCTTTCAGAAAGATATTCCCCTATTTCCAGTCCCCATCTCTCTCTTCATTTGCATGCCACATCTTAGTGTCTTATGTCATAGCGTCTTGTGTCATTTTGCAAGTCTAAATGTACCAGGACCCTGCTCTTGATGCCAATCACAACCGTCCTGCGCACGTATATTCTAGAGCTCTTGGCTCAAAGAAAACTGCAGGATTGCAAAACACAAAGTATCAGCCTTGCTCCCTGTTCAGGCAGTACTCGCGCAGCCATCCCCACGCAACGCCAGCAGGAGGGCGAGAACCGCCTGCGTTACTGGGGGCACCCCCAGCCAGGAGGCACCGAGGTGCTGCTGCCGGGGCAGGAGAGGGCCGGCCGGGCCTGCCTGGTGGGCTCTCATCAACAGCAATCCTCTCCACTGCTCGTTCCTCTAACCAGAGGGAAATGAGCTTTTCCAGTCTGTCTATTTAGTCACACCTCCGAACCTTTTAGCAATTATACTGCTGGTCATAACCTAAACTTTGAGATACCCTATGCTAACCCCCACTCTTGCTCTTTGTCGAGAAGTCTCAATCAAATGCTCCTGTCTTGTTGGGGTTTTTTGTTTGTTAATGAAGGAAAATAGTCCTGTTCATAAAGTCACTGAGAACTCACTATTTCAAGTGTTGTCATATTTTCACTCACTGTGTAAAACAATGAGGACTAACCTGACAATTTTCTGCAATATAAATATAACTGCATGTACTTTATACAATTCATGTCTAGTCTTTGATTTACTTAATTAAGTTAATTTCTGTGTAACCTGCCTGTTGTAAGTATTGTATTTCTGCAACTCAACTTTATTTAATGCTAACTTTGGAGTTCTCAGTACGTGCCAGAATTCAATGCACCGACCATTCCAGGACAACCATTAACCTAATCTTTGGTCAAGGAAAGAACGTTGACTTTCCGCTAAGAATCATGCTGGCATTATAGAGAACATGTTTATAAAATGAGAGGGAGCCATGTCCTTGTATCTTTGTCAATGAATCCTGCAGCTTTATATTTACTATGGTCTTAGAAACCTATATTCAGACTCTTTTATGAATCACCCTCCTAATTTCTCCTTTCTTAGCAAAAAAAGCTTTATCTTCTCCAGTGACTTGTAGATTTCTTTTTCCAGAAACTCTGCGAGAGAAAATACCTCTTCAATGCACTTGGGACATCACAGAAGTGATGTTACCTAAATAACTGACCCACTTCTTAATGGTTTTGCTTTTAAATGATGTTGACTTTTTTTTTTTTTAAACTGTAGTTAGGAAAACTTTCAAAGACGTTTTGAGATAGTGTCTAAAACCTTCCGGGTTACTTGGAAAATCTAATTGCAAGTTGCTTTTTCAGTGTTGGATTATTTGATTGTCATGACAGATGGGCAATTTTTGCACAGTCCCAGCATACTGCAGTCTTAAGAGAAACTCACTTTGCTCCATGCAAGCAATTCTGGGTTGAAAGCATGGAGGCACAATTGGCATTTCCTTTGACATCAGACACATGAAGCTCAGTAAGGTGGATTTACTCCCTCCTTACCATGCTGGCAAGAGGAATACAAACCTGCCAGAACAGGCTGGTATGGCACATCTCCTCCTCCTTGTAAGCCACATGCAGGAAAATTGCAGTAACACTTTGGTAAAGAATGCACTCTAAAATTATTAGTAAAGCTACATAGCATCTGCTATTTCACAGTATTTACTGCATTCTTTACAATGACACTAAAAAAATTTTGTTCTTAGGTCCCTGAGTAGGAAAGATAAATGAAAACAAGATCTAAGTCAAGCCAACCTTGTTTTTTTTTTAAAGTTAACTTTAAAATGCCATCGCCAGCACATGGCTAGTGTTCTGGCTTCATTTGTACTTTTATTTATTAGTAGTATAGAATACCAGTCTGCATTATAAAGCTGACAGTCAACAAACCACTTTCAGTGGTTTGAAATTTCTCTATGACATCTTTTCCCAAGTAAAACAAAACAAAAAAAAAAAAAAGGAATTTTGCTGTCTCATTGTCCTGTTTGCCTACTGAAGACAAGGGCCTTTTAGAGCTAAAGAGAATTAATGCAGTATTGTATTCACTGCAGCAACCCAGCTACTAAAACCTGCACGAGCTACTACGTTAAACTGTAAACAACTCTAATCTGTCTTAAGATGACCTACTGGGGATGATCTTTGCAACTGCTGTTGTACTGAGCATCATTTGTTAGAGGCAGCACCACGCTTTAACACCATCAGTCTTTCTCAGCTGCTACAGCCAACTCATTGCACATCTTTTTTGTGTCTGTCCTGGAAATTGTAGGTGTTCCTGCAGTGTTAATATACGTACGCCTTCCCAGACTGCTCCTTCACTATTGCAGCCTCTTCAGTCCCGCACAGCGCAGATACCTGTATCATTCTGGAAAATGCTAGATCCTCTGTGTTTGTATGTAGCTGGACTGACACGATGCTGTAGGAAACCCAGCACCAACACGGCTGTCCCTTAAAGTGTCTAGTTCTCATGTAACTGTTTGAATACAAGTACTTCAAAATGTAACTGGAGGGGTGAACAGAACCCTCAGTTTTTCTTTTCTTCTTCAGGGCTGTTTTCAGGCAGGTTCACACATATATTGTCATGGGGGAGGCAGTCCTTCCCCCCTGCGAGAGCCCACGGCTGCCCTCAGCCCCCAGCCACCACATCAGGAAGAATTAGCTTCACTCCCCCGCGATGCAGCACCTCGGAGCGCAGTCGCCCTGTTCACCTCCCTCCACTCGGCCTCACCTTCTCTACCCTTTCGAGTCCATTTTCACATGACAGGTTTCTTCCTGCTGTCGTGCTGACCCTTGATCTGCAGCGGTAATGGTGCAAACAGACCAGTCAACGTTTGACAAATTTAGTGAGGGGCCTGGGGGACACTTTGCTTTTTGGAAAGTTTTCTGACACTGCTGCTTGAACATTGCTGTGAAAGCCATGTGACCCTCTACTTCCACAGATTTGTGGTGGAAAACAGATATAGTGTTTTCTATTTTGGCTAAAAATATCCTATAAATACTTATAAAGTTAATCATGGTGTCAAGTGTTAGGATTTGGAAGAAAACAAAATTATAGGCACTAAGATAAAAATCAGTCAGTAGTATACCGTAGCATTCATTATTTTTCTGACTCCAAAGCTCTGTCTCCCACTTTACAGAAATATTGTCTAGTTCATTTATTTAATTATCTTAGCGCTATCCATATACCGTCTAGCTTTCATTTCTCACCTGTCCAAATTACTGATAAAATACAATACACTGACTGTTTTTTTTTTAATCAGCTTTTTGAGTTGAATGCTTTAAATATTTTGAAATAAACTACATGAGAAAGAAGAGACTTTAGCTTTATAGTATCATAATCCTACCACAGGTCAGTTTCCCAATGTAAGAAAAAAGACATTCAGCTTATTTTTGTGCCTTTTTTTTTTTTTCCTTTCCCCCTTATTTTAGGCCATACACAGAAGGAGACGCATAGTATATCAAGTAAAAATTGATACATGGTTCACAACAGTCATCGCTCAAAATTTCAGTTTAAGGGAAATTCTACTGCATGAGTACGTCTGAAAAAATGAATAAAGATAACATGTTTTAAAACTCAAAACAAGAAGTCAAAACTTGAACGATGTAGTATAAACACAAACCATACATGCTGGTGATTTGAAAGAGGTAAAATCGTGTTATTTTTATGAACTCTTTGCAGTGCAATAATGTCATCAACATAGAACATGGAAACTTCCTGCATTAGTTCCTATATTTAGACTAGTTATGTCCTACTAGTATTTGCCACAAGTACGTTCTAAAATATCATTATACTTTGCCCTGTTATCACCTTTTTAATTACAGAACTTCTGTCATTTTAAAACTGCTATGAGTAACTGAACACATTTTTAAATTATCCTCAGTTTATTACAAAGAAAATAAAGATAGATCAAAGTCACAGTTTCCTAACGCTGTACATAATTTTAAATTGTTCTGTAAAGTAAGAAGCTGCAAGAACTTCCACCCGTCTTCTCGAGTCATTTGTACATCGACATTTATTATCCCCATGTACAAAACATGTATAAAGTTTCTTTCTATTGATAGTAGCAGTAATATAATTTTAGCAATCCTTATGGATCCCTGAGGCTGGGGAAGGTGGAGGGTCCTTCTCCCACATCCCACAGGCTCCGTGGTACACCCGGTACTGGTGTTCACATGCAGGTAACAGCTGTACTTGGCAATATTATGCTTAATTTTGCATTTCAAGCTGAGGTTGTGGTGCAGCCCCCATGGTGCTTAGGGTCAGGAAGAGGAATACAGCATCTCCTGTTCCTATGACCCACAGAGGCATGAGTTCTCTGCCCTGGAGCGGAGGGTAACCCGCAGCCCCCTGCCTAGCCCTGCTGTCTGCCCCCGCGCAGCAGGGAAACGGCCGCCCTCCGCTTCAGCTGGTTTTCCTTCTAAAGCTCACGCAAGACCCAAAGCAATTCTACTCCAGATTCCAGCAATATGGCAAATATGAGTACCAAGAAAAATATGGTTCAGAAAAAAAAGACTAGATACTTAAAATAACCACAGAATGAAAAAAAAAGGAAGCAAAGACAAATGTGTCAAAATAATAGTAATTTACAAGTCCTGAGTGTTCATAACTGCCATGAATCAGAGAGAGGTATTTTGACAGAAGAAAACCAGAAGTGCTGTAACATAGGTAAAATTCCTCCATCAGCTATGAGACTGTTAACATGTATTAACTCATTTTGTTGAATATTACTCATACTCGTACCGTACAGACTCCCATGATTTAAACTCACGTCATACCACAGAAGACCATGGTAAAGAATTTAACCTTTAGAATACACAAAACCAGAAATTGCAGTTTTAATCAAGGTAAGAATTAATTTCAGTAGGTGTTCAGTTTGAATAGGTTCTGCAGATTTGGATCTGCAAACTTGTATAGCGGTGAACCATGAAGTTAGATGCTGCACCTAATATAAGATGTTGTCTACTAAATTAAAAAACAAACAAAACATCCCCCAAAAACCACACAGAACCAAATTTTAAAACAAACAAATAAACAAACCCCACCAAAACCGCAACCCAAAACAAAACAGAAAAACCCCAGTCTAAGACGAGTTTTGCCTCTTTTGACATGATAGAGCAGAACTACTGAGCATGAACTGAGCTTTTGGAAAGTAGAAAAACTACGTTATTTATTTTTAATCTGTAGCTTTTCCAGGGTAGAGAAAGATGGAGGCAAAATACTCAGGCTTACAGATGACAAGTGACTGTGAAGGACTGTGAAAAGGAATCTTTGGCATCTGAGATGATGGAAATAGCTAAGGAGAAAAGGAAGCAGAGGTCAGGGGAAGCACTTTGAGTAAGATGGTGCCTTTCCTTCAAAGCTAAAGTAAATGTTCTTGTAAAAATGAGAAACAAATATGTTCATTTGTCCTCTCACTGGCAGAAAATGTCTTGTTTTCTGCAATTCATTGATCTCTGATAGATTCTTATCTGACTTCCAGGAGGAGGGTGCCTGAATGCTTCACAAAAGATGATCTATTTACCTTCAGAATATTTTAGTAAAATAGGGCATTCATGCTCATTTTACAGATGGAGAAGACAAAGAAAGTAAATTACTGACCGAATGTGACACAAGTCATCCCTGGTAAAACACAAAATGGAGCTCACACCCTAGATTATGTCGCTAACCACTGCAGAGCCATCCTTTCAAGCTGAATTATGTCACCAATAAAATAACACCATAATGAGAAATAGATTACATATGCAGTTTTGGAAGTTACTTGGCTCTGCCTTTGTTTTTTTTAATATACCAAACGTCTCATTAGCATGTAGGACAGTTTGGTGGGGAGTTTGTGACTGGCAGAGGGAAGTACTGCCTTGCTGATGGACAATGGAGGGTTACAGTATACAACTTCATACCATGAAAATTATGTACCATTTTGGCAATACAATCTCAAAAATAAAACACCAAGTGGAAAATAAATTCTTCCTAACATGCATAAGCAGACTGTATCCTTGTTCATGAAAATGAGAGTTACTATGATTGCCTAAAATATTTTACAAAACGATCTGGTCAAGAGGTGCCTAGAATATTTATTCCAACACTGACAACAAACTGAGCAGTCTCTCTTATCTCTCTGTAAGGTGCAAGGGCAGCCAGGAGGCTAATTGAAGAACACTTGTGTCCTACTATTCCTTAAAAATTAAAGGGGATATTTTTAAAATTTGATACCCATCTTCCTAAACTCTTAATTTAAAAAAAAGCCTAGGCAGAAGCAATGTACTAGATCTATCTGAAAATAACAGAGTAAAAAAAAAAAAAAAAAAAAAATCTCTGTCACAAAGAAAGTGTATAATCTAGTCAACATATAAATACACAAAACAAGTTAAAAAGCATGAACAGACAACTGTGCATACTGCCAACAAAAAATCTCGACATACCATACATACATCTTCAGTATCTTGAGGACTCATATGACAAAGGCACCGTAGCCAAATGAAAAAGAACATATGTATAATTCATGAGGAATGGCTTTTTAACACACTAGAGCTTTTGGCTGTCTAAAAATAGAATTGTGAAACATAAGAAGCAATAGCATTGTCTCTAAAACTACAATCATGTTTTATTTTTCTAATATTGTCCTCAGTAAAACCTATGATTTGGAGCTCATTCCTGTGTTTTGTGGAGACTTTTTCTCCTGTTGATTTATGTATCTTTACCGGAAGGCATAACCTTATTCTTACCTTTACTTTGCTCTGTGTAAATGATTTAGAAAGGACTATATTTACTAGTAGGTTTAAAACATTCCTTTGAGTTATGATTTTTTTATTATATGGCACACATTTGACATGAGATCACATAGTGCAGGAAAACATACTTCACACAGTCAAATCTTTCTCCCATGGTACGCTGTGTATAGAAAATAAGGCAACAGTTGGGAATTAATGTAACAAAGACTTTCCAATCTGACCTTCAGTTGTCCTTTTGGATCCTCTTTTCCACCTTCCCCCTGCCTTTGGTTGTGTTTTTTTTTCCTATTCAACGTAAACATCTGTTATATAAGTGAATTGCAACATTACTAAAAGAAGAAACCCATCTTCTTAAAAGTTTGTGCAAAAATTAGAGGAATTAGGTGCTAAATAACTGGACAAAGCTGGACAACCGGAGCAAAGATGATCAGAAAGGAAATATATATATACACAGAGTCTGGCAAAATAAAAATGTGGTACTTGCAAGAACACTTATGAATTATCTTACTTTTTTTAAAAATATAGTTGGCAGGTAACTTTGAAAATGAAAATAAATCTCACCTAGCTGACAAGAAAGCACCTCTTACAGGAGATTAGGCGTAAGTACACAACTAATGTTAAATACTAGAGACTTCCATCTTTATGTTAATACACAGACTCCAAACCTGCTACAGCCCAATGGACATACAGTAGCGCAACCCCAGAACTGTCAGGCTGTATTATTTTCAGTACAGCAATTATTTCAGTGACCTACTTTTTCCGTGACCAGTTTCCTACTCTAGGCAAGAATCAAAGAATAAAGCAGGAAAGTTTTTATTAATATTATCAAAGATTCCCTCTCTGTTTTAGACTCTACATTTGAGTCAACAGGAAAGAAATTTGATGTGGTCATTTTTGGTGAAATTCTATTGCAAATCAAAGAGGGTAACACAGTCAGTGAATTCGCCTGTAAGAAATGCATTTTTATGTTGATTCCTCCTCTAGCTTTTCCAGTGATTAAATGATGAATGGAGAGGCCAGGGTGTGGAGCAGTGCACATAGTTTTGCCAGCTGAGGACCCATAACATAGGAAACATTGTTGCGTGACTTAATGCAGCTCATTACTTTCATTTTAAGATGTACCTTCAGTTTGAGGAGGAAGAAAGTAATAGCGGTCTCATCATTTAAATGTCATGTCCTTATTAACATAGGTTTACATTTCACTGTTATTCTCTGGTTTCTTCCTTGCTTCAGGGGGAAAAAAAATACATTACTGGTGCCATGTAAGTAGCAGCTTGTCTCCCAGTTGTGCAGGACCACTTGCACTAGGGATATATTTGGGCAAGACAAGGGATATGTTTGGGAAAAGCTCTATCTTTTTGTATCATATAAGGGGTGAGATTTAATCCTAGGGGATCTGCTTCCTACCACCTGCTGGTGAGCATGACCCATTCATAGGGGCAGCTGTAACAGTCAGACCTTCATCACTTTGCAGGGTATGAAAACTAAGGACCAATCTTGTCCCTAATTAAATCTTTTGCATGTATCATCAATAGAAGTTTTAGTTCATTATTTGTCTTTCTATGTACAAAGAAGCCTCCTTCACAGCTGCCTGTAACCATTTCACCATCAAAGCTGTCACTACTTTTAAACTTGCCAAGGGCTACTTCTCTAAGCTCTATTGTCACTGACTCATCAAATCTGAAATGATGTCTCTGACCTTTGAATCAGTTGTCTTATTCGTCTTTTGACACCAATGACAACTAGAGGAAAAATGTAGATGAAACAGTCAGAAAATAACAGTGAAAGCAAGCTGACAATGCCAAATTCTCCCAGGAAAGTATCAGTTCTTAAAGATGTTGAATGCTTCCCATGAAATAAGGATGCTCTCAGCAGTTGCTGCTTCTCTGGAATTCAGTTTTTAGGCTCTAAATAGCTTGAATAAAAAAATTAAAAAGCAGAGGAATACCTACAGCCTTCTCCAGTGACTTTCAGTGAGCACAGAAGAGTCAAAGTCCTTGCATAAGGCCCAGGTTTACATAAGGTTCAAACCTCTCATACACAGCGAGGCCAGGGAAGGAAGCCTTATGGAGCAGCTGGGAACAGCCAGTGCTTTTCAGCTGTCTCTCACTACTGTTGTATTCACTGTACGTAGCTAATTGTGACTCTCAAAAATCAGGCTGTGAGGACGCCTCCCCAGGCAAAGTGATTTGATCTGTCCATGTCCAATATATTTCCCCTTTTGGATCAGTTAAAATGCATCAAAAATTATGGAAATTGTATAACATAGTGCAATATACAATTAGCTTTGCACAAAACCCAAAGTTTGAAACCTGAATGCTAATGATTGCTAAGCTGGTAAATCCTTATTTGGGGTCATCCAGCCTGAAACACTGTGCTGAGCTTTAAACACAGTCAAAATTCACCCAAGCTATTGATCTGTATGATGAATCTCATTTAGGAATCATGGTTCCCTTTATGAATCCCTTTGAGCTCTCCCCGGCAAATGCAAGGTTTGACTTTGCCACATTTAGTGGCTAATATTATCCAGAAAGTCAGGCATTTGCATTTGCTCACAAATCAGTTCTGAGTAATTCTTACTCCAACGTCTGTCCTTCTGATCTTTGGTCTCCTTGCAGTGTTTCTGAAATAAGGACATCACCCCTCCTTTTTTTTGTTCTGTTCTCACTGGCAGAGACTATCAGAACAAGGTAGTAAACATTTCAACAGAAAATAAAATGCAAAACTCAAGGGACAGCGCTACCCTGAACCGTCAATTACAATAAAACTTGAGCGTGTAACAAATCTCAGCAAGACGAATGCGTTCTAACATACCGGCAAAATTTGGGTGCTGGAAAAAAAATGCACATTTGTAATACGAAATGCATGAGGGGAAAAAGGGAGAAATGCCAGAGGAGGAAAGAATTTCTCCTACTTCTGTGACTTCTTTAATAAATGACCTATTTCTAGTTTGAAGCTGAATTCCCCTGAAGAACTACCATCTTTCCAGAATTTGAACCACAAAGCTCGGGCTGCAGAGTAATGTGATATTATTGACAATATTAGAGAGAGAAATTTCCTTTAAAATAATCAGACATAGATCTTAATTCATTGATTACTAAATTTAGGAAATTAATGTGAAGTTGTAAAACAATATATTAAAAACACTCTCACTGCATGATGTTGTCTCTGAATATGTAATTCATGTACAGAAAGAGTTTAGTAATGAATGAAAGACTTGTGCTCCAAGCTAAATTGGGTACCAGTGCATTCATACAATATGGGGTAAAATCCTAAAAGATAATTACTTGCTCCAAACAGAAACTTTTCTTGATCCCTTTTCTAGCCAGTTTCAAATTTGTCTTTTGAAGTTTCATGTCTGTGCTTGCTTTGGGAATTATTTTAATTTCTGTTCCAGCCACAGGGTTATTCCTTCTAAATATCCATTTTCAATAAATATTTTTGAATAAAGGTGTTTTATGATTCTCACCCACCTGCTTATAGGCATTGAATCATACTTTACTTGATTTATTTCTTGCATTGGCCTTTTAGTAAAGTAAATCTGTCTAGTTGTTTCTAACAGGAGCTTTAGGATAGGCTTTGATGGAAACAGAAATCTAATTATAACTCCCATTTTCAGTGCAATAAACTATATAACGATAAACGATATAACGATATTTTCACCTCAAACAGCATAAAGAAAGAGGAGTGATCATAGTTTTGCACACAGCCTAAACCAGTCTGTAGTTCAAAAATAAAATCACAAACCAAACTTGAATATTCCACTTGATTTAATTCTCCTCCATTTAAAACTTCTCAATACTCAAATCAATCATCCTGCATATGTATCATCTCTAAATTTAATACTAGCAACTTCAGGAAATGTCCATCAGGCTAAAAATCAATGTGGTACCATAAGCAGTATGTAACGTCTCATGTTACTGAAAAAAAAAGAAAAAGCCAGCATGTGTTCTATACTCAAAGTGGATGGTACAGACATTTATGATGCATTACTGAATGGAGGAGTTTACTCTTGCATGACTCTGGATTTTTAAAATATATTTTTTCAAAACATTATAGCACACAAATCCATGGCTTCCATAAGCACCATGAACTCTTCCCTTGCCCCTTTTCTGACTTATCTGACTGTTAGGCATTAAGTACTGAGAGAATTCATAGTTTGTCCATCTAGTCACAAGAAAGCCATGCCAGAAAAAACAATCACAGATAAACATCTCAATAAAAAGAAAAGCCAAAAGTTTGGAGATTACATTATACTCACTTAACAATGTGTTTCATCCAAGGGGAAACTGTGCATTATTACATAGGTAGGCTGAGATTTTCAAATCTGTGTTAAGGACGTGTACACTGGTTTCTTGAGAACAAGGCATTCAAACCTCTTGAGCATTAAAAATGTTATTCACTTTACGAAGAATTAGAGCAAACATTTGTTGCCAGAGATAGTTAGCATTGCTAAAATCATTACAGTTCTGAATGTCAGTAACATTCTGTTCTCCAGGTGTGAACAGAAAAACTCCTATAGGAACACTCTATTTTTTTGAAACATCCAGATAATTCCAATAAAAATTCTTCCATTTAATCTTACTGAAGTATGCAAAAGAAATAACATCTACTTACCAAATCAGTTTGTTGGGATATGAATGACACATTTCAGGTTCAAATATTTTTGGTAAAACAGGTTTCCAAACATACAAATGCATTCAGAGATTCTGTGGAGACAATACAGAGGCAACATCAATTTTTTGCAGGGTCTGTTGTTTTAGAAGTGTTACAATATTTTGCAGCATATCATAGATATTAGCCCTATGACAATTTTGAAAACATCTTTTTTTTAGAAAAAGGGAATTTCAGTATGTTTTCTCTATTTCATATAAAGTCAGTCTGTCACTTTTAGGAACACTGTGTCCTGGAAAATGTGCATTTTTTTTTTAAAAAAAAAAAAAACAAGAGAACAAGAATTTTCTATTCAGTTACAATAATCGCTTTCCAGCTAGCACATTCATCAAACAATGAGCAATTCACTAGGGTAACATATGCAGGAGCTTGCTTGTATATATTCATATTGTCTTCTGCCTGAAAAGAGTTAAATAGAGCATATAAATGATGAACACAGAGCATTCTGGGATACAAAACAACTAAAATGGGTTAATTAGTGAAAAACATGCATCAGAGTATAAGGCTCAACTGTAAATGTTATGGGTTTTTTAAACCTATTATATCTGCTGATAGTGTTCAGGATTATGGATAATATCAAAATAAGAGATGTTAATTTTCAAACGGAGGTGAGTGGAACATATTAAGGAGTAAGAAATATTCATTGTTTGAATAATATTTCAGATGCATTCACATTAAACATACATTAGTGAATACATTTCTTTGACATGCTCATATATAAGCATAATATGCAAGTGACCTAGAAAATACAGACATCGTATAATCAATGACAAAAATATTGAGACAGATAAGCCCCGAGATCTTTGATCAAATATATTCTTTTGGCAAATAAACAAAACATGTTATCCTGACAAAAAAAAAATGTTCTTTAGAGTATTGGAAGTGTGAATTCCCCAAGCGCCGCCCTCAGAGGCGCTCTGCGGCAGGCTTGCTGTCAGCATTAGATGGGTGAGAAGATACTGATCTGGCTAATGGTAGCCCCTTAACTCCAGCCCCCCTGTGCAGGGCAATACTCTATTGCCAGCTTTCTGAGTGAAGACTGTCTGTTCCTCCGTGCTTTGTTGTGTTACAGAGAGCTGACCCGACTGCTGTCATTTTGACAAACAAGAAATACACTCACAGGTTGGTAAAAAGATAAGTTTTATACAGAGAAGTAATGATCTGATTCCTCTCTATTCAAGTGCTGGCAAGGTGTTTCAGGATTTTAAGGACTTTTTTCTTTATCTAAAAGGATCGTCCCCCAGAGTCGTTGCTGCTAAATTTGTCTACACTGTTCTTTCCACCAAATGAGTGAGATTTGCACTTTGGCAGAAATAAATACTGATATGCCATTGGTATTTAATTCAAAATGCTCCGAGTTTTCTCCTATGCTTCTCTGCTCGGTTTGCTGTGTACATGTCTGTGGGCTTGTGAAGGAAGAGACGTCAGAATACTTCTTTAGAAGAGATAAATCTCCTCAAAGGTCTGTAGTTGAAGACAAGAGACTCACGAGAGCACAAAATATGCTAACTCAACAACAGTCATTTGGTTAAAACAATCTTCTGGAATTGAGAAAATTTGCAGTCATAATACTGTTTAATAAAGTCTTTGGAATACAATGCATCATGACATAGTTGTGCGGCTATCCGTGACCTGTGATCACCCTGTTAAATTTATCTTCTGTACAATGTGCTCATAGAGAACGCTAAAGAGGAGAGGAGTGCAATGCTGATAAAACATGAACTTGTCAACAGCGCAGTAAAGTTTGCTAGAGTTAAAATAAAAGAATTAGTGAAGTTTTCAGTATTTAAGAAACACTTGTGACTTTTAATACTAACACTAAAGTAAAACTGTTAAGTCCTCTTCTTAACGTATGCATTTTTAAAGTGAAAACCACATAACAATTCCAAACACGTAGACAAAGTCTTTTTTTATATGGATGTTCCCAATTTGTGTTAGGCAATTGACATTTTAAATACGGGTTGGAAGAGGATATACATCAGAGTATGCAGATAGAAATGTTAAAATACATATTTTATTTTGACAAGTAAAAGCTCTGTCAGAAGGTCTTTGATTCACAAAGCTGGAATACATTCATAGTTTTGAAATGTGATCCTCTATCATATTCAATTCTTAGACAGGTTAATGTCTTAAATACAAACAAATGCACATCAGACAGAATCCCTAGCCTGATTTGCTCGAGGGGCTGTCAGAATAATAAGAAAAAAACTGTTATTAAGTAGATTTAGCATGAAAGGGAGTGATATTTTTTTTTTAATTTTTACCTATTTGTCTGAAAAATGAACTCTGCCGTTATTGTGTCTAATACATGAGGTATCTAACAATAAACACATTCAAATTATCACTTCTTTCATTCAAAGGTGCTGTCTAAATATTTTCTATTGTCCAAATATAGCTGAACAGTGATATTCCAAACAAATATATTTCATGCAACCCAAATAAATTCATCTGACAAAGAAAATAATTATGGTTTATACTAAAATATTTCCATTGGAGAAACCAGACTGCGGCTGATGCTCAATAAGACACTTTTTAAGAGAAATATTAAATCACTCTGTCTTCTGGAAATGCCACTTTTCCGGTGCAGTATTGCAAACCCTTTTTAAATACTGTAATTGCAGATTTATTTTCTTTTTTTGCTCCTTCTTTTTTGTCATCGTGTAAGTCATCCAGATAGATCCAATATGTAACTAAGTATATATAAAATACATAGAAACTAAGAATGTATTAGAAGTCTGGCTTTTTTTTTTCTCCTCCTCCTCTGTAAGTAAACACATTTCCTTTCAAACGACAAAGTATCTGCCCCCCCCCCCCATGGTGTGTAGTTCCTTACTATGCCCCAGGACGACTCCTTTACTTTGAGTATCAATGGTGTGAGCTTTGTACCATCAGCACTAGCTAGCAGGTCTTCAGGGCCTTTGGATTTAATTTGTTGTACTTATTGTCAGCGCCTTTGGATTTAATTTGCTATATTCACTAATGGGCAACAAAATCACATAATAGATAGTTAAAAGTTTCTTGTAAAATACTGCCGATATGTTTATAACAGGGTCCCAAAGCTACAAATTCAATTAAAAACATACTGAAACCAGAGGCCAAGCTGCAAAGTTCCTGTGATGCTGATGTCTGAACAAGATGCAGCAGTACAGTATTTTGTGATGACAGCATGTAATAAGAAAAATGGATACAACAGAGCAGAAGTCTATCCGAGGAATTTGTATTCCCAAAGCATAGACAAAGTCACTAGATACCATTTTATCTGTGTTATTGTCAACGTCATCCCGATAAATACCAACATTCTCACTTGCCCATGACGGAGAATCTTTGAACCAAACAAATACAGATAAATAATAGGCAGGAAATCTACCCATGTAAAATTTCCAATATAATTTTCTGTAGGAGGTTTCAGAAATGTGATTATCTGTCAAAAATCTGTATCATTTCCAACCCTTAACTCGAACTGTCTTGAGGCAAGACATGTTTTATTACATATAAGCAAATACGCACCCAAACCACCAGCAGATAAGCTAGGGAAAGCTATCCCTCCTTCTGTTCTGTGTTCACGAGTAGTCAGCCATGGACTGAAATAAAAGTATCAAGATTCTCCAAAAACAGTCAGAGCAACAAAGGGGCTTTCCCATCTCGCATTTAGAAGACAAAGGTGAGCTTTGTCATGCTGATCTCTCTTTAAGTCAAAATTAAAGCCTTTTTTTTAAAAGCCAAACTCTTTCTAAGTCATAAACTGAATAAAAAGGTCATGCATAGCCCCAGTAGCAATATCTCTTTTATCCCTGTATAATCAGAGTCAACGACCTGTTTTTTACTGCAAAACTCTATAAGGACTGAAGCTTCAGCTAAGCTCATATAAGAATCCATTGAGCTGATAAAAATATCAGCAGGTGCAGGAACGAAATCAGACGAAACATGAGCTGGTACAAAGAGAGGTTCATCTGGTTTTAGCTCTGCCGTAAGGGAGAGGGAAGGTGCGTGGGCTCAGGCTTGCCGGAGCCCTTGTCACCGTGCCAGAGCTGCTGGGGCTGGTTGTCAGAGGTGGTGTTTTAGGGAGGGCTGTTATCCCCAGAGCTGTTGCTTGACTGGAAACATCAGATGTCACATTGATACCATGGCAAAAAAAGGCAGGCAAAGAAGCAGGAGGATATGAACTGTAGTGTGAACATACAGAGGCTTCACTTCTGGGAGACGGGATGGTTATTCCCTACAGCCACTGGAGGAAGGAAAATTCTCATGTGCTTTCAGGAGGATTGTTGGATATAGAGCCCTATGAAGACCCTGGAGCTTGATCCTGTGCCTGTGCATACACAGACGTGCCTCAGCATTATTTCTTGGGCAATTCCCATACCAAATACAGTGTAAACTGAAAATTTTCCAGAGGTACATATGACAAATGAGTAAATTTTTTTGCTGTGTAGTTATACAGGAGTTAAGATGTCCCACACCTGTGTAGTAAAACTCCTCCCAGCATTGCAGCATATGTGGCTATTGGCATGATGCAATTGCACAGCCAGGGAGCACTGGCATTACATTTCTCAGTAGATGGTCAGTTAAGCTCTCAGGACGTAAGGAACACCTGTCTTTTTGAGCTAGTATGTTTTCTATCTTGCTATCTATCACTCCAGGTAGTCATCATCTCCATCTCTTAGGGTGTGTTTCCGCACTTTCTTGGTCCAGTAAAACTAGTTTAGGTTGTTAACCTGGTCCTCATCCAGCAGCTATCCTCCTGCTGGGCCTGAAACAGCTCCCTGCCTTCCCCCCTTTGGTGACGGAGCCTATGAAGCGGCCACTGACATTGCAGAAGAACAGGACAGCCCTCTACAACAGCTCATGGACTGTACATAGGCATAACAAGAAGGGGTTTACATTTCCCTGTATCTCAGAGAGGCCTCAGATATCACCAGAAACCATTTAGATAGGTCACTGCTTCTTTAGGAGTTAACCAAGTCTTTCTGGAACAGATAACAACTTTATCACATAATAAAAGAACTAAATGACAATAGCCTTATCTTTTTCTCGGCTGAAGACTTCCTTCAAGTATCTGCTCTTATGTTACTATTCTAAATGGAGGAATAAAACAAAGCAGCCTACATAAATTGTCTACTAGAAACACTGCAATTAAAAATATGACCAGGAATAACCCTGCATTTGAAAAATAACTGTGAAGTTTGCCTTATTAAAATCAAATGTCTTAGCCACAACCACAAAGAAAGAGTCTGGATTTTCATAATAAAATTTCTATTCCATTAAAAAAATATTTTCCATATTAAAAACAATTGATTTTCTGCAACCAAATTTCAGTAAGTCTTTTAATAAAAGAAAATGCAAGAATCAATTAAATGCTAAGAAAAATGAGAGGGGGGGAATAGAAAAGAAAACACGATGAAATGTTAGCAGACACACACTCCAGAGTTTAGACTTTTCTTGTAGATAATTAATATGCTCACATTATTTAATTGAAACATCATGCATCCTACCACATGTTGCTCCTTAGCCAGTCAACCCACATGGACTATCCTTGCAGGATAGAAAAATTTTGGGGAATCATGGATTTTATAGTGAGATGAAAATGACAGATGCATTTTTAAGTGAAGAAGGATATATAGGATAGGAGAATTAGCAATGGTCACTTTAATTAAAAGCACGGCCATATGATGTGTTTACATTGCACAAGAGTATTATGAAACATACTTAGATAAATGTTTGTGTTCTCACTTTTTATACTTTGTTTGCATATAAACTCTAATTCTAATAAAATACATCGTAAAACCTTGCAACCACTATGACAAACAGCCTTGTAAGTGGCTGAGTAATTCCATTATTCTCTCTCAAATTTAACCCATTAGTGGTGGTGCAATCTGATAAACTAGGGGAGCAAGGTAGGTCAAACATTTTGGTTCAGCTTATTCTAAATAGAGTGCCAATCGGGGGGGGGGGGGGGGGGGGGGGGGGGAAATCAAGTCCCAGGATTGCATTCCAGTAATTACCCTGTCTGACGAACAAAAGGACTGCATTTTTTGTTTTATTTCATAACACTTTCTACTAATTACAGTATCTTTTCATCATTCATATATGAGAAATATGGACCTTGTTTTGGTGCACAGCTACCTCAAGACAAACACGCTGCCAACATATATCCAGTAGTATGACTTGAACCTGCGTGCTCATGAAGAGGGCTGGTAGGTGTCTCCTCTACTCCTCACATGCCTTGAGCATGTAACTACCATTCACAATGGTGGGATATGTGCACAAGCTTCCAAGTGTGAAAACATGTTTCTGCCTTTGATATTCCACACAATACAACCTGTTTACGAAATGTTGGTTAATGATAAACCATCTTTCAGAAAGCTCTATTACATTCACCATGTGAAGATAGGTTAAATTAAATAAGTGCAAGTCAATGATCACATTTTAACTTGGGGAGGGAAGGACTTGGTGTTGAACACTAAATTTGCTATAGAAAATCAGTGGTCTATTTTCTCCCCCTCTTTAGGAAATTTTTTGGTTGTCTAGGAATGCTAAGGATTTCTCTGTCCAGTTTTATCAAATACCACCTTCTGTAACTGTGAAAGAACCTTTCCCCCAAGAAATCCTGTCTGAAACTATGTTTAAAACAACCTTTCCATTGATAACTGACCAGCTGGCAAATTCTGTATTGACCTGAAATAGTTCACACTGAAGTAGATGTGAAAGTCAGAGAGAAGGGAACAAGGAATAAAAATGGAATGTAGCAAAAAGGAGCATACTATGTGCAACAAACTGGAAGATGTAATCCAGTTGTCCTGCAGTCATGTGATGCTCAGAGAGCACCACTTTTGTCATGTAAGAGAAGGGAGGCCCTAGATTTGCTTGTGGCTTACACTATTGTTAAAGGGAGATAGGAACAGTTAAACACACTTGGCGAATTTTGAAGGATCTGAGTGTCCCCTGAGGGTTTCTAATTTTGCCTAGTAATTTTATAATAAGCTGTAGAGAGCCTTTTATCTGTTCTTTGTATTCAGTGAAGTCACATCAAAGGAAAGAACAGATCACTTACATTTAGAAGCTACTCACCACAGGCCTGGGCAAAAGACACTACAGCACTGCTAAACACCCTCTCCTCAACCCCCTGTCATTAAGAGGAAAACTTGTATACAAATAAAATCAAGCTTCAGGAAATGCACAGGCAGCCCATGCTCCCCTTGCTCGTCTAATTACTCAAAGTCTGCAGCCTCTAGAAGCCCTCACACCAATCACCATGGTTTGTGCTCCCAAGCATCTGCCCAGCCACTTCAGCTCTGGGCTATGGCAAGGTCTTTACATTAAAGCAATGAGATGCAACTGTGAGGCTGATACCTTTGCTAAGCTGACTGATCACCTTTGTGCTGGCATCTGGACTCACACTGAGGTCACTAAGCTCACAAGATCCTTCTTGACCATGCATGCAACTCCATAGGAGAGAAGGATGAAAGTTTTGGTAGAAATCTCTGTTAGGAAGAAGTTTAACAAGAAAGGGGTGGAGTTGATGTGATGCCATTTTCCATGTTCTAATGAAATTCTTTGTTCAGTGCTAGGAAAAAGATGACTGCTTTTCAGAGGGGAATATTCCTCTGTCTAAATTAGCACTGATTTTAGAGCCTCCACTGAAGGGGTGGAACAGTGGGCTATTATAACCTCTGGAGATCTTCAAATTCTAAGTGCTCCTAGCATAGAAGAATCAACTCCACATCTAGATGTGACTTACAATTAGATGTAAATTAAAACTGAGCTAGTTCATAGCTCATTGGTGAGTCAAAATCAAAACTTCAGTTAAGGACAAAAACTTTCTAATTTTCTTAGTTGTGAAGGTTACATTCAAAGTTTCAAAGGTAGTGTTCTAAGGAGCAGATAGCAGAAGTGATAGCTCTGAGAGGGATTGTGTCCATTCACCAGAGGGAAGAATTAACTTCAACTCTGTTTGATCAACTGAAATATTGATGCTAAAAGAAAAGAAACTTAGAAATGTTGCTGCTCACAAGATCTCTATGCATTTGTGTTGTTATAATTTTCTGATGTACTGAAAGGAATTTGGATAAGACCCAACATAATTTTTATTTTTCAATCCAATTCTGAAATAAAACACAAGCAATATAATGTTCAGCACTTGAGGACTGAGCTCAAATAGGCCATTCTGGGGACAACAGCTACAGTACAGAGCAAAGATGATGTTTGAAATGATTAAGCGTTTACTTGTGCAAAGGTCACTATAGCACATTCTCTCTTCAGAGCCACATACAGGCATTGGAGGTCACAAATGGTGTTTTCTAGTAATAAGTGTGAAGGGAAACCAGATACTCCTTGTCTGTGTTTCATACCAGCTCACTGTCATCACTGCTGAATCACTGACACCAGCTACAAAGTTGAGACATAATTCTGGGGAATGTGAATGTACATATATCCTCTGACCCAAACCCCAATCTCATTAAAAAAACAAAACCCAAACAAACAGCAATGTCCTTACTGCAAGCCATGTCATTCTCTACCTGGAATCCATCCTACACCTACAGTCATGAGTTTAGGAGACCATCTACCTATTCAGGTTCCTTGGTGGTTTCCATCCCCAATTTATTAATAAAGCTTGGTCTTTATCAGCTGATGTCTGATAGATTATAGGTATTTAAAATTTCAAATTATATTTCCTATCTCTTCAAATTATACTTCTCTACAGCCCTAGATACACACATAGAGTATACAGATTTAGAACATATGAGTATTTCCCAATATCCTCATCTTGTTAAGAAGTCTCATAAGTCATTGAAGATTTTTAAATTATTTCATCTCCATTTAAAAATATATTAACTTATGTACATCTAAAGGATACTTAAATTTCCAATAATAGAAAAATCATTTGATAAAAAGATTTTTTCCTTATTTCCGTTTTTAGAAAGGGGAAGAAGTGTTTTCTCTCTATTAGGTGAATTCTGACCCTTCCTTCTTATTCATACTGAAGACAAAGTTTGCTAAGTCAGGATTTGAGAATTTTGTTCAGGAAGGAAATTTCGTTACATTGTATTTTAATATATTATTGAAACTAAATTTTTAGCAACAGTAGAAATTATATTCGAAATATTAATATAATACAAGTAAAAATAAAATTATGACATAAATGTGAAATAAAAATATTAACTTACTGTTACAATGCATTTTCTAACTGAAAACAGTTCCATCAAAATTGATTTAGTCTTCTTTCCTATACAGCTGCATTGTCTTTCTGCTTTCCTGTATAATATTTTTAGATTCCATATCTTCCAATCGTTAAAGGAATTTTTGATTTAAAGAACAGAGTGGACCATTATCACTATTCATTTTTTTTTCTGAACACACGTTATTCCCTGAATGGTTTCCCCACATAATATGAGTGTTATACCTAATAGTCTTTCATGAGCTATAGCAAGATCTTTCAGAAGGGTTGAAGACTTCCAGGGACAGAGAAAATTTCATACATCTGTAAGTAAAATCACTCATTGTTTACATAATAAAAATAAGGTAGGGTCAATTTCTGATGTAGGAACACATATCAGTATGATAATAGCAATCTAAAGAAGTAAAAATTATAATTTCGATTTAGATATAAAATATGTATCCATGTAATTTAAAAAATGTAAATTATTGTGTAAATGTAAAAATGTATTATGCTAAAGCTGATTAAAATAGAATAAACCAAAATAAATCTCAGTAATATTACTATAATCAACTGTCACTTCCCTGCAACTCTCTCTTTGAATGCTAAAATATAAATTAGAAAGGTTTTGAGAATTAAGAATAAACTATGACCAGAAGTGTTTGTTAAATATTTCAAAAGTTTCAGAAAACAGTATGACATTTCCTCTAAATGCCAAATAAAACCAAGTATGACTATGTATACCCACCAAGTAAGGCATGTAGTCTCTAAAAGCCAACACCAACTATAATAATAATAAAATGAAATCTTCTAAAATAGCAACAACTTAAACTGTGAGCTTTTTTGGCACTGAGCACACGAGAAAAAAAATGAAGCTCCAGCCACGCTAGCAGTGTTAAGTTTTCACAATTTGGAAACGCAGTCATCAGTTCTGCTGAAAAACAGCCACCGAATCAGGCTGCGCAGAACGGCGCCTTTCTCGCGCTGGGTATGCACTGACAAAAGCCTAATTCTTCGCATTGTTAGAAGGACTGACTGCTTCAGAACAAACCACCACTATTCAAACTTGTCAGAACAAGCTTAGAGACAACTAGATAAGAGCACTTGAGCGATCTGTACACACAGACAATTGAACTGGAAGTGAAGTTACATACACGAATGATCTATTGTGCGGTGCAGCTTTAATTGTCTGAAACAATTCCTCGGTCTTGTTTGTAGCAATGATATTCCGTTTACTAAAGGTCTTATTTGATGGATGTTTCAGGGCGTACAGCTTGCGTGCTAGTGGTCTTTAACAAATAGTATGCTGGCATCATGTCGTGACAGGTACTTTGCATACAGTATGGAAATACTAATTTCTGAAATATGCAAGCTTGTTTGAATTTATTTTAATTTTAAATGCAGTAATTTATGATTTTAAATAACTATGCCACACAATAATCCCTGTACAACATATGATATTCAGGAATGGCTACAGATGGAGCTTTCCCGTACAAAAAATAGATCATTATGAACTGCACCTGTTTCTACCAGCCGGACGATCTTGCACTGTAATTCTTATGTTGCGCTAATAATTATCAGATCAGTATTTAACTGTTCTTACCCAACAGTTGGTATAAACTGGGGCACATACATCCCTTGAGATTTGAGCCAGCAGTAACCTAAGCACGCGTGTTACCGCATGCATACTTGTAGCCTCACTGGGATGTCAAACAAACTTTGAGCATAGGAGAGAAAGGTATGTTCATATAATGAGGAGCCACCTTTGCACCTCTGAAGCTGTGGCTGGAAGAGGCTTTCAGGGAAAGCGAGTTTTCTCAAAGTGTAAACTAATGGTGGAGATTTTTATTCAAGTAACACAGAAAGAAGGGAAATGGGGGAACTGTATTCATGTCGATGCTTTGAATCTGGATTAGAAATTAAGAAATAAAGCACAATGACATGCACACAATCAGCCAAACGCATCATCCCAGATGAATGTAAGCGAAAACGAACGTACAAGATCAGATGAACAGAAGTGGTCTTCTGGGGGAAAACTTTCCAATGAGAGGGCTCCAAAATGCACAATCAGAAATACTAATACTAAAAAACATGCTCCTTCTGGTATTTTCTATAGTTTATTCACTTCAGTAAAAGTAACGGGTGTCTAATCCCCTACAATATTTTCTGATATCAAATCATTACTAGTTCTTACTTTTCAGCAAGTACTAGCTTAATTAGTTTTATATTATGTGTATATATCTAACTCCGGTTCATATTTATCTGAATAATACATATAATAATTTCTACTGTCTGGGTACTAACACATACAATTGGGTCAAATAATAATAGCTTTCAAAATACTTCAGTGCATCAGCACTTCCATACCAATAAGCACTTCATGTTTATTTTCATGCTTGAAAAAAGACTGGAAATGTCACTTGACCATCTGAAACATTATGTCAGTAAACTTCTGTAAATAAATGCGTAATACCGTGTTATGGCCAAACGGGCAAAGAGTCCTGCACACAGAAGGGTGAAATAATCAAATCTGCTGTAAAGTACATTCTGTATTTGATATTTTTACCCCAGCCTTAGGAGATAGTGTCAGACACTTTCAGAAAGTTATGTTTGGTTTCTTCTTAAGTTCTTGAGGAATTCTGATTTCAGCTATAGAAGGGTAATTTCTTTACATGGTATTTCCTAAGTACTTTTCTTACATGGCAGACTAATGACATAAATGCTGGGAGAACAGCATGATTAGGCGAAGACATGTTTTTCTCATTATAGCTATTTTCACAGCACTGTAGATGAATTATTGTACTTTTAAGAATACGTAATACTCTTCATGTGTAGAATTCTACATTCATAGGTGAGGTGTGCTTTACAGAGATCCAATTGCAATAATACAAGTTGAGGCAGGGGTATGTATCCTAATTTTTAAGGTGAATCTTCATCCAAATTTAATACTAACGTGATTAACTTATTTTTTTTTAAACTCTCATGTTTCATGCTAATTTCCTTTTGTGATTCTAATTTTCTTTTATTGTGGGAACATAGTAACTGACAGCTTATTCATGAATTAGGTCCTGCATACTGTTTGCGACAGCTGTAGACTTGAATCATCCTCTGTGTGAGCAAAACACAAATTTCCTAGACATGCATCAAACTGCGTTCAACCTAAATGTGAGCGAGATGACTGTTAAAACTATAGCCCCCAAGCCTTCAGCAAACGTAAAGACTGTCATGTGAAATTCAATGTGGATCTTAATGCGTGGTGTTCTATTGAGCTACTGTACTTGATTCGAAACTAAATTTAGGTATCAGAGAATAAAATTATAGTCACAAATCCTTAAGGGGAAAAGAGAGAACACAAGAATAAAGCAATTTTTTTCATAATGTAGTGGCAGTGAAGAACCTTTCCATATAAATATGTCTTTTTTTTTTTCATAAAAGTCTATGGCCAAATTTATTCCTGATATTCAACTGATCTCATTCTTGCTACTCCTATAGTCTTAACTGACATTGCTAGCATTTATCGCCTTTGAAAAAAACGATGTCTTCATTCATACGTGAAATGAATAGGCCTAGACAGGGAAGAAAAAAAAACAACCTAACTGATTTTAGTCATAGTGGACATAGTGGATCCCTGATCCTCAGGGATCAAGAAGTCTACTGTAAGGCAGATTGGAAAAGTGTTCATGCACAAGAAACCCAAGTCAACTTTCTGAGGAAAGCTTGAGGGTTTCCAGAACATCACTTAAACCTGAGATACAGTATACAAACTTAAGATATGGTATAAACTTCCATCGTTTTATAGCTATATTAAAGTGCATGAAAGCTTTGTAAAAGTTTACTGAGGCTGAAAAAGTATCAGTGCTTTTATATCAAAGCTTCCTCATTCCTGCCAATAAACAGAGGGAACTTATGTGCTTTAATACCACCTCCAGCAAGCAGAATGACATTTTCTTTACATCAGCCATTGCTGTTAGGTGCTCGACAGAAGTATGCGCTACTTAGTTTTCCAACATTCTCAGCTTTCAAAACTCCGATTCATTTACTCAGAGCCACTATAATTTAAGATCTGAATGCACTGCAATCCCCTCAAATGTTGTGGGGAAAAAGCAATTAAAAAATCTATAAAATTTTAAGTATATTTCAGGTTTGTTTGGTATTTATGTGCTTTTAAAATTTGTAAGATGTAAACCTATACTATCATTTACACTACACCCACAGTTACCAAATGTATTAATAATCCTGCAGAACTATTTTCAGCCCAGCAAGTTTAAGAGACATGGGGATATCTGGCAGCATAGCAAACGGACCAGGGATAACAATATAAGACGCAGGGAAAAAGAAGGGAAACAGGAGATAAAGACAGAGGGAGTTTAGTGATGTGGGATGTAAATCCATTGGATTTACAGGGTTCATAAAACTGGGCTCTGCTGTTCATAGAAGAACTTGTTTGGGTAAGCCACATTCTAGATGGCATAGCTTCAAATAAGGCAACATGTATAAATCCTATAAAATGCACTGAACCACACTAGATCTATGCTAGCTGTAACTGTGCTCCAAAGCTATTTCCATCAAAGCTCAAGAACCACTATCTTTAGAACTGGAAAGCAGTCACACCCTATTGTACACAACAAGAGCTGGGTCACGTTTGAGTCCAATCCCTTTCAAATTTTCGCATTTAGCTTTTGTTTCTAGAGTGGGTGAGCTGAAATCCAAGATGGAGAGAGCTTCTCAACACTGGAAACGTCTGGATTTACAGCTGACCTTTTGGGTTCTTGGGCTTACATAGTTTGTAAACTGGTGTGGAGAGGACATAATATTATTTAAGACAAGGATCACAGAATGGTACTACTGTTCTTTTCCAGCATCACTGAAAGGTTGTTTAAGATACTGATAAAAAAATTCCTGTCTGAATGTAAAACCATTGAGTTATACAGCAATTCATATGGGATCCTAGAGGATTAAAGCCTGGGACCTGCCACACTGAAATACAGACCTGAACTGATTTGAGTAAGAGAGCAACTCCTTTATCTAGCAACTCCATCACCCTCCGTCCGACAGTGCGTTAGGAATGTTTTTTCCCCTTCACACTTCTGCAGGATGCTGTAGCCCCTTCAGGCCTCAGGAACATTACCAGTAAGTTTCTCTGATTCAAAGTTTTCAGGCTGCCAAATCACATTCACTCTCTGAGTATACACACGGAAACTCCCGTCTCAGTCTTCTGCTTAAAAATACACCAATGCTATGGTTTATATAAGGCTGGGATTAAGAGAGTTGGATAAAACAGCAACACATCCATCAGAAACGGAAATTAAGCCTCTTTGAACATCTTAAGCAGAAAGGAAGTGGGTCACTCAATTATCTATGCTTAAAATTAGGCATTTAACTTATTTCAGCTTATATCAAATTCTTTAAATCATTCATGGGAATTCACCAATCATTCAAGTTAAATAACTGAAGTAATGAGAACTAGGCATCTAGAGACAGACATGCATCAAACACACATTGGTTAATAAACAGGTTTTGATTTAAACAATCGAAGACGCATCAAACTTTTTAAGGGTAAGTTCAAATTACCTGTGTTTTGAGGAGAAAGGAGTAAAACATAATACGCTTCTGTTTTGCTCAGGCCTATGCAGGTAACAGTGGGAGGAGGACGGGCTCTGTGAGGAGAGCTGGGCTGCGCAGCCCCATCGCATTCTCATTACCATGTGTCAAGGTGTAACAGAGAAATAGGAATGAAGTGTGTCAGGTATAAAAAGGTGCTCAACTTCAGCGTTAATGCTACGAAGGTGTTGTTAATAAAGGCCTCATATGACCTTACCATATGTTTCCTTAAATTTCCGAGTAGCTTAGGGAGACCAAAGCCAGGCTAATAGATACTAGTTTCAATGAAGTAAAGTATCAATTAAAACAAGCCAATGTTATTAACGTGTATGATTAAATAACCACCTCAATAATTGATTTGGTCAAGCATTATTTATTCAGAAACAGGCCACCCTCAAAAATATTTACAAAGGAAAATACTTAATACCTAAATATTTCAAATTTGCAGTTAACATTTATTTTTAGCTTTTTATTACAAGAGTATTTTGGGAAATGTTTAACGAGGAGACTATCCTAATGATACAAGAGTTCTTGAATTCTTTTTTTTGTTTCATTCAACCATAATAGAAGCCAGCTGCCGATGTTACATGTGGACTGGCTTTGATCATCACCAAAACACAGGAGAAGTACCCTTTCTATGTTTCTTTCTAGTCCCACACCCCATGGTCACAGTGACCAAAATCCAGCGAGCCTCATGTGTCTGACCTAACTGCTCAGTGGGAAGGGGTACAGAGCACGCAGAGGCAGCTGTAAAACCACACAGTTTTTTAGTATACCCTGTAAGGGTGGCGACAAGACGGTTCAAAAGGACAGTTGTATTAAGCATGTATTCGCCCTTGCTTCAGCAACGTCACCGATTGCTGCAGGATCTAGCAGCTTTTCTTTCCATCATCTGGTTTCCCCCACCACTTTCCCCAAGGTAACATATTAGCTAACTTCTGGGGTATTTTTCTGAGGAAACGTAGCTGTAGCTAGAAATAGGAAAAGAGCACTTTGGCTGATATAAAAATCTCTGAAGCTTGTGTGATGCTTGGCTCGAGCACTTACAGATTGCCAGATTGCAGCCAGGAAGGCATTTCCCCACAGGGCTGCCTGGCAGAAGTGCCTGGCTGTGGGTCTCCCCTGCTAGCACAGACCCTGCCTTGCATCTGAGGCTCACCTGGAAATTTCACTTAGCAAGTTCCCTGCTACTGCAGTGTCCTGTGATACCAATAAAGCTTCTGAGGTCTCCTGCCTTCTTCCTGTGGCACATTGTAATTGTGACCATAGATCTTTTATCATGGGTTTAAGCTTGTTACAGGGTATTAGAAGTGCTGTGCCGCCTCTGGGAGGAGGAGTAGCAGATGTCCCTCGGGCTCGCCTGGATTAACTGCTTGTGACACAATGTCAGTCTGACAGCCCAGTTGGTCCTTCTCATGCTCGGGTTTCTAACCTGTAAATCATGAACCTGCCCTAGTTACAAGAAAAAAAAAATGTTCTCAATTTTTTGTTGACATTTTTTGTTGCTGCTTTTTTGTTGTTTTATCTTGGCAGTACCTTCTATAGACCCAGTTTCATTTTTTTTTCCTTCTGCACAACAGTTCTCTTCAGAGACAAGTCATAACTAAAATCAAGCTTAAAAAAACCCCAACCCTCAAACAACTCATTCTATTTAAACAGATGGCTTAAAAACAATGGCTTAACATGCCTTATTAACCAATGTAAAACAACATTTTTAAAAGGAAGAGCTACATTTCATAACATCACACATATATCTTGCAGAAGCACAGAAATTGAAGATGGAATCCCATCACATAAATTATTCATTCTCTGCCAAGGCAGTTCCCTGTAATGTAAGTTTTGAATAGCTGAAAAGTTAAAAAGGTTTTAAAGTTAGAAAAGTTTAGAAGTTAGAAAGGTTTTAAATACTTGTACATGGATGACAGAAATCAAGCTTTCCCTAGCTTCTCAGCAAGATAAACCATATGGATATTAAAGCACTATTCTAGTCTCCCTGTTTATGTTTCTGTCTTGGACTGTTTTCTTTTGCTAAAATATAGTCTTTACTCAGAATAACCAAGATTAATTTTTGCTACTTTTCTCATAACAATATAAATGAAATATTTGTATGGGATAGATTTACGCTGACTTCTAAAAGGAGGGGTAGTTTGGACATAGAACCTGAATACAGGAGATGGAAAGAATACAAAGTAGATTGCAGACTTTCCTATTTGTGATGAAAAGACACACACCATTGGTAGACCAGACAGGCAGTTTCCTGTTTGTTTCGGTTCAGAGAACAAGGAGGTGGACAAACATATTTGTACATATAATAACACAATGTTAGTCATCTTCTATCACCGAGTGTTTTCAAGTCACATGACAATATAATGGCAAAAAAACTAAGCTTGTACATTTTAATAGTCAGTCAGAAGAAACGATACTGATCTGACATTTCCTTGCTACCTGCATCCTTCGTATATATATTCATAACTTTTGCTCCATCTTTATAACATGCATTTCTGCATTGCAAAGACCATTTCCCATTTGCTTAATAGAATTCAAAAATCTGTCCAGTGAATAATAAAACTATATGTTCACACACCAGGCAACGCAGTGGCCAAAGAAATTCATTTTGGGTAGCACCATTACAAAAGATTAAATCACAGCTTTGCTAGTGGTCTGTGAAATTTTGTACATTAAGAATGTTTCTGAAAAGTTTCCGAGTGTAGATTTTGAAACTGAGCCATAAAGAACCCATTCCTCTGGTTAAGAACTAACAGTCTAAGAACAAAGCACAAATCACTTTTATTTGGCAACTATCGCTTAAGGATGTACTCTTAGGTAGACCAAATCAATCCCTACACATATACTACTGATAAACAATGTACATTTTATGTACTATTCTTTCAGCAGAGGCCATGTGTGCTGCACAGCAGTGCAGGCTGCATAAGGATTTCCATTTTAGATGCTGAAAAGTTTCAGAAAATAACATTCTTAAGGCCAATATTCATTTCAATTAGAGAAAAAAACCCAGAATTTTTACGGTAAGGGAAAAAAAAAAATTATTCCCTTCCGTAAAAACTTTGAAGCCGCACAGCTTTTTAACATCTCATTAACCAGTGGGTGAGACATCCCGAGCAATGTGTAAGAGTCAGCTTCTACCTGATCTGTACCTCGGTGCATAACTAAGGAGACTGTTTTTGGAAAAGTCTATGCAAAGGGCAGAGCAAAAACTGTCGCAGTTGGACTTCTTCATGACTACTCTAGCCAAATATGCTCCTCCCTCCTTTTCCATGCAGGTAAAAAAAAGGTTTGATCTACCTGTCGAGCTTGATCTATACAAGCTAGAATCAAAACTCTGCCTCGATACCCCGTAAATTGAAGGATGAGAGGAGAGCTGGCAGTGCTGCACGTTTCTCCCATTAAATATTTCACACTCTGGTGAAGGTGAGGCTGCATGGCTGCCCCTCTGCGTGTTTGGTCAACACTGAGCAAAGTACAAGGCACACCCTCTCAAGCAGTACAGCCGGTGACCACCTAGTGTCTTCCCATGCCCGTCATTCTTCTGCTCTAACCAGCAATGGAAATTTTTCCTTCGTTCAATTTATGCAGGATGATACCAGGGTTTATTTCATTTTTTTTCCCAATGAGAATGTGTGTCTGATATTAATTATACAGTAGAATTTAATGCCTTTCCCAGACTTGTTATGTGACTGTTATCATCAGAAAGAATTTTATGTTTGCAGTCTTGTGAAGACTGAAGAAAACTGGAGATCATAGAATCATAGAATTGTTCTGGTTGGAAGAGACCTCCGAGATCATCGGGTCCAACCATTAACCTATCACTACCAAGTCCCCCACTAAATCATATCCCTTAGGACCTCAATTAGGTCAAATAGGTGGTTTCTTTTAGATAACTTCTGTCACTACTTCCCACCATCAGGGAGCATGCTCAAATACGTCCAATAAATTCCCTTGAATTCTCACCAGGGTAAAGAGCAGTCACCATGCAAACGCAACCGTTAAAACACATAAAAGATGTTTGATGCCTGTTAGAAAAGACAGCAAGTCTCTTTTCTGGATTTTCCTTTCCAGGCTATTTATAATTCAAATGTACTTTCCGTATTCACTTATTTAAAAACAGAGGCTCTAGCAAAAGGAAACAACGCATTAGGAAGAGGCACTGTGCTACATAATCAGTTTTCAGCTCAGACTTCATTTACCATACTGAACTAGTTTCACACAGTAAGACAACCTTATGACCAAACAAGACAAAAGAAAATCCCTTGTGGGGATGTAGCGCTGATCAAGGGAACTACTTTTGCCAGAAAAGACAGTTTCATCATGGCAGTTAGGGGTTTTCTGACTAGAAAGAACATTGTGTTGGACAAACAATTCTGCTAGAATTGCATATACCACACTGTTATGACAGGGACTTTATTTTGTACTATGCTGTAGCATAGCTCTACATAACAAAAGAAAATATTATGGGATATACTTATATTCTAGTACTAAAAGGAAATGACATCTTTACATGAAATGTTTTTTCAAGTTAAATATGTATTTTGATTCCACTTTGATAAACTAATGCTATAAATTATCCTTTCATTTGAAAAAGGCTTTCAGTCCTTTGTCTTAAAATGCTAGATTTAAATAGATCCAGACACAAAGACCCACAAAAATCTAAGTGATCCCAAGCTTTGTGACAGAATCCTCCTTCACAGCATTCCCATGGTAGAAGACAGACACACGTTGAAGGTTTATCATTTCAGACTGCTTCAATCTTTGCTGCAAATTTTAGTAAATATTCAGTTAAGTTACTAAAGCTTGGGGGGCGGCAGACACTTACCGGGCCCAACAGAGGAAACTTTCACTTTCTAGTCTTAACAGAAACACTAGCCTGCGTCACGAAATAAAACCCATAAAAGAGAACATACGTGTTTTATTGTAGGTCCCATATTGTTTCTGTAGCTATATCACAACAATGAACTCTGTATTTCTCTCGTCACAGCATATTATCATGCCGGTCCTAGCTCTTGGAAAAAGGGAAATGCAGAACACACATGTGAAATAAAAGAAAACACATATGTTTTAGATTAAGTCGATCTCAAGATGTTAAATCCCAGACCCATTCCACAGAAGAGCAAAATGGGTATTAGCACCATATGATAATTATTCAGTTTAGGACTAGACTGTAAATTGTAACATGGTGTTTTTCCTAGATAATGCATCCTAATTTGGTTCCATCTTACTTCTGAGAGACACTGTCTCGTCAACATTTATTCAGAGTTACATTCACTGCACCAGTAAGAAGTGCAGCTATTTTTCTGGCAGCCTGCTGCTCCCTCGTTTTATCCAGTGCCGAGTGAGATCATTGCTCTCATTTGTTGAGAGTCAAGCAGTGAGCTACTTATGTCTCTTGACCTTAAATATTTATTGGGCTACAGAAGAAGTTGATTCTGTAGACACCTTCGGTTTGGGCATTCAGTTAGGATGTGGAAGGTTTAAATATTTGACTTTTCCCTAGAAAAATTTTTGTTTTAAATTTACTTTGCCCTATCTGTTGTTGTTCTACTTTACTATAGCTGAAGAATGAAACATATGAGATTTTCATACCTTTTCTTACCATATGGATATCCACCCACAGAAAAGAATAATATTTACCCTTATTACTGAAATTCTTCTGATAGCTTTTTATATTTTTGGTTCAGACTGTAAACTGGATAGATCACTGCAATATTTCTTATATGCTCTTTGGACCACCTCCCCCTCAGCCCAGCTTTGAGTGAATTAGAAGAACTAATCTTCCTAAAATGGTTGTGAAACAATACATACATATGTATCTCAAGAACACACATTGAAGTAACTAATAAACATTCTTAATTAGAATGACATAATTTGCAAGAAATATCATTAAGCAATTCTCTATTATAGTCAAGACAGAAAAGGAAACAATAGGACTACATAAGGTCTAATGTTCTCCCCTAACTAGGTCCAGTTGAGTATGGCTGGCAAGAAACCAGGAATTACCAGGTTTACAGCATTTTTTGATGTGCCATAATTTGTTTTTATTACACATCAAAATAAAACAGACCTTTCACAATCAATTAAAAACACAGGAAGATTAAGAGAAGCGGTTCAGTTATTTTCTGGATCAAAGCTTGGACCTAACTTGTGTCACCACGTGTCAAATAATTAACCCAAATACCTGGGTCTTCTGGGCTCCTCTGTTCCCCCTCTCCTTCTTATTTCCAGCGTAACTTTCACCAAAGTCAATACCTTCCCCCGAGGAGTTCTGTTTTCAAGTAACCAAGACTTTTGGACAGGGGAATGTTTAGTTAAAGTACTTCTGACATAGAATGGTTTAGTTTGGAAGGGAGCTCTGAATATCATCTGGTCCAACTCCCTGCTCAAAGCAAGGCTAACTTACAGCAGCTTGCTATATCATTGGTTCAAATATAGATGCTGATAACCTTTTTACAGACTTTTCCCTTCCTTAGCTATGTCTGATAATTGTGTACAGCTCCTTGCAACTGTAATGATCAGAAATACTCCAGTGACTAACAGTAGATAATTTCAAGCCAGCACACCTATATAATTCTGATTTTTATATCAGATACCTGTTTCATTTTATTCCCTAAAATGTGTCAGCTAAAACGAGACCGTCCATAGGTCTTACACACACAGAAACCCACACTAGCTGACACTTTAGTAAGACCATGTATAGGTTATGTGATTTCCAGAAAAATCAAACTCTATTTGTACCATGAAAAATCAGTAGAAGATATGAAGAGGTTACTTTTCAGGTAACACTATATCACAAGTTCCCCCACTGAGTTTATTAGAATTATTAGTGGACGTCAGCACTTTTCAGTTGTTCAGCAGCTCTCCAACGGCTCCGTCAGGGTACTGTAAGGAACAGTTTGTACTGTGTTCAAAGGGGTCTGTGTAAGAGGACACACTGGTGAAATTGGCCACAGCCCGATGTTGCAGACTTATCTTCTAGCACAGAGCTGGTCCAACTTTTGGTCAGTGCTCTACAACATTATTACTCCACTATATTTATATAGCATTAAAATAAATTCAATCCTTCAAAATTTCACCATTTGTACTGGAAACGTTCAGAATTTTAGTGAGGTGTGTGTAATTTCCAATAGATCCAAGCGTGAACAGGGAACGACCACAAAATAAATTGAACTGCACAGGCAGTTTATGAACAGTTTGCAAACAATACAACAAGAAAACTCTTTATCCTCTCCAGTCAGTGAAATTAAGGAATAATAAATATAGGTGCAGAAATAAAACTCCTTTCCAAAGCAGGCCCTTTTATAATTTTTTTTTTTTGGTCGTTTAAAGACTAATTAACCAGTTCTTTAATGCTATATGAAGTGACTTTAACAAATGAGTATCAGCAGTTCAAACTGAATAGTCTGCCTGACAGCCTAGCTACTCAGACTTTGAGATTTAAACATGACCTGCATAGAATTAAAAAAAATAAAGCAAGCTTCAACTACTAAAGTGTTGTCATTGTTGTTTTAAATGACAAATTAGTGGGACTGAATTCAAGACACTTAATTATCACATTAGTTAGCCAGATGGTTTATTTGAAATCCCAGCAGATGAGTATCTGATTTTTGCTTTAAGTTGGGCTCAACGAGTTAGCAAAGGCAAAGGATAGCAAGAGTATGCGACTCTTTCTTTTGCTTACTTTAACAAATAAAATTTTGTCTGCTCATCCCCCTGAGCAATGTTTCAAAAAGAATTTATAGAAATAGTGGTAGCCAAAGGAATATGAATGTTCCACGACTCTTCAGATATCTTTGATCACTTAACAGTCTTGTTACCTCTCTGACACAAACTTTCCACTAACTTTTTCAAAGAAAGGGATTTAGAAGCAAGCTTCCATAAAAATGTAGACTTTTTTCTAAACCTGAAAAATGGTTTAAATAGTCTGCAGCATCTTTTTTCTCTCCCCTAAATGTTTTGGCAACAAATAAGATTCCTTGCTGGATGACTTCAGGGGTGGTGGGGAGGAGAGGAGTCATGCACCAATAATCACAGAATAAGAACTGGTGGTATGACTTGGCTTAACTGTGCTGTTTCAGCAGTTAGCTCTCTAGTGGCTTGTTCAAATGGTCTCAGCACATTCACAAGAGTTTCCATTAGTGTCTGCTCCAGACGTGAGAAGAATCCATCAATTTCATTTTCAAAATGTCATAGCATGTAATAACTGCCTTTGCTCAAACAGCTTCTCTTAATAGAGAAAGTTGAATTCTGTCTGGTAACTGCATCCTGAATAAGTTTGTCTTGGGGAACAAGTCATTATTCTTGGAAGAGTTTCAGAAGTTTTTTGGCTTTCACAGGCTGCCTGAACTATGGACAGATACCATCTGCTCTTATAAGAATATACATCTCTAGCGTATCATCGGACTCATGTATGAAGTATATAGACACAGAAGGGCAACATCTTTAATCCCATCCCCACTGTGAAAGTAAGTGGCAAAAATCTTGGTACTTGTTTTCTTTTAGTGGTTGAATTAAAGGAGTTGAAACATTAACAGCACAGCAATTCATTGCCTCCAAAATATTTCTCAGATGACCCTTTGAGAACAGAAGTAGCACCTGATGCACTCATTTAGGTGCAGTCCTTGACAGGGCTCTCTTCTCTGAAGTTATAATACTGGTACAATATGTGGGAACAGGGTGTCTGGCAAACACGGCAACCAAAGATATTTTACATACAACCATATATACAGTAGCCTCTGTAAGGTGATATTTCCAAGTAGAGAAATATCGCAATTTTCCTTTCCTTAACGGAGATGTGAGGAATAGAAATATTAAATGACTTGTTCAAAATGACATCGGTATCTGTGGCACAGAAGAGAGTCATGCCTTGTTTCCTACATTTCAGACCACATACCTTTTGGATACCTGCCCAAAGAAGTTAAAACCCTTGTTTTATGTATTGCTCTGATGTAGTAATTGGTGGAACTTGAAAAAAACCCAAAACAACCAACCTCAAAAATTCAAATCCCAATAATTTTCAACAAGACTAAAATTTTTTAGTGATGAAATACAAGTACTTTGAGGTGTTGCCCAAGAGGATCAGCACATGGAAATATTAACACAAGCAAAACATTAACTAAGATTTCCAGTAAAGACAGCACAGTTGATTCAGTTCTTCGTATCAAATAGCAACATCTGTACTATGGTAGGTGTATACTACCCCCATCACTTTTTTTACTTCACATAGAATGCAGATTGTCAGTCTGAGAGAGAGTATTTCTGAGTCAGGACATTAAAGTCAAGCTAATGCATACAAAATGCATCACCTATGTGTTTTCAGAGTTCTGGGGTTGCCTGCATAGTAGAAAAGTCGCCTTTCCCAAGATTATTCTTGCAGAGGCTAGATATCATAGAGAAGAACTATAGACTATACTGTGTCCTTCTTTTTCAATCTGGGGTCCTTCTCTTCAGTTGACATACAGGTGCTCAGTTTTGCCTAGTCATGACAAAGTTTTTTGGATCACTGTCACCCTTCAGGAGTTTTTTTCTGACCGATTGCACCATGGTCTCATCCCGTCGTCCCGTCCCCCCGCCAAGAACAATAGCCCTGTAAAAGCAATATTGTCTAAACCCCACATGTGCATCACTTACTATGACCATAGTTTGGGAATGACCAAAGTAATCTACAGTAAAACTACAGATTATTTGCAAACAAAATTCCCTGTAAGGCTCCTGTCTATTATTGCCTTGAGATCCTGAATTCCAAAGATGGTCAAAATAATCCTGTCTGGCATTGTTAGGTTTCCCTTTCTCAGTTAGGCACCTCAACTCCTGACTGTAGCACAGTCTGCAGCTGCAATATGTGTGAACTATCATGTCTCTCTCTACCTTCTTTGTCGTCCTTTAACATATGAAATTATGAAGATTACTCCTAGCAAGCAGATTACTCCTAGACAAAATCTACACCTGTTAAATTAGAAACATGCATCAATACAAGATGTCACAAGTATCTCAAAACCAACTATTACAAATGAAGTTATGGAAATACACAACACAGAGAAACCTGAAGTTTGCACTATAGACGGAGCATGAAAAAAAATCCAGTCTGTTTAATATTTGAGACTGTGATAAACCTTAGCAGATAATTAACTAGGTTTTGGAGAACATTTTTGGCACTGTGTTTTTGCTTCAGAATGTCTCTACAAACATGCCACCCCAAGCACAGCTCAGTTTTGCTGTCACTGGAGCGGAGAAGCTCCCTCGTGTGCTTGAGAGACACCTTCATTTGGGTCTCCCTGAGAACAACGGGACATGGCTTCTACTTGGGGCGGGGGGGGGGAGAGACAGGCTGTTCTTTATGGAAGAATATCACTCTAAGCTGTTATTGGAAAACAACATTTTAAATTCTAACCCTAACCTTTTTAAATTCTGAAAAACAGTGACCAAAGATAGGACTGCAAGTCTTGCCATCATACATACACGAACACACATTCACTACACAAGACGTGATTTACTAAATGCTGCTTCAAAATATACAGACAAAAACAAATAGTGACCACCCTTGCCTTGGAAAGGACAAAAGCAGCAATGAAATATCTTGCCTATGATGATGTAACAGGTCAGTAACAGAAGTAGGACTATAAAATGTGCCATCAGTTAAGTGAATCATGTACTGCTCTTATAAACTATCATATTGCTTCCCTTAAATCTTACTTGAAAGAAAAATATTGGCTTAAAGCACATGCTGGTCTGCTTTGTCTCCAAATACGTACTTCAAAGAAAAGTTGCAAATATTTATTCCAAGGGTGCTAGTGGGCAATCTTTTAGAAGCAGAATAGCTACCAACAATATGTCATGTGAAATGAGTGTTGAAGTTACTTAATGGCAGAGTACTGGACAGTTATGTGGGAAAAACAGTCTCTCTAGTTTTTGACACAGACGAGGGGGAGTGGAGGAAGAAAGAGGAACTCCGAGCTGTCAGCTCACAGCCCTTGCAGATAACTGAATGACTCGAAGTCACAGGGAAATCTTGCCCAGCCTTTAACGCAAAATATAATAGCTGAAAGAGTAAAGAAATCATATGACTGGGTGAAGGGGAGTTACATACAGTCACAAATGGTTTTAAATGTCATTTTTGTAGAAGTTTTGCTGGCTGTTATTTATTGGCAAACAGGTCGGTAATAAATGACGGAGCTATATTCTGTTTCAAAAAACCAAAGATCCACTATTTTTCTTTCACATTCTGTGATTTTCGTTGCAAAGCTTGAAGGCCATCCTGCATGAATTTGATTGCGTATTCACAATGCATTGTTTCCCTACTGTTAAACACATCTTTTCTGTGAAAACGCTGAGCCTTTGTCAGAGCTGTTAAATGAGTGCAGCTAATCAGTCCTTTTTCTGGAAGGACTCTCTCAGCTAGAAATGAAGTATAAGATCTGTGGCTTTCAAGTTCTACTGTCTAAATTGTTCTTCCGCAACAGCTGGAGAAAATGCTTTCAAGAGTTTTATGCTTCTTCCTGTGTGGTGATGCAGCTTTCCTCTAACGACTATTTCCCATCAATACCCACAGACACCTACCTTCTTAACCACTGGTTTAACGGTTTCTTACCACTTCCACCTTTCCGAAAAAAAAGACTCGTTTGGGAGAAGGTTTACAAATATCTGCACACCAGGCTGTTGAAGGAGATAATATCTCACAGAACTTAAAATTAGGTATACAATTCTTGTCTAAAGAAAATAAACCAAAACAGTCCTGAATGTGTGCAGGCAGCAGATGTGACCAAAACGATCGGTATATACTCCTTCCCATGCAGAGACTACAATGGTCTTTACCGAAAAATTCACAGCAAGAAAAAATAAGTGGCCTTTTTCCATGCAATGTTACTGTTGTAAGATTAATAGTTAATACAGCAAAGTCCACTGTTCTGAATCATCCCATAGTCTTTTGAATGACAAGAAACTTTAAAAAGTAAATCTTTCTTAAAAACAGCAAAACATATGAAAGCTCCGTTTTTTCCAAGAGCCACTATCTACTGACAGATGTATGCTGACTTTCTGGGAAATTTAACGTTTGCTTCATTTTCCAGAGGACTCCAGAGATCCACCCAATTAACGACGCAAACTCATGCTGCATTAACGAAAGTATATTTTAACCTTATTAGGGTAAAACTTTCACCTACACATTTATTCAAAATTGCAGTGAAATATTTAACTATCTGGTGTTTCCTTAGATAGTAACTGAGAGCATCATAACAGCCCAGCAAATCAGTGTGTTTTAATACTGACATATACTCTAAATTATTACAAATATTATACGCTCTCTCTCACACAGCTAGTTCACTTATTTGTTATAAAGAAAACAACAAGGACAGGTGCAGCAGAAGAGCCTGTACATGACACTGTCTGGTAACCGTTCATATAGACCACTCTTCCATGGAGCATGCCCAAACTTCATTTAGGGTAAAAGACTATTACATGATTCAAAAATTTTAAACTGTCACCTGTTTTTAGACCTGCCTCTAACAAAAATACAAACCAGTTTCCATACAGAATGCTAAAGATTGCCCCCCCCAAAAAAAAGAGAAGTGCTTTTATTTAAATCAAAACATGCAGATTGAAAGCGATGACAAAATGTCACAGAAATGCTTTTATAAAATCAGTCAATCAATAGCTAATTCCAAAAAATAATATAATATAAAGTTATTGCTGATATCTTCTGATCTCATAAAACACATTGTTGACATCACTAAGAGAATGTTAAGTAGATAGTCTGTAAGGACTGAAGTTGAAAAGTGCTAAAGAAGTATTTACTGAGTAGTAGGGATACTGTCTGCAGTCAAAGGGAAAAGAAACCTTAACACACCTGTTCGAAAACTTTTTTTCCAGCTGAAAATAGAAGGCTGTTCACAACCAGAGGATTTCACTCAGTTAAATTAATCATACAAAGGAGTGGATTAAATTTAGATTAAAAAGAAATTCTTACTATCCAGAAAGGTCAGTTCTGAGACATTCATGAACAAGACAGCAAAATCAGGGTTTCTAGAGAACACCTGATCCGTGAATCTACATCCAAATAGCCCAGTCCTCTGGCACCAAAAACCATGCCCAGCCCAGAAGCTCAGCTACAGTTTGTGTGGCAGCCGGCAGCACGATCAAGATTGGTCTCTGTGGCTCTTACAGACTCAAAGGGGAAAAAGGGCACTTTAATCAGTTCATGTTTATTAGCATCACTTGATTACGAAAGGTTTGTGCCACTGCTTAAACACAAGTCAGCATCTCCTCTCCCTCCAACAGAAAACATTACAAATGCGTTAATAATAAGATTGACAACACTTGTTAAGTTACTAATGTTTCTAAATGTGTTAATTTGCCTTTTTTTTTCTTTAATGTAAAATGCAGCAAAACTTTTAAAGCAATATATCTTAACATTAGAATGAGATGCTGCAAATTCAGTTTGTCTGGCTACGGCACAGATTCAAATTTACTAATTCCATTTTTGTAAGAGCTTCAGGAATATAGGAAACAAAGAATGGAATTTATAAAGAAAGAGGACAAGACCAAAAGTTAGGTGAACAGTTCAAATCTAAGTGAAAATTCACAATTAATTTAATTCTTATAAAGCTTTTTGTGGTCTAAGAATGAGAACCGTTTGGGTTTGCCTGGCTGCTACAGCAGTTCAGGAAGGTATGTTAGATACTGATTTGGGAGAGTTAGTAAGAGAGAAAGGACTAAAGAACTTACTGTAGGAGGAAAAAATGAACAGTGCCCAGAATCCCTCACAAAAAAGATGCAACAAAGACAATAACATAAGTAGCTGATTGACTATTTTTTCTCCTTATTTAGGAAAAATTCTGAAATCCCAGGTTTGTATTTTTCACTAGAATTTTTATCATGCAAAAATCTGAAGATGATTATCAGCAAAGTTTTTATAGCATTTAGTGAAAATAGCTTTACTTCTACTTCCAATGCATAATTACAATTTTTTAGTAGGACGTCAAGATTGTTCAGCTACTGTAATGCTTGTGTTAAAACATCAGATAAGTTCATCCTATGGTTTATGTTTTCTTTTTGCCTTTCTAATTCATAAAATATCTCATTTATTGTTTTTATGTAAGAAATTCAAATGAGCTGTTTAGTAGAACTGATATAGCATTTTTCTCTTGCAAAAATCTGATTTTCTGCATTTATCACTCTCAAAAAAGCAGTTACTTATTTGATATTTGCTAGTTTTATACTTTTACATTAACTAAAACTACAGATATGACCTAAATTAAATTTTAAGTTTTAATTTAGACACTAAGAACTTATTTAAATCTTTTGTTTTAATTAGAAATTTTATTTTATAATCTTTTTTCAGTTAATGAGAACATTTGCCAGTTTTAAAAGACTGTAAAGACCATAAAGACTATTTTTCTTGCAAAAATCTTAAAATTACCATATTTTAATTAAACTGTGCATGCCACTAGACTTGTAAAGAAACAGCCATTTTATATATTTTACTTTCATTTTTAAAACAATGAACCTGTAAACCACTAAAATTAGAAATAGCTCATCATTTTGTTGTAGAAACCATACAGTTGTAACAAAACGAGAATCAGGCTTCAACGGGCACATTCACTATAAGTAAATATATGCCCTTATCAGACCATGAGTATTTGGTTGTTTATTTTTATACATCGCTAAGAGCTTGTTTAGAAATTTCTCATACATAGATACGCATATATTTGTCAGTGCGAACACTAAACACCAGCTTGTTTGCTATCACGCTTTCTTTCTCTCCCTCCACGAGAAAATGTGCACAGAAACAAATGTACCCTTTCCTCTCTCCAGCTCGCCAATGACAGGCCAACAGCGCACCTTGTCAGAGCAGAGAATCTAGCTTTCGCTCTGCATTTCCAGACTTTGGGTAAACTCATTTTGGAATATTAAGACAGAGTTTAGATTTTGTAAACAATATTAATACAAAAACGTTAAGATTATAAGAATGTAAATCAACCTGTTTTCATTTCTGTGCCAGCAATTGCAATAAGATGAGGAGCTTTCGCTGACATTCCTTTCAGGCCTCGTTCACTGCTCCCAAGCACTGCGTTACTCACAACTTATCCCTGCTTTCATGGGTAACAATAGCATCAGCTGATAATATGCCCAACCAAGGGACTCTTATCTCATTCACTTAGGGGTAGCTTAAAGTCTTAACTAGTGTTTTTTTGGTTTTGGACTGAGAAACTGGGCTGGAGGGAAGGCTGGATTTTACTGTTCACATGCTTTCTTTTGTATAGGTGATGGAGCATTAGCAGAGACTGAGATGCACGCATTTTTTGAAAGTAAAAAAATTAACATACATAATCCAAGGAGACAACACAATAACTTGAATAGCATAGAATCATAGAATGGTTTGGGTTGGAAGGGACCTTAAAGATCATCTCGTTCCAACCCTCCTGCCACGGGCAGGGACGCCTTCCACTAGACCAGGTTGCTCAAAGACCCGTCCAAGCTGGCCTTGAACACTTCCAGGGCTGGGGCACCCACAACTTATCTAGACAATCTGTTCCAGTGCCTCACCACCCTCCTAGTGAAGAATTTCTTCCTTAGATCTAATCTAAATCTACCCTCTTTCAGTTTAAAGCCGTTATCCCTTGTCCTATCACTACACAGAAAACTGAGTAAAAATAATCTATCTGTACTGTAGATATTCTACGCTTTCATCTGTATCTGGTCTTTCTATAGATGGCTGATACACCGGCTCCTGTTGCACTTCTCCAAAATCTCATGGCAGAGAGAAAACTTCACTGTTTGTCTTTCAGCTGTCTCACCAAAACAGCCTGCAGACAGCTCCATACCTTCAACACCACTCGAAGATGCCTGACAATACCACTGCAGTTTTAAGGTGAGTTGTCCAAACGGTACCAGAAGGAACATCCATAAACAAGATGTGCAGCTGCCCAAGGTACAGGTGCTAATACATCTCATAAACCTAGTCTCCACTAGGATATAAATGTGACAAATTACAAAATAACTTGCCATTAAGCTTCCTTTGAATGCATAATTTACAGTTGAAGAATTCAACCTTTGGTCATTCACACTGGCAGCTGCTACTTTCAGCCCTCACTATATGAATCAAGTCAGGACTGAAATGTCTCATGTTACTGCCTGCTACCACAAGAAGGACTCAAATCCAGAGGCATGAAATTCCTAATAAGGAGGGTCACAAGAGTTTCTACTATTCTACTGTATATTTTACATTAAATTTTCCACCTCACTTAATTTATTCATCTTTGGTGAGACAAGAGGTCGCTGGTAACATTTCGCTAACTCTCACTGGTTGCCAGGTTGGCATACACAGCTGACAAAATACACAGTTGCTTTTTTTTTTTCTTCCCTTTCCCCTCCTTTTAAATATAAACCCAAAAATATTACCTTTGTATTGCACAAGCAATCCCTTTGCTGCATAGTCTAGAGCTGTAGGCCTTCCATCAGTCTTTTTCACCACACTTTGAAAGCCACTTCAGCATTAAGGAGCTCCATAACTGCATGGCAACTGGCTGGCTGCCAAGCAGCTGCAAAACGAACACTCCTTGTATTGACATTAGAAGTTCCTTGATCATACTCAATAAAGCACCTTTGATGTTAGCACCGTTGGCTAATATCATCTTACAGGGTCTTGAGGGAGAGCTTATTGAGTCTGTAAGACAGATCATAAAGCCAGAAAGGACCCTCTAGTGTTAGAATAAAACAAAGTGTGTGTCTCGAGAGGTAAGAATAGTATTTATAGGTGAGAAAATGTCAAAATACACACATCATCTATGATTCACCATTTTTTGCGTACATTTGGTGAACCACAGATCCCACCTTGTCTAACAAATACCAAGTTGTTTTTTTCTTGTTATTTAGCCTTAACAGAGAAGTTCCCATGGGACACTAAACAACCAGCCATGCTGGGGTGCCTTTCTGTCACCCCATATCCTCCTGACTGTCACCCCATATCCTCCTGACCCTCCTTTGCTATAGCCAGGCAGTTGCCTCTTTCTTCTCCTGTCTGGCATGCTCTGAGAGTAAAGTCTGTCACCCTGCCCACAACATGGGACTTCAAAACTTGGCAGGCACAAAGCAAAACTTCTAGTACTCTAGCACTGTGGGCTGTCTGGTTCAGCGACACGAAATTGTAAAAGCAGAGACACCACTAGGCCTCCCAAAGGTTTCTGAAATAAAAGGGACACTGGCCCAGGAAAAAAAAGGTGCAAGACACAGTGCCTTGTTTCAGCATCCTCAGTGCTGGGGAATGACCTCTGGAAGGGCAGAAATCTTTCCACATCCTTTACTGAAATATGGAAGGTATTCTGGGTTTTGGTAGTGGTGGTTTTGGCTTTTTCTCCCTCTTGTTTCATTAGCTTGCGTGCCCAGCCCGGCAGTGGAAATCATCTCCACTGGCAACTCGGTGAAGTCATCATCTTTTCCTCTCATCTTCAGTTTTCTGTTCTGCTGTGGGAAATCCCCCAAGGGTACAGGCTTCTTGTCCTCTCTTTCAGCTATTGCAAAATTTCACCTTTCCCAGCCCTCTAGACCTGGAATAGCATCTGGCTAAATATTATGACCTGGAAGATCCCTTCCAGTACTAAGCTGGAGAAAACAACCTCCCTAACGTACTAGCCATCTCATTTTAGTCTGGGCCAGGTCTGTTTATAAGCAGGTAAAATGACCCTACTGGAGGAAGCCAAAGTGTTGCAGTATCAGGCCTGCCTCCAGCATTGGCTATCAACAGATGCTAGTGAAGTGTGTAAGTACCAGGCAGTCACACAATGATAGTTTTTCTGTTATAGTCTTCTAGCTTGCAATAACCAGAGGTTTATTAGCTCACAGATCGCTAAAAACTTGTCTTCCCTGCTTTTTTAATAACAAAGGGAAAAGGCAGAAAAAGGCTATCACAGATCACTTGCACAAGAAAATAAGATATTCTATTTCATTTTTGTGAAACTGCAGAGGCACAGATGGATATCATCATCATCTATTAAATATTGGCCTGACTTATTCAGCCAGGCATAGTCATTCAATGTCATTATACCTAGCCCCACATGAAACAGCTGACATTATTCTATTCCTTGGGCCAGCTCCTCCCTCCTTCTCCTCCTCCGTCTCCCCAGCTCAAGGACTGCTGCCTCTTTGCTCCCACCACCCGTCTACATTCAGTGGTATTATCACCTCAGGCTCAGCACCTTGTGCGCATGCAGGTCTGCCATACCTCCTGCTCTGGGAACACCGATAGCACAACGCTCTCCACTCCTGAACACCGGTGAGAAAAAACCTCAGACCTGTAAGCTCCAAAATACGACTCACTCTCTCTTATGTCACAGTCAATGACACCAGAAATAGACTTTCAATAATAAAAATATTTCCTTATAAATCGGCACACCGGGAGGAACACCTGTATGTTTATTTACCAGCTTCCCAGATGAGACGTTTAGCCTAATTGATTTGATGCCATAAGGCAGATATTGTAAACTAAATAACAGATGTATACACTTCTTTCAGACATGAACTGTTCAGGTTATCACATTGCATCGAACCAAATCCAAACACTGTCTCATGAAATAATCTTAGTAGTGAGGAATTTCCTGGTGCCACAGCCTCCAAAAGAAGCAATATCTCTCGTTCCTGCATTTTTGTATCATTGTGCTCCTTTTCCAGCTACATTCTTCAGGTGAACATGTTTTTGTGAGTTATTTTACATTCACTTCAATAAGATTTTCTTAAAATGTCATGTTTTCTTTGAAATAGAAAACTGCAGAATAACATAATCAGAATAAACTATGACCATACTACAATTAAAGTCTTTCTAGCAGAAAAAAATCCCATGAGTAAAATTTCTAATTTGTGAAAGAACTGCTTAGCTACTCAACTCCACAAAGTTAAAAGTGTAAAATCACCCAAATTTTTCATACCACGACTATGACTGAGTTGCCTTTTAACAGTGTGAATTCATTAAATCATTAATGTCAGTTCTTATTAAAATTCTTTTTTTTTTTTTTTTAAACAAAGGAATAAAAAACTGCCTGAGATATAAAAGCAAGTTTCTTTAGAAGAAAAGGAAAGGAGACGTTAAGAGCAGCCAGCAAATTATACAGGTGAAAAGAAAAACAAACAGTACACCCCACAGTGTTATCTCAACTCTATAAATTAATTTTAACCACCCTTTCCAAATATTCACTTTAGATGTGACTACTCGAGAGGAATGAATTCAGTTGAATGTTCTTAATAACGCAATACTTGTGTGTTGTTTTTTTTAAAAATTAATCTTCCTAGACTGTGTCCATGTCCCCTTGGCAATCAGTTCCATGAAAGAGCCTACAAGCCTTATAAGCACAAATGGTTATGGAAGGCAAGTTCAAAGGCACATGTGTAAGTATTCAAGGAAAGTATTCAGGTTCAGGCACAAATATTTGCAACATGAGTACTTATCCACTTAAAGAACAGAAGCATCATCACATAGATTAGCTGACCATCCTAATTCCAACAGTACACACCAGCTGCTTGCACAGAACACCTGATGGTTAACTCAGACAAGATATTGCTCCCAAACAACTCTAATGCTCCCCAAATAATATATTTTGGTAAGCAATTTTCTGAGCGTTAGAAAACCCTTTCGGTAGGGACGATAACCCTTAGAAGAAGGGAGAGAGGGCTGTAGTTGAGCTGTAGTGGAAAAAAGGGATAAAGAACAGGAACCCCTGGAATTGCCATTTTCACTATATTTAAGAAACGGTACAGAGGCATAAAAAGGGGAAAAAGCCACAACAGCGTCAAATTGCCTGGACCTGTAATAATCGTTAATGATTATAACTGTAAAAAAAATTCACATGTACAAAATAATTCTGTCTCTAAAAGTTGGTCCCCTTTCTAAAGGAAACCAAGAGTAAATAAATTGCATAGCTTAAAGAACATTGATTACTACTCCTAATTGTGAAAGCTCATTAGAGATCCAAACGAACAGCTGAAGCGTCCAGAGAACCCAAAGAAAGGTACTTGCAAAGACAACCAGTTTCCAGGTGAGTCAGTGTGAGAAGAGAGTTTGAAAGAGTTGAAGTTCTGATACTTCTAAATAACTTAATAGATTTGAGTTGATCCAAAATAGAGCAACCAATGTGCTTTCAACATTGGATGAATAAAATTCGATCTTTTAAAAATGCTTTAAAAGTTTCCTGGATTTTGCCCATTTCTAAATCTGATTTCTAGTATATACTGAGCTAATATTTTAGTAATTCTGGCTTTACACCTCTGAGCTCCACTGGTGCTAAGACAGAAAACAAAAGGATCCTCCTCATGTTAGATAGGACTTGGATAAAGGGCTAGGAGCAGAAAATTCCAAGAAAGTTAGTAAAATGAGATAACCACATTTTAAGTATTACTCTTCCAGGAAATTCAGAGGTGTCTCTAGCTTATATGAGACTTGTCTTTCATTACAGGTATTACGTGTTGATAAAATGCTGTACTGCCTGCTTTCATTTTCCTATTAAAGTCTTTACAATTTATATTTATTTATATTTTTTCTTTCATTTTCTTTCAATAATCCTATAACATCAAAGGGGCAGTAGTGATTTTGCACACTACTTATGTCTGACAAACATGAATATGCAAAAAATAAATGGTATTTATTTGAAAACTGGATATATAACAGAAAATTTTAACAACTAGAAAGATTTGCGGTACGGACATTTAGTTCTTTGCACTTTTGTGAACCAGTGAAGTTCCTTTTTATAGTTACAAGTTAATATGACAGTCACATTTATGTTTACAAACTGTACTTAAATATTAAATACTAAATAATGCTATTAATGGAATTTTAAGAGGTAGCATACTTGTGTTCATTAATATAACTACATTAAAGGTGGAGGATTTTTGCTTCTTCAGTGCAAGACGACTTTTTGGTTCGCATAATAAAAAACTGAAGCCAAACAACCTAGGTTTTCTGTTCAAACCTACCATATGTTTTTCTAAAATAACAAATTTAACCTTCAAAGATGTGTATGGCATAAAAGAGGCAGTCAACTGGTAGTTTACTTTGCTTTTTATAGCCACATTACTCTTTATTTTCACTGAACAAGGCCACACATGCTATTTTAAAGTCTGATGAGTCTGGCCTTTTTAGTGTAAACCCTCAGCCCCTCCCTGCCTCCTCCCCAAATCCTCAGACTGTCCGGTGACTTGAACAAAGTATTGCTTTTTCTGCGCAAGCGTCTCTCTCCTGAGTCAACAGCTATACACTGGTCCAAGCACCGCAGCCCAGCCTATACCCTGTGAAGGTAGCTTGTCATTTCCTGTCACAGGATCCCTTCTAAATTACCCTTTTCTTTTTAAGAGTTCAGCAAATCGTGTTTCAAGAAATGACCATTTGTATTTCCTTTTCGATTTAACGTGTTAAAAATAAACACCAGCCATCCTTCTTGTTAAATCCAGAGCCAGATGAGGGTATTGTAGATCAAAAATAAACATCAAATTATTTCTTCTCCCAGCTATAACAACTTACATTTGAAGTTACAAAAGAAAGCAATCTTTAGGCTGGATATTTTTAAAGATACATGGAAAAGTAGAAAAGAGATTTGAAGAAACTGAAGCAAACTATTTCCCCTACTTTTAAGATTTTATGTTGGAGCACGCATTCTTGATTGATAAAAAACAAATGTCCACAAGAATGCTTAATATGCCTCAGGTTTAAGCTTTAGTAACCTGAAAGGTGTTGAAAGTAAAAGCGGTTAAAGTTACAGGCTTTCACACCAAGAGGTTTTGCCTTGGAGTTCACAAGGTTTTAGACTCAGATGAGGAATTGCCACATACGCTGTACAGTTTTCACAATTCGCATCTCAGAGGAAAAGTTACCGCCTCAAATTCCACGCAATGAAATTGAGAATGGAGCTCTGTGAAAAATGGGTCTCTCAGTTGAGTGGCCAAACCAAAACCTTTTAACCAATAATAGATTTAGGCCAAACTGTAATAAAATATTTGATTTGCAAATTAACTGACCTTTATTAAAACTTCATTTTGATTATGGACAGTTTCAAACTAAAAATGTTTTTTTTTAAGCCAAAAGTCTGAAAATATTTACTTTTCCAAAAAGGTCATTGTTTACTTACAGCGATTCAGCTATTCTTTCACATTTTCCTTGAGGTATCGTGAAGTCAGGATACCTCCTGATCCACCTTATTACCAATTCACGAGTCACTAACGATGCCAGCTTGCTGGCAGACAGCTGGGTAGTGTGCTACCCGGCTGGGCAACCCAACTGCAGGGGAGCGGGCTGGACTCGCCAGGGTACAGGCTGGCCCGCGCCGCAGGGGTCGGTGTGCAAACACTGATTTAGGATACATGCTTGCTCAGAAAAGGCACCTTATACAATCCTAAAAACGTTGGCAGGGCAAATTGAGGACTTTCACTGAAACTTCCCTATCTCTACAACCCTGGTCATGCAAATACGCCAACATATGGTTAGCCTCTTAAATGTGAGCAATCCTGTTTATTTCCAAAGTTAAGCACATGCAGATCCTGTTTCACCGATTTCCATACACAGTTAATTTTATGTCCGTCAAGATAATTTTAGAAATATTTAAGGTTTAAATCAAAGAAAGTCATTAGTAATCATCCACCCAAAATTACAGCTTTAAAATATGTTCTGAGGATTAAAATGAAAAAGCAAAGTGTTCAAAGTTCTCCCATTTCTTAACTCTAACCAATGCTGCAAAAATAGTAATATGCAAAAGTCTTTTTTTGTCTACTAGCATCCCTTATTTCTGAACTTAATTTTTTTACATCTGTTTTATATCAACCTTTCACTACACTTAAGACTCGAATGTGGTGGTGGGACTAAACAAATGGTCATTCTTCCTTCTCTAAATCATAAGGCAAAGTATTGACTCTGCATATCTTCTTCTGTACTCTTTATTCCCTTTTTGGTGGAAAAAAGGACAATAAAAGTTCAAAACCTTTCTACAGTCTCCTTCAGCATAACAGCATCAACATGAAAAGTAAAATGTCTCATGCCAATATATGCATACATTTTAAAACAAGGATGTCTGCGCAGTCCCTAACCTACCTCATCAGTTCTTCTAACTTTTACTGTTAGGCTTGCTTTAGTGTTTTGGTCAGTTTCTGAGGTCTCTAACAAGGTCTCCCATCACAAAAGCGGACTTTTTGTTTCTTAAGTTTGTTGAAGGTTATCAAACATTACTGTGAGCGTGGGAGATTCCCTGTTTTAGGGAAGCACACAGACAGTTTTCCAAAAGTAAGCCAAAGTGTGGCTTTGCCACATGTTGATTAAGGTTAAGGAAATCTGTGAATGCCCTAAAATCAGACCGTGACGATGGTTGTGTTTTCCACCTTTACTGGATCTGTCTAGGTCTCACATATGACATTTTCATTACGTTGGCTATTCCTTCATTATTAATGAACACCCCGGGTTTATCCCCTTTCTTGCATAAGAGAGGCTCATGAACTTGCAGAGACTGCTTTCCTTCTCTGAAGTAACTAAGGTCATTATTAGCACACTCGAGGGAGTAATGCAGTGCCCTGTGTACTTACTGCCTTTGCTTGTGTTTGGTAGTGTTGAAATTTCAGTAGAAGCATTATTGCTGCAACAGTAAACTCAGTATCGGAAAACGTGACCATTGGTGTTTCTTTTCATTACAAAGTGAAAGAAAAGCTTTAGGGTAAAATACAGCTTTTCCATTAAGCTCCTTTTCCAACTATACAAAAATGATGCTATAAAAACTACAGTGGCTTTTGTTAATTCAGTGGCTGTTAATTTACAATCAGATCAAAAGGTAAGATGAGGTGTTTGAACTTTCTCTTTCCCCACTGCTGTATTTTAACTAATTCCATCAAACAAAATGTCAACCTTACTTTCTTCAAGCAAAACTCGTAACTTGCTAAAAGAAAACTTGACTAGTTTTCTATCTGGATCCAAAGTACAATGAGGTCAGTAAAAATACTCTCATTAAGTTTAAACAGGCTCTCGTTCAGGTATTTGTACGGTAATAACTGAAGGACCAAGAAAGATGGATGTCTTATAAAGCTAGGAGCATTTTACATCAGCTTTTGCCATTTATCATGTTAACATATGGATATCAATGACTTGAAATACAAACAAGAGGCATTACGGTATTTCACTGAAGGGACTAACAGCTATTGAAGTTCTTAATTGATTTGATGAGGGGCTTGCATTTTTTAAACTCAGGAAACCTAAACAGATAAAAATCCTGTTGTAATGTATATGGATGAATATGGACTTAAACTCAGAATAATTGCAAACAGAGACATTCATAGATGCCTCATATTTCACCTTTATTTTTAACTGCACAAACCCCAAATATTCTGCTGGTTGTTTCCGCCCTTCCCTGTCTCTCCCCTTCCATGTTCTCAGCTTTTCTTCTACACAAGAAGTGTTAATTCCAATATGGGTTAGTAAGTGAAAAGTCATAGCTTTGTTTTTTGAAAAATAATGCCAAATAAAATCAATTTAGATTACTGTCAATTTTTAGATATTAGAAGATCTAGCTTTGATTCTGAGCATATTTTAGCTTTGAATTTGAATTTCTTCAAGTGAGAATTTTGTAAGAACGTTTTAGTCAAGTAAAAAACTTGGTGGTCCTCAGTTTTAGATCATGAAAAATGTCTTTGACTTTAATAAAATCCCACATGCAATTAGGACAATTACTGTGCATTACACATCCTAGACTGTTCATCACAAAGTTTCATCCTAGTACTACATGCCCACAGTAAGCCACTTACCCATGTTGGCATGTCAGGTTACTGTTGGTAATTTTTCTTTGCTCATGCATCCAAGCACATAATTAATATTTTAAAAGTAGTGCAATCTTTAGTCATAAACACGTAACATTTACCACACTTATTTTAAAGCCAAAGAAGCTATCAATGCAATGTTAATGAATGCTTTCTAGTGTGCCTAAAATAATTTCTGAAATTATGTATTGTGCATTAATAGGTATCACTGTGGTTGGCACAAAATGACTACGGAAGCCAGCTAGAGTGAGCAGAGACTTAGACTACACCAACTAGCAGCATTTGCCATAGACTAATTCACCTGCTGCTAGCCACGTACCAATAAAAATCACTACCATGGTAGCTAGACGTTCAAATCCATAGTGCTTCTGTGTAATCCTGTCTTGCACTGCCAGCAGTGTGCAAAATAAATAAATAAAAAGCTTGCCATGCTTAATGCTAGTAAGATGAAAAAGGATGCAAAGGAGTGGAAAGGCAGAATCAGAATGCTTTAGACTTCAGGAAGTTACCTACAATCTGCAAAGTGAACTTTTTATTTCAATTATGTTTTTAAAGTATTGTTAAGGAAAAATCCAAGCTGCCAGTGTGCTCCTCTTCAAAGAGGTCCCAGAAAGCACATAAACACTTGCTCAAAAGCCTTCACTCACTGGTGTCCAGATTTCCTCTTCCTGTCATGTGCATTTTGTACCTCTCCTCCATTTTCAGGCCTCCCACTTTTCCTCTTTTACGGCTGTAAACCCCCGATGTCATGACATTTTTCCTCCTAGTCATCACCCTTTTCTACTGAGAGGTTTCTCATTACCTCTAAGGCCCACTCTTTGCACAGACAGCTTATGTGCTGTCCCCCCCACCCCAGTGCCAGTCAACTGTGCTAAATCCAGACATTCCAGATGCCACAGATACTTGTCCATTACATTATCTCCCTTCAGCCCATCTGCTAAAATCAAGTTTGCTGGATTGGGGACTAAACAAATGCTTCCCCTTCTCTGGCCTCTGGTAGCGCTAAGCCAGCTTGGGGTCAGTAATAACAAGAGAACTTGGAACTCAGGACTTTTGGTTTTGCCTGAAGATGACCAACTCAACAAATCAAAATTAAAGGAACAAATGAGCTCTCCTGTCATATTAGATACTGTTATATTGCTGAAAAATATTTCCAAAAACTCATCTTTGAAGTATTTTAGGACCTAAAAGGCCTAACGTTCAAGTCCTAGAATGGAATCAGAACTTGTTAACAAATAAATAGTAGCAGTAAGTATTTATCAATGCAGTCATCTTTGTAGTCCTCAATAACCACACTGCTATTTTGTATACACATGCACTGCATACCATCTGCTGATGTTTATTTTAATTCACCAGGAAAGGCCTGTGTTTAAGTTGGAATTTAAGTGACAGAATCAGAACAAAAGGAAAAGGGCAGCAGAATAAACTGAATAAATTCCAAATATGACTTGTAAAGGCAGACAATATAAAAGCTATAATCTTAGTTTAATCCCCACACTTTTTAAACATAGTAATTACTAGACATCTGCTGGTAACACAGCCTTGCTATTGGATAACCTTAATTACCCTGTAATATTTCCTGACACTCCCCAAAATATGCCCTATGGATAATAATTCATTCACGGTTCAGCCTCATTATTAGCTACTAATTCAAACAATCAAGACAAAGACAACGAACAGATGACCTTGAACAATTACCCACTCACTGAACAGAATTTATTTCATGCTTTTCAAAGACTTTACTGCTTTCCTGGCTTCATGAGCAGCACTCAAAAATTAACAAAATGCAAGCAAGAAAAGAGCTGCAGAATAAAAGGAGATTTGCTGGGGTACCCCAGCTCCCTTAAACATCATTTGCTTGCATTAACAACATAATGGCTACTGCAATATATTTCATTTTCTAAGATTAAGTAGGGACCTAGACAGACTAGGTGCAAAACCCGATACAATTTTTTTATTAGGCTGGATTTGTAAGATGTTTAATTATCTGCATGAAAAGTATTGGGAACCTGGGTTAAAAAAAAAAAAAAAATTAAATTCATATAGGTAAAATGAATGGAATACATGCAACTGTTGCAGAAGCACATACAATATCATTGACTTTAGTGCTGAAGCAGACGGCTGCAAATGTCCTAGGCTTCTCTGTGGGTTGCCCAGGAAATATTTCAAGCCACGGATCACACTTTGTCCTCATTTGAGCTGCCATAACCTGATGCCCCTCTTTCTGATCGTATAGGTAAAATCAAGTGCATAAGATGGACCATTATTGCCAAATAAATCTAATCTCTACTACTTTGGATGATTATTACTCATCTTGTTTATTTTGAGAAATTATTGTTGTAATGAACAGGAAAGAGGATATGGCTTTCTAAATTATTATTATCCTAATCAGGTTTTGGACATTTTGTCTTCAGATTAGGATAAGGAGAAGGTATACCAAGGAGTGTAAGAAGTTGTCCTTTTCTCTGTACCTGAGTTCATTCTCTCTTTGAGAGTCTAGGAGGCCACTTGCAATCCATCTGAAAGTCAAAACATTCAGGTTCAGCTGGAAATAGGACTAGAATTACTGAATTGGTAGGAAAATAAGGTTGAAGCAAAATATAGGAAAAAAAGAAAATGTAAATGAAAAGTCAAAGTCAAAATGAAATCATCGTTTTCTGAGGTGATTCTGAGAATGACATTGTCATTGTAGAAATATAGTTGACTTTCTTAAACACCTGTAAAAGTGAATGGCAGAAAGAAGAGATAATAAATAAAAGCATAGAAAAGAGATGCTAAAAATTTCCCCACGCCAAAGTCAGAACTATGACAGGAAATAGCTTCTAAACCCTATTTATTTATTTTCATGCACTAATCACAATGACTTTAAAGATGAGATTTTTTTTTTTTTTTTTTTTTTTTTTTTAAGGTAAAGTTCCTAAGAATGAACAACCTTGTGAGATTTAGGGCAGCATAGTTAGTCCTAGTTCCAGTCAAACAATCAGAAAGCCACAGGTAAAAGGACAACCATAGTTCTCCTTGATCTTAAAAGGTATGCAATCTGCAAATATAAAGCACTCCAGGAAAGGTGGAGTGGAAAAGGATTTTCTTCGATGGAAAGCACAAGACTGCAATATCTTCAAAGAAAAATATTTGTGTCAACATGGCTTTATAGACTACTTGAGGCTGCTCGTTGAAGCTATGCTCTCTGAGCATGCTTTGCTTATCAAGAGTGCTTAATAAAACTTCTAAGACCTAAAAGTCCACCTCCCAGAAATGAGGTATATGTGATGAAATTTCTCTTCTAGTTCCAAGCAGATTTTTTTTCAACTTTTCCACTACCCATCTGAACGTCCCCTTCGAGGATGTCATGGAAGTGTTAGCACATCTCCCTATAATGTACTTTGCTAGTGTAGTAACTGTAAGAGTGACTCCATCATGAAATCCTCACTTCAAGATTAGACATCTTTCCAAAAGATAGTTTTGGATGCATTTTCAGTAGCAATATACTGGATTAAATTTGGTATAGCCTCTTCTGGCCTCAAAATTCATTAATTACATCGACATTTCTCCTTCGCTTCTTTTCTTTTGGTCATTACATGATCCACAAGTCAACCTTTGGGATTTTCATTAGGAAGCACATTTTTTACATCTAGAACTTCTCTAGAAATGGACATTTGACATTTCCTTTCCCAGACTGAGAGTAGCCTCTCAGGTCGTAATCAAGCATCAAGGAAACCAATTTGTTATCAAGCCTTTGTAAGAACAGTGTGCTCTGTTTATGTTTCAGAAATCACTCATGTAATGGATTATCAACATAAAATATTTTCCTGTGGGTAAGCCAACAAAATAATCTCTTGGCCATGGGTCAGGAATGGCCTTTTCTAAAGCATAAATATTCAAATCATTATTTTTGAGGGGAAAGTTTGAAGTACACTTGTTATTAATTTCTATATAGACCAAATTAATGCAACTTGCCTGAAGCTCACGTCCTTGTTCATTCAGGAACTGAAATGTCATGTACAGCAAGATAGTCTTTTTTTCTAATTAATGTGGTCATGAAACAAATGAAACACTATATGCAAATAAGAGCTATGATGATTAAATAAAATGCTGTCCCTCCAGGAACAAAACACTCAAAATAAACTAGTTTCATATAGTCGGTTTTCAAAGGCCCATCTGTTAAAACGGAAAGTATTTTGCTTAAATTACATCTGGTTACTAATAGGTACTATGTTTCAATTATTTCAGGGAAACTTAAAAGACAAAAGTTTTTGCTAGAATTCAGGTCCAGAATGAACTGCATAACTGGGTTCTTGCGTGTTTAATCTTAGATTTTGGGCCAAGCTCAAAATTAAATTCACATTTCTGTTCACATCTGAAAAGTCTGCTAGAAAGTCAATATGAATCTAGACAATTTCTCTTTATGAACGTTTCACAGAAAATATATATATATTCAATATCTACTAAAGAATATAGGACCTAATTTTTAACCTCTTAATCTTATGATGGCTACATAATGCCATAAAGCCAACACAAAAGAACCAGACTTATTTACAGAGTGAAGGGTCCTTATAAAAATATGATTCTAAGAATAATTACTGTTTCGCATCAGTGGTTCCATTATCATTTAGCATGTTTGACCTAATCTCCTGGAGCACACAATAGTGAGTGAGCAGCTTGTATGGTTATTTTAGAAAATACCTATTTATTAAATGAATGTTAGAAATAGGGCAGAAAAGTGACCAGACTGGCTAACAAGAATTCTGATTCAAGCATTTCTTTAGCCAACTAGTTCAACAGGGGATGATGTCCCCTTTCGTACTGGAGGGGTTCAAGCTGGTTACTAACAGCTTCATAGCAGAAACTAGACCTTCCTCCTTGTTATCCAATGGGAGTTTTGACAATGGATCTACAACCAGTTTCACCTACTGAACTCTTCTGGGGTGGGGACACCATGTCCTAGGGTCAGTAATTTCCTGTTCCTCATTAAAGCTTCACAGAAAACAGCTCCTTCATCGTGTGACCCTGGAACTTTTTATGTTTTCAAAAATGTTCCATTCCAGTGATCCCTTTCAAGACGAAAACAAGACAATGGAGAAGGTGACCGTTTCCCCCAGAAAATCCAGAGAACCAGGACACTTGCCTGACATGTAGGAAACCAACATTTCCTGGAGTGAATACAACAAGAAATACAACAAAACCTAGCATGCAACTTTCTCCATCATAAGCAAGTGTTCTGACCACCAAATTGTGTTCTTAATTAGTTTTGTCCACCTGGACACAAAGATTTTTTCCAATACAGTCTCCATCAAAACTGTTATACTCCCATGAGAAGTTTTAATGTCAAGTTATTGGTATTTTTCAGTAACAAATATTTCTGCTGAACTTGATTTTTCAAATGAGAATATAAAGACAAAAGCACCTTGGAAAGTTACAGATACAGAAAGAAGTGTTATTAAAGCAATAAATAAATCATCATCTGTATAGGTACAGGTGATACTCTGACGGAGCAGACAGTTTAGATGCAAGAATGCTGTCCAGACCCAGCAAGGGCTTTGAGAGCAGCAGAGGTTTTTTTCTTAGCCACACTGTTGAGGAAGCAAGGCTTCAGACCTTCTAAGGCCTAATCCACGCAACTCAATGGAAGAGCTGAACTTCAATTGCTACCACCTGCTTTTAATTTCTTTTTTCCCCAGCCCCCCTTCACATGAAATCATCTTTTTCTTTCTTAGACTGAATGCTTTTTCCTGCTTATGTTTTCTCTCTCCTTCCTGGAGTCATGACTGTCTGCTTTTATCTTCAATGTAGTCAATTCCTAGTCTACACCTAAGAATTTGACTACAATGTATTTTTTTAAATGGAAATAAACAAACGTGCCTGCTTTTTCATTTCTCCCTGCTTCTGTTACCTCCTTTATGCTGCCCAATTCCTTCTTTCTCTTTTCTTAGTTTAATCTCTACTTCTATATCCTGCAAAATTCATTTGCTATATCACGTATACCTTTATTCCTTATTCTATTCTTTCTCTCCCTACCTTTATTTTCATGTTGTCTTCAATGTTCAAATTTGTTTTAGATTGCAAAGCTTTAAGGATTTTGTTTTTTTCCCAAAATAATACTTTCATTCCTTAGCTTTATAATGAAGGAAAATATGTTAGGTTGTTTGAAATTAGCAAAGATCATCCCACCTTCTGAATGGTGGATACCAACTCGAATCATACCATATTTTCTCTCTGAAGCTGAGTGCTAAATTGCTGAAGCACATATAGAACTTGCATCTTTAGTTTTGCCACAGATGTATTACATCAGCCTGTTTTCTAGTTTCCAATTTGATATGAAATGTCCTGTATACTGAACATTCATAATTTTAACCTACTGCAGTCTGACTTGAAACAATTCTTCTTGATGATTTTTACATATGTTCACTGCAACATAACCTGTACCACTGCAAGGGACAGAAATCATCATTGTCACATTTTTATTTCATATATTTTCTATGTGAAGTAGAAATTATAACCATGTGTAAGAAGCCATTGTTGGTATAAGGAGGAAGTTTTAGCAAAACCGATGGTTTTTCCATTGCTATGTTGCCTGCTGAAGCTCAAACATTGTCTGGCAACTATCCTCAAGGGCAATTGTCTGGCCAACTTAGCAGTGGGCCCCCTGCCATCCTAACATATGGGCACCAAGTGTAAGTAGCCATAAGACCACATAAGTGCATTTAGTGTGAAACTTGGGGCATAATTCCCAGCCTTCATCACCATATGGCTTTTCCATACTGAGTTTGTAATAAATGGGATGTGTAATGCTAACCTAACTTTGAACATGAACAGCATTAAGGAAAATAATAACGGGAATAGCTCCCACCACGTGATAAGCAGGGGCTAAGTTTGGAATTAGCAGGAGCAGTGGAAGAGTAGGATTATCATACACCAATGTCTTCCCTACACTTTTATTTCTGTTGATCCACTAAGCTTTCCATGACAAACTCCTGAAAAACAAGGAAATCATCTCCTTCACTCCCTCTGTACTCCTTTACAGGGAAAGAGAATGCAAAATTATGAAAGCCAGTGCCTTCAAGAAAAAAACCTTGAATTGATTCACTTAGTCTTGCAATTGAACAGAATCTACATTTCATAGTAACTTCAACACTGAATTCTTCAGGATAGTTTCACAAGAGGCTCAGGATTTCACAGAACCATTTACCATACACGTATTAATGCTTTTATTCTATACTCTTATTGGACAGCATTTCACATCCCCTCAGCACACGCTGTTTCAGACAACTGCCATGTCTGATCTAATGCTCAAGGAAAAAGGAAAGCCAGCAGAACCTATGAGTATGTTTGTGGCCACCATCTTTACTCTAAGTAATTCCAAGTAGTGCATACCTCAGTGCTTGTGGATTTTAGTTATTTCAGCAAACTTTGAGTTTGTTAACAGAAAGGATTGAAAAGAAACAACAAGTACTGAAATAGGGATTGAGTTCCAGGAACGTGAATCTTTTTAAAATTCATACATTGTCTTTTGGGTATTTTTAGACAGCGCTTCTGAGTTTTAGTTACTGTCAACAAAAGATGCTGTTTGTGACCTTTGAAGAGTGAAGACAATCTAATTTCATCAAGCCTTGAGAAAAGTATGAGAACTCTGATGAAACATTCATCTAGATTTAAAAGTTTAAGTGGTAAGAAATCATATGAAAAAGGATTTATTCTAGTTGTGTTCTTGCCTTTTCTCTCTATCATACTTTAGGGAGGAGTTCACAGTTGATTTACACCAATCTAAAACCATGCTAGCAAAAGGAAAAGTCCCACCTCTTCTATCCCCAGCTACGTATTTGTACTGGAAAGAACAATGCTGCCTTTCAGTGAGGCATGATTTGAGTAGTTTGAGGTATTTACAGAATTTGTCTTAGATAAAAAAAGAGAGAGGGTTAATCTGGTATACACTAATACAGATTTCGCTGGAAACAGTTTCAGCTGTGCAGCTGAAGGTCTAACACAATATATCTCTTTAGGTTTAGCTCCTAGGTCTGGAAGAGCAACACCTTTCATGAATACTCATTTGAATTTACTTGCTTTCCAACAGTATTCAAATAATCAACTCTGCTGGCATGAACACTTGCAGAAAGCAAATGTCAAAGTTGCTTATGTGAGCTTTTCTGGAAGCACAATTTAAATCTGGCCCTCCGAGAATTTCAGTTGAAATGTTTATCTAATTAGGAAGAGAGATAACTGACAGGCACTATTTCACCAGAATCCTGAAGCAACCATAATAGAGAATCAGAGTCATGCTTTTGGTTGACATATAGAACCCATTCTGAATTAACTTCCTACTACCTGAAAAAAGACGACTTAAATTAGTGCTTATTTATGTGTTGGTTACTTAAGCTACCAATAGCTTTTTTCATATATGGTTACATATGATTAGAGCCCATTCTGTCCATTTCCTCTTAAGAAGATTGGTTCTTTTCATTTTCTTTTTAACTATTAACATATAAAGTCTGAAGCTGAATCAGGTTATGTTTCAAAAATCAGGGAATTAACTAGGCAATATTAAATAGTATATTTTTGCAGACCTGTGCATCGACAGGAGGCTTCAAATGCTTATTCAATAGTTGAACAGGTGAGAGAGAGACAAACCAAACATACCAATAGAACATATCCTAGTCAGCATCGGAGTATAATTAATAATGTAAAATCCCCTTAGAAATACAGAATCCATCACAAGTATTAGGAGAACATATTCACAACAGAGAAAATGCCTTTGTGCTTCAATTGTTGCTCTGTTGAGAAATGAGTCTAAAAGTTGCACAGCTTCCCGTTTATTATCTTTCAGAAACTTCCAGGTCCGATTCACTCAGTTTATCTGAAAAATATTTTTCTCAGTTGTCAGCCCTGCAAGACTGACCTTAAATACGAGAGTCAAATCACGGGCTCCTCCTGATGAGTGCAACTATGAATGCAAGCACTAAAAATCACAGTTGGAATCACCATTACTCCCCTTTCATGATACAAATTACTCAATAATTTGTCCATCATGATGACTTAAATATGCCAAATTCGTAACACAGAAAGAACAAAAGAAAAAGGACTTGAGTAAGATGAAACTAGACATGATGAAGTAAAAATAAACAGCCAAAAATGCTGTAATAAGCATTTATTGTCCCATAAAAGCAGAAATACTGTACTTCCGATACAACCAAAGTTACAAAAGTTACCTCTTTTGGTTATGAAGAGATACATTTTTACAACATAACTAACCTGCAGAACTGACTACCTACAAGTGATTAGACAAACTAAGAGTTTAATTTGTTTAATGGCTCAGATATTTGTCTGGATAGTGAAATTAAAGAGGGTCTTTACAACAAGAGAAAAGTGCTCATCAATCCACTGCTTCATGCCGTAAATCACAAGCTTGGGTGAGGCCAGGGCCGTGCATAAATTTCCCTGGTGGACAGCTGACTTGCAGAACTTTCCGACTTTGACAATTGTAAGAGCAGTGAAAGCCACACGCTCCTCGGCCGCATTTACAGAGTTTCTGTTTCTTCACATTCTCTACTTAGCTGAGGTGTGCAGCTTCCCTGCCAGCACAGGTTGCGATGCAGAGCAACCCAGGAGGGACACAGCCCTCCATCTGCACCCCGTTGGTCATCTGCAAACCAGCACAGCGCACGGGCAGCTCTCCAGCACCCGCGTGGCCTCAGGGGTCCAAATCAGAACAAAAGTTACGAACCTACTACAGAAGTAAATTATAAAGTTTTGTGTGCATATTTAAAATGAAATCAATTCTATTTTGCAGCAGGTACTTTCAGAATATTAGCCACATTTTCAAAATTAAGAAGCAACCAACCCTTTTAGAGAAAGCAATACATCTTTGATTGAAATTGCACTGCATTGCATTCAAAACTATTAGAAACACATTTACAAAGTTGCGGCCGTTGTAAAAGTCTCAAAAATGCTTTATTCCTGCTTGTGTTTGCTGGTGTGGTTTTGATCCTTGTCAGCCAAAACAGAAATGCGTTGTGATTTAAGCTTTCAGCTGCTGGGATCCAGTCAATGGCCCAGCTAACACTGACTGGCTCCTCAGTTAGTTCTCACTCACGTCACAGCTGTACCGAGGGGCTCCCGAGTGCCGCTCGTCTGAGCCCCGACACAGCCGGGGGCTGCCGGGCGGTGAGGCCCGCGGAGGCTGCGCTTGCCCGGCCGACGGCGGTGCTGGGCCCGGGGCTCTCCCGCCCGCTGCCGCCCCTCTCCCCGCACCAGCAGCTCACAGCAGCACAGCGTCCCCGAGGCACGCCCACCCCCAAAACGCTGGAGGTTGCTACTACTCCTCACAGGTCCTCTGACACAAAACGCAGTTCAACCCTCAGCAGCCTTTGCGAGCCCCAAACAGATTCGTAACGGAAAGAATAGGGGGATTCTGGTTTTTGTTTGTTTGCTTGTTTTACAGTGTTCATCTCAGGTCATGGTTTTGTGGGAGTACGGAATAACCTGGTGTCCATCGTCATTTAAAACAGGAATGAAACTTTCTAACGCCCTTTTCAAAAATTAATTTAAGAAAAAATATTTCCTTATTGGCTACCTTATAACAAATTGGCAATATTTTAAAATGTGTCCAAATTTTTCTCTAATAACTCTTGCTGTAAAGTGCTAACATTAAAGACACTGAATTCAGAAATGAGTGCAATAGAAATAATTTTTTAAAAATTATGTTTCTATTTCAGTTCTTCTTCCCAAAACATTTTATTTTCTCAGGTATTGATCATTTGTTCAAAATTGCAAACTGTGCCCCTTTCAGATTCCACTTTTATAATCCACAGAATCTTTGTGTTTAATCTTTTGTTAGACCCGAAGTCCTTTGATGCATGCACATTATTTTCTAGTGATTGCCACCACATGAAAAGGGTGTTAATCCTCTGCTAATTAACAACTTGTTGAGGTCAATGGGGGTCAGCACTTTACATTTTTGGATTTAGTGAATTTTTGGTTCATTGGAACTTCTTGTTCTCATCAGTTCAGCTATTCCATCATTTTTTTCTTGGTGTATTTTGTTCCACGTCAGCGATAACATCCTCTTGCACTCTTAGCCCACTAAGAACATACTAAAAGCTTTTGGATTGACATGGGATTCAGGTTGCTTGTATTTTTTGAGTAGCCATACTACCTGCTCTACAACTACTTTGATTACAAAGCCTATTGCTTCATGCAGTTTAGGTGTTTTGTCTAGTCAGGAAATGGAGTTTCCACTGCTTTTGATAGTCATACTACATGTTTGATTACATACAGCATTCCTCAATAAAAATATAATAAAATACTTCCACAAAATTGTTAACAGAATGCAAAGGGTATGAAAAATTTTCCTATTGGTAGAAAAAAAAATTGAGGAAGGTCTTGTCACTTTTATTTATTCAGTAAGTAATAATTATTTATATAAATATTTCTTCATTACCTTTTTAATCTGAAAACTAGCTTAATTTACTCCAGAAACTGAGTGCAATGGCTTACATAGTTGAAATTCTATTGATCAGATTTCAGGAACAGATTTGATTCTCTTTTCACCTGATATCAAGAACAAAAAATGGTAGCTTTCTTTGGGGAAATGATACATGCCAAAAACGTTCTTATCTAAGCAACATTAACAAGATCCACCTTATTTTTCCATAGCACGTCAGTGAATCATGCTTATTTTCTAAATGACCATGTAACAACCTTTCTGGTTGAAAGTATGGTGTATACTTTCACCGGAGTACTGGTGAAATATAACTACACTGCCCTATCTGTGTATTTTCTTCAAAAGGTTCTGCAATCTGAAGAAAAGCAGATAGCAAGACAGTAGGTGTTTTGTTTTGCATTCAGTTCCCACAAACTGGAAAAGGTGCATGAGAAAAAGCATCACAGAAACAGATTAATAAAACTTGATGGGGTTGGGAGAGAATATGAATAAAGAAAAAAATGAAAGGGCATCAAAACAGTCTGTATCCATATAGTAATTAAGAAACAGGTCTAGTCTTAGCAATCTTGCTAGTGGGTTCCACAATTTTATCACACGTTGTGTGAAAAAGCACTTCCTTCCTAACAAAAGAATTTGATTTTTTGGTCTGCAAATTAGGTTGAAGACCTCCCTCATCCCTTGTGAGAGAGACAAGGAACATAGGCATTCCCAATCTCTCTCCTCTACAAGCTTCAGTACTTTGCAATTTTTTTCCTCATGACCCATTTTAATTCTTCTGCTTTCTTAAATAATTAATCCTAATCTTTGCAGTCTCCTTCACCCAAACCCCTTGCATTTACTTGACTGTTTTCATCACTCTTTGAACACCCGTATTTCTAAAATACCTAACAAGGACGTGGAAATTTTCTTTGGAAAAACGGTTTCTTAGTCTAGCTTAAAATTAAAAGAAACTGCTTAGAAAGAAAAAAAAAAACACAGCACAGCTATGTCACTCGTAATTGTAATTCCTTCAAAAATTCTTCAAAAACGTACAAAACCATCTAAAACTGAAGTGCAGACTTAGCACACGCCTGTGTAGACACTGTGACTAATTACATGTTATGTGAACGGAATCTCACAGACAGCACTGTATAGATGATAGACCATTAAGACATTTTACAAAGGGAAGTGAACGATCTTACCCTTTTGAATATTGATTAAAGGGAAAAAAATAATTGTATAAATTGCTCGTTTTAAAATGATTTTCTTATCTGAAGCTTAGTAAAATCTTAGCACAACAGAGTGATTCGTGGTCCAGGATATGCCTATTTTTGTGACAAACGAAATATCTCCAGGGTGCTGGAGTTCTGCAGCTCTTACTCAGCCATTTGAAGGATGGGAGGATGGAGGTTTCCCTGAGGTACCCTTACATCGTTACCGAGTGCACACCTTCGGCTCCTGTTATAACAAGGCACTGATTATCTCCATAATTATTTTTGAATGGTTATTTTGACTGTTGAGAAGAAGCAACTTCTGAGATTCCATTTATGCAGATATATGTTAAAATGAAAATAGCTGAAGAAAGAACACTTGTCTTTCTTTTCAGTATTCTCTTTTCAGAACTTTATTAAAGAATTTCCCCTTTTTATTAAATTATTAACATCGCTTTTTATTCTTTCTGCTATTCATTTGTAGTAATAGATTTTCATGCAGATAAACTAGTAATTCACTTGAAAGTCAGTTCTTTCCTTAGCCTATTAACCAAGTAAGGAATTTCAGTATAAATATTGGCATTAAAACAGTGCTATAATTTTAGCATTTGAAGAAGTTTGAGGAATTGTAGATAAAGTTAAATTAGGCCACAAGAAAATATATTTTTTTAAAAAGACGATGAACTAAATGGTGAATTGTGACAGCAGCCAAGTAAATAACAAGAAAAAGCTTTGCAGAATATTGATTTAATGCATCACTTAAGCAACAGAATATCTCAAACCCGCATTATCCATGCTCTATTTCCCTGTACCTTGGACAGTTTATCTGTTCACCTCTCTCAAAGGAACAAGCACATATTTCTACATGAATTGTTTGTCTATGATGCACAGTTTTTAACAGTATGATAAAATTCATCTTCAGTATAATTCTACTTTTGTGGAAGATACTCCTTTATAGAAATTTTAGCATACTGGAATTAAAAAGCTACAGAAATTTAACCAAGATATCGTATACATTAATTATCATCTTTACTCTGTGAAAATGCATCACTGCACAATAAGGATTTTCGCTATGTCAAAGGACTGTAAACTGCATTTCAACTTCATTGCACAGAATTTCTAAAAAAGCACTAAAAGAATGCCAAAAATCTGATACAAAATTACACTGATTTGAAATTATGGTTTGAAATGTTACATTCGGACAAAGACTGTAAAAGAAATGTCGTCTCACAGAAGGAGGGACAAAAAGCAGGAAAAAGTACTTGTTTTCATTTTTGTATTTTTAAGAAATGACTGAAAGAATCTATTTTTTTATAACAGTCTGTCTTATTACCCAAAGTAAACTCTGGCGCTGTAAAGATTATTTCAGCCAAAATTAGCCTTTATCAGTGCTATGCCATCTAAATGCATGAATGACAGCTTGATGGCTAGAGAGGCAGCCGACCTGAATTCTGAAATTTCCTCTCTGTGGCTACGGAGCTGGAGCTACTGCTGCCCGACTCCATGTCACCCAGCTGCCACGTCAGGTTCTGCACGTAGACAGGACTGTTTTCACAGCATATGCTTAAATAGTTCTACCAAAGTCCTACGTGAATGATGAATATTATGAATGAGGCCCTTTCCTACATGCCTGTCCTGAGGAAGCATTTAAATGGCCTTTTGTCCAATGTTTTTGGTTTTCCCTGATTAAGCACTCAATTTTATGGAAAATGGGCTAAGAACATAGAGTTACTCAGCAGGTGGTACAGGAATTGCACAGGGTAACAGAAGCCCAAAGGAAACTATGATTTTCATGGCATTTTGCAAAAACGTGAACGGTCAGGACATTGTCCCCAGAAGAGGGTTCGAACCACTATTTATTCATAACATCTTCGGTAATTTCCATCACTGTTACCTAGTCTCAAAGATATCTCAGAGACCAGCAAAGAATATGGAGGTAAATTCAGTACTGACAAAATGAACCACAGCTAAACTCCTTTTTAGCAACACCCATTTCACCAGTAGAAAAACTGTTTTAATTTTTCAGGTCTCTTCTCAGTCTTAGAGGAGGTGGCCACAAGGTCTTACTGATTTCCCTCCCTCTCTCCATGCTGTGGTAAAAAGCTCCTGAGCTATTTGTAGTCTACCCTTTGTAATATCTGCAAAGCAGATTTAAGGAATTACAGAAGTTACCTCCTGGCCAGTTTTATTTATCTTTTACAGCTAAAGGATGCTCTAAGAGCATCGTTGGAGCCTATTTGACCACCCTTAGCGATCTCTCCAGCTGAGCAAGGCAGGGAATAAGACTCATCTGCTCACCTCATGTTGATTTGTCTTTTGACATCTGTGTCAGAGCAACACCCTGTAAGAGCAGACACTTTGATGCCACTGCAGCTTTATCTCTGTCAGAACTAGAGCCGGGTGGACTATTTACTGTGAATAATTTATTCAGCAGATTTCACCCTTTCTTCAGTTTAAGAGTTCTCTATACATGTCCTAATTAAAAGAGATAATTGGCTTAATACTCAAGCACTTCATTCTTACTTGCTCCCTTTGTCCAGAGGTGTCCTAAATAAAGGCGGGGTGAAATCCTGATGCCACTTAAGACACTGAAACCCACTCTCCTCCTTGATTTCACTAAGGTCAGGATCTCAGTCACGGTTCCTCAAGCAAGAAACCTCCAGTTTGGATTGTGATATGCCACCAATGAGGTTCATAATTAAACGGTGGGAAGGAATAAAAGAAACAGAGCGAGGGACGCAGTAATAGGCTATTTAGATACCATCATGACAGCTCTATAAAACCAAAACAAACCAAACAAAAAAACCCAACAAAAAACCACAACACGATAGAGATTACTTAAAGTATGAGGACATTTAGGAGGGCTCAGGGTAGGATTTTATTGCCCTACAAGAATCGGACAAATATGTGAACATACTCTGTTGACTGCAATTATTTGAACAAGTGCAGTTTGCATTGACTTTTCCCCTTTGCCCCTCCGCTTTCATCCCCTCTGCCTACACCTTGTTCTTTAGCCAAGATCAAAATCCTCTTGGTAAAGAAATTCTTTGGTCTTTAGTGTATAAGAAATTCATTAATCAATATAGAATATATAATACAATATATAATTAAAGATAAAATGTCATTACTAGAGTAGCAGTTCTATTCAACTGTATAGTAATTTATTTCTGAAAGCATCTCTACTCTGCAGCACCTAGCAAGGATCGGTGCCTGAAGGCAGTATTGAACTATATTCTCTGAAATGTCTAGTGTTTTGGAGCAGTTTCAAACTCCGCTGTTCTTCAACATTCGGTCACTAAACTATGCTGCTTAAATTATTAAAACCTTTTAATTTAAATTTTCATAAGCTACCAGAGAAAAAAATGCACATCCTTAAAGTAACAGGTCTGGCTTCTTACAAGGAAAACTACGGTATTAGTATTGCTTTTATGCAGTATTAACTTCCCTTAAGAAAAGAACAAAATAAATTATTTCATTAAGGAGTAAAATGTGGAGGGCAGATGGTTAAAAAAAAAATCCTTTTGAAACTATCTCGGCTTAAGACCACCCAAAATTGGAACAGAAATGAGGCAAACTACCTACTGTCTTAATCCCTAAAAGACTGAGATATCAGACAAGAATAATGAATCAAAAAATGGGAGATTTCTTTACATCAAAACTATTGAAAAAGAAGAAAAATCATCTCCAAGATTTATTATATTGGTCCCCAAACAACACATTACTTTGAAAAAAAGTTGTATATATTTTAACATTAATATATTTTTACTGAAAAAGAAGTTGCAACTGCTAACGCCTTGTTTCCTTGCAATGCTGTAATCTCACCAATAATACTGCACTTCTGTTGCAGGCAGTGCTGTAGGGGTGGGACAATGGAAGGAACGCTCTATTTAATTTTGTTACATATAGTGTGAAATACTTAAACATTCATCTATTTCCTCTGTGAAAAGAGAGATTATTTATCCCAGGGAATGATATATTAATTAAAAACTTTCAAAATTAAACCAAATATGACTTTTACGTCAGAAGACTTCTACATTTGAAATGTGAACTGCTAAATACTATCATTCTTCACTAAATACTGGATTGCACAAAATTTTGATACATTTCAGATTTTGAAACCAATAGAATATCTTACAGCAGAAGGAAATTAGAATATAAAATGCCAGCTGCAGACTTCTATAAGGAAAAGGCAGTTTGATAGATAATTTATAAAATATATATGTGTATATATTCTTATGGGTTAATTGGGCATGAAAGAACTTGCCTGAATCCAGGAGAAGCTACGTAACCTTGTAAGAGTAGTCTGAGGGAAAAAGACCTGTTACGGTCACCATGTCAGACTGCCCCTACAGAGTCCTGCGTTTTTTTGGTGAAAATTGGGTCAGCCGAGTTTTGGGCCTCTGTAATTTCAGGAAAATAATTTGTTTATACTGAAAGGAGTTATGGGAACAGGTGACCAAAGAAAAGGGATAAAAATGGAAGGATTCAACAAAAATGAGGGAAATCGCCCAGGGGAAAAAAAAAAAAGCATCATTTAAAAGAAATCACCAGACTTTCTAGAATATGCAGATGTGATATAAAAATTATTGAAGTATCTTTCATTTTAATGGTGCCTTAATGGTTACAAGGGATTTTATATATTTTAAACTTGAGGTATATCAGCTTAAAAGCACAATTGGTTCTAGCTTTGTCGATCAAATCTTTCTGGACATCGTAATTCTATGGCACTCTAAATATAGCCAAGCTTTAAAACATTTGTATCACTCAATTTCATCTGAACAATATTGCAGTTACCAACCCACTGTTTACGTAATGTTCTGTTTTATCTACAAATTTTCTCCTACAAACACGGTTGTTAACAGATTATTTTAATTTTCACTCATATAAACCTTGTAAAAATTTTAGAATCAATTAGCTGAAAATCTTGGATTTTTTCCCAACGTTATCAGTTCATCTGAATGAGATGTTGATGAGATCCGAATTCCTCACTAACAGTCCTGTAACCAAAATCAGGTTTATAAATACGAAACAAGTAATAGCTCAAAGTATGAATGAATTTCAGTACATATAGGTCAAGAACCTACTGAATCTGAGATGGTTTTTGTGGTGGTTAAATTGCAGCCAGATTATCTAAGCTATCCACCAAAACTTGACCCTAAACAGAAAGAAGGCCTGCAGAGAAAATAGGAATAAGTTCTTCTGACTTTCACTGGCAATGAGATACCAGCTTCCTCTCTGCCTGCTGAAAATCTTTCCAGTATCTTATGTGGTCTCGTTCACTTTATCTACATACATAGCTAGAGGAGACAGTGGAATGAGAAAAGACTTGGCTGGAAAAAAACCACAAACCAACCAAAACATAAACCCAAAACCCCTCACAAAATCAGTTATGATATTAACAGCTTTGCTGGTGATTTTTCTTTACGTAAATGGTACATACTGCATCCTGGCCAGCTGGTTCATGTACAGCACAGATGACTTGCTCAGACAGCGTTTCAGCAAGTTTCACCCCTCCTGGTGCAGGAGATGGGAACAAACCTTCCTTCGCAGCCCTCCCATACCAGATGCATTTGAAAAAGTCCTCGTGTTAGCTTAGGGCTGTTCCTAACTAGGGTATAAAACCATTTCCAGAATATATGCACACACTGCAAGGGATGTGCATGTTTCCAGGCTCTGGTAATTCCTCTCTGTGAAATGGCTTTTGGGTGCCCTTTGTCCACTTGCCTGCTCTCTAAGATTTTCAATGACTTTGCTGCTCCTCTGCCTTTTTCCAGCTTCTCCAGTACCTCCTGGGTTTTTTGACTGATTTCTTCTTGTCTTGTGCATTACCGACATTGAGGGATTTTACTAGCAGTGACTAATATAAGATTTAAGCTTTAGCAGATACCACCTACTGCTAAATTATAAAAAGCAAAGGTGTATAGAACAACAAGAATTCTCTGGCAAAGTTGCAAGCAAATACCCAAGTCTATACAGTAAAGCTCAATTATTTTCCACAGAAAGAAAAATGGAAAGGCTTAAAAGTGCTGGGCAACATGAAATCTACATCATATACACAATAGATTTGCATTTGTTTTACTAAGGAAACAGTTAAAATGTTTTCAGAAGTATCCATTTATATAATACAACACATCAACACAAAACCTGCATAAGTACATTTCTTCTAAGCATTTCTGAAAGAAATTTACCTGACTTTTTGATTTTTGCCTTTCTAAATGTAGTACACATTGCTAAAAAGAAGCCAAGGGGCAAATCTCCTCCCCGCCACCCCCCAAATAGTCATTGCACTTAGATTTACACAAGGAAAAATCAGTAGCTGTTTTGTAAAGCTGTTTGGGAATCCACCCCATACAAGAGGATCAAGGCCATCTTGCTTTCCCCCCCTCACACCATATGCTCTCTAATAATTCCAAAGAATGAAAAAGAGCTATTTTGGTGACTAGCATTTCTTTCTTCAGTCATCTCTTTTCTTTCCTAGAGTTCCTGGCCAGGGGACAGTGAAAATTCTTAGGAACAGGACCTCTATTAGGCAGGAGTTAGGTGTCTTTACCAATCTTCGCTGGATCAGGGAAAAAAGCCCCAAACCTCCCAAACCCTAACCCAGACCCAGAAATAGAACTCCATTCTGTCAATGGATGGAGTCACAGAGGACCACACACCAGTAACAGTACAGTCTCCAGACTCTGACAGCCCTATTCATACAGCAACATCGTCTCACATCTTAAGCGTTATCACACTGACATTATTTGTAATGTTATTTTCCACACCGTTTTAATTTTATGATCTCTCATTCTTTGGCTCTTACAGTTATGAATTCTCCTCTAGTAACCAATAACAGAGAAAGAAGTAGTTTATTGTTCAAGAAGAGTGAACATGATGTAGCCTAAGTCTTCATTTTGATTTCTTTTCAATGGAGATGATACGGCAAATAAGATGTCCATTGAAATACATGAATACATGTAAAGATGCACCTACTTCTCTCTCTGCAGACAATAGTGATGCTAAGTATTGACTAGTTCTCCAAAATACTATGGGTCACAAAAAAATCTGCTCGTATCACCTAAGTCTTTGATTCATGGCTCAAGAAGTGCAGGTAAATAGTCATTGCTCCAGATTCCCTAAATTTTCCTGAAATTCACTCATGATTTGTTTGAGGAAAGAGCTAAACAATACTAAATGAATTCAGATGTTTATTCCCTCTCTTTAAACAGCTTTCCAGCATTTTAAAATCAGACACTGACATTCATGAAAAAGATGTATTTAAGACAAGACCATGTACTAGTCTTAAAACCAAAGAGTTTACTGCTCTCTGGAGTAAGGTTTCTTTTATTAGTATTTCTTCCCACTTTAATTGAATTAAACAACAACAAAAAAAGTAACCAAAATTATGAAGACCACCAGCGCTGAAAAAAAAAAAAAAAAGAAAATGTCTCCCAGGGTTTTCAGTTCTCTCCCCTCAGTGTTCTGGAGTCCAGATGTGGAAAGCCCAGTGGAGCTGAAAACATTTTTGGAGGGAGGAGAGAAAGTTTTGATGCTACTGCTGTAGCCTTATTTTATCCAAACCAGACAATTACCTTTCTTCATGAAGACTAAAAAAACAAACAACAATAACAACCACCCCTGCCTTTTATATATTATTACTTAACATTATTTTTAAGTGAGCCTGCTGAAGAAAAGTAAATGCTCTGCATCTTCTTAGCACTTACAAACAAAGCAAGCCTTACACGGCCTTCTTAACTCAGAGTAGAATATATAGTGTGTCCACCTTCTTTAAAATCCTGTTTGTCAGGTGTGTAAGTACATTTTAAAAATACGTATTTTTCCTGCTCGCATATCGAGAAAACACATATTGATTTGCTTCAGCGATACCAGGTCACAGGCTGCAGAGGAACACTCCCATATCTCAGGCAGCTACACCTGGAAAATGGTGTTCAGCTAAGTGATGACAAGGGTGGCCAGTGAGGTGATGATAAAACTCTATAAATAGCTTAAGAGGGTGAACTCCAAAGAGGAAGAAGCATTGTTTTAAGGTGGCCTGAACAAGCTTGACTGGTAGAAACAAAAAGATATCCTGACACCCAGAGCCAGGCATAAGCTGCTCAATAGGAGCTCGTATGTAGTACAAACGCCAGCAGTGCGGTCTGTCTGTGCTTGGCGTTGTGTACACCACAGGCGTACAACTAATTTACTATTCCAAAATAATTATTCTGGTGAATTTCCAAGTATAGTTAAGCCCTTCAACTGCTAAATTAGGCCCTAAGTTCAACAGTCCACCAACGGGAGCCACACGTTCAGAGTATTTAGAGGTACACTAAACAAAGCCCTGGAAACGTAGAAGAGGAAATAAACCTGCCCAGAGAGGAGGATGGACACAAACTCTGACAAATCTGTCATACCTCTACTTTCTGTCATTCTAAGAAAACATGCATGTGGGATTGGGGAAAGGTCTTTTTAATAAGGGTTAATTGGAGAAGTATGTCATACATGACTGAGTACCGTTTCAAATTACTGCTCACGCTGGCATAAGTAAATCAGGCAAATGACAGAACACCAAAATAGGGAATAGTCAATCTTCTTCCCTCCTATTTAATCCTTATAGTTTCATTATTCTCAAAATGACCAAATATCAGCAATTACAGATTTTATGGAATCTGTTGCTTCTTTCAAAATATTATTATGACCACATCATAATATTCCCCAGAGATCCAATAGTTCTGTAAAATCTATTTTCTGTTGTTACTCGAATTGTTAGTCTAGGCTTTGGAACTACTGGATTGGTCTGGCTTATGTGATGCAAAAGCTCAAGTTAGATGATCCTGATATAGCCCTTTCCGGGCTTAAAAAAAACTAGAAAAAAGAAAATAACCACACTTTAGCCAGTTAGAATATAGTTATTCCCGTAAAAATCATTGTACGGTTTGTAACACTGTGTTAGTCTAAAAGCCCCTGTCCCTGAACCTGAAGAAAGTCACTTCAGTTTCTCTGTGCTGCCCAAGTTAACTGCAAGCATTTCCTGACACACAGAACGCAGGCAGAGAAAGGAAAAACGTCGACTTGAGAAAAGCACAGCTTCCAATCCCCACCCACCAGCTTCAGTCAAAGGGATGACTTCAGTCCCTTTCTTAACTAATCCTGCCACTGTAAAATCCTACAGTCATTCTTCCACACATAAAGGGAAAACGGACTCACTAGGAGGACCTAGACTCTTTCAGCTTGAACTGTTAACCAATGGTGGAAATGCAAGAATGCTGAAGTTGAGCCTTCGGAGCCAATAGAGTGGATCTGTGTGTCCCACATGACTGTGTTTCCCCTGTCTTTCACATGGGCAGTATTTAGTTCAATTCAGAACTGCAGATAGTATAGCGTGCAGAGCAGCAATGGGATGTCTGAGCACAAGTGGCTGACTTCCAGGCGTCTTCAGGGAGCACATTTGTACATTTCTCCTGAATTAAACTGGGATTCTGCACCCTTGACATCCTCCTACCCTCCTTGTCTCCGCAGAAGGAGACAGCGACCTGCACAGCACAACAAAACTGTGAGTACGTGGTCTGTTTATTTTTATTTTCACCCAGAAAAGCAAATCTCTTAAAATTGTCAAATGCCACATGCGCTAAACCGATGGTTACTTATTCTTATGAGATGAACAAGTATTGAAAGTGCTATTGAAATTCAGAAATATTTCTTGCACGCTTCAATAAAAGAAAAAAAAAAGAAAAAAAAAAAAAAAGAGTTATCCTCCAGGGCAGTGCCTGCATGCACGCTGCATGCCACACTGCTTCCTGACATAGCCAGCATGCTGCTTTGTTCATAAAGAAAAACAAAGACAAAAAGCCCTACACATGTATGTTGTTCACTTTTATTTGTACTCTGTGTCTAATCAGGCCTGATCTGTCCCCAAGGGGAAAAAATAAAGGCAAACTTTAACTCCGCCAGCAAGGGCAGCCCAGACTTTCCAGACATCTGACAGTTATTATAATTAGCTATGAAAGACAGCGAAGACACTTTGGGGCAAATAGCTCTTACATTTGGAACAATGAAGTCGAGCAAGGTTCCCATCCCACCCCTTCACGGGGGGAGGGGGAGAGGCGAGCCAACGGGGGGGAGTGTTAGAAAAGGGTTATGGCTGGACTGAAAAAACACAACTAGTACAACATCTGAACTCGCTCAGCATGAGGAGAGGCTTTTTGATAAGCAACTTTAACTACCTCTAGATTGCGGCTTGCATTCACTCGGATTCCTGGTGGGGTAGGAAAGGGTGTGGGGCTCTTCGCAGCATAACGTCAGAAGGTTGGGGTGGAGGGGGCAGTGGGGACGAAGGGGGCAGAAAGAAGAGAATATCCATAGCAAGAGACATTGCAATTGCTTCCCAGAGCTTTGCTGGCCAGATCTCCTTAAGCCCAAAGTTGCTTTCTGGGCAAGATTTATGAGAGTTCTCAAACAGAAGCAACAGACAAAGCAGAGCTTTTTTTCCTTCTTCTTCTCCGGAAAAGAAATTGAACCCGAACGGATAACTGTATAATAACAAGCACTGATTTGTATTTTTGTTCTTCTCCCCCCTCCCCCCCCCGACATGTTCATGAGACCTTTAATAAGATCTTTCCCCCCCGCCTGCACGTTCCTTCCCACCCCCCCTCCCCTACCAAAAGTTAGATTCTAAAAACTATGATCAGAAGGGAAAAAGCAAAGACAATAGAAATCTGACTCGGTCCTGGCTGGGCTGGATCTCTAATAAAGCATGAAGTGAAAACAGTTTCTAAGTGAAAGATGAGCAGACTTCTTTTTTAAAAAAATTAAGTGCAATAAGGAGAAATTGTTGAAAGACTCCAGACGCTACTAATTATGGCTTAAATAAATCTTCCTGGACAGATGTTTGCTTGCTCCCACTGCAGGGAAAGGAACGTTAAAAGAAGCATTTTTTAAAAGGGGATTTGACGTGAATTTTTTTACGTATGATTTTTTTTTTTTTTAAATACACCATTTTATTCTTTGTCTGCCCTCCTGTTATCTCCCCCTCCCCCAACCGCCGCCCACTGTGAGCTGAGACACCTGAAGGCTAGACATAATGATCAACAGAGCTCTGCACTCGCCTGTCTGGATTCCAGCCAGATTTTTTTTCCCCCTCCACAATCAAGGAGCCTGCACGCAATGCACGGCAAGCCCCTTGCTCTGCTATGTGCAGATCAGACAGAAGTCTGAACCGTGCTGCAGAAAGATTAAAGACAAGCACAAGCCTTTCCTCCTTATGTCGGCCAGGCTCGGTTTCAACTTCATTGTGATTCACAAAAAATACAAAATAAGAAACTTTGTAAATATACGCAGACCTTATTGTACAAAACGTGCCTATATGTGCACACACTTTCCGACAGAGTGTAGCTAGGGGCATCCACTGTTTTACCATTTTACGCTGGCTTCTACTCTAGCTCTACAGTCAATGCAGTATTTTATGTTAAGTTCTTGCATCGCTTACATAATTGCTGTGTAGCTCTCAAATACTATGTAAAGATTTTGTATACATATACAATATACTACGTAAAGGCAAATAGCTAGTGTACAGAGACGTATATCTGAAAGGCAGTCAAACTGAAATACTTGAACATATTTGGGTTTAGAGAGATCAGCAAGATCTCCTAGATAGTTTTGTGGCAGTTTCAAACACGGCAGTCGCGAAGTGCTTTGCGAGTAGGTTGTCTTCAAACGGAAGACGGGGAGCGTGGCAGGCGACTATTTTAGTTAGCTGGCCTGGCAACCCCCGGCCTTCCTGTTGCCACAGCCCAGAGAAACGCCGACTGGCCCAGTGTCATCGTGCCAGAAAGTTGGTCTTGGGAATGCAGTACTCCCCAAAATAGTTGCTCTCCGTTTGGTGTGGCTATGGGTGGGGTTAGCAGAGACATCCAGGGAAAAGGGAGAGTCAAAGCATTTATTCTATTTAATTTTTAAATGTACGCCGCGCAGACCTGTTTTCTAAAAGTTCTTTGGAATCGCATTGTCTTCTGGTACAAAAGTATGGTACGATACAAATGGCGATTAAGTTTTGCTTTTCAATACGGACTTTGTGTGAAAAAGACTTGAAAGAAAATACATTTTTATACACACATGCACATACACACACGTACACTGCTTTTAATTTGCTCCCTGAAAAGGCTTAAACTATATTTTAGTCACACTAGCAGGTATCTTAATAGAAAGATAGGAATTTTTTTTAGCTTTTTGCTTTACTATGGCTAATAAATGCTATTAAAAAAGGAACCTAGCATAGGTATCCCATAAATTTAGTCTTAAAAAAAAAAACAACTTCCTTTCCAAATAGCAGCAGAGACATACAAACAAAAGGTTGCATGTAATGGCAACAATATCCACAGGCAAGGTAAAGATTCTAGAAAAGAGATTTTGGAGATATGAAGAGAATGAATTGAGAACTGCAGTCAAATTTGTATTCCTGTTTTTTGTTTTTTTTTTTTTAAACAAGGGATTTAGCACTTTTCTGAAGGAATATTTTATATACTTTATATGAAATATACAAGCTAACTCAACACAGAGGTCATATATGAGAAGTATATACTTGTAAATTACAGGTATATGTATATACACAAGTTCACTAGCATTAACTGCTAATTTCCTTTCTATTTTTCAAGGGTAATATGCGAGGAAAAGTAAAGTTTGTCACTTATGTTTCACAAATATATTTCAAAATAATGCCTGCAACTACATTCTGAAGTGCTGACTTTTATTTTCTCAAGGTAATGACAACAAGCAATCATATTTTTACCCATTTCCTAAAGACTGAAGTACTACGCGAATCAATTCCTCTAAACTTCAGAGTGATTTACACCCTACCTTGTATTGGAAGGGATATTTCAACTGGCAATTTATTTATTGTTTGTCAATGCAAAAGTAGCGACTAATCACATAAGAGTTAAGCATTAAACCTGAGCATATGAATACAAGGCCCTTGCCTCCATGTTTAGTCCAACACTCTCCCCTTCTTCCAGTAAGGTCTCTTGGGTTTTGTGAATACTGGGTGTTCAGCAGCTCTGACTAAAGTAGGTAGGAGATACAGATGCCCAGTGTTTTTGCAAATATGGCATTATCCTCCAGCTGCTGTGGTCCAGGTACCTGAGATTTGGAGCTATGTGTTTTAGCTTTTTACGCAAAGAGTTTATTTACCTAAATGTGAAAAATTCTAACCTGTGTTTTTTCGCTGACTTTTTTAAACTTTTAAATAGTTGATGTTGAAACAAAACAATCATAGAAGCTCATGCATATTTATGACTCCATTCCTTAAAAATTTGACGTCTATTACAGCTCATCTCTTAGCCTATGGCCTCCAATCGGTTGTGCAAATTCCATGGTGCTACTCACACAAACTTCAAGTCCTAGTTTCTTTTTTTAATGTTGCATATCTCCCCTCTTCCCCTCATGCTTCCTCTGTTGCATCTGCTTGTTCGAGCCTTTCCTAGTTCAAGCAGAAGTGCAAGTTTTACTCCTAAGAATAAAGTGCTCAGGATTACTTCCAAAACTTCCAAAATCAAAAGATTGGTTGTTTCACTTGTACCTTTACACAGCAGAAGTAACTTGAGAGCCTACCAGAAACATAGGCAGTCTCAATAAGGTAACGGGGTCAAATGAGCTCATGCATTACAGATAGGAAGAGAACTGCGCATTGCATTTTTATAGATAAAAACACAGAGTGTTTTAATGTAAACAGATTTCTGCTTGATATTTTGCAAACTGTTGCAAAGACCAAACTACAGCTGAGCCAAAATGACTTTCGGCATGGTACAGTTAGACCAGATGGCCACGTGTTCTTTTCTTATTTAGATGAGACTTTTCCTTTCAATAACATCTTTCTTCCTGACCTGCTTAAAAATTCCAGCGAATGAAATCAGCACAGGATTTTCAATTCTAATTGACCATGTGCAGAGGAAGGGCCAGTAGAGAAATCAGTAGGGCCATTGTAAGGCACACTGCATCAATCTCCCCTTTGTCCTGAATCTTTCCTAGCATGAGCTAAAATAATTAAGAATATTTAATTTATATTATTTGTACAGCAGCAAATCTAGTTGCGTTCAGGCAAAAATCATTGCAAGTTCTTCTTTTACAAATGTGTGCAACAAGGAATACGTGTGTCTATTACACACCAGAGAAACAGGTACTAAGCATCATTTCATTGCCAAATATTTAAGAAAAAGAAATGAAAACCCTCAAGCAGAGAGCGAACAATTAAAAAAAAAAAAAAAAAAAGAAAGGTGTGGGGGAATTAAAGCATGAACTGCTTTGCCTTTTCTAATGAAGTCAGAAAATGTGAAGGATATGATATTTCTCAAATTAAAAAAAGTTTTAAAAATGTCAGAAAAATATATTTTTCCATTGTCCAAAAGGCTCATCCTTAAAACATCTGTAATCCTCAATTGCTATTAGTTGGCCTACATAGATTTTACACACATACACCCCACCCACGCTATGTGGGTTGGCAATCACCATCTCACTTGTGCCTGTGTTATCTACACGCGAAGTACAGATTGTAAATACTGTATCTATCACACACAAACATTATCTACAGAAATATGCACACAGATGACATCATTACAGTCTTACCTACTATTTTATTTGGATTTAGTGAGATATCTGTGGAGCAATATAACAATATTTATCGAGATTTAGCAAGTACAGTATGCAAAAGATGCATGAGGTTCTACCCATACGTTTACATAACCTATGGATAGGGTAAGGGGGTAAAATGAATCCTTTAGAAGAAAAGTGGGGGGGAAAGCCCAACTGAAAGCAATACAGAGCAAGTTTGGGTTTTGGTTATGATTTTTTGGGGGGGTTTTTTGGTTTTTTTTGGTTTTTGTTTGTTCGGTTGGTTGGTTGGTTTTGTGTTGGCTGGGGTTTTTTGTTTGTTTTGGAGTGGTTTTGTTGTTGTTTTTTAACACAAGGAAAAAAACTAGCAACAGATTTATTATTCCTGTACTATTTTATACAAATTCCCTCTACTATTCACTGTTTAGTTTAACATGATGCTTGAGCGGTTGACGGTTTCAGATTATCGCCATAAGCTTGAACCAAGATACAACCAAACAGCTCTGGAAAATAATTTCTGAAAAATAATTATGAAAATGGTTTCAGTAAGATATCTTTCTTTTCTTCAGTTGAATCAGGTTTTCATTAAAACCCCAATCACTTTTTAAATGCAAGGTGAAAAACAATCCAGGAGAAAATGCAGTGGGCAGCATGGCCTTTACTATATGTCAAGCATGCAGTCCAAGTAACATGTGCATGAAGAAACATGCCTGAGAACATAAAACAAAGCACAGACTTTGGGACCGGACAGGCAGATGTGGTAAAAGGTCTGGTTTCAGCTCTCCAGCAAGATGCTTTGTAGCCTTGGGCAAATCATTTAACTGCCTGGCTTCTCATCTATGTCATATTAGTAGAAATTGAGTTTTGAATGTGTGATTATTATTGCGAGGTCGGCATTGAGATACCACAGCAAAGGGTACTGGAGACACCTCAGATGCTTGAAAAGAATATAAAATTCCAGACAGAACAATAGTCTTTGTTGTTGTTATTAAATCAGGTCATTTTTGGTGTGGTATTTCTATAACTAGACAAGATACAAAGCCCGTTTCTCAGGAGGTTCGTGTAACTCAGTTCTAGGTTAATTTTCTTAAGTTTTTCACATACTTGAACGTTCACCTTGTATTTTTTGCCAACATGCAACAAAACGTCAGAATATAGGACAAATGGAAGATACTACTCCATCTGTAATGGTGGTCTATATTCAAAATAAAGAGCTGTCATGCAAGGCCTGACTCTAAAATGCTGACTCTTGTAGAGTAATGGCTCATTTAATGGACTGTCCCATGGTACCAGTGAGACTAACTGCAGGCTAAAATGCTGCACTGCGTGACCAGGAGTACCAAACCTGAACCCTAGACATTTATTGCCTCTACTACTTCTGCACCAAGGATCTGATCTTGTAATGGCGTTGAATGTATTCTTACTTTTAAAGTCTGAAGGCAATCTAGCGAACCATTTCCATGCTCAAAGTTCAGCATATGCTTAAAGCATTGTGCTGAAATAGGTCTTTAATTTCTACAGAACCCTTTGCCATGAGAAGTAAATACCTTTGCTGGGTTTTGCCCCCTTTGCTGGCAGTCATTAAATGGTGCTCCCAGTTTCACCTTTCTGTTTCTATTGGCATTTCTTTGATTCCCACCATTGAACAGACCGAGTTAGAAACCCTTGGGCAGCAACTCTAAAAATCACTGCATACAAACAGAAATCAGTGGACCTGAAGATGATCATGGGATTTCACAGAAGATTTTTTCAGGCCGCCATTTTGTGACTAACTGAAATGACGGTGTCGCACACATGGAACTGAAAACTTTGTTTTCCCTCCACGAGCACATATAAGGGATCTCTATGCAAAAGAAAAGAATAATTTTCTGCTGAATGTTTCTATTAATCAATATTCATGCACAGTATGAAAGAAATACTCAGACTTTCAGCTACCTTTTGTCAGTGCTGTTCAGGAGTTGTAAAAATTAATTAAGAAAAAGGCAATGTGGCAGATCTGCTGGTCATCTCGGCAGGTTTGCAGAAGGATTGGGGCAGTGAGAAGTGGGCAAAAAGGAGATATCCTGCGTGAAAGTGCAGCCTCGTGCAGTGCTCAGAACGAGGAGAGGAAGTCAGCAAAATGTGCACGGTTACGTGCAATGGATGGGCTGTATCCCACCAGGTTATTTTTACTGTCAAGGCTCCAGATGATATTAGGGGTCTATCCAGTCTCCTACGGCATGGGACGTGGATAATGGGATCAGATAAAATGATTAAAATCACTTTGGTCTCATGATTTTGGCTAGTGAGTGTAATAGATGTAAAACTGAAAGACTTACTTGTATGATAAAAGTACAAACACCTCTTTGTGTTTTACCTCTACGTTTTTCCGTTTAGAGAAATAATTGATGAGCAGGTTTTTTGTTTGTTTGTTTAAAAAAACCCAACAATGGTAAGCAAAATGATTATTTTCTTGCAGCATCCCAGTAGAAACGTGTTTCATCTATGCAAACAAATAAGCTCAGAAGAAGCTGTAAAAACAAATTTTATACTACATCCCATGAAATATTTTACATAAATCTCTGGTTAAGAAGCTTCAGAAAAAAAGGATGCAATTTAAGTTGTTTACAGAGTTCGATAACTGCCTTTTTTTAGAAATAAAAATTTGATAATTTCCCAGAATGTTTTATCCGTACGCTGATTTTGTGCTACTGTTTTCAAGCATTTTTTTTTTTAGTTCATTTGAAATCACTTTTCTAAGAGAATAATTTGCAAAAAAGAGGATTTAAAAAGATAAGTCTAGTGAATGACAACAGTGAAGAAAAGCCGTTCCCAAGGTTGATTAAAAGACATAGAAAGGGTTAAAATTTCAGATCTTTATGTAAGAATTAAAAATGAAAGGAGAGTTAAAAAGGGGGAGAAAGGGGGAAGAGCTAAGCTGCTGGTGACTTGAGTGTATTTATGGATTACTATGTCCTGAAAAGAAGAAAACCAGAGTTGTAAGATGACACTGCAGGGGTTGTCTGGACTTTTCACCGAGTGTAAAGTCTGTTTAGTCAGTGTCTTAATGCCTAATGCTGACCTTTGCCCTCTTCACTCCTCCCTGGCTCCAGGTGCAACATTTTTGCAAGTGCTTTAACATTATTGGAAAGCTTGTGCAGGTTTCCCATGCTGCAAAGTGCACAGAGCGTTTTACACAACAGCATCCATTACATACACCCAATATCAAGGCTTAGCACATTTTTTTTATCCTAAGTATACGCAATGATTTGTTTTACACATTTTCCCTTATTAGTTATTACTGTGTTAAATTAATAAAAACAAAAGCTTCTTTGTAAGGGTATGCCATTTGCATAATTCTATACAAGAAGATACAAGGTTAAGTTTAAACTCATGTCGCACACTCCCCAGCGCTGTGAATTATAGTGGGAGCATGCAACGTATGCTGGCAACACTATTGATCTCTCTTAAATTAATTCTCTTTGCTATGGAAATGGGAGACAAAACCAGAACCCATTGCTACGAAACAACGAAGGCACTTCAGCTGATTTTCCTCAGAAATAAATTAATTTCTTGTACAGTTATTAATTATATTGAGACTGATAATTTTTAAAGAAAAACACAACAGTTTCACAGACTAATAATAAAAAGAGCTAACCTACATGAGGTCTGTATAACTTCAATTTTGATTTACAAAAATAAGGAGTGTAGTAAAATGTATATTAAATATGAGACACTATAAATTCTACAGTTGTCAGTGATGCAGATAATATGAAAGACAGCACACGCATATGTAATGTTTATTTATCTATGCCTTATATTTAGTAGATGGTTGCTAAGATTTTTGAGGGCTTGCAATTTGACTTTGCTGGGGAGAAAGTATAAGCTGGGTACCATTATCTTCGAGACCATTACAGATTTTGTGTTGTTTCCAAAAAGCCTACCACGGACATTTCCTGCCACTGTGGGCAAGGAACCCATTTTCCCCATTCATATTATGCTGCATGATTGACAGCTTCTGCAGGCACGGACCTGGCATTTAAGATCCGTAAGTCTTCCACATTATGATACCATGCACTAAAACATGCTCTGTACAACTGCGGTATAAAGCTTACTGGAAATACCAGACTGTCCAGTACAGGTTTCCTGCACTTTGTGATCAATACCAGCTAACTATGCCCCAAAAAAATTTAGAAATTATGATTTAGGCATTTAAAAGCTTTAAATAACTACTGACTTCCCCTGCATTCCTTCCTCTCTGAGCTATGCTGCAAAATGTTCATTAAGCTGAAGGAAAAGAAAAGAGGAAAAGGATTGGTTTAAAAGAGGTGAATAGCGACAGGTAGTCTTTATGGAGAACCTTAATAGTCAGAACTGCCTAGCCAAAATAACCCAGGATAACACCTCTTCTAGGTACAGCATTACTTCAAGGTGAGACTTGCATAAAAAAGAGGTCTGATGAGGGTTTACATTTAGGGAACTTCCGTGACAGAGATTTGTTTGGACCTGGACTAAAGCATTTATTTTACTGGATTGTCTTTCAGATATGACAAGCAGTCTGCAGTATACTGTGTCTTTCTAAAAGCATATTTTGTGGTTTCTCTATGATGTCTATATATAAATTAATTTAGGCCATTTTCATTATTCTAGGTAATTTTAAGAGGTTCAGTTTTGGAGGAGTTTTTTCTTTAAAAGAAAACAAAAATACCTTTTATTTCACAGATCTTACTCTACTAGTTTATTCTAGGAGTAGGCACCGGTCAAGGGATCAAAATATTCTGGGAAGTGCCCTGAAACAGTTTTCTTGTGTTTGATTTCATTCGTAACATTTGGACTACAAGAGAATCAAGAAATAAAAAAATGAAAAGTTGTTTATTGCATGACAGGCTATTTCTAGAGCTGGGCAGCTTTATCTCAGCACAAAGAGTGCTCCTGTTCACAGTGCAGCTGCTAACAACTCATCAACACTCCTTGTTTAAGAGTAGGGTACAATTAGAAGTCAAAACTTTAAAGCAACCTGAAATGTTATTATTGTAGTAAGCTGTGCAACTGGATTTGATTTCTAGCCAGACTGTATCCCTTTGCTGCTGACACTGTTTACAAGACATATTTAGTGCAGGTGGTACTCTCCTTAATTTCACTGAAGGTCAAGTGTACTTGTCATAATTGTATTTTTTGCACAGCTGAGAATTCAGCTACTTCTGTAGACTGAAAACAGACATTGTTTCTATGAAGGAAGCACATAGCACTGAAGAGTTGGACTTGAAATAAACAGAACGAAGTAATTTTTCACACTGTTTTCTCCTACTATCTCATCAAGATCATCACTTTTGAGGTTTCTGTGTATCAGTGGAAGCAGCCATTTGGGTACTTACACTTACAGAACTTCAGAATCCTTTGTCTGGAAAAAGTGGTTTCATTTGTCTTGCTTTAGGTGGCCACTATGAATCTTTTTGAGGACTGCAATCTAAGATTAAGTTCTTGTGATGTTTGTTAATGACTGATTTTACAATGAATTGCAAGTATAAAATTGAATAAAACTGAAATTAGTCAAGTTTCTAATTTAAGTAGAGAAAAAAAATAGATAACCAAGAATATAAATTCATTTAGTCTTCTGCTATTTTGGAACATCAAAATCATGTCTTTCAGAGAAGACTCTTATAAAGCTTATTCTCTGTAAATTGTAAACTGATTTGTTACAATTGTTACATATCATATCAAATCTGCAGAAAAAAATAGCATGGTAGACGTAGGACACTATTCTTGTGTCTTGATTCATTTACCCTTACGAATTATCAGTCCCTTCTACATGCAATAAGTGCGCCTAGAAATCAGAAAATTGTCCATTGATCTTGTTTTTTCTGTGAATACATACTTCCCTCATCCTCTAACTTACAATCATTCCTAATGCCTTCACTACACATTTTACCTCAAGAAAGGAAACATACACACAGCATAACACTTTAAAAAAGTTTTCTTCCGGTAAATGACTTCCTAACATATCATGGACATGGAAGAGAAGAAATCTTTCCTTCCAGGTCCTGTACACTGTCAGGATGAGAGCTCAGGTGTGCTCCAGAACGAAATTCTAGAACTAGAGACAGATTCCCCTTGTGAAATCCATTCGCTGGTGAGCTGCTGCTTATCCATCTCTTCTACCCCCGTTCAACCTGCTTCTTTAAAACACTCTGCCCTGAATCGCTGTATTCCTCTGCAAAGACTAAGATGTAAAGATTGGAACTGGTTGCCATAAATATGAAAAGTTACTCTAGGTAAGATAAGATTTTTGTTATTTTACTTAAAAGCATAAATGCAAGTAAAATAGTGACTTTTTGTGGGGCAGTTCATTTTCAAAAGATACATAAATATTTTTATTAAATTGACACAAGAAAGTTTAGGACTTCAAATCTACATTTTCATTATTAGTGGAAACCTCAAATAAATAACCAGCTTGCAATCTGATCAGTCTCTCTTTCATAATTTTCCTACTTGCAAAATTAGAGACAAGTTTCCTCAAAACGCAAAATAGTATGGCAAAACAAGCATCGTCTCATGAAATTTCAGTAAGTCAAAATACAGGACACTGTTACTTCAATCTGTAGGATTCATCTCACATTTTGTTTCTAAGTCCAAGCTTCCTCTTTCTCTCTAACCAACATCCTCTACCACTTTTGTACGTGTATTCAGGGAATAAAGTTTACATAACTTCATTTAGAGAATCATTCATCATAACTATTCTATCACTACCAGTATTCTACCTGAATTTTTCAGGCCCAGTGGCAAAATTTGGGTAACTTAATTAAGATCTTTTCCATGAAAAAAAAAATAAAATCTATTGGTCATGTTAATGAAGGAAGTGAAACCTGAGTTACTTAAAAAGCTGATAAAGTTCATGTCTTTTTCAAAGAGAAATTAAGAAGCTTTTTGCTGAAAGACTGGTTTAAATTTGTACAATACAAAAATACCTGAACTTTAAGAAAGATATAGGTCAAAGGAAACAGGGACTAACACTGAATGTACATCAAGTTCATGAATATATTTCTCGGTTGCATAACTGTGAGTTAGTTCCCCAAGGGAGATGGCAGCACACCTGTACCCATGCAGGTTGTTTTGTAGCAACTAGCATAGGGGATCCCATTTAGCATCACCCCAGCAGGCTTCAACGGGTTAGGACTCCAACGTGTGTTTCCAACGCACCCCTGGTAGAAGGAGACTGATGCCTTGCATACACAGATTATGAGAACATCAAGGCCGTTGAAATCACCAGAGGGACTTGGCTGAATTCACAAACTTTTTATTGTATTAAGACCTAGCTCTCTACTCTCCAATGCCTCTGCTCGGTAACGTGCTATGCGGTGCCTATGTCCTGTCCTTTTCTTCCCTTCTTTGGGATTTACACAGAACAGACAGCAATGATTTCCTGCTGGATGCCCTCAGGATTCACTGCGTGTTTTGGACGTTGCAAAGGGAGAGCAGACAGTCAAGAAAATTTGAGACTTTTATGGGAGAGGGGGTTGTGGCCTTTGGCTACAAGATCTTAACGAGCTTCCTGCTCCTTTTTTCCTTAGCTCTCTACAACAGGAGGTGGAGAGCATAACGAAGACTAGAATTGTGCATCCCTCCTTGCCAAAGATTTGTCATCCAGTATTTTTAAATTTAGAAATTTAACTTGGCTGGCATTTCTTCTACTACACAAATGTAAAATAAGTGAGGTTATCATACTGTGAAAGAGAAATGTGGGGGAGACCTACTTCTCAATTGTTCTGTTTGAAAACTCATACTTTATTTCGTGACAAGCAATAAGATTCACTGAAAAAGGCATTCTGCGTTGAAAGATATTGGGCATTCTTCATTATATGAGAATATTTCTGAATGAAGACCTTCTGTATTGTTTTCCATTTCCTTAAGAAGGCCTCAGACTGTACCAGCTGTCTAAACATATTTACAGTCTCTCCACACTGCTGCAAGCCCACTGTAGTGGAATTTGAGTAAGGGTCAAAGGTAGCATAACTGAAGAGTTTTTGTTTTCATTTGTTTTTTAAGACACGAGAAGATAGCTATGCATTTTCTGCAAACATAGCTACACATATAGTGACTCATTATAGAAACACTTGTTAATCTAATTTAGAGATACAGCCTTTCTGAGTGACTGCTAACCATTTGGCAAACTTTTTTTTTTTTTTTAAATTTAGTGCTACATTCTGCAGCTTGCTTTTGACTTACCTACTTTGTTCTCTACCACCCTCTTTTTCCATTTTTTTTTTTTTTTCTAAGTTGCTAGTTGAGCCACAGAAACAAACTCTGTATCTCCCTGTGTACTTGCCAAACTAATTTTGCTTTTACTTACTCATTTAAGTTGGGGAAAAAAAATAAACATTTTGGATGAGATGATACATCCACATCTGAAGCCAGGAGCTAAGATGAGATCAGATCAAGCTTACCTAAAAGCAGATAAGTAATTACTGAATAACCAATAGGGCATATTTATCACTTGAATCAATTGCTTAAAATTTGACAGTTAATATCTTTTCTGAAACTGCTATTTGGAGGATCCCTCCCCCATCCTCCAGGAAAGACATCTGGCTAGCACTGAATGGAGTTTAGTGTTTGAACATCCCATCTGGTTTCATCATGTTAAAACATGATTCCAAGTCATTCAAGAAGTATGAACAATGGATATTGTATTCCATATAGTGCCATGTGGATTTAATCTTTAAAAGATGGTGGCACTGTAGAACTCAACCTTTTAGTTAAAAGTCAAAACATTTCATGTACTGAAAAGTTATTTCCCGTAGCCTCAGAAAAGTCTCACATTTTATCCGACTCTAAGAACAACAAGCAGACAATGTCTCCCTCATACAGCGCCATTCCCATTCTTACCTATCATAATACCTATCCTGATAAATCAAGAACACATTTCCTAAACATGGCAGTGAAAAGCAACGTTAAGACACGCTTTTTCACGAGAATACTCATTATTTTCATCCTCAAATTACTTCCAGATTGCTTAAAAACAAACGCAGAAGTTTGCTATGAGGCAAATGGAAGTTGGGCACCTTTGCCTTCCAGAGCTGGTAACTCTACCTTTCACTGAGATTAACAAAATCTACAAAGTCTCTCTTCAAAACAAATGGTGAATAAGCGTTTTCTTCAACAGATTAGCACTAATCTGAAAGGTCTCATTTCTCTCTCCTCTTGAATAAAACTTCAAATTTCAGTTAATAACAAGGATCCCTAGTAGGAGCAAATATTCAGTAAGTGGCTTGTTATGAAAAGTTAATAGAACTGTTTTCAGACTGAAAGAGAATCATAGAAACTTCAAACATAAAGCAGGTATTTAAGTATTCACTAGCTGTCCTTTAAGCCACCTAATAAAATTAGATTGCTTCATTAGAGCACTTGAGAAAGTGAATGGATTTTACCTGCTAGGGCAAGAAGATGGGGAAGTAAATACAGAGATTTAGGAGAAAACCACCTTTTTAGGGGAACGAAGCAGGGCAAAAACGCTTTAAAATTTACACAACATGTGTGATCATGTCATTTTTAAATCAGATTGCTGAATCTCAACTCACATTTTATTTTTGGAGTTAAAATTCTAAAAGATTTGATTTCTCATCAGAAATCCCTGGAACTGGACCAGGAAGAGTTTATCCTTAAAACTGTGAAGCCAGATTCAGAGCTGTGTAACAAGACGTTATAGGTTTGGCTGATGAAAAAAAGACAAAGAATTCTGTGGAGACTGATAAAGGAGATTAAATTACACCATCCAACTTTTTCTGAACTCTGTTGAAATGTATCTTTTCTTTAGTGTCACCATAATTACCAGCCAGCTCACAGGGTAAGTTAGATAAAAGTGAGCAAGAAAAGCAAAGTGGATCACATGGCATCAGGATTTTCACACCAACACCTAAATCAAAAGTATTTAAAGAGGCTACTGATGATGCTTAAGAGATCACTTTGCATTGTCTGGAGAATTTGTACACCCACCGTGTTGTTTCAGTTGACAAAACCTATCTAGTGGATCAGGACTACTATATCTGAAAACAGAAGGGGCAAAGGAGGAAGAAATGTGCTCCAGTTTACTTTATGGAATTGAATGAGTTGCTCGTGGGAGGAACTGGACAAGTTCAGAGCAAAGCCGAGTTGAAGGTTAGCTGTATCAGTTGGAGATTTTATTTAAACCTATGGAGATCATATAGACTGTTAAACCAGTGGATTATAAGGATTCAACAGTGTTACTTCTAGCTGATTACAGCAGCGAAGCTACTGAACTCCCTAGGTTTATCATAAGAACTATAAAATGCAAGATTGGGATAGAGATGATCAAACTTTACTGTTTTTAATATAGTGTCCCACTGTTCCTATCATCTCCAATGATTAAGTCATTAATATATTAGTGACTATATTCATTGATGACCGCCTTGGTTTTACAGAACTAAGAGAGAATTGTTCATTTCATCTGGCAATACTTCCGTCAACTCTTTTCAAGTAATTCTGGTTGAGTAGTCACTCAGTACAGATTTATGCAAGCTATAGCAGACAGCCTGTGTCAGAAAGTCTTCAGAGTCCATTCGTCTAATTGAAGTACTGTCTAGAAAGGCATTGCTTTTGAGTACTCCAAACCTATTCATTCAGTTCCTTACGTTGGCAGGCACAGTCTCCAAAATACACAATACTTTTCTGTCTGTAATTATTAACATAGAAAATGCTAGGTACCTCCCCCCATCTGTAACACCTGAATTACTACAAGCACTTGTCATGCACTAACCAGAAAAAGGGACACTGAAAAAAGGGACTTCAGGAAACTGAAGTCCTAAACTGAGTCTGCCTGAAAGCACTTTTAAAAGATTTTAGATTTCTGTGGCCTTAATACATGAAAAGCACGCAAAATCCTTGCTTAAAAAGAACAGCTGAAAAAATCCTGTCTTCCAGAATTTAGGCAATTGGTTAAATCTTGTTGGTTTCATATAAGCATTTTGCACAACTTGACTTTTTATAGTGGAAATGTTTGACTTCTCCGACAAGATCTAGAGTTACAGTTGGTTCTGCTCATGATCAGTTTCACTTAAGATGTAGCAAGAGAAATTTGAAGATGGAACAAGAGGTTTCCAAAGGAGATAGAATTCATTCAAATGCTTTACTGCAAGTTAGACCATGCTGGCCTAGCTAGACAACACAGACTTGGTGCCAAATGATCCTCAAGAAGATTAGCAATACACCCATCTAAGAGAGCAGTAATACAGTGCCTGATAGACCTCTTGTTACTACATCAGTTGTTCTCTGATTTGCAAGAAAGTGTGGGGTATTAATGGTAATTTTTTAGTTCTTGAATGGAGTAAGGAGTCTTTATTTTGTATTCAATCACTTTGCTCCTGCCTATGATGTTTAACTTCATAAAAATAGAACACCTTCACTATTCTATTCTGTGTTGGAGGGGAGGAGTATCTCAGCAGCTTGAGTTAAGTTTCAGCATTAAGAGGAAAATAAGTGGCTTTATTGAATGTATCTACTCTTGCTGGATATCTACATAGAGCTACCACCATTAACTGAAACTAACGGGTGGTCTGAATATGAAGCCTCGCAAGGGCAGTCTGAGTTCTAACTTGGACTTTGATTATTTGTAACTCATGGCTAGACTTACAGAGGCTCTAAGTGCGTTATAATCCAAATAGCTAAATTCAAACTTAAATCTCTTCTCCCTTCACTAATGTAACTAACATATTTGTGCATTGCAGACATTTGAAATCTCAGTCTCTCCCTCTTGCTAATACAATCTTGTTTTCCACATATAAATGGCAAGCTGCCAATTAAGGAAGTACACGTGCTGCAATGCAACGGAAAATAAGTAGATATGTCTGTATGTATTAACTACAAGTCAGAGTATTGTCTAGTGCAGCTGGAGTTGAAAACACTCCAAAAGCAGCTAATTACAACTCCAGTCTTTATAATAATAAGTGAAAGCTTTTGTAAGCGAGAGTTACATTCCTCACTACATCTTATTTCTTGGTTTTAAGTCTGTCTTTGTTTTTCTTCTTCCACTGACTCAAACTCTTGAGAATAAAATTGTGTCAAAGCTACTAAAACAACAACAAAATAAGTGTTATAACAAAGCAATTTATCTAACTATAGAACAAAGAATAAAATTCTCTTCATTCATTCCATTACCTCTATGGGTGAGCCTTTTAGTTGTTTTTAGCCATATGTAAACACAACTCCAACATAGACACCAGAATTTCATTACAATATCTAATAAATAAAACCTATTAGTATTGATCGAAACATTTTTATAAAGCTTCCTTTTCCCTTTCTTGGGGAAGGAAAGAGCAAGTTACTGGTGAAGCCAGCAGAAGACCCAGGTTCATCTGCGCTCCTGGTTCCAGGTTCAGAATGATGTAATATGAGAAACTCCTCTTTGCTTATTCCCTGACCTGCCAGGCTGTAGGAAGGTATATCAAGATTATTTCCCTTTATTCATTCTACCATAAAACAAACCAAATTGAAACTATTTTGGACACTACTGTACAGTAATAAAGTATTCTAGGTAATTCTATATGGTATATCACACACACAGTTGTATATCACCCTCAAAACCTGGCAGCAGTAATCTAGGTCAGGATACTGATGAAAACATATGAAGTTAACAAAACTAAAAAAACTCCACGTGTTCTTTCTCTAGTTGTATTTTCTGTCCAGGTATTGTAAGTACCTTGACCACCTACAAGGTCATCGTATTTGTTGAGCCTGCTAAAATAAAAATATAACCATAATTATATTTTATTCATCCTCCTCTCTAGTTAAGAATGAGAGACTTAGCATAACTAAATTTTGTGGGCTCTGTAATCTCCGCATGACTGTGCTGCACTCTCTCCTCATGAAATGCTTGGCATCTCCTTGTACCACACTACTCAGCATAAGCTGCTTTTCTGTAATTCATAGACCACTTCTGTAGAGGACCATTGCCATTTTTCATTTGCAAAAGCAACTATATGAAGTGATAGAACTTTCAGAAGTGGAAAAAATGTGTCCTACTTTTAACTTAACAGAAAGTGGCATTTCATCTTATAGCCTTGCCAATGCACTTGTTAGTAATGTGATGTGATGTGTCATGTAGGTTGAAGTGAATTTGTTTGCCTCAAGGATCAAGTGCCACTTCTCACCAAAAACGTAAGAAGATTTCACTTCATGTTTGACTGCTAATTCACAAGTAGTGAAGTCTTTGAATATCAGCTTTTCTGTCAAGCTGGAAGATGGTGATTCATGAAGTTAAACTTCATGTAGGGTTGTACCATTTTTAAAGAAAACTCCTTCAGAAAACATTAAGGATTAAAAGGAAATTTATAGTCAAAACCAGACACATTGACTCCAAAATAGCTGTTTCTCATTCAGCAGCAAATTGACTATTTTAGACAGATCTCTTCATTCTTCCTAAATTTCACTGAAATTTGATGTAGAACAGAACTAGTTTTGAACTCAAAGTTTTGTGGGCTGGAAAAAGTGAGTTTTCTGCTTACCTGTGGTCATAAAATATTTATCAGCTTGCCAGTTTAAAAAAAAAATAGCAATGAATGGTATACAGTGATTCCTTTCTATATGTAAAGGACTTCATATAAATTAGCCATCTAGCATTCACAGTGGTCACATGTATTCAACATATTGAGTCACGTTACTTTATCTCACCCTCATACAAGCACAACAACAACGTGGTCTCCTGCTTATTTAGTGTTTAATGTAATGGGCCAGAAGTACCTCAAAGTTGCTTGGCATAATTAGCAACCCAAGATAGAACCAAATGCACAATTTGTGGGGAACTTTTGCAAAAAATCCTATGCGCAACAGTATCTACTGCATAATTTCTAGTAAAAACCTTTTAGTCCATTTTGGACAAGTGCAACTACTTATGCAAACTTTTCAAATTAAATATCTAGCAAAACCATTTAATAAAACATAAAAATTCCCTAACCAGTCATCCAGATAAAGTAGTTAATTTTAATAATAGAACTATCACATCCCAGATCCAAATTCACTTTTTAGATATTTTAAAAGAGAATCACAATTGTTAAGAGGTATGCAAATTTATTCAGGGGAGGGAAGGATGACTTTTGGACTTTGATTAGTGTAATTGGGGGGGGGGGGGGGGCGGGGAGGGTGAAGGAAAAGCAATGAGTCAGTCAGCTCTGTATTTAAAATAATTCTTTTGCTGCCAGAAGATTCTGCCATCACAAAATAGGTGATACCTGGAACAAACCATGCAAGATAAACATCATCTCAGCCTCTGCTTATGACCAGAGCTAAGCAGATGCATAGTTGACAAAGGACATTCGATAACTTTCTCCTAGGTCTTCGAAACCTTCATCGTAGTATTATAGATAACAAGGCTTAAGAGATGCTACTTTTGTTGAAAAACATCTTCAACAATCATAAAAATTATGGCAGGCTGCCATTTTCCAAGTCATGGAATTGTGCTGTTTGGATGTCAGGCATTGCAGGGGACTTCTCTCAGGGAAAACCCCCAGGTTTCACAGGAATTTGGCAGAATAGCCTAGCTATTACCACAGCCTTCACCTTCCATTTTAAATCTTTTTAAGAGGGCTAGGTATACACTTGAAAAAAAAAAAATGGGGAATGCTTGAGAGGATCTGTAAAGATTGATCTGTTTGAGATGCGGAACAAAGAAAAAATTCTAGTAAATACAAAACCTGTATGTATTTTGAGCTATGTTAATGTTTAAGACAAATCCCTTAAAAGAAATTTCGCACTGAAAATCACGTACTGGACTTGCTTTTGTTGGTTTTTATTGCTAGAAAGTTGCTTCAGAAGATAAAAAATGCTGGTTGTTTATTAGAATATCATTAAAAAAATAATACTGTCCAACAAAGAGATACATTTATTTCTTTATAAAGACAAAACCTCATAAAATTAGAAAGGTTTCTATGATTAAAAAAGAGCCATGCAAATATTTAGCAAATATATATCTTCCTCTGCCAAGTGCAAGCCAAGCATATGGCACCGTGCTTGGGAATAAAAGGTAGAGATTGACTAAAACTTCTTCTGGGCTCAAATGCGATTTGATGGGAGTCTCATCAATGTTAGATATCTCCAGATTAGGTTTTCTTTTTTTTAAAAAAAAAAAAGAAAAATCAGTAAAACCTGAATACACTCTACTTTTTATATACATCAAATCATTCTGGTAATTTAGGTTGTTGACTTTTTTTGTGACATGGGTTTTTATAGAAGGTTCTCTATGCGTTTTAAGGCAGAAGGATCAGTATAACAACTTTAAAGAAATCATCACTAAAAAGATACATAATTACACATTTAAGAGGAAAAATGCTATTAACAGTCAATTAAAGTACCTAAAGGAACACAGAGCAGGTCTCAGTTCACTAAGAACTACTTGTGTTTGCAGAGAAAAATTTTGTCTAGAAGCGTGCAAAATACAAAGATTCATAGCAGCCTTCTACAATGTCAGAACTCAACGCGTCATGAGATACAATGTTTTTGCTAGATACAGAATTATTTAAACCTTTTTTTTTCTAGTTAAAAGAATTAAAATGAACTGTTAAAACCTCTTCAATAAACCAGCGTCACTACAGCAGGCTATAGTATCTGCAGTGGCAGTAACATTTGCCAGGGCATGCACTGTTCTGCCACCGTTGTTAAAGCAACTTGTGATGGAGGAACAGAACCAAAGGCCAAATTCTTTCAACCAACAAGACTCAGTATACAACAATATATGCCCCCATAGGTTTTTGTTCCCCTCCCAAGTATGACCTTATTGCAGGTGAAGAGCAGATTTAAATTCTGGAAGTGAAACAAGATGGAGAAGAAACATTGAAAAGTATTTCATGTCCTAACTTGAAGGCATGGAGCATTTACATAGTAATGTCTATATATGCTAATTTAATTAGTAAAGTGAAGGTATTATATACCATACTACTCAAAAGCAAGACTCACTAGATGCACCAAAATATTATTCCACGTACTGTGAAGAAAATTATTTACTAAAAATTTGTTGTTGAATATTATGATTTACGTACTCATGAAACAAGTTTGCAATATCAGTCCCACTTCCTATATTAACTTTACTCAAGGAAAATGTATTGTACAGAGCTTGGCAAAAAAGGTAAAAGTCTGGTTTTCTTATTTAACAAAACTCCCTTCCTGTATCATAAATGAAGGGTTCTACTACACCTTTGTCAAGTATACAAGCTAATAAAAGATGAGAACTTTCAAGAAAAAAAAAGTGCTGGCTACTTACAAAAGAGAATAGAACTTACTGTTTGTGAGAATGGATTGGGACAACCCCAAGCACAAATACAGGCAGAGGGGAGAATGGATTGAGACCAGCCCTAAGGAGAAGGACTTTGGGGTGCTGGTTGATGAGAAGCTCAACGTGACCCAGCAATGTGCGCTCACAGCCCAGAAAGCCAACCGTATCCTGGGCTGCATCAAAAGCAGCGTGACCAGCAGGCTGAGGGAGGCGATTCTCGCCCTCTGCTCTGCTCTCATGAGACCCCACCTGCAGTACTGCGTCCAGCTCTGGGCCCCAACACAAGAAGGACATGGACCTGTTGGAGCAAGTCCAGAGGAGGGCCACAAAGATGATCAGAGGGCTGGAGCACCTCTCCTATGAAGACAGGCTGAGAGAGTTGGGGTTGTTCAGCCTGGAGAAGAGAAGGCTCCGGGGAGACCTTAGAGCAGCCTTTTAGTACCTAAAGGGGGCCTTTAAGAAAGCTGGAGAGGGACTTTTGACAAAGGCATGTAGGGATAGGACAAGCACTTTAAACTGAAAGAGGGCAGATTTAGATTAGATCCAAGGAAGAAATTCTTCACTAGGAGGATGGTGAGGCACTGGAACACGTTGCCCAGCAAAGTTGTGGATGCTCTATCCCTGGAAGTGTTCAAGGCCAGGGTGGACGGGGCTTTGAGCAACCTGGTCTAGTGAAGGTGTCCCTTCCCACAGCAGGAGGATTAGGACTAGATGATCTGTAAGGTCCCTTCCAACACAAACTGTTCTATAATTCTCTTATCTCCATTCAGAAAACACACACACAAAAAAAAGCAGTGGAAGAGGAAAGTATCCTTGAGCTTTATTCTGTCTCCCTAGATGCTTTACTATAAAAAACAAAAAATCCACTTATTTAACTGGTCACATTATATGGAGAAATAATGCCTCTGGAAAGACACAGCCCAAGATGGTTATAAAAACCTTTATGAGAACATTTAAGCAAACAAGCAAAAATCCAGCTTCATCATCACATATTCCCATCTCCTGGCTTTATAAAACAAATACAGGTAGTTGTGTTCAAAGTAGTAAGAACATCATACGCATTGATTTGATAAGTCTGAGCTTAAACTAGGACATCAAGAAATAATAATAGCAGCAGGTATTCCCTTACTCCTCTGCTGCCAAAAAAAGATGCAACTCCTTACTACATGTTATTACTTCCTCCTTTGATTGACAGTGGTGCATGTCCATTTGAGTCTCTGATGGTTGAAATGGGTAACACAAGAAACTTTACAACAATAATTTAAAAACAAAATTATGTAAAGCAGAAGCCTTTCCTTCCAGAATCAGCATTTGGAGTATTGGCATTTCCCTCTTTTTGGACACTAGTGCTGAGTGTCATGGTAGAGAGAGCACAGTGAGGACTCCCAGGGCATTGTCCGTCCGTCTCAACCCCTTCTATGTATGCATGAGAAAGAAAGACTTCAGAGAGCCAGAAGCCTTCTCCACTCTATAGCATCAGCCAGCTCTTTCTGCTGAAATTAATGCAGCAATAAGCATCTACCACTTTACAGAAAATAATTTTTAAAAAAATCTTTTAATGTTAGCAGGTGTCTTCTGTTCCATATTTTACAAACAAGAAAGCAAACGTTTAAAGCATTTTTTTAATTGAATCTCTAAAGTGAACACCTTTGAAAATTAAATGCCCGAACTCACATATCCTATTGGCAATCCATAGTTTTTATTACCTGCTGGTAGCCTGGAACATTTTTTCTTTTGCACTGCTTACTGGCAGCCTGGAGAGCTCCTGTACACAGTAGGGTGAACTTTCAAAGAGCTGGCCAATATTAGTCGTGGTAAAAGTAACATTTCAGGCAAATTCTAATTCGTAATCCATCTCCATGCATTTACTTTCATACATGCATAGTAATTTACAGTATTTTCACCTATACAATTATTATTTAAAAGGAGGATGAATGGGAATACCTTCTTTAAATTGTGTGCCAAAATCACGTTATTGCTTAAAAGAAATAAGCAGAGCTTCCCAACTTTCGTGAATTAAAGGGATTTGCAAAACAGTTCCTGTCCTAATGTGAAGCACTATAAAAATAAACCCTTAGAATACTTAAATAATAGTCTGGAATGTAATTAGAAACTTTAATATTTTAAGCTGAATGCAAATGCATTTTCCTTCAATTTTATTCTAGTTGGGTTTCTTATAAGGAGCCTACCACTGAATCAGAAATAAACTTCTCTTTACCCTTGAGTAAATTAGACAATTAAAAATATTTAAAAATGCTGGAGAACGAATGCGTCAGGTCTGATCACAAACACACACAAAGGAAATTATGCTCAAAGTAATTACAAATCCTAGAGGACAAAAAGAAATGTGTTAAAAGGTGCGGTATAATCAGAGTATCTACAATTACTTTGAACCTTGCAACTTTAACAGAGTGGGCCTTGGAAAATACCCTATTAAAAGCAGCCTTCATCCTTTTGGAAAAAGGCACAAGATGATACTTCCAATACCATATAGAACAAACAGGAAATCTAGATAATATCCTGGAAACTGCTAGTTAGCAAGAGAGTTCCACTTGGAAACTATGCATCTATAAGGTTTAAGATAATAGAATTCTGCTACCAATAGCCAGTCCTGTTAGGACTGTAGTTTTTCATAGTAGCATCTTTTAGATTAAACTGGGTCTATATCAGGAACCTTATTTCACACTGTTCTACTATTTACTATACTTGTTAATCTCTCTGAAATACGTATTTAATCAATCTACACGTACCAGTGCACACACCACCAGTAATGTATAATCTAACAATTCAAAGAATTCAAACTGTCCACAGATGGATCATCTTTCTTTCTAAAGGAAGCACCCTAAACATGAAGATTTCCTCCTTAGTTATGCAAAACGCACATCAAAAGCTGAATACAAAGATTAGGCTTGATAGGAAAATTCTCTCTGGGATGTGCAATTGAAGATACTCAAATTGTTTATTAAAAGGCTTGTATATTGTTTTCTTTTTAACTAGAGAAATTTCCAACCCTAGATCTATTATGTGCAGCATATAAACACCTGATTTTTCAAAGGTCCCAAATAAATGAAAGATTCACACAATTTTCTTCAAAGCTTTGCTGTGTAATGTAACATTTTCTGTAGTAAAGAAAATGTACCTGCCCACAATAAACTTGCTGCAGGAATTGACTAGTTATTACAGTTCTGAGCTAGGGAAAAAGCTTGACATAGTATCTTATAAGTACCCTGAAAGCACACCTTCAACAGTTGTGTTTTTGACTTTTTCCTATTACAAAAGTCATTTGAAGTGACATCTGAGATATTTATTTGCAGTAAGAACCCAAACACTTATGTCAAGTAGCACCACATTCCATAAACTGTTTCATTTAAAAGCTGTAAGTCTAGCTGGATACTGGCATATATGATTCAAGGTGACGGAACTCAGTACTTAGCAGGAGAGGGAAATGCATTTAGAAAATAACAGAAGTCAAATTATGAACTATGGAAATATATAATCTCATTGAGTTGAATGGAAAGAGCCTATGTCTAAAGTCAGGTACATGTGCTCAAATCACTCATTTAATCAATTAACAATAAAAGAATATCCACCAGTAAACATTTTAACCTGAGAAGGAATTGTAAATATTGTGTCTTCGCTTTGGATATAGTCTGTTGCTTTCATAGTATTAACTACAGCCAGTGGAAAAAATAAACAAAGTTGTGGGATACAATGTTGGGATATCTTCTTTGAATTTACTGAATTCCTTCCAAAATGCCTTATGGACGGACTATTTAGTATTCATCACCATGCTCCTGTACAGCAACGGCTGTTAATCTTCTAAAATGTACAGAAAAGGAAAAACATTAGCTCTACAAACAGGCTTATTTTGGCCTATCTTGTCATTTTTAGTAGATGAGCTGTTGGGCTTTCTACAGGGGGGGAAAAATAATAATTCTAGTAGTTAACTGTAAATTGAATCGCTAAAGTAAGAATTTACTGTCTAGTGTATCTAAGAATCAGTGAAACAAATTCACTTTTCTTCTCTTTTCAAGGTCAGCACTAAGATGACATGCAGTCTGTATTACACAGTTGTATCATATAGTCGACATGCCAGACGATGAACCCATAATTCAACAAGCTCAGACTTAAGGTCCAGCACAAACACAGAGTTAAATGTGCTTCCCAGTGCTTCTGAATATTGCATTCAGTCATTGCTGCTCCCTAGGAAAACAACCGCCCCCCCAACCACACACATAGAAACCTCCTCCTTTTCCTCCCTGTTCAACCTCCCCCCGCAATGTAACCCAAAAACCAAAAAAAGTCATAAGTATGGCAGGCAAGGGCAAGACTGAATTTTTGTCACTGCAATGTGGAGTTACTGAAATGACCTTAACAGCTCAGTGAGATAAATAGCACTGCTCTGGTTTTACACTGGTACAGAAGAGATGAGGATCTAACTCCCCTTTTGTTGTTTAACTGATTTTAACGAGAGGAACTGGGGAGGGGGAGGGAAGGGTTTCCAACTACTTTCTGAATAGGTATCTTTGAAGGAAAAATACAGACTTCAAAAAGGAAGAAAATGAAAAGCTTTTCCTCAAGTTTCCTTTCATTTCTTATCTTCCTAAAATACATATATACAGTTTGTTCCAGGAAATGTCTGAAATGCCTTCTGGTAGCTTTTAAATAAACATGAAAATCTCCTTTTGAGTTCAAAGAGTTTCAAATAATGACAGGGGAAGAGTTCTTGAACTATAACACAGATGTAAACAAAGGTCAGGAATCACTCAATAATTAAAATGCATTATCGTTACTTTTGGACTTTTAGTCTGCTATCACATAACTGAATTAGACTTGAGCAAAGCTCTAATGCGCTTCCACAGCAATCTTTTCCTGTACACTAAAACCAACAGACCTCAGCTACATTTCTTAGCTAGGAGCTAATGTTTCTGGGTACATGTTACTGTTGCAGTTTCATTTGTCAGTAAAGCCTTATTTACTTGCTTCCTGTTATTAATTATGGGAAACAGGATCTCTTCAAACTGTAGGAGAGGTTCTTTTAACTCCTGTCTAGACTTTCAAGACAAAATATTGATGAGCCCTTTAATGTTTGTGCAGACACACAAACTGAGCGAAAAAAACATCATTACCTCAAACAGCGTAAGACTCCTTATCACACATTCACAAAAAAAAAAAAATCCTTTAAATCACTCGGGCTCACATCCTTATTGTTAGTCACTGAAGTAAGGTTTTCTTTCATAGTTGGATACTTTCTTCATCTGTCACACTGATTAATTAACAGCTCACAGTATGAGCCCTGAGCTTAAATAGCCTACTGAAACGAAGAGGAGAGATCAACGTTAATATTCCATAAAAAGCTGAAGAGGAAAAATGCTTTCTTTAGTATGAAGGGAACTGTCTTCTAATAAAAAAAAAATTAACTCATTTCTGTTTGATTACATTACACAAGGAGATGAAAGCACACAGCCTGCAAAGGAAGACTGCAGTGGAGGATTAGGACAAAAGCTAGAGAAGACTTTAAATGTTTTAAATTCAGCTGTTGGTTGGAAGCAACCAGGTCTTGAACACCAGTGAAATAATTTTCATCACCATTAAAAAAGTCAGTTTATCAACACGCAATAAACAAGTCTATAAACACAGTACTGTTGCCTGTACAGATATACGGGGGAAAGGCATGCAATTACATGAAATGGAGAGTTGCTAAAACCTTAAACCTGAAGCTGTTTTTAGCCAAAACATTTGTAGTTTCTCCCCCCACACACACACCTTTCCCAAACTGTTACAAGTCTGGCAATTATTTGAAGAGTTTGACTTTCAACAGCTACGAGCTCTCCCCCTTTTCCAAGCCCCTCCAGTACTGCTGAGTGGACAAAAATTACAGATGCAAGAAAAGCTGACAAATGAGTGCAAGGCCCCTCCTCTCCAGTGCCTCGACAGTCGGAGCTCCTGCCAAAACATGCCTGAAAGCTAGTGAGGAGACAAAGACACAAAGATTCCTTTTTCTCAGGAAAATAGATTTCATGTAGAAACTACCAGGAAGAAGAATAGCAGACTGGCACGTGTGTCGTTTCAAAAGCAGAGCAGGAATGAATGTTTCAAGAAAAAAATGAAATCATATTTGATTATTCAGTAAGCTCAACAAATGCTGTTTAACACACAGCTCTTTTTAAACTGCAAATTGCTACAAGGGGTGGGAGGGGGAAAGCTCCCATAAAGCTGGAAAAACATTTTCAGTCATGGAGAACCTTCAGTTCAACATGATCCAAGCTAAGAGTTCACCGCTGTGGCTCTAAATCATCTCCTGATAATGCTGTAGTACACATGCAACCAAAACAAAGTAAATCCAGCTTTTTTAGCTCAAATCTGTTTGAATGTGTTTACTATTAAAAGATTTTTGCCCCAGGGTGTCATTAATAAAGTTGCAATGAGTTTAAAACCCTGGCACCTAAGCACTTCCAAGTTTGCAAGCTTTTCATAGCAAGTTTACTACTTTTGGCTTGTTACGCTATCGTGACTGGCACTCATCACTGAGCTGGAACGGGTCTGCCTGCGAGCAGGGAGATCAGCAGTGAGGTGAACACAGGCAAGCAGAGCAGGAAAAAAAACCAAGAACATGATTTCTCTTTGAAACTAGTCAGAAATTTGAGAAAAAGTGCAACTGATGGTGGGAAGATTTGGGATGATTCAAGTTTCTCATTAATTTAAAAATAAAAAGGATATTTACAACAGCAGCATATAAGATGAAAAGCTATCAATTATTTTAAGCGTGATTCCAATCCATTAGGATTCAGTGGCAAAAGTAGCTGCTGTTAAAAATAACATGAGATCTCACCAGACTGGGAATTTAGGAAGTAGAGGTGTAAAATGTAGGTTTAGTCATCAGTAAGATTTTCAAAATGCTCCTAGCTCTTATAATTACTGCTCATCAACATGTAGCATTCCTGTGAACTCTCTGCTTGCAATAGACCTTTTTTTTCTTTTATGCGAGGCTGCTTCTACGTATCTGGTGGCAGAGCCACCCAAATTCAGCCTAAATCTTCTAGTCTTTCAACAGAAACACTAACGCAGCATAAACAGAACATAGAAACCATTATGTAATAAAAATACTAAAAATGTGATTAATGCCCTGAATTGACAGGTTTATGATTGAAGATAAAACACAAGTGCTGAGAGCTCTCTACAAGAGGGACTCCCAAGGGGCTCCCTGTCCTGCAGAGAGCACCGCAGGCAGCAAGTCCAGCTCTCTACGCTCTCCTCGCCCTCCCGTTCCCCCTCCCTTCAGCCCAGCCACACCCCACGGCATCTCCCCTGCCCACCCAGACCCAGGCCATGAGGATGTGGTGCAGTTCTCGCTCTGAACCCACGTGCTGCCTCACAGCCCTCGCTCTTCCCTTCTGTCTGCTCCTGAAGACTGCTCTGATGATAGGCTTAAGAAAGAAAGGGCTGGTAATCCTTTGACTAGCTAATAAAACCGCTTCAGGAGATCAACACTGATCATTATACAGGGATTGGGATAGCCAAGAACAATATATGAAAAAAACCCAAACAAAACAAAACCCAAAGATTGTGCTGAGAAACAACCCTGTTCTCCTTATTACATCTGAGGTGAAGGACAAGGAACACAAGAACAAACCTTGAACATTACACGTTTAATTACAAGTTTACATTTATTTTTCATTAAATTTCTTCACATCCCTTTGGCTGATCCCACTATCCTCCCACTTGCTAAGAACAGGCATTTTCTAAGCGTTCCTAGACAGACAGTATCTGAACGCTTTTTGTTCTTTTTATGCATTTTACTATCCAACCATCGCACACAGCCCCTCCTCACCTCATGTTCCTGCTGCCACAAAAACCTCTCATCTGCTCTGATAAAATGCCATCCTCCTCACGCACAGCTATTCCCATTTGGTCTCCGTCCTCAACCAGACCAAACCACCATCACGTTTTTGTTTGATTAGCACAAAGGGATACTAAGTGTTGGCTCACTACAGAGATGGGAAAAAAGGCTGCATCTACCAGTTTGATCCTCTTACTGGTAATTTTTTTCTCCTTCAAATTCTCATAAAGTGGATCCCAACTTCATCCTGTATTCCACCCATAGGAAGTAGAAGAACTGCTGCACTTTAACACATAGCTCAAGAGTGATTTGATTGCCTGATTTCCAGAAATACTGCAAGAGAAAGAGACTTAGTTCTGGGGTCAAACTCTGGAAGGACTACTAACAGCAGAGCTGTACTTAAAAGAGAGAGAGAGAGAGAGATGGGGGGGGGAGGGGGGGAGAGAGAGAGAGAGAAGAGGAGGGCTATAGTTATTGACTAGGTGAGAGGCAGACCAGAGAATGAAATAAGAAAGAAGATTTGTGAATATCTGTGAATAAAGAGTTACAAACATGCTTTCTTTTATACAGCTGGTAAACTCATTCTTCAGACTAACATTACAAAGGAATCTTTTGAGAGAAAACTCACGTCATATCAGATTATAGAAACACTGCAGCAGTTGAAAAATATTATCACTTGATTTCACATATATAGTGGCCTGTTCCCTCACTCAGCTAACAGTATTCCTATTTGAATGCTTTTAAAGATTACTTGAAGATCAAATCCTAGAATTATTTCAACCTATAAAAGCTGTTGAAAGTCAAAATGAAATCTTGCATCTTTTTCTAATGCCTGTCGTTGCAACCAAGTTCGTTTTAATGACCGCATGTCCAGGCAATACGTGGCACTGGGTTTGAAGAGGAAGGAGACTTATGTTTTAGTTGGCACTGGTACAGCATAGGTCTTTAGCATAAAATTTATTAGCATTAATGGGCATTATGTAATTAAAGCACTGTGCTTTAATTCCCTGAGGGGTGGCGGGGTTTTTTTCATGTCCTATAAAATAGACAAATAACAAATGTGAGATTTTTCAAACCTATTTGAAGAATTCAAACTTGCACGTTCCTCCATTAATCATAATGGAGAAGGTGTAGCTAAACAAGATGGATCCGAAATTCTCAAAATGTCTTCCATGAAACTGCATAAAGGTTAATACTACAGACCAGTCTTTTTAAGCATATGCTGTATAATTACAGTATTTTGCAGACCACAAGTTCTTCAAAAAGTAATCATTAGACCATTGAAAAGTATAGATTTGAAAAGATTTCTTTTTAGATTTAATATACCATACTTACTTGATACTAGACTTTTTCAGATGAGTCCAATTTAATAAAGTGGCTTTAACAAGCTACTCAAATATTTGCTACTTGAACCCTGGCATTTTCAATCCTGAATGCCAAGAATTTAGAAGACTTTGGGAATCCCATCATCTAACCCACTGCACTTCAGGGACAGGGGATAGTCATTTATGTAGTTCCTCGGATGCCTTTGAACATTGCAGGCTAAGGATGGAACAATTTTCAGACGTATTGAAAAACTGCAGGACTTTTTCAGATTTCGTCAGGGTTGGTGCATGGTACCAATAAAGTAATGGACTATTACCTAGACCTGTATTTGAGTATGTAAGTGGGATTATTTTTCTTTAAGATAGGAAATGATTTCAAAGCTACACTATGGAAATAGACCGATGTACACAGGTTTAATATTTGAGTTTTCAGAGAAGGATCTCACCAACGCTTATCTGCGGCACTGAAAAATAAGCCTAGGGCTCATTTTCTGGAAATTTTTTATTGTTTTAAGTCTGAATAATCTCACAAGAACAGCAAACCAGAACAGCATGAAACAAAATACCACAGACCTATGTATTTATGATGTTTACATTATTGAAAGTAAGGCTTATTCACAGTGTTATCTCCATTTAATATTCTGAATGATCTAATTTGACTCAGAGCTAACCTGAAGCACAACATAGTTTACCTGAAAATATAAGAAAAGAATTAGTACAATACCACGCAGATCATTATAGTGACACTAGCAATTTTTCCTTGGGTAATGTCAAGGCCAATTATTAGCTGATCTATTGAGAATATCCTAAGCTATCACACAAAATCTTTTATTTCTTTGTCTTCTAGACAAATCACCACAGAGCTGCAGACCAGCAAATGAAGTGAACTGAGGGCAATTTGACCACCATCGTCTGTGTCGGTTCCCCTGAAGTCGATGAAACATGTTATCGGGTCTCCAAGGTACATCCCAGAGATTAGTTGGTTGTGCCATACAATTAGTACATGATTAAAACAAGCTGTTTTCTTCAATTACATTAAGATACTTGCAGCAGTGAGAGCTATTACCTTCTACAGAAGAGCGTACCTTCCCAAGTTACATTGTTTATTAGCACTTCATTAACAGTGTGCCACCTCAGCCAAATGATCAGATAGCACAGTGGTCTCAGGTACAAGGAAAAGATCATTATGAAACTCCACCTGCCTCATTTGGGCAAATGAAGTAAGTACATCTGAACCACAGATCGCACAGAAATATTTGAATGCTAGTTTTCATCTCAGGCTTTTTGCATATTTATTGCCAAACCTGTAAGCCTTCTTCAGAGGAATCCACAAAACAGATGAGTTTTTAAATGGCTAAACATTTTTTTCTTTCCTTTTCATAAGAACAGGACCCCAGGTAAATGATGCTTTCTAATACAGCACATGAAAATCTCAATTATGGAAATCATTATTCTAGGCACTATGTGCCATTTTATATTCCCAGCAGGATGTTTTTCATCTCATCAAGAGTTTCCAAGGCTGTTTAGTGTTTCTATATATGCAAAACATATTTAATGCCCCCCCCAAAAGATGTGCTAATTAAAAAAGCCTAGTCAAGTGGTCAGACAGACTGGAACTTGAGGATTATAGGTAAGAGGGATGAAATGAAGGCTTGGAAACTATAGTTTCTCTTTCTGTGGTAGCAGCAGAAGCAGCTGTTATAGAGCAGGCAAATTAAAGATGTGGCTGACTAAGCCAGCAGTCTGGAAACAAGACATTGCAAAAACATAACAGCAAGTCATCTGCACCCCACTTTTAAAAAAGCCAAAAGTGCTGACCATTTCTTTTTCTCTCTCTCTCTTCCTGTTATTCTTATCTGTCACAAATATCCTCCAGCTGGTACCCTTCCAGCCCTTGCTCACCAGTTCTAATTTCCCACCCCCATCTTGGGGAGTTAATAGTAATTCCCAGGACTGTGGACAAGTACTCCATAGTGGGAGTTGTCAGCAAACAAGAAAGGACACTTCTAAAAGAAGAGCAGGTGAAATAACAGAGTTGCAGTTCTACTCTTTTTTTTTTTTTTTTTGCATGAGAGCTGTTCGTCAAACATGTAAAAACAATCTTCCCATACTGAACAATATTTACCATTCCTTGAGAGCAGTTTCATCTGCCCAGTAAAATCAGTGTGCAGATACAGAAAGTTCTCCAATTAAAAACCAGATTGCCACCACATTTTTCAGATACATAGTTAAGTGTCTTGTAACTGACTATTTTCAAACAAACTTTTCTCTTTCTTCAGTTTCTAGTCTGTTTACCCTGAATCTTTTTAAAATAAGTTAAAAATCATTGTGTCATGAACTAATGAGGCCATATATTGTTTTCCGTATCAGCAAGTAACGAAGGATATATGCATTATTGTAAAAATAAGTTACTTTAAAAACAAAAAAAATACCCCAAACCAACCCTTTGCCTTTCCTTGACAGCAGATATGGACTTCTTATTAGAAGAAATACTAGTTGCCTTGCTCAGACAGCTTTTAGGTTAAACAGTGTTGCCAACCTAGAATTTGTCTCAATTTATATTAGCATAAACCTGTGGACAATTTTTGATCTCATTTTATACATCATGAATGAATATCACCCGATCTATTTCCCCTATGTTTATTTGTACTCAAAACAAACCCGTCATTTCAGATTTGTGGTAGATGCATTTTTTAAGTGCTACCATTTCAGTACTACTCTAATGATGTTGTTAAGAATGTTGTTGCATTGAAACATTACATCTGATTTGAGGCACACTCAAGCTCTTTGCAAACTGTTATTCATTAAATACATTTCAAAAATGTTTATGAGATTCATACCATAAATCTTGAACAGACACAAAATTAATATAGGCAAATTAAGTGCCCCATTTCTTATCAGAATTTAATTTTAGGTGGCATGGGGCCTTTGTCTGATGCCTTCGCCTGAAACAAATCAATTGCCATTTTGCATTTTCATACAAGTCTAAGAATATGAGAGAACAGCAAAAGAATTCTAAAGGTTAAAACCCATATTCAGTATACAGTCTCCCCTCCTCCTCCTCTCCCCCCGTTAGAGTGGGTATTTGAGGAGGTTCTTTACATCTCCTCCCACGCAATTTCTCTGCTTCATAAGCAGAAGCCAGCTGCTGGTTCTTTCAAGTCTAGCGGTTAGTTGACATTTACCATTAGTTTATGGTTTCCATTCTATCTTAGGAAGGAAAAGAGCTAGAAAATTACTTTTGAAGAGTGAAGATTAAATCTTCATATTTCTAATTCCCCCAAACCTGGAAGGGCCTGCAGCCAAAAGTTTTTTGGTGGGACATAAAGAAGGGACAAAAAGATAATGCTGTGCACCAGCACAGAGAACAAGACCAATGAGTCCCAGTTACTGTTACTATTCTTTCCCCTGGAAAACACCTCATTGCAACTCTTGCCCAGCAGTGCCGATTTTGTTATTTATTTCCTTTTCAATCTCAGTCTCTAAAAAATGCTGTGTAGAGTGTTGATTACATTTCTGACTCAACAAACTTGGCAGCATTATTTAGCAACTGCCATAAAAAGAAAAAAGTCCCATGCATATTTACTTATGATACCGTGATTTGATGGCAGAGATGGGAGAAATGAGAAAGAGGTCTAGGACACGCCACAGAAAACACTTTACTTTTCCAGAGCAAGGAGAACATCAAACCCACCTGAAAACTATACAAAGTAAGAGATCAAGCCCTGTCAAGAACTGCACAGTGCACACATGTGAAAGATCACCACTACAGTTTAACCCCCCCCTCCAAACACACATGTACACACACACAATGATACAGCCTTAATATCCGACTTAGTTCCCAGATAAGCACACCGGTACAGGTCTGTTTAAGGTTTGTCTTTCTGAAATTTAGCTTGAAAAGAAACTCAGTTATGAATTTTAATTATACAGTATTCTTATACCAAAGTACACATACAAAATAGTAGTATCACAGCCGCTATTTCGACAGTGGAATACACTTTCTAAAATTATTTTCAGATTAATAGTTATTTTGAACTCATAATAAAATATAGTTAGAGTTGGCTCTCTGTCAGGGCAGATTCATACATGAAGGAATCAAGAAAAGAAGTGATCCGATAAGCAAAATTCCCCCCCAAATCAGGAAGTCAAAAAAAGCCATGCCTGTAGTTAACAGCCCACTAAAACCCTCAGTAAAACTAAGCTCAGAAGTCAGTCAGCTCTTAATACTGTGTTTGTTTAATGGACTTTTACAGAGCAGAAATCCAGAGTATGTAGCTTTTATCTGATGATATTTACTAACAAAGAGCTTTAAAAGAGGTAACATTAACAGGATTGCTGTAGATATGAGAAGGAACTTGGAACGTGCAATTACTGGGTGGCTCCAAACTTTATCTGACATGTTTAGGAGCCACAGAAGAAAACCATCCCAGACAGCTCAGTACAGAGTGTGCCAGAAAATACTATACTGCTTTTTTCTAGGTCTAGGTCAGGACGTTTGAAGACATCCATGACTGAATACGATTTCTTGTTCCTAAATCAAGGCTTCCATGACTGAACATCATAGAGGCAGTTATAAAAATCATACTGGCTCACAACATCTGCAGGAACTCAGTAGTGCAGCTGTTCACTGCACACGTGTTAAACAGGCAGCATTAAAAACTGTAAAAACAGGTCAAAGCAAAATGAAAAAGGACCCAAAATGAAGAATTTCACATAGATAACGGGAATAAAATGTGGAAACAACCTTTTCTCCAGGTCATCAAGCTAAAAGCATTAAGAGAAAAGCAGTTTGCAGCAATCCACATACAATAGGTCTTAAGCATTACTTCCTTTTATTGTGTATTGCACTTATGGGGCACTAGATTTTTCTAAACAGTATCCAAAGCACACTTTCAAGTCCAGCCAACAAACATCTGAATGTTACAGCAGCCTTTCAAGAGAAAGTTACAGTGCTGTGAGTTTTTAAAGACAGACTGAAATATTTCAAAGAGATCAAATATACCCCAATGCTACCTCCTCTTGTTTCCTTGAATTAAAAATGAAGGGCAGCTTATCTGGAAAGCAGAATCTAATTAAAAATTATCTTTTCTAAAGAATAAAGGAGAAAAGCACCAATCTTTAAACAAGATGGAAACCCACCTGGGGACGGATGGCAATGTCTGTTTCTTTTTGCAAAAAGTAATGATTCAGAACGACACTCAAAAATACATTTAAGTGATGAATATTAAAACATTAAGTACTAAAAATTAGGTGCATCCTAGGGGAGCATGATCCAACTATCACCTTTCTTTCCCCACTGATGGAAGCTTTAAAGAAAATCAGACATACCTGTGTTCAAGTACATAAAAAATAATACGTAATATCTTAGCACACACATGCTGAACTTTTTGAAAGACACTTTACTGATTTCAGTTAGAATTTGTACTTCAGAAGAGATGCTGTAATAGTTGACAATAAAATTAAGCTAAGGTTTTGCATGTTTTTGTGGGAATGGAAGAAAGGGATTCAGATATATCAGACTGATTATTTTTTATTCTTCCATAAAGAATCACTTTAGCTTTATGAACAGGATTTTTTTCCTCACACTTGTTTTCTGTTTAGTTTTGTATTTTTTAAAGCAGCTTTCACATTGTCAACATTAGTTCTAGTTTTCACTATGCGTAAATAAAGCAAAATATTAAGTACATATACAAGTGCGTAGACAAGAAGATGCTTCTTTGCAAGACTCAGTGGAATGAATGCAAGAATTTTCCATTGCTCCAAACAGAGCTCTTTAGCCACAGCACCCTTCTCTCCATACACATACAGTTGTTTCACCACATGGCTAAGGACAAACTCTATATCATTATTATAGTTTTTCTTTACTAGGCAACATAAACAATGGAACAATGCATTACTGTTAAGACTGATTAGAAAATAATATCTCTTTCTCAGAGAGAGAAAAAGAGGTTTTGAAATTTTTTATTCTGTGTTAGACTAAAGAAAGGTATGTCTAAATTATTTTTCTTTTGGAGAAAGGCGGTCATAGCAAAGGAAAGAGGAGGAGAAAAACGAGGCAACATGATCACTTTCGAGATAGATAGTAGTCTGATCATTAAGACTTTCACACAGAGTATTGGAAACCCAGGTTTCCAGGCCCTTTTCCAACAACAACAGAGCTCTAACATTCCAGAGACACACCAAAAACACCAGGCTATCAACCATTCTGGGGCAGCAAGGGGTCTTTTTTCTTCTCCTCATGCAAAAGGCCTTCCCAGAAAAGTGTCCACTGAAAAATATATTTCTTCAAAACATCTTGTGTTTTCCCCACAAGGGGGAAAAAAAAAAAATTAAATTTTCAACCAGATGTAGTTAGTTTTATATACATCTGCAATTGCAGGGAAAAACTGCTAACAGAGAGAAAAACATTCTTTCTATAAAGTTCTAGTAATACCTTTAATCATATTACAAGCTTAATGCATTACATTAATTTGTTAAATTAACACAGTTGGACTTTTAGATCAAACAGAGAAGAGAGAGAAGATTGTGATCCAACAAAAGCATGTTATAAAAACACTGCTGTTCTAAACAGGCCAAGTATTTTCTTGTGCTTGAACCCTAACAAAGGAGTTTTTCCTTAAGGCAGTTATTAGGTGTTTTGTGTTCATTTTTGTTACTTTTTTTTTAATGGTAACATATCAGTTCTACTGCTTTGTTAAATACACTCTAATTTGTTCTTATTCCTGTGAATAACAATTTTCTTAAGACTTTTTTTTTGGTATTAGTAATAGTTGTGATAGGAGTGCTTTCTCTCAAGTTTGCATTATACAGAAGACCACAAGCCTCAGAAGATCACTGTGTGGCAGAAAGACACTGGGCCAACCTATAACGTCAGTATTACACAAAGCACAGCCCAGTTCGGTATTCTTTCTACTCTGAAGGAGTCTTGCATCAGGTAGTGGAAGCTAACTCACTTATTTCTTTGCTGTTGAATGATTTTTTTTTTTCCAGCATCCCTCCCTTTAAGCACAATTTACATTTTAAGATTCTGGAGAGATATCTGCTGCTGCCAAAGGGCCACATAAGATGCAGCTGTTCCACCGCACTATGGTTAAAGAAAGGGGCTGGTTACAGGGACCCCCACACCTTGCCTTTCTCACATAGCCAAGTAAACTCCATTGTAATTGATACAGTATGCAGAAAACAGAAGAGAGGGCTAATTGACTTTAAAAGCTACACAGTTGCAACCTCATTTAGGAAATGCCTCCAGGCTTGCTTGAGCATTTAGTAATAAACCTAGACCAGAAAGCAATGTGAATGTTCAACTCTACATGCCCAGAAGGGAGAGAACATCCTTTTCTCCATACTCCTAAGCCCACATTAGCCTCTCCAGTCTTCCTCCAACAAAGTAGGATTCTAGGAAACCAGGAATCATCATCTCCATTTTGCTTATCCTGAAGGCAGAGCTGTATACTGTTAACAGTTGTTATAATCTTGATTACAAAATTTCTATTACAATACATCAGCATCATCACCTGAAATCAAGGCCCTATTTTGTTGCATCTTGTGGAAAAAAAAAAAAAAAAATTGTTTTTAAAAGTCATTTTCAGGCTAAGCAGATTAGGACAATAGAAATGGCCACACAGACTTTGAGAAGAGAGAAGAAATTCATGTTTGGCATGCCTTTTCTGCCATGAGTGGCAGTTATAGCTAATACCTGAGAACCTTTCTGGCCTTGATCAACTGCTCAGTAGAGCACTTAAAAATCATTTAAATAATCTGTAGTGATGATTTAAAACAAGATAATCCACAACCAGAATATCCACAGCATTTAATGGAATAACTAGTGTCGAAGCAATTCAGAATCGGCCCCCAACCCAGTCATGAACATGTTCAAGAAATTTGAACACATGCACATTCAACCATGGTAGAACATATTCTGAAATAACACCAAAAAGATGGGAACAATCACAACTAAAGTTGTTCTCGCATTCTTTGTTTTTACTGAATCCCAGCTTTATTAAGCTTTTAGTGTCCTATAAAACCAGCCCCATGAAACAGTGAGAGAAACAACAGACCTGAACATCTAGAAACACTTTCATAGATGGTTTTTTCTTCTTCCCCTCTATATACGCACTGTAATCATGACTAGAGCAAGCAAGTATCACGATGAAGGTGAAGGGTCTAGAGCACAAGTCCTATGAGGACCAGCTGAGGGAACTGGGGTTGTTTAGCCTGGAGAAAAGGAGGCTGAGGGGAGACCTTATTGCTCTCTACATCTACCTGAAAGGAGGTGGGTGTCAGTCTCTTCTCCCAAGTAACAAGCCATAGGATGAGAGGAAATAGCCTCAAGTTGCACCAGGGGAGGTTTAGATTAGATATTAGGAAAAGCTTCTTCACTGAAAGGGTTGTCAAGCATTGGAACAGGCTGCCCAGGGAAGTGGTTGAGGCACCATCCCTGGAGGTATTTAAAAGGCGTGTAGATGCAGAGCTTAGGGACATGGTTTAGTGGTGGACTTGGCAGTGTTAGGTTAATGGTTGGACTTGATGACCTTAAAGGTCTTTTTCAACCTAAATGATTCTACAAATGTCAGGTTCAAATCATTGGTTATGTTACCTTATATACTGCTTTAGATACTAGCTAATTCCCCCCTTACATGGGATTCGAGATGCCATTATTATATCCTCAAATCTAAGTGCTTCTTGCACTCACTTGAGCAATATGAATGCATTTGAAGACTGCAATCCATAATACAGCTTTCTTCATACTGTATATGCACATCACTACAGCCACAGTGAAAGTATTTCAACAGATACAACATGATCAGATAGCCAAGTCATATCCTTGCTGTCCAACAATTACAGCAACACTCCATGCAGCAAGACAGGAACATCTGGAATTCTACTCTCGTGAGGGCAGCTGGGACAGCACTGCTACATCAGGAAGTGAACTGTGCTCTCCTCGGGGTTTTAATTGTTACAGGATATACTCAGGGCTTTTAACGGAAGAGTAACAACCATTTTCGTTACTGAAAAAATTACTTGTGTACTAGGCATTTATTAGGAAAAAGTTATCTAAGTGCATAATATGCTTGTATGACATGGAGAAATTGTGTGCGTTTACTCTATATTTAAAATTCAGTTGAGCATGAAGAATCGTTCCCTTTAATTTCAGAAATTATTTCTTAAGTAGAAAAATAGCGTTATACCCAAGATTGATTTTACCAAACCTGCCACTAAGAGTTTTTTCACTAACTCATGTTCTGATCTTACTTAAAAAACAGGTTGGGAAAACGTTAGCCATTACTTCTCTCAAGTTGTGCTTTGGTTTCATGTTATTGCTCACAGAGGCTTTGTGGCAACAAGCGCAAGAAAAATTACTTATTTCTCGTCGGCTGAACTCTGTTATATGACAGCGAAGTGACCACTTGCAACCTTGATCCATATCAGGTAAATGAAGCCAGGTGAGATTAACTTCTTACCATAACAGCCGTCAGGCCCTCTCTCTAGCTTTTTCGAACACCCGTGCACATGCACATCTTTACGCATTTTTCTCTTCTGTGCAGGTAAATTACAAGACTGTGGCTCACTAAATATTACATTACCGCTCACTTAGCTTCACAGATTCCCACAGGACTGTAGCCACTAGATACTACTCAAATACTTTGTCTATTCTGTACAAAGTAGATGCACGCTATCCTAACATCTCCAAATGCTCTTAACTAAATTGTTAGTTAATCCTTGAGCTTTTTGATTTCTTCATATTTATTTTTCCACTTCTTTCAGCAACTGATTCATTTTTCTGCTGATTATGCTGTTGCAATAGTTTTTAGAGTACAGACAAGGAGGAGACGCAACATTACTTGGTTTGTGAGCAGCTATTACAATACCCCTAAGCTCCTCCTGATTCTTACTATTCTTACAAACACTTCCACTAACTTGGTAAGATTCCAGCATAGGTGCTTAAGCTCTAGGTAAATTGTAGTTTTCTATGAGTTTCAAGAACAATGGGAAGGAATTCCTAGCCTGCCAGGCCAAGCTTTTGTGACAGGGGTGCTAAGAAAGAAATCATTCTTTTTCAAAAGTCACAAGCAAAACTAAGAATTCTGAAAGTAGATACTCCCCTTCAACACTATTCAGCAATTAACATACATAAACTCTACATTTACAGTAGAGGCATTTCCTGTCATTTTTACCTGGCATGGAAAGACATCATAGAAATTAAAGAAGGAAAAGTTTACCCAAAATTCACACTTGTAGGTTGCACATCAGTGGAAATGGCACATGATAAACCATGAGCTACGTGCGTAGAGACACACACAAGTTTGCAAAACACTGAATTTGGGAAGTTCAGCACAAAGTCAGAGGCCTCTAGTTATTTGAACTACTGTTTTTTTCAATAGTGGGTACACAATAGGTTGTTTTAATCACTGTGACAAGCCATAGTGAGAAAGGTCAGTCACACTAAGCCAAAGGATTTCATAAGTAATGATTCCTTTGAGGTAGCAAGGAAAAAAAAAAAAATGTACAGTAGAAACTGAAAATACAAGCAATTTCATTTCTGTTTGCATTTCTATTGCACTATCAAGCAGAAAGACAAACTGTAACAAAAATGAGATATTAGTACATTGGCAGGACGGTGAAACTAGCAAAAAATATAGGAAGAGGAAATAAAGGGAAGCCAGGTTTTCTCACTACTAGTACTCCAAGACCCAGAATTTTGATATTTTGCTCATGGCACTTCCAAATAATGATAAGAAAGAAAACAATGATCTCTACAAGAGAGAAGCTAGAAGTGGTGCAATTCCCCAACGTACTCCAAGGTTATATCTGTAGCATTTGCTGTTAGAAGTTGAGAAAATGTAACCTTCCAAAATTTATAATTTACAGGCATAATTTCTAGTTAAAATTCTTGGGCTGCCTGACAAAGAAACTTTATTTAGAGCCACTAAACATTTCTTTGAAGAAGTCCCTCTGCTCCCTGCCAAAACTAAAAAGTATTGATTGTAATAGCCATGCATAGTGGTTTAAGTGAAATCTTTCTTCACTAATATTCAGAAAGGAATAAACACAGACAATTGCTTTCACTTGGCCAATGTACCTTTTTGCATTTTATTGACTGTTCTGATCAAGATTTCTTCCAAAACCAAAGCATTTGTAAGATTTCTTTTTGCACATTCTAGTACTAGATTTCAGAAGAATCTGAGTTGTTATATGAATGTACAGGATCAAGAGAAAGCCATTTTGATGATCACAGATTTGAAAGACTCTGCTTCAAAGAGACAGCTACACATGACAGATACCAGATAAAGATAATTCTTAGTAAATAACTTCTGGTAAGATCCAAAGTTTCTAAATTAATGCAGCAGCTTTATTTTTTTTTCTTTACTTCTCTTTACCTTCAATATAAAGTAGATTCACGCCATATATCGTCTACCAGAGAAATATGCATTGAATTTTAGGTATGATTTGTTTTTAAGTGAGAAAAGAAAGGCATACATACATGCACACGTTTACCACGCTTAGAATGCGAGGCTTGTACTATAAAGAGAGACAGCTTTTCTGAAACCCCCTACTTGTCCCTTTAGCAACTATTACTATTTAGTTTTGATTTATTCACAAAACAGAAGGTGGATTTAAACTTTGTTAGCACTGCATGAATATTTTGAAAAGAATCCATCCACTTAGCCAAAATTGGAAACAGCTAGTATATACGTGGTATAGTACCAGACTTATATACAATGAGCAAGTTTAAAGGAAAAAAATAAAAAGCCTAAGTGCAATTTCCAAAGGCTTCATTCTTTTGTTTGCATTCTATCAGTATAAAGAAATAATGCAGCTATTATGACAGTCTCCTGCTAGAAGAGGTGGAGCACTTTAACCAAGTTTCACTTACACAGCATTTCTTCTCCTCTTTTGAAATATCTGCTTTAAAAAAAAGCTTCACAATTAACATATTGTACACATTTTGCAAGGTTCTCAAAGATCAGGAACTGTTTCTGGAAAGACTCACTCTAATTTGGCAAACAATTACAGCATACATTACACTAAGGTGCATTAAATGTTTGGCTTCTGTGAGGGTATGGAAATATGTGCTTACCCACAGCTAAGTTCAATAAGCAAAACAAAGTCAGTTATAATTTAAAATGGGGATAAAAAAAAAAAAGAAAAAAAAAGGAGTGGAAGGGAAAGGACAGCAAGTCTAAAAAGCAGAGAACATTACAACAGCCGAGTAGAAACAAATGAGATATTATAGCCAGGATGCAGTCACAGGACTATGTGTAACTCTGTTACAGCTAAACACCAATAGCTTCTGGTGAAATTAGTTCTGTGTGCTACTTTAGTAAAAGTATAAAGAAGCATATTCAAAAGCCAACGAGCACAAAGAAAACATAGTCATGACTATTCACAATAGCGGATTCTGTACCAAACGTGTGAACGGGACATGAGTTAGGCAAAATACAAGCAGCCTCCCTTTGCCTGGGATCTTTACAGTGACAAGCAATCTAAACAGAAAATGTCTGTCTGTGCTAGGAGGAGGGGAAGAAATAAAACCCCATGAAAACAAAAACTGCTTTCCTCATGGGAGAATGGTAACTTTGGACAACATTTGGCACCACAAGTTCAAAGGGCTATTTTATCTGCGTCGTAAGTACAGACCCAAAGATTTTACAGTATTCCTGTCTCCATGCTATTGCTTTTTGTGCCATTAATGGCATTTAAATTATAGACCTGCTGCAGCCATGTAGTCAAAACACCACATCACCCGATGAGACACTGTATTATAATGTCAGTGTGTCTGTATTTTAACTGTTCTTTCATATACTGTACTTCTTGTCAATCACCCTCTTTCTCTGCCAAAGAATAGATACAAGAGATGAGTCTATCCTTAGACTCCACTGAAATTTCTTACTCAGATGGCTGCAATACTTCATTCAGCACACAGCCAAGACTCCTGTTTATATCAATGAAATTTTTAGAGGTACAAATAGTACAGAGCCAGATAAAAAACATTCATTGAGAATTTAAAATGAATATGGTTAGGGAGTCAGAAATAACGTGCTTTGAACAAACTAACTTCTAAACTAGATCAGTCGGGATTTTTTTTTTCTTTTGTTTTTTAAATATTAGGTATTTTTTGTTTCCACTTTCAGTAAAATATTCCAGATGTACTGAAACGCTGTTTTCCAGAAGTGGGTATTTATTGACCTGTACATATGTACAGTTGTTCACAATAACAAATATTGATTAAACAACAATTTGCATTTTGACAGCATCTTAAAAGGGAATACATAAAAATTTCTAAACAATTGTGTGACAAAATCTCAGACATTTCTTTTTCTAAATTAACTAAACTAATTAATTTTCTAAATTCATTAACCTCTAACAAAGAGGTTAAACCAGTCAAATGAAGTCACTAACAGAGCTAGGTACTGAATCCACATTTTTGGCCTGCCTTTAAAACTTTTTTTCATCTCAAAAGCCCAAAGAAAGCTGTTTCAAGGTCACAAAACTGCTTTTTGGGTGGCTCTGCTCCTATATGCTGGTCAGCTGCTTGCAGCCCTCAAACAGCTAGCTCCACTTTAGATGAAAGGATTTATTTATCTAAGGAAGAATTTTCAAGATTTCATGGTTTCCTATTTTCTGCAATGTAAAATGCATGCAGTTCATCAGTCCGAACACTCAGACCCTCCCAAGTTAGTGTTTCAAAGTATTCACACTAAGAAAAAAAAAAATTCACATTATTAAACTACAGTCAGCTAATTTTATTCTGTATGGACTTATTTTTATTTCTAATGCCATATGCAAAATAACAGTGATTTTTGCTCATTAAAGGCACAATCTCAACTCAGAAGAGCTAAATAACAGGAACCCATAAAGTTTTTTGAGCATGTTCTAAACTTGCCAAGATTATCTAGGGCAACTGAATATATTCAACAATTCAAATAACCTTTTTAAATTGTTTCCACTGAGGGGAAGGGGGGGGGGGGGGGGGGGGGGGGCGGAAATCAGCCTACAATTTTCTTTTGAAATGTTGAAATTATTTTACTTTTTTCCTAAATGAAAAGAGTATTTTATCCTAAATGAAAAGAGTATTTTATATTTTAAGAGTGACCTAGCTTCTTTCTTTTGTTTTTCCTCTCCAATGTAATGTCTTCCCCCTCCCCCGCACTCCATTTTAAACGTCACCCAAACCTACAATGATTTGATCCTGGATTGCAGAGCAATCCAAGCAAAACAAAACTCCCCCCCCCAGCTATTCACTCACCCCTTCTCACAGTCAAACAACTACAACAAAAAACCCACCACGCTATGGGCATTGGAGAAAGTTATGCACACATATGAAGATCTCAAATGTAATTTTTTTTTTTTCCCGAAAGTGTCAATAGTCAAAAAGATACATTTATTATTCCTGACCTTTAGAACAGAAAGCTCAGACCATCCTTCAGATATACAAGTTCTTCTCAAACAGCTGACAAAAACATGTAGAAGTAGATCTACTTTAAAGTCTTGAGCTGTCTGAAATATCTTTATCAATGGAAGTGCCTCTGAAGTAGTTCCATCAAGCCTCATCAATATATACTCAGAATGACTGAAATCAGAGAGACTCCTGAAACAAGTGAGGTCAGAAGGGACCTCAGTACCTCACCTAGTCCAGTGTCCTGCTCAAGCCAGAGCAAAACCTGGCATTACCCTATGCTGGGTGCCTTGTCCAATCAATTTTTTAATATCAAATATCACCAAGAATGGAGTTACCAGCCTCTGCTGACATGCCAGTAATAATCTGAGGCAAAACTTTAAACCTTTATTTAATAACAACTCTACACATAGGCTTACATCATCAGCCAATGACTAAAGTGGAAGAACATCTACATTTCAGCTATAGCATTTAACTGTTCTTCATGACTCATGGTCTCCTTTGTAAAAAGAAATAGCTGTGGTATGTCAGATACTACCCCATGGTAACTCTTGGTTAAATGCTCTCAATTTAGTCTAGACCACTATGTAATGGCATATTAAATGACTTAGTAATGATCATTGAATCTAGCTATGCATGATCATTTTAAGATACTTTTAGGTTTGGCATCATTTTAATTTGACCACATTTAGCAATGCCTTACTAATATTTAGTTTCTTTCGAATTAACATCATTCACTAGAACTGCCTTCAAAGGCTCTTCAGAAGTTGGTGCAGTCAGCCTAGACTGGGATCATTTCAAGTACTGATGGTTTGTTCTGACAATTTGGTCTGAAAATCCTCCCTGCACAGAAGTAATTAGCCTTTCCTAAATTCACTCAAAGTCAGCATAAAAATTCACACTTAACTTCATTGAGAGCAATGTAAAGTAACATTAGACCCTTCTGAAAATCTACTCTGAAGACATGCTGTCTAGCCCAAAGCTACCTCTAGAACAATTCACTGTTTATGAGTGAATATGACAAACCCCCAGAAGTATCTATTAAAAGATACTAGGTTTGATTACTTAAGAACTGGAGATCTTCTGCAGAGAGTTTGCCTCCTTTAGTTGGTTCAATGAAGATTTTGCTCACTGGCCTTTAAACAAGGGTAAAAAATACTAGGTATTCTCTTCAGACATCTGCTTGAAAAGATACGGTATTACATGACAAAGACTGAATTCATGCTTGACCGCTAGCTGGCTGTAATATGTGTGTCAGGTATAAAATGAAAGAGCTTACTGGGGAAACACTAGAACACCTTCCCCTCTATGCTGCTCTGAACTGGGAAATTGGGTCCATTTTTAAAGTTACTGGTATGTCCCTGTTGACCTCATCAGTAGAAATTCACTGATTATTATGACAGAATAGGGAGAGAACTGCATTTAAACACAAACCAAAACTAAACGACAATGATCTGTACCCTCTGTATCCCTTCTTACAAGTCACAAGTCTTAGGTTAGACTATATACTTCCATGATTGTCAGGGATACTAATGATTAAATATATTTCCTTTTATACCTTATTATATACTTATTTTCATATCATCTTCCTTTTTAAAATCCAAGAAAAATACTATTTATTATCCAATTTAGGATGTATCAAAATGAACTAGGTATACTACTTTTCCAATACATGCATTCTTCAATACTTGTATAGAAAGACACAAAATTACATGCTTAAGCCAGTACATTTTCAAGCAGATGTTATTTATGGAGAGCTGATGGAAACAAGCCTTTACAAAAAACAATGCAAAAATACTTTGGTTTGCTTCTCAACTACATAACACTTTCGCTCTGGGAGGTCCGGCAAACAAAAAAAATATATTTCACGCTGTAAAATCCTTTTTCACTCTTTACCATCAAAAAAGTCTATTATGCTTGTGTCTCAAAGATTCCCCTTTATTCATATCAGCTTACATTTAGTCATGTTCACAATGACCGAATTTTGAATTTCCTGATAAAATATCTCTATGTGTTCATTTGTTTTAAGTATTTCAGACATATTTGCCAGTTTTGTCTAAATAAATTCCTTGTTGTCTTCCATTTTTCAACTTGCATGTAAGGGTAGCACAACTGTCTGTAACACCCAATTTCTATACTCAAAAATCCAGCCATACATATTTAATCATTTCCTTGCACAGTCAAGTAGCAAACACCTATATTCAGAGACATGTGACAGGACTGAAGGGGACGATGGAATAGAAACTATCTGTCCACTTTGGGCTTTTCACTGCTTATCATCACTCAAATACATAGGGCTGTAGAGAAACTGGTAGCAGGGCTACTGTACCTATGATTTTTAAATACCGTTGTAGATTTAATGATATGAAAATCAAACAAATTAGTATAAAATTTAAGCTACCACAGAAGAGAGAGCTTCCATACCAGTTTAATAATTACTTTTATAAATCAGACAATTTGCCAGATATCTCTAGAGTGAACATGAATTAGCATAATCTGTGAACTATTTTGCTGAGCTCATCCCGGAGACCTCTTTTTAAGCTGCAAATTTTGACACACATTTTTAATCATGCGTCTGGCAGTTAAAACGTTATCAATTTTCATTTTTAAGTAACTACATCTGACTTGAAAGAAATACGGAGAGCCATACTTCAAGAAGAAACAAACCAAAACCAACCCCAAACCCAAAGAGACTTCCCACACCCATAGAAACATCTACATCTGTATTCAGTCCTGAAAAAAAATGTCTCTATTGTCTGATCTAGGACAAGCTTTGTGATTTTTTTTTTTTTCCCCAAACATAAGAAAAATCAGGAAACAATGTGAATAGAGTATGATGAAAAAGCCTAACCTAAACAGAATCGCATCTCAAGTGAATATCCATGACAAGTTTAACAAGAAATTATATAAACAGTGTACTGAGTTATCTTCAGTTTATAATTACCAGCTTGTCATAAGCCACAGACGCACAACCCCTTGCGATGCAGTCTACAGTTCACAACAGAAGGATAGCTCCTGAGGCCATTATTTCCCTTTTTCCCTTCTTGCAGTGCATTTTTGCAATATATTTCTTGAGTTTTATCATTGGAGTCCAGCTGGAAGCATGCTTCTGTTTCCAGCTAGTATTCCCCCATAAACTCTTCCTCCCCTATGAAGGGAAAATGTAGGACAGTGCTGCAGTGGTGGGAGAAGCAGCAGTGAAGGTGAAGGGACAAAATACAAAATCAGAAACAGTAGCTCTACCAGACCTGTATTAGGCGGCATCCATCTTAGTCTCTTCAACTGCACCTCATCATAAGCTATTGCACACCACACCTCTCAAGAATAAGCATGTTTTCCATGTTTCTGCACTCTCAGTCTCATTTTAAATAAGCAACATTTGTTCTCCTTCATTGTCTCAAATTAATGAATGAAAAATCAAATGGAAGTCAGCAAGATTCATACTAGCGCACATTTTTACAATCAGTTTTTCCAAGTATCCCCAAAGGCATCTAGAGAGGAGTAACTAGATTATTTTCAATTACTTGATCTTCTGAATAATAAACAAAAAAATATCAGCATAAAGTTTCAGTAATAAAGCAGTCTAACACCATACTCGAACAGGTGAACATGGATAAGGAAGATCAAAACACAGTTGACTCCTTCTAAAGTCGAGTAAAAAGGAAAATCCCTTCTTAAAAAATCCCCATATAAAAAAGAAAAATCCTCCTTTTTAAAGACAGACTCTAGTTGGCATACTCAGAGTAGAAGAAAACTGCATAGCACTTTTTAAGGTTCAACTTTGCAGATAAGCAAGCCTTAAGACTACCATACATTGAAGGTGAATCATAACATTATCAAAATAAAGGTTATCAAAGCTTTTTTTTTTTTTTTTAACACACAGGAGAAAATCTGCCTTGAAAATTATAGGTCGCTGCCACTAGTAATTCTCCATATTAACAATCTTAAAACAAGAAATCTATCTCAGAGCTGTTTCCCATCATTTTAACCCCAGAAAAGAACTTGTAAGATATAGTGAGCCTTCTGTTTTCATCTGGGCCATCCAACCACTTGCTGGTAGAGTAATAAATAGAAATAAACCCTGCAGTTTGGTACATGTGAATATTATTTTCTTTTATCTTCTCAGGTTTACTTTCAGTGGGGCTTAGCTAAAAGCTAATTCGCATGCTAAAAAAAAAAAAAAAAAAAAAAAAAAAAATCTTTCTCAGACCCTCAAAATTATATGCTAACATTTTCAGCTATCAAAGTCATATGCATAAATACTAGGTTCATACATTAAACGTCTAGAATTAGCAGTTTAAGCTAAACCCTTTGATAATGGAAACAGAATTTGTGTCTCTGGTTTACCTGCTAAACATCTTCCTGGAGAACTATCCAGCTGGAGAAAACACATCCCGCGTACAGATTTCTTGGCTGTGCCATGTCACACATCACCCAGGAGCTGTCACTTCAACAGACGGAGCAATATCAAGTTAGGCCTAAGAAGAAAGCAGAACATCCAGCAAAGAATATATTAGCCTCTTAGTTAAGGACAAGAAGAGTCAATGAAAACCCACAATCATTGCATCCATTTCTTAACTGGGGGGGGGGGGGGGGGGGGGGGGGGTGTAGAGGGAGGAAGGGAAGCCCTAAAGATAGGTTAGAGCAACCAAAGGACTGAAGTTATAGAAATAATAAACATTGCAGTTATCTTCCAAGCATCGATACCCAAAATATCCACAGAGATTTATATCTAGGCAGCTATATATATTGCTTAAAGAACCATACATGTAAGAGGACTCAGAAGTCAGCAGGTTGAAGACAGTGGTCCTAAATAAGCAGGGAAATAGTGAGAGTCACAGGTCTAGAACTGCAGCCTTGAAACTTTGCATTTAATGTTGCTGCCATTACAGTGACATGACCAGGAACTCTATCCTGGAGTTTGGCCCCGAAAACGCTCCTCTCCCAGTTAACAAAGGAGCAGGCACTTTTACTGCCTCCCTCTCAAGGAACAGCTTACCCACCCAGGGCATGGAAGACCTAGATTCAAATTCCAGCTTTACCAATGGGATTTTGAACCCAAATCTGCCCCCTACTTACGACTGGACATTCTGATTGAGAGATGTTCTCAAATGCCTCCTCAATAAGCTTTCACAATTTGCAAAGAGCAATTAAATATTCAGTTAGCAATAGAGAATGTGCTCAGCTACAGCTTGGTAATTGAGACACCAACTTCCCTTGTCTTTAGGATTTGCTCCAATGACTGCTCATAGGAGCAGAAAGCACAGGGGAAGGGAACCACATGCTCCTTCAGCCTGTTGTGCAAGACATGGTGAAGTGAGGCCAGCAGGGCACTTCTGCAGAGGGGTGCTTGGCACCAGCCTGCCCTAAGCAACAGGGAATTCATCTGGCAGGTATTTTGGTGGCCAGGGCCTTTGGGCACTTCCATAGTGAGACAAGCACTGAATGGGGTGTTTCAAGGATTCAAATTTTGAATTTCGGTACTATGTGCTAGTTAAGCACCCACGCCAGCTGTGGAACATATTTAAGCAAAATAATGCAGCTTGATAGGGTTTACACTAGGCATTTACGTTTTGTAATGATTATTTTAAATGCCAACTAAAAATTATTTGCATATCGTAAGTGTGATTGGAAAATTCATTCTGTTCTTTCTTATACAATCAAATGGCTCTCGGTATTTTGGAGAAGGTCCCCAAATTCTATAAAAACTGGAAATGCCATGAAGATGCATTTACAATTGTGAAAAGGATTTGTTTGCACATTAGGTTCAGCATCACTTTCTCCGATTTTCATTTTAATATTACACAATTTTAATTTTCAGTATGCCAACTGTGTACAGACATCATCTGGGTGGTGAAAGCTGCGGGCAGCTGAACTGCTTCATAGGTACTCTGCTGGTTGGCGTTCTGTGCGTGTGCAAGGCAGTTTGATGTTGATATTTAGACTTGATTGGCAGCAAAACACTTTGTTTAAAATAGAAGAATTTCTAAATTCACTAAACTTGAGTCTTGGCAAGTGAAGAACTGAATGACAAATACCACAGTAGCTGAGCATAAAGGCATTCCATGTAATATAAGATACCAAAAGGAAACAAAATAGGACCTTGCTACCATTTGAGACCAGAGACCAGTTTAACTCGTCATCATGCAGGATGGCAAGACATTTGTTATGTAACAGCAACTTCAGATGGCGTTTTTAAATCCTGCCATCTTTTCACTGAAGAACAGAAGATTAGACTTCTACAGACTCTGAGAGACAGGGAGTGGAGCCAGCAGCAATATTTAGCACAGAGTGACTGATTTCTGGCATCATCGAGCTTCTGTGTATCAGGAATCTGGCAGCCTGGTAGGTGCTTTTCAAAGACGCTGATTGAATAGTTGATACTAGTGCTATACAAAGACTCCAAAGATCACAAGAAAGAATGAGAAAGAGTAGGTAGGTCCTAAGCCCCCAACTACTTTTTTTTTCCAATAAAGATAGTGGGGGGAAAAATCCTGGGCAGAATGCCAAAGCCAAGAGAATGCAGACCTGTTCATCATTTAGCTTCTGACTATGCATCTCTGACAAACATCTATAATACATATCAAACATTTTAGGTACAAAGAAGCCATAATGCAAGAAAGACTTAGTTCTTAATTTTCACAAGACACAAAGTACAGATTTTTTTTTTTTTTTTTTTTTTTTTTTTTTTTTTTTTTTGGACCAATAAAACTATCCTTATTTCCACTCAGAATTGTAAAGCTCCAACAGGTCTTTGTAATTATAAAGATAGTGAATTTATACTCATTTACTACTTAGGAGTTTTGAACTATAGAAACTCCAATTCATCACCACCAGCTCTGTATGGAAAACTGCTGAGCCTTTGAGAAAAGCAGCCTTGTTTTGCTGCTGATTGTCAACATGGCATCAATTGATGACGTGTACAAACTTTGAATGCTTCTGTACTGTAAAATTTTGCAGAAACATATTTACTCATCAGCATAAAGACATGTTTACAGACTTACACCTTGGGAAACCAGAAAGGAAGACAAATAAGGTTGGTTTATGTCCTCAGTAGAGGAGGAAATGGTGGGGAAAGGGGTAGGGGGAGAATCTGATTGGACTATACCAGGCAAGCAAGCATACTCTCTCCAGTTCGGAACCTTTTTTCAATTCACACAGTGAAACTTTCTTTTCATTTGTCTGAAATCACCTGGAAGGCGCTTTAGGAGCTAATCCCTTCACATTTCATTTACTCAGCATAGGCCAAATCAAAGCAAGGATTCTCAAATGCATGACCAACCCAACCCACTTTCTCATTTACTTGGTCTTTTCAACTACATGCATACACAGCTACTGAAATAGAAAATTAGCTACATTTACACACAACTAATACATAGGAGTTTCCTAATGGAAAGAATGGAATGTAGTTACATGCTTTTTCTTATAATCCACTTAAAGTGATATTTCTCTGCCTCTCTCTCAGTGTCTTGGCTTAATATACTCAAGTCTGTTTAGACACATTTTCTCAGTGAAGAGATCTAGGGTTATTCTGCTGTTGATTCACTCATGATGAGCCTTTATGTTTTGTGATTTCATCCAATACCTGAAGTCCAAATGCAAGGGAGACATAGCTGCCTATTTGTTATAATTGTATTTCAAAGGTTTCCCTTTAAAGAAGAGTCTTGCATTCTCTTGTCCCTAGATATTTAGGTTTTTTAGACTACACATTTTCTACTACTTTTGCTTACATGAGGCTATGAAGGACCATATATTTGCCACAGCATAGGGACAGCTGATGTCTGAACGTTAGCAAGTCAATATTTGGTGTGGCATGAATAAGAGTATCCAAGTGAGAAGGAATTTCAAGATTTAGATCTGAGTAAGAACTCAAATGAACCCAATCTGAACTGCAGGCAGAAGTCCAAACTGAAGTTTGAAACTACTCTTAAAGTCAGCACCTATTACTCAAAGACACATTAAGCTCATTGAACAGTTACAGATCAAAATGGAAGAGCGAGTAAAACAAAATTAGGTAATGGGAGCAAACCAGAGAACATGTTCACAAAGGGAAAAAGAAAATTGAGACATCTGTCAACAGCCTATAACTTGGATGTCTGTTAATGGTTTTATATTCAGTTATATATTATTCAATTGTAATTACTACAAAGTGAAAGTGTCTACATAGTTTGGATGAGCCACAGGTACGAGAACTAAAGAATCTTAGGCTATTGTATAATGTTCACCTGAAAGATACATTGCATTGAATTTAACACATTTCTGTGATATTCTTACATTCAGATTGCATTTTTCAGTGATGCACAAAAGAAACCAGTGGAATTTTTAGCAGAAATTCCACGCAGTGTCAAGGGAAGGGATAATTTAAAATCCCTTGGTCCTTTTGAAATTCCCTGCATGAAGTTTCAGGATAACACATTGTTTTAAAAAGCCTGGTAGGTAATTTTCTAGAAGGTAGTAAAGAACTTTCACTAAGCCCTTCTCCCTTCCTTTTTCCTAATGAGCTCTTACATACAGCTATTGTGAAGCAGAGTGGCCTGCACACACGTAAACACACACATGCACACACACAAGCTCTTGGCTGCCTATGTTTGTGCCAATTTGTTTTAGTGGCAGCATGCCCAATTTGAAATTGTCTGCCCCATAGCTCGTCAAGAAAAATGCTATCATAGGTTCGACTGAAGATGTGATGGCATTGCTCGTGTCCTCTTTCTAGAAGGCAGCTCTGCTGTTTTCTTCCACATGAAATTAGATTTCCTGACATGCACATATGCAAACCTCCCCCCCCAAAAAAGTCAGATGTGACCTTCCTCTCTCCTGTATTCTCATGTGCCAATAAAATAAGTTGTAAACTTAGCTTAAAAAAAAAAAATTAAAAAAAAAGTATCACATCCAGCAAGTACTGGGTTTATGTGAATATTTTCAGAAGACACTTACACTATGCAGGTAATCCAATATAATCATCAACAGCTGAATGAGGTTCTGATCCTAGCCTTCAGGTACCCAAAATAGGTATTTAAGAGTAAGCATTAAGAACAGAGGAGAGGGGGAAAGTGTTAAAAGTATTATAGGAACGGGGTAGTGCTACCCTTATTTTTGATATTCAGGAGGAGTTTGTCATGACTACAGTAGCCCACTCCCTTTTTGCACTGAATAATTCCCAGCATTTCTGTATCACCACATCTCAGATACACATATTGAAGATTCGACTTTCTAATCTTGCAAGTGTGGGCAGAGAGAAGGAAGGGGAGAGCAAGAAATACCAGTAAGTTTCCCCTCCCCTTTACCCTCATATTACTGGACAATACTTCTCTTTCTCCAAATACTTGAAGAATTCACTGCCTCTGCAATAAAGGGAAAAGACTGAAAGGAGACGACGGATTTGTATATGTATCATAAGTTATTTTTGTTTGTTTTATAATTTAAAAGTATATTTTCTATGTACGTTTCTCAAATAGCAGGGATGGAATTGTAGTTCCAGAGAAAAAAGTGATCAGGATTTGTCACTCTATTATTGCCTTGTTAGATGGATTTTAAATATTAGAGAAGAATCTAGATCTTGGAAACCATTTGTCTTCAATTTCCTTCTGGTTTTAGCCCTACAAGAGGCAAAGCAAATGCTAAGTATTTTAGCTGCTCTTTATTCTCCTTCCTCTCTTCACTGTGTCTTACATTATATTAGCAGTGCTGTGAACAGCACATGACAATAATACTGAGCTCTTATGCAAGACAGTCAGACTAGACCCTCATATGCCAGTTAAGCATGATCCACATTTCACAACAAGAAAAATAAGTTCCAGAGACATACAGACTGGTTATATCCTTTCTTTGGTCATATTATATTCTTCCTTCCATCCTATTCACTAATTTATTTCTTCCTCAGTCTCATATTCTGTCTCCCACAGCCTTAAGGGACAGTATTTAGAACCTTAAACCAGTTTCAATAAATGGGATGAGGTCAGCCATCAGATCCATGGGACCGGCAAGATTAGACCATATTTATCCCAAGTCCAAGCGCAGTGCCCTATTCAGGCAGCTATGCTGCCTGCTAGTTATCAGGTTGAATTGAAAACAAAAGCTATATTAAAAGACAGCAGGATCATTATTTCTCCCTTCTGCCCACCTCCTCAAGTGCCTGAGGTCATTTTCCACAACAAAAATGAAAGCCCTTCTTGGAAGTGTTTTTGTGCTAAACAGCAGTGATTAATTTCTTGCAACTAATTAGTTATTCAAGTGAAAGTATAATGATCCTCCAACATGATTGAAAGTGCTTCAACTGAGTTTCCTGCTAACAGCATACTTCTAGAAAAGATGCAATAAATCAGCAGGGTTATGGAAATCTTTAAACAAAGCAAGTCCACGACAGGAACCCATTAAAGATATAGCCATGTAATATTTATGTACCTAGCTGACTTGTGCTTTTAACCTAGCACTTTCAGCTACAGCTTTTTAGCACCTGGGTCATATTCACTAAGAATGAAATTCACCCTATCTGCTAAAAGACAGTATAATGTCTCTGCATTAGCTGTTCAGAGTATAGAGTTACCATAGGACTTAAGTGATGGAGCCTTCCCACCGAATGGAATTTCATCCAGATTTTTCTAAAGAAAAATACAAACAGAACACCTTTAAGGAGCACAGAAATTTGAATCTGTCAGCCTCAAACTCCCTGATTACCCTTAGCAAGAAAACTGGTAGGTACCTAAACAAGCAAGGTTTTATAAATCCAAGGAGGTATTGATGCAGAAACAAAACTTCTCAGAATAGCTAATGTCACCTATGGATATTCAAATTATGATTTGTTGATTAAGAGTGGTTACTGACATGGTAATAGTGGATTTCTAGAGATTTTTTTTTAGGGAAGGTGTTGACTGCATAAAATGCCATTCACTTGCTCCAAAAACTATTAATTCATTACAGGTTGGCTGTTTAAACATATTAGGTACTGCAGAAAAGCAAGACTCTGTTGTGCAGAAATACATTTTTGATTATGTTTGAGACTTCTGATGTTACAGACGTACAAACCTGATCCCCTTAAGTCTCCAAAAGGAAGAGACATTGCCCTTCTTCCACCACATTAAACTATATCTGCATGTGTGTTTACATGTATTTTTAAAACACACATAAGCGTACATGAAGCAAAGGGAATGGTTTAATAATCTCTACCTCCTTTGGCTATACATGCTTTCCCTCATCCCATTCACTCATTTACTTCATTGCCAATCTCCCAGTCTTCCCATGGTTTTAAGAGACAGAATTTGGATTCAACAAACCAGTTTCAGTTGAGGTCCCAAACATTAATTCCTGGCCTACCCTTCCTTACTGCAGCAGATGGCTGCAAAGAGAGAAACGTCACTGCTGTGGGGCTGGAAAAGGGAAACTTCAGGAAGGGATGTAGGAACTGCAGTTTCCTGGGACTCTGGGAGGTGGGAGGAAGCAAGAGGGTTATAAGAAATTAGGAGAAGGGGATTGAAGGACAGCAAAAAGGAGACCAAACATCACTCCCCTTCCCAATAAAATCATCTTTACTCTCAACATAGGTTTTTGGGCCAATGACCACTTTCAACTCACACTTTCTGTTGGAAAAATAAATTAGGAGTCCAGCTTAATTTTGTCAATAGAAAGTTTAAAGTGGTCACTGGAGCACAAAGAGCTTTTCAAAGGGCAGCTGAGCTCAACAGGGACAAGGAGGAGAATGGCGAGAGTGCCACAAAAATACAGGCAGATTAAAAACATTAAGGGTGCACAATTTTTCAACAAGATAAGGCTTTTATAACAGTTCCTGCAATCTTGTATCTATTTGTTGTGGGCTATTTTTCTTTAGAAGAATATATATTACTTAAAAATATCTTTGCTAGGGCAGAAAACAAGTAGTTTGTGAGTGTTGGTTTTTATAAAGAAAAACCCAACAGAAAACAGTAAATGAACTAGGCATTTGCTCCCTGAATACATGGGATTATGTGCTGTAAATCATTGGATCCAGTACAAGTAATTGTAAGGCAAAGGGTTTTGCTATGCTAAATATTTAAACTGTGTGCCCAGTCCTTCAAAGTCTGAGTTTATTCTGTGTTCAGAGCTTTGTAGGACTGAGTCAATAGCATATTTGTTTTGAATGGTCGTTTCTAGATAACAGTAACAAAAATTCAAAACTTGTTTACATCATTTAACATGCCTAAAAGCTTAGCTCGAGACACTAAAAAAAAACCAAACAAGCAGAAAAACGCAATTCTTTAAAACGGTCTCTGCTGTTGAAAATAAGAAATTACACCATCAAAAGGCAAAAATAATGTTTTGCCAACTCTGGACCAAAAACTGTTTTGTTTTTAAACTGGAGCATGACTGGCATAAAAAAGATTCCAAGGAATTTCCTCTTCATCCTGAAGATAGCCATGAGCATTTCTACTACCCCAGACTGCACATTGTAGCGATTGCAAGATAGGCAGGTCTTGTGGGTCCTAAGTAGTAGCCTTTATTTATCAGAGCATACAGAATGTGTGACGGAGAGTCAAAACGAAGCAAATCAGGCAATTCCAATCCTACGAAAACTTTGCTCCCATCTGAGCAGTACCTTCAGCCCTAATAGACAGATGTTACATCAGCTGTTTAGCAAGCGCCCCCCTCTACTGTTTTCTTAACTTGTATTAATATCTTAAGAACAATATTTCGCCAACATTTACACGCATACACCCATGGAGCGTTCAACATCCTCTCGAATTGCATTTGTGGTCTAACTTCTAGAAAGTACAGTGATATTTTTAGGAACAAAGATGAAGCATAATCTCTCATCTGTTTCAAATTACACATGAAAAATACTGAGTATGTTAGTAACAAACAGATTTGTATGCAGAAATTTCACAAAGGAAAAAAGCAAGAATACCAAAATACAGTTACAGCAAAGGAAACAATGTAAACAGGCAAAGATTTACCATCCTTACATTTTCAGAATCGCAGTTCTAACTGAACGCTCTCTGCTGTTAGTTAGTATCCAGTACTGTGTAATAAACGCACTATTTGAAAAACATACTTTTTTTCTCCATATCTACACACTACCTGGAAAGCTCCTGATACTTAATCTGAAAGCAGACACAGAACTCAAAGTTGCCTCCTTTCCAGCGAAGATGTGATTTCCCCTCAAAGGGCCTAGGGCAGTGTGCCTCAAATGCTAATAGCTTGAGTTGCGTGCAATAGCCCTATGTTGTTCATATAGCACTTCACATGTTCAAAGCACTATGAGATATCAGCCATCTATACGCTTTTACGAGGCTGTAAGCATTACCCACTAAACATTAGCGTTCAAATGACTTGCCCTTGATCAAAAGAAACTTTGTGCAGCAGGACCATAATTATTTGAATTTGGCAATTCTCGCAGTCCAATCCTATGGTGACTCCGAAGAAAGAGGGGGATGGGATATTAAAGCCAGTTGCTACAGCACTCTGCTCCAACAGTGAGATACAGACACATGGAGAATCCCTAAGCTAACTTGCACTCAAACAGCACCTTTTCCGGCAACTCCTAAAAAATAGTTAAAAATCAAAAGCACAAATTAAAATGTTTTAAAAACCCCAAACACATTTTTCTGAATATATGTATTTCATACAGTCACTGCGAAGAACCTAACTGACAACACACAAACTGTACTGAAATACTCCAAAAATCCTTAGATGGGGATCCCCATTCATTCTGAATCAGTTTGGTTTTTTAAAACCAAGAGGATTACTAGGTGAGTTAAAAGTAATCAGTCCATTTTCTGCAGGTAAAGAACTGCAATCTATTGTCTAACACTTGACTATAGTAGGACTCAATAACTTTTAGAAATATAGAATATTTTTACTATTTTTATACATACTTTCATCCTATGAAAATTCATTTGCTATGCTGACATTTATAGGTCTAGCCTCAAAATATCAAGTTTCCATTCCCATAAAATAAATACAAAGACAGAGGAGATGTTGAAAAACAACCAATGAATCCACAGTCTTGGTACATATGACTATCAAATAAGTGCTTGACAAATGCTAAACAAGATACATCCAAGATTCTTCTCTTTATAGCTGAAAACACTTCATGTAAAAATACTAACACTGAGATTGAAGACAGATAGAATAAGAAAACTCTTATCCTCTGCCTTTCCATCCAGCACATCCATCCTATTATACAATATTGTCTTTCCCACATCTTACATTTTAACTTGTACAGAGTCTTGGTTTCCACACGTGCCACAACATGTGCAGCTTCAGTTATTGGCCTTAGCATCTTGCCTGCAGGATCACATGGGAAATATATCCTACTACTAAGACAGAAAACGTAGACCTCTACACACAATCCAGAATCATCAAAAGAGAAAAGGATGCCCGTTTAAGGCTATTACAGGAAGGAGAAGGGTAAGAAATTCCTTCAAAGGCAAAAAATAAGTACAGAGAATTACTAACAGAACCTCTTGTGTTTTAGCAGAGTTGATCACGTTGCTCTTAATATTTACCCCCTTCTATTGTACAACTTCTATTTGACATTTTTTGGGTACAGGCCACACAGAACTCTATGCCAGACTGTGCTTGCAATTTCTACTGTTTTGACTTACATGGCTTGAAAAGTTAAATAGCTGAAATATTTGCTAAAATATTAAAGCTTAAGCATAATGTCAGTAGGTGAGCATTACTTCATGGATGTTAATGTAAAAAGCAGTTACTATACTCCATCTACTGATCTAACGAACAGATGTTTGCATATGATTTATGGACACTGAAATATGTGCATATCTTCCATAAATAGTAATGAGTTCCAGTAACAAAGAGTGAAGAATTGTCATCCAAAGGGCTGGGAAACTGCAGGCAGTATTAGAATTTATTCACCAATTTCTTGGCTTTAAATAAAAAGCAAAGCTTATAGGTCCAGTGCCACAAACCTGTATGTTGGAAAAGCTCTTACTCTCAAACAGGACTAACAACATGAAGTAATAAATTGCAGAGTCAGGCTCAATAGCTCAGGTCTAAAAGTCAGTTTAGAACACATGAATGCAACTATGATTTGTTAAATGAGAGTAACAATTTATATTGATTGAGGTACAGTAAGTCTAAAGCAGTAAGCAAAAAAACAATATTGCCTTGGGTATTTTTACATTAAATTTTGTTTTGGAAGTTTCTTTAATATCAAAATTGAACAAAATACTAATCAGGTAAAATTCTAACGGGCAAAGCATAGTTCTGAACTCTGCAATTAAATTATTTCTGGAACTGCAATCAACTATTTGATTGAACTAATATCATTGCTGCTCCTCACATTTGTTCTGTTCCTAAATTAGCTCGGCTAATCAGCATCCCACCTCATAGCCTGTGTTGTTGACATGTAATATTATCTGATGGGTTTAATTCCAAGAGCACAGACAATTTTCAGACAGCAGACTTACTAAAAAACTTAGTCAAAGGCTACAAACACATAAACTAGCATACGTGGGAGATGTCCTGTTTTCTGGGCCAGCAGAACCCTGATAGGACTTAATGAAGTGCAGATTGCTCTGTGATGGCTATGCGTGTCAAACAAGTTTTGATTTAGTTTAAAAAACAGTCTTGTGGTTATTATTTCACCTCAAAAAATGTTTTCCCCCTTTTATTTCATAAGCAAGAACCAGGATGATTCTGCGTAAATTTAGATTTCTTCATACTATAATGTACAAAAAAGCAGCCTTGTAGAAAGCACAATTTAAACAAGGCAATCACAATTTTCCCTCCTGTCTCAGGCTGGCATGCACTAGTGCTTCAAGATGTTATGCAGCTGCTACTTTTCTCCAGAGATGGCTGTACTCTAGTAAATGGTGAAATACTCCCTGAATCATCTTTTTTCCCAGCAGAGGTTTGCAAAGATGTTTCCATAGGTTGAAGACAACATGAAAATATTGTGATTGTCTAGTTGGATTTCTTGAAAAACACTGGCCTTAGAATTGCTGCATTAGTAATTAGGAGCCAATGCTGTACTCCAACGCACTGCAGAAATAACTGCAGCTAGTGTTTGTAGAATACAGCAAGTGTCTTAGATTACAATGAAGGCTATTGGATTCTGTTCTTGCAGTTAAGAACACAGAAGAAACGAACACTTTTCATTTTGTCAGAAAAAGGACTTCCTCTTGATAGCTGCACAGATTTTTTTACTTTCAGCGTATAACTCAAAGTCATCCAAGAATAAATTGAATCTGTAATAACTACAGCCAGCTGGATTTAATTCCTTTTGGTGGAAGTACAGTAGTGTCAATACTTACTGAGATTTAGTATTACTGCTAATTTATTGCAGGTAAAATGGCAATACAACACAAAAATTTGTCATTTGAGAATGGTTTAATAAAAAAAAAAGATGAACACACAACACAAAAAATAGAAAAGGTGACAAGAACTGATACCTGATCATTCTACTTCACTTTTTTTCCCAGATGAGCATCCAGGTGCCAGCTGGTGTAAACACAGATGCCACTGACATCAATGGAGTTGTGTCAGTTTGCACTAGCTGAGAATCTGATCCCAAGTGTGTTAGTGCCATTTATAGACACTGCCACTGGAATTCACTTTTGCAACACAATTATAAATACATCCACGCGTTGCATTTCTTCCTGTCCCCAAGTGTATAACTGGAAGCCTGTTGACAGACTGTGGGAGAGGGCAAGTGGGAGGTGGAAGTAGCCAGCAACTGTATCCATGAGATAACTTTGCAATGAGTATTAACACTATTGTTCTGTTGTCTTCCTTTTATACAAATGTATATTTACCTTCAAAAAGTCTTAGCTCCACACCTTCCAGTAACAATTCAATGCCCACAAAAGAAAAAAAATGCTGTAAACCATGCAGAGTACCTACCATATAAATATGTTAACATACTATTTTAATCACTGTACAATCCAAATAGACCATTTTAATGCATCATTAGGGAAATTACCTAAAATCGTAAGAAACTCCCCAAACCTGAGATCTGTGTGTTCACCTAAGTATTTGTTCCTAAGAGATCTTACTGTTGTACAAGCAGTAAGACTGCGAAAAGCACTAAAACACCTGTTTGAAGTAGCCTGCAAGCCAGACCTGTCTGCCATCTATCATTTATATTTCATTGAGCATTTATGTGGGGGAGGGTGAAGGAAGAAAGGAAGAGGTGGGGCAATAAGCAGGGCAGAGTAGTACTTCACAGCTCCAGCCACCATTTCTAAGTAGGGAGGGGGAGCTTTTATTATTGTTTTACATAAGGCAGCTGTTAAACATGAGTGTACCGTATAACAGTTGCTAGTATTAACCAGTATAATGAAGTTGAACATTAGTCTTTTGATTCAAGATATCAAGGTCAAAATGGAAAAGCTAACTAATTAGAACCAAAGATGCAGTTCACATAACATTGAAGTAATTGTCTGTTTGTGCAGTACAACAGCCATATCTTCAATTTAGGTCAGGCCATCAAGAGGAGGAAAAGGACCGAAGACTGAAGATGAGATGCTCTACTTCACACAGTTGCCCTCTGGAAGGACTGGCAAAGGCAGTCACTTAAATTAAGTACAGGTCATCAGACAAGATATCTAATCTATTTCTAAGACAGGCAACTCTAGCGGTCCAAATCCCCATGGCCTTTACAGCGACACAACGAACTACTTCCTCATGTACCTCTGTCAATTCACGTTAGGTTCCAATTTTTTTAAAGCGATATTTCATGTACACCATGACCCTATTGCTCATAGCAAGGAAAGTGCTTTGGTTTATTTATGACCTACTAACCTTAAATAAAAAAACATACATCCAATCTGAATGTTCACATAAGCCTGCAGATCTGAAATAGAACTTAAAATAAAGCTGGCATTTGTAACAGCTAGTAAGCCTGGTAAGGGATTTTTAAAAAAAATGAAAACCAGATGAGAGAAGATGAAAGCATTTTTACCCTGCATAACCTGCACACATCAGGAATCAGGGCTGGAGCTTGGGAATACTTTTTTGTGGTTTTGCACTTACAAGTTTCAGCCCATTTCAACAGAGGCTAGGTAACCAAGGAAATACTGAGGTTTTTCCATTATGGGGGGTGGGGAGGGAATAATAACAACCTGTGAAAGTAATTCCTTCTAAAATGCGATCCACCCAGCCGCAAGCTCTACATAGTTCCTCTCCTTCCCCTACACCCCATCCTAACTGCCAGGTATCAGCCAGGCAAGACCCCATACTGAAATATGAAGTGACAGATGGAAGCAGGGAATAAGAACATAGGAATAAGCACTGAAAGAAAAGGCATACAGAAAGAAAGCTTCTAATAGGGAGAATGTTAAACACGAGCAACCCTAAACCATAAAGTCTATCCATTTGGCTAGAACAATGTTGAACAGATGCAGATGCACAAAAGACTACTGAGTTGGAGAGCCTTATTCTCTCATCACTCACGCTGGTGTAAAGAACTCCTTTCGTAATATCCATGGAATTAAACCGTGGAAAAGCCAGGACAAATAAATGAAAAGGAAAAAAAAAAAAAAGAAAGAAAAAAGAAATCAAACTTCAGAGCTGAAGTATTGACAGCAAATATCCCATGCTGCTGTATCAGCAAAAAAAAGTTGACTGCCACATTTGGTTAGAGTTCAGATACATTCATAATCACACCAGCCTTCCTAAACAAAACACATCTAATCTACCATAAAGAAGAAAATTAGTTGATTTCATTCTTGTCTAATTCCCCAATAGGCTATTAATGATTCTCCATCCTTTAGATATATTTGATAGAAAATACAGTTGAGTTAAATGATGTAATAAATACCTCCATGTGCAGAGCAATTAGTTAAAAAACAACTAGGACCAAGTCCTTGTCATGGTGTTTGTTTACAAAACATATACAGGCAACACACTTATGACCTGCAGTCTTTTGGTGCTGGTTCCCTTTATAGAAGTACAAACAAATTTAACAACCCCCCCCAACATTTCATAAATATTTTTAAAATAATCAGAAATGAATGAGAAAGTATAAGACATCTTTTACCAAAGGACAAGGTAAACAAACAGCAATTCAAAGATGCCAATAATTTCAGTGCAGCAAGCTAAGAGTGGACCTAGCAAAAAAGAATTCAGACCAGCTGAGCTGCGAGACCACCTTCTGCAGGAGAACTCTGCTCACAAATGCAAATAAGGTAAAATTCCTAGGTTACCATGTTTTGCATTCTGATCCAGCCTCTAAAACCCTTCCCCTATAACATGAGAATTGCAACCCTACATACCTTTTTTTTTTTTTTAATTTTTATTTATTTAAGAATGAGGACAATTAAGTTGGAAAGCTCAGAATACTGGAAAAAAGTGTTGTGCTACTGTGGAAATGTTTAAGAATAAGCATTTTACTGTGTGATGATCAAGTTCTGGATATGGACAGCATGCTGACACCTAAAAACGTATGAAAAGATATTTGGGTCCTCAAGCCTTGATGTACATTTGCCTTTTTTCCTCCTGAAAACTATCATAACATGTTCTGCAAGTATGACAATTTGTGAGGAAAAAAGGCCTTCTGTCTCTCCAAGATGTTTATTGAGAAATTAAGCCTTCTTAAAAGAAAACGTAGTTTTCAATCCTAAGGAAGTTTAAATCCAATTGAACCATCTCAGCAGAAGAGATGGTTTACTCACTTGGGCAATCTATAATTGGCAACAGTGATTCATAAAGCTCTTAGCCAGCTCTGTTCATATATGAGATCTTGTGTTTTGGTTTGCTCTGAAGTTCAGTTTCGTGAAACAACAGACAACATTAATCCACTTGTGCCTGGACCCCCAACCTGTATTGTTAAGGCCTAAATAAGTGAAATATCTTTTCTTTTCATAGAAAGAAGTTTGGAAAACTGCCAGCTCCTTGCACAAAGACTGAAATAGGATGGGCGGAGAAGGGTGTTGGTAAGAGAAAAATGACTGAAGTTGCATCATCTGTATGATTAAAATCATCATGTGAATTTTGATTTCCCCCCCTCCTTTCAGACATTTGAGGATGCTGTCAAGTCAATGGAGTTCTGTTGTAGTGGTTGCTTCAGTGAACATTCAACGCTGTCGGTGAGTTTGGAATTAAAGTGAAAACCATCGACCGTTGATTGTACCCTCCAGCTAACCATCCTCCTCCTTACTTCATGCTTTCAGGCCTTAACATCGAAGATAGCAACCTAACCACCACATGATGTTTCTCCCCTATCCTGCCAAGCTTTACAAAAAAGGTCACAATCAACATTCATTGCTGTCGGTGGGTTTAACTATGTGGACAAGCTCACTGAACAATGAATGCAACTGTGGCCCCACATTTTACAGTTGCCGTTGAGAGGAACATCAGCTCTGAAAGCAGTAGTGAGAAGCAAACACTTCTTATAGGCTACATTTTTCTGGTCATAAAAATAGTCGGGGATATTCACTTTTTGCTTGCTTGTTTTTAAGTGTGTTTAACTTGGCTGACTAGAAAAAAATTAACTGCCTTTTTCTGGAATATTGTCCTCCCAGGGTTCAGCATCTTTGAAACTATAAAAATTCTTATTCAGTATGTATGTGGAAATAAATAATAATACAGGGGACTTTGTGTATATCATAGAATCATAGAATCATAGAATTGTTCTGGTTGGAAGAGACCTCCAAGATCATCGGGTCCAACCATTAACCTATCACTACCAAGTCCCCCACTAAATCATATCCCTTAGGGCCTCATCTAAACGCCTTTTGAATACCCCCAGAGATGGGGACTCCACCACCTCCCTGGGCAGCCTGTTCCAATGCCTGACAACCCTTTCGGTAAAGAAGTTTTTACGAATGTCCAATCTAAACCTCCCCTGGCGCAACTTGAGGCCATTTCCTCTTGTTTTGTTGTCTGTTACTAGGGAGAAGAGACCAACCCCCATCTCTCTACAACCTCCTTTCAGGTAGTTGTAGAGAGCAATAAGGTCTCCCCTCAGCCTCCTTTTCTCCAGGCTAAACATCCCCAGTTCCCTCAGCCGCTCCTCATAGGACTTGTGTTCCAGACCCTTCACCAGCCTCGTTGCCCGTCTCTGGACACGCTCCAGCACCTCAAATGTCTTTCTTGTAGTGAGGGGCCCAAAACTGAACACAGTACTCGAGGTGCGGCCTCACCAGGGCCGAGTAGAGGGGGACAATCACCTCCCTACTCCTGCTGGCCACACTATTTCTGATACAAGCCAGGATGCCGTTGGCCTTCTTGGCCACCTGGGCACACTGCTGGCTCATATTCAGCCGGCCGTCAACCAACACCCCCAGGTCCTTTTCCGCCGGGCAGCTTTCCAGCCACTCCCCCCCAAGCCTGTAGCGTTGCCTGGGGTTGTTGTGTCCCAAGTGCAGGACCCGGCACTTGGCCTTGTTGAACCTCATACAATTGGCCTCGGCCCATCGATCCAGCCTGTCCAGGTCCCGCTGTAGCGCCTGTCTGCCCTCCAGCAGATCAACACTCCCTCCCAACTTGGTGTCATCTGCAAACTTACTGAGGGTGCACTCGATCCCCTCGTCCAGATCATTGATAAAGGTGTTAAACAGAACTGGCCCCAGTACTGAGCCCTGGGGAACACCACTTGTGACCGGCCGCCAACCGGATTTAACTCCATTCACCACAACTCTTTGGTCCCGGCCATCCAGCCAGTTTCCTACCCAGCGCAGAGTATGCCCATCCAAGCCATGGGTAGCCAGCTTCTCCAAGAGAATGCTGTGGGAGACGGTGTCAAAGGCTTTACTAAAGTCCAGGTACACAACGTCCACAGCCTTTCCCTCATCCACTAAGCGGGTCACCATGTCGTAGAAGGAGATCAGGTTGGTCAGGCAGGACCTGCCTTTCATAAACCCGTGCTGACTGGGCCCGATCACTCGGTTGTCCTGTATGTGCCGCATGATGACACTCAAGATGATCTGCTCCATAACCTTCCCAGGCACCGAGGTCAGGCTGACAGGCCTGTAGTTCCCCGGATCCTCCTTCCGGCCCTTCTTGTAGATGGGCGTCACATTTGCCAGCTTCCAGTCAAGGACCAATCCACTCCTAAGGACTCCGAGCATAAGAGGAAAGAGTATTTAAATCTCATTTTAACTAAGCATTGTGGAATAGTTCAAAAACGTCTTCTATACTTGTCATGACATATACAAATAGGAGCCAGAGTTCAAAGATACAGATAAAATGTTATAGCAAATAAAAGATTAATTAATTCTACATGAAACTGATTCTAAGGACCTAAATAAATACTATTAGACAGCAAATACATTTGTCTGTTTTAGGGATCTGAAAGATGACAGAGAAATGTATATCCAGTAGTAATAATGGAACAGTAGTTAAACTGTAAAATTACTGTAAACTCTGGGTACCTATGTCACACGCTCAGTATTGCTGATAGTAGTAAGAAAATAAAAGCGTAAATAAAGCTCACAACTTTGTCCTTATTTCCTTACAACCCTTTACTAACCTGGTCAGACACACAGAAGGACGAGCCTACATTCCTCACATCACACAGTCATCCAAGGTAAGTTCAGCCTTTAGACTTAGCGCAACTCGGATATTCTGCAGTAGGAATTACTTCCAAAAGTTAGGTAATTACACAACATTCATATTGTTCCTCAATGGACTGGGGGTCCATTAACAATACTTTAGCCTGATTACTTAAAGTCTCCTCAGCACATCAGTTACACAACATGGGAAGATACATCTGCATTTGCTTCTTGAACTTTGTGTTACCAGTCTACTTAAGTGATAAAAATATATTTCAATCATGAAAGAGATCAGTCCTCAATCCTGTGCGAGACTGATATTAGGGGGGGGGGGGAATCAGTTCCTCAAATTAAATTCTGGAATTGTTTGGACATGATGTAAAATTGATGTTTGGGAAGATTATGTTTTTTCATTGCAATACTTACTAGAGAAGAACCCACAGGGTCTATTGCTCACTGGATACTATTGTGGTCAGAGACAATGGAGTTAAGTAGTAAAAGGAAGGATTGCTTTGGATGTATGACTTCTCAGCAACACTGTTCAGAGATAAGCCTGTATTCTTTAAGTTTACTCATTTCTACAGAAATGGGAACTTGAATTACTACCAACTTACATACTGCAGATAGATAAAGATCATTTTAAAAGCAGGACTCAAAGGTATATATTCCAACTGGAAAGAGAAACTTTCAAATTAAGTTTTAGCTAGTATGTTCTTGCAAGAGTACACATCAAGGTTCCTTATTGGAAACTAAAAAAATCAAGTCTTGTTTCTGCAATACATTTATTAGTGTTAGTTATAGATGTGTTATGTATTTTTAATAGAGAAAATACTTATCAAAATAGAAGATCTGGAATTCGGCAACACTGGAAAGAACCAGCGTCCTGGAGCATGAATGGTTTCTATATATAAGTTTTCTATGCTAATTGATAGTGACTGAATGATCAGCATTGAGGGGACAGGTTCCAGTGCAGGAAAAATACAAAGTTATATCCTTTTCTAAGGCAGTACTTTTCCTCAAAATACACATTTTCCCCTTATTTCTAGCATAATTTTGTTTCATACACTCACTAAATATTAAGCAGCAACAATTCATACCCTACTAGAACAGGGTGCAGAAACCTCAGCCAGCCCTGACCTAGGCACAGATAATCAGTCCACACCTATTCCAAACATAAAACAAACATTTTCACCTGAACTGCAAGCTTTTACTGGTTTCTGAAGAACAGACTCTGCAGCAATGGTCTCTCTTAATGGTGCCTAGTATAAAACTTAGTGATTTCAGTGACATCATGTTCTCATATAGAGATAGAAAAATGTCTTCTTAGTGTACAGATATATAATATTTCATACAACAACTAAAAGTCAGCTTCTACAGACTAGTAATTTACAGAACATTCATTAGCAAAACAATACCATTATTCCACACCCTATAAGAGATGCTGGCTCGCATGCTGTAAAGCCACAGAACAATCCCATTTTGGTAACGGTAGCTGTGAAATACTGTGGAAAGGTTTCATGGTTATTTTCATGTTTTTTTGTTAATATGATACATATGTACTCAGTGCAATGCCCACAGGCTACATAGACATTCTAGAAAATTGCTCCTCAGTGTCATTGTAAATAATTCACTCACAGCAATATTTTTAGGTCAAGCATATCAAAGTTGCAGTAAACATGATGGACCTTGACATAATAGGAGCACTAGTTCTACAGCAGTGGAGGAGGATGAGAAGGAATAAACTTTCCATAAGAGGTCAGTTGCTGTTCCCTAGTGCACACAATACTGTGCTTGAAGACAGCAGAGGTGGTACCAAGGGCTTGTTATAAGGTTTGGCGTTGTTGGGTTTTTTACTTACCTCTAAAGGTTCATTTTTTTTTTTCCCCCGACTTCTGGCAAAAGATGGGTCAAAACACCTAACCCAACAGTTTCTGCATCAAGTCTATAACCTCTGTTTAGCAAGTACAGAAAGACACATGGTTTTACCTCTAAAACTACAAGTCAAAGAATTCCTATGATAGAAATAGTCTGTGATATTCAGGACCACGGTAAGATGAATATATTAGACTTGCTTTTTGGCACAGCCTGACATCATCACGCTAACATCTCACTTTACAGATGGTGACGTGACATACAGTAAGTTAAAGAGTTAAATATAGAAATAGTTTATAGTTGAACTGGAAGCAGTACCTAGATGATCTTGGACTCCAATCATGAGTCTTTCTGGAAAAAAAAAAAAAGACTAATCCTGTAATTCTGACATTTCCTTAATGCGAACACCATGTTTTTCTTGCTTACCACCTCCTTTTTCTTTTCTTTTGATGTTTATCTTTGTTATTTGCCAGAGTTACAATGAAAATCAATTTTTTAAGCACTTGCATAGTGATACCGACTCCAATTTTTATATCTTGCCCTTTCTTTTATTTATGTTTATATAATTTTGTCTTAAGTTTTCCTTTTTTTTTTAGTCTTCCTGTGCATCCTCCTTAAGTGTGAGTGCCAGAAACACAGACCACGTTCCAAACAGCCCAGCCAAGGCTAGCTGAAGTAGTCTGATGTCTCCTTATTTTACAAGCAATAACTGATCCTTTTCAGCCAAAAATAGCATTTGTAATGGCACCACGCAGTTAACACATTTAAATTTATCTAACATTATTCCATAGATACATAAGTGTCCACAAGTTCTTTCCTGGTTTGAAATAGATTATTTCATCCCCTTGAAATGCAGCACTTGCAAGTTTTTGAACTTAGAGAATTTTTTTTTCAAAATATAACTCCTCTTCCCCTCCCCCCTAAATCACTAATGTTTTGAAATTTAGAAACCATGGCAGCATGTAGTAGTAGGAATGAATTTTGAATACAAGCAGAAGCTGATCATGATTTAGTAAAAAAAGATTTAAACTTGCCATTGTATTTCACTTTCCCCATTATTTTAATTTTAAAAGTACAGACTGCAAAAGGGGCAATAGAAAGAATAAATACAAAACCAGCCAGTTTTTCATGAGCTTAAAATGCGTTCCTTCTCATATATGAATGAGGTGTATCTTCAAGGTGCATAGACATAAGAGAACCATTAATACATTTGCCATATGTCATTATTAGGAGATATTGCAGATACTGTTGTATAATTTAAGCAAACGATTTCTGGAATGCAATTACAAAACTTAACTACTGTCCAATAAGAAACGTATTAGAAGTAAAATAGCAGCACTATGTTACATTACTGTATCCTCACTCTTTGTTCATATATTAAGCATAATGTTTAACTGCCCCTCCTGCTGTCTGCATCCAAAGCATATTTACAAGCTCAGTATTTCACATTGCAACAACCAGTAGTCACAAATTGAATACACAAATATGTCTGACAAATATATGTAAGATAAGGTTCATGTCTGAGTTTAGGAAGTATTGATCTGAGGAGGAAACAGGGCAAGTATTCAAACTGCACAGCTTCCAAATATGGCTCTTATCAAAAACATGATAGAATTGCCCCATTTCTACGTCTGCTGGTTATGAGACTGCCTTCACATTGTCACTGGAACCAAAAATAGTCTCTTCCTCCTAGGTTTGGATCTCAATGGATATCAAAAATTTAGGGAAAACTTCAGGTGCAGAAACTCTAATCCACACAAGCCATGAATTACAACAGAAACTTTGTCTATATTTCACAGTAAATCAGAAATAAGCCCCCTAGCTCTGCAAGCTAGCATATATATCCATGATAGATATTCTGACCTTTCCCGATTTTGTTTCATGAGATACAGCTGCTTCCAAGCTAGCCCTAAAATATTGATGATGTTTTAACAAAGCTACTATATTTTAAGTTTGCAAATAGATTATCACGAGACTTGACAATATAAGTTGTTTTGTTGCGTTTTGTTTGGGTTTGTTTGTTTGTTTTAAATCATCATTATTTTCTCTACCAGAAATGTCACACTAGGTCTTTATGATGAAAAACTAGTCTAAAATGGACCAGATACCACAATTCTAGGCTACCAGTGTTCAGAAGGTTCAGATGCCTCTTTGCCTGACCTGGTAAGTTAGCTGGAAAGTAACATTCACTTGGCCGTTAAGACAGTGGAAGTTTCACTTTGCACTCAAGATAAATAGTTTATGTATATTGTAGTTTATCTACAGTATCACCTACGGGTAACAACAAGTTATCCCAATAATCACGCTATTAAGCTAATTGATTGCATGGATCTATTATTCAGTGATTAAACAGTTAACATTTTATCATAGGCATTTTGAAACACTGAAACAAAAAGAAATACAAAAATATTAATTTTAGCTAGTGAGAGCTGAGTCCAGGTGGTTGCCCTCAAAAGTCAACATCACCATCTGATGTGTAAAACATTCCTAATTATCATAAAGTACACCCCATGCTAATTACTGTGTTTGCCTCAAAATAATGAGCCATGATAAGCCTAGAGTTCATGACGATGGATTTACATTTAAATGCCATCCAGTTCACTGTCTCAGTATGCCGCTGGTTACCACACTGACAGACGATGAAATTACTGCAGCCGCTGTCCCACAGACTAGGGAGGCCACAAACTGCTAGAGGGATACCAAAACTAAAAGAACTTTCAGGCAGACATTCAGGATGCAACTGTAGAAGGCAACAGGAAAAAAAGACAGTACTTTGAAGACAGCAGCGAGCTGTGGCCTAAAGCGTATCTTAAAGGACATATTTGCAGCCTCTCCAGGAAGATCTCTGTACGTCCCCAAAACAATTGCAGGAGATCGTTCCAGAAGTTCACGTGGATCATGGTCTGCTAACTAATGAATTCAGATTCTCTGCTGGTTTTAGTCAACATACTTTTATTGATTTCGGTGGAATTATGCCAATTTGTACAAACTGAGCACTTGACAAGCCAACATGCAGAGAAATGTAAAAGCAGTATAGTCCCACATATCCTACATTAAATAAAAATGCGGTCAGAGGTAGATGTCACTCTTGGGGGAGCAGGGAGAGAAACAAAAGAACATGTACCTGAAAAACACGTTCCCACCTACAGAGAGAGCATTTCTGCCCACAGACAAATTGTGGGTGGCCCTGGACACACAGCACTTGGACACCTAACTACTCCATTTGTGCAGATTACTGCTTTTCAGCTGCAAATAAGGAGCTTCGGAAAACAACAGGCAGGAGAGTATTTGGGGGCGGAAACGTCACACCCACATTATGATAATCTGGCCTTTGCCACCACATGACAGTCTCGTTCACTTCATGAAGCTTGATGTATGTGGGTGGGAAAGAGCTCGCAACATATTTTTGTCCGATGGTGGCTCCCACGGCACAAGCATATATACTTGAAGCAACGGCAGCTGGTTTCCTCTCTCTCCCTTCACATTTTGCACTTTACATCATTTCCCATTATTTTGACACAGAGCTAGTAAGACTAAGCCATTCATTGGTTGCATTTGAGGAAAAAAAAAATTAAACCAAAGCAAAACATCATCACATCATTTAAAATACCTTCGTCAAAATATCCAGGAGCTTCTTCATTTGGGGTGCCTGTTGGCACCCCTCTCTGGCCCAGAACTACGTACTGACTTCAGATTTCTATCAGCCTTTACAAGAGATGATTTATGTTCTGCAAAATTTTAGACATTGCAGGTACATGTACAAATGCAACTACTGAGTGGAAGTGCCTTCTGGAACCAGATGACATGCATCAAGAGTAACATAACCAAACCACAGGTCTGTTCAAAGTGAATACCACATGATGACTGTTAAGAGACAATTCTAAAAAAAAAAAAAAAAAAAAAAAAAAAAAGAAGAAAAAAAAAAGAAAAAAAGAAAAATAAAAATACCAAACACAAACCCTCCCCTTCTTCCCCTCTCTCCATTGTGGATGCAGACAGGTAGCTAAGACACTTCATACTTAAAGGGAAAAAAAAAAAAAGAAAACCAAAAAATATTAGGTTTCCTTCTTCCTTATAGAGACTGTTATCTGTGTGGGAACATGACTTCTGCTTTAAATCTTGTACAGATATTTTGGAGACATCACTGTATCTATTGCTAATTAGTCATGAGCATTGCTCAGGAGCAATCCAAGTCGAGACATGCATACCTGCACAGATATTTTTTTGCTAGAACTTAGGTGCACGCCTTCCCAGCTGGTTTTGTCCAGCACTAATGGTTTCTCTCTACTTAGATGAAGTACCTGAGCTGTATTTTCCTGAAAGATAAGTCTTCCTGCCTTATTCATTTTCTGAGAGGACACTATCAGATCAGCTCGGGATACCCACGGTGAAATTATTTGCCAGGAGGATACAGTAGCCTTTGCTGAACTGAAACTGAAAGGTAATTCAGTAAAGTGTCTACAAATAATAGACCATGTTTTAAGAACTCTTCACAGTCATTAAACTGACTATTCTTTTGCCATCTTTCTACCATAAATGGACTGGTATAGGTCATATCTACAAAGAAATTCTGACTTGGATCCCCAGATCAACAAGATTACAGCAGCAGCTTGCTGTGCTTGAGCTCACAGGGCACTGGTGCCACCATCCTCCTCATAACAGAAAGCGCCACAGTTTTAACAGGCCCTCCTAACTTGTGGAGCAATGAAGTTGGTAGCTCTGCATTGCACGTAGACAAGACTGGTAGGGCCCTGAGCTGACTGCAGTTTATGTACCTTTATTATCAGCAGAAACTAACAGTGTTAAAGCGAACACAGAGCCTGCGTACTTACAAGCACAGAATACTGCAATACGTGCTTAGGCTCCATGTTCACTTTAAGATTGTTGGCTGCTACATTTTATCAGCTCTTTTTAAAATAAGGTTGCTCACTGCCTGCTTTCCAAGCTTTCATATATGTATCATTTCCAGCAGCTACAAGTGTAAATTTGCAAGCAATGGGAACACACGCGTGCGCACAGTCTGGTGGAATGTGTATAGAAGGTAAAGCTGTCACCAGATGGCATTTTTAAGTTTTGTGCAGCCAGATATTCAGAAGCAGCATCGAATTTTGGATGCTTCGCTTTTTTTTGTATACTCCCAAAACACTGCATTTGCTTCTAGAAATAACTCTTGTAATATTTTGTGGATAAACCTCTAACAGCTCATTTTGCATGACTACATACCTAGACTATAAAAGCCCTAAATTAGTACTTGGGTAGAGACCGCTCAAAAAATTCAGTCCATAATGTCAGCAAATAAACTTTTTATGAATATAATTTTGAGTCAGCCCTAACAGTAGAAAAAGTAAGTAGGTTGCATGTTCCTTTCCTACAGGGAAATGTCGCTGAAAATATATAACTGTCACTTTTCATCTTCAGAATAACGTTAGCTACTGAAAAAAAAGATTCACAATGAGCAATTATGTCTTCAGCTCTCATGTCATTTTACATCATTCTACTATCAGCCATGCTCAAAAGCTTAGAGGCAACATTCTAGGTCAGTGACTTTTGCAGACAGTGTATTTGGTGTTTGGTAATTAAATTAGATACACTTTAAATAACCAGATTCTGAAACAGACAGCCACTTACAAGCACATGACCAAATGTTTCACTGGCACTGTTGACACTGGATGAGGAAAATTATACATGTTAGCAATCATTAACTATCACTGAGGATTATAAATTTAAGGATTATGATATTAAGAATAAGTGGATCAGCAAATCATGCAGAGAAAAATCTTTAAGATGCAGCTAAAAGCCAGACTGAAGGACTGACCTACTTTTCATCGCCAAGTTTTATTTATACATGTATGGAATTTTTCTTATGTTATGATTATCAAAATAACTTCTCCTACCAAGAAAGCTCTCAACTATTAATAAAACTAGAGAATGAAATACTGCAGTGGGTGCTCAGCTTTTACTTTTAATAAGGTTTTAGTCTGCACCTCATGCAAATAGCCACTAGTGCTGTTTCAGATAAAACTTTAAACAGCAAAATAGAGACATTAATTTTCACTTTATATAGAAATTTTTGTGGATAAATTAAGATATTAACCCTTAAGGTAAGACTTGAAATTGGAATTTTAAAAAAAGTATTTCATATCAAACATGGCTCAGAAGCATCTACTGTGTAAAAAGTATATAGGTTTGCTATTTTTTCAAGCCTTGCATTTGGAAATGAACATTAAAAAAGTCAGAGAAAGATCTGATGGATGCTATATGTTCTTCGTAAGAGCAGTTCTCATAACTCTTCAAAGAACAAATAGACCTTTTTAAAAAAAAGAACACACACGCAAAGCAATTTAGAGAGGTACTGTAAAAAAAAAAAAATCATTTGGCCTTCATTTTGTGTGTTTAAGGAGTGATGCTAACGGATCAAGACATACAAATGATAACAGAGCACAGGAAGAATACAACTTCAAGCTGAAGTCACACAAGCGGTTCCACAGGAGAGACTATTGAGGTTCCACTGGTTTGGGCATATTTTCTTCAGCCCACCCACAAGGTTCAGCTCAGAGTTTTTATTAGCTTAATTCCCCTACTACCTTGCCCACAATCAGCATTAAAGTGGAAGTCCCCAATTTACGACAACCATGGAAAAAGGTCCAATTTTTAAATCCCACTTTGTCTTTTCTTCTGGAGCCTGACCAAATGGCCTTTTATTTCAAGATATACACAAGCTACAAGGCACAACCAACAGTCACAGATTATTAAAATATCCTGTTCACCTAACTGTGCCCGCAGACCACTGTAAGGACATTGAAGCCAGCCCCACAAGCTAAAGATGACACAATACGATTGTAACATTGCCATAGTTACTTCTAAAGTACTGAGCTGGAAAATTAGTCTTAATGTTTGCAGGTATTGCTTTGGCTGAAACACATGGAAAAACTGGCTTCAAGAATGAGGAAAACGCAACCCACCACATGTATATTTCTGACTATTATAAAACATGAGACTGAACAAGGGGTTTCTGTGTCCCTTGCTGCACCATGGGTAGAGGTTTGCAGTGGTGTCACACTCAGCTGCCAGCAGGTGTTGCAATGGGCAGCCGTGTAAAGCATCTATTCACTGAACTCTGTCACTCCAGTTATGTGCTCTTTATGGCAAGGAAAACAGAGAAAACAAAGAGGCTGTTATGCTTTAACTTCAAAGCCTTCATACCCCCAAGCTTCAGCTCTGTACCTCAGGCAGTGCAGCCCAGAAGAGAGGCAGCATAGTCACAGGTAAAAATATTTTTCTGCTCCAATAACCTAGTCTCAGTAGTGCTTACAAGAGAGATTAGATTTAAAAAAAAAACAACAAACAAACTTGGTATAAGCACAGGGATAGCAGAAGGTCATCTGACATTTGTCATTTGACTGACAAGTAAGTTTTATTCTTACGCTTTCCAAGTTCACAGAAAGGTTTTTTTTCTGAAAGGTCATACAGGAATAGTAAGTTTATCCATAAGTGCTGCAAGAATCAATGCACAAGAAGTTAGGAGATATTGATCTTCCCAGTTTACAGTTCCTGTTGGAGTTATCATTCTCCAGTTGCACCAATTTCCTCTTCATCAGGGGTAAAGCTTTGATGAGATCCCTAAAGCCTGTGTGCAATATTTATTCTGTTAGTCTAATTAAAGGTATTACTATGTACATAGTTACTGGATCTGTCCCCAATGGCACGCCACATCATAAATAACAGATGTGAAATGTACTCCCACTGGGACAAGTGCTAGTATTAATTCGTCTTATGCTATCTCTTGAATCACTACATCACCTCACCATTCTTTAGGATTTTTCTTTGGAGAAAAAAAAATACCATTAAGATAATATTAGTCTGTCATAATTAAATTTACTAAATCTTCACGGGCCCATATGAAGAAATAATCATTTTGAGATGTATTATCTTTACCATAATGTAAAATGAAATAGTTATACAATGTATAAGTCAACAGTACCAAATTTCTCATGTTTAACTGCATGGGACTAGCCCAAGATAAAATTATGACTTTAAACATGCATTCAAAAGTTCAAAAGGCTTTAATGTTAGCCCATGAAAGATTTGGGAAAAAAATCATAACAGTTTGGTCTTCCACTCCAAACTTCAGAGGTATTCAGACTCTAGATTTGGATTAATCCACCTATGTTAGAATATGTAAGCATATGTTCTTCCAGCGGGAAGGAGAGAGGTTGTATCTATACAGTTTAATTCTCTTTTCAGATCCATACAGATGCTACATTAGAAGATCAAAGTATGTGTGTGCTTAAAACATTAATTCAGCTGCCTAAGAGACTACTGCAGATCATCAACTGCAACACTATGTCTAGCTATACTGCCCACTCACAAGGGTTCAATGATATATGGTCCAATACAACAATTGGATTAGCAACAACAAAATTTAATAACAGTTTTCCCCTTTATTCTGTACACATATAATGTATATAGATGTGTTTTCATCCAAAACAATTCTACTTTACCTTATGTTTTTAACAGCATATGGCATTTTGAAACCATAAGAGAATTTGAGAAGTCACATCAAGTCCATCTCATTTCTTATGCTATGATTAAGCCTGTTACATCTTTCTGAGAAGAGGTTTTTCTCTTCCTATATGGAGGAAGTTGTTATATCTTAAGACATTCCCCTCTGTTTTCTTGTCTTATGCCAAAGCACTCATATTCTTCCAGTGTAGATATCTAATAATTTTCAGTGATCTTTTTAGGATCATTTCTGGAAGTGACACATCCAAGATTTTATGAAGTAATTTGGATGGAGTTTTATTACTGCTGACTACAGCAGATACATTTTCTGACCATTTCATCAATTTCCCCGACATACTTGCAGCCCCCCTTTTCCCAATTTAATTCTTATTTGTAAAGCTAGTGAAGATGCTCAAGTTCAACACTAGGTTCTTAGTGAAGCTGTTGAATAGTCCTGGACTTGGGAAAGAACCTTGCATATCACCATTCAATACCTTTTCATTTTGAGAGCAAATAACTGACAACTGCCTTGAATCTTACTAATACAAGGATAACAGTTATTGCTGCTCTGTTTTCTACAAGTCCTATTATCCCATTGTAATGGAAATTAATCTGGCAGTTTGCTCCTTACAAATCCATGGTGACTCTAATTCTCCTCACATTTCAAGAGTTTTTAAAAAGCTGGACAATTTATTCCAATATTAACTCAAGGAATTTGACTTCAGACAGCAGACCAACAATTCACCCTGTTCCCAAACCTTAAGGATGGGAAAGATAATTTTTCTTTCTAGCCATCATCTGTCCTCAACAAAGCTTTTAGATCTTTCCTTGGAAGCACATCTTTCAGGCATTTTTTCAGAAAAAAAATGGGAGAGAAACTAGGGAGTTTTACAGATGATTGACACTGGAAGCACAGGACACTTGGCAGTAAAAAATTACTTGAGCAGAAGTATACCGGAATTGAAGAAAAACTTGTAGACAACAATACATGACCCAGTTTCTCACTACAGGCCAATAATAAAATGGAACAAGTGACATTTAGTATGGTGCAAGCCTGAAGGAGGGCATCATTGCTAGTCTTGGGTACCCTTGCTTTGGGACAGCACAGATGTGATGGAGTGACTTGGGCACTGTGGACACCGATGACAGAGTTGGATGACAGTGGGGATTGGGTCAGGTGGGAATGGTAGAAGGAGGAGGCATGATCAGGATGAAGGAAGTGTGGTACTGACAGATAAGAAAAGAGCACTTCATAGACAGATTCCAGTAAGGAAAAGTTTGGAAAGGTTGTGTGAAATGAAATATCTCTGTAAGAAAGAGAATACAGAAGCATCAGATGGTGTTTCAGTATAGATCAAAATATAATTCATCAAGAGGAGGTGAGACATTTTGCAGGAATGGGGAAAACAGGTCAACAAACATGTCAGAAAAAAAGAAGCATGGAGGGACATGCAATAAATGGCATGCAGCTGTTGAACCCTTCTTCTGGCTCTCTTCCATATTTGATAATGACCCTTTGCAATCATTAATCTCTTGGATAGTTTAAAGAAGATGACATACTGATATCCAGCTGGGCTTACCTCTGCATAGATACTTCTACAAAACTAGATATCCACCTTTTCCAGACCACCTTGTTTTCTAAGTTAGCAATCTGGCTGAGCTGTCTCGCCATGACTCTACAAGTCAGACGCTGGAATGGAGCCCACTGCAAAGGTAGGCGTATACTGGATCGCAGACTGGCGATATCTAGCATGTCATTGGCCTTCTTCCCTTACTCACAGCTAGAGAGGTCTGTCCTACTCCTCCTGCTCCCTGAATAAGATATTATTTGGTAACGTAGCACATAGAAGAATCTTTGCTAGCTCACTTTCAAAATAAGCTTTCCTATTTCTAGTATTGCAATAGGAACTGAGAGTTAGAAGGATCAAAAAATATAATTAAAGTTTGCTTGTGTAACTACTGGTTTTTTTCCCCCTCTTTGTGGGTATTTTCCAAATTGAAGGGTTTAGTTGTTTTGAAGGAAAATAGTGTCTCAGAAATGCATTGTGAATTCTGGCAAATAAATATTAGTCCTTTTGTAACCAGACCCAGGATAATATCCTTAAACGTTTCATTGCTCTTTTTATTTATTGAAGTGTTTTGTTTCTGGGTGGATTTTTTTAAGACTTACATCCCATTCCTGCCAGCATGCTCGGACAGCTATGCCCATGCACAGCTGCTCATTCAATGTCTCACAGGGCAGTTGTCTGCACTGCCACATAAAAAAAAACCACAACACACAACAAATTTTTGTTCCCCAATTTGGTTAATCAATATTTTATCATTTCTTTTGTTTTAAGAAATAAGTATCTTTTTGGACTGTGACTGTAGTAATTATTGATGTTCTCAAATTAGACTTCTCTCACAGCAACTCTTTACTTTGTGCTGGTTCTATATGCACGGGAGGACTGGCCTCAGCCAGAAAGCATACCCTGTGAAGCCCATTGGCTTTAGACAGGTTGCAGCAGTACCTAGCTAAATTCTTTCATCCTCTTGAAATACTATTTTAAAGTTGCTCTGCCCTATGACATTAGAAGTCAGACTGCTGTTGCTTTGTGCTTCAAAACTTCACAAGAACATAGGAACACATGAACAATGAAGGCATTTGTGATATTCTTGCAAGTGGCAAAAACTGTTTTCCAGGAGTTAATTTTTTTCATCTCATTTTTCTTCTTTGAGCCAACTTTTTTTTTTCCCCCTCCAGACTGTTAGAGTTCATAAAAAAAAAAAAATCTCCTGGCTTCCAGCAAACTTATGTTCTACTTTCATCTAGAAAGGCATAAATGTGTTGAGCCAAAACCGCAGTATTCACCACTATTTGAAACAATCTGTGTAGCTCTTTTACATCCCTATTTGCAGAGTCCCCTACAAAATTCAGTGCAGTAACCACAGCACTAACCTTTCCAACTGTCCAAACACATCATCCTCTAGGTAAACAAAGTAATATATAGCATCAATCTGTGGAGTCTTTTATGACTAGGATCAAAATAGCTCCATCAACTAGCATGTGCGAATATTGCTTTTATCATCTAACCAAGTGAGATTCCAAAATTAGAATTACAGTGGGTACTTCTGCTGATCTGAAAGATTTAACATCTCTTTTCTCATCAAAAATTCTATTTGAAATAAAAAATGAATGCTTCCAAATCTAGTATTACTGTACACAATGTAGGCAAGAGAGAGTAATTTGGTATCTCAATAAATATTTAAAATAACAGTGAGGCAAAAAGCTCAATTCCTGCCAATGAGACGTTGGGGAAAATTAAAATAAGGTAGTATGACAGGTTCATTTTTTGTATCATTTGATATGGACAGAATTGACATTCAGTGCAGCTCAAGCTTAGAAATGATTCTTCTCTCAGATCAGTCTTGAGGAACATATAACAGCAGTTAAATGTGCAATAAACAAGCCAAAGCATTTAGTGTAACAACTGGACTTCTCTGGGCACGCCCCCTGCCCCTGCCCCCCCCCCCAAAATAATGAGTTAACCATAAAATACGTTTGCTCAGAAGAGCAAGCCTTTTGTGATTTCCAGTCAAATTGCATGATCAATGTGAATCAAAACAGACAGGAAAAATTGGGAACTCAGAGTAATTTCTTTCAGTATTTTCAAGCAAAAACATTGAATATTTTTCATCTAAAACAACCCCTCTTTTAATATAGATTAAACAAATATAAAATAATTCCTAAGTTAAAACATTAATTTCAGAACATATATTTGGGTTCACCCAAAAGAAATTCATGGGAAAGCTAACCTTTACCTTCTCCCATCTGGTTTGGTTTGTCCTGAAACCATTTCCCCTCTCTTCCTTTCAAATGCATTAATTCAATCACTGAACTGAAAAAGTCCAGCTTTATTTAACATCTGTGCTTTGATGCACATATAACACTGGAAGATTACAAAGCCTTTTGCTAAGCAGTGTTTAATTACATTGCAAGGAACATCTTTAAAGTTGTTAGGTTTTTATTAGATGTTGTCAGGGGTCATACACCAAACTGGTAGGCTGGGGACAGAAACTGTACTAATTTTCTCTGGACACCACTAAAGAGAAAACTTGGCAGTGGACAAACTGTCACTTCAGGGAACCTGCTGCACAATAAATTCAGACAAAACTGAGTCCCTTTCTTGCTCCCTTTACGCTCCTTCCACTCCAGTAGGCTTTACTGCCATTGTCAGGAAGGGGCCCTTGCTGCCACCATGACAGTTCTCAGCCACAAATTGTCTCTTTTTCACCCAAAGCAGCATGCAGTACCTCCAAAAGCACAAGAACCAACACCCACATTCAAAGGCAGAACTATTCTCACTTAGACAAATTAAATATTGTATGGTAAATCTGTTTCATTGGATCCAAAGGCTACAATTGAGGAAAAGGAAGCAGATGTCCATTTGCTTTATAGATGTTATATACAAGCATAGAAGCATGAGCAAAAAGAGATGGTGTCAATGCAGAAAGAATTTCCTGCAATATTTCAACTTTCCCTCATACCGAGGCATTTCCAGAATCTATGTATTTTTGGTGTACACACAAAAATAGTATTTACTCATAATAGAGTCCAAGAAAAATGCAGGAAAGGCAATGACAACCAAAATGTGAAGATATAATGATAAATTATGGCATTCAGTGGTCCCCAGTCCCCGTCCCCCCCCCATTACCACTCTTTCCCTTTTCCTTCCAAAAATTTCCAGGCATATTGAGAAGCAAGTCTCTCCTTCCTGTATGAATTCTTTATTCAAAATCTGAGGACCCTGTTCAAGCTATATAGCAACTGCTAACTGTGCTATGCATCTTCAAGGTTGAGGGGAGGTTGCATGACACAAGGTGATACAGAGCAGCGTTTTTATTCACTTGCAGCTTGTCCAGAATTAATTTGGCTTCTATATTTAGTAGTTTTAAGAAGATAGAAAAAGTATGGGTCCTTGTGAGAGCGAGTTAAGCTTTTATCATTCACAAGAAGCAGCACAGAAACATGCCTCGCAAAGCTATTTGCAGGCAACCAGCGTTCTGCTGTGTTAGATAAAGAATGAAATCAAATGGTGTAATAACAAAAGGTGGCAAATTAAGAAATATTTTGCAGGGTAATTTCAACTACCGTGATGGTCTGTGTGAGACACAGAAAACTTGCTGTTGGTTTATACAGTTACTTTTTGGGCTGGAATTTTCAATGTTTTAGGAGTGAAAATTGAATACATGTCTATCTTAGTTGCCTTTGAAAAATCCAAGTAATAATAAAGCAAACAAGCAAAATCTAGATAAACACAATCCGTTATTTTAGCCTTGAGGATCCAGTATTTGCTTTTTTCCACCCAGGGAATTGCTCAGGTACTGAAAACCTGGCAAGATGACATGCTTGCTTTCCATTATAAAGACAAAAATACCCTATTCAGTCTCATTCCAGAGCTGTTACCCTTACTCCAAAAATGGAAACTTAAATGAGATCAGTAATACTTCTTTCATCACTGCCTCTGGAAAGTGTTTTTTCCTGATGCGTAATACCCAATTCACTATTCCATCTGAATGCTTTTGATATGAAAATGCCAAAATGATAGCACACATGAGCATAGAACAGCTAAATCTGCGGAACAGAAGAGAGCATGAACTGGCATCACGAATCTGGACTGGAATTTACATCTTGGTTAATGTAACTTGCAGTTTACTGGAGGTTTTTTGAGTGGGGGGGGATTTTTTTGGTGGTATTTTTGTTGCGTGTTTTTTTAGGAGGGGTGGGGTTTTTTAAGATTAAAAAGTCAATTAACATGGGATTCTAGGTACAGCTTCTTTGGCAAATCAAAGCACACAACGCTTCAAAAGAAAATAAATCAAAAGTAATCTTAATTCCTTAACACATCCTGCAAATAAGATGTGCAAAAATTAACAGCAGTCAGACCTAGAAAATTTTCCAGAACCTGGACTGCAATGTAGAATTTATCATTCATACTTGTTGCATACAAATAATAAGATTTTTAATCTTAGAATACTGTCTTTATTCATTGCTGAGACTTAAGGGTGGCCCCAGGTAATAGTAAGTGTGCCTGTACTGGTTTCAGCAGAACCAACTACATAATCTCAGAGTTTGCCCTTAGTGACTGAGCAAGCCAGCACCCAAACACCCTGGGCATTCAGGAAAGTTAACGACGTAAGTTTGCAGTTTAGGCCACCTTCTTTAACTTGCAAGGAGGGAAAAAAAAAACCCAACACAAAAAACCAAACCCACAATGTTACTAAGGAACCACAGCAAGCAGTGACCTTATGAAAGTGAAGATCAAGAGGACCCAATACAGGATGGTACTAACCAGCATCCTTTGTTAGGACTGTCGCAGCCCCTACACAAAACAGGAAAGGGTTGCGCAGCTCCATTGCTGGAAGACCTCTATTTCCGTCCATCAGTAATACCAGTAGCACTTCAACACATTTGGGTTCGCTAGCCTTCCAGTCCGCTCACAAACTGCAAGAGGTGATAAAGCTGGCAGCTTGCATTCTAGAGAAAATCTCAAAGCTCTTTAACGAGAAGCCACACAGCCTTATAACATAGACGATATTATTATAAACCTCGAACACATAACAGATCTATTGAAAAAAGCATAAATACCAGATTCAGAACGTTAATTTTGGAAACAGAGTAATTGTGTCGTACGCTATTCTTAAGCCTATGTTTTAACATGTCATTGGAAGAGAAAGATATTCCTGAATAGTCTTTCCCTATAGAAGTGGCTGAAAAATGCACATGGTAAGCAAAGTTGAAAAGAGAAAATACAGGAAAGTTTTTTTTTTAAGTGTCAGCTACAGCAATTTCAATGTTACACAAGATTCAGAAAAAAGTTTAATTTTTAAGTTGAATTAATCATGTTAAGTTCAGTAGAGTATGGAAACTAAAGTCTGAAGTCTCAAAATCATACTTAATGCTACATAAGGCTTCCTCTTAAAAAATAAATTACTACTCTTTGATAAGTCTAAGAACTTCCCAAGCACAGAAAATGACCCTGTTAAAACACAGATATAATACAGATCACCCAGCTTTCAAGTATTATCTAAACACATGGTGCGTTGAACTGGTTGAGTGGGAAGCCAGCTCTTTATTGAATTGCCCACCAGGCTTCAAAGGGACATTATTTAAAGTAAATCAAAGAATAAATTAGGTTAAGTCAAAGTACTGCTGATTATTATCAACCCCAGATATTAGATTATGCAACATTCCAATAAAGCTTTATTTGAGAGCTCACAAGTTCCTCATCACTCATCAGGCATGCAGAGTTAGGTGCTAATTAAGAAAGTCCTCACTCACACAACAAGAGCTGTTACAACTTCAAAAAAAAAAGTCTTTAAAAAGAAAGAATTCTCACTTGGTATCTTTAAGCAGCTGTTAAAGACAGGGTCCCATTTCTAAATCGGTATTCTCAACAGCTCTCAGAAACAGCGATTGGTACTTCATATCATATACCAGAAAACTTCACCCCTTAAAGCAATCTTTCACACATTGCTTCTATGCTTATCTATAAATATAACGAGCAATCAGCTCCCACAGTGGTGCCTTGCTGTCTGTCTAGAACTACTCTTCTATTGTAAAATTTTCAGACCATGCTTTTGCCCATTAATAAACAAAGCAGTCAAGCTTGCCTCTTTCACTAGTTTAATCTCAGAATATCTAAACTGCACACAAACCCATATATCTTTATGAGCAAATATTTGGCACAGAAACAAACTTTATTAAAGATCTGAATTTCAAGCTACAAATCACAAATGGACTTTTTGATGGCCTTTATTTATATACATAGTACAAAGTACACCATTAATAAACAAACATATGCCCTAAATTTCCAGAGTCAGCTTTATAGCAAAGGTGTCTTTATGAACATAATGTTAGATCTCCCTCAAACACTACATTTGCTTAATAAAGAAAGCTGTGGGGCAGACTACATCTGCACACATATTACCAGAATATACATATATAAATTAGAGACTACTCTAAATGCATATTCACAAGGATGCCTTGTGATACGACACTTAATTTCCTATCATTTTAGCCATCTCCACTATGGGGACATAGCTGTGGATCTCTTATTTCTCTTGAGCTTGTCCATCCCTGTTCTAAAAATCCAATATCTGCTTTAAATTGTTTTGAATCTAATCCACTGGGGGTTAAGAAAGCTTTTAGGAAGAGGCCTTTCAAGTTTTAACCATTGGAGCACTTACCGTGGCACCAGGAACATGGGTGGCATATTAAATAGTTACAACGCCAGATATGGACACAATCCCGTTTGAGTCAGAAGCTGGGACCAGCTACAGGAAAATGCTAATGGGCAGTCAGAGACAAAGTCTCTGGATTCAAGCAGGGCAGACATTCAACACAGCTTTCCACTTCTTGCAGATGCATTTAGGAGAGGCACCACCTGTTTCCCCAGATGTTTACATGCTCCTTTAGAAGATAACTAATCAACCAGCTAATCAACCCTGATTGTGTTATGAGAATTTTACAATTAATGGATACTCCACACAGAAAACAACCCCCCAAACTTATTGTATTTCATCTATCCACAGTAGTCCCATGAATTTGTAAAAATTACAATTGCATCCATGCTTAAAAGAAATTATCCTGATGAAGCATGGAAGAAGCCAAATTGAAGCAAAGCTGTTGAAACTTTTTCAGGGAAGCTATGCTTTATGTAAGTTATTGTACAGTTTGGTCTTCCTTTTTTCCAAAGGGGTTTCTCAACACCAAGAAAGGCAGTGCTCTGTTGGCTTTACAGGCACTACAGTTACATATTATACACTATTCCAGTCACACAGCCTGAATTCAGTGACATCATTCAGTTTACATAGCTGCCCATTTTCTTTGTTCCTGCTATTAAAGGCAAACTAAGTGCGTGATATAGTGAAGCGAAAACTTACTAATGTAAGCAGAAATACCTAAAGAAAATACAAAAAAGAAAAATCAGCTAAACAAATCTTAGTGGCATATGCTTAGGTTTACTACAAGTAATTCCATTAAAGCATCACTTAGGCCCTAGTTTGAGAATATTTTGTAGCTTAGGAATCTATTTAAGTATTTCTGCCTTGTATAATGAAGTAGGCAACTTAAAAAAAACAGATGCATCAAGAGCCAGTTGACATATGGGTACTTGCAGTTCACACACATTTGCTAGCTTGTATTTGAGATCATTTGAACTGATCTAAGTCTATTGCTTTCCTTTGCAGCAAACAACAATACGAAATATTTAATTGGTATTTGGTTTAGGATATTTTTGTATGTGTTGATACATTGGTTCAACTTCCTGGCTAAATTTTTTTTACCATCCTTTACTATAAGGGGCTGGAACACTGAGACAAACTGAATGCATACCATGTTATCCACACAGATTTTTGTATGTTTGTGTTTATAACCAGTTTCTAGTTGAAGGGAAACTTAGAGTAGTTATGGAAGAAACATAGCCCTTTCTGTCCCCAAAAAATGCTTTCACAAACATAGGAATACTCAAGTTACATATTTTTTTTTTTTTAATCCCTGTCTCCTCTTTTTTCAGAGCCCTTTTCTGTCCCTCTTCAGGTGTCGAGTCCTGTTCTTTTCCTTTAATTTCTCTGAAGTAGGAAAGAAATTTATTTGGTTTTGTATTTGAGTCAGACTTTTAAAGCCACCACTGCCAAACTGGGCTCAACACCAACTACAAGAAGATTCCCACGAACAGAAATTTTCTTCAAGCTCTATACTAAAGAGCCACAGATTTAACACACAGAGGCTATTTGTCTTGCATATTATATGGAATAAGGCTTTTTTGTAATGCCCATTTCATATACTGTTTATTATTTGTTCCCATAGCATACACACAGTGTTTGAGGGCCAAGAGCGTAAATTATTGCCGTATTCTCAGAAACAAAGTTCACTACCTATCTCTGTTAATGAATACGTTGCTTTTGCTTCTCCAATTTATACAACAATCATTTTATGACTGAATTCTTCTATCAATAAACAGCAATCTTCCTGGAAAAATAACAAGGACTGGATAAACACCACATTATTTAAGTTTTTGATTATTTGTAAGAATAGGTTCTCAGACTTCCTTTTATGTTAACCTTAGTGCCGGTGTATAAAAATACCGGAGATGATAGAATTTAACTCTACAAAATGGAATAAACTTGCTTCCCCCTCACCCTTAATCCAAGCAACTGCCAATAACTGATTTAAGGTGCAGCTCTGATAGAACATGAATGGAAGCTACGCGTTTACTTTACATTTCTTTGTCCATACCACAGAGGTAAACGATAAAAATTTTGCAATCCAAGTAGAACTTCTGGTCCTACTAGTAAGAAAAAAAAAAAAAGAAAGGAAAATCTTCCAAGTACCAAGACAGACAAATCGTATACACAATTGGACTGTCAACATTACACATCTTCCAGCAGGAAAGCCACACCACTGAAGATTTCTCCTCCCTAAAAAGCATTAAACAACTTCAGCTGCTTTTCACAGGCCAGTTTGGTATAGGAAGAATATCTTACCCAAGCTCATGATCTGTGACAACACCAGAAAAACAAATCCTTGTGAGACAACCAGTGATACCAAGAGCACGTACAAGAGATAAGGGCACCATTCAAACTTCCCTCATGAATATTTGTTAGGAATCACATCACCCTGCAATTAGGGCGCAACTTCATCAAAACCTTTCCCTAGTTTCCCTATACATACCATTTAAGGGCCAAAGCCTCCTCTCTGCATCACAGCATACATGCATAGCCACAGTGTCCTCAAACTGCAAGGGCGGCTGAGTGAAACACAGGGCCTGGAAACAGCAGAGCAGAGACCACGTTTACACAAGGAAGTTTTCACAAGCGTACATGACTGCAGCAACACCAACCTTACCATAAATGTGAAATGAGAGCCTCTAAAATCGCAGACTCCAAGTCACCTCCAGACAAGAAGGAAACTTTACCCTCCCCCTGCTCCCACCACCCACACAGCTACTCCAACAGCAGGTCAGGGCTGTAAGGAACATTAACAGAAACAACCCACCTGAGTGCATCAGCTCTTTCCTGAAGTGCTGCCTGAGCACTTTCCCCAAGAGTTTGCTGCTGGCTAGAGACCGGCCTTATATAGCTTCGGCTGAGGGGAAGGTGCTGGGCCTGGGCCGGGCCCAGGTGCCGCCCCTCAGGGCCCAGGTGCTGCACATCAGCCCGGGCTGCGCCCCCTCAGGGCCGCTGTGCCCTCAGGGCCGCTGCAGGATGCAAACTGTTGCTGAAGCTGCTTCTCCAGCTTCCTCACCTGTGGGATAAGGGCTGGAGGGAGTTACTCTGTGCTCTGTGAGCTACAGCACGGGGTGACCAAGCTGTAAACAGCACCAGGTAAGGGCGCTTGGTGGGTGCTGGTGAGGGCTCTCTGAGGAGTCTCTCTCGGGGGCTGGGAGTGCCTCAGCCCCGGGCCCGTGGTGTGGTTTGGATGAGGATCGGTCAGCACCTGGGCTGAGGGTGGTTGTGAGGTGGAAATAGAGAGAGTGAAATTAGGCCATTTGCCTGAAGGGCCTAAACGTGAACTGTCTGCAGGGAGCAGCTGAGCCGCCAGGCTCCTAATCGCGCCGTCAGCTGGGAGGCGGACGTGCCCCAGGCAGGCCTCGGGAGAAGCTGCTCGCTCCACCAGCCGTCAGATGGATCCGCGCACGTTACCTAACCGGGGAGATGTCACCGAAGGGTAGGAGCAGGGCTCTGCCTCTGCAGGCTTGCTTACTCTTCAGAGACTGAGTAAAACAGACATCAGGAATGTTTCTGCCCTTGATTGACTGCAAAGGTTTTGATTTTTTTTAAAGGCGATTACAAAGCCTGATGTCTTCCATACTGCAAATTGTTTAAATGCCATATCACTACCTGCACTCCTCCTGCAACTTCCGCGGGTTTCACCACCCTTCAGCTAGCTGTTGTGTAGTGGTCAGCTAACGAGTACGCATTTTCACAAGGGGACTTCCCTTCTGATATTAAACAGCAAAAAAAATAAACTGCACAGTAGTCTGTGGGTATAGTGGGTTGCTAAAAGCTTTCAGAGCATTTTCCTGATTCATGCAGACAAAGAATTTCACCTCCTAAAGTCATGCCTGCAGTATTTTTTTTGTGTGATGTGATCAATCTTTTGAGTTGCACCAATTCATAATTAAGTACGTAAAGAATCTGCTTTGCCTGGCAGCTCTGTCCTACTGTGACTTTAAAAACTATCAATTCAAAATTTTTTGAGCACTGCAAAGAATTCAGAATGTTCCTGCTTCTAATACTCGGCATCTGCCTAGAAAACATATCAATCATATGATCACAAACAGCTGTTGCATTAGACTTTTAATCAGCCATGATTTTCAAAAGAGACAAAGAATGTTGGAAGGGATGACGGAAAGTTATTGCAGAGAATGCCCTACTTGAGAACTCCAAAATCCAATTTTAGGGAGACAGAACTTTACTAAGCACTGTAAAAACTCTTCATGTATAAGATACTGTATTACATACAGTATAGCTATCTGATATAAATAGAAATAAAATACTCAGACACAATGCACATACAAGCAAAGGTGTAAATAGTGCTCCAGGCATGTATTTTGTTATTAAATATAAAAGGTACCTAGCGCTAGCTTGCGCAGATTGCAAAGAATAAAATTGTTGCCCAGCAGTCCATCTTCTCTTCAAGTTCCACAAATCCCATTAATGAGGGGTTATGAAGCCTTATTGGAGATACAACATATCCCTTTGCTTAGAAAATGTTGATGTCCAAAAATGGCCAATTTCTCCTCTCAGTAAAGTTCGTGTAAATCTGCATTAGGTCTGTTGGATTCAGGAGACATTACAGGATATCCCCTGACTCATTTTTAATAGAATACACCAATTTGAAATAGTAATATGGCTACTCCATGTTATCCGTCTGCCATAAAAACACAAGATTGAAGAAAAGAAAGGCTACTTCTACAATTGCTTTGTTTTTAAAAAAAAATCCTGACATTCAGCTATTATAAATAACTTCATAAAGTACTGGAAGGGATATATCATACAATCCCTTTAAAATACTTTTGAGTCCAGAGCCTTAGGGCATCCTAAACACATCCACTGGGAACATCAGGCATGCTGTTTGCTCCACAGTCAGCCTCCTTAAGCTTTGCAAGTCTTTGACTTGATCCTGACTCATCTCCTGACCCCTGCCTGACTTAAAGGTTGCCTGCTGACCCCTTTTTGCCCAGGAACAGGGGCTGGGTGTCCTGCCAGCCCTCTCCTGGGCTGCCTGCGCCTGCAGCAGTGGTGAATGTTTCAAAGGCTGGTACAGCTACTTGGGAGCTGTCGTGTCTGTGTGAGGGGTAAATCCTTAGCTCCTAGCAAACAGTCAACAGACAAAACACTGATCAGCAAGTGATATAGACTTCCTGGCAATAGCCAAAAGCTTTGATTTTTGTCTAGGGCCATGTACTTTTGCTTTCCTTACTCTTAGGCAGGTGAGGGCTCTCCTTCATCTTGGGCTGCCCAGGCTGCTTGAGAGGGCACGCTGCAGCCATTACTCGGCCTGCCTTTTGCCTCCTTTTCCACCTGGTTATTCTTGCTGTGCCCAACAGCAGTTCAAGTTCAAAACACCACGAACAGCAAAGGCATTTGTTTTGAAGAAAGCTTCTGTGAGATGGGCAGGGCAGACACAGCATAAAACTGTATCCTAGGGCAGAAAATAAGGTTATTCTGTCACACTGTGATTTGCGCGTACATCTACAAGAATAGCTGTGGAATCATGAGGTTCTGCGAGTCTGACACAGACACCAGAAACAGTCACTCATGACAAGTGTTATCTAGAAATTATCTAGTGCTATTAGCGGAAAGATTAGGACCCAGAAGTCCTCTACTGTCTATCTAGCTGAGACAACATTAGCAAATTCTTTTTATTTAAGTGCTCAGAGACACATAGTAGATTGTAATTTCATTTCTGATGCCATCTCTTCCCCAGAAAACATTACAGATAAAGATTCCAAGTATTGCTCAAATACCTACTGAAACTTATTGCACAGTGCAAGCCATTACGTGAAAGACAGATGGAAAACTCATGGGAATGAATGTTCCCTTGTCCTTCAGAGGTTTTTCACACAGGTCCTAAATAACATGCATTTCCAAAGTGTTCCCAGACACAGTTTTAATTAACACTATAAATCAATAAAACTTGTAGAATTACATGTGTGGAGTACAGAATGATTGTAAAAAAAAAACCCAAAAAACCCCCCAAAAAACTCCACCAGTGTTCAAGCCTGATTAACATGGAGCTATGTTACCTGATCTGCCTGGCTGGCCAGAGTTCTGATGCCAGCATCAGTGATTTACAGAGTATTTTCTGCAAAAAGCACTCCAGATATTTCAGAAGTGATCTGGGGACCTTCCATTTTCGAGGTCTGAGTGTCACCATTTTCACTGGCCTTGAGGCCCTGCTTTGTGAACGGGTCAGCACTTTATAATTATCAGCAAAAATACTTCTTTAATGTGCAAGGAAGTGTTTTTCAAAAATCAGTAGCATGAATCTCATATCTTTAGATGCCATAGGTGCAGCTGGGAGTGGGGCTGCCTGTTGAAAAGAAAGTAGCCAAACTGAGCGCCATGTTAACCTTTTCATAATAAACATTGCCAATAATAAGTCAACAGGTAAAATATACATCCTTGAACCCTGTCTTAATGTTTGGCATCAAAAGTTCTACCTTTTCTATTCAACCCTTAGTTAAAATTAGGAGACAACTTCCAGGTGAAAAAAATGAGAAGAAGGAAAAAAAAAAAATCAAACATGAAACAAATGAATGTTTTACTATCAAGATACTAGAAGTTATTAAAAATGCACAAAGGTCTAGTTTTCTTTATGTCATGTGCCTAAATGTTCTACTACTGCAGATCATTGGCCACTAACTGAAATGAGCAGAGTAGTAAAGTTGACAAAAATTCTTGAAAGTCGTGCTTAATTCCCACTTCTGTTCTGCAAAGCAGCCCCAGTGAAATAAAAAAGTAATTTTCTCAGGCATTGATCGATCACACTCAGGAAATAAAATCCTATCATCTCTTTGGTTCCATTACAATAAGAAACTGATCCATAAAAGAAAAACAAGGTAGCACTCAGAAAAGAAAAATAATAGGAAAGTGTGTGTGTTTTTTCCCAGTGTAATTAATGTTATTCTAAAATACATCAAAAGAAAAGCAAATACAGGAAGATAGGAATTACCATACCAAACCAGATCCAGGATCCACTGTCCAAGACAAAAAGCTTGACACGGAAAGCTAAAAAATTCTGCACTAGGAAAGTATGAAATGATCTTTCCACTCTCTCCATTTCTGGTTCTTTTTCTTAAATCAAATCACTTGAATTGAACCCTGTCATGTCTGGAAGTCATTTATGTTTTCCCTGCTAATGGGCATTACTTTGCACGTGTATCCCAACTGACCTTCACTTCTGCTTACAGTCCCCTGTTCCTCTTGACACTTAAGTCTCCGTATTCAGCAAGAAATTAGAATTGCTTTTTTAGCTGTTAGTACTCACTAATAGTCATCTTGGAAATTTGTTACACCTGGGTTGCCAACACTATGAAACACATGTCTCTGACAGCCTCTTAATTTAGGTGTGTTCTCAAGAAAAGCATGTTCCAACAGCTCCTTCACTCTCCACAGTTCCTGCCTGCCCACATTAATGATATGAATCAGCACTCCTGTTAACATGTCTCCCCATTAGTGTTGCTTCTTGTAAAAATGTTTGGGGTTCTATTTTTTTTTTTAAACACAGAATGTGTACAGTATATTTTTACACACAAAAGTGTGGACATTATCTGCTACTTTCTGAGCTACCTAAATCTTACTTTGTATTTCTCCAGAGATTCCCAGTTGAGATCTTCAGTCTTGGATTTTTATTCCATTAACTGAATTGAAACGGACATGTAAATTTAATGGATAGCTCTGAAAGTCCTAATTCCTATTCTGTACTCATTCTGCCAAACTACTGCAGCGTCTAGCCCTGAGTACTTTATAATACAGCAGCAGCTGCGTGGCATGTATAGCTATACGGAAGTCTCACCTATCAAACACAGACTTTGTTGTAGGATCAAGATATAACCGTTCAATGTGAAGGATACGGGCAGGGATTAGCCTACCAGAGCAACTCCTCTTTACTGATCCCATCAATTATAGGTATGTGTATGTAAAACACTTTCTCTTACTCACATTTATGTCCTGCTTCCTCTTTGATTCCCATGAAGGCAAACCACATAACAGTATTTTTTTTTCTAAAATACTTGTTTGTTCCCCATTACTGAAGATAACTTCACAATCTTTCAACGGTTTTTTATCTCACAGTAACGTAACACTATTTCAAAATATTGTATTCCTCACTTTCCAAATAACCTTTGTGTCTTATTTCGAGAGTGGCTTGCCCAGAATCACACGGGACGACTAGGGCAGAGGAAGGAGCTGAGCCTCCATCAGTGTTCTCTGGTGGGCATACAGCTCTCCGGGTTAGTCTTCTTTCCCTGAAGCTGGAGTTACAGTGCCTGGCAATAACAGCTCTGATCATTAGATGAAAGGCTCACATTACCTGGAAGAGTCTTAACATCAGATTATGTTCCCAAACTCCTTTCTCCTGGAGGCTAATGCATGTGAGTTTATATGCTTAACTATTACTTAGCTATTTAGACTTCAGAAATAAAATACAGGCATCCTGTTTGCCAAATATTCATTTAAAGGATTCTACTAAACTAAAATCTAGTTATTATAGATTAGTGAGTGTACGGATCAATCTTAGAGATCTCTACTTTGATACTTTGATACATACCTACGTGTTCCTACTTCTGTTTCCATTCTTAATATTTGTACATGCACATGAGATGGAAAAGGGAACTGCTTTACTACAACTTAACCTTTTTTGCTGAATTCATAGAGAATGGCTTTTCAAGCAATCAGACTCAGACTCTTGCTTCTCTTGAAGCTATAACAAAAAGGAAAAGCATAGGAGCGAAACTATTCGTTTTAGATACAGCCTTGTGCGTGCATCTTTGAGACATCTGATCTAATAGCAGTGTGATCTGGCACCCATTTAAGTCAGTACAATTTTCTCAGCACTGACAGCACTTCTGTATTGCTCCAAATAAACTCGCTCAGGTACCAGGCACTATAGCTGCTCTGTTTTTGCAGTCTGCCCGGGCAAATCTGTCCTGCCTCTCAGCCAGGCTAATTAATTCTGATGAGACTGCTGGAATAACATTGCTACGCTGCATCTGATTCATGGCTCCAAGCTTACTGGTTCAGCATTAGCTGAGGAGCTCCTCCGCTGCACTCCACTGTACGACACCTTCAGATACCCGCATTTCAGTGAACGTGCATTGTACATAGACTCAATAACATTCAAGCTTTTGACAGTTTTGCCCTAGTTATATGGGAGATAAAAAGAAGCTGCAAACCAATGTGTTACTCGCCACTTCCATTTTCCTCTCTAAGAGTTAATTTCAGGTACATCCAGGAGGCCATGAAAGGTTTGGCACCTAATACCATGTTCTCCTCATCCAAGGCAACAAAGATTAAGTAAGACCCCGCTTTATTTATGCAGAAAAAGCAAAGTCTATTTCCTTTAGTAATATGTTCTTGTTAGTTTTTTAATTTGGGGGTAAATGTTGGTGAAATTTAGTGCTCATAAAAATGAGAGATTAATCCTGGCCAGAGCAAGGTTTAGTGCAAGCAACCCTGTGTAAACTCCCACACATGGCTCTGTCAATGCACCTCAGTCAGGAGTGGCAGTGAAACATGGCTGCTGTCCCAGTACTGGACCTCTTCTGAGGAGAGAGTGCCAAATCTGCTGAAAAGCTCAATGGTTTGCTTGATTGCAAATAGGTTTCAAGCCCACCAGAACAGCACATTTAATTACACTTCCCTGTTGCTTAACTCTGACACTGTAACAGGTACTTGTGTGTCTTCCAACTATGCTCATGTAATTGGCCCTATCCAAAAATAAACCATGAGGTAGCAGAAGTTGTATCATCTGTGATGATGGTTTGGGGGATTTTTTTATTACATGCCAACTTTTAATCTACTGGACTGAACCTTGATATAACAGAAGCCACTTCTGGGAGCAAATTCATGTTGCCTCTTGCTTTGATCTTTTACACACACACAAAAATCCCAAGAAACAACTGATGCAGAGGAAAAGAGCCTTGAAAAAGAAACAGGTGTAAGACTGAAAAAACAGTATAACCAGGTCAATAGGAATTTCCCTCTTGCTGTTCAAATTGCGTGCCTGTTTGCCAAGGAAACAAAGCTAACCACATAGAGTTTCCCCACTGTACACTGCTGGCAGGGATCTTATCACTGAACCAAATTAGCAGGAAAGCATATTCTTAGCTTGCCGTTGGCTGAGGACCAACTTAACAGTGGGCTCCAGGTAAAACTTAAAACAGATTATTATTTGTACCTCTTTTTTTCTTAAAGAAGCAGAATGTGAAAGTTAATACTGAGTCCACCACAAATGTACCCTGTGCTGGTCTCCACTTACAGGGCAACAGAATCCAAGAACTGAATTGTTTCAAGGCACAGTAGTGTGCCAAATGCACATTTTTATGTTGATGACCTCTGTTTTCCCCTTGGTTTGGGGGAGAAGAAAGAGCTTATTACAGGAGGGAAACTTTCTGCGTAGAAGCAGTATTTGTGAGCGTCAGTATCTCTGGTACCGAAGGGGAAAAAAAAATATATTGAATGTAATCTATTCATACTTGCTTCTCTTATTTAAGCCCCAATTTACTGCACAGCAAAATCATTGGAAATAATCCCACTAATTTCAGTTGATACAGGGCAGAGTCTTGGCTCAGAAGAATGGTGTGATCGTATTGGCATCACTGGACACTTTTAAGCAACATTGCAAAAGTAGTTTGTCCATGGAACTGCTTTCCCCATGCTCATAATGTGCTTTGTGGAGCAAAAACCCACACTGGGAAAACTTAGGGAAGGCTGTAACTCAGGGAATTGCTTACGCATTATCCTATTGGGTCAAAAATTTTGTTTTTCAAGAGAATGTGAAATGCATTGGGTTTAAAAAGCTCTTGGCTTATATAACAGATGCCAAAGGGCAGTCTATTCATTAGCCGAGGCATAAAAGCAAAAAGGCTGCTCCAAGGCCTTGAGGCAGCACAGTTTCTTGAGCTGCACTCCATAACAGCTGTCCTCCAAAGTCTGGTTAACGTCATCAAAAATGCTCTTTAACAGAGGACTAAGATGACACACTTACTGTCACAGCATCCCCTTTTTTGGTCAGAAAAAGACACCTGCAGTTTCCAGAGCTCTCCTTTCCAGTGCTGAACTCTGACATACTGGGCTCGTCCTTTACCTCAAAGTAATCACAGCAGGAAAATTTGTTCTTTTCTTCTTTAATATAACCTTCTGCTCTCCTTAGTCCTTGATAAACAACGGATGCTCAGATATTTGTTATAACATGTACTGCTGGCCCTGCATACTTCAGTCCTCTATGAGGAAGCTGCCTTGATCTTTTGAGGATCAGCGGTCAGCCTTACAGAATATGTATGCTTCAGTTTTACAGGACAAGAAGTAGGGAACCGGTGCGAGGGAGCAAAGGGAGTGAACGTGTTCCTTCCTATCACATGATTTTATTAATTTGCCATAGAAATGATTAGTGCACGCTGCAATTTTTCCCTTAAATGCTGCTGTAAAATTATATAATTGGTTAAAAAAAAAAATCTTCCTCGCTAAATCTGGTGTGCCCTTTTCCAATTTAGAAGTCCAGCAGAACAGCCGAACACCTGCGTTTATTTCTTGCATACAGCCCACTTCCCTGCCGTGGGGGCATGTCCCGTTCTAGCTTCCGGACTGGGTTTCTCGTGCTACCTTCTAACAGCCCTTTACATGCGATCTCTGCCCGTGAACCACTTCAGAGGAGCCATCGGCGCACAGTTGTAGCTGTTCAGAGCAGTTACCATCACACGGTCACTCGTTTGTGTTTGTGATGTCTCTCAGCCAAGAGTGTCAGGTTGCAGGGGAAAGTACTGGCTGGGATGTCTACTGTAGATCAAGCTCTTGCCAAGGAAACCTGAATAAACCTTATAAAAATATTCTCTCCTTCCTATTTATCTTAGATTTTTGAAGTTATAACTATTTAATTTATCAAACTTGATTTATTGGAGTATTTACCTTGGATGCAGTTGTACTTGATGGTTTTGAGCAAAGAAATGCCTAATTCATAATGACAGTTGGATGAAAAAAATCACAGCACCAGGAATTAAACTAAACAAACTCTTGATTTATTTATATTTTTAACTACAAGCAACAGCTTAAAGTTAAGTAATAGAGTGCTAGATGCAATTTAAAAAAAAAATGCAACGCAGAAAGGAAACAAAGCAAAAGAAATTTCCATAAACATAAGGAAAAACATACCCACCTGCTCCATCCAAACACTTTGGAGGAGAAAAGGGAGAAGAGATTGAAATGGCTGTTGAATAGCGTTCGTTTGACGGCTCCTGAGCATTTCTTTGTAAAAAGAGGATGTGAGCGTGGGGCCATGTCAGTTCAGGCTGCCTTACTCCTTCCCCAACAGTGCCTCCTGTCACGCAGCTAGCACCGCTGCTGGCTTCATGCCTGCTCTGCTTTGGCTTAATGAAGCTCCTCACTACAAAGAGGAGCCTACAGGAAGGCTATGGAGTGTATGCACCAAAGAAGGACATTTACAAGTACACAACACCTAATCAGTGGGCCCTGATATTCTTGAAACCAATCTATATTCATTTAGTCCATTTGTATGTATGGCAAACAGTTTAATTTGCAGAGCACTGCTATTGCCCAAAGAGTGAAACAGACTTTTCCTATATGAATAGGATTGAGACCACCATTTCACGTTGTCAGTTCATAATCTTGCCCCTCACCTACGTATTAGACCAGAACAGTGTCCTAGGCTTCAAGGTCTTTAAAACTCAAAACGGCTAAGACCAAAAAATTCCTGTAGCCAAAACTTAACCACCTGTTTGTACTGGAGCCTGTTACGAGTTGTGATGTTGTCTGGATACATACATCTACTGGGACGAGGAACCTTTTCCTCTTTGTTTGGGCATAGGTGAGAAAAAAGGAATAACTGGTGTCTGAACTCTCTCATTTGTTAAAAACAAAAAGAGAGAGACAGCTCCCTCAGAAAACAACAGTAATTATACAGCATATTATGTAGCTTCGTCCTTCACAAGAGATCGGAAAGTGAGATGTGGTGCTTGTTAATACATTTCTGCGCAGCAGCGCACAGTTCATGACTTCAAGGAGTACTGAATTAGGAATTCAAAATTAGCAAGCTTGAAACTGTGACTCTCACAAAACGCTGTCAGAAAACTGTTCCTGCAAGATGGAAATGTTGAGAACAAGATATCTGGGTTGGGGCTATTTCTTTCCTATCTTGTCTAAGATGAACTTTCAAAACAAAACCTTAGCTGACCAGATGACGGGAGGATTCACTTAAGATCCAGAAGATGCAGATGAAGCTTGCAGAATAGAAATAGGCCTTGAATGAAAATACACATGAGCATCCTATCTGTAAGTCAATTAACTCGGCTAACTTGCTTTTCTCCCATCTCTATATATTTAACTCTTAACTGTAAATTCTGTACAGATCATCATAAACTAATACCTTTATCAATAAAGTTTCCAGCTTTAGTCCAAATATTCAGTTGGCATTCAGCCTGTGGCATCGATTTTACAAGGGTCAATGGTTTTCCTATCATCTAAACATATAAGACCTAAATTACCAGCAGTCTTCAGAAATGATAAAGCAGAGCCCATGGAATTGTGCACCATGATACAACAGCTCAGCTGCTGAGATGCCGTGCTGGCATCTCCTACCTTACCAACCTGGTATGAGGTCTTCATGAGTCAATATGTCACAGGCTCCAACAAATGCCACACTATGACAAGTAATCAACCTTTGCAATGTCTAGCCAGGTGGCGTGGGCTCTTTACACAGCCAGCAGCTCCAAAGTGGAGTCTGAGACCATGAGAAAAGAAGATGTAACAGAAACTTGTATCTTGACACAGGCCAGGAAGAGGGAGGCATTGAGGTAAGGAGCCCTGCCTAGACTTGCTGTGCAGGCCTACCTGCACCTGGCCACGCTCGTGGCTGAGCCTGACTCACCACCGTGACTCCTTGGCCTCAGACGCGCTTCATGACTTTGCACTCGCCTGGCAAGCAGTGGACTGCTCTCCGATGCTGGTTACTGCTGCCGGACCTGCTCTGCTCACCTGATTTGGGCACTGTGGGACTGCCTGCCTGGTTTCACCCTCAAGCTGGGCTCCGCTTCCCTGGCAGGGCAGCTGGCTCTTCCTGCTTCCTGGCACCCAGGATGGGGGGAAAAGGGGCAGGGAGGATGGGGACAGGGTCTGGGATGGGAGAGGAAGGCTGTTGCAGAAAACAGATAGCTCTTCAAGTCAGTGAAGTGCTGAATATCCCAAATAAGGAGAAAACCTAGAAAGCTGATATAAATATTCGAACAAGAAGAGGCCACCGTTCAGTAACTGAAGCAGGAGCTGAAAAAGGAAAAGGCAGAGACTTCGACCAGTCAGACTGTGGAGATGAGAGCAGGGCTATCTGCTGGGGGGAGCTGCGAGCCCTGCCTGGCCACAGAAAGAGCCTTTTCACTGCGACTGGAGCGGGGCAAGGCGTTGTTTGATAGTGGAAATGCCTTGCTCTCTTTGGAAGGAGACATAACTCTTTATGGAATAATTTATTAATGCCATTTAAGAAATTGAATTCCTGTTCCATGAGAATTTTATTTATGCTAAATCAATACATGAAGTCAGAATTTCATTTTATTGCTGAATAGAAATTATATTAGGAAAGCAGCATAGAAAAAGGAAACACTTAATGATACCGAACTGTTCTGGTCTTGAAGTGGTTTCAATGACATAATGATATATTAAAAATGATGTATTTAAATATTTCAGAAAAGAGCAGGAGTAAAAGGAAGTACAGTGCTAAACTTAGAACAAGATATTGTTATTCTCAAAATGGCATATTAATATTAGTAAAATAGGATGAAAATGATTCATTATTTCTTTCTTTAAAAAAAAAAAAAAACAAACCACTTCTTGCCAACTGTCTGCATTTGGCAAGAACTCCATCTTCCAGTGGTAACTTTTTATTGTCATACTTAAATATTTTTCTCTGCAGTTGAAGTACATGCACATTGACTTCTATTGCAACATCAGGAGAGCTGACAAATAATTTGTTAGTAGCCACTGATGCCAGCACCAATTTAGTCTGTGACAACATGAGTGCTCTGCATGCATGCAGTCTCCTGTACATCATCTGTAGTTTGTTTTTTTGCAAATTCATTTTTGAAAACCACTCTTATAAAGCCCATCAGCCACACAATCCAATGTTGTCTCAGTGCTGCATTGCCCCACAAAAAAGTTAGCTCAGGCCCACCACGTCATCCCTGTTTCTCCTATTTTTCTTTTTTTAACCCGAGCAGCTGCCAAGTCAGCAACTCATTGATTTCTGGTTGGGAATGTGATCTCACGCTTGAGGCTATGAATGACACACACACACACACACACACACTCTGAACTAGGGCTCGGTCTTGGACAGACACAATCTCTGCGGTGCCGTACAAACAAATGTCATCTTCATTACCTCAAATGGCTCCACGTTACTGAAATGGAGCAAGCTGAATGCGTTGCAGTAGTGCCCTGAACAGAGCAAACAGCATTTGAAGAGTTTCAGCACAGCCTGGCGGGTAAGCTCGGAAAATACACCAAGTCCACCCCAAGGACTCTCTGGAGCACTGATGTGTGCGAGCTCTGGGCCTCAGCTAACTGCCAGGCAAGGTCAGGCTATCATGAGGTTTCATCTCCAAAACCAAAAATTTGATACTGAGTGTTAAAATTGGTCTGAAGTAAACTTCCTTTTTATTTTTTTCCTCTGTCTGTTAGACAGTCACACTTAGGACTACATTAGTACTGCGAGCCATGGTGGGATTCAAGAGACAACCCAGCTGTAAACAGTTATACGCCTATTCCTCTGAAAAAGGTTTACTATGTTAATTTCAAAAATTCAGTAACATTATGCATTGCTGATGCTGACCATCCCGAGTCTGAGGACATAACTATTTAAGAAGACTCTGTTTTTCACCAAGGTTAAAACAATGAGACTAGTATTTTACAATAACTTGTACTAAGTATGCTTCCAAAATAATTTTTTTTTTTGTCTCTAGAAAGGAGATCTTTTAGTATAAACTTACTTAGTACTTTTGTAGTCGTCATCATCTTCCTTTCAGTTGCATTGAAAAGAAAGATTGGCTTATAAAGCTTGTGTATAAAACTTTATTTCTACGTTGCTATACCTTTAAAATTATTGGATTCTGTTCTTCTTCAGAAGACTTACGTTTTTTCTGAAGTAGAGCTGATGCATATAGACATGTGCTGTACTCTGTAACTGAAACTTTCCTTTTCTTCTGTTTGGTTTTCCCTTGTCTAAAACACAGCACACTGGTTCTTGGCAAACAGTTGCTTTATATGTGGAAAATAGCTGTGGTACAGCTGTGTAGAGCCCTCGGGGAATTTCTGATACTCTTTTAGAGGCAATCTGGAGAATGTACAACGTCAAAAAAAATGGGCCTTTACAAAAGCAAGATGCCTGTTGAAGAGATAAGCATTGCTACTGGAGAGTTTTTCTGAGGAATGTTAAATAAGGGATATCATTTCCAGCTGTCTTGAGCCACTATTCTTTCTTACTTTCTTTGCCACCTCACACAAACAAGCGACTCGCGATGTTAATATTTTACCCGCCTTTGTAGCTCCTAGCTTCGACGCTGCAATGTGTCACAGGCTCGCTATCCGGCTCTGCTTGTGCCTGTCATAAGAGATTTAACTTAGGTTTCCAGTTTTGCAGCAAAGCTCAAAACCCACTGCTTTCCTCACTCCTCCGGCAAACTCCCCCCTCACAGGGCAGCAGTGAGAGGTGGTGCCGGGGCCAGTGGGGACCCTCCAGGCCTGGTCCAGCCCCTCGGGCTCCTGCGTGTGGCCACCAGCTCCTTCCCAGCAGAGGAGTTTAGAGCAAGGGGAAGAAAGTGCTCCCTTTCCCAGCAGGGAGTGAGCTCACAGCCGCCCGGCGCTGCAGGCTCTGACAGCATCAGCCAGCTCACAAGTGGAGAGGGTGAGTTCGTGGACAGGGGCTGCAGGCATGGGTGGGAAAAGGAGCAGGCACAAACGTACCCCGCGAGAGCCCGAGTGCAGCCGTGGAAGCTGGGGTGCGGGAAAGCGACAGGGCTTTTGTCATCTCCTTGAACAGCATCCCTGACTGCCATGGCTCAGTGTGCTGGCCTTTTTTTGTGTTGTATAACATTTATCTCAAGAATCATGACGTGGCTGATATTCATAATGCACGGTCTCTGAAAAAGATCTTAATATAACTACCTTGTTCATTACAGAGCACAAGAAACATATAAAAATATAAACAAAAGCAAACACACAGTTCATTCCCCACTGCACCCGACCAAGCAGAATCTGGTGGAGACTCTGGGATTCCTCCTCGCCCCCCCATCTTCCCACACCAGACTCCGCTCACACAGCACTGCCACTTTTCCATACCACATTTCTATCAGCTTCTACCCAGCAAATTGTAGGAGAAATCCAGTCCCTTTGGTCACATAAGCCCTTGATTACCCTCCTTGGTTGCTCAAAGTCCTCTGCCAGCTGATCAATTGCTTAGTTATTTATATCCTGAACTTCAGATTATAAAACACTTTCGAACAACAGCTAACTCTTAGCTTGAGGCAGTGGTTAGCAGTCTTCATGCAGCTTAGCTCTACTTCAGAAAATAAATGTTTTGCATCTTACTTTGTGTGTTGGTTTCTCAGCTTTTAGACCATGCCAAGCCTCCAGCCTGCTACAATGTTGTTCTTGCTCTAGCAAAGCCAGAGCAGTTTCCTAGCAGGGCTTGCTAGCTGGGGCTTCGTGCCTCACGGGTAATATGCTTCACTGTGTTCCTGGGAGACATAAAATTAAGCCTACAAGCGAATAAGCCAAGTGACTATGGAGCATCCAGCATAATGACCTTCTTCTACAAGCTCTGTGTCACCACCTTGTGGATTTTTGAAATTCAAATGACAATAGAGAAGGCAAAAACCCATCCCTGGTACACACACAGAGAGTTCCCAGAAGCAATCAGAACTTCTAAGCTGTGTTAAGACAGGCTCCCTCAATTGTCACACTGGGATTTAACGAGATTTAATTGTACGAAGTGTTATTTAATTTGAAAATAATTAAAAGCCAAGAGCTTGGTTTATCCCCTTGTGACTATAGGCAACTTTACTCTAAAAGTGGTTTACACAAGGCACAATGAGGGCAGTTTTAATGTAAGGCTCTGTTTCTGATTAGCCTAGTAACGAAGACATGCATGAGGCAAAATTTAACATAGTTCAGGACTTTTCTTTCAAAATACATTCACAAATCAAGTGTTAACCTGGCATGCATTTTTTAAAAAAATATGCAGTCAAAAGAACATTGAAATCATTCTAGAAAACAATTTAGCAACACAAAATCCTCCAGAATTTTTACAGCCCAGGTGCTGCAGGAGCTTAAAAAGCTGCAGAACCTTTTTTCAAGGAATTGAAGTGTATGAGTGCCCTCAGATTTACACAAAATGAAAATTTCAGCCTAATTTTTAATTGAGGAACCATTTTCAGCTATTCCTGAAAGCGTGACTAGTCTCTGTCTCCACACTTACAATAGGTAGCTGCACTGACCTCTCTATTTTACTACCTGAACTAGCTAGAGAGGCTTTACAGTGGCCAAATCTTAGAAGACGAAAAAGAAATTAATTGTTCTCTGTGATCCAATGAGCATCAGTGAGTCGATCTGCATTCAAGGCTCTTTATCCTTTTGATCTTCAAAGGTATCCTAAATTTGCAATTTTGGCATGTTCTTCTAAAAATAGCCAACAGGTTTGGGGCCTACAATTTTTTTGGATTATCTTCACATTTAGTCTCAAGAGCTTTTTCTCGCCAGGCCACCCCCTCAGCTTTGTTAGTTCATCACCTAACACAAAAGGCAGTTCAGCTGACAGTCGAGGGGAATCTCACTGCCGCTGGGACTGCTTGCTGCCACTTACTCGAGCAGGACTGCCAGGAAGCACTTGCCTGAGCTGATAATTGTGAATGAAATATTTGATCTCGAGTAACAGCAAAATTAAATTAATGTTTTAACCAAGTGTGACTGTACATGTTGTTTACATGGCTCTCTAAGTATTTTCAATTACGTTTTGTAAAGAGAGATTAAGAATAGGCAGCGATAAACTAGGAGCACTGAATCGGTTGAGTGACTGTTCCGTTAATGACTTCAAGCAAAAGAAAAATGAAGTTTCCTTCCTCTGTAATGAGAGAATCATGACACTTACCTGAGTTCACATACAGTTTTATAGGAATCAAATGGTGTGTTTCCCTACTGAAATTTGTAAATTTTATCCATGCATGGGATAGCACAAGATTTTGTGCATTTAGAAGAAAATGATCAGTCTGCAGAGTCCAATAGAACAAAATAATTTCCACTTTGTCAACTATTAATTATCTTCTTTATTTGTTCCAGCAAGAAAATCCAGCAAGAAATAGTAAAATTATCACAACTGTAAGATACAAACCATAATGAAAAAAAAAAAAAATCTTGTACCAATCAAAATCTACATGGTTTGGAAGAAAGGCATCTAAGTATTCTCCAATTCTGGAAACAGATGCATTCAGGAAAGCAGTCCCTTTAAATAACAGCAAGCGTAAGAAATAGACGTGCAAGCACGCAGTATTTTAAGCTGCAGGAAGAAACAGAATGTGTTTTCTATCAGAATCGCTGCAATCATTCAAATGCCAATCTCCAAACTCTTCTTTGCGTCTAACATTGAAATCTCAGCTTAATATATCTGGAGCAACCAGGACCCCTTGAGGCAAGTTAGAAAAATGCAAAAATTTCTAGTCCACATTGATATGGGAGGACTTACAGATTCTCCGTAAGTCTGAATTCCTTGGAATCGCCACATGATGTAAACGACAAGCTCTTAAAACTGTTTGGCAAAGTCCCACAAGTTCCACAGAGTATTATTAAAGCAGTGCTTGGTCAGCATTCCTGAAATGCTAGAATATATGCTTACCAATTAGGTAATTTATTTGCTAATAGTTTTGAAGACACACCTGGTTTTGCAACACACTAATCTTTTTGTTCTGAGTCGCATTTCTCCTTGTTACACAAGTCAAAAAATTTCCCTCCTACTGCTCAGTATAGTATTACACTGTACATATTTTTAAAAGAAAAAGTAGAAAAATAGTGAAGAGGTTTCTGAAGGAGTATGATTGCAAATCTACACAAAAATTAAACTTTCACAGTTCTTCATCCCTCTCTACAAGTTTCAAGTATTTCTTTAAATTCATACCTTTGAAAAACTGATACAACAGTAAATGTCTTCCAAAAAAAGGTGGGAAGATGAAGGAATCTTATACTTCTTATTTTGTTTAAGATTTTTTGCACATGAAAAAGCACTCTTTTTTTAGTATGGCCTCTAAGTTAGAACTGGAGTTGTGGGGCCATTTGTAGAGCTTTCTGTTCCCTTAGTGCTATCTGCAGCCTCAGAATCATTGCATACTTCAGAAGGCTCATTTTCCTCTGGCGTAAGATCAATAGTGATCAAATTAGTTTCCTGATCTGTTTTTTCTACTTCACTGCAAAATTCAACTTTATCTTCCTGCTGGCTGTTCTTCTTTATTTGTCCATTCTGTGCAGGGTAGGTACTGGCAATGGTGTCATACAGAAATTGGTAATGTTCCTTAAATATAAAGAGAAGTTAGTGTGAATGGAATGCTCAGAGCCCAAGAATAAACCCATCCTTTCTCTGTTTTCTTAAATTTTAGAAATGTAACATTTAGTTGAACATGCAAGACTGCATATGAAGCAGCTTCCACAGGTTTTGGCGTACAGAGTGTTGCTTCTGTGGTTTATTCTGATTGCATGTGTATGCAATGCCTCTGTAACTGCCTGCATCAGATGTTCCAAGTTGAGTCACTCAGTACCCTCTTGGTTCACAAAGTCCCCAAAATATGCTTTTTTAGAGTATCTAAACTGTAAACAACACGTATCGTCAGGGGCCTAGGAAAGTCACCTAATAACCTGCTCCATATCAACGACAGCTAGGTCTGGTTTGTGAGTAAATGCACAGTATGCCACAAAGACCAATTCCCCTGGAGCAATTTAAACAAAACAAGTCGATGGCTGCTAGCCTGTGAAATGGAGTTAGCCTCCTCACTCTGCAGAAGTTAAGGGACACTGTGCACATACATTCCTGAAGCAACAGCAGAAACATCAATTTCTGCAATTTGTGATTTTATAATATGCACCCTTCCACAAAGGTGTTACAGAATTGCAGCTCTGGACATCTCACAGACTCTTTCATTCTTATCAGCAATAGCCAATTCCCAAGTAGTGGTGAGCGGCTGTGAATGTCCTGATTAGAATTAGTGTTCCCTCTGCAGCAACGATGCGTAAGGTTACGAGGATATTAGTGACCATGCTAAGTAATATCACCATTTTTTCTGGTAATTCATAAGATTTACTTACAAAGGTGGAGACCACTCCCAGCCTGGTGCGACGAAGAGCTTTTACTACTTGGAAAACATCTATTACTTCTTCTATTTCTGCACTTTCCAAGAGGGTCATTAAAGCACAAAATACACCAGTCTGCTGTGATCCATCACTAGAAGATGATGTAAAATGTACATGTAAATTTAAAATGTAAAATCAGCAAGTCCTTTGACTAAATGTTAGATTTATTTCAAAGTCTACAAAAAGAATTACATTTCCAAAACATTTTTTACTGGACTGAAATTGTTGCAATTAAGAATAACTGTAGGACGCACACAAGACATAGTTTATCTAGAGGCTACCTGGATCTCATGTGGCCACTTAAGGGGTAAGAGAGAAATTAGAAGCTTCAGACTTACAGTCTCAACAATTGTTAGCAGGATTATCCTCTGCTTTAGATGGCATGCAAGACTATTCCTGGAAATGGCCCTAAAAATGTGGGCTTATGTACTGGAGTGAGAGAGGAACCTAAAAGCTCTGCTGGATCCTCATTAGCAGTATGCTACAAGAGCACTCTGACCTAGCATTTCTCCTGAAAATATACGTACCAGGCAAGAGCAGCAAGCTCTGATCACCTACTCCACACCCACACTTGCCAAAGAGAAGCGTGCTCACTTTTCAGCACTACAATCAAAAAGATCAAGCTTGAGCAATTCAAGGAATCTTCTAGGGAGAGCTGAGTCTCCAGACACATGGAAAGGCTTGTGGGAAAAGGTAGGCATCCCAAAATTGTGGCTGCTACGTATATCCAGAACTTAGAGCTAGGTTAAGGTATGTGCTGAATTCAGACCCACCGGCAGTGGACAACGAGCGGGACACTGCGGGTACTCCTGTTGTCATCAGTGAGTGGTCTGGCTGGGACTTTTTGTTTGAGGTTGAGAATCATGCTGACTAAATCTTTGGGATTTTCTGGAACATCGAAGCCACTCCACTTGTGATACTGATACTGATAGACCTTCTGTGTTTCTTTCGTCTGAAAAACAGCAGTGGAGATGTAGTCAATGTTCAGGTTAAAATAAAGATTCTCATAGTACACCTATTGCAGCTGAAAAAAACAGAAAAATTATATTCCTGAGGAGCTGCATGGTGATGTGAGTTCTACCTCATGAATATGAATAGACATCCAAGCTTTGCTCAATGACAAAAGACAGCTGACCTCCTGAGACTCCACTACCACCACCTCAGCAATTCACTAAATGGGAAATTTGAGCTAATTTATAGCATTTATCATGATTAGCTGCTGGTCTGAAAGAGAAAAATATTTCCATTTCTTAGAGTAGGAGGTAAGTGCAGTGGGAACTGTCCCTTCTCTTTCTTTAGGCTAAGGTTATAACAGGGAAACAAATTTAAAACTTCCTTTTGGAATTTGCAAAGAAACTTTTACCTTCAGATGTGTAACATCAAATGCACGTATGGTATAGCTAGGGCAACAGTTGACATCTGTCATTTGAACTTCTATGCCATCATATGTTTGTTTTCCTTCTCCCCAGTACTGTGCACAGAGTTCCTAAAATGAATAAAAGTACAAGTCAGTGCTTACCATTCAAGCCTCCTTTTAATTTATCTTCCACATGCACTTACAGAATGTATTGACTTTAAAGTAGTATAAGTGTCATCGTATTTTAAATACACCCTTCCCCTCAAAAATCCATTAGAAAGTAAATTAAGAAGGTAACATAATAGAACAAATTATACTGGAAATCCAAATTCCTCATCCTATGAAAGATGCTTAACTGGAGAAAGGGAATGAGAGAGTGCAGTGCAGCGTTTTCTTTGCGTATAGAGGACCCTTAATATGTCAGTGTGAAAATGACGCCCTCACCTGATCTCCTTCTTTCAGCTCTGTCAGCATAACAATGACTTTGACTTTCCTTTGGAAGACCATTTGCCAGAAGTCAGAGATAGTTTCCTGCAGTGGTCCCTGTGTTGCAATCATGGATCTTGGACCCCAGTAACCCTATAAAAGAAATTTTTAATATTTTTTTCTTATATTAATTTGAAATGTGATTGTTAAGCAACAGAACTTATTGTTATTTAAAGAATACCCAGTGTAATGAACTAACGAATCCTTTTGTTTATAGGGAAAATATGCCTATCACAGTAGTCAATGGTCTTACAGGAATCCTACGAGCCAAAGGACATTAAACTCAATCCTCTTAACAACAGTATCACTTCCAGATTGACAACAAGGTATACTCACGCTGCAGTGGGTGAGACCTCACCCTGCCATTTTCTGCAAAGCATCTTTTTAAGGGCTGAAACATTTAGTTCTACACAGCTGTTTAATTTGGCCACTAAGAAATTGAGTTTATACCACACAAAGTTGGTGCACCAGTCAGTTGACACTGAGCTACCCAAAAGTAAAATACATTTACTCTGAATAGATATCCTAACTGTGCAGCATTTTAAAGGATTCAGATAAATCAAATTTAGCTAGTAATTCCATTCAAATCCATTACTTCATTAGTGACCAATAACTGCTGCCCTTCTTTTGGAGGTACATATGATACCAAAAAACTGTTGGCCCCAATTCTCACTAGTAGGGTTTTGTATATGTGAATAACTATACTCACATTTCACTAACAGGGAAAATATGACTATGGATCAACTTCTACATAGGCAGATGCCCACTAATACAAATACATGTTATCATGAGTCCAGTCTGAAAGCTAGTGGTTTTAAACATAACACATACACATGCAAAAAAAAAGTGTTTCTATGTTTAGTCTCACTATTTGAGACTGCACAGTCTAAGACCGTGTAAGGGAAAAAAGATTCCTCTTACTACTGCAGCAAAATGTAGATTTTGATGATTAAAGCTATAAATGGATTTGCCAATCAACTGTCAGATCTTTCTCCCTTATTCAGGTAAATCCTATTCTATTTGAGAAGCCAATAAGAGAGTAAGAGCTCAAGGTAGAATACAGTTTTAGCTGAAAGCTTGTGAAATACTTATAGTGGATCCTCTAAATACATACAGTTATGAAGGAAGCATTGATGTATTTGCTTGATTCCTCACAGTCGCTGTCCTCATCCGAGGAATCATCTGAATCGTGTTCAGCCTCATTACTGCAGTCGTCTTCGTGCCTGATCGGCACTCGGTTAAAGTCATCTGCATTGAGACAAAGCGTCACCATCACGCCACACTGCTGCTCAGGTGTAGCATTAGAAGGGTGCTGTCCCCGCGTGTGCAGGGGGAAAACATAGAAAAAGGCCAGTCCTTTCACAACAGACTGCAGAACAAAGGCCACTTTGTTTGAAATACACTTAAACACTCCCAATAATTCACATTTTTAAAAACTCACCTCTTCTTTTTTAAAACGCTATGAGAAGTTTCTAATTTTACAGTGTTGAGAAAATCAATCAATCAAATACATCCCAGTAAGGTAATTTACTGTCCTCATTTTTTCAAAATTTAGTAGGTTTTCTTACAGAAGATAACAGATAAAATAAGGGAAGGTTCATGGAAAATACTTACATGGAATTATGTTGGCATTCCTATTTTTGCTTTTATTTTCCTCACGATTCCCAGTGTTCTGTGTCCGCCACCCCTTATAGGAAGGTAATCTCTAAAGAAAGAGGATGTTTGGTATTATGCTTGATTAAAATGGTTCCTGGGATCATTGTACCCCCTGGACCCTCACATTCAGTCTTCCTCTGCCAGTGCCTCACTTCTTTCTTCAAGTCTTTAAACCCGGACTATAGTTTAAAAATGCCTGCTATACCATGTACAATGGCACAGGAAATCATGCACATAGACACAAGTAATTGTTCTATGCTCCTCATCTTTGTTAAAAATATTAACATCGAAATTTCATCAGGAATAAAATGTCATTAATTGGCAGCTTTTTTCATGAAGGTAAAGAAACTTCCTGTGCCAGAGAAATAAAATAGCACAGAAGTGATCTGTTATGTGTGATATCTCTATCTCATGACTATCAGGCAAGGCACTTTCTAATGTAAGTGGGAGGTAAAGGCACTAGAATGCAATGCTTATTTACCTGAAATTCTGCCTCCAGCAGAGAAGGATCACTCGGAGGATCTTTTCTTTTCAGATTGTTAAGATAGGAATGCAGTTCTGAGAGACTGACCTCTGTTTCTCCATACTGATTGTATTCCACTAGCGCTTGATGGATAAGGATGTACTGTGACTGGTGTTTCCCATTTGAAGGGTTTTAAAATGAAGTTATTAAAGAGTAAAAAAAAAAAAATCATGTCACTTTTTCAAACCATTATAAGAAACTATTACTTCCATGATGTTATTAGTGTTAATACTACTAACCATTAGCGTTAAATAGGCATTAAATACAAGTATTAAAAATCAGAGCAGCTTCCAAATTAGACATTTTGGAGCACATTTAGTGTGTTGGGTGAAAAGTGCTCTGCAAAGAAATATAACGTCATTCAAGAAATATGCAATTGAGATTTGAAAGATCTGCCAAACGCTTAAATAAGTTAAAAACATGCATTGCATCAGTCCGTAACTTTTGTTGCACTCTCAACTCAACTGAAAATCCCACCTAGACAGACAGTTTTTAGAATTTGAAAATTGTTTGACCATGCAAGCTCAATTTTGCATTTGTGAATTGTATGCAAAAGCTGGATTATCAAATCTAAAATGTTCTTCTTGGCTCCTTTTTTTAAAGCCTAAACTTAAAAAGTTGAAGTTTCTAAAACTGAAAAACTATGTTGAAAGTTTTTCTCCCTGTTAATATTTTTCAGAGCTATATTTTCTATGAACAACTTCAACTGAACTGTAGCAGTACCCAAGACAGAGCAGCGCACTTCTGAGAAATACTCATGAAGCCCTAGCAAAGGAGAGTTCTAAGAGACAGGAGTTTTAGTGAGATACCTCTACTTGAACCATGAGGCACCGCTGCCGACGCAGCTTCACAACATAGCCATAAACATCCACTCTGCCTTCTGCATCCAGCCCCTCCAGCATGGCATCAATGCCTATGTATGTCCCGGTGCGCCCAACACCGGCACTGCAAAGCACAACGGGATTTGGTTATCGAGAGGGAATGGCATCTCCCAGTCCCACTCTGAGAAAGGAGCGGTCAGTGAGAAAGTGAAAATGTGTAACAACGAGATACGAAGCAACTGAAAACAGTTCTTGCTGTAAATTAATCGGCAACACAAACGATGAGTTTGTATTTTAAAGATGTTTTAATGAAAGTAAGGTCAATATTGCCAAACATGGTGCTTATAGCCAGAGTAGCCCAACATTTTTCTGGCTGCTTTGCCAAAGTCCAAAAGTCTATGTATCCTCAGATTTTATCGACCTGCATATCCTTCAGAAAACAGGCCTTTTTATGCATCTTTGGCTGCCTCACTCTCAAGTAATCAAGTCCCCAAATTTGGGATCAGCCAGATACCTTTTCCAGCTCCCTTTTCTGAATAGCTTCACTTCATGTTCATTTAACATTAACATAATTTTTTAAAAATAATATATATTTACCTGCAATGAACCACTATTGGGCCACTAAAAAAGTTGCTGAGAGCATTAACTCTCCGTCGGAGTCTGAGAAGGAGATGCGGATCCTCAGGGACTCCATGGTCTGGCCAGCTTGTGAACTGAATGTGAGTGACATCTCTTCCAGTTGTCCTTTCTCTTCCCTAGGCAAAGGGAAGTGTGGGCTATATATATATATATCTCTCTACACATATATATACACAGAGCCAAAATTGAGTGCAGAGATACAAAGCAGAAGAAAAATAAGGGCAACAGTCATCAAATGTTGAAACAGAAATTGCGAACAGTGTGCTGTAATGTTGTAATCCCAATGGTCTCTCAGGTTATGACATTTTTCATATTCAATTCTAATTAAAAAATATTCATCAATCAGGAATACACAATGACTTGAACAGAGGACAAGCAGGAGGTTCAAAGTGTTGCTAAAAATACTTTTTTTTCAGGTTAGCCTTTGACGCAGAGTATAATACATCTCCCCACTCCCCATAAACAACTTGGCCAGTGTATAGCTCTGCTTACTTCAAGGGGTACAGGTTGGTAATTCTCTTACGTCTCCTAGGAGTAGCCCGCTTGAGGGTACAACAGATTTAAAAAAAAAAAAAAATTTAAACTGTAACTGAGACTTCTACCATTTAGAAGTAGATATGAGAAAACCTATGATTTTCAATGAGACTGACTCTCTTAAGTGACTTGATTAACGCTTAAAGCACATCAGCTCTTGAGTCCTACTTTCATACGTTGCTGCTAGATTAAAAGAGAGGACATACATTTTGATAACCATGATTATAAAACAAAATGAGAAAGACATCTCAATGGCATTCTTTTACTAGCCAAGATTTAGTATGGCTATAGGGGCATTTCCCCAGTAATTAACCCCCAAATTCTTACTCAAAGTTGAATTATCCAGTTGCAGCACGGTTATTCATGCAGTTATTTGCCATTGTTTCAGTAATTATACATCACTATTCCACCAGAACGGCAGAAGTCTCCACTTTCTCACCAGGGACCACTCTCAAATTCCGCAAGCAGTATCAGTTTTATCTATATTAATATGATGTCAGCCAAACAGAGAGCAGACAGCTCTATAAATATCAGTCCTCAACCTGCAGCAATCTCTCATTTCTAATGTCAGATTGTTCTGGTCACAGAGCAATGTCTTTGTTAATAGTTAATTCTTAACATCCTGATATTCTCACTGTCTTCACACTAAGTTACAACTTTCTTTTAATCAGACCACTTCCTGAATAAATTTTAACGCAACATGAGACAGCAGAATAGGAATTTCCAGCTGTAATCGTGGATCAAGATGTGTGGAGTCTGTTGCTTGACTACTTTGCTGAAGATCTATCAGCAGATTTACTCTTTGAGTCTTAATGCTTTTAGCCATGACTTACGGTCCATTTACTGTCACTGAAATATTTTCAGAAAGGTCCTGAGAGGAGCATTTAGCTTTAGATGGCAAATTTTGTTCTCAATTACGCACAGAGCAACTAACGTGATTTCAGATGTATAAAAGAGAGGAATTAACCAGCCTTAATGATTCTATACGTAGTCAAATAGTAATTTTAAAACACTTATGTTTATAAATGCACTTGAGATTACCAGAATTTGTAATTGTCCCACTGTACAATTATCACAAGGGTAGATAATGGTGTTCTATGAGTCATGTTGATTTTACTTGCAGAAGGTGCATATAAACCAGTAAAATTTCTGTGTTAAAAAACAAGCTAAATATCTAAGGAAACCACAGTGTATTATGTTTTCCATACTTAACAGCATATTAACAGTTTCCTCTTATATGTAGATTCCAGAGTACTAAGGAAAATACGTTTTTAAGTTGGGAAATATATGTCTAACTCATATTTCGTGTAAGGAATGACACTACATCTAAGCTTTCTCTTAAACTATATATTGCTTAGGGGAAAACAGCAGAGCATCTTCCATTGATAGCTGACTCTTCTCTTAAAAGGATCTCTCAACAATACCTACAGACTCCAAATAGACACTCCAATTCCAGTCAGTCTTACACTTTTGAATCAACTTACGTTTGTGATATGTAGTTTCTGAATGACATAGTCTGGACACGTTTTACTTTCATTGATCTTCACAATGATGTCCCCATATGTTGCAGAGCCATTCTCCATTGATGGCCAGTACTGGGCACATTTGTTCTATGAAGATATGAAGTTAGGTGAGCAGCACGACAGCAAAGTGGCAGAGAGCTGAGAGCTAGAAGGAAGTCTAATTTAAAATAGACGGCAACTCAGTATAGTTTTTCCAACTACTCACAGGTCTTGTCCTCTCCTGAAAAGGCTGTCACTGCTTAGGATGTCAATGCTAAATAATTCCAAATATCCAACAATTCAGGTCTCTGACCTGAAGTTTTTTGCCTGTGGAATTTAACTTGGAACATAAAGTGGGGAAAAAATCCTGTACACTAGTTGAAAAAGTGAACAGCTACTGTTGCTGTTGCCTGAAGGCTGTAGAAAAGTTTACAGCTACTTTAGTGGCTTCTTTTTCAGTCTTCAGTGAGGGACGTTGCTCCTGCCTGCCTATAACATCAATTTGGAGATGCTGTAAATCCGCATGCTGCCAACCTTTTCATCTTTAAAAGCAGTTAAAACAGCAGTTCCCCTTCTTCCTGCTGTACCTGGAATAAGGAACAAAAGCAAGCCAGAAGCACTCAGCCTTCCAGTTAAAGGAAGGGCAAAGACAACAGATTAAAAAAAATAATTCTGTCTAGGATTTGCTGAGGGCATTGCCAGAATATCAGAAGACCACAGACAGGAGAAAAATACAAACTATACCTTTTATGACAAGTCTGTGAGGAGCTAGAGTTCTACCTTGAGCCCTTTTCTGGATTTATTAGCTGTAATTTGGAAGCTCACCCTCTGCTACCTACAGCTGTGACTAAACTGACATTTTCTGATAAGACTGGTAATTCCATAAGGCAACACTGTTTCGGCATGCTTTCCAACACAGGTTCTGCCACAACGAGAGAACAGCAAAGAGTGAAAACAAAGTACTAAGAAGAAAATGTAATTCACCACAGCACAGAAACCCATTCTGTTGTCAGATGAAAGAAGGATGGAAAGATGGATGGATGGCAGGATGGATGAATGGATAGATGGATGGATGGATGGATATTTCTCACCCTCTTTCCTTCCTCACAGCGAGTCACCATGACAATAATCGTTGCCTTCTGTTCCCAGATCATTCTCCAGAAATCATCTGTGGTTTCATCCTTGGGGCCTAGCAGGAGATATTTTAAGGGAGCTTTTCAAAGAGTGCAGCTACATGAAAAAGCACTTGCCTTCTTGACATGCTAAGCCATGCAGTCTGAAAAGCTAACCAGAGATCATGCAAATAACAACCACATACTTAATTTCATTATGACAGCTACCATTAGGCTACAACTTTTTAAAGTCTCACATATATCTGCTCCCTCTGAAGTACAATTTATTCATCTTCACAAAATTCCCTAAGCAAAAACTCATTGGCAACTTTTTCATATTAAATTTCAAAATGTCAGATTTTCAATTTTTCTCTCTGTATTGGGTTTGCGTGGCAAGGTTTTGGTAGCGGGAGGGCTACAGGGGGGGCTTCTGTGAGAAGCTGCTAGAAGCTCCCCCTATGTCCAACAGAGCCAATGCCAGCCGGCTCCAAAACGGACCCACCACTGGCCAAGGCCAAGCCCATCAGCAACAGTGGTAGCGCCTCTGGGATAACAGAGTTAAGAAGGGGGAAAAAAAACCTGCGCAATGGCAGCTGAAGAGAGGAGTGAGAATATGTGAGAGCAACAACTCTGCAGACACCAAGGTCAGTGAAGAAGGAGGGGGAGGAGGTGCTCCAGGCACTGGAGCAGAGATTCCCCTGCAGCACGTGGTGAAGACCATGGTGAGGCAGGCTGTCCCCCTGCAGCCCATGGAAGTTAACGCTGGAGCAGATATCCACCTGCAGCCCATGGAGGACCCCACGCCAGAGCAGGTGGATGCCTGAAGGAGCCTGTGACCCCATGGGAAGCCCAGAGTGGAAAGCAGGCTCTTGGCAGGACCTGTGGATTCATGGAGAGAGGAGCCCATGACGGAGCAGGTTTGCTGGCAGGACTTGTGACCCGGCAGGGGACCCACGCTGGAGCAGTCTGTTCCTGAAGGACTGAACCCCGTGGAAGGGACCCACACTGGAGCAGTTCATGAAGAACTGCAGCCCATGGGAAGGACTCACATCAGAGAAGTCCGTGGAGGACTGTCTCCCGTGGGAGGGGCCCCACACTGGAGCAGGGGAAGAGCGTGAGGAGTCCTCCCCCTGAGGAGGAAGAAGCAGCAGAGACAACGTGTGATGAACTGACCGCAACCCCCATTCCCTGTCCGCCTGCGCTGCTCGGGGGGAGGAGGGAGAGAATTCAGGAATAAAGTTAAACCTGGAAAGAAGGAAGGGGTGGGGGGAAGGTATTTTTAAGAGTTGGTTTTATTTCTCATTACCCTACTCTGATTTCATTGGTAATAAATTAAACTAATTTCCCCAAGTCAAGTCTGTTTTGCCCGTGACGGTAATTGCTGAGAGATCTCCCTGTCCTTATCTCAACCCACGAGCTTTTCATTATATTTTCTCTCCCCTGTCCAGTCGAGGAGGGAGAGTGATAGAGAGGGTTTGGTGGGCACCTGGCATCCAGCCACTTTAAATTTACTAATACTTTTTTACTACTGTTTAACAAAAAATGGGTGAATAAAGAAAGCATATTCTTTTAAGGTTAAAAATTACCTTGTGCAGCAATGTATTTTCTTGGTTCTTTGAAGCCCTATAAAAAGTACAATGTTATCAACTTTTAGAAAGGAAGTATGAACAATTTAAAAGATTTGCAAGTCTAAAAATAAATTTAATATGCAACAGTCCAATAATACTGAATACATTACAAAGATGGAAAGAACACAAATGGAAATCCTCAAAGGTGTTTGATGCATGAAACGTATGGACTATAGAATTTCTTCAATAGTGCCTAGGAATTTTGTTAAGTAGAAGTCACTCACATCAATATAACTTGCATTGATATAGTCTGATCCTGGGTCTCCTGGGATCTCTGAGAGCTCAACACGGTTATGATCATCTGTTTAAATCATTTAAAACAAAAAAATTGTATTATCTCAAGACACTGAGAAAACAAATATTTATAAAACATGCAAAAATTGTAACAAATACTCACATGGAAGGATATCAATGTAACGGTTTTTGTTCTGATTATAGCTTTTTTTGGCTTCCTTTATTGAAAATTTAGTGAAAACTCTAGGAATACTCTGTAAAATAGAGTGTTTCTTTTATTAGGCAAGCATATATTTAAAATAACTTCTACTTACAGTCAAATGCATGGAAGAAATTTGGTACTACTGAGTCTGGAAGATATTCTGTTTCATATGATACTACTTCATATATTTCTTATATCTAAAATAAAGACATTTCTTTTCCCTTAATATAAATAATATATATCTCAACAATTACATATCATTTATACCCCCATGGCTATGCAGGAAGAGAGAGTATTAAAACTATGCATTAAAAGGTATTTTAGAATGAGAAGTATTTAGACTGTGCATTTTATACTTCTGCTGAAAAACACCTTCAGGAAAAGAAAAAAAAAAAAAAGTACCATTATCTTATAATGAAGAGGCCTTGGTACCAAAATTAACTGAAGCCTCTTTGACCTTAGATGAGAATTCACTCAATTTTCTAGATTCTTATTTTTTTATTTATTTATATCCAGTGCATATACTTCAAACATGCTCTTGAACAGAATTCTTCCAACCACCTGGCTACAAATCTGTGGTATATTTTGAGCCAATGACAAACCTGAAATTCATCCAAGAAAAGCCTTCCTTCATCAGCAATCTTCCTCTTGTATGTGTCCAGCAATTGCTCTGAAGGTATTGGCTCTATGTTCAGAAGTTGCCTGTCATCGTCTTTAACTGAGTAAATACGTTGAACATTTATCATTACTGACTTTGAAAATGCAAATTACATTTCAGTAAGTGTGATTCTTGAATTGTCAGATAAATCAACAGAAGGACAAACCTCTTTATTTTAACTAAGCATGTTTATTTTTTCAAAAAAAATGGTGTTGCCTGAGCCAGCTGTGAGCAAACAGGCCCTGGGAATAACACAATTTGTTCAGCTCTGCTGCCTGACTGGAGACACCTCAGGAGGAGGCCACGTGCATTAACATTGCATTAACAGCACTTTTGTACAAAGTGACGATTGTCACATTCAGGTCATAGCAACAGCCCCAACACCCACAACAGTTACATGGCCTTGCCCTCTACTTCAATTCTGATCATTTATCGTCAGTGGTAAAATGGATTACTGTGTGTGCTGGTTTTGGCTGGGACAGAGTTATTAAACTGTCTTTATCTCAACCCACGAGTTTTCTCACTTTTATTCTTCTGATTCTCTCCCCCATCTCACTGCGCGGGGAGTGAGCGAGCGGCTGTGTGGTGCTCAGTTGCCGGGGTTAAACCACGACACTGTGCAAACAGCCTACAAATGTAACAACGTGTATTGCCTACTTTTCCAAATTTTCTTCAACTTATTCTCTGAGTTGCAATAATCTGTAATATCATCTTTAATGATAAAGTAATGATTGAACAAGTTTTAACATGTCTACCTATATATATTTATTCATTTTTCATTTACATTGAAAAGATTTTTTTTTAACAACTGTGTGTCTAGGAAAATGGATCTGAATATCAACACAGTATTATTTCCCATTTAATATAGTTAATTTCTGTGGGCTTGAACGTCATGATTTTTTTTCTTGAAGCTTTCCGGTATTGATGGATTCTACCCTTCTTCATAGGCTTTGAAATCTTGTGCAAAACATTGCACATAATGTTCAGTTTCAGTCTTTGGGATTTGAAAGCCTTCAAAATTTTGCTGTAAAAAATGACTGGCTTATGTTTAAATTCTTGCTTTGAAACAGGCGTACAGGAAAGGGAAATTCTGGTTGAAGCTGTATTTGATTCTGGATTTAGTCTCAGGGTTAAACATATCACAACCATTGTCTGGGATAACAAAATTTGGGTTGTAATTAAATAATATATAAGAGTTTTTCAAACACTGATACACTTTCAATTCATTTAATTATAAATTCTTCTGCTACATATTTACTGAAGTATTTTTTTTTTCTCCAAATGAGGTGTTACCATGTTGATATCTGTAATCTATGTATACAACCTAGAAAGTAAACAATCCAAAGGTGGCAGCAAGATGTGACTAATTTTATTTCCACTTGCTAAATATATAAAGATACTCACCTGCAACAAGGTTCACACCTTCAGAAGAATTGCTGTAAGAAGCAAAAGCATCTGTAAAAGCTTTGACTAGTAAGACATATATATGATAATGAGTTAAATAAAAGCAGTTTTGTATGTGAACACCAAGGCTGTTCATAACCAGCAGACCTCATTACAAGCTCTCTGTGAAACAACAATGCTAAAACTGGGACTTATAGGCCCTATGCAGAGGTGGTTGGGATCCCTGTCTTCCTACTTGGAGCACTATTGAGGGGGACAAACAAGGGAACCACATCAAACAGCTTTACCGCTTGCATAATTTTGTCTATATCACCTGCAGCAAACATGCCTTTAATTTCTTCACTGGGGTGACTGCTTACACCATCTTTGTTCCTCTTGCTAAATAAGTGACAAAAACCTAACACATACATAAAATATAATGAAATTAATTTAAAATGCTAAGTAGCCAAGAACAAGCCAGACTCTGGAGCTGTACAAGCAAAAATTAGTTTTGCTTCCCTAAGCATAAAAGTTTGCATCTGAGCAAGAGCAGCTCCCTGTCTTCCCTCAGAGCAGGGGGGGAAAGGGGCTGGAAAAGACGAGTCCCTAAGTTCTGCTGTTACCAGAGAGCTGAGAGGTTTCTGAAGAAATTGCCCTAACTCCTCCCTCTCTACCAGCAGCAAATGCCCCCCTCTCACATGGCAGCACCTCCCTTCACAGCGAGAGCAGCAATCAGCCTGGCTTTCCAGAGCCCTAGCGCAGCCGTCAGGGAGGGCAATGACCACTCTTCTATCGCCATCTGCTGTCCTACAGAGCTGCCAAGTCACCTAGACATGACTATAATAAACAAAGCCTCCCTGAGATACTGGTTTGGGTGAATAAACATTTGAAGGAGTCCCAAGAAAGTGTGTATTATTTTCATTACTTTTAACTTCAATCATAAAGGAAAGGTTGTCCAGATATTTGTGACTATTTTTTCAGAAAACCAGTGACAAAACATTTTGTTCTAGCAGATCAGTTCTTCTGTGCCCTGAGAAAGGGTGTCAGAGAGATTTAAAATCTATTTCATTGTATTTGCATTGCCAGACAAACCACCAAAATGGAGTTTCTTTTGAAAGCATTAAAAGGTAAACGGATGTCTTTTCCCAGTATTAATGAAATATCAAACGTGTAACATTTCTGCACTACCCGTTGGAAAATCTTGTGGAAAACCAGAAAGCCTGTGTCTCCCCCATCCCCCCCTCCATTTATATAAGAGAGGGAGAGAAACATGAAGCTTACCCAAGCTTTTTTTTGTGAAGATCATAGATTTTGTACAGAACCAGTAGTAAAGCAATTGATGTCACAACAATCAAGAATGCCAAGAATATAATCAGGGCTTTAGAATTATCTAGCAACAGAAAAAGAATACATTTATTATTTCTTGAATACATAATTAATGGCATTTTAAAATTACATTTTTTCCCTTTTTTTTAAATCTGTATACTTCCTAGAACCAGGGCTTATTGATTTTTTTGTGAAAAGAACTGAACAATTATTTTCAAGTATTTAGTTTAAGTTTGTTATTCCAAAGTGCCAAAAACTTTTAAGCTCATAGAAAAGGAGGGAATTTTATTTGTTCATTAAAAAAACTTTCACTTAAACTCTCCATGTCCATCTGTCAAAATGCTACAACTCACTCACTGGTTCGGCATTACCATGGCTGTCTCCCGCTCTGTGTGACCTGTACACCTGAGCAGTGGAGCTCTCAGCTGCTCCTGATCTGGGAGATGGGAATCCCTGACAAGTCACAGATGTTCAGCTCCTAAAATGCAGGATCTGAACACAGGAAAATAATCCTAAAGTGAATAATTTAAGCTAGAAAAATGGATTTCTAGTTGCTTTCGAATGTTTCCTGAAGAAACCACAGCTGTGTAATAACTCTGAATTATGGTCAATGACTTGTCATAGAATCATAGAATCATAGAATTGTTCTGGTTGGAAGAGACCTCCAAGATCATCGGGTCCAACCATTAACCTATCACTACCAAGTCCCCCACTAAATCATATCCCATAGGGCCTCATCTAAACGCCTTTTGAATACCCCCAGAGATGGGGACTCCACCACCTCCCTGGGCAGCCTGTTCCAGTGCCTGACAACCCTTTCGGTAAAGAAGTTTTTACGAATGTCCAATCTAAACCTCCCCTGGCGCAACTTGAGGCCATTTCCTCTTGTTTTGTTGTCTGTTACTAGGGAGAAGAGACCAACCCCCATCTCTCTACAACCTCCTTTCAGGGAGTTGTAGAGAGCAATAAGGTCTCCCCTCAGCCTCCTTTTCTCCAGGCTAAACATCCCCAGTTCCCTCAGCCGCTCCTCATAGGACTTGTGTTCCAGACCCTTCACCAGCCTCGTTGCCCGTCTCTGGACACGCTCCAGCACCTCAATGTCTTTCTTGTAGTGAGGGGCCCAAAACTGAACACAGTACTCGAGGTGCGGCCTCACCAGGGCCGAGTACAGGGGGACGATCACCTCCCTACTCCTGCTGGCCACACTATTTCTGATACAGGCCAGGATGCCGTTGGCCTTCTTGGCCACCTGGGCACACTGCTGGCTCATGTTCAGCCGGCCGTCAACCAACACCCCCAGGTCCTTTTCCGCCGGGCAGCTTTCCAGCCACTCCCCCCCAAGCCTGTAGCGTTGCCTGGGGTTGTTGTGACCCAAGTGCAGGACCCGGCACTTGGCCTTGTTGAACCTCATACAATTGGCCTCGGCCCATCGATCCAGCCTGTCCAGGTCCCGCTGTAGCGCCTGCCTGCCCTCCAGCAGATCAACACTCCCTCCCAACTTGGTGTCATCTGCAAACTTACTGAGGGTGCACTCGATCCCCTCGTCCAGATCATTGATAAAGATATTGAACAGAACTGGCCCCAGTACTGAGCCCTGGGGAACACCACTTGTGACCGGCCTCCAACCGGATTTAACTCCATTCACCACAACTCTTTGGGCCCGGCCATCCAGCCAGTTTCCTACCCAGCGCAGAGTATGCCCATCCAAGCCATGGGTAGCCAACTTCTCCAAGAGAATGCTGTGGGAGACGGTGTCAAAGGCTTTACTAAAGTCCAGGTACACAACGTCCACAGCCTTTCCCTCATCCACTAAGCGGGTCACCATGTCGTAGAAGGAGATCAGGTTGGTCAGACAGGACCTTCCTTTCATAAACCCGTGCTGACTGGGCCCGATCACCCGGTTGTCCCGTATGTGCCGCGTGATGGCACTCAAGATGATCTGCTCCATAACCTTCCCGGGCACCGAGGTCAGGCTGACAGGCCTGTAGTTCCCCGGATCCTCCTTCCGGCCCTTCTTGTAGATGGGCGTCACATTTGCCAGCTTCCAGTCAACTGGGACCTCCCCGGTTAGCCAGGACTGCTGGTAAATGATGGAGAGTGGCTTGATGAGCACTTCTGCCAGCTCTTTCAGCACCCTTGGGTGGATCCCATCCGGCCCCATAGACTTGTGCGTGTCTAGGTGGCGTAGCAGGTCACTGACCATTTCCCCTTGGACTTCGGGGTTTACATTCTGCTCCCCATCCCTGTCTTCCTGCTCAGGGGGCTGGGTGCCCAGAGAGCAACTTCCCTTGCTGTTGAAGACTGAGGCAAAGAAGGTATTTAGCACCTCAGCCTTTTCCTCATCCCTTGACACTAAGTTTCCCTCCGCATCCAATAGAGGAGGGAGATTCTCCTTAGTCCCCTTTTTATTGTTAATGTATTTATAGAAGGACTTTTTGTTGTCTTTTATGGCAGTAGCCAGACTAAGTTCTAATTGGGCTTTGGCCCTTCTAATTTTCTCCCTGCATGACCTCACAACATCCTTGTAGTCCTCCTGAGTTGCCTGCCCCTTCCTCCAAAGGTGGTAGACTCTCTTTTTTTTCCTAAGTTCCAGCCGGAGCTCTCTGCTCAGCCAGGCCGGTCTTCTTCCCCGCCGGCTCATCTTTCGGCTCACGGGGACGGCCTGCTCCTGCGCCTTTAAGATTTCCCTCTTGAAGAATGTCCAGCCTTCCTGGACGCCTTTGCCCTCCAGGACTGCCTCCCAAGGGACTCTGCCAACCAGACTCCTAAACAGGCCAAAGTCTGCCCTCCGGAAGTCCAAGGTGGCAGTTCTGGTGACCCTCCTCTTTACTTCTCTGAGAATCGAGAATTCTATCATTTCGTGGTCACTGAGCCCAAGACGGCCTCCGACCGTCACATCACCCACAAGACCTTCTCTGTTCACAAACAACAGGTCCAGCGGGGCGCCTTCTCTCGTGGGCTCCCTCACCAGCTGCGTGAGGAAGTTATCTTCCACACACTCCAGGAACCTCCTGGACTGTTTCCTCTCTGCTGCATTGTATTTCCAGCAGACATCCGGCAAGTTGAAGTCCCCCACGAGAACAAGGGCCAGCGATCGTGAGGCTTCTCCCAGCTGCCTGTAGAATACTTCATCTGCCTCCTCATCCTGGTTGGGTGGTCTATAACAGACTCCCACCACAATGTCTGCCTTGGTGGCCTTCCCCCTGATTTTGACCCACAGGCACTCAACCCTCTCATCACCATCCTCGAGCTCAAGGCAGTCCAGACTCTCCTTAACATAGAGGGCTACCCCACCGCCTCTCCTTCCTTGCCTATCCCTTCTAAAGAGTTTATAGCCGTCCATCGTGGCACTCCAGCTATGTGTGTCATCCCACCATGTCATGTCAACATGAACTGTTACATTAATGCTGAATGAGGATATTATTTTTTCAAATGCAGATCAACTATTAACTATAAAAGCAGGCAGTTTGGATTTTTAATTAGGAGCAATTGTAACAGAATTCACAATTCACACTATTACTCTATACTATGCGAAAGTCTAAAAGTAAAATGCTGTATATATTTACTTACATCTGGTTCTTACACTCTTCTTTACTGGATCCCCTCTATGTTCTCCATTAAACACTACAATCTGCATGCAGCGGGTGAGAATAATAGAGATGTTAAGATACAACAAGTAAAAATTTCTGCCTAAATTTTTTTTAAAAAGCAAAGCACAATGGATATTCGAAATACATCCATCTATTTTCAGTGAATCAACCTCATTGACAGCAGGATCTGCTGCCAATCTTTGTATAGCCATTTATAGTGCAGCTCAGGTTTCCACCTAAGTTACAGCAAGATCTAGATCCAAAAATATGTAGATGACTGGGAAAAAAAGTTAGTGAAATAGGAGACACATTTCACAAAATCAAAATCAGATGTATCTCAAGGAAAAAATCAAACTTATCTCTTATCACATCAAAATCAAATCTCTCAAATCTGAAAAATAAACATGCAATATGTAGTAACACATCGTTATTTTATTTGCTTCAACAGTAAATATAAAAACAGTCAACTGAATTGGATATTTTTAAGACAAGTTCCTGTATGGGAAGTAATTCATAAAAAGTTAAATTATAGAAGCCAAAATAAACTTAAATAAGCTGCTTTCTTGCAACATTAACTTTTGGGTACTTTAACTGGTGTTAAAATACTAACTTTGTTTAGATAGGTCTATATTTCATAACATATTTTACATTTATACAATCTTTTAAATTCCCTTAATAGAAATTCCTATCAGATCTAATAGGCAGCTTGATGTTTGTACGTCAAATATTACACACCTTTCTTGTGAAGAAAAATTAATCTTAAGATTAAACTTAAAGATTTAATACTAAACAGTGGAGAATACTAACAGGATTAAGAAATAGTGATTTTAATAGTAATATTCTCCTGCTGCAAATCGTCCAAGAGGGGAGGAGAAGGGCTTTCAGCACCATTGCTGACTGCAGGCTGAGTTCTTACTGAGCCTGCGTGATCCCTTAAGCGAAAGCTCTCGTGAAGACTCAGAGGGCTGTGCGCCAGCTCCCACCCTAAAAGGCCAATATGTTTAGGGGGTTGGTCGTTTCTGAATTCTGCAGCTGGGAAGAAAGCCACGGTAGGTGGCAACATCCAGAGGAGCAGCAGAGGTCACAGAGAAAACAAGCAAGAAGCTTCTCAAATAGCGAAAGCCAGAAACCTAGCGCAGCAGTCAGGGTCAAAACGTCACTAAACCAAAAAGTATGCTGGGCAGGCTCCTGTTTATTCCCTGAGCAATTCCGTGTGCAGACAGAAGGGAATCATGACATCTGCCAACTCTCACAGGTGATCTGGTTTTTTCTTGAGCCTTCCATAACTTGACCCAGAATTCTTTCATTACTAGTTAAGGCCATAAGGCTTTCTCTGTTTTTCCAGTAAGAATTGGGCAAAATAAGTTCAAAGTAGAAGCCAAGGTTTAGAGCCAAGCAGAAGCCAATTTCTTCTGTAAGGCAAACTTCTCACTGCAAGTGGTGTACAAAAAGCTTACAAGAGTGCAGGGGTCTTGTACTATGGGGGCAACGCAAGCATCTTTTGCTCCTACAGGACCTCATCTTTATTTTCCACGTACAAAGCTTTCTGAGCAGAATCTGTCGGAAAAATACTGACAAAGCCTTGGAACAAAACCTAGACTACTCAAGTTCTCTGATACTGCTTTTCCTCAGGAAGACACAGAGAAAAGAGGAAAAGATTGTGGAAAATGAGTGAAACTGGTTCCTAAAAGTAATAAAAGTGGGTCATTCCTACTGGTTACTTTCTTACCTAAACGTTACTGAGAGGAGCTATCAGGATATAAAAAATATTCCTACTGGCCACATTAAGGGGATCACACAAGACCATTGGCTTTGCAAGCAACAAATGCCAAAAGGGTGAAATGCCTGAAAGAAGAGAAAATAACAGGAGGCCTTCAGGAAAGTGAAGCTTGTAAACAGAGGATGATATACTTTATATAGAAACAAGGACTGGCTTGTAAAAGGCTGATGTAAGGACATGCGAAAGGATCTGAGCTGCTTTACACTAATTAGTCCCTGAAGCATCAAAAATCTTCGCAGTGAAAAATCCTGAACAATTTATTTCTGAGCAATTATCTCAAGACTTAAATCCCATATTTATCTTGTGATTGAAATGACAGTCACACATTCATTAAATGAAATGTGTTTTAAACACTAAAATATCAGTTATACTTAAGAAACTTATGAAAACCCCAAATTTCTCTGTGTCCCAAGTACAAACAATCTATTCAGCTTGTATTTTTCATGCTGTCAGAAGCTATGTGGAATAGCACACAAGCGACTGATTGATAGGCTAGGCACATATGCATTTTATTTCCAAAGTAATAGCTACTTTACATCTGTGGCCTACAGATCCACAGATTAACTCCTCTGCCACCATATTTGCCTTTTTTTCCTAAAATCAAGTATAATATGCTTAAACAATGAAAATACAGCAATATTTTATATATTTAATTTAATAAGCCTACTTACCCTAAAAATATAGTTTGTCAAGTATGAGAGATCTTCTATTTTAAAATCACAAGTGCTGGTGGTTTTTTGACCATTGTCCCAAGTCAATTCAAATTGTTTTTGTGGTCCATTCACTCGTTGACTTTTGCACGTAATTTGGACAGCATTATCATCTATCAATGTTACATCAAAGTCTCTCACTCGGTCTGGTTCTGTTCACAAAAGAAGTGTTACTGGTTCTATTCTCATCATTTCAACCAAACGTTTCAACAGCTGTATGTGTTCATGTCTGTTTGTTCATGTCTGTTTGTTATCTTCTCTCTTAATAATTTCATACATTCTCTTCCTTAAAAATTTCGGTCTCAATTTAACAAGATAAATAACATAAATTTTGAGTTAACCATAGGCTTATCTGAACTGGAAAAGATATGAAGTGGAACTGAAAAGGCTGGGAAGATCAGAGCGCTACTGACAGTCGGGCTGCAAAGATAATAAGAGGGCAACACTCTCTCTTGCATTTGATATCACTTTTTCATTTGAGGAACATGGGACAACAGACAAGACAGAGGAACAAAGAGTTTTCTGTGTCAGTGTATGTTTCAAAAATTCTGTAAATGAAATTTCCTACCAGGAGTTACCAGTATATTTTAATATTTGGAATAGTATCCTTTTGCTTAAAGTGTCACATTGTCTTAAAGCTGGCCTAAAACAGCAAAAACTTTTTAATGATAAGGAATCTGTTAAGTCTAATCTGTGTTTTCTAACTCTGATTTTGTATGTTGTAGCAAACGGGTTTCAGACTGGGGACACAGCCCAAGGGACCTTTCATTGAGAGCTTCTCACACCTTTCAGAAAGTAAATAATCTTCTGCGTAAGGCAGCTCCATTAGTCACATTTCAGTAGACCAACACCATGGAAATTTTCTTCAAAGTTACTTCAATTTGCAAGCTAGCATATTATAAAAAAAAAAAAAAAAAAGGAAAAGGCAGTTGCTTTTTTCTTCATATGAAGAGCTAAGATGTGTGAGACTTTATGAGCAGATCAAATATCCCATGTGGGGAGTGGCAAGATATTTTACTTGGCTGAGTGTGCGATTACGATGTATCAGCTCATTTTTATCCACAGATTCCTATTCAGCATACTACTAAAAGAGCTGTAACAAGGAGAAAGTGAACATTTGTAGAGGTAATGTGTTTTTCGAAGAAGAAAAAATATTTTATAAAATGTAGGGTTTTTCTACTTCCAAGGAGTTATGCTCTACTGAGATATTCTCTTGTTCAAGAAGCCATAAAACTCTTCCACTATCTGCTTGATCATGTTATCAACTGTTGTAACAGTTGGAGAAGGTTTAATAAATACCATTAAATCATGAAGGCAAGCAACTTGTTATTTTCTCAAAAAATAAGGGAACTGAGGTTGTTTTCCAGACCCAAAAACATACTGCGGACTGTAATCTTCACCTGAGTTATTAAAATATGAGTGGAGCCCCAGAATGTGGGGGCTCCAAAATATAATATGCTCAAACTAGATTATCGTAGAAAGAAAAATCTTGATCATGCTCAAATGACGGCAGTCTAAAAATTAAAGACATTTTTCAATTTCTGTTACAGTTAAGTCTCAGATCAAACAGTTTACATTATCAATCATTTATCAGGTATTTTTTTGTCTGTGGGGCTTCAGGTGATGATTTTGATCCCTGTATTCTTCCAACTATAAACTAAAATTTGTTAGCTCAATGACCCAGAGTAATAGGGTGATTCCAATGTTTTCATGAATTGTCTATAAAACTGGATACAAAATCTCTGTATATTCCACAGAGGGATAGGATTCAAATTCAGAACAATAGTCTGCCAGAAGCCCCTGTATTTCCCAAAGCTCTACAGAAACACATTTAATAAAAGCAGCAGTCACCACTTTAAACTATCATTATATCACTATCACAAAAATATTTTATTTTTCACTAAAAACCAAATCTTTTGTTTGTTCAGTGAAATTAAAGGAAATATTAATTTAGTATCTTACCACGTATAAACCATCAAAGTTTCCCTATAGCTGTATCTCTATATTAGCTGAGTCTGGAGGTGGTGGAACTAGAGCTAAAAAATTACTGGAAGAAATTAGATAAACATGTTTTTTTGCGGTGGTTTTGGTTTTGAGTTTCTGGGTTTGGTTTGGTTTGTGTTTTTTTTTTTTTTTCTCAAAGAAGGAATTAAAACACTACGAGGTTCTACATCTGAAGATTAAAATGGGGGAGGAAAAAAAAACCAAACAACAAAATAGAAAGGACTGCATCTCTATTGCGCCTTGTCTGCATTAGAAAAATAACTGCTAAGTTGTAGAGGACCGATAATGGGTGTGGCTTATCTCGACGAGGACGGATAATGGATGTGGTTTGTCTCGACATGGCCATCCTGGCAACGCCCCCCCTCCCCTGCCCCCGGCGGCCAAAGGCGCGAAAAGAGAAGAAAACGGCGCGAAACAGGAGGCGGCTTTAAGGGGACAGCGCGCCTGGCAGGAGCCGCACGTACGCGGTCGCGGTCTGCGCATAAGCAGGAGGGGGAGCCCCTATAAAAGGAGGCTCGTGGGCACTCTGGTAGCGCGTTTTTTTTTTCCCCCCTCCTTGCCTCTTGCTGTCCGTGTGCCTCTCCCGGACCCCGGCCTCGATGAAGCTTACGGCGATTAAGGACCTCAGACGGAGTCAGCAGAACATCATTGGACTCAGAGTGGTGGTAGCTATTTTCCCTCCCTTTCTCCAACTCTCTCCCTCTAACTTTTCCCCTCTATCCCTCTCCTCTCCCCCGCTTTTCTCCCCTGTTTGTTACAAATAAAATCAAAAGGTTGTACAATATCTGACCGGGTTTGGTGTCTTAATCTCGTCCCTGGGATCGTAACGAAACCTCCCCGATATTGGATCGGGACATTTTAATTGGCGTCACGGACAGGATCCCTTGAGACGAGAGTGTCGTATAACCTTGTGGCGTGCTGAGTGATTGTGTGTGAACGAGACGTACGAATAAGTACGAAGCGAGTGTGGAGTTCTGACCCGCGGTTCTGCTCTCCCGCGAGGGAAGCAGCCGGAGACGAACGAAGTGTAAGGAAGGAGTGAATGTTGAGACCTTTGTGTTAAAATTTGTATACTAGTTTGTGGTTTGGCCTCCTGAGGGCGTATAGGGGAGACTTGGATTTTACGGTGTGACCCCCTCAGGACAATATCCCCTTTGTAGGCCATTTTTATTTTTTGTAGACTACGGTTTGGCCTCCTGGGAGTGTATAGGGGAAATTTGGATTCTTTAAGGTTTGGCCCTCCCAGGACGAACTCCCCTTTGTAGGACATGGCCGCCCAGAAAGCAGGCGATTTTTGTGAAGAAACAGAGAAACTATATGATTTCTTGGAAACATACCGCTCTCGCCCCTCGCCCCCGGGACGAGATTGGGCACGGGACCATTGGTTCCAACTGCAAAGTGTTATAGACCGAATGGTGGTCTTGCATAAAGAAGCTAGGGTTAAGAGGGGAAAAGGGAAAGCTATTGTTTGTGCTGTGCTAGGAGCGTGCTTGGCGGCTGCGGTGGAGGACAGAAAGCGGGCGCCTTGTCAGGCGGAGGCTGTGGTCGCCTCGCTGCAAGCGGCGATAATGCCGCTGCAAGAACAATTACAGGAGACCAGACGGGCGCTGGAGGAAGAGAAGCGCCAAAACCTAATGTTGAAAGAGGAGCTGAGAATTCAGCTTCTAAAGGAAGCAGACACCCTCGCTGAGACGGAGGTGTCGCTGGAGGGAAAAGGGGTACGCCAAATTTACCCTCAGAGGGATTTAAAAAGACAAAAAGAGGCCGCAGACGACCCCCCCCATATGTGCCCACTGGTCAAAACAGAATAGATATATGAGGATAACAGCGATGACCGCCCCCAAGCTGTCACGAAAGAAATTCCCTTTACTGCCACCGAATTGGCTAAACCGCGAAAAGATTTTGCTAGGACGGCAAGAGAGTCCGAAACCGAGTATGTGTGGAGGGTATCTCTGTCGGGAGGGGACGGGATCATGCTATCGGAAAAGGAGGCAGAGGGATATTGGGGCCCCGGTGTCTTCCTTACAACGGGCGATCGCCAAGCCCCATGGTCTCTGACCCAGAGGGCTGCATATTGGGCAGGGGGGTTGAACCCATTAGAAAGAGGGGATCCCCTAGCTATAACGGGCTCAGTTGATCAGTTGCTGGAAAGTGTGCAGAAGGCGGCTTGCCTACAAATGATGTATGATCGGGAGCTCAAGCCAAGCCTTAGCTCCCCGATGCTGCTGCCAGTAGACCCTGAGCGAATGATTCCCTTAATTACGGGGACTCCCCGACTCCCTGAAACCCATCGGAATCCAATTGCAGGGGAGGATTCAAAATGTGCCTCGTGAAGAACGAATTGCGGCTGCCCTAGAGGGGATGGTAACTCCTGAGCAGCGGCAGCGGGGGAAAAAGGTGTGGACCTGGGGAGAGATAGCCCAGGAATTAATAAACTATGGGAGAAAATATGGGCCCGTAGGTCGGACTTATCAAAGAGTAGAAGCTAGGGCCGTGCGGGCGGTGGAGCCGGCAAATAAATACATCGCTGGTGTTTTCTGGGAGAAGCCCTGAGTTAACCAAAAAGGAAAGACCCCTGACCTGACAGGGGCTGTGGCAAGAGGGGTTGCAAAAGGGAGTGCCCCGAGACTTAATGGACGGGCTCCCGACGAAAAAGCTAGAGCTCCTGGTACAGAGGTAGTCCGGGCAGGGACCCCTGCCTCGACCGAACTCACCTTCCATGCCAGCGTTAAACGTGGGGGGAAGGGTTCAAGGAAAACGAGAGGGTGGTGGGAAACTAGATCCTCTGCCCCCTCAGGGTGAGGGAGGAGGTGGGGGGTGGATGCATATTAGACAACTCGCCTGCAATAAGAAGGAAGATTTATCAATTACCGTTGCAGTGGGGCCAAAGAAAAAGCCTGTAACCTTTTTAATTGACACAGGGGCCCAAATTACAGTGCTAAAACAAAGTGAGGCGGAACAGTGTGGTATTTCGATCCCGTCCGAGCACCTAGTGGTCCTAAATGCCCTGGGGAAAACCCAAACTGTGCCGATAACCCCGGTAACATTATGGTTGCCAGGAGAAGAGAGCCCTGTGGACACCATGGCAGCAGTGGGGTCCTTCCAAATGAACCTCCTAGGTATAGACGTCCTGAAGGGGAAGCAATGGCGGGATACTCAGGGGAATTCATGGTCATTCGGTGTCCCCCAGGTTAGGCAGCTAACCGGAGATTTTGGTGCGGCAGTGTGCCAGCTGCAAGCGGCACCCCCTCTCCCCGCTTCCCGACTAACAAATGTAAAACCTCCTCCGTTACTCTTGGGAGCGAGGGAGGGCATCGCGCCCGAATTGAAGGACCTAAAAACCCAGGGAGTCGTAATCCCGGCGCAGTCCCCTTTCGGTTCCCCTGTATGGCCAGTCCGAGAGCCACGTGAAAGGTGTAGACTACCTGTGGATTGTCAGAGGCTAAATAGCAATACAGGCCTGCTGCTAGCTTCAAGGGAGGCTGAACGAACCATTCAAAAGCAACCTATATTTCTCCGAGGTGCATTTAAAGTAACCAAGGCAGTTCTAGCAGGAACCCCACCCCCTGACGGGGTGGCTCGGAGAGCCTCTGTGCGAGGGTGGTGCGCCCAGATAGAGCACTATTGTGACGTTTTTTCCATGTCCGAAGGAACCACCAAAATATTAAACATACAAGACAAAGTAGACTTAAACAAAGGAACCCCCCAAATTCCCCCTGTAATAATATAGGTAGCTCCCCCATTTTCAGAGCAAGTGCTTGGTGCATGGTTCACAGATGCCTCGTCAAAGCAGGAAGGGAAAGGTTTAAATATACGTGGAGAGCAAAAGGTGCCAGTGGAAAAGTCCACAGAATCCACACTAAATGGATTATTCTCTCCTTCTGACCCGGGGAGCGAGTTTGTTTCTGTTTTGTTTCAGGGACGAAGACCTGACCAAAAAATGCACATGTTGTTATTGATCATCGTAGTTCAGGAATGCATCCATGAAGGTGACGAAAAACCACTCCCTTTACCTTCCCTCAACCTGTACAACCCCTTCGAGAACAACGAATTTGTGTTGTTGGCGAAAGCAGTAAGCCAAACCTTCAATTTAAGCCATTGCTGGGTTTGCGGAGGACCTCTAGGGTTATCAAGTTGGCCATGGACATCCACACCCCTCGCCCCAGACCCGATCGTAAGCAACTACAGTGAAACTGCAAACGACACATGGGATGACAGCGAGACATGGCCAGTTCATTTTCCGGGTATGGGGGAATATTGTCTAAACCGCACTCAGGAGGGAGGGATCAAAGTGGGGAAAAGTAAATGTCGGTGGACACTCACTCATAAGGTAATCAATAAACACAGGGATGTTACGCATGGATGTGGCTTGATGAAACCGGGCACAGTCAGGGATTTGAGGGGTATTGGTCAAACAGAAATGAAACCTTAAGTATCCCACGATCCGATCATCACCCTTATGAACAAACTTGCGAATGGAAAGGCAGCTCTGGTGCTTGGTATTGCACTGGCCGCATAAATGATCGCCCAACCTCATTTTTCAGCCCCCTAGGTGACAGGGGCACAACTTATTTTCAATTTCCAAAAGGAGCCAATGGACCATTTGCTTAGGGCGTCAGAGCTAAAAAGGGGCATTATTGGATCTGCGGGCATACTGCATACAAATTTTTACCCACGGGGTGGTCGGGACTTTGTTATATATATAGTTATATACCATGCTGCAATGTCGAGCCACGGGGTGGTGTAGAGGACCGATAATGGGTGTGGCTTATCTCGACGAGGACGGATAATGGATGTGGTTTGTCTCGACATGGCCATCCTGGCAACGCCCCCCCTCCCCTGCCCCCGGCAGCCAAAGGCGCGAAAAGAGAAGAAAACGGCGCGAAACAGGAGGCGGCTTTAAGGGGACAGCGCGCCTGGCAGGAGCCGCACGTACGCGGTCGCGGTCTGCGCATAAGCAGGAGGGGGAGCCCCTATAAAAGGAGGCTCGTGGGCACTCTGGTAGCGCGGTTTTTCTTTCCCCTCCCTGCCTCCTGCCGTCCGTGTGCCTCTCCCGGACCCCGGCCTCGATGAAGCTTACGGCGATTAAGGACCTCAGACAGAGTCAGCAGAACATCATTGGACTCGGAGTGGTGGTAGCTTTTTTCCCTCCCTTTCTCCAACTCTCTCCCTCTAACTTTTCCCCTCTATCCCTCTCCTCTCCCCCGCTTTTCTCCCCTGTTTGTTACAAATAAAATCAAAAGGTTGTACGATATCTGACCGGGTTTGGTGTCTTAATCTTGTCCCTGGGATCGTAACGAAACCTCCCCGATATTGGATCGGGACATAAGTCTATTGGGTTTGGGGCTTTTTTTAGCGTTTCTTGTAGTTCTATCAATTGAACATGTATGACAAACAAAGAACCAGACCATGGATGTAAGCTTTTGAAAGTACAGCCCCCAAAAGGTGCACAGACCTTTCTGACAGCACAAGGGTTGGCACACATTTGCCTTTAACCTAATGTGGAGTCTTAGAAGCCAACTGTGTACATGTACTTCCAAACTAACCAAAACCCAGTACAGACATCAGTATTGGTGTAGCCTGGGTAATGCAGGTCTGCTTTGAGCAAACAGGCACCTACAGAACAGAAGGTACATTCTGCACATCTTTGTAGCCTTGATGCCACAAAGAAAAAAATGAATGTTTTTTGTTTAATTTGAATCTTTTCTTTAGATTGGGACATAATGGTTTCTTAAATCTTATCAAAAATTTCAAATGAATGCAGAAATTGTTTTTAAAAATCTAGTATATATAAGAAGAATACTAATACCAAATGCATAATTAAAAATAGATTAACATTAAGGAATTAAAAAAGAAGCACTAATGATATGAATGTCAATAAAATTCTTTTAAAGTTAATCAGTTTCTTGGCTAATGGTAATAACATATATAAAATGACGTACAATAAGAAAGTACCTATTCCCTGTGTTAGTATCAGCCTTCTTCATAACAGTTAGCAAACGAGAGACTTACTTGCTGATTTTGTTGTAAATGTACGTCTTCCAGGTGTTCCCATAATTTTTCCTCTATTATATTTCGAAAACGTATATGGAGTCACAGATACTGAACCGTTGGTATAAGGTTGTAAATTGCGGCAAGTAGAGTTAGTCGTGTTGACCGATTCTTCCTCTTTAAGAAAAAAAGAAAAATGAAAGTCATTAATGAAATTAATGACATTTATGTTAGGAGCACAGGAACTCTTACACTTCATCAGAGCTACCTGAAACCACTGTCATGTGCACTTCTATTTTAATTACCTTGTACTTGGTTGGTTTGTCTTGCTTACTAATGCTAAGTGAAGGCTCAGGAAGAGGAAGAAATACATTCCCCAATCAAAAAGATAGAAAGTTGGAGGTTTGTTCTGTTTTGGTTTTTACTTTCTCAGTATGTCATTTAAATGGGTGTCATTAAAAACTAACATAAAGCGCATTGATGAAGCGAGGGTGATACTTCCTTCTGTGTTCCGCTTGGAAAGGGGTTAGTAGACAGATGTCAAAAGTCACTCTGCACACCGGGCAAATCTGTTCTAGTCTGACACGAGAGATGTAGTATGCTTTCAGTAGTGGCGAGCAGGACAGAAAGGAATTGCACGAGAAGCAACATGAGCGAAGCTATTACCCACACTGCAGCTGGGGCTTTGGTGGCTTGGGGAACTGGGGAGTAACGGCCTTTCCATGTTTCCTTCTGGCTGCTTCAGATGTGACCTCCCTGCACCCCAGCATACTACCTTCGTCTCCTACACTGGCCAAGCCAGAACAACCACAAAAACTGGTGCATGCGGCTGCCACCATTTTGGGTAGTGGTTCAAAGACAGGGCACGGAGAATGGGAGAGGTTATTTGTATCTGGGGAGCACATGAGCGTGACAGCCTTTGGTTCCTGTGGCAGTCCAGGATTACAAAACATGCAGTGTGTGAACAGAAAGAAGGAATTAACCCAGGACTAGCTTAAACCTGACAAATATTTCCTGGAATCATGTATCAGGCTCTTCATTTTCCGGTCCTTGTTTTGAAGAAAAGCTCACACCTAGAAAACATGGTCCCAGTAAAATGGATACAGACGTGTCCATCTAAATGTAAGGTGGCCTAAACCAGTATATCTGAAAGGAGTGACCGTTTAGTAGAAGAAAACCACCTGGCTTTACCTATCTAAAAATGTATATGCTAACTGCAATACTTGCGACCCCTGACTTTTACACACATTGCTGTTACTCAGAAGGCAGGTCCCTGTCTTCTCAGGGAATATATTAACCAACTATAGCAGCATTTTCTGAGACAGAGCACCTTGCTACAAACTGATCAGGCACCGATGATCTTGTCTAACTTATTCTTAATACAAGAAGCATGAGAACTGAAGGGTGACAGAGTTGTGTCTTGAAATGGTAAACTGAATAACCACGTGGTTTAACTGGAACAACCTCAAAGGAAAAAACCTTAAATGTTTGGACCAAAAAATAAAATAAAATAAAATAAAATTTAAAAAAAATAAATTCTGCACAGTTTGAAGAGATTCCAATACAGTTTGACAGTGTATCAGGCTTAGTGCTCTGTAAATATTAAAACATGCAATGAATTATTCAATACTGAAGGGTCATATACTTACCTGTGCCATTGCAGTTCACCACATAGCCATCTATAGGACCCTTTGAAAGGTTGCCAGGTTTCTTCCAATGAACTGATACACTTTCGGCATCACACGTTACCATAAGGTTTGCTGGTTCTTCTGGAGCTGTTGTAAAAGAAAAGTAACAGGGAGGGAAGGAAATATTTCAATGAAAATGCAAAATATTCCTCTTTTTACCTACTTTGATTAAATTAAATTTCATTGGATACTAAAACAAGATACCAACAACATGTAATATTTTTCATAGTTTATTTCATTCAAAGAAATTATACATAAGTATAAACTGAATATATGTAAAAGCATCATATTAGAGTAATTTCATAAATTTAATTAATTCAGGACAAGGTTAATACAGCAATATCACATATTACTAAAAATGTCCAACATTTCCAAATATACATTGCTTTTATTTCCTTATAATTTTAACAAACTTCAAAAGTTTGGCCTGAATTTTTATTTGCAGGTTACTTGATTTAGGTTGATTTCCTTTTTAATTTAGAAAAAAAAGCTAAGCTATTTCCAAGGACAATGTTTTGGAAAAACACAACATTTTGTTTGGAGACATTCTTTGCAATTATTCTGTTGCATCTTTCTTCAAATCAAGAATTTAACATTTGTTTTTGACTAGGCCTGCACTACTTTGTTTTCCTCTTCATTCAAACTTCCTTACATTTGGCCATGTTCTCACCCTCAAAAACAAAAAAAGTAATCACAGTCTCTGAGAGAAGGAGAGGAAGGCATCAGACTGGAAGACTGAGACTGGGGCTGGAGAGGGAAAGGAAGACTGTGACTGCAGCAAGAACAACCACAAGGGCAGGAGATCAGACAGGAGGAGCTGGAGGAGAACCTGAGAGTGGCTGAGCACGCTGCTCAAACTATAGCTTCAACCCCAGGAAACACAGATAGTGGGATTCATAGTAGGGGTCTCCAGAAATATGTGGAACATAAAGCGAAAATAAGCAGTACACTTACCACCATAATCTGTTGCTATGTTGAAGGTTTGATGGACAGGCTTCTTTTCAAAAAAATCTACAGTACTATTGCAGTTGTACTGATGGTTGGGTGATAAACCGACCAGCTCTTTACAAGTTTTATTGAAATTACGGATTTTGTCTTTTGATAAACCTGTAGACACAAAAAGAGTTTTATCAATATTTTTCACAACTCCAAAAATACATGGTACTGTTTTAACTGGGATTTTCTCTACCATATTTATTCAATATCATTTGTAATAAACTATCATAATATTCCAAACAGAAAAGTGTACAACATAATCCAATGACTAGGTTTTAGGTTCTTTTATTCTAACTTAGTTTGCATAGATCTTTACTTTTCATTAGTAAAGCTCATATGATTTGACTTTCTAAGAAAACAGTTTTCCCACAGAAATCAAAACATTCCATGGGAGTCTGGCAGAACCCTGGCGTGGCTTCTTAGCTCTTCAGCTCCCTGAAACATGAAATCTCCAGCCCCGGACATTCATCGTGCATTTTTCGGGGACACATGAGGACATCCAGTATCCATAGCTTCCCTACCACACTAGCTGCCTTTGAGCCAGCATCTCCTCAGGCTGGCTGTCTCCAAGAGCAGAGAGCCTGGACTCTTGCCATCCAGGAGCCTGCAGAGCCAGCTGCCCGGGGAGTCTGCAAGGGATCAGCTCACAGCAGACCCACAGATTGCAAGATTTCCAAACTCTCAGCTCCCCTTCAGACCATCAAGCAGGACCTCAAAATCTTCAGAAGTCTGCAATTTGTGAAGCTGGTAAACTCAGGAAACGAGCTCTCTGGGTTTGAACTTTGTGTGGGGACGGTAGTCCCCAACCTGAAGATCTCAGAAATTCTGAACAGCCCTTCTCTCAAACTGGCACAATTAATTTAAATCTGCCAGTCTCTCATCAAAAGACAACATCAACATTGCTTTTTAAAATAAATAAATAAATAATCAACTTTTACAATATCTGAGAAGTGTCTTACCTGTGCAGGCAGCAGTCACATTAATACAGGCAACTGAGTTTTCCCAACATAACTTTGCAGATGTGTTGGTTACATCCACAACTTTAAAAGTATTATTGCTGATCTCTGAAAAGGATTAATATTATATGTCACTGTGACTGGCTATATTGATTCTTTAAATAACAATTTGTTCTTTTATATTTGTTGACTTGTTCTGCAATATGAAGATACAATTGGCACAGAAGAATATACAAAGAATTTAAGAAGAAATGGAAAGTGAAAACTGAAAAAGTCTACATGAGATAAAGACAATGCTGGTGTTCAAATAATAAATGAAACTTTTATCCAACAATCTCTTTAGTGAACAAAATATCCAGCATAAATAGTAGCTTTCAAGTGCTGGCTGCTCTTGCTATTGCTAACCATGCTGCATATGGCCAACGTAGTTAAAGTTCCCTTTTTTCCTTTACAATGAGACAATTACATTTTTTTTACATCCTACTTTAAGAAAATACTGAGAGGTTTTAAGGTGCAACTTCAAAATGCAAAATATCTTGCAAACCAAGTACCAAGTATGAAAATCTTCTGTCTGATTCTCTGAAAAGCAACAAGAATAGACTAAGAAATCCAGGAAAGCTGAATTACTGCATGTCAAAAAAAAAAAAAAAAAAAAAAAAGAAAAGAAAAAAAAGAAGAACCTACTGAAACCTTTTTATACCTACCAGGCTCAATAGTAAGATCGTATGAGCAATTTTTAACTTCAACTGTGTATCTCCTGCATATGTCAAGTTTTATTTCATACTTGCTGGAATTCACACTGAAGCTTGTGTTACCATCCCAAATAACATATTCTCTGTTTTTTCCGGGATTTTTCAGTGTAACTTGAACTGTGTTATTCTCGCCTTTTCTACTTATGTTGTAGTCAATTTTATCACCTAAAGGAAAAAAATAAAAGAGCAAACAATGATCTTATGATCATTTTTATGAACAATTAAATGTTTTATGACACCCCCAGCACTATATGTGTTTTAAGAATCAGAAAATACAGCAAAATTAGCTGCTCCTTATTCTTTATTTTCATTTTTTTATTTATCTTTTAGTTTAAAAAATTCTTTAGTCAAAACAGAAAATTTCCTTAGGAAAATATTCTTTTAAATAATTCTCTAGTTCGGAAAACTAAAGAATTAAAAAGATAAACATTCCAGAACCAGATTTGCTTTAATTTAAAATGTCAATTCAAAGTAAAATACGTTGTTTTGACACATTGAATCATTTGTTTGAACAGAAATTTCAAATTTTCTTATTCAAAGCATTTCATAACCATCTACTAAATAATGGCTATAGTCTATTTCTGAAAATTAGAAAGAAGAGGTCTCTAATTCTGAAGAGAGGTAAAGCAATGTCCAAACTTTAGTTTTACTTCAGTTATGAATTGCAGTTTGCAGCATGTGATTATCAGCATGATGGGGAAAAATTAGAGAGGGCCTAGTGGAATGAAGGCAGATCTTTTCTGCAGCCCTGATGTCAACAGCCTAGTGCAGGGCAATTTAACAGAACCGTAAATGGAGATGAGAAGACCAGAAATGTTAATAACTTTAATCCTACTCTTCCAGAATTGAAGGCAGTTTATAAAATAACCTGAGATGCTAACTGATCAGTTTTAGTGATCAGTTTTCTGTACTTGAGTTTACCGTTTTGGTGAAATTTCAGGGGTTTGGTTCTTACCACAAGATTCTTCAGGTGTCACTGCAGGAGTTCCTATGAGAAAAGAAAACAAAATGAAGGTGTAGCTCAGCACATTTGGGGCTTTTTTTCACAGAGCATTGGAGGAGGGTGACTGGTATTGCCCCAAACCTTTCATTCAATATATTCAAAACAAGTAACTGTATTTAGCACTCCACTCGCATTTGAAAAAGGGAAGAAAATATCAGCTACATATAACACCATTTTTTAACTAGTTATTTTAGAGATCATGTGTTTTTCATCATTTTCCAATGACGTCACTGACTACAAATCAGACTGGTTACTAATAACTTTTCTGCATACAAAGTTACACAGGACTATTCCAAAATCACACATTCTCATAGCGATATGATAAGCTAGAGCAGTATCCCAGGATACGTATGCTGTGGAACAGCTAACTGAACAGTATCCAATGTCACTAAAGAGGCAAAATTTACCAACTTTTTGCACAGCTGCTCTTAGCTTTGCAAAGAGATTTATGCAACAGTACAGATCATTTTACAACTATTTTTACACTGAAATACCCAAAAGAAATTACAAGCTGGTATTTAGAAAACCTGTACGGAAGCTTGAGCAGAGAACTTCATCCTGAAAACAATTACTTAAAATATGCTAAGGTATAACTATTACCAAAAGAGACTGATATCTAATTTTTATCATAGAAGAGAGGCCCTAGATTTGCATCCCTCCAGGCTGGGTGTCATCTGGCTGAGTAGTGCCCCTAATGAGAGGGTAAACTGAGAAGGTCCAGTGGAGAGTTACCAAGATGGTTAGGGGCAGAAGTCCCACAAGTAAAAGCTAAGCTCAGTCTGTCAAAGAGCTGACAGCAGCCTATGGCTACTTGAAGGGCAGTTACAAAGATGGTAAGAGTCCAACTCCTGGATGTACTTTGCTCAAGCACACACGTATATTTTACTGACCCGAGTAATTCTTTACAGCCCAATTGCAATAATAATGTGTGTAAGTGCTTGCAATATTAGATCCCAAGAAAATGTTAATGCTGAGTGAAACAAAAGGGAAGCCACCGGAAAACAGAGAAGCACACAGATCTGTGGATGTATTCATACTGTTTTGCTGCTTGGGCAAATTTCTGTGAATATCAAGAGGAGTACTGACACGGTAATTGACAGATTTACCCTCCTACTATGCCACTGTGTGGAAACAATTTCTATTTTTCACTTGCTTGACAAGTAGCAAATCTAGTATCTAATATTACTCATAAACTATTAATAAGATTCCTAAAACCACCGTTAAGTTTAATGCAGTTGTATGCCTAATTTGTATGCTTAAGTTTAAGAAAAGAAATTCAAAACAAATTCCCTCTTTCTAACACATTTTCTGTGCTTGCAGTATCATAATTGCGATAACTGTGTGCAAGTTTGTCACCTATTGTGTGAGTGGGGGTGATCCCAGTGTTTGCTGACATGTTGGCTGGTGAGGTGGTGCTGTGCAAGGATGTTGAATTGTAATCATCTGTAAGGAAATAAACAACATATCAGCATTAAAAAGTAAAATTCATTATTTCATATGGCTATGTCATCAGAAATGTCTTACAATACAGCCCTTCTCCACTTTTTTGTTTTCTTCTGGGATTTTTATAATTTAGAGAAGAGTGCTGAAAGAAAAATCATGTTAATATATCCAATATAACAGAAAATGAGTATTTAAATAGAAAGCAAGCTTTTAGGAATATACCACTTACTAATGAATTTTGCAATGTACAAGGACAATTATTTTTTGCCATTATTAGGCATAATCCAGGATGAAGTCAACATAAAAATGGCATCAATAATTGTGAACTGGGAAAAACTAAAGGATTTTGCTATATTCTTACAGTAAACCACAATTATGAATAGTGCTTGTGCTCTTTCAGAAACAAGCACTCAGGTAGTGTTCGTTTGCCAGATCACATACCTTGCTCACTATATTACTTAGTATATCTCAGTATTTATCTTCCTGCTTATAAACCACTGACAGGTTTCTACATTCTCTTTTAGGTCCATTCCTATTGCTCTTGCTTTGGCAACAGCCTCATTGACAGCAGCTGGCATTTTGAGACTACAAGACTTGGCCATCAGATACCAGATCCTGGAAACAATTCTGGTACTGCCACTATGCCAAATTGCAGATACCGTTTCTATTTGATGAACCATAAGCTGGACAAGGCTACCTTGAGGCTGAATTACTTAGTTTTCCCCTACAGTTCAGAGAGCAGTGAGTGGCATCTAAAGGAAGACAGCAAACCTGATGAAGCATTCTTGAAGGCAGTGGGAGTGCGTGTGGTGAGGGCAGCTGTGCTGCTGCGTGGTGGGTTGCTGAGTCCCATGGCAGGGGTGGAGCCTGCGTGCGTGGAGAGGTATGTGCTGTCTGCAGGAGAGACACCTGTGGTGAGAGGTACAGCGGTTTCATTAATGCTTCAGAGGCTGCCCAGTCAAGGAGGGACACAAAGCTGCACACAACACAGGACTGCTGTGCTGGAGTGCTCTCATACTGAGGCACTGTGAATTTGTTACTAAGCAAAGGCACACTGAACGCTCAAGGTGTTAGGGGGTCCAACAGGTGTCAGCTGAACATCCAGTAAGTATAATCCTTTTTGGTGCTGACTGCACCTCTTTCGTGCTAAATGTTATGTTTGAAAATATACTCAAATTCATGACTCAAAACCAGACTTGTCTGATATTCTTGCCTCTTAAGACAGCATATTTCATTTAACTGGGCTGAATGAAAAGGCATTACATGCTCTGTGAGATAACTGTGCGCAGGAAAAGGAAAGAAGAAATGATCAGAAAAAAACATCAATGCAGTTCTGTCATGTAAATTAAAAGTTTCTTACCAGGTGTAGGTGTTGTTACCTTAGTTCCTTAAAAATAGAAAGAGAGAGAGAGAAAGTGTAAATTAAACTTTCAAGGAATTAAACACAATCATATGCCAAAAATATAAAAAGAAACATTCCTTCCTCCCAACTATCAGCTGAGCTTTCCCCAGGAAATTACACATTCTTAAGTAATATTTAGTGGCACGTAGCAACAACTAGACCCGCAAAATATCAAGCATATGATACATGGCCTGATATTGTCCACGTTAAAAATCACTTTTCCTTGAGCCAGGAGTTCGTGCTGTGCAGCCTGAGGGGTGGAGACAGCATCAGGAAGGCTGCGGTGGACACCAGTTCAGCTGAAAGAGAAGAGCAGCAATGCTGCGGTCCCAAACTCACCATTAACTTCAGTGGTGCCTGGAGGTGAGAGTGATATGGAGCGTGCAGGTGGAGGCGACACAAGGAAGGGAGAGCTGGCATTTGCCAGATTTTCCTCTCCAGCTGCACAGTGGGGAAAAAATGTCATCAGGTGAGCAATGCATGAAAGTGAGAAGCTCACTGCAAGCAGAAAGGCTGCCAGCTGCTCTCTGAATTATATTTCTCCCTCCAGCACTGGCAAAAAGAACACGTTTACATTGCTCTCCTGTTCCTACACAGGCTGTGGAACACATCTGCTTGGATTTATTGCAAGAGCATGGCTTGTGATTAGGTCTGCAAGACCACTAATTCCAAATTCCCACCAATTTGGGATGCTTTTGTAGCGAAGGCATTTGATCATCCTTTAGCAAGGTGTGGGGGATGCACTGATTTCAGGTGTTTGAAAACACCAGGGGAAACAGGGGGCAAATTAATGTGCAGCTTGCAAAAAGCCCAAACTGATTGGGGTGGTTTTGGTTTGTGTTGTTGACTCAGGAAGGACCCTCTTCCCACAATCATCAGATACTGCTGTGATGCCCGAGGAGCTCTGCATGAATTGCAGAGAAGTGGCACTTGTGACAGCTCAGCATGAAACTCCCATCTGTGAGCTCAAGGGGAAGGAGCGTCCATAAGGAAAACATGAACTCATAACAACAGCATGTTGTAGCTTGAATTCTAATTGCTTTCTTTGAAAACCATGTTTCTAATACCCACCTTTGATTTAATTAAAATTAAAAAAATAAATATGTCCTCATCACATTAACAAATTTTGCTGTAATACAATTGACCTCAGACAACATAAATCACCAGATTGCTTTAACAGTGACGGAGTTAACCAATATATGATAGAAGTAGATGCCAGTTCAGCTAAAACAGAAGAGCAGCAGTGCCGTGGTCCTGAATTCACCATTACCTTCAGCAGTGCCTGGAGGTGAGGGTGATGTGGAGTGTGGAGGTGACACAGGGGAAGGAGAGCTGGTATTTTTCGGCGTTTCTTCTCCTGTTGCACAGTGGGGAAAAGATTTCATGAGGTGAGCAATGCATGAAGGTGAGAAGTTCATCTATAGCAGAAAAAGGCCAATGGTTTGTACTGGTTTCTCTGAACCACATTTCTCAGGACAGATTTGACTGGGGGATACTTAAATGTTTTTATGCTTAACAATGTATTTTGCCATACCAAAAGCTAAAACTCTCAAAGTCTTTCGCATCATCACACAGCAACGTATACAAGTACAAGCAATATCAACAAATAGAAGGTGAGTTTTTGCTGAATGAAGAATGACTTTATTGCTAAGAAGAGGTCCCAACACCAGTTCTGTTAAGAAAAATCCTACCCGTCTATAATCCCCACTACACAAGAGCTGGAAAGCCAAGCCTCAGTATTCCTGGAAGCCGTTTACTCTCCCTAATATTAATTTCTAAATGGCAGTGCCCTTCCTGGACCACCCTGCTGATAATGAAGAATCTCTCCAAATAACACTTATCTTCAGGTTATAAATTACCTCCTGACTTGAGCTGGGAGCTATGATCTTTTCACACCTATAAAAACAAGCCTCATTTTTACACTCTGCTTTGAAATCCTGACCCAAAACATTTTGTATTTGTGTAATGTAAAGTTTCTGTTGCGAGAAAGAGACAAAAATAAATGGCAATGGCTGGAACCATGAGTTTGTTCTCATCATTATATCTTTTACTCATTTTGAGGATTAGAAGCTTCCACTTTGACATAAGAAACCTGAAAGCCATCCCAAAAGCACGCCTGTTGCCTTAAGACATCTCTCTAACATAGCCTGCTATGCTTTCAGCAAAGAACAAACTTCCCCTTGTTCACACATTCCTTGCTGTGACTGTCCACAAACTTTCATCCACCCATTTGACTCTTTCTTTCTCTCCCTTTTTCTACTAGTTCTTTCGCGCTACGTTCCTTTCCCGGATTGGTTTGGGGGTTTTTTTGGCATGTGTGTTTTCAAATAGTACTTCACTGTTTATAATTTTTCTGTTACTTCAGCTTCCCTACATGGTACTTCACAACTGTTGTAGCTCTACTCTTTTGAAAATAAACTCCTTCAACCTTTAAAACAAAAATCCAGGTTTGTGTGAGAAACTGCAATACTTATGAAGGATACATGTTCTGTTGCCCTGCTCATGTGCCAGGGTCAAAACCGTGTCTCTCATCTCTGACACAGAAGCTCAACATAGGCAGATCTCCAGGGCTCCGAAGTTTTTCTCCTTATCGACCCAACAAGCAGCAGCACACGTGTTGGCTGCTCAATAGCCACTATGGATTCTGCACCCCATATGGACAGTTCAGAAGACCGGCAACAGCCATTAAAAAACCACGACCAGTGATGACAAAGTCACCTGTGGAGACTGGCATGAAATGTGTACAAGCCATGATATAAAAATGAATGTAAACAAAAGCTAAAATCTGGTAAGTACTTTTCTAGTGAGCAGTTGAATTTGTTGTGGACTGTACATTATTCAAGATCTCTTCCTCCAAATTAAAATCTGGAAAAAGCCAGTAGTCTGATATTTTAAAGAAAAAGTATCAACAGAAGTCAAACGAAGCTCAGCTAAAAATAGTAATGCAGAGCTAGCTAATTCATTCTTCATTTATAGAAGTGGGGAGGTGTGCTGCCTAAAATCTGGTCCATGAGATGAGGATATAGGCCTGCCTATAGTTTGTCTGAAATCATATGAAACTGTCAAAATAAAACTGCTCTTAATTGTAAGAATATAATCTGTAAAAAATATAGTAGACTGACAACAGACTGAATAACGGGTTTAGAAGCCACTATATTAACCGCTTTAGTATGTTAACCCATTTCTCTGTATGTATATCTCTCCACTGAAACACAGGACCACGTATACTTTTCAGAGCTACAGAATGTTAGCAGATGAAACTTCCTAACCTGAGAGATGTTACAGATAAGAAACAAAAATATAGATGAACTTTTGAACTATCAACGTATCTTCAGCATCTGAAATCTCTGGTGAGGACTGGAACATTTATTAACAGCAATTGTATAATCTAACTGTATAAATTAAATTGCCAAGGAATCTTGTAAAAAGCTAACATGTATATTCATTCATATTTGCCATGAGCAATTCATTTTCAATGTATCTTCATGTTTTTTAAATTCAGTGTTTGAAAGCAGGCAGTTGGTCACTCTAAATTCCATAATATGATTTTTCTTTCTTCAGCGGGCTTATCAGATGAAGAATCAATTATTCCCCCCCAATCTTACTTTGGGTCAGCACATTAAATATACCTCAAGCCCAACATTAACTTTCTCTGAGCATCTACACAGATCAACTTTCACTTAAATAACTGTTTCCAAGAAAAGAATAAAAGGAGTTGCATAAAAAAGTCCTAAATGAAACTCTGCACAGAGATTAGTGAAACATTTAGAAATACTTTTCAAGCTGTTTACTGTTCTCTAATGCAAACATGATGGAGACAAAAATATATATATTTCAAGATTCCCTCTTCCACGGGAAGTAAGATATACGAGCAAAAGAGGGCTCGTAAGGTTGTCACAGCATTGTATTTCTGATTGCCTCATTCACTTCCTTAAGATTCCTGTGAAAGTCATTTTCCCCATCCTCTCCCTTGTAAAGCTAGGAATAATGCTACTAGCTTAAATATAGCGTGAGGCTTATTGCTCACTCATGGTGACGGACACTGAATGTTACACACAATCATAGAACTCGAGGTTGGAAGTGACCTCAGGAGATCATCTAGTCCAACTGCCCTGCTTAGGCCAGTGTCAACTAGAGCAGATCACTTCTTAAAACAGTTTGGAAAATAATAGTCCCAGATTTCCCTTTTTCCCTCCAAATAAGCACTGGCATTTTAACAGAATTTCATGGCAGCTTTATGTCCTTCTAAGCATTTTAAAGGTCTCCTGCTCTTCTATGATTCTATTCTATTCTATGATTTATTATAGCAATGGAATAGGATGCAGTTGAAAATAATTCAATAGGTGGCACTAGAACACTAAAAAACTCCTCTCAAACAGCAAAGCAGATACATTTCCCCATATAACCTTATTGAGAGATACTAGATAAACTGAAGAAAAATAAAGAAGGATCCAAACACATCAGACTGTGTTACTCCAATATTAATAGGCATATTGCTACAATTAATTTCTTTTTCCCAAAATGTTCCACAGCTAACAAATATGTCTGAGCTAACCTCAGGTTAACAAAGTTAACCTCACAGTCAAAACTATCTGCTCATGTTTATATTCTAAAACATATCTCTGGAACCTTGAAGGGTGAAATCTAAGAATATCTTTAAAATTTAATAAGGATGTCCAACCCCCAAAAACCATGCTGTGCGCTATGAAAGCCTGGTGATTACCAAACTAAGTAAGTTGGTCTGGGTTTAAACAGGAACTATCCCAAACATTTTCTCAAATCTTAAACTGCCATTTTCAAGACATTTTTAAGATAATATGCCTAGGACAGGCTCAGATAACCCAAGTGGAAGAATTAAAGTATACAAAAAGTTCCTAGTACTAAAGGAACTCTTCTAAGCTTTCCTTTCCCTTCTCTTGATTTGGCCACCAGTTGGTTCCTGCTGACTTACTCAAAAGATTTGCAACTCATTAGTAATGTTTGAGTGGATCTGGCCTTAGTCGGGTGCCCTGCAAAAAAATACAACCAGCACATCCCACAGGGAGATGGGAGCTTGGCTAATCGCTTTCGTTCCCTTTCCTCTCTGGCTATCAGTTGGCAGACAGACGTCAGCTGCTGCTTGAAAGAAAGGTTTTAGATGGGATGATAGGCTATCAACAAAATACACCTAAAACAGATGAGCTGACCACCCTTATTCCTGAAAGCTCAAGGATATACAGGCCCTGGGAGTGAAACATGGGACTACCATATTTTGAAGAAACCTTTCAACGATGTTCAACAAGAAGAGTAAATGGAAAAACTGTGAAAGAAACCAGGCCACAAAAAAAGCACCAAACACTTCAAACCCCAAGGACAGCAGGCTGTACGGGTCACATTTGGAGGTACAGGAGCTGCTATATCGCCGCTGCAGTAGTGGCTCTGCACTTGCTGCAGTGAACTGTGGTCGCACCCATATAAGAAGTTACTGCTCACTGATGTCCTCTCAGGAAAGACAGAATAAAGTGAAAACGCTTTCCACTTGGCAGGACCGAGTGACTCAACAGAAGACAACTCAGACCTAGGATATGTTAAAAGACACCGTGTTTCAAGTAAGTCCAGGGTCTGATCTTCTCGAGCAGAAGGAAGCGCCAGCACGCATTTCCTGTGCGCGTGTGTTATTAAAGGAAACTCCAGCTGATAGGATGGAGATACTGTTGAATCTGCATTAAGAGCCTAAAAACATTATCATGTTTATATGGGTAAAAAAAATACATTAGCTGATGACAGGGAACATGCCTTTTAACTCCATTCTGCTGCTTAATTTGCACAGTGGGTAAAATGGACCCGGTTTTGTATTTCCTGCTGGGCTGGGCAGGGGACAGTGCTTGCATGCCAGTAACTCAGGCTGTCCCCTCTGAGTGCAGGAGTGCTGCAGTATTGCATTCCTTGATGCACACAGCACAGAGAAGTGTGGAAAGGAGGATCCCTTTCTGCTAATAGTGCATTTGGTGTTTTATCTAGTGTGGTACCATACCAGCTGGCTCTTCGCATCCAGCTGCACTCTGCATGTCTTTGGCAGATCTGGGGAGGGGGCAGAGGAAGTAATCCTTCCTCTCAGCCTCATGTCTGCAAAACCATTGGCAGCCAGGTTTTTCTGGCAGGAAAAATGCTTAGTGATTCTGCAGAGCTGCTGCCCTTTTCCCAGGATCTCTCCACCCTTTGGCATATAGGACAGACCCCAGTAACCCCCACCAAGCAGCACTTCACACAAAGCAGCTAATGCAGGTCCAGATTCTGTCTTCCTTCCTTTTACAGCTGAAGAGCACTGCTTCAGCAGGGTCAGGGCTCTTCACATCTGCACAGAAAGCAACAGGATGTGGTCTACTTGTTCAGATGGAGTAAAGCTCTTTGAGGGGGTCTTCTAGCAAACAGCACAGACATTAGTCAGCTCCACTGCAAGTCAATACTAAATTGCAAAAAAGAACAGTTCCTGGTGGGAAGTGAAGGGTGAGTAAGGCGAGGAGCCTTACAAAATGCTGCCAGCCGCCCTTCTTTGATTTATTTTTAAACTTCAAGTGGGATAGGATGTAATTCACACCTACTTTAAGGCTCCTTTGTGCTGCCAGAACCAGCTAAAGGGACCTTAAAGTAAATGAGCGTCAAGGCCAGAGATGTTACTGCTTCTTTTTGCTGCAAACACGAAATAAAGGGATCCATTGCTACTTTATAAATAAATCTGGGCAGACCTATGAATAGGCTAGCAAACACTTAAACATCTGAGTAATTCTATACCACAGAGGACCCCTCAAATTTTATAGGTAGGATCACGTGTGCTGAAGTGCTTTCATAATCGCAGACTGTGGAATTACACTTTATTCTTTATCAGTAACTCTGGGGGAGAAAAAAAAAATGTTGCCAGTTTCTGGACAAACTGCTGCTTTTTGAAAATTGATGACAAGAGTGCCATATAAAGTTCACATTAAAAATATGTGAAAATTTGCATTCTCTGAGTCAAAACCCAAATTCCTCATTTGAATTTAAAATGTAGACACTTCTCAGGTAACTGGGATATTTCAGAAGGTCCTAAAAAAAATGCCTATGCTTTTGGTCATGGAAGATGCAGCCACAAAATCACTTCAAAGTAATCCATAATCTAACTGGTAAAAATCTTCATAGCCCTACAACAATCATAGGAATGCTATACATTTACTGTAGCTGAGAATTTAAACTGAATAAATATGAGAATTTCTATTCCCACGGACAATATTTACAATATTTATTTTCACCAGAAATTAGGGATAAAATGTTGAAACTGTAAATTTTATTTTTACAGAAATTCTAAAATGTTTTGATTGAGAAACGCCAATTGTTTCCTTTTGGCATCGGGATGTAACATTCATTCTCACTCTCCCAAATGACAATTAAAATCGTTTCCATTTGAATTTCTCAAAATATTTCCTTTTATACAAGTTCATTAATAATTGCACCCCCTATAGTGGCTCCTTAACACACTGCAATCATCACCTAAGACCCGAATCCTGTCACTCTTTCCTACCACCTTTAATCTTTGGTTAAAGTACATATCTGGGGAGCCAAAGGCTTTTTCATTCCTGAGACACCTACCGGTGCTCGGACCTGAACTGCATTGTGAAAGGCGTAGTCTTCCTACAAAGCACATTCAAGAATAAGTGCAGGCCTACACCACAGCTAAATATGATAGGATGTGGTATTTTTTTTTTAATGAAAATCGACCTTTGAAATGGACGTTTGTTCTTGGTTCCTAACATCTATAACCCTTTCCTTGCTGTCCAGCTTCCAGGATGGGAGCTGTCTCTCTCCTTCTCAATTTCAGAGTCAACTATAAGCGTTAAGCAGCATTTACAGCACTGGAGAAGGCGAAAAATTCAAATTAACCAGCAATCAAGTACAAGGGCAGCAGCCAGAAGAAAAAGATGGAATTAAGAAGAATTTGTAGCTGGCAGATACAAGGAGGAACACAATGTTGCAGGCTCAGGAAAGAGGAGGAAGTACAAACACCAGTTTGTCAACATTCATCAGCTAAAACAAATTAATACCAAGCATAACTTCTGCTAACATACAGAGCCTGTCTTAAAGAAAGGATAAGAAGAAAGGCACAAGAAAAATACCGAAATAATATTTTTTTCTCAACTAACCTGAAAACAAATGAAATATTTCTGACCATTTCAAAAAAGGAATTTTCTGATTCTGATTACCCCAAATAAATTTAAGAGTTTCATTTTTCCCAAGAAAAACAAAAACAAAGAGAAAAACAGAAATTTCCCTCAAGAAATACCAATTGCATGGAAACAATATTTGTTACCAATGATATCTAGAACTTCTCAAAACCATCAACCTGAAGCAGAACAAAAACTAAAAGCAGCGATTCAAATACTTTTTGCCTTGTACACAGTTCTTGCAAACTTAAAATAAATATCCAGGAATATTGTGTATTTAGCAGGCAGAAGGAAGGTATTTCTATCAATTGCACTGCACTTTAAATGACATCCTCAGTCTTCATAGGAGGACTTTAACTACAGTAACCCACTTGTACGACTACAGCTAACGACACCTTTGCTGCTCTGTGGTTTCTCTCATGCTGTTTACTTCTGTTTTTCTTCTACAGAACCCTACTCAAAAGGAAGAGGGTGCAGCATACTGTGGTTTAGAGCTTAAGTGCTTCCAAATGGTGAAACTGAGTTGCCATAGCACCCACATGCTCAAGCAATCAGACCTATCTCAGTGTTAAACCACAACTTCTCTAGTGCAGTCATGAAATTTCCCTATTAAACTCCTTTTCACCAAATTTGCATTTGTACTTATTTTTAGTTGTACAGGTTCATTAATATGATACAGTGTGAGGTTGCAATCTTTGGGATACAGTCCAGGCTGCTTTGCAGGGAGTACTTGTCGTGTGAATTGTCTGCAAGAGGAAAGATTATCAAACCTTGATGTAACAGTTACTTCAACTGTGAAACGCTGGCTACTATCTGCAGTCATTAAGAAACACCTATACATGAGGAATGGAAGATTGGCTGTGATATGTGCTTGGCAGTTTTGTGCTACGTGCAAAAGAAAAACTGTGTTAATGTCTGCTTTGCCTTTTGTATGTTTTCAGTATTGGTGCATGTATAAAGTCAAGAGCCAGACTCACGTCGATACCATGCTGAACTTGGCTGTTGCCAAGGGCCAGTCCCTAACCTTAGTTAGGACTCTTCCAGCCCTGCTGTACCTTCCTTGATCTTCCTTTCCCACATCTACCACGAGCAGAAAGAAACACTTTCTCCACATTGCTCCGCTTGATGATACCAACATGCTGGTTCTGGATTTGCTGAATGCGTATTGTTTATGGCAAGCAGAAGGAGGAAAGAACATGCAATTATGACATTGTCCTCTCAATTCCTGCTCCCATGTTTTTGCAATTGCTGCCTCTCTTGGTCCTGGGGAGCTATTGAGCACAGCTGAAGGCACCTCAGTTCTCAAGAGTTTTGACCAGAAAAGGAGACTACAGCAGAGAACTGACGGACTATTGGTGAGAGCGTGAGGTAGGGGCAAACTCCTTCACCTCAGACTATCTCATTGGACCATGGTTTATTTAAACATCTGACTTGCTTCTCTATCTACCTCTGAGCTCCTTCAAGATAAAAGCATTATCTGGTACTGCAGATCTCTTCCTGACTGCACATTACTTTTCACACAATTTTGCCAGCAAGAGAAAATGGGTCCCTTGCTGTGCAAAACAGAAACAACTTGGAAGTATTTCTCTGAACAACTTTTAATCAGCTCAAATAACAAACTATAAACAGTTTAGTACTGTGTGAATAGCAACATTTTAGCCACTGATAATATAAAGCCTGTTGAAATCAGAAATATCTTCTGTTTAGTAGAGATCTATTAGGATGAAGTCCTTGGATCAACAGCTCTGTACCTACTGGGAGCATGACGTCAGAGGGGACTCTAATCAGTGATTTTCAAAAAGATGCAGCCAGTGATTTTTAAAAAGAAATGAACATTTCCTTGAAGAAATGCCATCTGTCTATGAACTTTTCCTTTTTGTAATAATATTTTTCTCTGATTCATTGCTACGTTAAAGACCCAAACAAAAATACCTAACTGGCCTGGAGGAGCTGAGGGAGGAATGCAGATGACAGAGATAAATAGTTGATATTCAGGTGCCCTGAACATCTATATCTCCAGCTGACATCACCTGGATTTGCAAATACTTAGCTTTCCTACAAAATAGGATCAAAGCACAATCAAAAATGGAAAGAAAATACATAGGCTCTGAAAAAAGACCATAACATTTCCTTTAAACTTTTTCTTTTTTTTTTTTTTTGTAACCTTAGATGCGCATTGTATTCTGAGCCAGTAAAGAGTTTCAGATGGAAGTCTGACTTTAAAGGTGATGTTTATTCTCTTAATTTAATTTTATTTATAATGCAGAAATACCAGTATTCCTCAATCACAACCATAACTGCTTGGTACTATGTTCTATGGATGCTATATAAGACAACTTATGCCTGGAAAGGATTCAGTTAGACAAGATGGAGAAAAGGAAAGGAACATTTCCAGTGTTACAAAGGGAATATTAAGATTAAAAAACAAACCAACAAACCAACCACAAACCTTGAGACAGGCATTCACAAATTATTAGGAAAAGTCTATGCTACAAACAGGATCCCCAAGCAACAACCTAGTGCTGTGTAAATTCACAAATCCATCATTTTACTATCATAAATGGCTAGTCCCTAACAAACCACTTCTTTGGGGTTTTTTGCATGGCAGATGTTTTTTTTTAATGAGAAAGGACATCTAAGGGTGCCACAGGAGTGCCGTGTCTTCACCTTGGCCAAGGACCGAGGGCAGGGCAAGCAGAGTTGAGTGATGGCAAATAGCCCCATGCCAGCGAGACCAGAGTGTGATGAGCCACAGAGCAACAATCCACCAGAGAGCAACACTCAATACCGCTGCAAAGGTGTAGTGCGGTGTTCCTGGGGGCTGCTCTGACACTCTGACAGCACCCAGCTATCAAGACCCTTGGCAGTAGGGGCTGGGGACAGGAACAGCCCAGAGCCCCACAAGTCTTTCCAAACTGCAGTCACAGAATACCTCCGGTTTAGTGACACAGGTAAATGCACAGGCAGTAGCTGCACTGTTCCTGCAGGACAGTTCTTCCCCTCACCAAGGTGAAGCTCCCAGTAATTCAGTATTGCTGCAAAAATCACACATTTCAGATAGGGCCCTGAATACAAAATTTCTCACATTTGCAGGAGATGCAAGCGGCTCACAAGAGTGGTGATCTGAGGACTGCAGTGATGTTTGCTGCTGCTGAAGCATCCCTGTTACAGAGCCCCAGGCTGGGGCTGGGGGGAGTCAGCTGCTGTCTTTCATGAGAACAGGTTCCATGGTTCAGATGAGCATATTGGAGTCAGAGCGAGGATCTGACTTTATCTGCTCACAAGAGTGACATGACTGTTTAATTGAATTCTCTGATGATTGTGCAGTTCAGCCTTACAGAAAACTAGCTGCCTTATTCCACAGCAGAGTAGTGCACGTGCCATTTCTCTGTACCTCCAGGGCACAGCGCTGGTTTTTACTGTGCCCCGTTACTCCGCCTGCACAGCCCCAGTCTTTGAAAGACCCTTAACTACAGCAGAAGGGCACAAATCAGAATAAAGATGTGGTTATAGCAAAGCCTCCACAAAAATTTCATTTTCCAGTGATCTGTCATCTGTATTTCTACAGCTTCTTGCTCCAAGCTTAACAAGACCCTCAGCAGTGCCTGCCTCCGTGAGCCAAAGTCCCAGCCTCACATCTCCAAGCAGCAATGCTCTAAACTATCCTGCTAGTCTCAGCCATCTCCCATGACCCAGATTTCTTCCAGCATTAAGAGAAGATCCTAACCAGCTTTGGCTGATAGACACCTAGCTTCTGTTTCTTAAAAGGATAGAGAGTACAGAGGGAAAAAAAATCAGCCAGCTCAGTGGAGAACCGTTCCCATACCAACTCTGCCTGCTGGGCAGCTTCCTCGCCCTCCCGGGGCTGCCAGCTGCAGCCAGCAAACTCTTTTTGTTTCAAGGGAGAGTGATTTTGCTTGGTTACTATCCTGGCTTTTTTTCCTCCAGACATTCAGGCCAGAAATGATCAGAATTGAACATCATTCATCAAATATGCTACTGAATAATATTTGTGTTGTTCATAAAATATTGTGAAAAACAGTATTCGCTGATCCACAGCTAAATCAACTGTATACTTGTTAGGGTACAATTTAAAACACAGTAAAATATACACACAAAATGTTGATAGGAAGCATCATATAAGGGTCAGATTCTACCATCATTACTCATGCAAAAATCATTTGAAAAGTAAATCATCCAGTGAAGCATATCAATATCTTTTAGAAAAACTGCCTGTCAAAAATTATAGATATTTCCTATATTAAACTAATATGGAATCATTCATTTTTTTATTGAAAAGCAAAAATTACCAGTATTTACATTAATCAAAATTTCCTATATTTGATATAACCTGAAATCCATCTTGTACTCAGCCAACATGAGGTAAGTTGGGGCTGTGACCAAGTCCTACCCAGGGATTCCACATTTTACTACTGTGTGAGTGGTCGGATATACCCTCCATCCCTGTGCCTCTGTAACATCCCCTGCAAAGTGGAGATAACGGCACTATTCTACTAAACTGGCATGTTGCAGTTACAAATTCATTCAAAATTACGAAGTTTGCAGACAAGGGATCTGAAAGCGCTATAAAAAAAATACGCTCACATCCGTCTGATTGCATAAACAGGAACAGTCGTAGGGCTGCAAAGGAAGAAACTCCTAGAACTGGAGCTCCCCAGAATGCCATGCACACACATACAAAAGCCTCTCACTATCTCAAAATCTGGATTGCAAAACCTGGGCTCTGCCCCTTCAGGGAAGCTGAGCCAGCGCTATTGAGAAGAGACCTGTACTTCACGTCATGCCAGAAGCGACAATGAACAGATTTCAGAAGAAAGCTGAGCACGCACAACTCCTCCTGAATTCAATAAAAACTTTGAGTGAAAGTGGTTTCTCAATCCCCTTTCCTTCTTTATTTTTCTTTTGAATATCAGATCATCAATTTTGGTGTGAAACTCTGGTCAGTTACCTGCATTTCAAATGTGTCCTTTTTTTCTTTTTCTCTATTTGCTATTTTCATTATAACAAACATGGGATGTGAGCCCCGACTTCAACTAACAATCTATCTGATAATCATAAGCAAAAAGAGGGAAAAACAGTTCATCTGATTTTGCTTTAAATCCTGTGCTGACCACGCTTTTCTGAAAGGCAGTGTGTGCTGAACATTCCAGGAGATGAAAATAAAGGCTCAGAATGGAAGACTCCACTCTGCTCACAGGGATTGTGGTGCCCCGTATTCCAGCAAAGAATCTGAGACATCTAAAGCTCATGTTCCTCAGGATTTGAACAAGACTAATTTCAGTATTGCTTTAAATAATTCAAGGCAAAAGGAACATAAACAGTCTATTCTTCCATCTTTCGTATGTGGCATGCAATTTTCATTAGCATTTCATAAATATTTTCCTTTTTTTCCATTTTTTATTATAATCATTTATTTTAAAAATATTAAGTAAGCAGTCTGGGAAAGACAAGTAAAACCAAAGATACTAGATAAAGATGCTAGACAAGAATTTATTTAGGAAAAGAATTTTATGGACTTTTCAAAGTATAGGGACCCAGGGAAAGCCTTCAGGCCAAAGCTAAGAGAACATCCAATTTCATGCTCCAAATAATTTTACACTATATAGGCACAACAATGCACAAGCCAGGAAATTCAGCAGACCTGTAAACATTTCTGACATCTAATAATAAAATGTATATAGTGGCATTATACATCTTATGACAATAGCAAGAACAGCTCCCACTTGGAAGTGGGAGGTCAGAAACCTGATTTGATGTGTAAAACAAGCATCCGTTTGTATACACACATACACACAGAGCAGTTTGGAAGTAGCATGTGTAAGGTCTTCTGCGAGGACAGATGGAAAAGCTGAAGCAGAAAGACACAGTATGTGCAAATGTGGGTAAGATTTTATTCTTTCGAGGTCTATACTTTAACAGCATTTGGTTGAAATGCTGAGGGAGCTGGGGATGTTTAGCCTGGAGAAAAGGAGGCTGAGGGGAGACCTTATTGCTCTCTACAACTACCTGAAAGGAGGTTGTAGAGAGATGGGGGTCGGACTCTTCTCCCTAGTAAGAGACGACAGGACAAGAGGAAATGGCCTCAAGTTATGACAGGGGAGGTTTAGATTGGACATTCGTAAAAATTTTTTCACTGAAAGGGTTGTCGGGCATTGGAACAGGCTGCCCAGGGAGGTGGTGGAGTCACCATCCCTGGAGGTATTCAAAAGACGTTTAGACGAGGCCCTAAGGGATATGATTTAGTGGGGGACTTGGTAGAGATAGGTTAATGGTTGGACCCGATGATCTTGGAGGTCTCTTCCAACCTGAACAATTCTACGATTCTATGAAATGATTAATTTATGACCATGTCACCTGGTAAAATTAACTGCTCTTTCATTTTTAACTAAGGGAATATATCAGAAATTTTTCAGTTGTGTAGATTAAGACACTTGGAGTTATTATTTAGCACCTATACAGCATTTCATACATATGCCGCACAAATTTGATAACACGAACAAACCAAAAAAGACAAAAAGTTCTGGCAGGTGTTCAAGAAAGCACTTCTGCACATAAATTCATCATTGACTTCAGTAGGAATTAAACCCATAGTTTGAATTAAGATGATGTTCTGAATCAGGACTGCTACGGAGTCCGGCATGTAAGCATGAAACAGATCCCTAATACCACCCCACAAATAGAAGTGGGGATTGACAGTGCTTAATTCAGCATTCAGCTCTGCTGGCTCCAGAAGGCACGTGAGCCTTTTCTCTGCCTGCCACTTGGTGCATCTAGACCGGCTCCAGCGTGGGAATCACCTGGCTTTCCATGGGCTGCTCTGCACCGACGTGCATGCTGTTAGGAGTACTTGGGTAAACTGAACTATGATCAAAACCCCGCACAATCTACAGCACTCACAGCCAAACTCTGTGTCAATTTGTCTGGTTTTATAACACTTCATACTACAAGCTGAAAATTTCAAGGCAGTTTCATGCATATTAAAATTATGAAAGACAATTTATAACGGTGCCCAACATTAGTAAGGCAATTGAGACCACTATACCTGAAGACTCAAACAAGCTGCAGCATTTCAGTTAGGATTTTCAAGACTACCCTCACATCCAGAAAGTTTGAAAATGTATAAAAAAGTAAAATTCTAGCTTCTGGATTCCCCACTGTGCTGCACAAGGTTGTTTTATAGGAAATTCTATGGTCAAGAATGCATGATGCTTTGCCAATTGTAACGTCTGCTACAAAGTCAATCGATTGTGCATTGTTAACACAATGCCACGTCTGTCTTTCTTTTTGGAAATAAATTATGTTCTTTATGTACATTTACATAACCAAGGCCCAAAGAAATTAAGGACAGACCAAGAGCGTCTGCAGCAATGATGGTGTAAAGCAAGCTGAAATAGTGTAGTGAAAGATAAGGCAGGAAATCACCAGCCTTCATAGACTGACAGGGCCAAAGAAAACCTTTACAAAGATTAGTAAACTCCCAAGAAAATAAGGAACACAGTTATTGGGGAATGGAACTCCCTACTAAGGACACAATGTGTTTCTGTTAGGGGATGAGTAGCCAGTCCTCTAGGACCACAGGAGATGGTATAAAAGACAACTGAATTAAAGACTATCAATTCATTTTGGCAGATTTCTGGGGCAGATAGCCGCCCCAAAGGAATATGGTTCTCTGATGAATGGGAATGGAACTTTTACAAAAGCATTCTCCAAAGAGTGCAAGAAACGGCACTGAGGTCCCTAACATCTCCTACATGAGCTGACATCCCCCCTGCTCAACTCCCCATCATGAGTTATTGGGAAACTGGCTGTAGCGGAGGAGCTGGCTCTGCAGAGGTGAGTGGCTGATGGCTGAGTGGGATTGCACTGCACTTATTATCATGGGGAACTTCTCAAATTAGACCAATTACGATCTATTTGATCATGGCTTTCTCCCTGTGAACAAGGGTCTACATTACATGAGGAATGTGGGCCTCTTGCCAGAGCATCTGCTCTCTAGCCAGGAGTGTAGGTGCTTTTACTTGTGCAAAGGTACACAATGCTAAAATGGCTTAATCGCCAAGCATGTTTTGTCTTTCAGTTTTAAGTTATTGGCAGTTGCTAATGAAAGTCATCTTTTACCTCATCAATGTTAATGAGCTTTGGCACTACGCTACCAAATGTGGTTGTAAAAATCCTGCTTCACAGCTAGTTGTGTTACTGCTTGTTCAGGGACCTCTCTGTCTTGCTTTGCTGTACCCTGTAGGTACGTCCGTTTTGGATATGAGTCATTATAGTTAATCAGCCACATGGTCAAACTCCCATTTCAGTATAAATCAACTTCAGTTTAGATTTGAGTGGCTTAACCATGGGAGGGTTCCCATTGTCTTGTTAAGTTTCTGCCTTTGGACCTTAGGGGACAAAACTGAGAGGTCAATGTTGGTGTTTACCCATTAGTCAGCCTGAAATGTTGCTTACTCTTCATATGCTGGTTTGGCAGAGATATAGCGATATCACATAAAGTAAATAAAACCCACTGCAACGCACCACCTGACTAGGAATGGGCAGAAGAATTATTTGAACACTTAGAAGTAACAAAACTGTCGTTAAATGTGTTTGGTCTCTAGTAGTAACTTCGTCCAACAAAATGTCTTCATGTATTCCTTCCCAGGCTCTGCATTAATGCTGACACTTACAACAGCTTATGATGCGGTGCTGACACATTAATGGGCTAAGAGAGGGGTTTGGGGCTAGCTGCAGGTCTTGCAGGGCTCCGCTGCTTTCTGCACATGCACCAGACAGTGCTACTCTCTGCTGGGAAGCCTAAAATTGCAAAAGTTGTGCGTGATTGGCTACTTCTTGCCTTTTTTTTTTTTTTTGCCTCCCCTCCCCCCGATGGTTAGAAGTTCCCGAATCTCTGCTTCTTCTGAAGCAGTTTCAGCAGCCTACCTCTAAACTGCAATGGTCTTGTGTTCAAGGGGCTGATCCCTTCCTGCCTGGCTCTGTTCATTATCCTATCATCATGCATCTGCTTATGTCACACTCCAGGAAACTGGTCCATGACTCTGATGATGCCTCCACAGCACAAATATCCCCATCTAAAAGATGTGTCCAGTCTCCATAGCCTAAACACTGACCTGTTCTTAAACCAGAGTCTCACTGTGAACTTGCAGTTGCTTCAGCATTGCCATCTAGGTTGCCTATTTTGGGATGCCTTGACAGTTTGCTCTCTCTCTGACAACTTGATCAGAAATTCTGAGATTCAGAGGTGACAAGATCAAAGAGACTGGTTCAGCCATCTACAGAGAGAGTAATTTAGATCTGCTTGCCCAGCAAGCCTGCGACACGTGACCGTGGCACTATGTTTATCTTCCTGGTCTTGACCAGATTTCACTGGAGGAATACTGTTTGACTTCAGGTAAACTAGCAAGCTTAATGAAAATTTGTTTCTTTTCAGATGATAACCTACTCATTTCAGAGGAATTTCCAAAATAGACCCAGTCAGCCCCGTTTAATAATTTATTGCTAAAGACAAATGAAAATGTAAGTTCCTACCGTTATTCCTGTCAAACACAAGAATAAAAAGAAAATGTCCGTTTCCACCTAGTCTATAACTTCATCTGAAATGTATACGTATTCCAGAAATAGAACATAGATGAATTTTTTTTTAATAATATAAGGCCGCATATTTAACATTTTTTGAACAAGGATAAGAACAGACACAGGAACTACCAGCAAATAACGATTATAGATGTACAAGAAGAGTTGCATTAGCTATGAATTATGGGAATGTATTCATGCTCACCTGCAAAACTAATATGGCAGACGAGCAGCCAGAGCTGGTTTTTGCTCCTTCTCTGACACTGCCAGGAAGAGGCTGTTGCATCAGCAGAAGATCTAGCTCACAACGCACACTTCCAACCGTACAGAGTATAAGTGAAATCAAGTATAAATCTGCAAGTATTTTAGTATTTTAACAGTGTTTGGAACTAATGGACTTCTTTCAATTTCCTGGTAAATGGCAGCCTGCAAGAACTATATGGTGTCACAGGATGTGGGTGCCTTAATTTTATCTCCATTTTGCAGAGCACTGGTCTGTACTTACCAAACAAGCTCTCAGCTTGCATTGTAAGCAAGCGCCTTCCCGTTCCCATGTCAAGGCTGCCTGTCAACCCACAAATGAGTAAACTTCCTCACTGAGGTGAGGTGAATAGCAGCAACGTACAAAAGTATTGACACTTCAGCCTACATCATTTGAAAACATCAAATTTTGCAAAACTAAACTACCAGAAAGTGTAGCTGTCCTAATGACTCATTTTTCATTTTTAGCACGCTTCTTTAGCTACAAAGCACTGCACAAGCAGCCTCTACAATGACACAAGCCTCATGGTACATCACAGTACGAGCCAGTTGTTATCTAAGAAATAAGACTCTTCGTAGTTTACCTTCCATGAGCATTACACTGTACACAGAAAATCCAGTGACTGTCCTGGATTAGGATGATCTGAGTTGCCCAGTACAAACATCCAAAGTACTTTTTTGTTTTATAGTTCTGCTATTGCTATTTCAAGTATTCTTTAATTACTGAAGGTTCATTGATCTAAAGTCCAAAGAGTCACCTTTAAAAAGATGAGCACAAATCCTGTGAGGAGCGGCTGAGGGAACTGGGGTTGTTTAGCCTGGAGAAAAGGAGGCTGAGGGGAGACCTTGTCATTTTCTACAACTACCTGAAAGGAGGTTGTAGTGAGGTGGGGGTCCATCTCTTCTCCCAAGTAACAAGTGACAGGACCAGAGGAAATGGCCTCAAGTTGCACCAGGGGAGGTTTAGATTGGATATTGGGAAACATTTCTTCACTGAAAGGGTTGTCAAGCACTAGAAGAGGCTGCCCAGGGAAGTGGTGGAGTCACTGTCCCTGGAGATATTTAAAAGACGTGTAGATGTGGCGCTTAGGGACATGGTTTAGTGGTGGACTTGGCAGTGACAGGTTAACGGTTGGACCTGATGATCTTAAAGGTCTTTTCCAACCTAAATGATTCTATGACTCTATTCTACGATTCTGTGATTACAGTATACACTGACTACCTCCACCATAGCAACTGATGCTTAGGGAGTTGTTTTTCACTTTTATTGTAAGTTCATATTCATAAGTCCCTCAAGAAATTTTGGGTGAATCCCACATCATTCAGCTCTGAAGCTTACTTCCTAAAGAAAATATTCACAAGCTTTATGCAGAGTTCTTTCCTAAAAGAAAATCTAGCATCAAAAAAAAAAAAGGCAACAGGTCCCATTTCTTCTCTTCCCCACTGCTCACAGAAGCAAACACCCTGTGCTGTTACACTGCTGTGCTCCCTTTCCCACACCACTAACAGATTGTAGACAACTTTGGTCTCTAACATGGCATCATACTTCCAAGCAGTGAACAGGAATCTCTCTGGGGCCGACTGCATGAAAACTTTGTAAAAAGGTGGCTTTAGTCTTCTGTTTGATTATATCTATTACTTTTTAACAATCTAGCAGACCCACTGAGTTATTCAAAGCTTTTCTTATACATTGGAATCATTTGTTAATTTATTATGGTTTATGTTATTTTCTGAATTAATTTCTTCTTCGTTTTGGTAATAATTACTTTGAATTTTACCTATGGCAGTTGATATTACCTTTAGTTAGCATCACTTCAGATGGATTTCCAGCTTCCGAAGAACACCTCTAGTACCTAAACAAACACTCATAACCCAGCTTTTATTTTTTTCTCTGGGTTTACTGCTCCCTCTCCATTTAGGCTCAGGCACACACTTGCACAACGCGTTAACATAATTTCCTTACAGGTTCTAGGATTTCAGTTTATTTTTTTTACGTTTTCTTTCAGTTCATTCTAAAATGCTTTCACCTGGAGCAACTTCCAAACACCACTTGTCCCAGAGAACACTAGTGCTCATATTCTGCAGAAATAGCACTGGGGATTTCAGAGGAGATGTAACTTTTACTCTGTTTAAATTATACCTAGAAGATAGCATATTTATTTGAAAGACATTACATTTATGTAACATACATCTCTCACTTTCTAATACCAAGTGTGCATAGATTTTTATAAGACTAACTCCAAATACCTAGTTATAAGACTAGGTATTATGGTAATCTTCATGGTAAATCTCTACCGAGGCCTTAAACTGTGCAAGGAGTCCTTTGGGTAGGTATACTGGGAGCTTGATACAACTGAGTGAATGAACTTTGTTTCTTTGTATGTCCATTTTCCAGACTAACTTCATGGTATTTGCAGTGAGACTCTATGAATGTGTGCCTTGTCCTCACAAAGAATAGAAACTCAATTACTGTGCACTTCCAAAGCACTGGGAATGAAATGGAGAAGGATTTTTCAGACCAACTTTAAAATTGACAGAGGTAAAACCAAATTACCACATCTGCATATTGTTAGCTGTGCTTTTCTTAAAGTAGAATATATTCTGTGTAAAAAAACATCAGTTACAACACAACATTAAACCAAGTCCGTATTTAGATAAAAAGTGGTGACTCACTGCAATGAGACCAATGCAATCACTGGAAAAATTATACATTGCCTAACAGGTTTGGACACAGGCATCCAAGTGGACTCAGGTTTCATCCTTAATGCATCAACAGGAATGGATTACTATCTCTATACCAACAAACCTGAAAATGCTTCCAAGATTACAGGTCCAGATCAAGCATACCAGACACCAAAGGGGAAGCACCTGCATCTGCCATACTCTGGTTGCTACATGAAGGAAGCCTAAATCTGCAGGAGGGAAGGGAGCAGCAACATGTGCCAGGATGTCCCCCTGGGACAGTCAGAGAGCCAAGGCTGCAAGGGGCAGCTTAGAGTATATTACTACCTGCAGAAGAAATCCAGTCAAAGATGTTTACATATTTGGTATATTTATATAGAGAAATACAGAAAGTTCATTCTGATTGATTATTAGTCTGCTGACAGTACAAAGCTAGTGCAACGGACCTGGATGTGTCCTTGAAATGCCTCAGGTCTTGTAAGCCAAGAAAGTGGCAGGAATTGGGTTTTGCAGAAGATGAACAACCCTTGTATCTCCAGAGAATCCTTTGAATCCCTCCAGATCTGGAGAATCTGTACTGTATGATGTTTAAACCTTATTTTTTTTTCTGTAGCATGCAGAAAACTCCCGTCTGAGCTGAGAAACTCTAAGGAATCTTTTTGACTTCCTCTATTTTCCTCGTAGCAAGGCTTCACCCATGAAGAAGGCATGAGCTGGGCTGGTACTTGCCAATTTGATCATTACATTAATAAATGCATCAAAAGCAATATTAAAAACATGCACCAGTAAGTTTGTAAACACTGGACACTTAAGTAATATTAAATCTAATTGTTTTTACCAATGAATCATCAAAGAACTGAAATTCAGAAAGCATTTCGGATACAACAGCAGGCATATGAAAAGTGAGTGTACCATAAAAATAATGAGCAGAGAGACTAAGCTAGGATCTATTTGCAATCGAACTGGTTTCTTCTCCAGCAATTGCATTGTGAAGCTTCTAGATGGAATCTGTGAACAAGAAACCAACATTCAACACTTCAAATACTCAGCATCACGCACTGTCAGTCATTCCCAGCATTCTTCATTATGAGTGAAATCTCCTGTCTCAGTATGAGAAGAAGTCATAGGGATTTGGTTTTGAGTTTGTTTTTGAGCTAAAAGCTTTGAAGCACTTTTTGTTCTGAAATGTGGCATTACAATGAATTTTGTGACAGATCATTTCCCTAATGATCACATTTCCTGTAGTGAGACTTCTCATCTGTCTCTATGACTGCACCAACACTGCAACCACACGCGCTCTGCAACACCTTCCACCTTCAGTGAAAAAGCTATTATATGCACACAGGTTGAAAGAGGACTCTGAGATGTGTCACTCTGACCTAAGACAAAGACTAGGAGTCTGCATCACCAGCACAGCTGAACTGTTTTGATTTGGGGTTTGGATTTCTTTTACAAGGAGAGTAGATGGTAACTTTTATAGAAATCTACCTCACTAACACCTATCGTTATAGTCCGGATCATGTTAATTCTCACTTGCATTTGCCTCCTGCAGTACCACTATAATTCCAGATCATAAAATTAAATGCAGCTGCTAAACGTACTGACCCCTGCTGCAAAATTACTAGTGCATTGTTGTTATTTCCCTGCTCCTGATTTACTCTTGCTCATGCTCCAGAACATCTGAAAGGTGCCACTCTTTGATCTTACCCAACTGTCCAAACAACCTTTTTATTTGTGCCTCAGTTTGATACCCCTGCCTGGTAGTAGGCAGAAATTTTCTTTTGAAGCTGACAGCAATCTTCTCCCAGGAAGAAGGATTAATACCCTTATGTCTTCCTTCACTAGTCTTTGCTGAATATCAGATTAAGTTCTTGTGTCCACCTTTTGGTAGGGTGAGAAGTACTTCATGTAGAAGGTTAACCTAGGATTTCTGCAACTACCTGAGGTGATATACAGGCCTCCTACCACTTTGCTGATTGACTAACAGGATTCATTAAATGAATGGTTTATTTCGCACAGTAATCAATGTTACACTCTCCTCTTGTTTTGCATTGTTCAATATGACTTTTTGCTTGAGTTTGCTACAAAATATGTGCCTTCCTTTATGAAATAACAGTCTCAAACAAAAAACTTAAAAGTTTCAATTCAAAACTTCTCCTTCTTGTGTCTTCATTCCCCCCCCCCCCCCCTTTTTTTTGCTTCTTACTGAGAAAAAAATTCCACAGTATTTCTTTTTGTCCAACAACTTTCCAGGTGACCTTTCAGAAGTCAGGTCTCTGGATCTGTTTCCATTTAACCTGGGAATAATGACTTTTCTTTGCTAAAGTGTTTTGAGCTCTGTGTAACAGCAAGATATTTATGAAGGTGCATTGAAGTCCATTTATGAAGCAGAAATATTTTATATCAGCTCTACAAGGTGACAATTTGCTATGACGAACAGGTGTCCCAAGGCTCTTTTCTTTTGCACTTCCCTTAATAACTAATGTTTAGCAGCATTTACTGAAATAAATACACGGTCTGATTTCTGCAAATACATACTCTTCCCTCTAATGACACAAATATTTTGCCAGGTAATATTGTAATGAAAAATGTTCCATGGTTGTTTTAAGGAAATTGCATTTCTTTGTCTCACCTAGAAGATTAAAATGACAGTCACTGACATTATGTTTCACTCAAAACCACTTATATGTGCATGAAATAATCAAGGTTCAGGCACATTCCTGAATGCAGAAATCTATTCTAAACCCTTCAGCATTTAGAAAGAGTTATTGTATTTTCACTTACATACATAAAACCACACGCTATAAAGAACTGTCATCCCATTAACGGTTTGGGAATCCTGCATGGTGGCTATATGGTGACTAAGGAATCAAGCCTTGTGTGTCTAGCCCGACAGTGATGTATTTTACTTTCACTATAAAGTATCCCACTGAAGCTGGCTCAAATTTAAACTAGTGAATAACTCTTTGCTTTCTCAAAGGCACAGATTTAAATAAGTAAAAATACCAAAATCTTAGTAACATTTATTTTAAAGACAAGCTTTTTTTTTCTCAAGCAAAACTCTCACAAACATAGTTTGAAAGCTTCTCCAGGTAAGAATTTTCTGAAGGAACACTATAATCATTTCAGTAGTGCAGTTCTAACCATTATTAAGATATGAATGAGATGCCTTCCTGACTGGAAAAAGAACGTATTTTTCTCAATTAGACATTGCTTCTTCCCCTCTGCATTCGTTCTGTACAATATGCTTACTCTCTAGAGAAGAGAGACTTTCTCAGCGACTTCTCTGAGCAAAAATTCCTTCCCCTCCCCTTTAAGAATTGCCTTTAATCTTTGTTATAAGTGGAAGAATGATAGTATTCTGCCTACACTTCCTGGAAACTCAGCTAGGCCTGTGTGTCTGCTTTTATCAAATTATCCATCAAAGGTCAGGTAATTTTCCATACTCATCTAGAGACAAAGATGCTACCTATCTTGATGAATCAGTTCAAGAGCGTTAGTGCTTCTCCCTCAAAATGAATCAGAAATAATCACTAAGAAAACGAAGGACATTATTTCCATGACTGTGAGTGTGCTCAGAATTACAATCTTATCAGATTCCACAGCTTCTTCCACTGTGGGCCCCCAATCCAGCTCTTCCCTGGCTTTGGAGTTGGTCACAGGAGACAAGGGACCCGACAGCAAATCAGTCAGTCGTGGCTAACTAGTCAGAAGAGCTAAGCTCTGCACTAGTTCTGGCGGCTATCAGAAAGACTGAAATCAGTGTGTGCTACAGGGATCCTAAGGTGACCCAAAGAGAACAAAATATTTTCTTTTATTACTTAATTCTTATCTTGGCATTACAGCAATAAAACAAAAATAAAAATTTGCTTGACATCTTAATTTAGAAAGACTTGAAATAGTCAACAAATCAGTTTTCTTTTTTCTCCTTAAACATCTCTTACACCTGAGCAAAGGTATCAAATATTTCTATACAATATTTTCCACTTAAATTTTCTACCAATGTCCACTTCGCAAGTGATGGTGCTGATTAAGGATATAAAAATAAAGGCTACAGCTCAAAACAGATACAATGTGATGGTTTTTCAGTAGGATCTTCCTCCTACTTCCATCTCAATTCTATGCTCCATTAAATGGGAATTATACTGCCCTTCTTCCAAACTGAAACTTAACATGTTCTGAAAATTGTAATTCCACATTTCCTGACATCACACAGATCTAGTGGAGTTTGTTATAAATGTTATCAATATTCATGTGATTTACTTTAAATGTGGCATCTACTTTAAAATGTTTCACTCCTTTTTGCAAGAAGCAGGAATGCCTCATAAAACAACATTTAAAGCCCTTTGTCAAATAAATAACATCGACAAATGCAATGTCCATTTTGATACCAATAATTGAAAACAATACAAAAATAATGATAACACTAACATGATACAAGTCACTTTCATTGACATATCTACAACAGAAACAATTGTAATCCTCAGAAATAAGTAGGAAAGACAGCTACCAATGGGTTGCCCTTGGTCAAGAGGTGCAGGAATGTGGCAGGTTTGGCACTACACTACTGCAAAGAACTGAATGTTTGACTAGACCTCACTAGGTGTTTTAAAAAAAAAAAACAAAAACAAAAACCCACAACCACCAAAACAAAACACACACACCAAACAAACAAAACAAAAACCCCAAAACACATCAACACACAACAAACCAGAATTTCAGTATTAGTTCTTCAATTCTATTCCAAATATTGGAAGAGTAGCTATCAAAAACCTTGATTTGCTTCATTTACAGTATTGTCAGAAGAACTTCAGCACAGAATTACACCCTGGAAAGCTGCAAATATGTGTGACTTTCACAATGTATAATGATATTTTATAATAAAATTCTACACACATAAGCTGTTCCAAAAGACATTGTCTGGGGAGCAAAGGTAATTATTCAAGAGTTGGCAAATGTCCATTTGTATTGCCAGTGAAAAGCCCTAGTTCTTTTCTTTTCCTAACACTTATGAACATTCACCAAGATCTTTCATTCTATGATCGCAGACTGCTGTTTCGGTGCAGCACAGAAACACTCCAGAGCGTGCGGTGAAGATACTTTTTGCCTGCAGAGCTAATTCTGTGCATGAGCCATGGAGTTAGTGAGGCAGGGGGCCACAAAAAAGAAAAGAGATCGCACAGCTGAGTAGTAAAATGCTGGTTTAGGTAACAGGATTATATTCCATCTCTTGTCACAGAATTCTTGTATGATGCTACAAAATCTACTTATACTAATTTTCCATACAGCATTCATGAATAATTGGTCTGCATTTGACAGGTTCTTATCTTAATTACACCAATCTGATTCGCAGAAGTGGTGTCCTTTCAAAACTGCAAATTAACTGAAGTAAGGGGTGCTTTAAAGAGTGCGGTGCTTGTCTCGGATTAAGCTTTCTGAATCAACAGATGGATTTCCTCTTTGGATCATTTTGTCATCACAAATATGAAAATCTGTATGTGTGTAGCACTTAGCTACAGAAGACGAGCACAATCATCAAAAAGCTTAAGAAGAAACTAATATTTCTAGCTGCGGAAAGTTTTGAATAGTAATTCTGTAAATACGGCCTGGACTATACATTGAGCAACACAGATATAATAATACATTGAATATATTTTCATCCTCTACACAGGGAAGAGAATTCTGTAGTGAAAAAATGGTGTGTGACAGTAAAAACTGCAGTAAGATACAGAGACATGGCTACTTCCTGAAAACTGGGTACTTAGCTTCGCAACCTTCACGTCACTCTGTACATGTGATTTCTTAGTTTGTAAAAACATCCTTCACCCTCAAAAAACAATCAGAAGCTCTATGAAAGGGCACAATGCTGCTCTCCCCAGGCTTTATCAGCAGGACTGTGATGTGTATATCTCCTTTCTCAGATCCATCCCTTGGGGTAAGGGAGTACTGATAGCATTAGGACATTTTCATCTTCTGTGCAGGACAGTGCTAGAAGACTTTCATCAATGAGTTTTGCAGATATTTGCTGACAGCACAGGAGCAGTGAAACTCAAGAACTTTGGCTGCTGTCTCAGGCCTTGCAGTATGATGTAGAGGCTTTCTATCAGTTTTTGGTGTCTTTCTCCCCCTCCTTTCAGCTGCTCTGTTCCCCACTGCCATCTCAGTCCCAGCATCCAATGTCTTCTCTTAACCCAGTTTCATCATCCTTCCTCTGATGCGTTGGGGTAGCAATAGCTGCACCATCACATCCTGACTCCCTGTCCCACAACACTGATCTCCCCTCATTTGGCTTCATATCTGATCAGAACTTCTTTCTGAATAGTAATTCTTATAACTACAGAAAATTTCACTAAAAAGATGCCAATTGCATCCACTAACACTCTGAAGATCTGACATCAGCCATAAATTAGAAGATTTATCACTCTATCAATCATTGCAGTGCCTTTCAAAGACTACCGTAAACATTTTAAGTGATTTTTTTACAAAAGATGTAAGGTTACATACCTGTTTCCTGCTACCTATGGTTGCTCATTGCCACAAGGACAAGCTGACATAACAGATAGAGCTCAGATTTTACAGAAAGACAGTATTATTAAACAGTTATTACACAACCCATCAGCTTCATTCAAGACTCTACTCACAGCTGTATCTTATGATCAACTGCTATAATAGTTGATATACATCAGTTGATAAACACAACCACTCCAAACCCTTAGCATTTCACAACAAAATCTTTTCACTCAAACTTGCAGCCATCTAGAACCCAAAAGCCCTTATGACCCTGAGCTCCAACTCAGCAAATGAATCACAACCAATTCCACAAAAAAAATACCCTCTGTACAGTTCAATAGATATTTCAAAAAATATTCTATACTGTAATATGGATCCAGGTCACACCTGAAGTAATTGCAGGCAATTCCCAGAGCTTGTGTCTACAGAGTTCACTATCTGATATTCAGGAAACATGATGTCATCCTCTGCAACTCTGAAGATAAGTTCTGTATTTCTTTCTCCTTGCTTTTTTCAAGAGAAAAGAGTTATAGTGTGATTTTTTTTTTCAGTCTAAATAAATGTTAGGTCAATTACGGGTCAAAATTAATTTATTATTGTTATTACTATTTATGAGCACGTAGATATGAGAATGCTGAACACAACATAAAAATTTTCTGAACTGAACGTGGTCCCTCTCTTTCATATACAGATGCTGTTCACGTTAGCTCATCCCCTGCAGATAGAGTATCTGCTACAAGAATTGAGAATTAGAAGGGTGAGATTATACTCTCTCCCATACAAGAGAGTGAATGTGTGTGTGTGTTTGTAACACATCTTCTACACATTCTGTTGTTTGTTTACTGTATTTCACTCACTGCTGAGAGAATGCAATATGTTAATGAAAGGATTAAACAGCTGGAGAAAATAATCATTGCAAATAAATATAGTGCCTTTGTATGTGACCTGATTTTTTGTTGTTTCTATAAAGCAAGAGAGGAGCTTGGAGCACCGTAAGTTTTTACCTGCAGCAGTTTTATCATTAAGCGTTATCTTCCAGGAATACGCGCATCAGTTGTTGTCACGTAAAGAAGTTATAAGAGCACAATGTGAGACCTGCAATACATGGAACTCTTCTGCAGAGCTTATTTTGGATCCAGGGAATAATTTATTCAGTTGTATGCTGCTTTGAATAAGATGATGTATGCCCCTTTCTCAGAAAAGGAAATAAATAGCACAGGGGATTATGCCAGCTCTTTGGCTGGGCACATATGCTACTACTACTTTTTCTCTTACCTGTCTTTCCTCTTGCCTCTATACCATTCCTTTTTAAGCATGCTGTCCAGAATCAAATCATAAACCCTTTGAGGACAAGATCATATTTCATCCTACATTTGTACAACACCTGGCCCAACAAGAATGCTTGATCGTGACTGTGGCCATTAGCCCTACTGTACACACAGGTCAGACAATCACACCCCCACCCCCACAGGAGTAGCTCCTTCCTGACTTCAGTGTTCAGTATTCACAACTTCCAAAAAAAAAGGTTCAGAAAAGATTAACTTGCAGCTGCACACTCCAATTTTTCACATTGTCTCAGTGACAAACACATGGAGGTCTTCTGAAAATCTGATCATTTTCTTCTATGAAAAATCAGTCCTCAAGTGTTTTGGAGCTTACAGTCAAAACCAGGGGTGTCTCTTCCAAACAGCTTTCTCAGGGCAGCTAACAGCAAAGTAGAACTTTGAGGTTGAAGACCCCCAGTAGGTTTAAAAAAAAAAAAAGACTTCATTTTCCTGTTCTACTATAAAGCCAAAGAAAATTCAACAGAATAGAATAAAAAACCACAAAGATAAAATAAATCCTGTAAGACTCTTGAAAGCCTTTTCAGACTTTCCACTGACGTCACCACTGAGGCGAGACTTAGGTGAGCAGCAATTCTGTTGCAAAGAAGAGAAACAGAGAGCATCAACTGCAGAGAGAGCAGCCGAAAATGGCACATCTGACATGCTCAGAGTTATTAAAATGTCTTCATTGCTCAGTGAAGAGTGTTTTTTAGAAGCTGTGGTTTGCAAGCAATCCTTCCCTTGTCATTTAAGGCACACTCCTGCAATGACGACACACTTGTTGACATGCCTGGAGCAGAATCACTTCTATGTTGTAAATGGCTCTTTTCCCAACATTAACACAAAAACTTAAACCAGCTACTGCACCAAACACTTGTCTGTTTATTCAGGGTGGTGCAAAACTGCATCTTAGCAGGCCCTTAAGCCTAGCATTAATCACAGCAGGAAGACAAATGCAGCTGTCGCTTTTTTGTTAGGTTTTGAAATAATCTGATCCTCAAATCTTGGAATTTTTGTGGGACCTTTTCTGCTGAACTCTTCTATGATTTCTAATGAATATAATACATGGTATGCCTCTATAAATACTATCTTACTGCATATTAAAACTGTTTTATCACTTCTAAATCCTCGTGGCCAAACGGGTCAATCTTCAGAAAAGTATAAAGTGCTAAATTCAGGAGGCCAAACACCACTGGATTTTATGAAAGTTTCACCTTCAAGTATTACAAAACTTCTAAGTATTATAAAACCTTGATCCATTAATATCAAGGATAAATAACTCTTTATAGATCTCACATTTATTTCCTTGAACTTCCTCCCTCGTATTCAGCACCATTCCACTGTAAACCTTCTGAACTGTACGTATGTATGCTGACACTGGGTTAAGCTGTTATTATTCCTAACGTTTTCTAAGAGTGAGAGTGAGTGTATTTGGTGGCTCTCAGAAATGTTTATTTCCAAGTCATTTGATTAGCAGACTAGGACAGCAAAATCAGAAATGCTACTAAGTTGTACTAACGCATATTTCTTACTGCTGTTTCACATCTTTCCCTCAAACCTCAACCATGTTTCATCCTTCAGATTAACACACTAGACTGCAGGTGTGTGGAGGATGTAGAAAAGTCTTTCAGTTCTGTTGAAGCAGCACAGCTGAGCACAGAAGCATTAATGAAACTGCAAACAAGGCCAAGTATTTTCCTGTACTTATTGGCAGGCTCAAGTATCATAAATATACTTCCACTCACACACACCGATACATGGCACAGGCATGCATATTCCCGCACATTATTTGGGGATGAGGGAACTTGTATATTGCTTACAAGAGACCTAGGGCAACAATCTCTCACTGTCATCAGGGACCAAATAAAAAAAAAATTACACATAATTTTAAAAATATATGTTTCATTATCATTTAAATTCTTCCAAGAAAGAGTGATATGAATAAAGAAATCCTCCAGATACTCTATCCAAAACTCTTTAAAACCAAAAGATTTCCCTAAGGTGTATATGCACACGATTCTGCATTCATTTTAGACATCTGAGGTCTATCTCAATAAGATTAACTAAATTGCTGCAGTAGCAACGTTGGTCATCTTTCCTCTGATTATGCAAGTACATGATTTTAAATCATATGCAGACACAGTCAGCTTGGCCTGCATTTCTCTAGAATGGTTGGTTTACATTTATAAATGTTACCACTGAGACACCTAAAACACCCAATATACTAGACAGGCTCATTATTGCATTTACCCCTAAGTGTGGAGGATACTTCGTAACACGAAGGCTTTTGCAGCTGTGGTCCGTTTAGCACACCTTCTGATCTCCTCCGCAGACACAGGAAGCAAAAAGCTGGCAGCCCTGTTCTTGTGTCTCACAAGGACTCATTGACCAACTTCAGTTATTTCACCCGACATTGGTTAAAATGGAGACTACAGTTGACGTGATCATGTCTTAGAGAATTTCAGATATGCTGAAGGTAAGCACAGTATTGGTTGTTCTTACTCAGCACAAAAGTATCGGCTCCCCATTGACAACACCTGTGCTTTAGGACTGAGAACAAGGTAGAAATTTACGCACAAGTCATTTGTTTCATACTTTTCATTTTCTTTGCACAGATACACTATTCAAAATACTCTAATGTACAACCAGTTTCTTCAGATTAATTTGGGGTAGTTTACAGGTTGCAAGAGACAAGCATCCCTGAGAATATTTCAGGAATTATGACTCTACATTTTGCAACAAGGTGAGCGTTACTACCTTCAACATAACAGATGATGAAATGGAGATCTGGAGAAATGAAAATGACTTAACAATTCACGCCATGAGTTTCTGAGACAGCCTAGACTGCAGCTGACTCCTGTCTCTTAGATCTTATTCTAGAAGTTTGACTATGCTTTGCCATTTATCTTACCCTTTTTTCCATCTACATATGTCTTAACTCACAAGCATCCAGAAACAGTTCAGGGACTAATACTATCTTAAATATTCCGTTCACAGCTTCTGCAATGTATATGATTACCTGGAAAGGCTTTACTAGCCATATATTTTTGTACTATCTCAGCTGAGGCTCTGTATTGTACTACATTTCCCTGAGTGTAAAACCTTTCAGCTCATATAGGATGTATATGCTTCATTTAACAAACTGCCATTTCCTTATATGTTGTACAGAAAGCTTCATTGTATAGCTTCATTTTTCTGTTAGACAGCTAGTTTGGTTATTTCCTCTTTTTGTCAGAAAAAGAATGTATTTCAAAAGGCAATTAAAAATATTGCTCCATGGAGTCCACATTTTCACAACAACAAAAAAAGTCATTCATGCTCAACAAAAGATACCTCTAGAGCTCTGTGGAGGGCGGTGGGATTACGAAAGAAGAACAGACAGATTGTAAGAGAAGTCTTTGAAACTAGAGAATAGAAACCTAAGCAAGCAGGCTAGCCGAGGAGGCACTGACACAGAGGGAATAACTGGAAGAACAGTACTGCAAAGTAGTGGTAGAAGAGAAAAGAAAAGAAGTAGATCCTGTTAGCTATACAACACTATGGATAAGATAAGCTGGCACTGAAGTGCTCACAGCTAGTTTCTGAAATCCTGGCACCGAAGGCCCCAAACTGCTTTACTTGAAAGGGAAAGAAGCCTGGAAATAGATAAAATGCTGTAACAGTTACTGAAACACCAGTGAACAAGGTCTGTTTGCAACTGTGTGAATAGCCTGGAAATACATCAGGACACACAGTCAGAGACAGTAATGTTGCAGGTAAAAAAACAGCTTTCACAACTGTATCTGTTATTTTAGTCTTGATATTTACAGGAGGAAGTCAGAGTTTTGCCACTACAAAACTTTTAACCATTTTTTGCACAGAAGTGCTTCAGGGCCTAAACTGAGCTTTGAGGAGGGTAAACTATTCCCCCCAAAATGTTTGGGATATTCTGTACTTCATAAGGTTGCCTGAAAGAAATAACTACTTGATTTCTAGTTATATATGATTAAAGATGACTAAATGTGAACAACGGCACCTCCACACAATGCAGAAAGCAGCAGAGCTCAGGGACACTCGCTATCTGCCAGGCAGCACTGGCAGTCACGGCCCCAGCAGCCAGCTCAAAGGGCACGTGTGTCCCGAGCAGGGCACAGACATCCAGTCCAGCCCTATCTAAGCTGTTACATTCCTGTAACGCACACGTTCTTGCTAGGCTTTGAAAGGAGTTCACTCACAGCCATGAACTCATGCTAGCAAGGCTGGCCCAGCACATGACGCTTCACTGCAGTGCCTCTTGTTTCTCTGCTGTCTCAGGTGCCATCTCTGCAGCCACCCCCATGCTGCGCTCCCCTATGGTCCTCACCCCTGGGGCTGGCAGCACAGGAGGAACAGCCACCCAAACGAAGGGGAATGACAATGGCAAAATCCAGGGCAAGTCTGTGCTGCAAAACATGGGGTAATGCAGCAACACTCGAGCTAACTCTAAGCAAGGTAGTTGAATGAGTACAAAGAGAAGTCAAGCCATGACAGCAGAGAGTTCATTGTGGGTTAATTTGCTCTGCCTTCCTGGTGGGCCAGATGTATGCTTATGAATATTAACTCTTAAAACTAGATCAAGTACGTAAACAGAGGACAGAACATTTTCATGGCCTGCTGTTCTCCTTTCCTTGCTCCCAGCATGGTACAGTATATACCACAATGCAGCTGCACAGGAGAAGAAAACAGGATAATTTTCATGCACTACATACAATGCATTCACAATTTCGGCGTGGAGACTGCCTACTTGTTTAATGCGTACACATGCTCCCACGGAGGCAGGCAGTTCTGCAGATAGGTCACGGAAGAAAAAAATAGCTTGATTTCTGACACTAGGAACATTTTGAAAAGTCACTTCATCCTCTTTCCTCCCCCCATTTCTTCTGCCTTATCTCATTATATATGCAATGTTTCTAACCCACTCATTGTTGATTTGTTCTTCAGAACCTAAATATATAAACGTAAGTTCACCAAATTAAAACTAAAACTAAAGGAAGTGGTTCCAACATACCATGCCACCGAGAGCTGGATTTTCTTTAGAACTGGTCTCTGCATGGCAGTTTTGCAGCTTTAGGTCTACACTGGTAAAACATTCTCAGTATGTCAATATACCGATGTGAGTAAATACAGAATGACTAGCAAATGTCTTTTCCATACTATGTAAGAAAGACCCGTTAGTCCAGAACCAATGTCTCTTGCCCTATCTGCAGTTAATAATCAATATACCACATGAACAACCCAGCCATCTGCTTGTGATGTTTGTGCAGGTCTAGGTGAATGGGTAAAGAAAATTACATGCTTGGTCCGAATCAGTAGCTAATTCTAGTCCAGAAACCGTGTAGGCACGCTAGTGTGCTGCTGTGCTCCAATTAACATGTGTCCTGCTGGTGGCTTAGGTACAGCACCATAATGAAACTGAATGGCTTCCAGTTTAGAACTGGCTTGCGTCTGGCCTGCCCAGGAAGTGAGCAGGACTGCCTGCACTCCTATGCATACACAAACTCTCTGTCTCAGTTGATTTTGAATAAAGTCTTGGAACTGCGCAAGATGTGAAAAGCAGGTAATTTGTTTCAAATGATTAAGAGGTCCCTGAGTGCAGGACTCATGGGTATGTATTACAGAAAGCCTTAAGTGCACCATTAAAAAAAAAAAGAATATGATACAGTCCTAAACAGAACCTGCAGTGGGGTATCCATAAGAGGAAAACATCAGACGCAGTGCTCTAAAGCCTTCACTTTACTTTCTTCTACCTTAGTATGTATCCTCCTGCCAGAGCAATTCCCCTTACCCTTTATCCTGCACATAAAATGAGCAAATATTACTAAATTCCACAACTCAAAAATTAGGTTTTCCAGGCTCTTTCCAAAGGGATAGAACCACCTGTGAAAAAGCTTTTCACAGAAAGTCAAAGCCATAGGATGAGCTACACTGACGCTGATGTCTGTGCGAAGAAAACGTAACGCTGCCAGGTGGAAACCTCCACAGCTGTTGGGCATGGAGACTGCATGGCCCCAGATTTCATGTGCCTGCCAAAGCTTGGTACTTCTAACTTGGAAAATAAAAAAGACACACCCAAAACTATCAAGCAATTATTTAGTTTCCTGAAACAAAGGAAGTGGCTCAGAAGTGGGTGAAGGCTTTTGAAAGTTGTCAAATTGCTAATACTTTTGTGGAGGGTGGGGGAGGAATCTGAATTAATGATCTAATGGAAAAAAAGTGCTTGTCCTGCAAGCATTTCTTTTTTCTAAATGGAAGCAAAGTTTTTTTCTGTTGTTTGGTTTTGGGGTTTTTTTTTGGGGGGGGGGGGGGGTGCAGGGGGTTGGGGTTGGGGTTTTGGGGGGGTGCATTTTTTTTTTAGTTGTTTGGGGGTTTTTTTGGTTTTGGTTTGGGGTTTTTTTTGCATAAACAGGCATTGATTAGTTGTATCAGATATGTTAGCATAACTTTTTTGATTGGGAAGTCAGCCTAGATATTAGAAGGTGTATGTTATCAATCTTACACTAAAGATTTTAAGAAGCAAACATCTGGCAACTGAAGATTTTAGTAAAGCTAGCAATTCCGTGTAGGTAGAGAAGAAAAACTAACAAATAGTTCACAAAACACTGATGAATTTAACAGGATGTTTCAACAGTGCAAATGTTTACAAGGACAGATGAAACTCCGAGTTTGGTGTTTATTGGTACCATATATTGATACGTATGGGTACATCCACAAATACCATTACTTGTCTATTTCTTACCAGGATAACCAACTGGATACATGCCTTTTATTTGGGGGATTTTTACATAGTGAAAAGGCCTTTGTGTAGGCTCTAGATATTCCTCTTTTTTTTTTTTTTTGTTTAATGTACTTTGATGCTTTTATAAGTAGCTTGGTGATTACAGGAAATTAGAGCTGTTTTATAGGATGTCTGTGCTTGTCGTGGAAGTCAGACAACCTTAAAATTTCTCCTGATAGGTCTTCAAAAATCACTAGGTACAATAGGCTCTCGGAGAATAATAATAATAATAGTAATAACAAAACAAGTCCCGAAGCCCACCCAACACTTACTAACGAGTGCCTGAAAATTGTTCTTGCCATTAAACCAAAGCCTACACCACATTTTCCGAATGTTGCTCGTCCACTAACAAACTCCTCTGTAGAAGACTGCCCAGTTGCCCATAGCTATGAGGCAAAGTAATCTACCCAGCGAACTTGAAGTATAATGGTTCTGTCACCCTGACAGGAGAATCAATCTCTGTGCCAAACTACATGGTGAAAACAAGGTCTGTGAGGTTGAGTACTTGATACTACAGCATGAGACTGTTAATTGCTTTAAGTGTACTAGAGAGGAGTTAAGACTTATCATTTCTTTGAGGCTCTTCTGTTTAGTAGAAGTATGTAGAGAGGAGCTGGCTCGAGCTAGGCTACTGTGTGTGGACAGAGAAAATAACTATTACTTGAAATAAAATACTGCTACCCCTCTTTCTGTCTTCCAGCCCTCTCTGTTAGCTAACACATCGACTGACCGTGGAGGTGGCTGAGAGAGCAGCCAGTAACCTGCCCTTTCTGGAGAAAAGGGAGCGGTGGGAAGCCTCAGAAAGACTTATAAAATGGAAAGTAGGACAGCAGATTAAAAAAAAAAAAAGACAGAAAAAGCAAGAGATTTTGTTCTTTTACTCTACAGTACAGCATTCACTTGTTTTCTTCCAATATCCAACAGCTACCAACCAGATTTATTCAGAGATTTTGAAGGACAAGAGAACTAATGCTTAGGCTTCAAATGTTCTTCTTAGCTGGTTATCAACTAAAGGCAGATCATTTTCTTGCTTACATCAGTATAAAACTGGAGTTACTTTAGTGACATGATGATAGAAGCATGGATAAATTCAATGTGAAAAGAGGTTTCAGCCTTGCCTATAATTTGCTGCCATTTCAGAATACATGTTTCAAGCCACTTTTTAGGGTGAATATTACTTTAGAGAAAAGCTTTTGTGTCTGCCATCAACTATCCCAAATTACATTAACTAGCTAAACTGATGGAAGGTACATACACATAGTATGCTGCATGTTCTTTTCAAGAAAATACTTTCTTAAACACAGACCCATTTTTGTCTTTATACAAAGTATCACCTCAAAATTAATTGCTTTTCTTGCTACTCACATTATCTGTCACATCTAGCATGTTTTGCAAGATCAACCTCTTGGGGTCTATCTTTGTCTTATAATATTAAAAAAAAGTCAAGCAACAAATTCACCTGCAGTGGGGTAATTAGACAATTAAAAATTTTGAAGGCTCTTTAAGAACCAGTTTTTAGAAAATAAACAAATAATTTATATTTTATAAAATTAATATAAAATAAGTAATTTCCCAATTGTAGAGATTAACTTACAATGTTTAGATTTTTTTACTAACCCCACTGCAGTAAAAATAAAAATTTGAGGAACTGCAAGCAGATTCTGAGACCAGGGAGTGGCTAAAATGGATGGGAAGATTTTTTTCTTGAAGGATTTAAACACAGAAAGCACAGTACTGCATCGTACTGCAACCAAACATAAAGACTGTATTGAACAGGTTCACATAAGAGATCTAAATGTATTCTTTTTCAAATACAACTACAAATCCTTTTTTTTTTTTTAAATGGTTCGTATAACTCTTATGTATGACCGTGCGGAAGACATTTTAGCCTTGTACATTATGCGTCAATCTTCCTGATCTAGGTTCTGACACCATTGCATACAATTGTATTCTAGTTTCTGAACAAAGTTGTTATTTCTCCACTTTGCAAAATTTTTCATTTGTTTTACTTCCACAGAGGACATTAAGGGATCAAAATGAGAGAAAGAAATATTAATTGCTACCTACCTTTGACAAAAGCATCCTGTCTCAGAAATGCAACGCCAAATGCTAAGAGTTTAAGCCACAAAAACATGGTTATTTCTGGAAATCAGGTGTATCCTTATGAAACAGCATGTGTCTCTCTCTGGAAAGCAAAATAAGCGTTATCTGTCTGCAAAAGAATTTCTCAGCAAAACTTGAACCAAAAAGGAGAATAACTAGGCACATACATCGCACTGCCTGCTTATCTGTGAAGGAGTTGCTTCCTCTGTTACCCCAAACTAACCACTCGCAAACTCGCTATGCAATTTAGTGATGTCAGAGACAATTACTTCTTCAAAAAAAATTTCTTTCCGTTTCCAGGAAGTCAAGAGGGTTTTTCTTAAGTTGCTGCAGTAATGCTCAGCTTCCTTAATTCAAATGAAATAGATTATTTTCAGCCATTTCTTTCTACTGAGGAGCTAAACAAGCCTTAACTTTCCAAAGGACTGGATTCAACAAACAGTCATTCTTTTTCTTCATATTCACTTTTCTATTGCATACATTCACCGAGTTCCTTCTGTGTTATGGATGCTTCTTGAGATTTTTATTGAGAGAAAGAGAAACCCAAACCATCAGGCAACAAAACCCTTATATATTGGCAATAAGGCCTTCATAAAAAGATGCATCCTCAAGTGAAGTGACTGCTGATTAAATGAAAACCCTTTAAACATGGGATATATTTCTGAACCTTTCCGCAAGGATGCAATTCTAGGTATGACAGTAATACAAAACAAATGGATAGAGGCAGTCTAATTCTGCTTTCTGTAATGTTCAGTGCCTGATTAGATAGCTCAATGCAATTCTTTACCATGATAGTGCCAGATGATTCTGGTCCCTTTCCTGGAGCTGATGCAAGGTATACCAAAGACATTTTCCCTCACGGCATGCACTGAGATAGTACACACAAGATCAAGTTGTACTGACTCAGTACAACTTGATAACAAATGTCCATTATACAGTAGGGAATAAATGTTGGGATTGCTTCTCTTATTGGAGGTTTCAAAGGTTTTAAAAGAACCAGCAGAACCTTGTCACAAGACAGATGAAGAAGGGAAGAGAATATATTTGTGCTTATTCTTCATATCTTAAGTCTTTCAGAGACTTCCTAAGCATCACACAGGAAAAAGTTGGACAAATTCACATAATAATTCACAGATGACATGAGTGAACCAAAGTCCTCATAAGATTAAACTCAGCTTCTACATGTCCAACTTTGACTCAAGTCTTACAACACAGGCCAAAATCTTAGCTTCCATTAAGCAGTATGTCTCTATATGAACTAGCTGTTATAATAATTATATTGTAAATGTATTCAGAACAAAACTGACATAGTGATATCACTCTGACACTCCGGAGACCCCAACTTTGATATACAACAACTTCATCATCCTGGAGTTGTTGCAAATTGAATTTGGACTACAGGCATACATTGTCTGCAGCACTGACATCTTAGTCCCTATTATCCTAGACAAAACCAGAAAAACAGAAGGGCTGAAATCTGCCATCTGATGAATAGAGTGCATGATATCCTGTGGAGAATTTCACATAAAGGCTCTCAACAAGAACCAGGCTCCATTTCCACCTGACCTTCCCCAGCAGTTTTATACAACTTCCACTCATCTTTTCAAGCTGTGTCCCCAAGACAAATTCCTGCACAGTGGACCTTTTCTGGATGTGTGATATTTACATAGCCTCCATAGCACCTAAATATTGCAACATATTATATATATTATTTAGTGATAACATCACACACTCTGGCCATCATACCATCCAAGTATAATCATAGACTAGTTTGGGTTGGAAGAGACCTTTAAAGGCCATCTAGTCCAACCCCCCTGCATTGAGCAGGGACGTCTTCAACTAGATCAGGTTGCTCAGAACCCCGCCCACCCCGACCTTGGATGCTTCCAGGGATGGGGCTTCTACCACCTCTCTGGGCAACCATAATAATATTATTACACTCATTTAACAGTTGAGAAACCACAAACCATCAATTGTTAAAATTACTGACCAAAGTTACAAATTAAACTCATGGAGGATTCAGAGACTCAAATCATATATCGTAAGTCACAGTGAAGTGCTAAGAAGAAAAAAATCTCTCTTTCCAAGAGTAGATCCTTCAATCAGCAAAATATTTCAGTGCCCCTTTTCTGGCAATGAACCATTGCCCTGTAACTGAGAGAGAACAAACACCTTCACAGAAATTACATGGTGTCTTTGATTTCAGATTAGTCTCAGATGTTCTAATATTCCATCTGCTTGCAGTGCATTTGAAATACAAATCTCAGTAGTCTGTCTATTTTGACATTTGTCTACATGGACAACTGAGGAAGAAATAAAGGATATTGTGGTACTAAAATACTGGCTTTTCAAAGACTCTAAGAAGCCAATATTTCTACTGAGAGATGCCATGTGCATTTTAGTCACTAAGTCCTCAAAACAGCTGCAGACCTGACCTAAGAAGGAGGAAGGAAGTGTGTGACAAGAAGCAAACTCTCTCAAGATCTCTCCCCTCATAATAAGCCTTTCAAAGCAAGTAATTATCAACCACTTACACAAAGTTAGATGCTACACGAAAGAAAGTTCAGATTTAAGCAAAAAACATAGAATCAGCCAAAGGGAATCGGTATACTCTGCTAGCATTTTCATTAGTCAGAAAAACATACATGTCATGGGATATAAAGCTGTGTGTATTGGAGGACTTCAGAACTGACAGAGCAATCTCAGCTCTACTGATTAACAAAGGAGGGCAGTTTAGTTCCTCTCAGCCACAGGGAAGGTCAGGAAATGATTGTTGTAGGCTTGCTGAGTGGAAAACATGGTCCATAAAAGCAGTTGCTCCAGAAAAAGAAAGAGAAGATGATGGTTTGAAGGGGAAATTCCTACAGTGTAGGGCTGGCTGATGGCCAGGATATAAGCTCTTCTGTTTCACTCTTCTGTCAAGGAGAGATTGCTTGGTTTGCTAGCTAAGATCACTGCATTGTGAGCAAGCCAAAGAACAGACTACAAAGTATGGAAATTTCAGTTCTAGTGTGGTTCAGACCTGTGCTGAAAGTGATACTACAAAGATGCTACAGTGGGATTTTACACTTATTGTCTTATATTGAATTCCATATCGCATAGGTTCAGTCTGCAGCTTTCTATAAATTAATATATTATGGCTACACCAATGTATTTACACCCCACGTATCATTTCCTATTCATGGCTCAGCCAAAATTAATCACAAACATGTTTAAGGCTATTTGAACACATGAAGTCTTTTCCCAAACATAAACTGCAGTCTTCTTCCCAAGGACAAACCCCAAAACCCACTTTTGGGGGAGTACAAAGAGATGAATTTACTCTGCTTGCAGATTAAGCAAGGGGCTATTAAAATAAATCCTTTCTCAGGACACAGCCTTAATTTTTAATCAGCCAAATGATTATGTCAGTATGTAACTATAGCGTTATACTTCCTCTGCGCTGGAAAGAATCAAAGCCAGAACCATCAATTTGTACTATTAAGGATCTCTAAAATGACATTAAAAAATGTGTAGATGCTTAAGCTACAAAAGAGAGAGATTTCCAAAGAGATGGGTAAGTTATGAAAAGAGCCAAAATACCCAAAACAAAGAAGAAGAAAAAGAAAAACTCTGTAAGAAGTAAATCTTTCCTTGCCTGATTCGCCTATCTTGCAATACAATAGATTTGATAAACACCAGCTCAAAGGGCAATTATGTCACAACTGCAATAAAATTCTAAAAATATGAAGTGCCAATAACAATCAATTTTCCTTTCAATTTACATCTGAAGCCTTTAGAAAAGATCAAATACATGCCTCCTGCTTCATACCAAAAATTTAAAGAATAAAGCCCTTGAAATATAGAGAAAAGAAAGGGAATTCAAAGTAGAAAGAATTAAAGCAATATGTCCTTGCTCCAGATGAGTTGCAAATATTGTTATGAAGAAATTCACATATTTTTACATGAAAATACATTGAAATCATAATCATAAAATAATTAGATTCATTCTGTACTAAAGTGGTTTGACATAAATGTTTGTTATATGACAATAATTATGCCATTTGAAAATATTTCTATGCTGAAGCTACCATATATTTGCAGTTAAATTAACCATCCCAGATCTAGTCTAAACCTTTTTTTAAAAAAAAAAAAAAATGGAAAGGCAAACAACACATGAAACAAACTCACAAGAAACAACAGAAACATAAAACGAGTTGCATTTCAGAACTAGCTAATAGTTTACAGGAATATACGCAGGCTATATTCAGCTTCAACACCTAAAATACACCACAACTGGGTTTGATTGACAATCGCCAAAAAAACTTTTGCCTCTACTGTGAGAGTGAAATTAAGTCTCAAAGAAACATGCTATTAGATTCTGTATATTCAGATACTCTATCCTTGCAATAGATTTCTGAAACAGATGAAGTAAGGAGGGAGAAAAATCAAATTATTTTATGACAAGATGCAATGAAAATTCCCACTGTTTTCCATTTGCAGTGATTTACACATGACCCAGATGTCCCACGTGAGAATAATAACTGTTGAATAAGGAGACGATGATAAAGATATCATCGACCCTCGTTCCCAATTCTCTTTCTCTCCCACCTCTGTAGTCTTTGGCTAGGTCTAATAAATTCTCACAGCATTTGATATGAGCCCTTGAACCAAGAGTCCCCCTCTGGCAGGGAAGTATTTCCCTTCTAACCACATATCCACTGTTCTTGGCAGAGTGACTTGAGTTAGGTGGAAAGAGGCGTCTCAGCACAGATGGACCTTTCAGTGCCAGCCCTAAACTGTTTCCCTAAATGGGGGAAGGGGGAGGGCAACTGTTCCTGCTCCCAGGGCTGAGTCTTAGCCCTAGGCCTAGTCAGTTGTCCCCCTGGTTAAGCTAGGAGGGAGGTCTGGTTCTCTCACTGCTAATGAGACCGCAGCATCAGAGCAAGGAGTTGTGATCCTCAAAACACTACACACGCCCGTCCTCCTGCACAATCTCTCATAACACATCAGGCAAAAATACTGTAGTTACTCAGTGACTGATCCTAATAGTGCAAAAGCTCTGCCCAGATCCCAAACAATCTTAGAGCTTGCTGAGAGAGACCAAGATCTTCAATAACCTCCACAGTCACTGCCAACTTCCTTTCTACTGGGAGGCGTTTCTGTAGCTCTGTTTTATAAGTTGTGCTGCACAAAGGCATCAGATTACAGAGTACATTGGGCATGGTGTGATCCTCAAACACTACTACACAAAGCATTTCAATATTTTTTGCTTCTGAAGGCATCATTACTTAGCGGTGGTCCTGCTTGGCCAGGTCTTATAACACTGTGTAGGCAAAAGCACAGCAGAGGAAGATAAAATTCATCTGAACACGCTCGATTCTGCGGTTAAGCAGATTTCCTTTCCCAGAGTAGTTCACCAACTTTCAAACAAAACCAAACGGACAGCCTGGGCTGTACCTGCTCATGCAGGAGCTCACAGGGAATGAAGTCACCCATGAAGGCAATTGTACTCAAGTGGGAAATCTGCAAAAAGGGGCCACAGTATTTTCAAATACATCTAAGAAAGGGGAAGGACGAACAACAACTGGAGAGTAAAAAGGTACCCATGTAGGCCAGATAAACATAAGCACTTCTCCATAGCTCCCTGCTCTACAATAGCTTTACTAGGGGGTTCAGGGTGTGTGGCATCTTGCTCTTTTCAGTACAGACTCCTGCCTTATTTCCTCCCTCCAAGTAACAGTGACGTGTGTGTGTGTGTGTGTGAGAGGGAGGGAGGGAGGATGCGTGACACCTCTGCCCTTGAACAACTCCATCATATGCTAATGCAGCTAAAAAATCCCTTACTACTCTTTGGGGAGAAGCCAAAGAGCTGGTTCCTATTCAAATGAAGGGTAGAGGAAAGAAGAGAACAGCCGTAAAAACCACCACTATCTGCCCTGGAGGCAGGGAGAGCACAAACTCTTCATCCATGTAAGTGACTTTGAGATGCCTCTCTTCCACCCCACAGAGTGTTCCCCAAACCATTCCCTATCTCTGCCTGGTACCGCAGGGCTGGGAGGAAACAGACTGGAAAGATGGAGGGAAGGCAGGAATAGTAGTAACCAGGGTATGAGCAGCATTTTCATACAGCCACAAGCCAAATAAATTTGAGTTTCAGGTTGGATTGCCACAGGTTGCCCCCAAAAGATTGGGCCACCCTGTATCTGCCATCAGGTATCAAATAATAGCCATGCTTAGCTTGCACGCTAACACCTACAGGGCCTGTGCCACCCAAAAGCTAACATTCCCGGTGCTTGCTGTGTTCAGTGACATAGGAACTGTGACTGAAAGATGCCAATGAAACTGCACTCTCTCTGTTCTCTCTTCATATGATTTCATGCTGCTCGTTTTCACCCTGTGTTCATTTCCCTAAGAGTTTAGCCAAATAACAATGGGGTGTTCATCTTCCTCACCCAACACAACTTCCAAGTCCAGATTCTCAAAGTCAATATGGTGTCACTTTAGCATTCATCGCAAAGAATTTTAACTGGGCTGCATTTGGGGGGTTTGTTTTGTTTTGTTTTTTTAAGTCAGGAAACGGTGGTTTCCACTGCTACCTAAACCTGATGCTGTTTTGTGTTAACATATTTACAAAATGTTGTATAAATTAGTTTTCTCAATAAACGTATTCTTGAGAAGCCACCTTTGTTTTCTTTTTGTCCAGAGGCCTTGAAAGAATAAAGTACAGAGCATGTAATTCAATAAAAATTAACTTCTCTACATACCCGATACATCGCTTGGATATAAAGTTATACACACTTTCTTTGTTTTGCATAATTTTTCTTGCATGGAAGTCAGGTCTTATGGCTCAGCTCAGTTACACTGATGTTCACCATGGCTGCACATCAGAATTAAACAGTTCCACAGAATCTGAAGGCACACACCTTAGCAAACACTGATGGACACAGGATAAATTCATCCCAAGGGCAACCCTGTTTAAATCAAGGGAGGTACCTCCATAATGCATTTCATCCTGTAAAATTAATTTGACAGCCTTACTGTGAAAACATTGTTCATTCTAAAGAATATATGTTATAATGCTCTTAAATTTATGTTGAATATTTACTAAGGAATTTATTTTGCACATACTTTTGGGGGCTTGTTTGCAATTGCCAAGAACTATTTCTTGAAGAAAGAAAACATTTTTACTTAATATGTCATATTGGATCAAATTATTTTAAGGTCAAGAGTAAACAATACAGCTCTTTGTGCAGGCATATTGCTATGCTGCGATCAACCCTCAGGCAATGATGATTTGACATCTTCACTTCATATCTTGCCTGTATGATCTACGCTGTACCTGCTCAGGACAGAGATCATATTTTGGTACCCCTGAGGCACTATTCACAATCTGGCCCAAAATGAGCAATAAGTCTATGATAAGCTCTCAGAAGTGCCAGGCACTTACTTCTTGCTTGCACATAAAATCATTCCAGGATAACACTAGGCACAGTTATTGTGAAATGGGTGTTCTTGCATAGCTTCGTTTAACATGCCCCCTTAGAATTTGCTGCCCTTAGACAGTGGCAGCATACCCATAAGCACTGAGTCAGATTTGTGCTGAACATCTGCTCCTCCTCCTGGTTTTGAATGAGTGCTGGATGCTGAGAACAGCTCAGGATTTAGCTTCGTATATGGCATTCAAACATGGCACAATGAATGAGTTCATTTCACATTATGAAACATCAAATAAATGTTTCTACCCACAGTGTCTTTTCTTCGTATCCTTCCATCATCCAGTTTGAAAGGGAAAATGAAAAGGAGGGACAACATTTATTTGAATATTTGCTACCCATGGACCACTCCTTGTTGAACTCTCATTCGGAAAAGCCCTTCAACAATGGTAGATTTTTTCCTTCTCTTGGTCCGATTCTCCTTTTTTTCCACAGTTTTTTCCTAGTGCTAACATCTAGATTCTTATAGACAGTCATATGACTTTGTCTCAGCAAATGAACAACCACAGCTTTAAAAAGCAGTGAGCTGAATGCCAGGCAGGGAGCTGTGCTCTGCACAATCACACTGACACTCAGGAGTACCACCGCAGCTGGAGGTGCTAAATAAGCGCCCTCTGTGCAGGATCCCCCCTACTACCTTCACCAAATCCACTCTTTAGCAAAACTAATTACTTGCTTGCTGATTGCTTCCTATTAGCTAATCTGTGTCTGCTAGTTCATCTTCTCAAATTATATGTAAAATTATACACAACTATATGACACTCTGAAGTGAGTGCTGTCTTACCCGCACCATACAGAAAGTCATAGTTGTGCCATATTTGCAGAAGGCCTGACAGAGCATGAGTCAAAGCAATAGTAACACCAGCCAACACAAAAGAGCCCACACAGAAAAATAAGAAAATGCCTACAGAAACAATCTTTCCCAAAGTATTTCCATTCTGGTTTCAAAATAGCACTCACTTACTTCATTGCAGTTCACTGGACATTCCCTTATCTCTTGGACATTGTTTCCGCTGTGCTCTGTAGCATACTTAAAAGACATGCCTGTTTATTCTGCAGCTAGTGCTTGAAATAACCAAACAGGGTGAGGATTTTTTTTTTTTTTTTTTAAGCACAACTTTAGCTGAAGCAAGCCAGGATCAGTGTCAGGGTAGGCTACTGAACCTGTATTTTGGGCTATCTTTCTACAATATGATAGTTCTGAGCTAACTGCTGGTTAGTCTGTGACGTAAATGAGTAGACCAGCTTGCTTTCTGTGAGTTCTCTGTCCATTTTTCAGTTTTTCCCAAGTAGGTATCTTCTCTGACATTAACTTATGTATTGTTTGCTTCTAGCACTGTGTTCTGCTTCCACCTGGACTGCTTCCCACCTAGGATGCCAGATTCATTGTCATACACTATTAGCTGTGGTCTGCAAGTCTTCCCAGTGTTTTGCTATCTGTCAGAGGACAGTGCTTATATCCAACAGTATTTGCGTTAGTTTTTCCAAAAAGATAGAGGATAACTTTATACCAAATGCTTCCCTAACGTCCAAATTATGATTGTTTTTTGGATGGAAATGTATCCCCACAGCTGATTGTAGTCATTACGGTACAGAAGCATAAAAATGCCTCTGAGCAAGATATATACAAGCATAAACCACAAATATTTACCTAGAAGGCTGGTCTGCTTACAGTGATGCTGTTGGTCATCTTCTGGTAGTCCATCTCTTACCCTTCTCCACATTTTGACATGATTTTTCTCTCTGGGGCTGTCCAAATGGGTTAGATAGATGTCTCCAAAGATAAGCATGTGGCAGGCATTACTTCTTCCTCAGTGGCTTGTCAAAAAACTACTGCTATAAAGCTAAAAGAGTCCAAACGATTTCTGTAGTCTTAACTCATAATATCCATCTTTAAATTTGAAACAGTTAGGAAACCAGACTGATCCCATAGACTTACCTTGCACATCAGGCTCTATGTGACATCTACCTCCCTCAGTTTCCCTGCCTGTAAGTTCTTCAATTTATGTTTCACACACACACACTACAAGCCATCTTAAAATGCAGCAAGTTCGTAATGCTGATACTCAGAAAAAATCTGTCTAAAAATACACTGGTTGTCTTTGTTTATTCTCACACTATAAAAACAACAAAGTAATTAGCACAGGCAGTAAATTCAGTTTCTTTAAAGAAAAAGGGTTATCAAAACTGGAAGGAAACATTGACAAATAGTTCACCATAAGTGGAGACAAACTTTTCTGAGAGGTCTCTGTAGCATAAAAAGACTTCTGTAACATTGAAAATCCCATGAAACTACATCCTGGGACTTACACTTTTGAAATATATTTTTAAAGTGTTGTCCCAGAAACACCTTCTATTCAGTCTTGTGAAAGTCCATGTACCTTCCTTATTTGCTCCTTTAGTAGAAGTGCTAAGAAATCTGATATTGCCATCCATCTTCCCTGACTGACATAAAATGAGTCAGTGTTAAAAAAAAAAAAAAAAAATCACAATACAGGTAAGAAATGGGGGAGAGGTGGGGGGCAGAAGTAAAAAAATACGTGAGATGCGTTGCAGTAGCATGGAAAGAAGGTTATTTGCTGCATGTTATATGTACCGCTTGGTCAAAATATTTCAAAATTATTAGTTGCCTGCAATAATAGTTACATTAAATCCAAATGTACCAAACTATAGCCTTCTCGTTTTCTCTGCTACCTCCATACTGATTTTATCGTTTCTTTTAATAAAGAATCTTATTTGTTCTGGGATATAGAAAACACTTACTGCAGACTAAAAATTACAATGGAAGAGAAAAACTGAAGACAATACTAGATTATTCAGGAAAAATGAGATCTGCAGTTAGGACCTACTAAATTTAAGATGGTCTGGGTTGATCTTTTTAAATCACATATTCATTTAGCCTTTTCCAAACTTCTACAGTATTCAGAAAGCTCAGTGAAAATCGTCCTACTTGGGTAGACTGGTATCTAGTCTGAATGAGAACTGCAGAAGGTAAATCTGAACAAAAGTGAAAGAGAGACTCAATTAAGCATTTCCATTTCATTAAAAGGATTAAAGTGAGTATTATATAAAGTCATTTATGCAATTTCAAATGCTTCCCTATCACTGCTTGTTAATGGGCAGAATTAAAGTCAGCTAACAGGGGTGCAGAAATATTGGAAGTATATACTTTTAAAGTAACAGCCAGGTAGACACTAGGCTCTTGTGTGAGACAAATTGTGCCAGAGCGCCAAGTAAATACTTGAGTGGTTTAAAGACAGGTAAGAGAAAAGACAGCACTGGGAAATTAAACACACTGAAATAAAAAGATTTGTTTCATTATTTTTGTTTTATAGCTTATTTCTATGTCACTGTAGGATATTTTGTAACAAACACTCAAAGACATTTAGCACAAATTGGCTATTTTAACTGTCAGAAAAGCTCAACAAACATATTTCGGGGGCCTTATAAACACATACAATGTGTTTACTGTATACAACGCAATGGAATAGCCAAAAATAGCCAAAAGAGGATGGTGGAGGAGGAGGAGGGAAAGCTCGTAATCTATCATGCTGAAACAGTCCATGCTGTGATATTCCCAAAACACCTGGAATTCTCAGAGTATGTAAACAATTGAATCACAACAGGAGTTGTGATCAGTATCAGATTCCTTTAGTTCAAGAAGAAAACCCTTTCACGTGTCTCACAAAGAAATATCACAATTTCACAACAGCTAATTTTATAATTTGCGCTCATGTGTACACTGCCAAAAATTTAGTGTCTGTCAAAAAAAAAAAAAAAAGGCCTAGTATCGCTGTTGTTTCTTCAGTTTGTTTTAAACGGTGATAAAGTGTTAGCAATATAAATTCTGGCATAGCAAGAATAGCTCATTTTTGCCATATCAAGCTCAGGCTGACATACTAACTGAGGTAATGTGCTCTCCCCCTCCCAAGATCAGCATAAAATATTTGCACATCCTCTTTCTGCCTTTTAGCAAGTGTTATTTCCTACACTTAGTAAGTTAGGAAATATCACAGAAGATGAAACTCCATGAACTCCACGCAACAATTATTTGGCAAGAGGCTATGTCTGTCATCGTCTTCTTCTCATAAGATCCGCTTTAGAGTTCATGAAATTCTGTGTTAAAATACAGAGGCATTATTTAAAACTGGGTTTTACGCAAAACAAGAAAAACTTGTTAGCTAAGCACTGCCAGTTCCTAAAGCAAAGCCAGTCTATCAAGCCTGTAAACTGGTAAACAAAAATTAAGGTTTTTCCTTCAGACAAAGGTATACTGAGAAAGATATCAACCTCATTCCAGTTTGACATCCCAGCTTTATTTTCAGTTTGCTGATGTTCAGCAAGTTGCCCCTCACTGATCAATGGAGACTCATTCTGGAGGGGTGAAGTTTCTGACAGATTTTACCCCCTTGTCCAGCACGCTCATTTTAGGTGGAAGAGACCACCCACTCTGGAAAAATACAGATTCACTAAGAAGTTTTTCTAAGAAAAGTAATTAATCTGTTCATTTTCCTTTCCCTCTTCTACTGTATACAGGAACATAATTTAAAGACAGGTGATGACAGTGAAGAAGAAAAGACCAGCCTGCCCTCCACTGTCTCTGGCCCAGAAAATCCTTTGTGCTATTCCTTTCTCCAAGTTTCACACGTTAGCCTGAAAAAATACCTACCAATGTCTAAATTTCCTCACTACTGCTCACAGGTAGCTCATCTTCTTAAATCATAAACGTTTAAGGTCAGACTTACACTTCCTTCTAGCTGGAAATAATATATTTTGCATATTACTACAATATTTGGACAGTGAGGGCGCCAAATACCAGTCCTGAGGAAACCAAGCTCCAATCAAACCCTCAAGTTTGGGGCAAGGTGGGGAGTTCAGTCTTCTTTCCCTTTTGTTTGCATGAGGAACACAAGCAGGGTGAGAAAAGAGAAGTTCCAAAACGAGGTGGGAAGAGCCTTTCTCTGCTGTTTCCACAGTTGCCTTTGCTCTGCTCTGCTCCAAGGGGTAACAGGAAGCAGCAAAAGTGTTTTTCAGAAAGTCTGGTTTTGACATATGTCCTAGCTCAGTGTTGAAAAGTTGAGGAGGCTGAAACGTGCATGTTCTTTGTACAACCATCCAACTACGTGAACTCTCTGAAGATCGTGGATCTTTACTTATTTACCTATTTTAAAGAGTCTAATGCTTTCATTAACATTCAAATTAATTAAGAAAAAAATAGTTTGCTTTGCATGATCTACAATAGTTAAACTGTGTAAAACCAGTTTTATAAATTATCTACACCAATCTTCAAAACCTCCTAAAATTGCTTCTTGATCAAGTAAAAAGCTCAAAAGGAAAACCAAAAACTAAAAGTCATGTCAAATAGATTATCTATCTTAAATCCAAGCAAATACCCACTTAACCTACTTTGCTGCTGATACTACTTTTTATGCTGTGTTTATCAGTAGTTTATGTATTACAAGCAAGTTTTGTTTAACTGCAACATTAGATACATTTAATACCTTTACTGTCAGTCAATTATGTCATGAAAGATCAGCAGCAGTGTTTTCAAGACTGTCAGATTAAGACTATTAGGCCAAAAAAAGCTATAACTGAAAAACAATAAAAACTCCTGACTGCTGCTTTCTGCTTTTGCCTCAGCTTGGCCTGCAAAGCGATGCTGCTCTCAGCTTTCCAAGCTGGTTTCACTTTCTGGTTCCTGTATGATAATTACCAAGGCCCAGCAATGGGGCAGAGTTGCAAAATTCATAACTGAGGGCCTGCATATAACCTTCTTTTCTGGCTAAGTGAAATCCAAGCTACATCGGTGAAGCCACAATTTCGCTCATGTTTTCTCTCGTAGATCTCTTTGAAGACAGACTTTCTGGAGATCAGCTAAGGTGTTTTGATGCAGCCCACTGCAGGTCCCTGAAGTTAAGAAATACTCTGCGAGCTGAAAACAGCAGTGTTGATATCCAGCCCTCTGCTCCCCAACCTCAATTTAACATATTGAAACCTTTTATGTCATAGAATCATTTAGGTTGGAAGAGACCTTTAAGATCATCGAGTCCCACTGTTAACCTATCACTGCCAAGTCCGCCACTAAACCATGTCCCTAAGCGCCACATCTACACATCTTTTAAATACCTCCAGGGATTCCACCACTGCCCTGGGCAGCCTGTTCCAGTGCCTGACAAGCCTTTCAGTGAAGAAATGTTTCCCAATATCCAATCTAAACCTCCCCTGGTGCAACTTGAGGCCATTTCCTCTTGTTCTGTCATCTGTTACTTGGGAGAAGAGACCGACCCCCATCTCTCTACAACCTCCTTTCAGGGAGTTGTAGAGAGCAATAAGGTCTCCCCTCAGCCTCCTTTTCTCCAGGCTAAACCACCCCAGTTCCCTCAGCCACTCCTCATAGGGCTTGCGCTCTAGACCCTTCACCAGCTTCATTGCCCTTCTCTGGACACGCTCCAGCACCTCAACATCTTTCTTGTAGCAAGGGGCCCAAAACTGAATACTGTACTTGAGATGCAGCCTCACCAGTGCTGAGTACAGGGGGACGATCGCTTCCCCCATCCTGCTGGCCACACTATTTCTGATACAGGCCAGGATGCTGTTGGCCTTCTTGGCCACCTGGGCACACTGCCGGCTCATATTCAGCCGGCTGTCGACCAACACCCCCAGGTCCTTTTCCGCCAGGCAGCTTTCCAGCCGCTCCCCCCCAAGCCTGTAGCGTTGCCTGGGGTTGCTGTGACCCAAGTGCAGGACCCGGCACTTGGCCTTGTTGAACCTCATACAATTGGCCTCGGCCCATCGATCCAGCCTGTCCAGGTCCCTCTGTAGAGCCTGCCTGCCCTCCAGCAGATCAACACTCCCACCCAGCTTGGTGTCATCTGCAAACTGACTGAGGGTGCACTCGATCCCCTCGTCCAGATCATTGATAAAGGTGTTAAACAGAACTGGCCCCAGTACTGAGCCGTGAGGAACACCACTTGTGACAGGCCGCCAACTGGATTGAACTCCATTCACCACAAATCTTTGGGCTCGGCCATCCAGCCAGTTTTTTACCCAGTGCAGAGTACACCTATCGATGCCTTCGTACCTTTGGATTGTTTGGATGAAAAGGCTGGTCCTTTGGGGACAATCTAATTAATATCTCAAATTTCATTTTGTACATGAGAGAGGTACTGAGCTCCTTGTCACCAGTCTGGCTTTGGATCCGAAGTGCCACAGGAGCTAGTGCTTTCTTACTGGAAGTAGAAAAGTACAGTGACAGATAAATACTACCCAAATTCTCATCTAAGGACTACTTTAAAGATTCAGCAAAACTTCTTCAGTCAGTTGCCTCAGGTTCTTCTAAATTGATAAGCTGGTTTCTTAGCTCTTGTCACAATACATTGGGTGATTTGAAGTTTGCACTGAACTAAAGCATACATGACACTGACTCCCAGGTCCTGCAGGACCAACGAACCCTGCTCTGGGGCAGTGGAGGGGTTGCAGAAGAGTGCAGAAATTTGAAGTTCTGTCCAGTCCAAGTGCTGAGAGCACATCTCTCGCTCTGCCTGGCCCCTGGCTGCTCTTTCAGCTTGTTGATGGCTTCTAGTTGACAAGGTAGGACTTGAACATGTTGTACGGAACAAAATGCTCCATTAGATAGCCCTTCCTAATGCTCCTTTTCAGCAGTACATTCGATGGGATGCGTGTTATGTCTCAGTGTGTTTTGGCTTGTAGTTTAACCACACATTTCAATGTACCTATTATATACACAATTGCTAGTATCTCCTTATTCCCTTACCAGCTAATGAGGCGTGAGGTTGGGTTTTCTATGTTTAGAAAGCCACAGCTGTTGCTTTATGGCCATTTCTGCAGCATTCTTTGGAATAATTTGAACATTTTCATCTTTGGAAGACATACTACATTACTAGTGTAGAGATCTATGTTGTCCTTCTCCTGAGCTGGGGACAAGCACTGACAGCGTCTTTCTTTTTTCACCGGATGTCCCCTAACCATACTACTGTTCAGGGAAATGCACACTTTGATTAATCCAGCTCCCTGCAGCACACGTGTTCTGGATGAACAATGCAGATGTGTGTGGGAGGGAAGTGGGAGGAGGAGAAGAGCAGAGGAGAAAAGTAGATCATGAAGTAAGAAGTGTTGATCATTCAGAGCACTGCAGATGAAAGCAAGATGCTGGTAATAATCTCAGCAGAGAAAGCATGAACGCTGGTACAATGTGCTTCACTACATCCAACTCCATCTAGGTGTCAGGTTGCTGTGCTCTACACTTGGCTCTACAGGCATTTGGAAGTCCCAAAGAGGGCTACAAAGGGGCAATGACACACAGGATCCTCAGTGTGTGTGTAGGTGTATATAGGAACATGTAGATGAGTATGTACACATGTATGAAGTTGCAAAACAGTTGTCATTTTTAGCTGAAAGAGTTATCAGGCTAAGAGGATCCTTTAAATGTTCCACGTTTGTGTAACATGGAACATGTTTTGTGTTCCATGTTACACAAAAACCTTTGATTATATACTTGTTTTAAGCAACTCATACTGCCCAGCTCAGCAAGGTTAATGTTCACATTTGCTGCTAAAATTAATGTCAATAGCATTTAAGGGGTCACTTCTTGGAAGCTTTAAGCTCTAAGAACCAGAGAAAATACATATCTAGCAAGAGACCTGGTAACTTAGATTTATAGCTTGACCTTGAATGATGGGAAAAGATTTTATAACATTCCAGACTTACGATTCTCCTTCCTGGAGACCCCGATTGTAAAAATGAGGCTAGATTTCAAGAAGCAAGTGCACTTCTGGTTTTCTTACCAACAAGATGGTGTCCTGGAGCTGTAGGAATCTTGTAACAATTCAACATAAGCTAGACAAGCTTTCAAGTAATCTATGTGCTCCCTAATTGTCTTATAGCTAAAGGCTTTAAATCCAAGATGAGGTATGTACTTCCTTATGTCCACAACTGCATAGAGACACTGAGCAAAAATTCTAGCTTTTATTACAAAGCTTTCTTGAGATGATGACATTCTTTTTCTTCATGTCCAAACTTTAAAAGTACCTTTTCTCTTTCCAGATTTGTAGCCTACAAAACCTTTGCACTATAGCATATCAGAATTTTCAAAATTATATCAAACAAAATAGCCATTCTTAGCTACAGAAAGAAATTCAGAGGTAAATGCTTTAAAACCTTATGGTCTCACTCCTGCATAATGTGTAAAACAGACCTTGTCCTGCAAAAATCTGCTAGAATAGGATTTCACTGTAAAAAACTTAAATACAACTGTTATTCACTTGACAGCTTAAACTGATAATAACAGACATGCTTACAATGAATTATTTCCTCTATTTAGGAGTCAAGACAAAAACCTACCTATATGTTATTGCATTGTTTTCTGTTACAGAGTTTTGCACCTCTCCTTTATCTCATTTATAAAAGCATAGGGAATTGGAACACATGATGAAGAAGCAGAGAATGAGAAAACTAAGTTTGTCAGTCTAGACCAAAAAAACACTCAAAGGGGATGTTATTGCTGTCTTCAACTACCTGGTGGGTGGTAAGGAGAAGATAGAGTCAAACGCTTCTCAGAGGTGCAAAATGAAAACATGAGGAACAACAGGTACCGATTGCATCAAGCAAAATTATGACTCCATATTAAGAACCAAAATTTCACAAGGACAGTCATCCAGTGGAATGAGCTGCCCAGAGCAGCTGTGGGGCACCCATCCTCAGAGTCAAAACTGTTAGAAAAGGCTGTGAACAACTAACATTGAAGTAAGCCCTGCTCTAAGCAAGGGATACAGGCAGACAGCATCCTGAGAGCTGTGCTACCCTACGTTATTCTGTAATTCCGTAAAACCATCACATAAATATGAACCAGAAGAGTTTCACCAAGTGCTTGGGGAAGGGGGTGAGGAGTTGGCTTCTGAAATTTGGGGGTTTTGTGGGACTGGGTCTTTTTTGTTTGTTTGTTTTCAACAGCTTCAAAATTTGAAAGTTTACTTTACAGTTACTTTCCCTTTCTTAGTTTCCAGGAATAACTATAAAAATCTCAGATTTTTTTTTTTTTCCCCTTCAAAGGGTTGCTAGGAATAGATTTCAAATTATCTGGGGTTCTCTTTCTTATTTAGGACCACTGACTGACCATAAGAAAAATGTACTGAGGCATTAGACGTATTTGTTTGAAATACCTGATATTGAAATTCAAAGAGTTCTTCAAGAAGGATTTGTGACAGGGAGTCTACAAGACTGACTTTGAAGAAAAAATGTGCATTTAAGAGACCCACGAACCTTCAAAAGAACACCTCCTTCAAAAGGCCCCACCTCACAGCTATAAGGGATTTTTTCAGAAGTTAATGTATTTACATAAAGTGGAAAGACTTGCAAACTGTACAAGGCAATTACTGGAAACAGTGGTGCAGTATTGAACAAAAAGGTCCTGATTTTCCTTGTTTTTTCAAAGAAATCCATTATTTCTTTCATCTACACTAAAACTATAGGCCAAATCCTGTAGTCCTTACTAAAAAAAAAAAAGTCATTTCACAGACCTCCTGCTGGTCTTCTGCACAAAGAAAATGAATACTCCAATGAGGTGAAGGGCAGAAAGAAAAGCAGTATGAAAATGCAGTCCATATGGAAAGAAAAACTGCATTTAAAATGCACCCAATAAACACTAGAAATCTATTATAGTGTCTTTGAGCAGCTTTGAAATTTTCATGCAATTGCTGACATTTATATAACTATCTATATGTGTCTATACAGACACATATATGCACATGTATATAAACACACACTTCATCCCACATATAGCTATCCAAATTAAAAAGCCTACCACTTCTTATTTTTAGTCATAACACATTGAAACCTACATACTCTTTGGTATCAGTAGCTAATAGTTCCCTGAGATAGTGCTCTATAGTCTCTAATTGCTGCATGTTTCAAATCAACTTTCTGAACATATTAAAACTATATTTCAGGAAGAGAAGGGTAGAAAAGATAAAAGATACAGATAAGCAGTAGTGTCTAGTTAGGCAATTCAAAGTGATCATTGTATTTATTTTTGTTTTTTTCTTTTAAAAACATTTTTCCCCCCTTCTGGTTTATACATAAATACTTCTGCCTTCTGCATCCCACATTTATGTTTCTCATTATCTCTGGAATTAGCCCTAAGATGCTTCAGGGAGAGGGGGAGAGACTTTAAAACTATTTTTGCAGCACAGAGTAGGACTGGTAGAGCATTTCATCAACATGTGTGTGCACATGTACACACCAACACATGTACACACCAACCACCACACTCCCACTGAAGATTCTTCCCTGATCTGTAACTGCCACTAAGGACTGAAAAAAATTCCACACTGCAAAACATGGTAGAATGAGTGTTTGGTATTTTTGTACAGCAGCTCTCTAGATTTCATCAAGGGAATCTCTTCCCACTACTGTAAACACAGCAGTATCGTTCAGCCTACACACAATAATATATTTTATATTTTAATCTAGCAATGCTTTCCAATGTGGCAAGAACACCTAAAAAGTAAGATAAAGCTACCTAATATCTGCATTCATTCCCATTCACCTCCTTTAGTAACTATGAATTTTTAATTAATTAAAAATTTGATTCATTTTTAAAACTATCTTAAATAATTTAAAAATATTACTAACCAGTCAGTTCCCACTAAATCAATTACGCTAGCTGAATGCTTCATACTATTTAAAATCATGTTGCGCATTTGAAGAACAAAAATATAAGAATCCATTTTTATATACGTCATGCCCAGCATACAAATGCTATGAAAAAAATCAAGGTTCTGTAGTTGCAAATATCTACATAGCTAAGAAGATTACATACATAAGTATCTCCTAATTAGTCTCTGCATAATTAACAAGTTAGCTCTGAAGCGCTAGGACTCTGAAGCGACATTACTTCTTGTGGACAATTGGATGGTGAATTCTGATGGTTATGAATCAGTAACTGAATCCAGCTTTCTTTTAATATCTAGAGTTTATAGACTTGCATACAGAGCTATAACTGAAAGCAGTTTGCAAAATTGTGCACGAAATTTGTTTGGGGCATCTTAAATTTATGTATTTTTTCTGAAAAGCCAGTCCTCCATAATTAATACTATGCTTTTCAATTTTTTGCCTTAAACTTCAATCCGCTCTTTTGATTTTTGGATAGATGAATATATAGGTATTTCCTGCCTTTGGAGATAAAAATATTTCCAGTATTTGTTTTTGTTTCCAAAAATATAAGTATTTATTTCTGATACCATTATCTTATTAATAGTGATACCATGGATAATAATATAAAGACAGCAGAGGAACTTCAAGATACCACAAACTATGCGGGGGGCCTTTCAAAACTAATCTCTTAAACCTGGCATATGATTTAAGATAACAGCCCAATACAATAATCAAATTGTAGGGAGAGGGAAAGATAGGTAACATGATCTTTAAAGTCAGTACCAATCACTGATAGAGATGTAGGCACACTCCATACTGAAACTGTTAGAAATTCTTTCCATTTTTATGGCATTTCACTAGAAAACAAACAACAAGAACAAAAAAACCCCACCTCTGGAACGAACAGTATATAAAGAAGAAATTTTTAACTTTTTGATTTCAAAAGTGAAGCAAAGGTTTTTATTTATGCCACGCTGGAGTGACCCTAACTGCCTCTTCCCCCCCAGTCATTCCATTCTTGTGGGAATCTGAAGTATTTCTGCTTTGAAACATTCTTTTTAATGTGAGGGTTTCCTCCAAACACAGAGCCTACTGCCACTCACCTTCTACTAAAACTCTGAGCATTAAGAGTCTGTGTAATCACTGCAGTAAACGCAATGAAATCTCCCAGCCATTTCCCAATACTTAGACTTTCCTTTGCTCAAATTTCGAAGCCTGCCACTTTAAGGTTTCTGTGCAGAGGCTGTGATTTAGCAACATTACTGAAACCCATAGGCCTGAAAACATTTAACTGAGCTCATGGTAATTTCATAGGAGGAAAGACAGCCTCTCAGGCCTTGCCATTTTCCCACGTGGGGATTAGTGCAAGCTAGAGAACACTAGCTCTAGGAAGCCTTTAGAGACTAGATGTACGCAGCAGTTTTCCCAGTTCACATTCCTAAACAAACGCTAGAAATGAAACTTCACTCGTTAAAGTACCATGGGTGCACTGCTTGTTCCCCACTGCTATCTGCAGCTGTTAGACAACCTGAAAGACATCATGCAGTGCAGAGAAGGACTGGGTCATCTCTGCATCCTCTCTAGACCAGGACACCGACAGGCTGTCCGTAGACTGTGTGGCAGAGGTCCTGTCATGCCACAGCACCCATAGTTCTTGCCTCTGGGGACTGAAGACGCCTCTTTGCTACACCACTAATCTGTTCCTTCAGAGCTCAAGCAAAGTGCTGGTATAGGAGAAACTAAAGCATCTTCACCCTCAAATGCTGGTAGGATTCAATATGCTCAAATCATGCTCCTGCAGAGAACTCTGAAGGTTCCCCTTGTAAAATTATTTTTCAGGTCAGTTTTCTAAAATAAACATAGATTCTTTGACAAGGAATGCATTAAGATGTTATTAAGATTTGTGAGCCAAATAACAGCACAATATACATCTAGCCACAGGCATAAGTATATTTTCACACAAACCTTTGGTTTGTTTGGTAACAAGCCTATCAGATACTGTCTGGGGAGGGGGAAAGTTCCCATAACCAAGTCATCCCTTTATATTTTTAATCTGCAAACTTCAAAACAGCAAAAATTTGTATAGAGGAAGTCAAAGTTACTGTAAAGTGTTAGGTTTCTGAACATCTTACCGCCAGCTCCCCTCCCACCCTTTAATTCACATACCTATTGACACAACTTTCTATGCTGTACAGCCTTGTTATTTCTTCAGTATCATCACTGCTGTAATAACAAGCGTTTCACATACTGTAGAACTGCAAAAACAGAAATGTGAGAGGGTCAGAAGAAAACACCGATATCGAAGATATTACAATGAGAGGAAGTAATTTATACTGGGAAATTACAGGGAAACAATAGTGTTCTACCTGTAATGCTTCAAAGCAGTCCCCAGTGTAGTAACGCATTCCTGGTTTTTGTGGAGTATACAGGATATGTTACGCACATTATGAAAAATATATCAACCTGTTGCTATTAGAGTCAGTTTGCACAACATCCAAAAAGCTTGACACTGTAACACAACACAGTTATTTGATGCACACAGGTGAGCGCTTCCCCCACACACACCTTGCTGCAGCTCACAAGGAGAAAGACTTGTCTTTTCATCACCATTTCTATCCCTCTCCTTCCCAGGCGGGACTGGTAAAAACACAGTTGTAGGAACAAGCAAAAGGGCTGGCCGTGCTACACATGCAGGTGGATGCAGAAGCCTGCCTGAAGGTTGTACTGAACGTGAGGCTCTGGACATCCAGCACTGAGAGGGAGCCGCTGGCACCTACAAAATGCAGGCGCTGCTCTCTACTATCACAGGTTATTTCATAAAGCCAGAGTCGTTTTTGTTCTGAAGGCAAGGAGTCGTCGAGTGGCCAGAAAGAGGTAGAAAAAGAATAATTTCTGAGATTGACAGTACTTTGGCATAAGGTGTTCACCCCTACCTAGAAAAGGGGGAGAAGTGAAATGGACAGCTGAACTGCTGTAATATTCTGAATTCTAGGACACATATCTACAATCACCTCAGCTATTAAGAGGAGGATCTCAGTTGGCTTGGAAGGAAAAGATCCAGTAGGGCATGCTGACAGAATAAAACCTATTACTTGTTAGGTCTTGACTAAGAATTTCAATGGATTTAATTTAATTTCAAGAGGCTTTTGAGAGCCAATATTGTGTAGCCTTTTATCAAGGGTTACCTTACCATAAGCATGAAGCTTCTTTTTTTAACGTACCTTTTGAGGTTTTTCAAAGCAATGATTTTTTTTCTTTTGAGAGACTTCTATTATAGCCTGTGCCATGCTCTGTGACAGCAGGTTTGATCCATGCTGCTTCTACTGTTACCCCCAGTGTCAAAAAAAAAGCAATGCAAATATTCACAATATCCTTAGACAGAAATACAGAGAATAGTTTCCTGCTTTTATAGTAGTCTAATTCCAATTCTTTCTCCAGCAGCTGCCTAATTCATCTTCTCAAAGATGAATTAGGCAGCTGCTCAGTCCTATAATAATTTGATCAATAATAATCAAATTATTATTGATAATAATTTGTCTATATTGTCATTTCCAGCAGCTTCTGTCTGACGATATATTTACTAAAGAAAACTTTTCACATTAACATTAACTGCATGTTAGTGATATTCCATTCTATATTTAAAGATACAAATAATTAAAAAAAAAAAAAAAGTCATTCGTCTTGCTCTTGTGATGACTTCAAAACAGCACAGATCAGTAGTCAGACATTCCCCTTTAAAATGCTGCGTGATACCAGAAATCTCACGGTTCTCCACAGTGCCAGAACATACTGCCTGTGGGTAGACAAGGAACTTCCAAAATATTCCTACTGTATAATACTCTGTTCCCCTTTGTCCTTTGCATCTCCCAGGCAAACTTTGACCCGTAAAACGTCTGTGCAATAACCACAGAAACACAGAGCCAACATCTCCACACAGGAACTGTGAGGGAGACATATGAGGAGCTCTTCCACGGCGGCCCCCGCTCCAAGATCCACCACACATCCAGCACAATTCCTGTCAGAAATGCACCTTTTCAGTCTATTACACTTCCAGGACAATGATACACATCATCTTTGACCTCTCTCTGGATCACCACTGCTGTTATTTTCCATCCCACACAAAGGACAATCTCAGACAACACTGGGCCAAAAGTGAAGTTTAGAGCTCAGTCTCACCCTTCCTCTGAAAAGCTGTTATGAGGGCCCCAACGTCTCTGCAGCCAGCTCCCACCAGCTTCATCTCCCTGTCCCAATCCCGCTACCTCACACCAGGCCCATAACCCCATGTCTTGCTCCCTCACCTCACGCCCTCCGCCCTCCCAGTCGGGTTAGCCCGGCGGCTCCGTGCCTGACTAGCAGGCAGCCTAGCAACAGGCCTGCCGGGGGGGGGGGGGGGGGGCACAAGTACCGCAAGGAGAAGGGGGGTCTCTGCTGGGCCCCAAGCTTTACTGCGAGACTGGTCATCTCCTGCATGTAACCGAGAGCAGATAATCTACGTGGTGGCCTTTGGATCCAGCGGCGATGGCTTCCTTTGAGGTACGAGGCCTCGCACCTGCGCACAGCGCTGCTTTTCTGTCAGCTGTGAGCTAGCTAAGATAGCTAGCTCGCTCGCTCTGACTGGGGATCCCACGTTTTCCTTCACAAGTTCTGCCATAGTATTTGCATCTTAAAGAGTACTATATGCATAAAGTAATGCTTTAAAAATGATAGTACTGGATTAGAAACACTGACCGGTTGATGACACATCGTGCCACTGCCCAAAATATTCACCAGAGCTGGCTTAGAGAAAACAAATGGATGCGATTTTTGCAGTGGCAGTCCTGAAAATGTATGGAAAATCTATCAGCAAGGCCTTAGATACATGTCCTTGCTGAATAAAGCAGCAAAATTCCTCACGATAGGAAAACGTGAAGTGTGCTGTGCGCAGACGTGCTGGCATTTTTTACGCACTGCACACAGCAGCATAAATCAACCAGCTTTTAAAGAAGTCTGACACTAGAAGTCAGGACACGTTCAGCATGCTATAACCGTGCTTAGTTTAGCTAAGCTCTGAAATTACTTGCGAGTGAAGTGTTTGAAAGAGAAGCAAAACTAATGGTGAACTTTGACCTTTTTTCCAAGCCTGTAAGAGGGACAAATGCTTTACATAAAACATACAGAGATCCTCATCAGCAGAATTACTTTCAGCAAAGCAAAACTCAAACCCCTGTGAGTTACTGAGGGACTGACAAAAAAATTCTTTTTTAAAAAAAAAAGTGTGTTTACTGCATGAAGGCTTGACAAGAAAAGTCCTTCCCACACTAAGATGAGGAACTGCCTGACATGCAAGACTTGCTACTCTCGCAGCCACATGAGGAGCGAGAGAAACAGAGAACAGAAATACCGGAGACATGATGTAAAGTGGTGAATAGGCTAAAATTAGTTAATGTTCCGATTTCTTTTATGAAGGGAGGGTAAGTTCTATGTTTTTTTTTTTTATTAAACCAAAAATCCTAGAAGGCACTGGAAAATGAAGAAAGAGAGATTTTAGATCTTAATGCACAAACACATGCTTGTGTATGTACACTCGTACTAGCATTAAGTACATGTTTCTTGTTTTAGGAACACTAATTAAAAAGCAGGTCTTACAAAATAAGGAGAAAAACACCACCATCACCTTCAGAATTGTATCAGGAATAATGTCAGGAAATTTTACAGGGACTAGCTTAGCTAAGGCAACGTCTACTCTGGTCTTAAAGACAGATTGCCAGTATTCGTCATTTTTTCACCCCAGGTTGTGTGTCTTACCTTACCAAATAATCACTTGCTTTATGAGGACTAAAAAAAAGCTTTCCTTCTTCCTATTGCAGTATTAGTATTTTCACTAGAAGAAAGGAAATTCTTCTTATTCCTTTTATTCACTTTCAGTTTAAGCTGGTGTTGCTCAGAGCTGGAATGAAATACAATGAAATGACTGAGTAGAAAATTAAGATTTTGTCAAAGGTCAGTAAATTGGTTAAACGACCTTGAGCTATATACAGAGCAGCAGCACGTAAGTACAGTACAGAGGACTACAGGTTCAGCTCCTCTCGGCTGCAAAGTTGAACTATTTTCTTTGTGGTATCGTTGTTGATCTTGGTAAATCTAATTTGAGACAGCACTGAAATTTTGTAATATACTACTTGGTTTTCTTCAAGTGAATGTTGAGCTGTGGCATGGATGCGAGTTGTTGGTTAGCCTACATAGTTCGAAATATACCTACACGACTCCCCACTTCCTCTCCCCTCCGTCCCTGCCTGCACACATGCACTGGTGAGGCTGCAAACTTCTTTGGGGGAAGGCAGCAATGCTAAAAATCATCGAGAGGATATAATAAGGGAAGAGGTATGCTCTTTGTGCAGAAGGGTGGGAAAGAAGATAGCAAATAGCTGCACTGGGAAAAGAAAAAAGAGGAAATATTGTTTGAAATTAAACACTGCACACTGGGTCCGGCTGGGATGGAGTTAATTGCTTCAGCGCAGCCCACGCATTGTGGGCTTGTGACTAAAATTGTGTTGATCGCACACTGGTGTTTTAAGTGTTGCTGAACAGTGCTTGCAGGGCGATAAGGCTTTCTCTGTTCCTCACTCTGCCCCCTCCAGGGAGCAGGCTGGGGTGGGCAAGAGGCTGGGAGGGGACACAGCCAGGACAGCAACGGGACTGACCAAAGGGATATTGCACACCACGTAACGCCAGGCTCAGCAATAAAACTGGGGATTTGGTCTTTCCAAAAGAGCCACTATTTGGAGGCTGACCGGGCACTGGTCTGCTTGTGGGAGGTGATGAGTGACTGCCTTTGCATCACTTCACCTCCCCCCACTCCTTCCCCTCACTTTTAAAACTGTTTTTATCTTGACCCAAAAGTTTTCTTGCTTTTGCTCTTTTGATTCTCTCCCCCATGCCACTGTGGGGGAGTGAGCAATCTGCTGGCTGGGGGCTTACTTGCTGGCTGGGGTGAACACACATATGCGGAGAATAGGAAACAATCGCAACCATACTGATGGTCAAGTTATAAATTAACCTGGAAGTTTGAGAGACTATGGCTTTTTTTTTTTTTCCCTTTTTTTGCTCCCACTTTTTTTTTTTTATTATTATGTACTTTACCTGAATTATCACATGGTTAGTGGAAAAAAAAGGATACATATTTTTTTCTTAATTTTTCTCCTGGGTGTTGAAGAGATTTTTAGAAAAATAATTAAATACACAGTTCACACTGGCTTTCTCTGAATGCTAAGCCGACTATACTTGCAAACATAATTACTCATAACTAGACACAGGCCAAATTTAGGAAAAAATATGAATTGGTTTACAGATAGATGTTCAGTATACGGTAGGCAGACTGCTATGCCAGCTGAAGCTGGGGTTGTGTCGACAGACTTGGCCAGCAGTCAATAAGCTCACCCAGACAGTATGGCAGCAACTCGCCTCTGGCAATATTTTAATATTTATTCATCTTTGCTTACCTATTTGTTCTCATATTTTTCAGGCCGCTGGGTGAAATTCAGGCTGCTGAGGTCAACTGCACTGATGTCAACAGAGCAAAAACATCACTCAGAAAATGCTGTAGTGAGAATCCTAGCTTGCAGACATAATTACAACTTCAGTACAAAGTTCATAACTTTTTCTTTTAATATAAGCAAACATGGTTGTTGAATTCAGAGAGAAAAGGCCATGATTTTGAGAAACGTGTGATGGTTTTCACTGCACACATTTTAATCTATGCACAAAGACCTTCTGACATTAAGGCTGACAGGAGCCCACTACTCTTTCTCAACATGATAGATCTTACTCCATTTGAAGGTGCTCCATTTTCATCAGAAAAGCAGTCCCCATCATGATGTAGGAACTATGCAGGTGTGCACCCTGCTTTTCCTTACTTAGGCCTTTCTAGAGCAACAAAACAAAAGGTGCACGCTGACACACAAAAGCATCCGTGCCAGCTGCCCTTCCTGATGTGCTGCTGATTTTAACACGTTATCATTGAATCAGTGTCGCTGCTTTGAAGCTGCAGCCTGAACAAAGTGTACTACTTAGTAGTCACAGCAGCTTATTTGAAAAGAATATTTTTTATAATAAAAAAGTGATTAAAAAAAAAATGTGTGTGCTTTGGGAAATACAGCCACAGAGACAATGCATGGGAGACCTTCAGCTCAAACATTTCAGCGGAAACTCTGCCTGCTGCCCTCCTACATACAGAAGAGCCTGTGCACACTTAAACCACAATAAAAGGGTGCCACAGCACTGCCTTTACTGCTCAGTGGTAGACAGACTGAGAAGTTGTTATATTCTTGCTAGGTAAGGCTCAATCTGAGTAACAGCAAGCAGATTTTTTTTTTTCCAAATAAAATAATCATCTGAACTACCTGGGGTGAATTTACCCACTGGCCCTGACCTTCCTGCTGCAGAGAGAAGACAGCAGCTGCACAGCCTCCATCTAAACTAGAAATGCCTGATTTAGAGTGTTTGGGCTGGTTAAGCTGTGGATAAGCAGGGGGAGCTCAGCAGGGTCTCTCATCCCTTGTAAGACTCTTCATTTCCTTGCTCCATAGCTTTGCTTTCGGGGAGCGAGAATGCCAGAACTGAGCCTGTTTTTCCCTTTCTGTCAGTGGGGATAACCAGAGAAGACTCACAAAATTCTGAGGACTGAGATAGGTGTATGAAATGCTGAGAAGAAAAGGGAGGAGTCTTAAAAAAAAAGGCGGGGGATGGACAGACGGACAGACGACAACAACAAAAAACCAACACCCAACTTCTCTCTGCCCTCTCTCCCTCTGGTAACACCTCTCCTCCCCACGCCCCCCATCACCAGTCACCACATCGGCTTCTGTTCTCTAATTAAATGAGTCTGGAGCTGACTTGGAATGAAAACCAGTGACGACGACACAGAGAAGTTTCTTATTAGCTTGTGTGATGAAGTAGGAGTCTGTTTGGCCAGTTGGTGGCTTAATCTACTTTATTTTAATGAATTATCCATGAAGTGGGATACACGTATCAACATAGTCTGAGATCATCACCATCATCATCAGACAAGCTTGGAAATTAGTTCTAACTGGCAGTACTTTGTGTGGAGTCTAACAAAATGTGTATAAGCACCAGCCAAAATAAATGATCATCATCTCCCCTGCGGAGGCGTACCAGCACCTGCCGGATGCCGTGAGGAGTGCCAGCATGGCATGCCACCGCACTGTATATGAACTAACTACAAGGAAAATTATAAACTGAGATTTTTGTTTTGATTCAGCAAAACATTGAAATATGTGAACTGTGACATCTGCAGCTCAAATGATCTGCTTAAGAAATATATGAACTTTTTAACAATGGAAGAGTTCTGTACTCTGTTCAAGGGTGGATTTTTTTTTCCATAAAAATTCATCATATGGAACTATTTTCAGTGAAATATTAATTAAAATTAACAGATTGTAAATATCAAAATTCAGATCATTACTGAGGCCCACGTAACATAATTACAGCATTGAGAACTGCTCTGAAAAATCAAAGGGTCTGACCCCTCATGCTTTCAGCCAAGTCCAGAGACTCTGGAAGAGTTTAGTTTGCGAGCAGTTTTGTAACACTTCCGGTAGCAATAAGATTTGCTTGACAAGACCCTTTGCCTGGAATATACTATTGATGTCCAAGACAAGCCAGACATTTTTGCTTCCTATTTAATTTTTAAGTAACTACTGCTTTAAAGTTCGGAGCGCAAGTTTCCTGCCCCAAGTAAACCAAATCTCTTCATTTTTTACTTTCATTTTCCACTTCTGCTTTTCTTTGCCGGTCAGATCATTTGGAGCTGAGCCCCAGTGGCACAACAGGCTTCCTAACCCTACAGTTTCCACATTTTCAGTACACTTGGTCATCACTTCCTCTTCTATGTCTGAATAAAATAAACTTCAAGGCTATGCATTAAAATCTTCTAAAAATAGTGCCATGTCTGCTCTCTTGCAGCTAGAGCAGGCCTCTGATTTCAGTGCTGGAGATAAGGAGGCATCTCGCACAGTTTCTGGATGAAGGAAGAAACTCAGTGACTAATAGGCTGTAATAGGCATTTTACCGAGAGGGAGCCTGGCTGGAATTTGACTCTGCGATACCACAAATCAGAAACCAAAACAGCTTCCTTTTCAAAGTCTCAGTGCTACTGTCATTCAGAGCAAGAGGCTTCTCCCTCCATTTTCCCTCAAGCCTGCAGCTATTTGGTGGAAAAAACCCCTTCATAAACAACAGTACACATTTCCTCATAAGGACCAGGTAACAGCCTTGCAGCAAGCAAGTAGCATGGCACAGCTGCCCTAGGAAGCCCCAGAAAAGAAAGGGCCCTACAGCAAGGGCCATTAGCAGAGAGCACCAAATAATTTGTATATATACTTATTTTATTTTATAATATATATGCAGAAATCATATCTATATACATATATGTAAAAAGATGTCTATGTATTTGTATAATTGCAGCCAGAAAAACGCATTTACATCAGAAGGTGATCTCTGGTCCTGACACAGCTGTGTCAGATGAACTTGCAATAAATATGTCTTACTCATGCTATGAAGTATTTAAAAACAACTTATTTTAATTATGCATCTTGACACGTCCCCCTCCTGTGCAATGGCTGAAGTACCTGTGACAGTGGGATTTGCTGGGGTTTTAATAAGGATTCAAAATATGAACGTGTTGCTTGTTCATGCAGTAGCTCACAAGACACACTTTCCTACCGTAGGGAATGGGATGTGCATCTACAGCCACGCTGACACGTTCATTTGACTGTTGCGTGTGTTAGGACTTGAAAGTAAGACCTAGACCACCACTCATACCTTCCCAGAGTCTGGATCTTGGAGCTAATCCCACAGCTTCCCACCACAGTGTTCATCTCCCTCGTGGCAGAGTACAACACAGAGCACACCTCAACCGCCAGATGCTTTTTTAAACTTTAGTCCTTGATGAATTCATGTCCAATGAAGATTTTTTTTTTTTTAAAGTGAAAAAACTCTAACGAACAATGTTAAGAAGTAACACCAAACAGAAGCCTACAACCAGTTCAGTGAGTTCAACCAAAACTACTTGTTGACTGAGACTAATTCTTCACATTCAGGGGAAGTTTTATTAAAAGGAAATTCCAATAAACAATTTTTTCCCCTCAGTTCCTCTGACATTAACTATATTCTGCTTCAGCAATAAAAGATTAAAAAAAAAAAAAAATCCCATTAAACTACAAGCTACTTAGAGTGCTCTTCTCTTCTTTTCCCAATGTGTTAATTGGACACTTCAACTTTTCTGTGACCCTGAGGAGCGGAGAACATTCCTTTCAGCCTCACTGCTGTGTTTTTCTGATTGCACTAGCAGGCCTTTTCGCCAGCAGCAATCCAGGCAGAGCCGGCTGGTTTGGAGCTATCTGGAAGGCTGTTGTAATAACAGACAGAACAAAAAGTACAAGGAAGAGCCTGGCGGCTGTATAAAACTCCCTCCGAGCTCCAGTCCCTGCAGAAGTGCGCCGGCCTCAGCAATCAGCATGACCAGCCAGTCTCAGGGAATCCAGCAGCTTTTGCAGGCAGAAAAACGTGCCAAGGACAAACTGGAGGAAGCCAAAAAAAGTAAGTAGCTGGCCTGGTTTTACTGTACTTTTCAACTGTAAACTCTTCAGAATTACAGTGGCTCATGGAAAAACAACATTATTTCATCTGTATACATCACAGCTGTGCTGCTCCTGTTCTTTCTTCTCCCTTGCATTGGTGCTGTGCCTTGACTGCAGCCAGGCATTTAACCAAACCTGAACATTCAGAGTTTGCTTACAATTCTGTGTGCACGTGTGTGCTTGTGTGTGCGCGCACACGTGCCTTATTACATTAAACAAGGTTTTCTTTGTTATATTCATCCTGTCAGCTAGATTTATTCTCGCTTTATCTCAATGCCAATAACGTCATTACAGCCTTCCTTAGCTATTTAAACTAGAAGCCTACACGCCTCTGGCTGCCAGCTCTGGAGGACCAAACTCCAAACTCTCTATTTCTCTTTATAGGTCTTGTATAAACTTTTCAGTGTTCCTCTTTACTTACGAAATCTAATAACTTGCCTACTAATCTCAGCTGGGCTTCAAAAAAAATTATATGAAAACAAAGGGAGACTTCAGCACAATGATAGTAAATCAAAGTTGTGGTACAATCACAAGCACTGTCAGTACTGTAATAGGTCATTCATGTAAGTCTTATTACACTGTAGAAGTAATCAGCAAGTGATTAAATGTTCAATTTAAAATAAACGTGGTGTTTACTGAATGCCTAAATGCCCAGGGCAAAGCGGGTGTAGATATCAAATAATAATAAATTCAAATATTTTTATTGTAATCATATCTAAGCAAAAAATTAATAATAACAAATATAAAAATGAAAGTGTCTGCTAGAATAATTTAAATCAAAGAAATAATTCTTTCCATTAGAATGGAAAAGTCTTTCCATTATCTATTTCCTTCATTTTCTGCATTCATCTCCCAGGCATTTCATGCCAAATACGGTGACCTTATTCTCCTGAATGTAGGTACCAACCACATGAGTCACTGACCTGCATTAGCACTGAAACATTCATACTGTTTCATGGAGTTATCTTGATTTAGAAACCAAAAGCAGGAAACAATATGTTGTCCTGCAGGACTCAACTAAAATGCATGAAGATAATGTCATATGGAGCAAGAGTGTGATGAAGGAATATATTTTGTTTTCCAGGGAGAAATAGAAGCTAAACAAAAATAATTTGTGTAGTTTCTATATCCCTTCTACACACAAATCAGCATTGTTGTGTGTTCATTAATAATTAGCATGAATTTAATTTGTACAGCAGCACACAAAAAGTAAGTAGAAAGGCAGTACCACTTCCCTGAGCACACAGCCACTGCCTGTGCCTTGCAGAAGCAATGGCGGGGGGGGGTGTGGGGGGGGTGGAATCTCCCACCTTAATAAAACAGAAGGCTCACAAAAAGAAGGTGTTTGGGGGTTGCTGCTCCCAGCCTGAAAGCAAGGAATAATTAAGAACTGATTCCAACCTTATATAGCCAAACGAGGTGCTCTGGGTGGGATGGTTCTTCCCTTCTCATGTAGGGCAGAGGAAACACGCTGTTCCCCAAAGCAAGAAGCAAGACAGCGTATGACCTGGAAAGGCACAGCCCCCAGTGGAGGGAGTGGGGGCTTGGTCTGAACACAGGCTGCAGCAGCAGGCCTTTACCTATGGCAGATTGATGGTGATTACCCTTTAATTTTGGTTTTGGGGTTGGTTGTTGTTTTCATTTCATTTGGCTTTGTTTTTAAAACCAGAAAAGTCAGTATAGATTTTTCTAAAACAGCCGGTTAAAAAGAGGTTTTGTAAATTAAGGAACTCCAAAAATGGAAAGTATCATTACAACATAAAAGTAATGACTGAAGAGGAGTGTCTTGCAGAATCCAGGCATAGTTACAGGTGCATTTAGTCTACTCTGCAAAAAACACGCTCCCCTGTCGTCACCTCAGCCCCACACAGAGTGCTTGTGATAAGCACAGGGCTTCTTACAAATCAAGTATCTTCCAGACCCCTCTGAGTCAGAAACTTGACTTAAAACACTGCCTACGCTTACCTCAACACTAATACACTGGTAGGAGTTATTCAGCAGCCACAGAAAAACAGCTATTAAGAATTTTGCTATTAGTAAAAATATTTAGGGTAAAAATATTTCATCAGTACGACTTTCTTCTCTATTACTTTCAAGGCCAAACATTTTTTGCCTTTATAAAAATTATTAAGGAAAATAAAAATTTCTCATACATAAAAATCTAGTGGGGAAAAAGAAAAAAAGATGGGCAGGGGTTAAGAAGACTGAGCCAGACTCTTTTCAAAGGCATCCATTGAAAGGGCAAGAGGCAATAGCACAAATTTAAACATAATAAAACAACTGTGTAACTGTGAGGGAGGACAAACCCAGGAACAGGCTGCCCAGAGAGGCTGTGGCATCTCCATCCTCAGAGACATTCAAAACCCGCTGGGTATGGCCCGATCAAGCTGCCCTTGCCGAGCCTGCCCCGAGCGGGGGGTTGGAGCGGACCCCGGAGGCCCCTTCCAGCTTCAGCAGCTCTGTGCGGTCCCACGAAAAACATCAAGCATTTCTAAGATATTTTATTCTTAGGTATAGCAGATCAAGGGGAAAAAGTTTAAATAACTAATGAGGTGGCATATTCATCTACAGCCTAAAGACTTTGGTGGATCTTTTTGTTCATGTTAAATACTGCCAACAGTTTCTACTAGGGCACAAACAGCAATGCTCTTGTGAATTTTAGATCTCATGATCACACACACAACTGCAGGCCTTAATGTTTCTGATTTGGGTTTTTCTAAGGACTAGTCCACCCTGGATTTTGTGCTAAACCAAGCATTATAGCTAATCTAACAGAATAATTATACCTAAACAATCATTGTTATATTCAACATTACAAGAGGTTTGCAGTGAAGCTACAAAATAAAATAAAAAATTTAAAAAATTCCATGTGTCCTTAATTTCAATATTTTTCATAGCAATGTCACTATGCCACCTTAGATACCTAAGCATATATATATAAGCATAACTTAAATACTACGGGACAAGGACAAAAGGGATTCTTTTAGTGCCAAATCCAGTAATGCCAAGTCAAAATTACTTCAACAGTCTCTTCCCCGGAGTGATTCTGCAGTTAGATCAGTATAAGGGATTGCATAGTTTGTCTCTGAGCGTAAAAACTAAGATAAAAGGAAATACACAAAATGCAACCAATATACCCAGTGCAATCAGTTAACCTGTGCACACACAGTTCAGTGAAACAAGGCGAGGACATGCTGCTTCACCCCAGAAAGTGCCAGCCCAGATCCACCCGGTACCAGTTCAGGTCAGCAGCTTCTGCTCAGGGCCCGGCGCTCTGTGGGTCGGGGCTGCAAGTGAAAGCAATGAACCCGTCCAGCCACCCCTGCTAAACTGTACATACGACCTCCTTTGTCACCGCAAACAGTCGTTGCACAACACCACTGTACGAATGAGTCCGACTGTTCTATTTACATTGTAATGTGAGAAGAACGAATGGCAGATTGTTCACAGGCCACAACCAGGAAAAGTCGTTTTCAAGGAAATGTGCTTAGCAAAACTACCCTTATGCAAACCCTTCAGTGTTTACAGTTGATACTCACGTAAACAGATCAAAATGTAGCGTGAACGCATATAATATTGTATATAAACAGATAATGGGTCTAGTTTTTGCTGACATATGCGCAGCTGTTTGTAATGCAAACTTCACTTTGGATAACTGAAAAATTAGTAAATAAATAAAATCATATTTATAGACATGAAGCAAAGCAAAAATAGAGTGCTAAAGCTCCTCTGGACATGCTTTTTCATACTTCTTGCTCAATACCCTTTATCCTGGCTTGCAATATCCTTACTGTATCATTGGCTGATGTAATACATAGCTGACAAATTAATAGTTTGCTGGTAAATGTACACATGCAAGGCTGAAACTATTAAATTGATCACACACAATCCTTTGGCCCTTTATATACAGCACTGCTTTATCTATCATTTTTGCTTTAAGCATAATTTGGATCCCAGAAATAACTGAGCATTATCAGAGCCAAGACATCAATTCCTGAAAATCCTTTTGGATAAAACAAGGGAAACAAACGTGTCATGAACACTGGGTTTCGCAAAACTTGTTTTCCTATAGATTTTTATATCTTGGCTTAAATTTCTAGTGCCTAATAAATTTAAAACTCAGATGAAAGATTTCAGGAAATCAGATTAAAAACAAATGTTAATCAATCAAAGAAAGATATTGTAAGCAGAATTATATGCATGGCGCTCTCTTGGATAATATCCAGGACATATTTTAATCTACTAAAAAAGCTACTCATACCGATCAGCTGCTTCTATTGTATTTTATTAAAAGTGCAAAATAGTCTTCTCAAAATGAGCATCCCTAAATCCCATTTTGCAGACAATTTAACACTCTTGAAGACAACTGAAATGGTCCTATTTAAAGAAAATATGATTAATTTTTGGCAACTTCTTCATATGACATGATTTCTATGCAGAAATTCAGCTAGAAGCCTAGATGATATGTTTGAAAACAGAAAGCCGTTTTAGCATGGCAGTTTTTGGAAAGTAAGATAACTTAGTGTTTGAGCAAATCAGAATGCAAGATTTTTGATTTCTACTGTCTTTTTCTTGCAAGATCTAAAAAACCCCAACAGCCTAAAAAAACCTCACCAGTTCTTTTGGATCTAACCAGAGCAAGGTATCTCATTAACATCACAGAAATACCTAGAAAGAAGAATACAGCCTTTCTCCATGCTAATAACGCCTTCCTATGTTAGGTAAGAAAACCTACTGCAGGGCTGACTTGTTACAGCAAGTTGGTTAAGATTTGGCCAATTTAACATGATGCCTAGAAATTTATAGGCTGTCGGCTACCATAATCATGGACAACAGTGAACAAGGAAGCCAGACACAGCACAGCTGCTTTGCTGCTCCCCATCTTCAAGGATGGGAAGGAGGGCCAAAGGGGCAGCAGCAACCCTGGCCCCCAACAGCATGCCCTTTAGGGCAAAAGTCTCTTCAAACTTGGAGCTTTCTGTACCTCACCTTTCTGATCCTAGAGGAAATTTCACAGGGTCAGGTTGGTTTGCCCATCCTCCTGTATTTCTTGCCCTCTTTTTGCATGATCTTGGTTGAATTTCAATGCTCTGCCACCCTTCAGTGTGTAAGGTTTGATTTCAGCTCGGCTGTGCTCTGCAGAGAATCCCATCCAGAAGATCAGTAAGACTTTGAAATGGCAATCCTGTATTGCACAACTAAGGTAGCAGACAAGTGGTTAATAACAGACTGAGTAATTAATTTTGGTTTGTCTCTAGTGAAACAGCAGGTTAAGCTCTAGTTTCTGCTTAACTTAATCAGGTGCAGCATATGCACTATCGCATATGTTGGCAGTTGCCGATTCTGTCCACAACGTTGTTGAACTAGCAGTAATTTACTCACAGCTTTTCCACTTAATTAAATAGGAAGCAGCAGGTTCCTGCTGTGCCAATCCTAAAGGCATCATGGAAAAAGGAAATGGCTGCCACCCTACAGTGACACCCTATGTATTGTGCTTACTGCGGTGCACTGTCAAGACCTGACATGTATGTATATATACACTTTTTGGTTCACTAGCTACATTGTCAGAGGCAAATGAACTGTTGTTTTACAGTTAATCTCTTTCCATTTTTTGCATTTTAAATGGATTTATTTATCTATCTGGTGGCCAAAGATGCAACATATTTACTACAGATGGCCCCCCAGATGGAATTTGAAATTAAAATCCCACTGATTTTGAAATAATTTAATTTGCTATAGAGATCCAGGTCCTCAGCTGGTGAAATTGGCAGAGCTTCATCGTAGTCACTCCCACCGACTTCCAGCTCCAGAGAATCACCCCCCGGCTCCACTCCTAAACGAAAACTCTATAAAAGGCTGATCATCTCCAAATTTGGAGAGAAGACTAAGAGAAACTTCAAAATACAGACCTAAACCTGGTTCCGAATTTTGTTGTCCAGACTGATGTCAGGCTCTTACACAAATCTGTCAGTTCACGCTTGCTGGTCCCAAACTTTACACAGTGAGTGGCCGAAGCTGAGGGAATTGGCACTTATCAAACAAATACAAACTTTGGGAAAGTACATGCTAGGTTTTGAACCGCCTCTCTGCCCCTTTATACATAAGCACAGTGCCTCAGTGGCAGAAGGACTCTGAGAAATGTAATTAACTACACAAGAGAGCACTCCACTGATGAACCGAGAGTCACTAAAGCTATTGAGTTCCTCACCAGGTTGCTCCTTCCTGTAAAAAGCCTTTATACAATCACGCTCCTCAGGTCCCACAATAAGATCATCCACAAAATCAAAGAGTCCAGGAATCAAGACTTTAAAAGGAAATTCACATCTCAGACATCTCTCTGCTTCTACTCACCAATCTGCAGATAATGACTTCAGAAGGAGCCATCAACTGAGCAAATAATTTACTGCTGGATCAGGCATTTTACCCAGGCTTTTGTTGAATCACAGATGTATCAAAACCAACAGCCTTCCTCCCAAGATTCAGCTTCCTCATTGTGCCATGCAGAGTGGAAGCAGACTGCTCTGTGCCACACCTGGTAAGGCTTCAGAAGTCCAGCACAGGTGTAGTCAATCCAGTGTAGCAGCCTGGAGAAAAGAAATCAGAAATACTAATGCTCGTCTTTCTAGCCTAGTTGGAGAATGTTCCTTAGGATTTCAGAAAAGGTACTGGTTTTAACTTTCATGCTTGAATTGAAAGATTGCTTTTTTTAAAAAAAAAAATCTTCCAAAAGTATTCATATTGCTCAGTGACATTAAGTAGGTGATTAAAATAAGTAAATAAATGGATGTTTCATGCATCAGATTAAGATACCTTTTTCAGGTGCCCAGGCTCCACTCTCTCATTCTTGTGATGTCCTAATTGAAGCAACAGCTTTTTCAGCCATCAGAGACATTTCTCCTGTTAAGAAAAGGGAGCAAGCTTATCCTCTCCCGCTCCTGAAGTTCTAGCTGCACAGCAGAAAGAGACCCCCAAAATTAGCATTGGCCTAGGAGTCTCAAATATAACATATCAACTTTCAATGCAAGAGGTTTACAGCCCCATCAGTTAGAAAGTGACTTTTTCCTCACAAAGTAGCATAGCAGAGTCCTGTGGAGATCCGTGCAACTTTACCGACTGTACACAAAACGGACAGACAGAGGTGCGTCACCGTGGGGTGGTTATGACATCTTCGGCACTTGCTTCATATAAACACTTAAGCATCACATTCCCATCAGACCTTCTGCTCCTATCCTTGGCATAACATCCCAGCGAGACCCAGGAGCTAGCTTATGCCCAGTCCTGCAATGACTTACATGGCTTGATTTGACAAACCCTTAGCATTTTACCTAAGACAAAGTAACTATTCACAGTGAACAAAATTCAGTATGTAAATAAGCCTTTTCAGGAGGAAGGCTCTAGTTTCTACTACAGCCACTTTACAGATCACCCTCCTGTTTAAAAAGAACAGAAAAAAAAAGACCTTTTCAATCACTTTCATATTTTCAACACGTCATTGCTAGAGAATACCATTGACCTCCTTTTTCTCTTAACCAGTTACCTCTGCATTTAACAAATGTTAGGGGAAAAGAGGGAGGGAGAAGAGGACAAAGCCTGAAGGTTGCAGCTCAGTTTGGTAGTGGTTAAGACATATCTTGCAGTACTTTGGAAATCTGCCAGCTCTAAGCAGAATCCAGTTGGTGTGGGATGAAGGGATGCTGGCAACCAATCAATACAGCAAATCGTACAGAATAACGTCTTTTCCCATCCGTGACAACTAAAATCTGTTATCTGGCTGCTACTATTGCTGATGAAGGAAAGATAGATATTTATTTAAACACCAAGCTGTGATAAAAAAAAAAAAAAAAATCATTTGTGTTATGAGGAAATGTGTAGTTGCAAAAAGACTTCTGTTGTTAGCAAACCAACAAGCTTTTCATTTTGATGTGTGCTTTCACACAGGAAGCTGGTCTCAGAAGATGGGTACTCACATGACTGGCTTTCAATCAAGAAGTACCCTACCAAATCACTTTGGCTCTTCTGACCATTCTTGTACAAATAAAGCTGCTGTTGGCTTTGCTCGAAGCTTTGTCCGTTTTACTATGCCATGTAAAATACGTCTGATTTAGAGACATTCATCTTTTGGGATACAGTGACAAGTGTGAAGTAAAATCCCTGTTTCTTCCCCCATTAGGAAAGGGAAAGAGGCTGAGGCAGGCCAAAGAAGAAGCCATAGCAGAGATAGACCACTACCGGTTACAGAGGGAGAAGGAATTTAGGAATAAGCAAACAAATGTAAGTAAGAAACCTGCACATTCTTTTGTTGTGTCAATGTGCCCAATGGTAAAACAAATGGCTTCAAATGGTGTTACATGGAGACTTCTACAAACCAACGTGACCATACTGATTGAACATACCTATCACACAGGTATCACCTGTGATACGTATATGCTTCATTTTGACTTCTTCACAAGCTTTGAACCCATTTGTAGAAGGTATTGTGGACTTTCACCACTAAAATTGTCCAGATTCTGTACTTGGTTCATGCTTGTCCTTTGAAGATGTATCTCTCAAGGAAAAATACCTTTGGGTCCTCTTTCTTTAACTCCAGACAGACCTCATTCCTGTCTTGAAACTGGAGGTTTCAGTAAGGTGGATGTTTTGGTAAAAGCAAAGATTTAAAATCTTTCTTTCTATTTCTGTTCCACTGTAGCTGACTTTTTTGACTGCATACAAGACTACATCTTAGATGAACTGAAATCACCCAAACTTTGGAGTTATTCACTACATTTTCATAGTAAAAGTGGTCTCGCTGACATTTTCATATCTGAATTGTAGTTCATTTTATACATTTATGCCATCTTACAGTTTTCTCTAGTATTTCCACGAAGGGCCACAAATCATTCTCTTTTTACTTGGTGACCTTCCTGTTACGTTTTTGTTCTTGTTTTTTCCCCTGCTTGTTTTGTGCAAAGGCAAGGAAACTACATGTGCAAAACCAGCCACAAAAAGCACCAAAGAGGTCAAATAAAAACTGCTTTACAAACCTGTCATTTCAGTCACACTTCACATAAAACGTTTTCCAGCAGAGATCATAAGCCTTAGGAACAGATACACACACAAAGTCTCTAACGTACACTGCCAGCCCCCAGACACACTGTCACACAGCCAGGCCAGGTGGAATTGTCTCATGTACAATTTCAGATGTTTACTGACACTAAGATAAAGTAAAAGCACCTCTAAAAATTTGTTCACCTTTTCAGTCAAGCCAGACTTCTTGTTTTAGGTCTGAAATAGCAGAAGAGAAAAGATGTTGCTTTGGTGTGAACTCAATTTTTTCATCACAAACAAAATTAAAGCTGCAGGGAAAGGGCACTGTTTGTCAACTGAACATTTCACACAAGCAGGACGGAGCACATATTGCTCCTCACATGACAGCATGTTGTACAAGATCATTGCGTCTGCCTTCACGTTCCCTGACCCCATTATGTTGAACATTTATCTACCCAGACAAATGTCATCATTAGTAACCTGTGCCTGGAAGGCAGTCAGGAATTACCACTAAGCCAATGCAGAGGGAAGTCCGATGCCCAGTTCAGTTTACTGGCTCAGGTATTTGGACACAAGTATTTTGAATTCTTTGTCACAGTCTCATTTAATGCTATTCTTCCTCTTACTTGGTGTTGCTGTATCCAAACTGGGGTAAATTTTCTCGTACTATGAGATGTTACACATCAGTCCAGAATGAATAACAGCAGCCACAGAAAATAACAATTAATTTGAGGTTAGAGTGACAATACACAAGATCTTTTCTCAAAACATAAAAAATTTAAGCCCAGATCTCAAACCAATTTTGCTAGTGCTCATGGTGTTTGTACTCGGGGTCTGAGATCACCGAACTCTGGAGATGCGAAGACTAGTTCTGATTTTTGTGGCATGTAACATTTTGGCGACTTTGGAATGACACTAGCATAAAACCAGCATCAGCAAAATAAGGGACAGACCTTCAAGGTCAGCAGAAATCATAGACTAAGCAGAGCATTGTCTACATTCTGACACGAAAAAGGTCTTCAAATTCAGAAGCGGGAAAAATATATATAGAAGAGTAAGAATCGACTATCTCAAGTTACAGTATTAGCATGAACTGAGAGAGCAGGTTCCCAGTCTACAGAGGCTCTTCTTAAAATACTTTTCTTGAGGTTTTTCAAAAGTATTTAGTAGCTGGATAACATGCAACCATCTGGGATCTCTAGAAAGTTATTTTCCCCAGTGGAAAAAATCAGCTTCATAAATCTAGTCTAAGCTGTACAATCTTTCCCACATGAGACCCTTACAACTTGTCTAAAATCTAAAATAAAATGCCAGCTAAAAATAGTTACTATAGAAAACTATAATCTTTTCCCAATATTTACAATTACGTCTATGTCCTGTATTTCTTCCAAATCAGTAGGGTTTTACACGTGGATTACGGACAAACTTCTTACTATGCTGCCAGGTACTGATAAGTAGAATTGCAAAGGTGATTTGTGCAAAAGGTCTTAACTCAGCTGCTTTTCCTTCTTTTAAGGACTAAGTTGGGCTGAAATCGTATGGAAAATAAAGCTAATGACTCCTCCCTTGTTTCTGGTCATCCTCTAGATATCCCACTAACATCACAGGTTAGCTTCAGCTGCTAGTCCACCCCAGAGAACCATGGTGGGAACCAGAAGAATATGTTATTTATTCCTTTCTTACTCTGTCAGTGTGCAGAAATGTCTTCTGCTTTCCCCCGTGGAATTCTTTAGCTGGAAACCAATTTCTCTGCCGGTATCTGAAGGACTTTTCCATAAGGGAAGAATTCAAGGGATGCTGGGGCGGTGGGGGAGGAGGGAGCAAAGTCAGGGATTTGGAACGCGTGCATCTGTTTATAACATAACCTTGCTAAAATGTGCAGCGAGTCTAGAGTCAATTAAATTCTAAGCGAATGTCCTGATATTAACTGTGCCAGAAACTGTCTGGTATTTCGCCAGATAAGAAAATGTAACATTAAAAGACCTTGTCTGAGGCCTGTTGAGGGTTATACATCACTAACTGCTGAAGACATTTCAAGTACTCTGAAACTGTAATTATGCATTGTCAGGAAGGCTTTCCCATGTTTTGCTCCTTAGCCGCGCTCACATTCATTCTCAGTGAGGCCAAACAAAGCACACTAGTGATAGAACTTAGCTGACTAGTCATTAAAATAGAAAACAAATTAAAATGAGCGATATAAAAGACAAAATATGTACAATGTTGTTCCCACAGTGAGCTGGGAAACTTTCATTACATGGGGAGATTCCCATTGCTAATGAGCATATGAAAGAGTTCCCTTTAATCCTGTTTTATGTGTACAGTTCAACCTAGATCATACCCTTACTGTTAGGAAGCACTGTGACACGTTTGTGTTATGTTTATGCTAGATGCTGAAGGAAAGTACAATAAACATAGTCATATACAATCCTTTATTTTGCTCAGAGGACTTCTGCTTTTCAGGTAATGGGCTCCCAAGGTAACCTCTCTGCTAAAATAGAAGAGCAAACAGCAGAAAGCGTCCGAAACCTCACTAGCAGCTACCACAAGAACATGGAGAGCATGATGAAAAAGCTTTTGAGCACGATATGTGACATCAACCCTGAAGTTCACCCAAACTTCAGACACGCAGTTTAAGATCCATTGATGTGCTGAGGAAGAACACTAAAGCCAAAAGCACACAGTTCCACAGGGGCTTTTGATGTGACCAGAATTATACGGGGTTTCACAAGCATTTGTTGGAATATTGTTTCCTGTTGGCAGCTAAGCCCCTGTCGTTTAGACGGGGGCCAGTCAACAACAGCAGAATAAATGACTATTTGACACCAGCAGCTTTTCAGTGGGAGTCTTTATTCTTTTTCTCTTATAAAATGTTCTGTACTAGGATGTGGTGCTGTATAAAGTCTGTTTATCCCAATCTTTAGTGTACTTCAAGTCATGTGAAATAGAATATCACTAAAACTTAAAGCATTTCTGTTTTCCTTGTGACACACGGAGTGGTCAGGTTATGGAACGTATAGGAACTCTGTAGCTTTTGGTCAAAAAGAATAGGTCAAAACATTTTCAATTTTTGTATGCTAATTTAAAACAAAAGTATTGTCCTGCTGTTTAACTACACCACAAGCTTTATATGGCTTTGTTAAGTCTGAAAAATGAGAACAGGAGTAATCATTATTTACGAAATTGCTTTGGTTCAAGGTGCAAACTAGCACATCCATCATTATCTATACAGGTACTCTGAAAGCACAGGAATCCATGGGCTCAAATTCTACACCAGTTACGCTAAATGGTACCTTAATCCACAGGCTGTTCACAGAAATCACATCAGTTAGAGCTCACTTCTGTTACCCTAAAGTGATCTTGAGTAATACTTCCCTCTGCAATGGCACAGATTTCCCTTGGAATAAATTCTACTGAAGTTAGAGGGGCTGATGGGAGGCACTGAGGAAGTGGGGGTCTGGCACACACCTGCATCATGACCTCCCTTAATGCCTTGTCTCCACTACAAAATTACACTGAGTTAGAAAATAAGCTTGAGAAATTGCAACGACTAGCAAACAATAGTCGTGATTTTCAGTTCACGTAGACACAGACAAATCATTTCAATTTCACAGCAGCTAGTCATAGGCAATCTCCTGTTCCAGCGAGGTTTACACAGCTGACATACTGTCATGTGTAAAATGACCGTAAAGCTGTAGTCAACTTAATGTCAGCAAACATGACTCCTCAAGGCTGTGCCTGATGCTACATAATCTCCAAGCCCTGATTGTTAAAATCTCCTGTGCTTGATATATTCTCTGGGGACGCAAGGATGCCGAGGAACGGGAAAGAGACTAGAAATCCTATTGACATCAGCTGAAAGGCTCATTTATTTAGGAGTGCTTTGAATCAAGTTGCGATAGGCTTTGATTTACTGGGGAGACGAAGGAACTCCAGTCCCAGCCTATGCGCACGAGCCAACGCAGGCACCCTCCTGCGTGCGCGGGGCAGTCGGGATTCCCTCACTGCCTAGGCGCACGTGCCTCCGGTTTGGGTCGTGGCTGCAGTCCCAGTGTAGCGCTCAACCGTGAAGCATACGTTTTCTGTGAACTTAAGTCGGACCACCAAGGTGGAGACTAATCTCTCACAAGAACTCACTGCAGTGTTCAGGACTGCTCTGCTTTCCCTCTGGGCTACCTCAGCACCCTTTCCACCGGTTATCACTTCTAAACACACAGAAGTGTTGCAGGTTGAGCTGCAGAGCTAAAGCAATGGGGTTTCCATTGCCCGCTGTATGGAATAACAATACACGCTCCTGTACAGCGAGAGCAGAACTGCCACTGCGCGATGGGCAGCAAACTAGAGAAGCAGCTTTTCAGGAGGCCAGCAACCCAGATGACGTGAAGTAAAGCTTTGTCTTCCTGCACTGCCCTGCTTCTTTTTATGACATTCCCCCTTTCCCTCATTCTTGCCAAAATCTGTCTTCTGTCACCAACTGCTTCTCTTGCAAAGCTTCTGCCCTCCTTTCAAGGCTACTCTCCACCCTTCTGGTCCTAATGACCACAAACACCTCTCTTATTTAAATCTTCTTTAAAATACATTATCTCACGAACACACCCTTCCTTGACAAAAACCCGAGCACGTGGTGGGGGACAGCAGAAGTCACCAGCAGCGTGGACGAGCGCTGCCTGGAGGGGACGGTGCAGCTGTGCCACCTCTCACGCAGCGACACTGCACTGCAATCATGGCAACGACCTGCCGGTACCCTTGCTATCACCTGCATACCTGAGATATAAATTGGGTCTTAAGTACTCAAACTTTCTGAACATGATTATTTTCTTGAACTGTGGCCAGAATGAAGAGCTACCGCTCATGAAAAAGGAATGAGTTCATTATGATTAGCTCTTTGATCTTGAGAGAGATAAATTTGAGAGTTTTGAGCACTCTGTGCCCTTGCTCTCTTCTACGTTCATTCCTACTTCTGCACAGGGAAAGGTGGTTATATCACCACTTTTTTAGCTGTACAGAGGTAAAGGCCAAATTAGACTTCATGTAATTTGGCATGATATTGGGTTTTTTACATGAGGAGTGTAAAGTACCAGCTGCATCAATGGAATATTGAGGTGCCAAGAAAACGCCTGCTGAATTTACAAGTGCACAAAATACCTTGTATGTGACATTGGCATATTCAGGATAACAGCAAATAATCCTTCCAGGCAAAAGAAAAAGAAATAATAGAAGCGAGGAAGTTTAATTTCAAAATGCTCTCCAATGCATAAAAAAGTAAAAATGCTTACTCTGTACTAGCAGTCACCTACCACGGGTGGTTACGGATGACTGGTTAGATCACCCTTGAGCACAACAAGCCCTCGAGGTTTAACCAATCTGTTCCGTGATGTCTGTAAGGGCCCTGACCACACGCTCCCTGTACCCCCGTGACGTGCTTCTCGCCATGACTCACGTTCCCAGCTTGTCCTCGGCCCGTCCCAGTCCCCAGGGAGGTGCCCAATGCTGCCCCTCGCCTGCCCCGCTCCCTGGCTGGGGTGGGACAGGCCCTGGCTGCCAGGTCCTGACCTGCCATCCCCTGGGGAGCATCCCCAGACCTCAAGGGAGCCCCCAGCCCTCACAGTGCCCTGACACACTGCTACCTAATACGTACCAATGCCTTTGCAAATAAAATGGCCCCATCCCTCATATCACAACACAAACAAATCTGAGAAAGCCACGTATAGGTAGCATGCATGCCTTTGTAAATCTTTTTTTCATAAATACCTCTGAAATCAGGGTCTTAGCAAACACCTGAAGAGCTCCTGTGAAGGTTTACATCTCTCCATTCCCGCTCTTCACCTGGGAACAGTGGTTACCTGACCATGACACCACTTAAGACAGAGGGATTTTCTTCATGTCTTTGAAGCCAAACTCTGTAAGGAGTAACTGTTATCCTCCCCACCTAGTGATAACTGTATATAGCAACAGTGATTAGCACTTCCAGTATTTCAATTAGTATCTTCTAATTATCAATAAATCAGTAATCAATAAAATGAATGGAGCTGATTCAGGGTCTATGTTTGATCCCATCAAAATCAACTGCAAAACACCCACAGTGCGAAATACTAGGACTGAAACAACAAACTCAAGGAGTTTCCTAGATTGGCCAAATTCTACACTGATTTACAAGAGAAGGTTAACAAGGCTTTTGCTATCTGAAACAGAAAAGCTGTTATCATACAATAAATTCTAAATCCACTGATTAAAGTGTCTCAAACAACAAGTAGTGGAAAAGGTCAGACCAGTGGAAAGTACAAGAACTGTTTTGTACAACATGTGACGTGGTTTGGGCTGAATCCCTCTGGCTGTTTTCCCTTAGTGTTCTCCTTTAAGTTATAATATATGAGGATGTAATGATGTAATTCCTATTCATGGGTGATGAGGGAAGATATCTGAACTCATACAGGTAAGACAGAATATCTTTCAAGTCTGAATAAAGTAAAATGAAACAGACATGAAGAATTAATACTATGCTCTATGTAGAGGCTTTCTACTGACTTTCCCATTAATCTCTGAAGAGTTTGGAAGCCGAGATTTGGGAAGTCAGAACCAGATGTTAATCTATTACATTGATTATGATATTAACTGAAATCAGATTTCATTCCTTGTATATAGTTGCATCAATATTTCCATATTAAAATATATTTGGAAGTTCATATAATCTGTAAAACTTAAGTCATTCTTGTAAATGATCATACGTAGGATATAAGTGTATGTGTGAAGCTCTTTACAGAACAAAATATTTCAGTCCCTGATATAAAAGGTTTTGTAGCTCAAGGACTGTGAGCAATGTCTCCCTGTAAGAAGGGACAGGACGGCCTGCTGTTGCAGAGCTCAGGAACTACAGCAGGACAGGTAAAACAGGCTGCCATGAGGCACGATCACCGGAGATGTGAACCTGCAGATACGTACTTTCACCAGCAGCCTTGCCCAGAAGCATCCTTAACTGCAGCAAAGCAGGAAAGATGCCCGTGCGTAAGGATTTATTGCAGGCAAGGGGCTGTGTCGAACTTCGGGTACATACCTAGTCAGGGTGACACTTCAGACTGAGTCTGGGGATGAAATATAAACACATTTTTAGGCTACTAAGCAATACCTTCCAACATTTGCCGTGACATTGGCTATTAGCTACATTGACAGGCAGGTTACACTGTCATCAATTAAAGATAGAGCTATTGTGAAATAGTAACAGTTCTTTAAAAAGAAAGAATGACCCTTGCCCCTATGGTCCACTTAATGGGAAGACATTACTTTCACCTGGAATTTCTCTTAACTAAAATTATGTGACAGTGTGCTACATCTTTTGACTATGGATTTGTTTTTTCTCAAATAATAGTGTGCAGATTAATCAAGTGTTATCTAGACACAATTCTTCTTCAGTCCCAGCCACTTGTCAGGTTCCTACTCTAGGATGTTCTCACCAAAAGACTAACCTGTGAGAATCATACCTGTGTGGCACCTCATCGTCACCTTCTCCATACCCTGGGGCAAAGAACATTCCCTGACTGTCCAACAACCGAATGGGGAGCCAGGTGCTGCTGAAAATAAACATAAGGGGAAGAAAGGATACCGGGCAAAGATTTTAGGGTGTCAGCAGCAATTCTAGTTCTCTTACATTCCAGGAACCCACCACAGTCATGTGTTGACTAAGTAGGAAACTTGAATGTTATGTAAAGTTATGTTCTGCTTCATGTATACAATGCATATACTTCAGTTTGTCACAGAAATAGAGGAAATGCCTGTTACACAACACACAAGTGTCATATATTCCTGCCAGGTTCACAGTGGCCTGTCCTTCACAGATTTGATTATTCCGCATTTTATGGTACTATAAGGCACTTCAAACCCTGAGTCTTCCCCAAGGAATGTTAACGCTTGTTAGAAGTACATGGCCCAACCAGTATTACTACAAAACACTTGGAAAATGTTACATCGGAGTACTATTAATACACTCTATTGCACTTACAGGACATGACTGCATGCGGAAAACCTGATGACTTGCAAGCTTATTAACTTACTGAGATTCCTCGTTGCTTTTATGAAAGATATGCCACAACTGAATTACCTGACCCAGGGTGATTCCTGAAAGTCCCTCCTGCCCCAGATATCTGATTTATTTACAGGAACAACAGACTCCAACATGCTACCAATTTTCCATATCACTTTTTGATATACAGAAATTCTGAGTAGAGCTGTGCTCCAAAATCTGCTAGTTTGGTTAAAAACAAGCTTTCCTTGAAATATCATGCCAGAAAAATGACCTCAATACTTGCTATTAAATAGACTTTGCTTTAAGAAACACAGTATTTATAATTCAATTCACTTGTAACAAACCAAATAGCACAAATATCAACATAAAACAGATCAGCAACATCAATATAACCTAATTTATATAACCTTCTCTATATATTTCATGTAAATATTTATTTTACAATCCTGGCACACTGATTTGTTAGAGAAAAGAGATGGATAGATAAAAACAGATATATAACAGAAATGTAATTTAACCATGCACGTGTCACTTTGGCAAATAAATAATACTAGCATTTTGTGGCTCTCCTCCTTCCATTCAGGCTTGCTTGTGGGAAATAGTGCAAATACATGAGCAATCCCATTGCTGGCAGTGGGATAATTCATATATGTGCTTAAAATTAAGCAAAAGTGAAGCGTGGTGGCAGCTCAGAGAGCAGAAGTGAGACCTCCCAGCAAGGACAGGCTGCCAGGGCACCGCGGGTGCTGGAAATCGCTCCTGCTGTGAATTCTGATCCACACCTCTCCTCTGCACCCACCGGCTGCCCGCTGCCTCGCACCGGCACCGCTGTTCCACCATCCCAGGAACATACGCTGTGACTCTTTAATAACCTCAGGAGCTACTTTATAACCTACTTTATAACCCTGGCTCCCCATGCATCAGGAGCATGTATTTTAACTCTTACTCATGGTTTCCCAGCTGTTAGCAGTAGTGAAGAAATTTTAATAAATGAAATAATTGTGTCTTATATCAGATTAACACTTCTTAACAACATATCTACTAATATTAGTTTCAAGGAAAAAAAACAGCATTGTTTCCTATTAACACTTAACTGCTCTGCCTGCACGTGCTATGGGAAATGTTTGTTGTGGCACAGGCTGCCAAACCTGTTCAGCGTATTTTCCCTAATGGCTTTTCCATTCAGCTCTGGATTAAGTAAATTCACATTGAGCACTTTTCTCTTTCTTTCAATCATTTTTCTTCCATATAATTTCTTAAATACCCTTTGGAGTCACCCACAAAAGTGGCACTGAGACAATAATCTACTCCAAGATAAAGTGTCTGCAGAATCTCCACACATTTCTGAAAGTACTCCAATTCCTACTAACATACACAATTTTTACTTACAGATACGTATGTATATGAGCACAAATATGTCCCATATGTATCCTTTATATTAAAAAAGTTAAAGTAATTTTCATTATTCATTCAGTTTCCAGTTTTGACTATAATTATTTATCTACCCTGGAAAAAAAACCCCAAAACTACTTTCCTACCTGTTTGTATCGTTCATCAGTTTCCATTTAATCACTGCTAAAAATAGCCAATATTCACCATGAAGGTTTTTAGATCTGACCTAGGAGAATGCTCTCCAAAGCGATTACAGGTTTCCTGGAAATAGTCCTTCCAAACTTCTGGTTACGTAGAAATGTTGTGCGAAAAACATCTTAGACTTGATTGTCGGCTGCTGGGAATCACAGTAAGTCGGATGATACCAACAGAGCAACAATCAACTCAGTTTCGCGAAAATTTGAGCTCTGCGTCGGCATATATCTCTGCCACATGCTGTGCAGTGTTGTTCCATAATGTCCCAGCACTTCTGCTGCTCTGCTGATGATACTGCTCCTATTGGAAATCAGATTCAGTAAGAAAAACACCTTGTGATGGAGGGAGTTGCTAAACTAACAAGGCACAAGAATGAGGACGATGTGCACGGTCGCTGTTTGTGCTAGGCCTGTGTGCAGTCACTTTGACTCCCAAAATAGCCCACTGTCAATGAAACGGGCTGCAAGGTACACCAGAGAATTAAAGAGAATTTCAAAGCAGGAGCGTGTGTCAGTAAAATTGGCATTTTCTGAGAAAATTTTTCATGAAAAGTTTTTCAATTGGCTTAAGCTTTAAATTGTGATGCTGCATTATTTTCAATGAGAATAACTTTAAAAGGAGAACTTATTCTGAAACACATTGCAATACCCCCTGGAATACTCTCTGCTTGGACAGAACAAATGGATATGGCCATGTTCAAGGCAACATGAAAATTTGGCACAGTTTTGATCTGTACGGAAATTCAGTAATTCTACAATATAGCATGGTGCTTCAAAAATGTGATTCACTTGTTTGAGATGCGACTCGTTCAAGCACTAAGACCAATATTTATACTCTTTGGTGGTTAAGAAAGATGTCATATTCAGAAGAAAATATGTTCTACACAGAAGCATGTGGACTTGTCAGCAAACACTGAATGCAGTCATATATACTAATACGTTATTAATTGCTTTGTGGATAGTAAAATCAAGTCCCTGATGTGCTTCAGAATGAAAATATCTTTCCTCTCTTTGAAATGGTGAGCAAACTTGTATCCTACACACAAACGCATACTCCAACATTCCTCAAAATCTTGTGCAGCTTTTAAATTAAACTTGAGATTCATTCTCTAATACCAGGTGGAAAAAGATAAGATTAGATGTGTACTAGTTAAGGCAGCATGTAATTAAAATTCAAAGCATTAACAAAAACTGCACTATGCTGTTTATAGGTGAGATGCAGGCATAAAGTTTAATGAGCCTCTTTGTTTTCTCACCCCCCTGCGACTTGTTCCAACACTTTTAACTATTCTTTTGCCTTGTAAACTTCAGGTCCATGAGAGGTGAAGATCAGTTTGAAGGAGCATATAACATAACAAGCGTGTCTGAGTTTGTGTTTCACTGCCTTGCTTCCGCTCAGCTGCTCTTGTGAGGCTGGAGTCTTGCAGAGTACTAACAGCCACCAAGTTCAGAAGTCAACCAATAAATTGGCACTGCAGCAGTTACAAATGTTTGCATAGGAAAAACATCAGTAGTACATGCACAAGCATTTGCTGACCTTACAGGCCACTACTGGAGTTCAGGCTTCAGCATGCCTATGAAAGAGCTGGGAATTGAAAGAGCAATCTTAACAGAGACCTATAAATGAAAGGAAGCACACTCCAACAACATGGGTTTGTAAGAGGTCCACTTCTTGACCCAAAACATCACGCTAATGCCCTAAGGAAATTGCTAGAGGTGCAATATGCAGCTCCTCTGCACTGCAGTTGCTTTCACCAACCATTGGGGTCCCCTATATTTTTGGGGGGTTGTTCTAGTACATCCATGAGACAGAGAAGGTCTGTTTTCCAAAGATCACCCAGAGGTGCTGCTGTGACTGAAGGACTTGAAGTCATCTCTCTATAATTCTAGATACTGAATTCATCTCCCTCTCACAGGATCCTTGCTCAAATTAAACATATCTACCACACCAAGGGAGTGTAGATGCTAGAGCAATTGGTTTGTTGGCTAGTCTCCTCCTCGCAGCCTCTACTGTCATTGTGAAGAACGAAAAAAAGCAAAAACACACCCCAAAACTTTCCTGGCCTCTTACTTTCATCAGGCTGTTTTCTCTCACACCATGTAACCTGCTTTTCTTTACTTCTACTGTGTATCCTAATTTATTCCCACCATAACCTCCTTAATTTCTACTTACTTTATGGATCCAGCTTCCATTATCCTCTAATTACTTTTTCAAGTCAGCGTCTTCATGCTTTCTCCTTCTCTAACAGGAATTCCTCATAGACACACACCGCATCAGTTCATTTTCCTCCTCCAGACTCCTCATAAGAAGCTTAATTTTGCCACAGATCCTACCAAAAGAGCATGACAACCATAAAACAAATTGTGTTACGAGACTACAGACTATTATATTACCCAATAACGTCTCAATAATTTGTTTGTTTTCTCATATCCCTATTCATCTGCTGTCATGTTGTGCTACAAACTCCTGGAGATGGAAACCATCCTCCCCTCCAACCTCAGGCCCGAGTCCCATGCTCGGTGCAGTCCTGGTCCATGACTCTGGTGCCCAGCAGTTACCAAACACAAGTTACTACGAATAGATAACAGAGTTTGTGGTTCTGTTGTGCCGAGCCCTACACAAACTGAGGAACAGTGATCCCTGCCTTGAGCGGGTTTGCCAAGCCTGCTGCACATGTTTGGGCGCCAATGAATACATTCAGAGCATTGCCCACTATTGCACATGTCAATCTGACTTTCCTGAAGTATCATGCAACAATTGTTTACAGCCTTACGTTAACACAGCTGTACCAAATCGCTTACGACTTGAACAAAATGTTTGCTAAAAGCAGCTTAGACTGCAAAGGGGCGCAGGCTGAACTAGGGCATTACCCTTTTTAAATGAGAAGCAGTGGGTAATTCTGACCTGTCCCTCTTGCATTTTGTAGAAAGCAAGAATATTCCTTGTGTTTATCCCTGGGGTGGGATTAAAAAGGCACATTATAAACCAAAAAAAGTCCCATTTGCATTGTTTTTACTGGAAGACTTTAATTTAACAGGTCTGACCTGGATTAAAAATAATGACCCTCCAAATTCCAAATCTTCTTCGTATAAATACCGGCTGTCCATTTATAGCATCATTTGAGCCAGTTCTTAACTTGTAGCTGGCTCCCCACCACCTGCCATTAACAGCTTGTGCAAAGCTGAATCTGACTGCACAAGGAGAGGAGGAAACCATCAAAGTTGTTCCTTAACCAACCTATGACCTCTCATGGCTAACTGTAGCATGCCCCTCTCTAAGCATGCCGCTGCTCTACTGGCGGGCAGACTAATCTATCAGATATACAAAGAAGGGAAGGGTCTACTGCTTCGCTATTACTGCTGGCTAATCTTATTAAAATAACAGTATCTATACAATAATTAGATGTCGGAAATAATGGGTACAGCTCTAGTTCTGCCCTCTTCTTTATTTGACTCAGTATTTCAAGAGAAAGTGATCCAGTGGCCTCTAGTTCTGACCTTTATCGAGTGTTGCCGAGATCTGCAGCTCAGCTTTTCTAATCTTACCTTGATTCCTCTTCAGTTACCCCCCCTTACAGACTTCCCAATTACCTCAATATTCGCAGTATTCCCTAAAGCACCACTACATGTAACGCTATTATCTCTTATCCATTTTATCTATTAACCTTCGGAACATCAGCAAGCTATTATGGGCAATCACTGTGCTTACAGAAAAAGGACAGAAAAGGGGCTGTGCTTTAAAGGTGTATGTGGAAATTGGTTGCCATTTAGGATATATTTTGCATTTTCTTCTAAAGGAAAAAGAACTAGATATTTCAGAAGCAAAGCCAATGTATCTCAATTAAGCCTCCTGGCTGTTTTGCATTCGGTGAAGTACTCGTATATTTTTTAAAGATGTTTCTACTTGCTTGTATTTTTCCCACACATTTTCTGTTGCTCACTCCTCATAGCGAGTCCTTCAAAAGGCAAGAGCCACCTGGGGATGAAGATGTCCTGGATCTCTAACTCTAGCCCCATACCCTGTTTTCCAGGTCGACTGCCAGATTCCTAGGTTGGCGATGCTGTGCATCTACCTGGGGATGGGAAACAGACTCCTGAAGAGCAGGATGCTTCAGGAGAAATAGATAGTTCAGGAGAGAAGGAGCAGTCAGCATGGAAGAGAGAATAATAGCATGAGACAGTAGTTAAAGCTGGAGGAGAGATCTGCAGGAGCAAAGCTCATCCCCATTCACATACCCTCAGTAGAACCAGCAAATTATTTACAGACTTATTTATTTATTTTCTAATCAAAACGTTTGGGGCTTTTTGAAATCTGAAATTCAGAAATATCATCCATAAAGACAGCTGAGATCAATTTTTCCCCTCTCACTGGTGGTTGGTTTGTTTTAAATTGCAGATTTGGCTGTGCGATCAGATTGTGTAACATTGCTGATTCCAGATAAAAGGGGAAAGAATTTGTCTGCTTCACAAACAAACTCAAAACATAACATTTTGATCTGTTGGTTTTGGTTACTGCTATTTTTTAAAAAAGGAAAAAAAAAAACCAATCTTCCAGTTTTCCAAAAAGCTCAAAACGTTTTTGAAAACTATTTCTCATTTTGAGGGGCAGAGCAGCGGCAGAGGAGTACAAGTGCTCTAAGCACAGGGGGAAGGAGAAATCCTTGGGGCTCTGCTGTACATTTGGGGCAAGGTTTCAAAAGCCCCGCTCTTAGTCAGCCTCCTGCAGAGACAGGCACATATCGCAAAGTAGTCAGGGTGATTTAGAGGTGCTGAGCTCCTCTGGTGAAAAAAAAATCCCAGGTATTTGGTGTTTTCCATGTTTAAAGCTGTTATTTAACCACATAATTAAATTTTATTTTGAAATAGGTAGTGCAGAATGCTATCCCCGACTAGAACTCAGTGCTAATTCCATCTCTAATCAGTAGATGGCACCATGAATTCATCAAACAGGATGGAGACCAGAAAGAAGTATAAATTTATCCCCCCCCAAAAAAATAAAAAAATAAAAAAAATGATAGAGAGATGAATAAAAAGTATACACCCAACTTGACACACATAAATCGGGAATTAAATTCAGAGGGTGTAAGTTTCCCCCCATTCCACCCCTCCAAAAATAAAATTGGCTGTGGAGCACGCTGTGTTACACCTCGATGCACAAACAGCAGCTATACCTAAAATGTCCCTGGCCTTGCCCCGTCACTGACCTACATTGTCTCATCACCTCCTGTGATTTTAAAAAAAAAAAAAAAAAAAGACAGAAACAAACAAAAAAAACCCCTCGTCCTCTGTCCTCCCCTTGCTCTGAACAACAGTGTCTCCAGAGGAGAAGGCCACCCCTGGGCTGGAAGGAGGACCCAGGAGCAACCCAGCGGGGAGCTCAGAGGAGAAGCTGGCAGGCAGGGTTGCAGATCCAGCCCCAGAGGTCGAGCTGGCATTTGGAAAGGCTCGCCTGGGGCTTCTGACAAACCCCCTTCAGCTCTGATACTGCAGCATGCATACAAACGCATGCGGGGGGTCCGTGAGTCCATCCAGCTAACCACAGGCTGTTGGCAACTTTAAGGCTGAGAGCAGACAGGTGGAGAAGAGTTTGAGACTTTTTTTTCTTCCACTCAAATAGCAAAATTTCTACTTGGGATCCCAAGGCTGGTAGAGGCAGCTTCACTCTCTCCTTCGCCAGCGCCCTACGTCCCTAACAGAGCATGGCGTGAGCCAGCAGCTCCGCAGCAGAGCCTTGCTGCCTGCAGCGCGTGCTTGCCAGGAGGCAAGCTCTGTTCAAAGGAGCAGTTCGGCGTATCTGGGTGTTTACTCTTCTCCTGGCCCAGCCACGCTCATCCTAACCTGCACTGGTAGGATAACTATTTTGACAGGCGCAGAGCTGGCACCCACCCGGCACCTCTTCACGCCCACTGGGCTCCCGCAGGGCTTCGCTGGCAGGTGCAAAGTGCAGAGAGAAGGCGTGTTCCTGCACGCACGCCAAGTGATGTGCAAGATGTGCTCACCCCCAGCAAAAATCTGCTGCCTTAAATATGGGCTCTCCATGCTCTTACATCTGAACAGTGAGTGTGAAAAGCTTGCCTGTCCATCTGTTCCTTAAAGGTTTCTTTCTTTTGCTACGTGTTAGAATTTCTCCCCAAATCATCTTCAGCAGCACAAATCACAGCCGTGACATTTATAGCTTAAGTAAATAGTATGCTGCTGACATCATCTAAGCACAGTAACAGGCACAGTTAGGTTGTCCATGGATGGCTTTAATGCTATGGACTTCAAGCTCCATTTATCTTGTTCTCAATGAGCAGTAATTAAAATCTGCAGTAACAGAAGTATTGCGCTGAGAAGCAATAGCTCTACCATGCAAAGCACGAAAATTTTGCCAACAGAAGAGAGAGTTCAATCAACAGTTTCAACCATGGTACAGAAGTGAAACACTCTGATGTTTAAAATTTAGAGAGGAAAGCAGCACAACAGTAGAAAGATGAGCCTACCTTGCATTGCATGGAGTCACCTCGTCTCAGGCCCAAGGAGGAGATGCTGTAAATTTTTGCCATCTCAGGCTCCGCACGTCTGGTTGTTCCAAAGTGATTTTTCTTCCTGGCCATTCCTTATTATTTTCCCAGCCTTCCCAGCAGACACAACTCAGGAATTACCAATACCATCGGCAGTGACACAGTTGATTAAGTATGAGCAATACCAGCTTGGGTTTTGCATTCAGTCAGAGCTCTGTAATGGCAGCACAAGGGGCCTCGCTTGTTGAGCAAGAAGGGCTTTATGTCACTCGTCCCTAGAGCAAGGCACAAGCGAGCTTGACGGAGAAGGCAGCAAACATACTGTCAGAAGCCATATTCGCAGGGAAAAGGCAGAACAATGGAGATTAAATGACAGTGCAGAATCAAGGAATTAAGTCATCCCCGAGGCTCAGATATTCCAGGCTTCCCCGTGACACCTGCTAGAGGCACAGGGGAGGACCTGGAGCAAGTCCCTGAAGAGGTCTTGCCGCCTGTACCAACACACTGAGGGAAAACCTGCAAAATCGTTTGTGGCTCTTCTAAAAAAAAAAAAAAAATGGGCCATGCAACTTTGTGTGCGGCTGCACGCTCACTTTTCAGCCTGTTTTCCAGTCTGAAATCTGGACTGGAAAACAACAGTAGGATTGCTTCGAGTCCAACTTTTTTTGACTTTTTCTCTCTGCACAGGAGCATACCTCCTGCCTGCCCTCCTGCTGCAATAGTGTAGTTCACTTCCAAGTGGTTGTAGTAAGAAAGAAAAATAATTGCTTGCTATAAATCGAAGGAGGTTCCGTAGGCAACTTACACACTGCTAACTTGGTAATTACACTGTTCTCCCAAGGGATGGGAGGGACCTTGAACCCACGCCTGCCCTTTCAACAGCGTGCCCAAATCACCACGGCAGGGTGCTTGGTGCCTGAGCATCGTTTCCTCTGGATGCTCTTCCAGCTTACATGGACCAGTAAAATATTTTTTGGCTGGGAACATGCTAATGAGAGATTTAGGATTTTCACCTGAAAGACACAACCTCAGCTCCAACCCTAGTGCCAGGGAAGAGTTAAGTTTTCCACAGACAAGGAAAGAGCTTGAACAGGGAAAACGGAACCGATCAGCTCAGTCTGTAGCAGCCTGATAGCTACCGTATCCTTCCAGGCTGACATGGAGACACCTTTGCTCAAACCTCTGGTCTGAATCAGATGGAAAACTCAAACCTTGATATTGTCTTTCCCAGATTTGTGCCGGGAACAGTCTAAATGCTTGTGCAAGAGTGATCAGCAACATTTCAAAGTCTTGGTAAATAAGCTCAAAATCCAATTATAGCAACTTACCGCTTCATTATAGCGAATAAGAAATACTTACTTCTGGGGAGTAATGTTTCAGGCTGGCTGTAGATTTGGGAAGTCCCTTGTTACTTTTGAGGCAGTAACACATGGGGATGCTGGATGCAGCTCACTTTATAGCTCTGTAGGCCTCTTCCCGCTGGTGTGCAGCTACTACCACCCTGCCTCTTCGGACCATCCCTCAGGTTGGTGCAAAGCTCAGAAATCTTGTGGTCAGCTCTCAGCTCTGTCAGAGACATTGTAATTTTAATCTTGAATTTTTACGTAGTTTTTCCATCTCCTGCCTGTAAAATGGGACTGACAATAACAATTATTTAAAACTAGAAAACTAACTGCATTCATGGGCAGTCTCTCTGTGCCCTGTTTTCCAAAGAGCTTCAGGTACAATGAATCCATTCTCCCATTTCTCCTTGTTATTTATTTAGATTGAAAACATCAGGGCAGGAAAGGTTGCAAACAATTAGCGTCGTCCTGTTGCCAGTGTCCCATTGCCAAACCTCTGAGCTCGCAAGGAGGTTCCTCCATACCACTGATGCTCTCCATGGATACAGGGCTGTGCCCATGCAACAGCAAGACACTAGCTTATGTTTGCATGATATCAAGGACTGTGGGGTCTTAATTAAATCCTGAGGCCTCTAACCCCCACCAGTACTAGCAATGATCCTTAATTGGTGCCAAAGTGTCTATAGGCCATTCGCAATGTCTTCACCAAACCAGTCTCCTGTGCCTGCTTATAACAGAAGAGTAAGTTATGAAACAAGAGCCACCACCTGCTTGGTAGTCAATCTGAAATACAGCAACCTGCGACTGCTGCTCTGCTCTGCTCAAAAAAAAAAAAAAAAAAAAGAGTTGACATTACACGATTCAATAGCAAGGAGAAAGAGGCCAGCAGTAATATTAACAAATCTACATCATTCATTCACACTTGTTATCAATATAGGATTGTTTCCCTATATACTTTTCTCCTTGCCAAACAGGGTTTTCTATGCAATTTTCTCCCAGCTTCAAGTTGGATAAAATCTTTTTAAAACTAGCCGCTTAAAGGAGAAAACTATTCTCTTCAGTGTGGCTTAGGAAAATTAACATTATTTGTGCCACGGTGTATTAGTAGGATATCATTAGGAATTTTGTTTAGCCAGAAAAGATATGTTTAAGCTAGTAACCAAAATACATCTTTAAGATGCCCAGAGTGTGTGCCTGCTGCCTTGCTGCCTCTGCACGGCTGCTGCTCCTACAGGGCAGCCGCGAGGCTGGCACCATCCTTCTGCCATCCCCTGCCACCCCACAGAATGGCGTGCCTTTAGCACCAGGCTATGGTTTTCGTAACTGCTGATATTTCCAATTTTCTGTGTACCTGCAGCTGGTTGTTGTTTAAACAACTTTTATATTACTACAGAGTAGCAATGACTGATCTTAAGCCTGAAGGAGTATTTTCACTGTAAGCACTGCTGTCCAGCCCTTATAAGTGGAGCTAAGTAATTCAGGGAGAATTTTATTTGACAAATGTAAACACGGTATGTGTGAATTTGCATTAATATTTCACATCAAGAAAACAAGGCCAAATTAATCAGACATGTATTGCAATTTAGCCGTTACCTCTGGTGATAAGCAACATGGCTTTTACACCAAACCCACACCTCGCTTCAATTCACTCGCTGCTTAAAATTACCAAGGATATTTCTTTGTGAACAGCTTTTTGCTCGCCGTACCTTCTCTCAAGAACTTACTTACATATTTTGATTTGTAGCTAAAGTCTGAAAAAGTTTTCCTTTAAGTTCTCTGTCTTGCATTCCCTCCTTCAAAACGCATGGTCCCTCCCGGACCCTTCTCACCTCGCGTTCCTCTTGCTGCTGCAGCCGCCCGTGCTTTTCTGGATCTCCCCTTGCAGGACTCCACAAGGTGTGGGAGGAAAGAAGCCACCTGGCAGCAGATCCAGGCCTGACTGCATCCCACCAGCCGCAGAAGACGATGGAAACAAATCCCACCAGCCTCAGCAGGCTTCACATCCATCTGCTAGTAAAACAAAAATAATCTTCGAAGTGTACCTGGGCTGTGGAGCAGCCAGAAGTTTGACATATATTCACAAAACCGTAGGAGCTCTACCACAGGTTAGTACCAGAGCCTGGTGAATTCAACCTGAGACGCATGGACATTTTCAAACTGTGCAACCACAGATCTGTGGATAATCTTCTGTCTAAGTTCTGCATTTTGTGGCAAAGAAGCACCTAACTCCTTAAATGTAATGTTCAGCTAATGTCAGCAATAACCTAGAAAACGTGTAGCTATGTAACAGCAATTTCAACTCGGATTTCAGAAGCAAGCTGAAAATACTATACTAACAAAATGCATTTTATGGCATCGTCCATACCTAGTTTTAGACGCCTCACAGACCCTTAATGGTTTGGGGTTTTTTTCTTGGTGGGGGTTGTTCTCTGGGTTTGGTAATATTTCATTTACAGAAAGGTTGAAGACTGTATGCCAATATATGCACTTGCACCATATTTCTTTAAATATGTTCCAGGAAATGCCATACTCGTGAACTGCTCTGTAATGTAATCCTTCAGACTGGAGCAATTCATAAGATCCTGAGAACAAAAAAGCTTTTTCAGCAGGTATAGTTAATCAGGAAGTGAGTACATGCCACATTAGCATCCCCTAAGGGTTTCTAGTGCTCAACGAGAGTACGTCCAGCTTGTTGTTGTGCTGGGAAAGCTGTCACAGGACAGACGTCCTCATTAGAGCTCCATTTTCACATTCTCTGGAGTTCCGACGAGAAGCTTTGCCATCTCTGCTCCGAGACCTTTATTGGTTGTAACCCAGGATGGACTTGAAGGAAAATTCTCAGTCCTACAGTCCAAAAAGTTCACAGTGTAAGAAGCAATTCACACTAAGGATAAACTGTGAAATGCATTCTTAAAAGTGTTTTATTATCATTTTTTATTTGAGGCTGGTGCTGGAGGTAGACATCTTTCTTTGACACAAAGCCCCTTGTCCCAATACCAGTGTGAAAGCTCCAAGGACAAAACTGCAAATTAGTTTCCAAGTCTATTTTGGGAATGGTTTAACAATCAGAAGAGGAAATGTGATATTCAAATCAAATGGCTAAATTTTTCAGTATTAAAGGTGATGGGGCGAGACCTGCTCTAGTAGCAGATAATGAAGAATGAAATGCAAATATCCTAGTGCAGAGACGCTGTGCACGGCCTAGTGCCTGCTGAAGTCACGCGTTTCTGCCTGCTGAATTTGGTAGGGGATAAGGCCATAAGGGAGCTCCTGGGGGACAGAAAACCCAGGGGCTGGGGCTGGCATCCCTCTCCCGGCACACCACAGGCAGCCCACGCAGCATCACACGCTGCAGTGGGTGATGCACAAGGTGAGCAGCACCCTTGCTGCAGGACGCAACCCCCAGCGCACCACGATAAACTCCGGCTGCCCAACAGCCTCCAGCAAGGTTATCCACCAGGGAACATTTACTCAACACCATCGCATGAGGATCCCAAAAAGTAGTAGTTTAAGTGACACGGCAGCCCTAAATACTGTGCTTTCCTTCTCACTGCCGGCGCAGACTCAGTTAGAACAGGGTAATGAATCACATCAGGCTGGCACATAAGACAATAACCCTCCAAACACGGAGGCGCGCGCCTCTCTGGAGCCTGGCAGGTGTCCGCAGGATGCGATACAGACACGCAGGCTGTACCTGTGTGGTACTGCTGCATACAGCACCCAGGTATGGCCTGTACAGACACTGAGATCCAGTTCATCTCAAACTGTTTCCAACAACAAGAGAACATAAATACACTCAACAACATACCTAAGCAAACCTAGATTTGTTTGCAATTAGCAGAGAAAGGTTTCTTGGTGTTTTTATTAAGCTGTTTTTGATTGGTATAGTTACTTCTTGTTCACTTGCAAAAGTGGAAGGCTTTTATAGCTCTTTTGCCACAGAAGCAAAACAAACGTTATCAGGTGACAGTTAACTCAACTGCACCGAAGAGAATGGTGCAATGCTACTTTACATGAGCAACAGATCCAGCCTCCAGGGTCCTCTGTGTTTTCAAATTAAAATGGACACACTGCACCCTTTAGTCTAAAAGAGGGTAGCCTGGTATAAAACGTACTGAAAAACCACTGCTGTTTCAAAACCAGCTGTGCCTTTGTACTAGCTTTTTTGTAGAGCACATTGCATGTATTTTCTTGGCCCAATTCGTAAAACAATGCACCTGACCATACACAACACAGCGGGTATGAAATTCAGCCACGTGCTGCTTTGAATGCATCTGCATGCACGACTGCTCCAAAAATCCACATCTAAATGTCATCATCACTGGGGGCAAGTCGGTGCTCTGAAATGTGTCTGCTTATGGGAAATCTGTACTACTCTGCTTGTCTAAGGGTTTGTCTACATAGGGGAGATTCACTGAGGCAATTATACTGCTGTGACTGAGCACTGAACCTCTGTAGTCACGCTGATGCAACTCCCTAGTACTAAACTACTTATTTGGAGTTCAGATTAAATTGATTTGAATGCAATATAATTATTTAACTGGCATAAGCATAAGAGGAAATATCTTTTTGCAGATAGCTTCTAAGAAGTGAAAGGCTTTTCTGCCCTGGAAAAGACTAGGCAGATAAAAATAACATATCATCAGATTTTTCCTTCCTCTGATTATCGGTGTCTCTGTTAACAGCCTGCCTGTCAGGCAGCTTGGGCTAACGAAGGGGGCACAGGTTCAAGACAACTAGTGTCTCCTCGCTGGTTTTCACATGTTGAGTGACACCAGGTAAGTCACCTGTTCTTCTTGCCTTTGGGTTTGTTGGAAACACCAGTATTTTTTCTAGCAAGTCAACAGAGGAGAAATGACAATATAATATAGTCAGTGTTTAATTTCTCCAACTCTTGATACTTTTTCTTCTTAACAATGACTAAAACAAACCAAAATATCTATTGCTCCAGTGTTGCACATTACCACAGTCCCCACACAAACACAACTCCTCTGTTCTATGTATTTGGTCCCAACACTGCAAAAGGTTTCATATTCAGAAATAACAATCCAAGCTCAAAACTGAGCTCTTCTCTGTGAATCTAACTGGTGTAATTCTCTAGAGACAGGTGAGGAAGACCAAAGACACATTTGAATAAACTTCCTCTGAAGCCACAGAGGAAGGAGAAGTTCTTTATTTCGGAGTGGTGTTTTACCTGCAGTGCTGCAGAGATGTACTACAGTGACTGCCATCTCAGATGTCCAAAAATAGATCCTACACCACTATCTCACCCTGCTAGACAAATGGGATACACAGTAGGTCCACTACCTGGTTTAAATGACCTTAAAGTCTATTTGCTGACAGGTCAGTGTTGGTTTAGTCTCACAAACCACATTTATGTGTTTAAAAGACTCACTGCAATCAAAGCGCTGTGCTGTGTCACTGCTCCAGAGCATGACGAGCTGCTGCAGAAACAGCAGCACCTGTGCAGCTCACATGCCTCTGGAGACCCCAGGACAGCACCTCCCACTCATTTATCAGCCTCTGCCACAGCTCCCTATTCCCAGTAAAGGCTTTATGTGGTCTCCATAGGCACCAATCTGAGGTGCTTCTCCTTACGCCCTCTCTCAGGCTCCGTTAGCACGAAGCTGGTGTGGCACAGCAGTCTGCTGGTCTGAGATGGGCTACCTTGCCCGGGGCAGAAAAGCAAAAGTATGGTCAGCTATGAGGAGAAGAAACCACTCTAGTGTGCTGCCCTTCACTTCTTCAGCAAACTGTGCAGGCCCTAACTACTGGGCTTTCATATTTAGAGGACCAATAATGTTATGTATTCGAGGGCTGGATGATGTCTGAACTGTCAAAATTACTCCAGGCTTCCTTTGGGGTAGCTAAGTCAGAGCATCCTTTTCTGAGGTTGATTTTCTTTGCTTAACTGACAGGTGGGAGCTAGGGACAATCATCCTTCTTATTTTCAGGTGCCCACCACCACACAGAGGTGTGGGCACAGCCACTGGAGACTCCAGCAGGCAGCCAGCCCCAGAAGAAGCAGCAAAGCCAGCACCCTTGCCTCTCCACGGCACCTGTGAGGCATGCCGGGGAGGGAGCTCCACAGTGGGGACAGGTCAGCCTGACATCAAAGCCAGGTCTCCACCGTGCTGGGGGCACCACACCATGCTGCAAAGGCCCCGTAGAGAGCATGGCTGCCCTGTGCCCTCCACTTTGGGTCTGGACATTGACTACACACTGCACCCTGCCTGTGTTTCACAAGTCCCAGCATACAGGAAGCATTTCAGACACAAAAAGTCACAAGTAACGTGAAGGCTAAACAGATAACAGCTTGACATAAAGGAGGGAAAGACGGTACCCCTTCAAACCCAACCTGCAAATAAGTGAAAAAAGCTAGTGCTCCCAAGGCGATGGTCTGAGATGATTCAGATTAAAAGCCGATGATGTGCCATTATACTCCTGAGCACACCTTGGGACATAAATTTTTCCCCTAGTATTTTTGAATAACAAAGTGTAAATCACGTGAAAAGGTATGTGGGTCCTTCTCCACCTAACCAGCACAGGCCACGGTCAGGAGGCTAAAAGAGATGATGCATCCTGCGAAACGCCCGTGAGAAATGAAACATGGTCAACGTGCCAACGCGTCCCATTAGAAAGAACGGAGCAAGGTAGAAACGTGCTAGCACACAGTCCTTCAGGTCAGCCTTGCTGTTCTCCAGACATAATATGATCTGGAAAGTGTTAAATTTCAACTGCCATCATAATCTTTCAGGAACATAAAACTATTGACTGTTTTTTTTCTCGTAACATGGAAAAGTTCCATCCATACTGTTCTCCACAAAGTAGTAAGAACGAAAAAACTGGGAACATCTTGCACAGGAACAGTTTTGGTTAAATAAACACTAAGGTGGAGATACATAAAGATAATGCTTGCGTGCTACCAGTCTAACAGTCTCACACACTGAAATGTCTGCATGAAGTCTTGGACTTGTTAAGATTTGGAGTCACTTTTATCCATCAAGAATAGGTGGGAGCAGTACACAGAAAAGGGATTTCAAGTTTAACTCCCCAGTGAAGATAACACTTGAACACTTTCTGCATTATCATATCTTCACATTTTAACACAAGAGTCATCAGAATCCTGAAATGCTTAAGTTAGCATCTGTCTCAAATACTCATGGCTTAATAAAGTATAGCTGTCATATGCTGCAAATATTCACTTTACAAAATCAAATGATCAATTCCTGATCTTGCAGGTACTAAAATGTGTATGCACTTATCTGATAAAGATAAAAAATGCCACATTTCATCTATTAGCTGATGGATACATTTTAAAATCAGTATTCATTATTCTCAAAGTATCTAAATGTATGACTCGCATATGCGTCACATCACAATCTAAGGACCAAGGTAACTGTTCAGCTTCATACCTGTGAAGGAGATTGCTCATATTTGCTAAACTGAACAAGTATGCAACTCTTTGAAGGCATGGAGAATAATTTGAGACATTAAACTCTACAGTGGGAAAAAAAGAGTTCACACGAGCAATCAAAGACATGACAAAAACATTAGATCAGCATGACATGGCTATCTCACTTTTGGGGTACTTTTCTTAAAAGTACTAGATCTTCAGGAGATGCTGAATATTTACCTTCAGAATAAAATCAAGCCCATCTGAAGGCGCCAGACGAGAAGCCTGCCCTGGCAATAGAAGGCTTAGGTTTCATTTCTACTGTGCTAAGAGACTTTTTGCCTCACCTTAGCAAACCTGTAACACACTATGATGATGGAAGGTGCATTACTCTAGGGCACGTGCATAACGCAGCACCGGGAGTCAGAAAAGTATCTGGAAAAGAGTCATCAACAGCAGCACGAACACTAGTTTCCATTAGGGTTTTTCTTCAGCTTGTTTTAAATTTGGTGCTTCCTTAATTTTTAATCCCTTGCTTGGAACCCCAGCACCGAACAGGGAGAAGGTCATGCAGGGCAGCATCTTGAGCTGCATTGCTACAAGTGGCTGTTCCAGGCAACGAGAAAAGTAAGAGATGAAGGGCATTGTGCACTTTTTAGGCGTAGGTTGTCAGTGAAGTTGCTATGCATGACACTTTTTTGGTATGGGCACTCGTTTCTAGGAAACACTTTGGTAAACAACTTTGAAGTCAAAATGAAAAATTACAGCCCGAGTGCTTTTTTCGCTTTTATCCACTGTACCTTCATGACTGTACTAGTCCATTTAAATGGCAAAGCAGTGCTGAATGCAAACAGCCTCCTTCTGCAGGCTGTCTCCACAGTTCAATTACCAGTGCTTTAACAGTGCTAATTAGCATTCCTCAGAGCTAGATCTCTTTGAGTGACAGGTAACCATGGAGAGTCACAATCCTGTAGGTGATCAGCAAGAGTCTGACTTTTCTTTTTAATTAAAAATTAGAAATGCCTTAAACAAAAATAATAATTCACTGATTTATGCTATTATCCCAGGGTTGCCAAGTTGGTGAGAATAACATTAGTGTTGTAAAAATGAAACAATTTTTAAATGAATAGACTAGGGCGATAGAAAGGAGAGCAGGTTTATTATCCGTAACAAGAGAATGTACTCGTAATGATGGCACAAAATAGTAGACACTTCTCCAGAGAGTTGGCATGGAGACCAAAAATAGGACACTTTCCTGAATGTGGGATGGAATTGCCCCAATTTATTTTAGATTTTAATAAGATAGATAGATAAATACTAAGTCTGTTGCACAAATAGAAATTTCATAGGGATATCATTTCAGTAAAATTTAACCATGAGTTATATTGAGAGATAATATTGCATCTGGTCCAAGTGAGAGCCAAGACTGGAAATTGAATCAGCCAGATAATCAATTAGTGAAAATTGTTTTCAACGTAACTATGCCATTTCCCGCCAGCTAATGACCTAGTTCTCTTTCCAGAAATGGACTCCAGCAGCAAAAAATTCATAGTCATATTTTTGAAAACTGCAGTGGGTCTAAATCAGCAGTGTTGACCCAAGCAAATCTAAATATTATTCATCAACAAATAATGACGAAAATTTTTAAGCTGAGTTTGCCAAAGACAAGGGGAAGGATATATGTATATTTGTAATTACGAAATATTTTCCAAGACCAAATCATCTCAACTCAGCAAACTCATTACTTACTTGTAGATTCTAATAACGATTGCATATAAGAAAATAGAAGGAAACAGATGACTGAGCAAAAATTGTTCGAATAACAACAATCACAATTCAGAATTCTAACCCTTGTTCATAGGTAAAATCACAGCTGTTAATTGTGAAGCATCAAATATTTATTCAATGAGGTTTTTTAAACCTTCCCCATATAATATTTTTCTATATGCAAAAAAATAAGATCCTTAAATCAATATGGTTCTCTCTGCTATAGAGGTATTTACATCTTTAAAAGAGTATCCATGCTAGTAAAATTTAACTCTATATGGGAAGGAAGGAACTAAAGGTAATTGGATCCCTATCAAAATTTCTATCGATTGACTAGTATTATTTCCTTTTAAAATCGGAATGGTAACCAAAAAAGTTAATTTCTACAAATGCAGGGAAGAACGCTTTCCTAGAAACACAAGCAAAAAACCACCCAGATAGCTTTCCGTCTCACCAATTATATATAGCAGGCAGTAATAACATAAATACCTAATTTTCAGCTCATTTATTAAATATTTTAAGCTTACAAATGGATAACAAGTATCTATCTATAGTTGTCAGGATAGGCAAGTAGCCAGGGCTAATCACAGTTTTACTAAAGTTTATGATACAGCCAGATAAAGGAAAAAAAAATTAAGATGAAAAGTGTCTCTGAGTCTAATATTATCTCTTTTTTTTCCTCCATATTTACAAAAATATCAGTCACTAACAGATTTTTTTACTCCACCGAATGATCTGTACTGTTTATTTTGGAAGGAGAAATTTTACAAGCAAAGGAATTGGGGAACTGGCTTTGTGCCGTCAAGAGACTTAACTACCCGGCCCTGCAAGCTCTTATCCAAAGAGGAAATCTCAGCAGAGCTGGGAGCACTGAGCTGACTCAGTCTCAGCCAGCCCTGGTGATTCCCAGTAAATTCAGTTTGACTCCTTACTAGTTATCCACACACACGCACATCTCCAAAGTTTTAGATCTTGTAATCTTTTTCTTACCCTCACATTTCACGGAAATAATAAATTAAGATTAATAATAATATTTTGTTCCAAATTCAGTCTGTTTATCTACCCCTATAGAATAGTTCATTCAAATACTGTAAATTTTAGTCACCAGCATCAACAGAAAATTCTTAATAAAAGACAATTCATTGGTGGGAAATAACTCTCAGAATAAAGGCAAACTGCTTTTGAGACCAAGCTCTTCAGCTTGTTTTTAAAGCTGTTCTGCTTTCCTTAATCTCTACTGCAATGCAAAGGGAGCAAGTATGGGGAAAGAGACGGCTTACACAGGAATGGGGCAGGAAAATAAACCCACTGCTCTATGGAATAACTGCTCTTGTCCTTGTTCTTGGAAAGAAACTCTCTCTCTTACGGATCTGCTAAACTATCACCTACTTAAACAGAAAGTGAATTTAAGCAACTACAAAAATCACAAAAGATTCCTGTCAATAAGTTCCAAATTTAAAGAGTTACCAGAAAGTGTGCAGAATTTTCATTAGAAATAATCATCATCTCAAACTCCAAAGAATTAAAAAAAGTGTTTAGTTCAGAGTTATTTTAATGAAAAAAATAGAAAATTAAACCTTCTACAGTATTACTGTGCTGTTTAACAGTTTATATCCTGCTTGCTCCACTCACCTAAATAATCACATCCCAGCAAGCTTAGGTTTTCAAAGATTAATTATCCTCTACAAAGATCATTCAGTTTGCCTCAAGAACACTTTCCCTTCATGTTGGTAAACTGATAAGATATCAGCATGTTCATATCCTACTAGTAGGCTATAATCCAGTCTTTGCAGCACCAGATCTCACTTGAAATATGAAACGAGCTCTCTGCCAACTCTTAGCTGAGAGATGAAGTTCACTGACAAAGGAAGATGATAATCCCCGCCACCCCAAACCGCTCTCAGATTTGCTCAGCAAGGTCTCCTGATATGATAGCCTCTGTGTCTTGCCCTGTGACTGTGGAGCTGGAAGGGTTCCTAGCTGGGATCTCTCGGTTTCTTTTGCAAGAATCTTTGACAAAATCTTGATTGCTCTGATCCTTTCCAAAATCAATACAAGCAATCAGATAGCCTTCAGTAGAACTTGTACCAAGACTTAAACGTGCTCCTGTTACCGATTATGTGATCGATTCCAGCGGATATTTCAGTATTAGTAGATATTTATAAAATTTCAGAATTTTATATAAGCTATTATTTCTCCTTTTCCCTGACAAGAACCCCCTGGCTATGAAAACAGCGTGGCATTTTTCTGAAACCACAACCGTGCTCTGCTTCTCTTCTTTCAACTCATGCCTCAATCAGCTTAAAAACAAAAATAAACTCAATCTAGCCTAGTCTTTCCATTAGTCTACTTGTAGGTAAGCATCATAGGGTAATATAAACAATATTTCCATTTTTTTCTTCAAGGGGTCCATAACTCTTCACCAGCCTTTGACTGTGGAGATGGCTCCCAAAAGCACAAGTCCTCACAGGTGGTGCTTTAACACACTGCCCCTGTCCCTGCTGTGATAATCTCATCTTGCTTTCATTGTTTCTTAACATTTCAAAATGTTTACAATTTGATACAACCCATTTTCTGAATCACATTATTGAGAGTACTATAAATCTGCTGTTCAGAAGTCCCTCTGGATGACTGAATAATTATACAGCTGAAAACACTTCCTTCAAGATAAGAAGCAAAATGTACTGAAAATATTAAATTATTAAAGCAAAAATTGCTCTTCTGAAAAACAGGGCTTGACAATAAAACCTATCTGATAGGAAGCCATACGGCAAGTTTGTAATTTACCACTGAATTGTACAATGAATTTAATTCTATAATACATGTCTCTTGCTACAAAGCTCACACCGGCCAGGGTTCTGTCCCCTTCTGTGGGGTTAAGGACTGCCCCGGGAGGTGTGCAAGCTGGACCCCGCTGCAAGCAGGCTGCAAGCACAGCACGCAGGGCACTGGGGCTCTGCCTCCAGCCGGCGTGCCGGCCCTTCTGCGGCTGACTATGGCACGCCAGGAGATAAGCAGCAGAGGCTGCTCCACAATATGCGAAAGTTCAGCTTGGCCCCCAGAATCCAAGTATTACAAACTGGTACCTGTACACAATCCCTACAGGCTCTGCACTGAGCCACATCAGGACTGTCAACTTCTCTCAACCTCAATTGCACTCAACTATATATCCAGCAACTCCAGAAGAGCTATCTGGTGTATCCTACAGCCTGAGCTCAGAAGCAGGGATACTGTAGGTGGTGAACAATGAATCTACTTTGCTTATGACTCAAACACAACCTAAGAAGTCAAAAATTGAGTGTGGCACTCACTGTTATTTGTTTACCCTACCATTCTGTGATTCTGTTTTCCTGTTATATTTTGTGTTAGGTCCATTTTTGAGTCATTTTATAAAGACAGCAAGCTGAGACTGGATTAACGATCTGCTCCGTCTCCTTTGTGAATGCACACATAGGAGTAGTATTGTTTACGCATGGCTAACTTTTGTTTAAACACACATGGCACGAGAAAAGAGAATACACAAGTCAGACATTCAAGAAAATAACTTTTGCATCTCTTTCTAAAAGAAGTTGTTGGAAAAGCTGCAGGCAGTTGCAGAAGCCCAGCCTAGTTTGGCTACTCCTTTCAGACTCAGCGTCAAAACGGGAAATTTCAGTGCTGTCCAACATAGACGCTGCCTCTTGACTTTCCCAGGAACAGAATAGGAATTTATAACTAATGAAAGTGTGCTATACATCTCCCTTTGGCAGCAAAGAGGATGAAACACATCTGAAAGCGTAGAAAGAGAAAAAGTAGGATGCATCTTTTTATTGCAAACAAGAAGAATTACTTGCAAAGAAAGACGACAGTATCACAAGTTTATATAGAGAGTTTAAAATGTATGTATGCAGGTAGCTGTGCACATGCTACAAGGATTTCAAATGCATAGGGGCTAAATCTAACTTTCAGTGATGTTAAAAAGCTGTTTGCCACTTATTTCAGCAGGCCATAAGTGATTTTATATTCAGCAGAATGGGACAGAACGTATTTCTCTTAGGTACAGAAACTCAGTAACTTGCAATGAAAGGATGCATTGTTTTGGTGTAACTAAAAAGAAATAGTTGATGAGTGAATAAGAGCATGATCTAACGCCTATTGAAATCAATGGAAAGATTCTCATTGACTTCTCCAGGCTTTGGATCAAGCCTCAAAAGAGCAGCTATTTCTCTCTGATACAGCGAGGAATCAATTCCCTCTCCCAGTGGTACTCTAAATAATTCAATATTTTGTCTCAGATCATTTCCTAAGAAAAATGATGAGGATGTTGTTTAAGCGGGCGATACCCTGAAGTGACAGAGTTTACAATGCATTCAGCCATGTAAAATCTCCTCTGCGCTGTACGCGCCGCACAAAGGCAGGGCAGAGTCAAAGCGCCCCTCAGACACCGAGGAGTTCCTACCCACTCGCCGGCCGCAGGACAACACAGTCACGTTTCTCCTCTCGCTGGCCAGAAAGAGCTGTATGAATTTTCCTAAATCTTGAGGAATGTCTGCACTGTGTCATTACTTTAAAGTAGCAAAATTATTTTTTCTTTGCAGTAAACACACAATCTATTTGCACAATTTCTATTGATGCACACAGAACGGCAAAAATTGCACCGCTGATTGTCTTATTATTTACCAACAGAAAATATACTCTCACCATTCTCCAATGCTTTTGCTTTATAGATCAAAACACAACATGGAAATGATATCATCTTTTTGAGCTCTTTTGTTCCACGTGAAAAATAAATCAGTAAAATGCAAACCAGCATTCGACTGAGGAACTCTACCCCAAACCGCAGCAAAACCTAATTTTTTCTCTCCTGCCACAATCAGGTGGCCTTTTGCACACTAATCCCTTTCTTCTGTAAATTGAAGAAGTCTGCTACGAGCTGTTTACAGACAGCTGGAATAAGAGCCGCAGCATCCGTGCCATCTCCCACGCGCAGAGGCCGACAGGAGCACAGCCCTGCTCACGGTCACACTTTCTTTCGGCCGGCGGCAGAGCAGCGCTGGGTGGCATTCTCCCCATTTGCACAGAAGGACAGCAATTTGCAATAAGCCGTTTAAGGGTGGAAAAAAAAAAAATCCCACTTCCCCACTCCCACCAGGCAGCTACCTAGCAACAGTTGACAAACGCATAGGATGAAATTGGTACCGAGCTACGGCTCACGCGATTATCCCCCTTCCCTATCACTTCTGATTGAGTTACACCTGTAGGGAGCATCTCGCCAGCAGCACCTCTGATGAGTGCAGACGTGGCAGCTCTGGCACATTCACTCTCTTCCATTCCCAACACAAGCACAGCCACAGCCCGTCTTCCATCATTATCTGTGGAGAAATACTAATCAGCATCCGTCCAAGCATGCTCCTATTTTCCTCCCAACCTCCTTGCTGTATGCATTATGTGTACTCACGCTCTTGCTCACTGTCCATTTCGACTGAGCTGGATTACAGGCAGCATCATCTACTTCCAGGACCAGGCATTACCTCAGGTGCACTGTGGTGCCAGTCCCAAAAGCTTGCCCTGACTCCTATGCAAAGCCTGGAAATCCTGGCGTACAGAGAGAAACCTGCCACCGAGGCCAGCTCCCCCTGCCAGCCCTTCCCTCAGAGCAGGGAAAGACAGGCGCTCTTCCCCTCGCTCAGGGCTGCTCAGTGATGTTTTTCGGAGATCAGCTGGGCATTTCTGCCAAAGCCCACCCGGCTGCTCGGCCGGGCCAGCTGGCTGCTCTCACCACTGGCACAGCTGGGACAGCCGCAGGGCACGGCTGACAGCCCAAAACCACTTGTGGGTGGTACAAAATACACCCGCTGTCCTCTCAGACGCCAGGAAGCGTGTGGTCTTGGCAAGGCCAGGGATGGGATCCTCAGCAACCTTGCTCCACCGTTTGCCTAACACCACCATGTACAGCCCAATTTTTTTTTTTCTCCATTAAAGTACTTCTGCTCTAGTGTTTGAGAAGATTACATTGCTAACTGAGCTGCTACTCAAGCGAAGAGACTCAGAGTATTTCTAACATGTCCTTCAATTTCGTCAGAAAGTCCTCTTTTGGTTTCTCGTGGTATCAGGACAGCTAGGAATGATGAATTTCAAAGACATGACAATAAACAGATAATGAAAAATAAACACTTTCCAAACTTCTAGTCAGAGAAAAATTTATCTGTGGATAGATGAATGTATTCCAGCAATTTCCATTGTTGCTTTTATATTATGGTCAACTGAACTGCCTACTTCTCTGGAAAAGGCTTCCAAAAATGCAGCAATACACCATTAGTTCTGTATCTATTCATTTAAGTATCTGTCCCAGCCCTTCCAACTCAGATTCTTCCTCCCAAATCGATTTTTCATTAAAAAATTTGTTACAACACCAAGGGGAATTTGGCAAAATACCTTGTTTAGGACTCATTGTACAAAACCCACGAACTCTCTCTTTGATTTGCTCTGTATACCTCTGAAGATGAATTAATATCAACATCCCTCAGTCATTTGAATTGCCATAACAATGCCTTGTGAGCAAACTCTAAGACTAAAAGCAACAATTTGAATTCCTTGTTTTAATTAGCATTTTAAGTTGGTTTTAAAAGGAACAAAACCTCCGCTTTGCAGTTTTTTAATGAGCAACATAGAGGAGAATAAGTATTATAGTTAGAAGCTTTCTTCTAGCATGAATTATTTAATCTATTTTATATACGAAGCATTTTACATTTTTGCATGGAAATTCAGGCACTACACACAGAAGACATGTGCTTCTGCCCCCCCACTTATGAGCACCAGACTCAGTAATTACCCCCTTTCATTCTGCGTTACACTCCACAGCTCGACTGTCGCACCAAAAAGACCACGATAAGCATTCGTGTGCATCACAACACCCTCATCGATAAGGCACAGAGTAACGCCTACATGTACCTTCACCCTGAACCTCCAACCATTTTAAACAACGGGATGAGACTTTGTCACAGTCCCACAAGTAAAGGGGAAAGACAGCGCGAGAATTTCATAGTTATACATATCTAACCACAAAATAAATTAGCTGCTAAAACACCACTTCCTTTTCTAATGAACAATGAATAACGTAAATTTGAGAGCTGCTATTTGTTACAAGGAAATTAAAAATGCTCAGAGGCCACAGAAAGCAAATTTATTGGGGAAGCCATTGCATCCAGTTCTCAAATGTATTAACCCCTGACTGAGACGGGGGAGAAAGGCTCAGCTTTTTCTTTAACCAACCCTGGGTTTGTGTTATTAAACACTCCCCACACTGTTGATAAAAAATGGCAGTGCAGGAGACCCCACGCTAGCTATCTTGCCTCTTTTCCACTCCAAGCATGGCTCTGTGCCTTTGGGAAGCTCCCAGCCGGATCCCACACTGTCAGGAGCATGTGTACACCGGCTCTGCTGTGAGACACACAAAACCGCATTGCAGCCCCTTTGATTCTGTAGTTTCTGTCCCTGCCTAGATAACTTTTCAGAAGCTGACAGAGCCTTTACAATTTAATTGGTGTTGACACCTTTTGAAGCAATGCCTTGAGGCGCCGAGGGTCATTGTCTACTTTTTCCTGCTTTTCTGCGGCTGCCTCCATTTGGCTACCTTGCAGCCTGTGGTGCTATGGTGGCCCCTGCACTCTTCATTCATGTTTGTACTTGTACCGGGTCCTGTTACAAGGACCCTTGTTAAACGCCCAGCAGGCAGCACTGAATAGAGATTTTGACTATCTGGGATTTGAAGGCCTCTAGCAATAACGGAGAAAGCCCTGTAAACACAAAAGTATCCCAGTAGCAGTGGGGCGTTAACGTAATCACGCATTTATGCCACAGGACCTCAGGACCAAGCTCCTTACTGTCGATTCACTGGCTATTAAGCCTTGGTAATTAGGTGGTTTCCCGTGACTTTTCTTACTTAGGATTCACCAACTATCATTTTCCATATGTCCCTTTTTCCCAGAGCAGCTATACACCCTCAAACATTCAATAAGCTGGGCAGATGGTACCACGTACCAGCCTCTGAGCAGCCAAAGCCAATTCAAAACAAGTAAAAAGGTTCAGCCTGGCATTCCTAAAGCTGCCCAGGAAAACTGGATCCAAAATTCACAGAGGTCCCATGGCCTCATGATAGCAAACACATCTCTCTGGGTTCAGCCCTGCAGCAACCATGAGCAGTGAAACGCTTACGGGCAGTCTCATCCCCAAAGCAGCACTTGCACAGAAGACGAACAGGAGAAAGATGCTACCAGCACTTTAAGAACCTTCTTTCACTTCATAAACAACTTTTAATATGCTTTTCAGTGACTTTTGCCGGGTTTAAATAATTAAGGCTCTCAAATTTCCTACTGAAAACGCAAAGGATTCACTCACTTTATTCAGTCCCACATGTCAGCCAGCTTGGGGCCAGTCTCACTAGTCAAACCTGATGGCTGGGCTTTGTATTTTCGAGCCCTCTCTTTGCCGCATTTTAGAGTCTGCTTTTCCACATTCATTCTGAATTCTAGCCATTCACCTATGGGGATCTGACAAATGAGACTTGTAATTCCTATATGATGCTACCAACTGCTCCCGCTCCATGACCTGGGGGATGCTCGTCCCTATGTCCGTGATCACACCAACCCCTCGCTTCTACTGCGGAAACAAACAAGCAGAACTGGGCCCCTGCGCACACCTGTACCCCACAGAAACCAGGCTCCGACTCCAGATCTTTACTCCTTGTTGCCTCTCTCCCCCGCAGTCATGCCCGCAAGCCTCTCACTCACAGCCAGCTGCAGCCATCCTCCTTCCCTCTGTCCCCAGCCTGCCTGAAAGATGGCTGCACCTCCGGGCTCTTTATTTGAACCAGTGCCATACCCTATACATTTCCATTACCTCAATTAACATGTGACCGTAAGAGTTGCCAAGAATCAGAATAAAAACAACTTTCCGCACGCTGGCAAAGCTGCATTCAACTGTGATAAAGAATTTACCTTTCTCATGCTCTATGAAATCCCTTTGCATCTTTCCATGCGCGTCTCTGGCATGGCACACAGGGCTTTCTGGAAGTACATCAAAGTCCAACAAACAGGGGGGGAAAAAAAAAAACCAAACCTGTAGCACATGGAAGAATGGAGCGGTTCTGGAGAGGCCAGGCTGGCCTGGTTATGAACAGACACAACAGAGAGTTTCACAGAAACCACCCCCGATGACAGGTATGCTGTTTCAATGAGCTAAATGTAAATAATGCCAAGAACAGCTTCCAGCTGCGACACGCTTCGCACAGCTCTGCTGGCTCAGCCAGGGGAGGTTTCCCTTTGGCTGACAGAGGAAAATGCCATCTGCAGAGCACGAGTGTCCCACGAACAGCATTAGCGGTGACAATTTGCTGCACAGACTTAGGGAGAAAGTCACTGGATGACAGCTGATTACATCTGGCTAGGTGTCTGCTTTCTTGAAGACTAAAGTCAAGCAAAAGGGCACTACAGCTGAGTTAAAAGCACATGTTGGGGCAGAACCTTGCTTTTCTTCTATTTTCATCGTCTCATACAGAGTCTGCAGGAGGGGATGGCAGGTAGTAAATAAGAAGTAAAGCAGCTCCTCTAGACTGGCCACTCTCCATCGTGTAAGCTCAGCTCAGGTTGCTCCTTGCAACGATTAAACTAAAAATACAACTCTTTCCTCATGGAGGCAAGGGCTTTACAGAGTCCACTGCAAAGTACAGGATGTTATCCATGTACATAAAGAACAACCATATCTGGTCAGATGAGAGGCTGACCTCTCTTTTTCTGAAAGTGGTCTTTGTGCCCTTTCATTTAAGAGCCTTTAGTGAAGCTTTCTTCCATCCTTGTGCCTAGTCTCTTCCTGAGTCCATGCAAACTTTTGATACCCACCACTAGGTACCCACCCATTCCAGAATCATGATGCTCATTTAGAAAATCTGCCTAATGAATCATACAAAATAGCACAAAGTACAGGAACTATTCCCACAGCTAGAACAGTTTTCTCACCTTGTACACTTGTCTTATTGCACAAGGCTCTGGAGATAACATTAGTTCTATTTCTGAAATGTTCAGTATCCTCCTTTTGTTTTGGGGGTTGGTTTGTTTGTTTTAAATTCTCCTGTATTCTCTGCAAGATGGGAGGAGCATACCCTGTTTAAGGACTTCTACACACAGACTCTGCTGAGCCGAAAGAAGCCCCGTGTCTCCCCTCCCTCTGACACGCGTTACGTGGGAGCTCTCTCTCATGCACCTTTCATGCCCTGAACACAGGCAGGCAAGAAAGGATATCCCTGTTCTTTTTAACAGCTAGCGAGGACAGATTATATTTAGGTACAGTCTACGTCCAGCAAGGCACAAAGGCTTCCCTAGCATCTGCTACTCAGGCCTGTATCCCTGGGGCCAAATAGTCATGCTGATTACAACACACTCCAAAATCTGCTCATTTTAGGGAGACCAGGACTAAAGAAGTCAAACTAAGTATTTTTCGAAATTTACAAAGGGACTTTGCTCTTCTTTGGGTTCGACTTATATCTGTTCTGGTTGTCTTTCAGGAACTTACCTCTGATTTACAGCATGCTGAAGATGAAACTGTCCATCTGACTCTAGTTATCAAAAAAAGCAACACTGATCCTACCGGGCGTCAGAAGGGGGATTACAAATGAGGGAAGGAGCTGCCCCAGCTGATTGGACACACTTCACAATCCTTTCCTTTCTGCATCCCGCATTTGCTCTTTATTAAAGCAAAAAATAATAATGGTTTACTTAGTGCACAGGGTAGCTGTAAAATTTAATTAATCACTGTAGCTTAGCTTGCTGAGATTCTTAAATGAAAAGCCCTATAAAAATGTAAAGTTTCCTATAAAGAAAACCCCTCAAAATTGCCTGACTTCCTGCTTTTGTATTGATCCTTATGGCACCAGTGGCTGGACGCTGCCTACAGTCCTGATTCAGCAAATTACTTGGAAGTAAGCCTATACCTAAGCCAATGGACACCAAAGCATGCATTGATACGGTTGACTTGGGATGGACTTAAATTGGTGCCCTATGGACTGTCTGCTTCCATATTTCCCGTCCCCCTCCGAGGGAGTCCAAACTACCAAAGGAGCCTTCCCTTCTCACTCCCAGATTTCCAAATGCAGCTCTAGTCAGAGTTGAAGCGTGAGCCCCTATTTAATAGTACCTTACTTCATGAATATCCTTATGGGTCTGAATGAGTGGGCTTACTGCACAGTATGTTACTATGAACAATAATTACATCTAGGATTGCTGATCTAGAAAAAGGAAGATTTCCTCCCCCCCTTCAAACAGCACTTGCCTGGGATTTGCCCCAAGGTGTAACACATGAATGCACACGGTGGTACAAAAGACGAATGCTGTATCTCAAGTGTTTCTTTTGTCTTCTGGGTAATTCAGTTTCATCATATGAAAATATACTGTTACAAGCTGATAATCCCTAACAATCTCCTTTCTTCTATACCAGATACGCTAGAAGAGAGCAAATACTCTTTTTTTGCCCTAATTTACAGCCTTAAATAAAGATTAGGACATAGGGATGGAATGAGCATAGAATGTTTCCTCCCCCCTACAGAAATTATTTTCACTCTTCCAATCTCAACAAAAAAACCTCACGGGTTAATTTTTCAGTTACAGGGAAAAGCAGAAAGGGAAGAGTGCCCTTAGTGAGATACAATAACATGTGCAGGTTTTCTTGGATCAATTGCCAGCATTGACACCGCATCCTTCAGCTAGCAGCCTGTGATGAATGGTACCCAGTAGCACCGGAGAGAGCAACGGCAACCAGGCAGCATGGGTGACTGCATGGCCTCCTAACTGGCTGATGAATCAGGAAACTCAAGAGAGACTCGGAGTGTGGGAGCTGGAGTGGTAAATGTTTTCATCTTTCTCTTTTATGATCTTCCCCTTTCCATTTATATAGGACATTTTAGAGACTGAGCTTTGTTACAAACTATTAGCCCAAGGCAGTGGGTTGGGGAAGTGAGATTTCACAGAAAGAAGGAGCACAAGAAAGTGTGAACAACTGGAAACACATGTGATATTAGTGGTCTGTTGTTGAAGGAATTTCTGTTTGGATTGTAGTTCAGACAGTTGTCTTGATGTACTGGAATGAAAATCAGCACCCAATGTGCCTAGAGAAAAACTACAGAACTGTCAAAAAACACTCTCCTTTTCATCTCCCAGAATCTTGAATTTGAAATGAAAAGTCCCCATTCACCCACTACACAAAAAATACAGCTCGGCAATCACAGTACTGTGCAGTACCATGCTACAGAAAACAAGACAAGCAACTCCCCCCCAAAAGCACCAAAGTGAGACGCTGATGTATCTAATTGCCCAGATATACTCTGTCGCACTCCGTGATACTGTAGAGCCTAACTTTAAGCAATCCCATCTCTGGTAATGACCAAGAGCAAGAGAAGCACTCATTCTGATTGACCAGGTGTCAATCTAGGGCAATTCTACTGAATTCAATTTTTATTCCATATAGTACAGAAAAATAGGGTATTTGCTAAGTATATTGTGACCCACACGTGAGCAATGCTTTAATCTGCATGTGATCAGTTTGTTCACCTGTGTTGCAGCTTCAGCTCAGTCTGGTGTAAGCTCCCTATCCACCGAGACCCACAGATCCACACCAGCTGAGGGTACGGGCTACCGCTTGCACATCGCTATGAGCTGGAAGTGACATCATGTTTGTCGTGTGCTTAAAATGCTCAGCTTCAGCAGAGCTTGTGCATGAAGGTTGTGCAATGGCTTCCCAGAAAACAACAAAAAATGCACACACACACAGGTGCTCCTTTAAATGGCAGTAGGCAGTCTACAAGTTCCAAGAAATTCTCTGGTCTCTTAACTAGTTACAGTTCTTAACTACCAAGATGAGAAAGCTGGAGCAATGAAAACAATGTCTTTTCCAGCAGCATGTGCTTGGGATGGCAACATGAGAAGCTCCTAAAAAACACACGCACAAAAATCTACATGGGAGTCCATACAGGGAAAGGGATACCAGGGGACTTCCCAGAAACTCTTTATTTCTCTGATGGTATGGCAATCTCACTCAAATGTTTCAGTTTAAACGAAGATGAGTAGTGATGCAATGCTAGGAGGTCCGGCATGGCATTTGCTCAGGTTTACTGCCAACAAGTCAAGGTGGGTACCACTGTGTAATCGATTTAATTCCATGGGCACATTACAGAACCGCGTTAGATGGCTGAGTAATCTTGCAGGAGCTCTACAACTGACCACAATTAAAAACATTGTCTACAGCTTGTTAAAATAGCCCTTTTTATCCCTTTAATTGTGAGGGGACTAGTTGTGAGACTTCCTTCCTGTCAGATAGTTTGTTTTCCACTCGGAGGCAAACCGAACTGCCTACTGGGAGAGCCCTGCAATGGAAATGGCTGCGAAACAGAACTCCCAGTTGTGAGGAACTGAGGGCTTTAACCAAAGGGAAACGTCGTTTTCCTTATTAAATTAATCAGTTTACAAAATATGAGATCATAGAAGGAAAGGGGAGTTCCCCTTGTTAAACATTTACCATTAAATCTCTGCAGGGATTCCTACCATAAGTCGGGAATTAAAGAACAAGAGAAAGTCAGTTATTTCCTGCACCATGGTATACACGATGCCTGCAGGACGGGACAAAAACCTTCACCCTGAAGGTAGCATTAAAAATGGAACTGTCTTCTCCCTCTGAGTACACCTTTGATGGGCGTAGGTTCCTCTCCTCTTTTGCTCTCCTTCATTAATTTTTATTAAATTACTTCATACAAAAACTTAAGATCTTTGGACAAAGTCTTCAACGATAGGAAACTGAATGTTCACATTTAAATACGTAGTTTGATTTTCAAAAGCATAGGCTACAACTAATGGACTTACAAACCCAGCTTTATCTTCTATTAAAGTTATTTTTGCAATGCTTTTCAGTTTGTTTTTAGAGTATTTTGTAGAACAATTCCATATTTTGTCTGCCCTTGCTTTTATGGGTGAGGGAAATTTTGAGTTAACCAAACAAAAGTGACTTCCAGTTCCTTCAAGCAGATGGAATGGAACATGCATGTTCTACCAAAAAATGAAAACCAAATTAAACCAAAAACCCCACAAACACAAAGAAAACCACCATTTTCACACTTAAGTGGAAAAACATTTGAAAAATTGTAATAGTAAATCCCCAGACAAAAAGGGGGGGGTGTCAGAAACTTAGGAGATATTGAATGATGGGCACTTGAGTGAGGGAGCGCTACATCAGGGGCAACCTGACCTGCCCAGTCAACAAAAATCATACAGGCAATTCACCATGTCCATGAGCATTAATGATATATCTTTCTATTCTATCTCAACAAGAAAAAATAACAATAATAAGTAGTCTTCCTTGGTCTACCACACCCATTAGAACATGTTCCCATCACCTTCCTAACGCTTAAAGCAAAGAACCCATCAGCCAATTGCATTCATCCAGGGGAGCAGCAAGAAGAAGAAGGAACCAAGACAACAAGACATCATTGAAGACAACAGAGGACAATTACAAAATCCAACAGCTTGGCCTGACAAAGTGCACGTCAGGCTGTGTTCAACAAGCCAATATTCTGACTGGTGTGGGTCACCCTAAGCAAACGTCGTATTTTGTTTATTTCTACAGGAAAATAATGGAAAGAAGGAAGAAGTGTCTGAGGAGGCCGACAGAGGAACCTAGCAAGAGCGACGAATGTTTTGGTTACAGTCGCAGGTCGCTCTGGCAACCATGGGAGATTCCAGGAATGCTTTCACCCACAGCTCTTGCACATAACAAAGCCTAAACTTGTCTGGAATATGTTTAGGTTTCATATAGTTCAGGCACACCTCATTTGTAAATAGTCTATGTCACTTTTAATAGAAATACTTGTTCTCAAAACAAGTCCAAATAAGGCTGTCAGAATGACTTCAGTCAGGAAAATCAAGCCTTCCTGTAATTCCAGTAGATGGTAAATTTCTGTGGCCTTCAGCCCTCAGAGTCTGGTTCCAAAAGCAAGTCCCATTGCTGCATCACTAGAACGATGGAAGTAGCTGTCAATGGTTGAGTCCTAAATTATTCCATCAGCCACAATGTATTGTACATAACATGAGGATAAGAATCGGTGCAGGACTTGACCCATCGCCACTAACCTGACTTGCCTGGTGGTATCCTATCTACTGGTACAATCTGGGAACCAGGTAGAGTCCATTTCTCCATTAACTAACAAGAAGGCACCAGTGGGAAGGAAGAGGGGAAAAGATTCTCACTGATCTTGTGGATCTCTCTGTTACTGTTGTACAAAACATGAGAAAAATCAGGGTCAAAACACAGCATCAAACAAAATTTCCAGCCTTCAACTTCAGTCACGCAAGGACCACCTTTTCACCTCCAGCTCTCTGCAATTTCAGGCCAGAGCAGCCTCTTCTTGCCAATTGAGTGGTGCTGCATGGAGTGGACAGAAATTCATATTGAGCAAAGCCCATATGCAAAACAACCACCTGTCCTCCTGGCCTAGAGACCCAACACACTGTGGATGTGGAAAATGCAATAATGGCACCCTTGAAGAGCCTCAAAGGCTCATTCTTCCAAAGCAAGGATGAGGCACACTGAAAAATGAGTACTCACTATACTTATTTTAACAAGCAAAAGATGTCAGACTTGGCCCTGTCAGACCTGAATCTTTTCAAAGCACTTAGAGATTCATTTTTCTGCTATATCTCAATAAAGTCAAACTTCCAGAATTAACCCCTAAATTTGCACGGCAATGAAACACAGGAGAAGATATACGTTTATCAATATAACTTAGGAAAGGTAAGATGATACAATAGAGAATCAATCACTGTTGAAAGTAAAATAGAAGAGCAAAATAAAAGGATTCCACCTGCTTTTAATTTGAACCCACAACACAAGGGAGAAGTTAAAACTCAAATAGGTACATACGTTCCTTTGAAAGGCTAGGTCTGTGCCTGAACAAAAGAAAGAGGCTTTTCACTTACCTCCTGTGGTATCAAAGAGCCCATTAAAAACCAATAAAATATTATGAAGCTTTTTCCCTTTGTGAAAAAGTGCAATTAATATCCTTCAGCAGATGATTATTGATTTTTATAAAGCAATTTACAGGCTTCTAAAGTCATGATTATTCAACCCTCTGGGTGCCAGAAAGGAAGACTTTTCAGAAGTAGGAATCGTATTCTCATTTCCACATCAGCACAGCCAGAATTTACAGACTTCTGATTATTTTTTTTTTTTTTGCCCCAGGATATTTTTGTTGGTTTTGATGTTGCAGTGCTCCAGCACAGGATTAACCCTTTTATTCCCTCCCACCTGAGACAGATTTTTTTTTTTGTGACCTATTCTTGAAGTATATCGCCTGTCAGATATTCATCCCCTACTCACGGCTGGCGGGTTGGATGCTCAGCAGAGTAGACTTCATGTCAGAAAATCAGCAGCTGCTCATATATCACACTGGTCATTAGTAGAGGATCACTCTGGACCTTTGCCCATAGCACCTTACTATGGCAAGAGAAAGGCTATAAAACCCTAGGCCCTGTCAGCTGTTGTCATTTAGGTGAGAATTTATCAGGTCTCAGAGTGCCCTCTGACTGGATTATTATGAATAATGAATGAAGCTTTATGCCACACTGAGGCATTAATAAGACTGGGATGACTGGGAGAAATTCAGTGCAACATCATAGCAGTAACTTTCTCCGAGCAAGTACACAGCTGGTGGGCTCGCTGGATCTAGCTTATGTTAGATACTGGAACTGAAATGAGGAGCTCATTTAATTATTAAGCAAGTAGGACGATGCTTTTCGTTTAGCCTATGGGTGGTATTACTGACCTACTCGTGGAAAGCTTGCAACAAAAGGCTTTCTACCCTCTAACCAAACTCATTCTGCTCTCAAGAAGCTGAATCGGTGAACCCCCCCAAAACCAAAACCAGTGACTGTTAATCTTCATATTTACTTTTAATACAACTTTAAAAAAAAAAAAGATATGTAAGAGCAATCAGTTAACAATAACTCCCTAAAATCTCATAACACTGAAGTCGTCTAACCTGTTGGTGATACTCTGGGGATATTAGTCAGGATTACTGATTTTCTTCCTTATTTTTCCTCAGTCGATTCAATATGTATCCCTACGGCACACAAATGAGAAACAGAGAAGGAAGGAGACAAAAAGGCAGCCACTGACCTAACCGGGGAGAGGGGGAGGCAAAAAAAAAAAAGGCAACAACAACAAAAAAAGCAGATGCACAGCAGAGACTATTGGCAATAATCAACCTCCTGGTGCGGCAGTTCCAGCTGCACTCCAGAGGACCGAGCCCACAGAGCTGACAAGCACTTGAGGCTGTCATTTATCTTGGTACCAGCTTCACTAGGAAAATTATTTTATAGGGCTGGACACACTTTTACAGACTCTTTAATATCTTAGGTGCATAATATCATTAAAACCTTAGACTCTTACAATCTCATATTACCGTGTCCTCAGCAAAAACAAAAACTGCATGGTCTCTTTCAAATAAACATGTTCCTGCTAAACTAATTTTCTTTTTATTTTTTCCCCTTTAATTTGGCATGCAGTCTCCAGCAAACCCAGATCTTAGTTCTTCCAAACAGCCCTAAATAAGGAGGCAGCGAAGCAGGACCCAGCCTGAAGAGCACCAACTGGCGGCACCATGTCTCAGAAACACAACACACTTTCTCAGATAGAAACATGTAATTCGCAAAGAATACTTCAACTTCTTACTGATGCACAGGCAGGCAGTGCTAGGACTTGGCTTTCAATTAGGTGTTCTTGCAGCAGAGCCGCTGATGCACAGCCAAATTACGAACAGAGAGAAACTATCTTTTTAAAAGGGAACACGACTTTTTGGCAGGGGCTGGACATAGGAAACACCTATTTGAAAAGGTTCCGTTTTCAGCTTACTCAGAGTCAGAAACAGAAAATGGAAGTGCGTCGTGCACCACAGCTAATGGCAGACTGAAGGCAAAATACTGATCTGGTATTCAAGACCCAGCCCCTGCGACCAGAACAAACCTGGGCACATGTTCACGGTGTGACCAGAATTTTACAAGCAATCATGTCAGAGAGGTTTAAGCAGCTTTTCTCTAAAATATTAATCAAATTATCAACTTGGATACTATATTAATGATAGAAGTTTTTAAATATAGTCATAATGTAGCAGCCCTCAAAACAAATATTAGGTAAATTAAAAGTCCTTGACTTGTCCCAACTCAGATTCTGCTTTTTGGCCCCAATTGCTTGGACCTGACCCTCAAATAGGACTCATGTTCCAGTGCAATATTCAAGATCTTATCTTCGATTATTTAAAAAAACTCTGACCAGGAAAGAGAGAGAAATATACCCCCCAAAAAACCCCAAACTTTTTCAAACAATACATAAGAAAAGTTCCTAGCACAGCAAATTTCATTATAATAAAAGAAGCCAGCATAATTCTGATTTGCAGTGAAAATATGGCCCTTTTCCCATACTTTTGCTATTCTTTTACGAAAAGGAAATGATAAAGACAAAGATGGCAACAATCCTTTCATTTCTTTAGTACCTAGAAATAATGTAAAATGTTTTATTTCCATTTTTTCAGTGCCAGAGACCTCTAATTGTAACAAAACTTAGTGTAATCTGGAACTCTGAAACCACACTGTACAACTCCTACTGAAATAGAGAGATTCCTATAGATATTTCCTTTCACTGGATTTAAAATATTTATCATTAATATCACTCACTGTATATTTTGTGGATAATATCTTCATATTTTTACTGCTTTGATCTAGAATGCCTCATATTTGCATCCTGCCACTTTTGTTATGTATAGGGAATTTAAAGATGACAGTGTAGTGATGTATGTTTTTTTAACTTGTGGATCTTCTCATATATCAGTCTTTCTCACAATGAGTCCAGAACGTAAATAATCTATGCCTGATTTCACATTGGTGAAACAAGCTTTGAAAAGCTGTTTAGAAAGCTAGGAAACAGAAAACTGAGTTTTCTCTCTTATTTTTTGTTTAATAATCTTTATGACTTTGGATGGTTTTCATGATAGTAGGAAATTTTCTGTGTTCACAGCATTTCTTCTCTAAGAGCCTCCTCTTTTGCTAAAACCAGACACAGTCCTATTTTGGATGAACAGCAGCAAGAGTGGGAGTAAAACGCAGAGCTCCCAGTCCTGCAGTTGATTAAAGCATGAAGGCTACAGGCTTGGGGGTTTTTGTTTGGGTTTTTTTAGCGGGTCTATGGGAATCTGGGTGACAACAGGAACTGGGTGTTCACCTCGCTTGAGTTTCCTGTCTGTGTCACATAACCGTGCCGAGGCTAAGCCGTGGTTGTAACGCTGATGGTTGATAACATCTTGTTTCGGTAGCTACCTACTGAGGGTTTTTCCCCTGTTCCCCATTACTGCCTTCTCTGATAGAGCTTCCCCACATGGACTTTGGGGACAGCAGGTGCTGCTTAGCCCATTTCAGACATGGTATCCAGGCCCCCACCCCATGGGAGGGGTGCCTGATGAGTACCACAGGGCTGCAGAGCAGCTTAATCGTACTCTCTACATCGTGATGCTCTGTACAGGTAACATGAGAACTAACACAGTATCACTGATACCCCTCCTCCCACTGCACCTCCTTCTGCCTCCCTTGGCTCACAATCCATCCTGCTTTCCTAAAATTTAATTTGTACTCTACAACAAATTATATACACGCAATTATTTCCACTAAAATATTTAGAGGGCAGGCCTGCAAAAGCCCTGGGCACTAGCGCTGCTCGCACAGCACAAGGACTGTTTTGCAGGGGCGGACGCAGGAACCCGCTTTGCTGAGGGGACAGGCATGGGCTGGGGCACCAACCTCACACCCTGCTTTTCTGGGCTTCTTAAAAGACAAAAAGAAAAGTGGCACTTTGGATACCAAGCATTTGCTTAGAGCATATTTCTAAACGAGGTTGTGTAGCCTTAAAAGACATCGTCCTTTAAACGGTGGTATAGGGCTAGGAGAAACATGCCCAGTCCTGGCAGTGTGAATCCTCCCCATGTCGTAAGCAATACACCAGAGACAAACGTGTTTGTAGAACTGGCAAGAGGTTAATTTTGGCTTCTTCTGTGTTTTTTAAATAACCATTTGATATTTCAGATGTCTTGCTGCAAAGTAACATTGTCAGTGACACCTAAAACGTGAGAAATCAATGAAACATAACTACACTTTTTTTTTTTTTCCTTTTTTTCTTTTTAAAGTCACTGCACTGTGGTAGGTAAGGGTTTACCCATGCAGTTACTCCTGAGCGATCGTAACATTTCAAGCTGTTCTCATGTTTAACAAATGATTACCACAATTCACTGGAAAATGATATTCAGAGGCAAACTTGCTCTGGGGGTCTCAATGTCCAGGACTGACACAAAGCAGAACAGAGTAATTCTTGAAAAAAGAAGGGAAGAAAATCTGTAATCTGTGAATAATGGCTGAAAATACAGCTTTGGAGGCACTGGAATGATTTGTGAATTCAGTTGCATTTGACTACTGAAAAAAACTAAACACATACATGAAAGTTAAAGTTGCCTCCTCTGCACTTACTGAATTTCCACACAGGAACTATCCCAACTTTTTACTGGTGTACCATTATAATGGAGCCAACACCTTTGAAAAAAACCCTCTCAACAGAAACCCCCTAGATCAGAGTTCATGCTCACGGAAAAAGCACGTCATACAAACACAGTAGGACCCCTCTCATTTATTTGAGCCACCCAAGCTTTTAGAGTGTGCCTGTGTGCATTGGGGACAGCCAATACGGCCACACATCCACCATCCCTTTTGGAAGAAAGTATCCACTAGTGAAATTGTGACAGATTCAGGAAACAAACCTTCCCTCTCAACCCCCATCCCTCCACACAAATCATCCCGTACCTTATGGCAGAGGCGCTGCAGTTTCCAGCTCACCCCAGGGCTAGTTTTTGCCCTCAGTCGAGTTCTGCATCGTTCCACGGGGAGCTCTATGGGTCTCCTCCCCTAATGTGGGCCAAAAGAAGTAATAGAGATCGACATTGTATGTGTCTTTCAAGTCTTTACAGCAGAAAGCACAATTACAAGTTCTGATTCCAGAAGGAAAATGTACAAATCCCTATAGCTCTGCTACTGTAGAAGTGCTAAAAATCTGCATTTGTTTTATTTTGTGACCATTTGGAACTTCAATCTATTTTCTCCTGCTTGCTGGAGCTATTTCCCTTTTTTTAGTACTTCAAATTTTGGTTAAGCTGAATTTCCATGAGCTCTCTTATTGGGCACACACTCCAGTTTTTGCTTTGGATGAAAGCTACAGGCAGTCACACTCACATCTCTCATTTTAAAATATGAGACTGTTCATGCAAGGAGACAACACTACATGTTTTAATTTTTAGGCTGCATAATCTAGGAACATTGGTATAATAACCTTTTAATTGTAATTAAGCTAATGGACATGTCTAAGAACACAAAAGCTGGCTAACTAGCTTTATTTTATTATCAGGAATAATGAGTGGCAACCCATTCATTTTAAAAGTCTGACTGTAAAGTCAGAAAGAACCTAGAGTCAATTAAAACAACAACAATTAGGGCACTTTATTGATTTTTCACCTTCCTCCAGCTACCTTTTATCTGTAGCAATTTTGTGGCACATACCACACTGATCTTGTAGCTTCCAAGGAAGGTGATCATTTCCATTTAAAAACTGTACTTACTTTACTATGATTGTGCAAAACATGCCACTTTAAAAATCTCTGGTTTACAAGTATATATGTCTAATTGTATGCCATTTATTCAGTTTTTAAAGCTTAAAACCCTTTTTCAAGCTTAAAATTTCTTAAAACTTAGATTAGGAGAGTCTGGGATAGGTGGAAGAATAGAATAGTCTTAACCAGTCCATATTTTGTATGTGCTAATTCAAGGTTCTCTTCTGGAGAAGAACTTTTTTTTCCTAAATTTATTTCCAACTACTTTTGTTTTCCTTGAGGGACCTTTGAAACACTATATTGCTACTTTTCATGTTTTTTATTTGCCCTCTGGAACAATAAAGGCTCAAAGGTTCATAAATATGCATTCTGTAAATGTATTATGCTGACAAAGTGTTGCTCAGATAGCTGCTCTTGCCTTTAGGGAATGAATAAGTTTACAGCATGCTTAAACAACAGTGTAAGGGGAAAGAGAGGGAGAGAGCTGTGTCAGCGTGTGGGCTGAAAATGGAACAAAAGATTTATCCTGAATGCACAGAGAAAATAGAAAATAAAGTTAGATAAGACACCACAGCTAGTACCTTACAATAAGCAGGGGTGGGGATTTGAAGGTGTTACTCACTAGTCATGTGCTTGAGAGGGCATCGTACCTTGTTTTCCAGGAAGGCTACGCAGCTGAGACATCATAAAACATCAAACTTCATTTGCTAATTTTGATACATGACTCAGGATAACTCCTTTGTTCCTCCCAAAACACTCTGTTCCTGGCAGGGTCCTTGTCCTGGTTAATTCTCATCCCATCAGACACAGACCTAGTTCTGCTTCGCTCATCTCTGCCTCGCTGGAAGCTTAGGACTGATGCTTGTCAATACATACACTCTTGGCAGGAAGAAAACATTTAGCGATTAAAAATACCATTTAAACACATACCTCCAAATTCGCTTATTAATTAATGTTGATGTGACAGTAGGTTTTGACAGATAAGCCTCAGGACCAGCCAAAGGAGGAGGGATGGAGCATACATTTATATCTGAAATAAAAGCTGCTGACAACACTTCCATCACATTCTTAATATCAGGCATTTCTTAAATGCTGGAAGTTCATATCCAGGTTTATGAGCAGGGGCAGCAGGGAGACCCATCACAAATAGCAAAATGCCACATGTTGTATTGCACATCAAACTGCAATAAACCTGGAGACAGGAGCATTTCACAGTCATGTTTCTCCACTTCTGAGCAGCCAATACAGAGCCGATCCAGCTCAGCCTGTTTCCATCCCCACCTGACAGCGTATGTAAATACATAGACATGCTATGCCTCTACTCTTCACAGGATGATGACTTCTGCAAAAAGTAGTGTCTTTACTTAAGGCTAAACAAACATGACAGTACTGTGAGGCTACAGGTGATCTCTTAGACCTATGAATCTTAAGTCCCTGACATTTCATATGGATAAAATCCAAAATCCAAAGGGATAAAGTAGCCAACCAGTTGCTACCTCCAATTTTTTCATAGTCTTCAAGCTATTGGCTAAGTGTCTCCTAAGCAAATATATTTTCCTACTTCATCATCTAGGCTTGTGTCTGGTTCTTTTCTTGGTGAGTGTTTTGGGATCATCTATCATATATATCAATACCGGCTACTAAAATTATTCTTTGTGGCCTGAGATTGTCTTCAAACTAATTTAGTCTTTCAAAAGCCTTATACCTTTCCTGGTCTCCTTCGCTTCATTCTTTCGTTTTATGTTATGTCTCTCTCAGGCCAGGATTAATATCTAAAGTTTCTTGATATTTATTTCCTGATAATTTTTTTTCCATTCTTGCTTTGTTTCCTCTTCTCAACTGCGAGCAAAAGCAATTTCCATCTGAAGATTTAAAGGATGCTTTTTTAGCCATGTAAACAATTAACAATGCTTGCAAAAGTAAAATATCAACAGACTAAGAAACCCCCTTCAAATAATCTCTGGTCTGTTCTATTAAACTTCTCAAAAACTACTCTCTAAGTTGAAACCAAGTTAAAAATCCAGTATGCACTACATTCCATGATGAAAAACTATATAGTTTCTAATCTAAAGTTGTTCTTTTCAGAGAAGGAAAGTCTTTGCTAAAAATAATCATCAAGCTATGCCTCATCAAAAACCTCTCCAAATGCTGCAAAGAAAGCATTGCAAAATATATTTCCTGATAACGGACTCTCAAGATACACAAGTCTGCTTTGCTGTCTGGCGTTCAGTGAAGCCCCAGACACTGCTTAGGGCAAGTTTGGGTGTTTGAGAACATAGCGTCTTCATTTAGTCCTCTGATTATCCCTGACGCTTATCCACCAGGGAGAGCCTGAATTCAGTCTACTCCACAGTTCCCAGACTGGGGTGAATGATGCACATCCACCTCAAAGTCTGGAAAGGCATCCGTGCTAGATACAAAGGACTCGAAGGGAGTGGTGAAGGCTGTCTGAGAGGTTTGCCCTGTGAACAAGGATGAAGAGGCAGTCAAATAATCACATCTTCTCTTGTGAAGATGTGAACTGATGTTCTGACTTTCCTCCTCTCACCCAAAGCTTCCCACGTGAAGCAGCAGGGATCTAACAGCCTGAGAAGCCTCAGTTTTAGCCTGAGTGGCTGAAACTCTCTGACAGGCCTATAAAGTTTGAAACAGAAAAGAAAAATATAATCATTTCACTAGTCCTCTCTCTTTTTGTAACTCCACTGCAGGCTGGCACAGCTCTGGCAGCACTCAGCCAAACCCCAAATCCCGTTTTTCTCCTAATCCGTATCTCAGGTTGATATATTGCTCCATGTCCACTGGCATTTTTGCCATCCCAATTTTGCTTTGCTGAGAAGCACTTCATCTGCTTGGGTATATATTTATTTCCATACAGCTCTTTTTGATCATTTTAACTAAGAAAAAATTGCAATCTTTGATGTACAGTATGTTCCTACATCTAAAAATTGAAATGTTCACCCACTTCTTTCTCAACCCTTTTCCAGCAGTGACTCCAGATTTAATGTAAAACAAACTCACAAACAGAAGCCTACTTGCAGAGCACAGAATAAAAAAAAAAAAAAGGACTTTCCTTGCTGAGGAGTGGAGCAGTCTCCCCCCTTTCCCAGCAATGCAGGATTAGTAAGTTTTCTTAAAAGTTTATCTTAAAGTAATTAAGATATTAACTTGCAAAAATAGAGCAGTGCATTCCAGGAGTAAATCTGGGGCAAAAGCATTGCAAAACTCCCAGTAAATATATTAAGTATAAGAGAGCTTTAATCTATGTTTTCAGAGCAAATCTCAACACCCATTCAACTGGCAAATTAACTTAGTACCGCCTAAACTCCTGTGTGACATGACTTTGACCTAAAAACCACTGCTCTATTGATAGGACATCATACAGATGTACCACAGCAACGCTGGGGGCTTTTTCCTATAAGCCCTGAACTGTGTCAGACATTTACCCCGAGCTCTGTCTGCGGACACAGCCAACATCAGCTGAGCATCTTTGCATGATCGTATGCAATTTATTTCCCTGAAATGGCACTGATTGCAAATGAGGGAATGACGTTAAATTGTTGGCCACTAGTTCAGTTATGCCCCTTGCTAGGAAAAAGACATTTTCCTGGTATGGACCAGGCGAGGTCCATAAACTGAAATTGTGTGCAGTAAGTCTTTGACAATCAATCGAGGATGAGAGAAGGGGAGATATAATAACGTGACTGCCAGGCAGGCTGTTCGGTCTGCAAGCATTCAATGGCAGAAGAAAGGGGAGAGTCCTAGAACGGAGAGGGGAAAAAAGAAAGAGGCTCCTGGGCTATTCAAGACAGAGACAGACATACTGTGAGCGTTTCCAACAGAAAGAGAACAGATCAGGACAGGGGATACAGATGCACACACGTTTTGCATCTCTCCCATAGATCTAGTTTAATAAAGCACAATTGATGATCATTTTTTTCTTTTCTTTTTTTATCTATTATTAGGTTTTTCAAGTGTGTAAGTGTTTCTTAATCAAAAGAACAGTTCCATACAGCTCTTGACATCAAAGGAGAGCATTTCCAAAGCTATTACAGTATCAAAGCAATATTCTGTGCAAAACCTAAGGTGAACCATTGGAATAATCCTTCTGGGATAGAGATAAAAAAATGCTGCATTCAGTGTTGCCCAGAAGCATCCAAAGCAATCTATCAAAAAGGCCATAAAAATATTGGGCCACACTTACTTGATGCATGTACTCACCACTACTATTATTTTCCTCCATTTTCTCTTTGTCTGGTTAGCTACTAATCTTACCTTTGTCTGAAAGTTCCTGCTGTATATATGAAAGTACCAGAGCTGATTAGCAAGTCACAGGAGGAAATGACCTCTGATGTGCTTCAAATCCATAAACCTTTTATATAGTTGAATCATATTATGAAAAAAAGCATTACGGCAAAAATAGCAGCATTGTAGCAGCACTAAGGTGAGACTGCCTGATATTAGCAATCCTTTTCATGTGCCCTTAACAGATTTTCACTATGCTGAGGTCAGTTATTAGCGACTTCTCTTCTGCTTATTGAATCTGCATTTAATAGTAACCTATATTTAACTACAGCAGTTTAGTTTGATAATCCATTTTGATAAAAGACTTCGGTCATCCAACCAACCATCAGCTTAATTATATGCACTGTACAATACACAGACTTCTCCCTTCACCTAGATGAGTGAAATACTGGTTTATTTGCAGAAGTGATGCAGTTTGGTATGGTAGCAGCCGTGGCTAAGTGAACCAAGGGGGCAGGGGAAGAGAGGGAGAGAGGTAAGGAGAAGTTACCAAACAGCAAAAGCTGTTCCATCTGACAACAGCAGTTAACTTGCTCCTTGAACTTAACATCTGGTAGCATTTTCATCTTCTGCAAACTTGTAAAATGTTACAGTATTTTAGACAGTGGGAGATCGTTTCCAAAAGAAATTTTAACAGTACAAAGAGACCACAAAATCCATTTCTTACTGGGCCACAGGGTTTTCTAATTCTTAACTCATAGCTTACTTCAAGAATACCTTAGAAGTTCTCCATTTGCTTATAGTTTTTTGAGAGTATTTTTAGCATTAATTTTCAGCAGGCATAATAGGCATATATGGAAAGGTTGTCTCTTACGTATCCTCATCATAAAGGGATAAATGTGGGTAGATAGAGATGAGAGATCATTGCTACCAAAACACATCTAAAATTAATATCCACAGAGGAAGACGCAGTATTTTCTGGAGCTATGGTTCCCACCTTTAAATTCCCAATCAGCAGTGCTGAGGGGCTGTGGGGGGCAAGGAACAGCTTCCCACCCCCTTTGAAGGGGGCACACTCGCCTGCCGCTACAGGAGAGAGCCTGGCAGCCGATGGGGTGGGATGCTCTGCCCCCCACGGCATGCAAAACAGAGCCAAGGAAATGAAGCCAGTTGGAGACTATCGTGTCCCAATTCCTCCTTCCCTAACAGTACTGCTAAAGCTATATTGGAAACTGAACTCGGGGTTAAATGAAGCCAGCAAAGATTTACAGTTTGATATTAAATGAACTTTAGAGAAATTCCAACATTGCCAATATGCAAGCAGCACGAAGAGTCACTCAGGCACACAGACTCAACGCACCCATTGTGTGTGTTGTAGAAACTGTCTGTAACCAAGCTTCGCTTTAAAACACAAACAAAAAAAATCCCTTTAAAATGGTTTCTCTCTTACACATACGTATATTGCTGCATGATCACTGTCCCCAATATGTGGAATTAACACCTGCTCCTTTTGGGAAAGATTATTTTTAAAAAGAAAAATATGTGATTAGGTGAGGATGCCTTGGTGACTACTAAGTAGCTGGAGTGGCAGCGTGCACTGCATTTGCCACTCTCTCTAATTTAGCACCATTCCAAAGCATAAAACAATCACACGATCATAAGAAAAATGAAATCCAAACCTGTGCCCCAAAATGCGATATTCTTGCCTCCGTCTATGACGAGATAGTATGTAATAAACAGCAAATCTGGAATGAATAGTAGGCTCTTGTGTAAGTACTGCTGTAATTAAAATAGGGTTGAAGTACTTGCAAATACTACAGATTCATTAAGAACTGTCAAGACTGAAGAAAACTGGGAGGAACTGCAAAATGCATTTATCAAAAGGAAACAAACAGCTGATGATTTTTCACTATGGTCAAACACAAGATAATGCACTACAGGAAAAATAATGGAAAGCATCATTTTTTTCCTTCCAAATTAAGTTTGTTCCAAAAATTGTTATAAATTAACTGTAGAAGCAGACACATCTGCAGACAAATCTTTAAAAATATTAAGCTCCTACATCAGGTAAAGGAAGTTCCAAAATAAAGGAGTCAGACTGCAGTTTTAGCAATGCAGATGCAGTCTGGAAGACACTGATCCTGATCAACCTCAAGCACCAAACTTAGTGTGCTTAATCTGAAAGTGAGGCAGTCAGGAGAAAAAGTTACACATCACCTTTTGGAGCAACCTTTGTAAAGCTCACAGTCAAAACCATCCTTGGGAAGTTTATCTGTTTACTACACAAAGGATTTTACAGAAACTCCCCTTCTGAACTGGACCACTCCTTTTTCTCAGCATCGTAACTGTATTTTCCTTAACTTGGGAGAGGTTAACAACCTCCTCCACAACTGGGGATGGATCCTCTGCTGCAGATCTTGGGAGGATCCAGAAGAGGAGCTATGCAGCTGAGCAGCTCACAGGTTGAGCAAGAGCTGCTTTGGACCTGCAGTGAGCTTTCTGAGCAAGCCAAATGCACTATGCTATTACTTTGAAGGATTTACTAAGCTTGCATTTGCGTCTTCACTCATGCTTGCTGCACACATACAGGGGAAGAGCACACTGCATATCGTCAGAGGTACGTAAAGAAATAACACAGGCTGCTCTTCCAACTATCTCATTCTATTTGCACCAGTGTCTTGTGATGGATTTAATAAAGCTTTTGCAGATCTCAAACTTCAGGAACAATAGATAATCTGAGGAAGAAATTTGCTAAGTGTTTGTCACCATGCTGTCCTAGAGGGATCAAAAATTGAGGAACATTCATAGATAGCTCCCCCTTAAATCCATGCATGAGTATTTGTGCTTTTGAACAATTTGACGAATTACTGAGGTATGCCTCTGCCTGAAACAAAGTGAGTAATCCTCTGTGGTCAAAAAACCAAGCAATCACTATGAAATCACAGTGAACTGAGCAGTTCTTTATAGCAAGATATATGCTTATATACTTTGCATTTAGCATAGGCCATAACACTAAAGATCTTTATTTATATCTTTACTACCTTTAATAGCTTCTTATTTGCACTACAGAAAGCAAGCAAGAATCTTGAGAAGTGAAATTATGCACAGAGCTATTTATTACAGGTACAATGTTTCATATACTCACAATACCTCAAATATGGTATAGGTAAAATAGCATGTGAAACTGAACTGCTCTGGGGACAAGATGGAAGGAGGCAGTTACAGGAAAAGATTTCTATCCTATGGAAAATGTCATTTTTTTTGCCTGCATGTTTGAGAGACTCATGTATTCTCTTATTTCCTCTGCCTCACTTGTCTACAAGATGACAAGTGATGCCCAACTACTTTGGCATATCATATTGCATTGTGTCATTCCACCACCTGCCAATGCTGGTGGCCCATCAAGTCTGAGAAATCAAAGGAAGCAATTTGTTAGAAACTGGGAAAAGAAAAAAAAAATTACACATTTTAGCCAGAAATAGAAACAGTCATTTTGTGTTAGTAAATAGACCATGAAATATTGATCTACAAATGTAAGCGAGCATGAGCAATGTAAGTATCAATCTCATAGGCAGATTCAAGGATTTAAAGGCATTTTAGTATTTGTGTATTGATAGCTGTGTGGAAGACAACATCTATCTCAGAACAAATACGATTCTGCAAAACACTGCTGCTCTTTATACTTTCCTTTAAGGGCAGCAGATCTTGTGATGAAAGAAAGGCTAAAGAAACTAGAAGTTTTAATAAAAAGAAGTTATGGAACTATATCCAAACATGCAGTTATCTTTGCTGGCAACAATAAAAGGAAGTGCCATTAAAAAAAAAAAAAAAAAAGGAAAAAATCACTGCCTGGATCCTCATTTGTTCAAGTTTAGTGCTGAATCAAAGACAAGTACATTTGTTATACAACCACAGAAATATCCCTCATTTTTATATAGTCCATATCTATCAACAAAATTGTCTTTAAAAAAAAAAAAAAAATCACTATTTGCTTTGCTCTGCAATGAATATTAACGGACAAAATATAGACAGAGAAAACAGCAAGTTTACCAATACTAGCCAAATTACACCAATCATTTCAAAAGGTGCTATCCTTTGGGTAACTGTTTTGTTACTTGTAATGCTGCACAAGGACTCTTCATAAGAGTGTTTGCTTAAGACCTAATCCCACACTATACTGAGGACTACTTGAGCTCTCCACTCAGACAAATTTTTTCCCTCAAAATCCTGCATACTGTGGCCTCTCAACTTTCTTGATAGTTGTCATGTGCAAATTATGTTTTGTAATGCATCCTTTGTGATCCACATAAGTAACACAAAGCCTGCTCAGCGGCTCGGAGTCCAACTTCTGCGTAACTGGGACTGTAGCAAAGTAGTTCGCGATGTTACCAGATTCTCAGAATGGAAAGCGATTTCAATGTCCCACTAGGGAGATGGGGAAAGAAACCACAAAAGCAATCTCATCCTCAAATCACAGCAGAAGTACATGAGAAAGCAAGCACAAAATTACTAGGCGAATAAGAGAAGTACAAGGTTACCAAGCCAGATGCTGTGAAAAGGGCGTAACATTGAAAGGAAAGATTCTCAAAGCACAGAAAAATCACAGAACAGAGCAAAGCTAAGAGGTAAAAGGCAGAACTGAGAGCTAAGCACGGTGTGAAATGCAAGATCCCACAGAAACTGGGAATGCTAAAAAAAGGCCAGAAGCACTGTAGGAACTGGCTACACTCCAGAAAAAGAGCAGAAACCAGAGCTACAAATATACAAGAGGAGGGCAGGAGTTGTAAGGTTTGCATGCTGCTCCAAAGTTGCTGGACTCCTCTAGGACTCCTGCTCACTTACACAATTTGCTATGAAGTATTCTGCCTGGGAACATCCGTCTGGTACACGATGGAAACCTGTATTGCACAAGTTGCATGGAAAAATAAAATGGAAATAGAGACATAATTAGGGCCAACCTGTACACTCAGGGTCATTAAGGTAGAAAGTGTGCCATGTTTTTCCATACTGAACAGGATACCAGGCTTTTCAATAGCACTCAAGTGACTTTTCAGATATCCAGTTTAAAAGCATCTATGATACCCACATCCACAGAATAAATACTCGGTACATGTAAATAATGGAGTCCCTTTACGGTGTCCAAAGATGGGCATCCATAGAGTTCAATAGAATAGATATTCCTATGCCATACATCTTTAAGACTTTTAGCTAGTTTAGAAATATAAAGAGGCACTACTATGACAGAAATAATTCTTGCTCCATTCTTACTTCTTAACTAGTAGGAAAAATAATTTGCTTAACATGAGTAAGTATGGGCAGAAGGTACAGGAAGCATATAAGTCCAAAGTAATGACTTACTGTGGTTTTTAATAGAGACCTAGATGCAAAAAGTTCTTGCACAAGCGGGTACTACAGCCATTAACTAACCCCTATACAGACAACTCCATGCTAGATACGCTCACTCATTTTGGTAAGACTGGCAATACCCAGCATACAAATGAGTTGGGCACAATGAAGTAGGCCACACCATCGGTCATTCAGTAATAAATGCTAGCACATATGCAAGTCAGCCTTAATCCACTAAGCCAACACTGCCTTGATCGTAACACACTGTATTGCCCAGTAAGAGTGTGGTAGAGGCTGCTCAAGCAGAGTAGTTGCCATAGGGTGAGTTCGTACCATAGCCTCCCCCAGAACAGCTCGTTCAAGGGTCAGTATCCTTGTACACAAACGGTAACACTGACAGTACAGATGGACAAATCTACTGTACCTGAATATATCTGGACAGACTAAGCTCAGAAGTACCACTTTTATTCATTTACAAACTAAAAATACTACACAAATCAGAACAGCCAAAGATGCAATGTTAGTTCATGCAATCATCATCTGTTTGAGTTTGATACTGTACCTTTTTTTAAAAAAATATATCAACAAAAATAGCCCCAAGATTACGACAACACGTTTGTCATATGACACTTATATAAACCAATTTCAAATGAGGCGTGTATATGTTTCCTATTTATGTCCTGTAGCAGAGCAAAAATGATTCTGATAGACCTCCAGCAGTGTGTGTTCATTGTAGGGTACACGTAAATTATTTTAAGGGAATAATACATCTCCAAGGACATTTTCATGGATTAAATGTCAGGAATGAAATATTGCATTTCAACTTACTTAGGACCTTAAAGAATGAATATAAAGACAATTATTGAGAGGTCTGAAGAACACAATTGATCTCTTGCAATTTCAACTCTGAGGCACTTTATGCAGCCAAACAAAAAGAATTTCTATTTCAGGATTTCATTACATAAAATTATGAAGTTATGTAAAGATGTAACACTGATCATATTTCAAGTTTATGAGAGAACTGCAGAATATCTGATTTAAAAGGAAGTTGTGTTTTAAGACTGCATTTTAAGCACAGAATTTTATGCTCAATTACTGTGAAATAAATTACAATTATGATCTACAGTTCTTTTTGCAGTAGCTTGATGGTTCTATACAAAGTCAGAAATTAAAAATCAGGAGAAAATAAAAAGGCCAAATTCCAACAAGAGCCCCATAAAGCAGGTGAAGTTATACATTTGGAAGGTACTTTGCTGCAGCCAAATGACTGCCAGGGTTCAAAACTAACGTGTGAGGCAACTTACCGCAAAAGTGTATTTAATTAGATGACAGACTGTACTCAATACAGAGAATAGTCTCACATAGATGCACCACTTAGTTACAATGGGATTCTGATCATGATTATGGCATTTGGGTACTACTCTAATAACAAAATCATACCATATCTAATTTAAATTTCTTACAGAAAAGGAATACAAGTCATTAATTGCAAAATATACGCAAAATTCTCATAGCACATCATATCAGAATACCTAACTGGTCTTTATAAAAGCTTGTGGCAGTTTTTAGAGCTATCAATGCTGTTTAAAGAAAACATTCAAGACTGAAAACAACAATAAATGGGAAGAATATGGTATCTACAAGAAGTAGTATGTTCCATTTCATGGATATTATTTAAACATCATCTGTTTCTATCCATTTGGGACCATTGTCATCACCTTGTGCAGTCTCAGAAAATGAAAAATAAAGCAATTTTCAAATAAAATATAGTTTTATAAACAGATTGCTTAGCATCATAAACATTTCATTACTAAACAGGCAGAACGTTTTTTAAAAAGTATTATAGCTCAAAACAATCGCCACCCTTTCATATCCTAACAGCTTTAAAAGATGACAGCTTTCCAAATACTGCATTGGTGGAGTTTCACAAGGTCTTCTTGGGATTTGTGACATTGTGAGGGATGGCCAAATGTTATCTGTTGTTGGCATTCTGTTGCTGTAAGGGTCAACTGCATGATCCTTTGCCCTACTAGCTGGAGCTGACAATTCACATCGAACTGCCCACTGCTTCTAAAAACTCCGGGCAAGTGGGTCATTTCTTCCGATTGGTTATCCCCAGAGAGAAGTAAGAGATGGGGGAGGCAATACTGTGGCCCAGAGGCCCTGTGCCGGCTGTTGGATCAATGGCCAGTGTCAGCAGGCTTCTATTTAATGATGCTCGAACCAGCGCCAGCCTTGCTAACGGCCATACTTACCACTGACACCCACACACAGGAAACGGGGTTCTGGAAAGACCAAATAATTGCCTCATTTTGCAGTATGCGGATTTTTTTTTTTAAAGGTGTACGCCTTGCATTTTATGTTCATAATATCAGTCCTTAGATTTTAACAAAGAAAACACGTTCACATTCACAACAGTGCAATGTGACAGTCAAGGGCAGCTAGTAGCAAGTACATCTGCGTGACCACAGATCAACTTACAAATGTTTCCTATAAAGAAGCATGCAGTGTTTTGTAAGCCTTGCTAATATATATATAAAAAAAGGTATATAAAATTATTATTCCATATATATGGAACTTTTTTAATTATAATTTTAAGGTGAGAAGTGTTTGGCAAACAAACCAAAAACCATCAAAAAACAACCACCAGCAACAAAAACACACCACAGGAAAACAGAAAAACAAAGACAGGGCAACACTTGTCCTATTTCTGCTATTATACAAGGACCGAGTTGTCAAAGTCATCTCCATATCCATGTAAGCTCTGGAGTGGAACAACTACATTACAGAAATAAGATGACGGGACATGGTTCTTCAAATTACTGACTCACCATTATTATTGGATATTCCGTGCAAACTACCTACAAAGACTCTCCCAGCTGAGGTAGGACTTTTCAGCCAGACCGCGATTTAGCCCCAAATACACAGTACAGTTCTCTCAGCTAAAGCAGAAAGGACAAGCAGCCTTTCCTTTGAATTCAGCCTAGTGCATACTGCAGCTGGAGACCCCCATATTTCCAAACCCTATCACAGAGGCCACAGCATTAAAAACAGTCTCCACAATAATAATGCTTTAAGACCCCTTTCTTCCCTGCAAACTCATTAAATGTTTTTAAGGTAGTCCTCAGAAAGCTGTCTTATGTCTGTCTAGCAGAGCTTCTGCCTTGAAGGAATTCCCTTCCAGCTACAAATAGAATTACAGCTGCTCAGACAAGACTCAAGCACAAGTCCTTCTTTGGGGGTTGAAATCAGTGCTACTGCATTTGGCTCTTCCTACACTTCTGAAAACAAACTTTGAATTCCTCCTATCCAGTGAGGAAAAGTATAGCAGGAAGCATTTTAGTCCTAACAGATCACAGCATGGAGAAATCATACTCTAAAATAATTATTTGTTTTAGAATAAGCAACAAAAATCATTATTGCTAAGAATGTACATTGAATCCTGCAAAATTAAATTACCTTATAAGATACTCTTCCACAAGAGTAAAAGCGCTCAATCGTTTGCAACTCCTTTTTTATTTTTTTTTAAACTTTTGAATTATATTAAGTCATTACAAGTGAATGAAAATCAGAAGAAATTCTACCATGGTAGACTTGATGTACATCAGAGGTGTGCATTTACATGGTACCTCTAACTTTCCTGTTTCCCAGCATCAGATAGTCTGACCTACACGGCTGGTGCTGGGAAGCAAGAGAACAGAGCAGCATGTGCAGCTCCACCCTGTGCCAGTACCTGCTTGGAAGCGAATGCTACGTAAGCACACTCGGTCACCACATCCCCTTGCCCCCTGTGCTGCACTAATGTGGAACGAGGCAGACAAAGGACCCCAGCTGCCAGACAGCCTGGACAGCTGCGATACCCCACGAGCAGGTCTATGGAAACACATGCCTTGTAAAAGCTCCAGTACAAAAATGATATACAGCTGCCACCACCACCCTGCCAGATCAGTAACTGTTAAATGATATTTTATAAGATCAAGAAATTATTCTTGGTTTAAGGAAATTGTCTCATAAGACTGAATTTCTGTTGAATTTAGCACTGAATCTGTTTGTCATGTTCTTTATTTGCTTCCAAGAACTTTGTGGTCAGAAGTTTCAAATGTTGAGTTCTCATTTAACACATGGGAAAATTTACTAAAACCAACTACTACTCTGAAAACTACACACACATTCCCCCCAGGTTATTTTCCTCCTCAAATCTCAGTTTTGATAAACCTCTCTACCAAGTTTCTACCAGCACATGAGAGTTTAAAAGTAGAGTTCCCATAACCACCGGTTAATTCCGATGTATGTTAGCTTCCTTCCCATCCCATCCCCGGTGGTAAGCTACCTTCCTTGAGGGAGGCTCCAGAAGACAGAAACGCAAAGTTATGTTCAGGATCCCAACTTCCCTGCTTCACCAAGGCAGGTAGAACTGTGCTCTGCCAGGAAACATCTAGTAGATTTAAAAGGTAACAATTGAGAACATCCAGGCCATAAACGTCACAGAACTTTTAAATCAAGTTTTACTGCCAAAAATTTTATTTTACACTCAAGTAGTAAATGAATATAGTGTACATGTCATACAGCATACAGAAGTACTACATGAACATATTTATTTGTTTGCAACAACAGTTTCAGAAAATAAAACATCGTAAGTTCTCTGTTTGTTTCAATATTTGACTTACCTGTTTTGCAATATAAAGAACATTTGAGGAGTGGCAGGAGAACAAACAACGGGCATAATTTGTAACCGAGGAGTTTCTGACTGAACATAAGGCAAACAAGGCTTACAATGAAGCTAGCTAAGCATTGGAGCAGGCTGCCTAGAGAAGCTGCACAATCTCTATCCCTAGAGGTTTTCAAGATCCAACTGGCTGAAGCCCTCAGCCCTAGTCTGAAATTCAGCACCGACTGCTCTCAGCAGGAGGTTGGACTAGAGACCTCTCCCAAGGTCCTTTCCAACCTGAAAGGCTCTACGATTTGAATCAAGTACAATCAGCACCCAAATTCAAACAAATCAATGAACGCTTCCCTTCTTCCCCTCTCCCAACAAAATCTTACCAGAAAATGCAATACTCATCTTTAATGATCATCTTTACAACAGTCCAGCATGACTGAAATCAAAGAAACAACCAGCAAATGAAGTATACACAAGAGTACCAACACTACATATTACAAGGCAAACTAGGAGCCTTTGCATGATTTAAAATTCTCATTGTAACAAACACACATTTTTAATATCAAACATGTAAAGAGCAATAAACAACTGTATAACAATACCAAAGATCATCTTAGTAATTTTTAAATGGGAGATTTCCTATTCACACTGAGAAAGGACACAAGGAACATAATCAGGAAAGCATCAACATTTTAGTTTCCAAGTTTCTACTAGCCCTCCATACACTGGCAGTGCCATGCCCCCAGCAAGTGCTCCAAGGAAGCCAGAGAATGAGGAGTTGGAGGTGGAGAAGAAGCAGGGAACCCCAGAACGCCTCTGCTTTATCTTGGGGACTATTTCTGTCCAGTTTGAGGCCTCTTTCTGTTGCTAGGATTTAAATGCAAAGCAAGCACAACTATCAGGAAGGACTCAGTGCACCTAGTTTCTTAATTTATTTTTATTTCCCTATGAACAGATTTCTATTAGACAAAAGGTGTAAGGCCTCCACCGATCATTAAGCCAGTTGTAGAAGAACAAATTAACTAATGGTATGACATGATACAAACTGGCAACAAAGAATAAACATAAAACCTGAAAAATACTAAAAAAAGTTTTTGTTTTGTGCCAACAAGCAACTGATTCTCTAAAAGAAAATAATTATTTTGGTGCAAATAAACAGTGATTAAATGTGTGTATACCCACACACACCAAACAATCTCACATTCACCTCTACATCCTATAGTCCCAAAACTCCAAACTTCTTACTTTTATAGAGATTTTGCTTCTCAACGATCAGACAATCTGATCAACAGTGAATCTCTGCAAACATAGAGTCTTCCAAATCTGAAAGCCTGCTAAAACTGGGAAGTCAGATAGTGCACCTACAGAGAAAACCATGCAGTCCACCACGCAGGCGGATCCGATTTGGCTTTAAATTAGGGTAGCGTGGATAGAGTAGTAGTACAGCAAAGAGCACAGTTCTAGACCTACAGGACAAATAAATATTTGGCTGTTGGTAAGAACTCGCAGTATTGCTGCAAGTATACAAGCTACCTTGTTTGCAGCTGGCTCAACTGTATCTACACTACCCTGCAGTGTAATACAGTGTATCTTCAGTTAGGCAAGATACAGAGGGCAGCAAATAAGAGAAACCAGTATAAGGGTGGGACAGTAACGAAGAGGAGCATTGTGCCCAACACTCTGGATCCAGCCAGTAAAGCTCTTAAGCACAATCTTATTCCAAGCAATGGTAAAAGCACTGAAATCAAGTTGCTATAACAAGAAAACAACTGTTAGCTGTATGTGCAGAGACAAAACAAGACAAAGTTACATACAGTAAATACATAAAGAAATGAAGGGTAAAAACTTTGTATCTGAAGCCATAGAAAAACTAAATCAAGGCCCCAATTCAAGGATTTTTTGAAGTACTTGGAGGAATAGAATCTACTCCAGCTCTATAGTCCTGAAATAAGACCAAATCTGTGGGACTCAAGTGTCTTAAAAGCACAAAACAAGCAGTAATTTGGTGGAGTTCCTTCTTCAGCACATGGAACAGCTAAAGCCCAAAGACAGGAGTTTAGTCCTCTCAATTTTGATACTTTGAAGGGAGAAAAGAAGTTAAAATGACAGAGGGGTTAAAACAGTGAAGATAAAAGATAAGAACACGGATAGTGAAGAGGGCTGGAATCTGATACTACTGACTTTGAGACATTTGATACACAGGCATGGGAGAAGTGTCAGAGAGAGGTTGTGGCCCTGGAAAATTGGCAAGTAAAATTGTCAGGGATGTTGGAAAATACTCTAGAGGGAGTTAGGAATAAAAATTACATCTTTAAATCTGAACAGGTCTGAGACTGTGGCTGGATACTCAAGGAATCATCTGGAGATAGAACTATGGGAGAACCAAACCGGGGAAGGAAGTACTGGATTTTGGGGGCATTCAAATTTCAGTGTAAAGTCAAAAACTTGAAAACAAAGGAGTGAGGATGTTCAGGTACATGAAATTAGGGGATGACAAATGGGGATTAAAGGGCAAAGTATTAAAAAAAGAGAACCAGTTAGGATGATGGGTGCCATCCCCTTCAACACAGAGGAAAGAGAAACTTGGTTGCTAGTGAAGAAAATGAGAGGAGGATTTAAAGAGGAAGAAGTCATTCAATGAAAGGAGAGAGGCATAAAAGATACAGAAATAAAGGGGGCAAACTCATATAGTTAAGAGGCAGGAAAGCCCAGTTCAGAAACAGATTCTGAGAAGCAGAACAACTTTGGAAAAAACCTCATCATGCAAAAATCAGGATCAGTTTTGAAGACGTATTTTGTATCAAGAATGAGTGGAGACCTAAAATGAACAGCAAATCTGCAAGCAAGCTCAACAAGAAGAAAAAGGTGGGATAAAAGTGATTTAAAAGTCCATTTGGAAGGAGAATTAAAAGAGGTAAGGCAGAGCTGAGTCTGAAGCTGTGTTGTGCTGACATACTCTTCAGAGATATTTGGAAAGGCAGAAATGGAAATTAAGAAATTACAGGAAAAAACGTCTGGGGAGAGGAATGGAAACAGGGCAATGTGAGAAGCAACCAAAGAAACCACGTATAGAGAAGCAGATAGAGATGATAATAAAGACCAGCGAGTCAAAGGAAGTGAGGCCAATGAAGGAAGGAGGCAGCTGAGAAGAGTAAAGGAGTCAGAAAGGTTAATAGACTGGAGATCCCAAAAGGAGTGAGTGACAGGGTAGAGGAGAGAGAAAGACAGATAAACTGAAAGAGAGCAGGCAGTGATCAGAGAAAGAGAATTTAGAAATGAGAGATAATAAAGTGAACAGTATTTAGTAAAGACAAGGTCATAGGAATGATTGAGGTAGTGAGAAAATCTGTCTAAAACTAGAAATCAAAGGCGTCAGGCTGGAAAAACAGAACGAAGAACAACAAAGTTAAGTACTTATCAGGGGGAAAAAAATGGGGCTTGCCTACGGTGAGGGATATAATTTGCGAAGGTAGAAACGGGTTGAGTTTAGCAAAGTCACAAAGAAAGAAGCAAACTAATGGCCACTAGGAAAACTAGACACAGAGGACTTCAAATCAGGAAGTGGGTAGAGCAGACAACAGGACAGATGAAGCAGAAGCAGTGGAAGACAGAATCGTAGGACTTCAGAAGCAAGTATGAAAGGGAAACAATTTTTAAAAAGCATCAACTGAAGAACAAGGTTCAGGGAAGGGAGTAAAGTTTGAAAAAGAACCTTAAAAATCTATATGTGAGTCATGTTCTGAAACATAAGTAACACCCCACTGTGCATGCCCAGCGCCTGTATTTCCCTCCTTGGGTGATCTTGGCAGAAAGGTTTAGTTATTCACCCAGACCAAACCAGAGATCAGAAATTCAGACCACCAGCACTGCCACTGGCTAGATGATGTGGTCATATGGCAGGGCTGGAAAAACTTTTGACTGTTAAAGTAGTGTTAAAAATGATGGAAAGTAGTGATTTGAACTCTGCTATCCAGCACCTTTACTTCCAGATTAAATTAACTCTCCACAAAGCAAGACTTGAAGGCCTTCATTGACTCTCCCTTACATCAGCCTCATGTTCCTAGAAGTTCATATACCTGATGCAGTATTCACCACCAGCATTCAAATTCAGCCATTAAGATTCTCATCTCACTGTGTAACAGCGAAGACAGAGATTAAGTGGACAGATTGTTGAAAAGAAACATGACTGCAATTTTGGGTCCCATTCAGAGATATCTGAGAACCACTGGCATAAGAAGTCCTTCTCCATTTCCAAGCCTCTGTCAAGAACTTCACTCTATGGCTTTCTTAACCATGAGCATGAATAAAACACCAGCCTTCTCTGACACTTCTAATACTGTATTTCATCTTCTGGTATATTGGCATGTTTTTAAAGTTTCTGCTCATTACAAAAAGATGACATACTTCTATTGCCTGCTCATACAATTGGTAGCTGGATCATTAGTGTGCAACAGAAGAAGGGGAAAAAACCACATTATTCCCTGCTACCAAACCAGCGACATACAGAAAGTATAAAAAGTGAGCTGAGCGCGTCATTTCTATATACTCTACTGATTACTATTTATTCATGTGTGTATATGAGGTTCACTCAAAATTACTGAAATTACATAAAAACCAGCCTACCTATGAACAAGAACTCCCAGGACTAGGGCCAGAAGGGGAGTTTTGTTATTTTTATGCTTTTCAGATATTTTCATATGGTTTGAAAATAATTTTGCTTTTAAATTTTAGATAAAAACACCTTTTGGGGTTAATTGTGAATATATCTGATGTAATATTTTTAGATAAATTTTTGACAACTAATACAAAACAGATTTTTTGAATGTACTGTCTTTTGTTACAGTCAAGAAAACTCACCTATAATCAACTACTGGAAGCAGTAAACTGTCCACAAGATAGGTAGCATCTACTGTAACATATATATATCTGTAACAAGAAAAATTTGAAAAAATATCATAGAAACGCTATTATTTTTACATTATATTTAATATCTGTATGTTTTATTTCTATTAGACTACTGCACAGCAGGGGAACTTTCAAGACAAGACAAAGATTTTATGCAATGTCATTCAAAGCACAAAGTTCACTCATGAAGCAAGTTAATACTGTAGCATTGCTGAAATAAAAGGAGGAGCTAGTCAGACATTTTGGTTAGAAATGTAACACGCTCTCTTTAAAGAAAATAAACACGTAATGCCATAGCTTAAAATAAATAGTGCCAAACATCACCATCAACAACATATGAAAAATAGAATGGTGTTTTATAAAAGAAAATATTTTGTAAGTGTACAGCACACATGGGAGTGTTATAACAGACTTCTCATTTTCATATGTTACTAGGTGCTTTACTTAGGGGACAGATTCTCCAATCCCCAGTTATATAAGCAGTTCTACTAACCCGGATGGGCTGCTTAATTATAAAGTTTGGTACCAGAGTCATCTGTACCATTCATTTTACAGATTTTAAAATAGGAACAACTATTTCTTTTCCTCAGCACAAGATTTGATCATAAATACTAAAAAAACAACAATAACAAAATTTAAATGCTTAAGTATGTACATTTGCCAACTCATGATTTCTTTACTCAATGTATCCTTCCAGACAGGAGGAAACAACAACCAAAAAATCTATTACTGGTTTCTTTCAGGAAAAGCTTAATCCTTGGTGCATAATATTAGATGCAAATAGCCTGACTGTGTTGGGTTTTTTTCAGTGATTTTTAAATGTTCTGGTACATTTCAGAAAAAAATGGTTTGCGTACTTGTGCATATTAGGAGTTAATCCTAGCAGTCAAGCAAGCATTGTGCTGCCTTTTCCAATACAAACCATTTCATTCTGTGACATAGGAACTACTGTTATAGAACATAACCATTGTTTTTAAAATTCAATGCTCAGACAATAAATGAAAACTAATCTAGAGGTTGCTAGACACAAACCAAGGTTTCTCAAATACTTCCTCCCTACAAATTGTTCCACTGAAGTCCCACAAAATTAAGTATACACAGAAGCTAGAAGGAAAACTAAGGATTCATCCTACAAAATCTGGAAACAAAAATTTAAAAAAAAAAATGTATAAGGTAAGCTGATGACCTGGCATATACTATTTAAAAACTCCTGTATTTTGCCAAACACAATTTCCATAGTATTCGTAGTTTTAAAAAATACAGAACCAGAAAAACCCTGACCTAGCTTGAACATTTCATCCACAAATCCCACAGCTAGATTTTTATTCTTTGAGCATTATATCAAATCAAAAAATAAAGCTGCATAGAGAAACAAACAAAAAAATCTGAGCATGCAGGGAACTGACTGCATCTAGAACCTGTATGTGTATGTACATACTCCTGCTTTTATTTGAACTAACTTCTTTTTACCCACATAAGGAAAAAGATTTAACTGACCGTAAGAGCTTCTTAGCAATATCACTGGTAATAATTATGTTTTGACAGTTCCGTATAAAAAATTCAGTCTTGAAACTCAAGAAATTTCAGTCCATTCTCCATTTTACCACATTTAAACACAAGACATCTTCCTTCCTTAACAATAAAAATATTATTTAAGCATACTCAAAAAGGTACTAAGGTCTAACAAATATTCTGAATCTCCTTTTCAACTAATAAAGTATTTGTAAGACATTTTGCATATATATTTATTTCCCAGATGAAGGAGTGGCAACTTTCTCTTAAACATAAAAGCTAAAATTTACTTTTGCTAAATATAAAACTAATTCTCAGGATACAGTATACAAAACCAGATATTCGTGAAAAATACACTTTGTGTTATAGTACACTATTATATCTTTTCCAAAATGTTTCCATATTTAAAAAAAACATTTTAAAATTTAAATATACTGTAAGGTCATTCAAATTATTTTAAACACAAAAGTCTACAAACAATGACATATACATAAACAGTCGGGAAGTAGTAACTTAAAGATCGCATCTTTTAATCAGACCTCCTCATAAACGCTAGCCTCAAAAGAACCCTATTTGCTACAAGAAGCATCTGCACGGTTTTAAGACTTAACTAGGCAGACACCTATTGCCCCAGGGCAGTGCTGCACAAGTCTATTGAAAATGATCAGACTGCAGAATCAACACCTTAAATTTTCCCAGAAAACCTCCAGCAAACGTTTTAAGTGCATTATGACAGCATAACAAAAGAAAAAGGGAAGTTACAAAAATTTCAGCGTGACAATTTTTCCTAAAACTATTTTCCTATCACATTTGGCAAGCAGAGACCTGATCCTATCACCTGTCTACTCTTACACTGAGATCTGCGAACTACAATTCAATATAAAATACAATAGCCTTCTATAATAATTATGTCCTCCTAGAACAAAGATTAAAATAAAGTTAACTGTGCTGATTCATACTTTTCATAAATTACTAAAAAGGTGAGAGATTCAGACATTTTGCTTCTGGATAATAAGCCTAATATCTGTATCGTGTGCAAAAGTGCAACTGTGTTTTAGAACTGAGGCCCAACTGAATACAATTTTGTTATTAAAGAAAATATACTTGAACCCACTTAACATGGAAAACAGTGGTTCTTAGTATCTTTTAAAGTTATACTTTACATATTTAAATCTGTTGTAAAACTGCAAGTTAGTAAAAAATACAAAAAAAAACCCCAGAAAACAACAAAGCTTGTATATAAATTGGTTTACAATTCAAAGCACAACAGTAAGCTTCAAATAATTACATTTCAGTAACACACAAAGAGGTGGGATGATTTACTTAAAATACTTGGTTACTTCTGCTTTTTTCTTCATGATCTGATGTCTCTTTAGCTGCTCGCAGTGTGTGCATGCATACGTTTCGCTACATCGTAGACATAGGTTATGTCTGGTCGCTTCTCTGGATCCGGGTTGATGCACATATTAACTAATTGTCGCAGCTAGGAAAAGAAAATAACATGTGAGAAAGCCAATGATCCTGTCAATTAGTATTTGTGCATTATCAAATTCAAATTAATAAGAGTGGCAAAAATTAGCCAAACATAGCAATTCTGCATAAACACACACACTCAACCCTCCCTCTCTCGACATGCACTGCGCACAGTTTTATGCAAGCACGTATGCAACATACTCCCGCGATTTTTACATTTTGTACTGTTGTCCAGAAAAACTGATGAGCAGACTTAAGTTCTAATCCTTTTAACACACAGCTTTAGACATGCATTTAGTCCCATCGTACATCATTTAAATGAAAATTCCTGTGCTTTTGGAGGGCTGTGCCTCCAATCCGCAGAAGGCTGAAACTCGCACTGAGAAGGTAAATTGGGACTGCTTGCTCATTCTCTCCCGATACAAGTGCTAGCCAGCAATAAACGGCATTGCTGTGTGACAGGTTCCAACAAACAAAAGGCAGAGACTCTCCTTACACCACACAGTCAACCTGCAGAACCTCCTCCTGCTACACATGCATTCTGAAAGCAACTGAACAAATTAAACCCACTGAGGGCTATTTAATATAAAGACTCCACCTTTGACTGAGGAAATCTCTGAACTTAAAATTGGAAGCTGGGAAAGTATTTTGGGGAAGTATCACATTATGCTGGCCCTGTTACTCCACTTGCTCAATGTGGAAGACATGATACCAGAATAAATAACCTTTGGTCTATGTCCCAGTATCTATTCTTAGGATTACATCACTGATTTTTTTCTTTACAGAAAGAAGCACATAATTAACAAATATGTTCACTGAAGCCTCTATCTGGGAATAAACAAATCACTAGGACTAGAAAAACCCATGTCTCCAGAAACACCATAATTTATTGGATCTTCTATAGCGCACATATTCGGCAGAACCAACCCCAAAAAGCTTCCGCACCACTCAGATACATCTCATTGCCCCTACAAACTGGCAGAATAGTTGCAGGTTTTTCTTCCTCCCTGCATATGCCTAAGAACTTATGACATAAGAGCTAAATATATTGTCTGAATAACCTTCTGATGGGGCATCTATTTTAAACTGTGCGCATCTCCTAAGCATTTTGCAACGTGGAATACACCTGCTTCATGATGACTTATTAAAATGTTTACCATCCTTTGCAAAAGCAACTTAACCAACTCTGAGGCTCTTCCTTTCAGCTTTTTAGTACTGTCCTGGTTCCAACTGGGACAGAGTTAATTTTCACAAGAAGCTGGGAGGGGACACAGACTGGACAGCTGGCCCAAACTGGCCAAAGGGATATTCCATACCATACGGCATGCTCAGTATATAAAGGGGGGATGGCACTGGAGGCGGGGGGGGGAATCACTGCCCAGGGGCAGGCTGGGCGTTGGGCTCTGGGTAGTGAGCAATCTGTACTGTGAATCGTGCACTTAGTATATTCTATTATTGTTATTGGGGGTTTTTTTCTTGTTTTCTCTTCCTTTGCCATCCTGTTAAACTGGTTTTAAACCAACCCATGAGTTTTGCCTTTCTTTTCCCAATTCTCCTCCCCATTCCACTGGAGGGGGGAGGAGTGAGCGAGCAGCCGCACAGTACTTAGATGCCGGCTGGGGTTAAACCACGACAGTCCTTTTTGGCACCTAAACACGGGGCTCAAAGGGTTGAGATAACGATAGATCTGACTAGAATGTGTTGAGACAAAAGTTTGTAATACGCACTTATTAGCTACATAGTTGCTGGTCACAATGTTGCTTTGGTTGGTCACATGATTGTGTTATGTAAATTCTTATATGTACGACGTATTCCCTGCAGTGCTGTTTCTCAGCTCGGGGAGAATGATGAGGATTATCATCATTTCGCTGTACTGTGTAGTATCAACTTATGATATGATAACATCAATGGCCATGAGCTTAAGTTGGTATCTGTATGCAGCATTGCTGTCCTGCCCATACCTCAGGCTCCATCTCTCAGAACTCATTAATAATTGCACCCACTCTATGAGAAAGACAGGGGGGATAATTTCCCCCCATTCTTTCACCTCCCCTTTCTCCTTCAGGCTAGTTACAACAGTTTTTGAGAATTTTGAATATCCTGGGGATGTTCAAGCCAGTATGCTCTTATTGCTATATCTCCTGAACATGTCCCAGGGCTTGTTTAGGGTTACAAAAAACACCCAGAGATCTGCACCAAGGCTGGATGGTCATGGGTGGTATGGCATGTGGGAGAATATGGGCAGCTATCTAGAGAACTTCTCAGCTCTAATGGTTTGGAATTTCACTCCTGAACAACTACAGGACCCTGATAAAGTGGTAGAATATTTGAAGGGAAAATGCTGTGGCTATTCCAAAGAGGCACAACTTGCTGCACTGTGCTGGACCCTGGCCAGTATCTACCAAAGACTGCTCGATATTACACAGCACCCTCAGGGGGAAGGGAGGGAAAACACAGACCGACAGGCACTGCGGCTACTCCAACCCTTGTGACAAACACTGCAGCTACTCCAACCCCAGTGACAGGCATTACAGCTGAATCACAGAACAAACCTGTGCCAGTATCAGTCACCCCTATACAGAAGAAAAAACACACACACAAAAAAAATCAGTTCACTTAGTGAAGAATGGTGGTGAACCAGGGTCATCACAAGAACAGGAAGAATAGGCAGAACCAGAGATAATTACCTGATCCCTATCCCTGAGTGAGCTGTGAGATATGCGAAAAGATTTCAGCTGACATCCAAGTGAGCACATCATCACCTGGCTGCTCTGATGCTGGGGTAACAGGGCCAGTAGCTTGGAATGAGAGGGTAGGGAAGCCAAGCAGCTGGGATCCCTGTCTGGGGGAAGGGGGCATTGACAAGGCAATTGGAAAAAAGACACGAGCCCTCAGCCTCTGGAGGCGACTCTTGTCAGGCACAAAGGAAAGGCATCCCTTCAAGGGAGATGTTATGTGTCACCCAGGCAAATGGACCACCATGGAGAGAGGTATCCAGTACCCGAGGGAATTAGCTGTGCTGGAGGTGACTTACAATAATCCAAATAACAAGCAGTTATTCACAGATCCAGATGAAGTCCAATGCACACAACCCACGTGGTGGAAGTTTCTATGAAGTGCACCATCATCATATGCCAACTCATTGGCACTAATGTCCTGGAAAGAAGGCAAGGGACAAACGGTGGATGAATTGGCTGGCCAACTCCAGCAATACAAAGGAAGTCTCTCTTCCTCCCTATGGGCCTCCATCTCAGCTGTGGAGAAAGCGCCAGACACGCTAGCTGAGAAACCATCCCGAGAGTTCCGGCAATTCGAGGATAAGTTCTGCTCCCCACCTGTATGGACCAGTATCTCCGCTATTAGGAGTAAGTGTTCCTCTGCTCAAGCGAGAGGAAATAGAGGGTACACACCACAAGGCAACCCTGTTGATTCACCTGTGTGACCATGGAGAGGACATGAGGAAGTGGGATGGAAAACCTGCCTCGACCCTAGAGGCACGGGTACATGAGTTGCAAGGAAAAACAACCACAAAAGGGGATTCTTCCAGGAAAAATGCTGCTCCAGTTTCCAGCAGGCAGTTCCCCAGACAGAGTAGAAGGGCTGACCTTACTTCTGATCCTCTTGAAGGGACTCCTGACTCATATTTACAAGAAGTGAGTAACAAATAACACGACCAGGATTAGAGGGGCCCTGCCTCCAGCCAGGGAGAGGAGAGGGACAACTGGGTTTGTTGGACTGTGTGGATTCGATGACCTGGCACATCAGACCCACAAGAGTATAAGGCTCTAGTAGACACCAGTGCACAGTGTACCCTCATGCCATCAAGCTATAATGGGGCAGAACCCATCTGTATTTCTGGAGTGACAGGGGGATCTCAACAGCTAACTGTATTGGAGGCCGAAGTGAGTCTAACCGGGAAAGAGAGGCAAAAGCACCCCATTGTGACTGGCCCAGACACTCCGTACATCCTTGGCATAGACTGCCTCAGGAGAGGGTATTTCAAGGACCCAAAAGGGTACCGGTGGGCTTTCGGTATAGCAGCCTTGGAGACTATCTACCTTGCCCGGTCTCTCGGAGGGCCCTTCTGTTGCAGGGTTGATGAGGGCTGAAGAACAACAGGTGCTAATCACTATCACAACAGCGCACCAGCGGCAATATTGTACCAACCGAGACTGATTCCCATCCATAAGATGATTTGTCAACTGGAGAGCCAGGGAGTGATCAGCAAGACTTGCTCACCCTTTAGTACTCCCATATGGCCAGTATGAAAAATCTAATGGAGAATGGAGATTAACAGTGGACTATCGTGGCCTTAATGAAGTTACACCACCACTGAGTGCTGCCGTGCCGGACATGCCAGAACTTCAATACAAACTGAAGTCAAAGGCAGCCAAGTGGTATGCCACAACTGATATCACTAATGTATTCTTCTCAATCCCTTTGGCAGCAGAGTGCAGGCCACAGTTTGCTTTCACTTGGAGGGGCATCCAGTACACGTGGAGTTGACTGCCCCAGGGGTGGAAACAGAGCCCTACCATTTGCCATGGACTGATCCAGACTGCACTGGAACAAGGTGAAACTCCAGAACATCTGCAATACTTGGATAACATCATTGTGTGGGGCAACACAGCAGCAGCAGTTTTTGAGAAAGGGGAGAAAATAATCCGAATCCTTCTGAAAGCCAGCTTTGCCATAAAACGAAGTAAGGTCAAAACACCTGCACAGGAGATCCAGTTTTTAGGAATAAAATGGCAAGATGGACATCGTCAGATCCCGACAGATGTGATCAACAAAATAGCAGCTATGTCTCCACCAACTAACAAAAAGGAAACCCAAGCTTTCTTAGGCATTGTTAGTCTTTGGAGAATGCATATTCCAAATTATAGTCTGACTGTAAGCCCTCTTTATCAAGTGACCCAGAAGAAGAAGGATTTTAAATGGGGCCCTGAGCAGTGACAAGCCTTTGAACAAATTAAACAGGAGACATAGTTCATGCAGTAGCCCTTGGACCAGTCCGGGCAGGACAAGATATTGAAAATGTGCTCTACACCGCAGCCAGGGAGAATGGTCCTATCCTGGAGCCTTTGGCAGAAAGCACCAGGGGAGACTCGAGGTCAACCCCTGGGGTTTTGGAGTTGGGGATACAGAGGATCCGAGGCCCACTATACTCCAACTGAAAAAGAGGTATTGGCAGCATATGAAGGGATTCGAGCTGCTTCAGAAGTGATCAGTACTGAAGCACAGCTCCTCCTGGCACCCCAACTGCCAGTGCTGGGCTGGATGTCCAAAGGGAGGGTTCCCTCTACACATCATGCAACTAATGCTACATGGAGTAAGTGGGTCGCGCTGATCACACAGTGGGCTCTTATAGGAAACCCCAGTCGCCCAGGAATCTTGGAAGTGATCATGGACTGGCCAGAAGGCAAAGATTTCAGAATATTGCCAGAGGAGGAAGTGATGCGTGCTGAAGAGGCCCCATCATATAATAAACTGCCAGAAAATGAGAAGCCATATGCTCTGTTCATTGATGGGTCCTGTCGCATTGTGGGAAAGCATCAGAGGTGGAAAGCTGCCATGTGGAGTCCTACACAACAAGTTGCAGAAGCTGCTGAGGGAGAAGGTGAATCGAGTCAGTTTGCAGAGGTGAAAGCCATCCAGCTGGCTTTAGTTATTGCTGAATGAGAAACATGGCCAGTGCTCTACCTCTGTACTGACTCTTGGATGGTGGCGAATGCCCTGTGGGGGTGGTTGCAGCCATGGAAGCAGAGCAACTGGCAGCGCAGAGGCAAACCCATCTGGGCTGCTGCAGCGTGGCAAGATATTGCTGCCCAGCTAGAGAAGCTGGTTGTAAAAGTATGTCACATAGATGCCCACGTACCTAGGAGTCAGGTCACTGAAGGACATCAAAACAACGAGCAGGTGGGTCAGGCTGCTAGGATTGAAGTGGCTCAGGTGGATCTGGACTGGCAACATAAGGGTAAATTATTTATAGCTTGGTGGGCCCATGACACCTCAGGCCATCAGGAAGAGATGTAACATACAGATGGGCTTGTGATCAAGGTGTGGACTTGACCACGGACACTGTTGCACAAGTTATCTGTGAACGTGAAACACGCGCTGAGATCAAGCAAGCCAAGCAGTCAAAGGCTCTATGGTATGGAGGACGATGGCTGAAATATAAACATGGGGAGGCCTGGCAGATTGATTCTATCACACTCCCACAGACCGGCCAAGGCAAGCGCCATGTGCTTACAATGGTAGAAGCAACCACTGTATGGCTGGAAACATAACCTATGCCCCATGCCACCACCCGGAACACTATCCTGGGCCTTGAAAAGCAAGTCTTATGGTGACATGGCACCCCAGAAAGAACCAAGTCAGACAACAGGACTCATTTCCGAAACCACCTCATAGACACCTGGGCCAAAGAGCGCAGCATTGAGTGGGTGTATCACATCCCCTATCACGCACCAGCCTCTGGGAAAAATCGAACAACGCGAAGGACTGTTAAAAACTACACTGAGAGCAACGGGTGGTGGGACCCTCAAACACTGGGATACACATTTAGCAAAAGCCACCTGGTTAGTTAACAGTAGGTGTTCTACTAATTGAGCTGGCCCTGCCCAATCAAAACTCTCACATACTGTAGAAAGGGATAAAGTTCCCGTAATGCACACGAAGAATATGTTAGGGAAGACAGTCTAGGTTAGTCCTGCCTCAGGCAATGGCAAACCCATCCGTAGGATTGCTTTTGCTCAAGGACCTGGGTGCACTTGGTGGCTGACGCAGAAGGATGGGGCAGTCTGATGTGCACCTCAAGGAGATTTGATTCTGGGTGAGAATAGCCAATGATTTGAACTGTGTGATGTTAATTGTTAAATAACCCTGACACCATATGTCATCACTACCACAGTTGCCATATGCCACATTAATGGTATTATAGTAAGAATTACCCAAAATAACGAAGAATGAACTTCGATAAAACCGAGCAAAGTGCAGCAGTGATGGAATCAGAACTGGCTTTAGCAACTGGTGCCCAGCAACCTCCTCGATATCGACATCTTCAATCCACAGATCATGGACATGATAGGCCAGCTGCACCAGATAGACCAACTGCGAGCTCCAGATGCAACATGCAACAATCCAACACTACACACCATCCTCCCACTGCGTCCAATGTCACCCGCCACACCACACCGAAACTTGGTCCCATTTCGCCAACTGAGCGAACTCTACGTCATCTCTCCTGCCCCAAGAGACTGTTATGACAGATGGAGCCCAAAGTCATGGACTACATGAACTCAACAGACATTTTGGAGGGATGGCCCATAGACTAAAGGAATGATATCTGTGTGTGTGTGTGTATATATATCTCTATGTCAAAGACAGGAAAAGTGGTGGTTATTAATTGGCAAGTGTAGAATCTGGGCATGATGGAGATGGTATAGAATAAGGGGTGGACGATGTCCTGGTTCTGGCTGGGATAGAGCTAATTTTCACAAGCTGGGAAGGAGCACAGCTGACCCAAACTGGCCCAAGGGATATTCCATACCATATGATGTCGTGCTTAGTATATAAAGCGGGGACAGCACCGGGGAGGCAGGATCACTGCTCGGAGCGCACTGGGCCTTGGGCTCCAGGCAGTGAATGTGAATCATGCACTTAGTATATCCTGTTGTTGTTATTGTTTTTTTCTTGTTTTCTCTTCCTTTGCCGTCCTGTTAAACTGGTTTTATCCCAACCCATAAGTTTTGCCTTTCTTTTTCCTGATTCTCCTCCCCATTCCACAGCAGTGGAGAGGAGGAGTGAATGAGCAGCCATGTAGTGCTTAGCTGCTGGCTGGGGCTAAACCATGACAAGTAGCTTTGCCAGATCCTCTTGGATCTCCTTACAGTATTGGGGGGGACACGACACACAGAAAAAACACCTTGTGAGCCACCCTTCTATGGCAATATGTTAAATTTGGTTCAGTCTCCCTCCCAGTACTATTAGGTATGATTCAGTATCTGTAATTATTGCAACTAACACAGAGAGACCTCATGACCATGATTATTCAAAAGTAACATAGACTACGTATTCAAATCTCCCATCAGAGAGTTTCCTTCTGCTTTTTATAAAAAGACCAAGAAGGATTTTAAATTATAATTATACTCCTTTCACTTTTCAGAAGATAAATTTAAATGCACGGGAATAAGAAGTCAGGTAAAAAACATTGCATATCACTATTTAAAACTTTGTCCATTAGCCTTTGCAGAAACATTGTAAATTGTATGCAATGTACAGGGTTTTCATATTTAACAATATAAAAACTATGCCACTAGACATCCCCCTTTAGCAAGAAGGGCTTAATATTTAAAAATGAGATTTTTAACTCTGAAGATAGTGGTCAGATTGCTGGATTGAAAAGAAACATTAAATCAAAATAATCTGTAACAGACTTGCTATCTGAATCTTAAATATGCTAAGTATATTTCAACTAACGGAGTTATAAAAGACATCATATTGCTTCTGGCAGCCAATAAAAAAAATACAATACCAGTGACAGGAAAAACTATTAGCCTGTAATAACTCCCAATCATTTGGAGAACAGAATGCTGGAAATCATGAACTACTGTAAGATTGCCAACATGTAATACAAATATGCAAAGCAAAACAACCTCCTGTAGAAGCAGCAGGTGGGACCAGTGTAAGCAACAAGCACCATGTATTAGCAGAGATGAGCAGCTTGCTATGCAACACCTCAGACAGCCTGCATGGAAAATGGGAAAGACTGAAGAACATCCAAAAACCCCAAACCTGAAATTAGACTCAAATAAGTAAACATTTTGTAAAGAGAATACAAGTGTAATTTATCTGGATAATATGACATCGAATCTTGTATATATACATTTATCTTTCTCTGTGAAGACTTCCATCTGTTCAATAGAACTGCATATAGTAAATAAAGTCTTACTAAAAGACCTTGAAGGACTGAAACCTACAAAGCAGAGGGGAAACAGAGTATTCTTTCTCCTCTTTTTACCAGCTGTATGTCAATAACTCCACTGTAGGTAGAACAGCAGAAGTAGACCGTCAAGAAATTTACCTGTGAAAAGCATGAGAAGCATTGTTTATCTCCAGTAGGCTACTTTGTATCTTTTCAGTCCTGGCCCGTGAGTAACTGATTTTGTTTTCTAAACTGAACTTAATCAATTTCAGACTCAAACTGTTTGTTAAGTCATTAAACAGGAAGCCTTCCTTCACAGTTACTTTGTTACTTGTTACAGTATATTACAATTCAAAGCTTCAATAAAATGGCCAAGATGATTCATCGCTTAGAAAGACACTGTAGCAAAACGACGTCATTACTCAAAAGTACTTGTAAGGCTTTAGGTCCTATTAATCCCTGTAAGTACACTTGCAAAATCCATTCACCCACATGGTGTCTGGACTGGTAGCTTTTTGCAGCTTCTTATTTTTTACTCTAACCAAAATGCATATATAGCTACTATTGTTAGGATCCCAAAAAGGATCTACAAGAATATGTTCATAGCAAGGGATAGTCACTGTATCAGTTTACTCAGAAATTCTCTTCCCAACAAAGTGCAAGAAGTGAGCTCACTTAGTGACAAACCTTCACTATTACTGTAATAAAATAAACCACAGAGTCATAGATCTCTTTTGGCTACAAGTCTTAACATTTAAACAGCGGTCACTGCTATTACTGCAAAATCTCCTTCCCCCTCCCCAGTCCAGAATCTCACAGTTGTAAGGCTGACTATGCTTGGGACACTGCACAATGATAGTATAGATTCCTGAGTAATTTCAAAATCCTTGAGCTCTTTTGAGCCTTGTTATTGAACAGCAAACCTTTGGGAAAGGATGAATTAATTTTGCTGTACAGGATGAAAACGGTTACACAGGAAGACAGCCTTTCAGGACTGAAACTGGGACCATGCTGGATGCTAATACTTGGTTATAGCACTATTCCTTCAACTCCTACAGGAATATCCATTTCAATAAACCTGAGATCTATTTGTCAACCCCTCTAGTATTAACAAAATTTCCAATGTAGCAGAAGAGCCCAACAGTACCATGAGAAGAGGCACAGGGATTCTAGTCATTACAGATAGAGTAATTTTTTATTATCTGGCACAGACTGGCCAACAGGCAGAGCAGACTTACAACCGAGCTGGAGGGACCTCCTGTTGCACCCGTGAGCTGCAAACTTCTTCAGCTGCTTATTGTTCTTAACCTCCTCTGTGCACTTAGCACAATGACTGTCTTTAGCCTGGAGCTTAGCCTGACATCAGAGCAGTGGGACACACTTCCTTAACTTTAGTAGGTTTTTTAGCTATGAAATAAGTAATTATCACTCAAGTCAGGACGACAGTGGAGGAAGACAGAACTATGACAGGCAAGTACTTTGCATTGTTAGCCAGCTGAGAAAGAGAAATTTTCATATAGGAAATTTTGGATGGGGGAAAAAACCCACCACCAAACTCTTCTTACTCTGAACAGGAGACCTTCTTGAAGTTCTTTCTCAGTGTTGTTCTCAAGACCTTCTGCTGGCAACTAACACTGCCATTCTAGACCTGCTGGCTCATTCAGCCTTCACATCCAGGCAGGAGGTTGGCTATGGACTTTAGAAGAAGTGCACCTCAATCAAAGGGGAGATTGAAAAACTTTATCTATCATGAAAGCAACATGATACAAATATTGGCTGACAGGATTTTAAGAGTATTGACTGAGGGTGGCAAGGGAGCCCCAGCTTTGAATTCCCTAAGGCGGAACAGCTTTCAGTAAATGCTGAGTATTCATCCTGAATACAAGACGTTCTTTAGAAACATTCAAAAATTGAGATATCCAAAGTTGTTAAACATTTGAAAATCTTGGCTTATGACTCTGCTGCTGAAGCAAGAGTTTGTGAAAATGCATCTTAGACTATCAGGATTTCTGATCAAAGGTTTTAAAAAAATATCCACCTGTCCATCTATCTTAAGGTGCATCTTTCTGTCACACTATTCTCTGATGACATGGATATGATATGTTACCAAAAGGTTAGTCTTATAGAGAGTTCAAAATTTAGAAAAACTATCACATCTTAAAACTCATTAAAATTTACTTACAAAAAGTTACTCTAAAAAGCACTTGTCTTGTATTTTGTAATGAAAGTATTTACACTCCTATATCAGAGGATGCAGAAATCAACACTCAGTGAAATTCTGCTTTCAGAAGTTTCTTTGTTATAAAATATGAAGTGGGGTTTACTGTTCAGTGATCCCCGATCTTTACTGCTCACTGAGTGTGCTTCCAATCTGGTTAAAGGTTTGATATCTAAATTTCCAGTACAGCTGAAACATTTAGGACAGCATCCTAATATGACAGTTAACGCATGTTTGTTTCTATTTTTTTTACAGTTCATGCCAGCAGAGTATTTTTTTCATACAACTAAAAAAAAGGTATATAACTAATAAACATATCTATCTTCCTATGTGCCTTAGCAAACACACAAGTCTTCATATCTGAACATTAAAAAACATTCCCATTACAGTCTCTGTAGTTGATTGCTTCTTTTATGTAACTATTTTCATACCTGTCTTCATACCTATCACAGCTCTTTCTCTCATTATGTTTTAAAATAACTTGTGTGTATTTTGCAAATAACTGGTTTATCCAAGGTGCAGAAGCACATGTCTGCTTTGCAATAAAGAAAATGTAACATGTTGTGCTTTGCATCTGTTTTCAACACTAGAAACTACACAGATGTAAGTAAAAGGTGGAATCTCTTTCCCCATCCAAACTCTAAGACCTTCTATCTGGGCCAGACTTTGATATTTGCCCCTTGGCTGGGAATCCGCATATCCAACTTCACACTTAGCTGCAGTGAAGTAGCCCTGCAGGCAGGCCAACTTCAACGAACCACTAGTGGTATCATCATTAAAATCCTGCTGAAGGTCACCATGGAAACCGCCTGCTGAGGCTTCGCTGCTGCACTCGGCATCTCCTAATCAGCTACCATGTGAAATGCAAATTCAGACAGTCTGAAAATTAGTCAAGAAGAATAGAGGATGAGGATGCAGATATGTGAAATATTCATGCGCTTCATGGAAAAAGGAAGACAGCATGAATGACACAACAAAGAACGGCCCCTGACATTCTTGCTATCATTTTGCATTATTGTTCACACCCTACTGTATTTCCAGGCCTCCAGTTCTGAAGTTGGTTATACGAACTGCCATATTTATAGTCTACAATAAATAATAATTAAAAGTGGCCCAGGTAAAATGACTAATTGGAAAACCCACAAAGAGGTATAATGCATAAATTACACAATAGACCATTATTTGATCCTTTGTAACGTCACTGAATTATCTTTTTAAGTCCAGTTTTTTTAATTAAAAGGGGAAAAATTGTCACTATAAATACAAAACAAAACACAATACTGGGCAGTAATCTTTTATTAATAGTCCAATCGCTGTCTTTGAATGCAAAAAAAATTAAGGTTCAGAATTACAACCCCTACTCTCTAAGTGAAATTGCACAATGCTTTATGTTTATTAAGAGTATTTCAGTGTTCGTGTTTATTTACGTTTTCAAAGTAATCTTTAATTCATGTAGGCTGAATTCAATTAGAATTGGTTACTAATACGTGTTCTTTGGTTTACAGCTTCTATCAGTTTGCCCTGTTCTTTTCAAAGTGGGGAAGTATTTCAAACCTTGCATCTCAGAACATTAACAAGCAAGCATTTATATTTTTTCATTCTGTTACTCGCACTAAGAAAAACATTTATTTTTAGTTTCTTTTCATTTTAGAGCTTAAAAAAAAATCAAATACCCCCCTTTAAATGCATTAATGACAGTAAAGAACTGTTACCTATCAGCTTAAAACAAACACTGCTGCGATATGCGTGAGTATATTGTTCAAATTCAATTATATTACGTCTGCCTATATTTCTCTGAAATTTACTGTAAGTGTTGTCAAGAACCACTCTTTCTTGCAAAAGAACTGCTGTTCATTTGTACCGAACAGCACATCGCAGTTTTATAATGTAGACAAATGGGAACTAAACAATTCATTTTTACTAGTGAGTTACATTATAGCTATTTTAATGCAAGCCCCTAGAGAAACAAGGCTAGTGCACTAATTTACTGTGCAACATAAATTGTATAGTTGTGCTTTTAGAAAAGCATACTATAGATGTAAGACTCAATCCCATTCTGGCATGTAGAACATATCATTGTGCATTCTGGGAAAGCATTTTGTCATACTTGCAAGGAAGCCCAATGAAATTAAGAAGCTAACAGTATGAGGTTTCCATCATTAATCCCCCCAAATTTAAAATCATATCAGAGACTTGTTTTGACAGCAACACTTGAGCGAGTTCAACAAGCAAACACTTATGGGCATAATCTGCAAATAACATAAAATCACACAAGTTCGTTTACTTCCCTGGGAGTGTGCCAGCTTACATAAACTGAGGATCTAGCCCATGAAAAGGAAAACTACTTACTTCCTCTGAATAGTGATCTGAAGGGAGAGGTGGGTAGTCACACTGTTCTATCTTCTTGCACAGGGAGTACAAGTTCATTTTATCACCATAAAAGGGACTCTGCAGTGCAGCCATCTGTTAAAACAAAATGTACAGTTTTCTTTTGTGTTTTTAAGTAAACCTGTTTTGTCATAAAATCTGTAATACTAACAAATCAAAAGTGGTTTTTAACAATTTTCAATTCCCTGCTTACAAGTGTCACAGTGCTAAAAACAGAAGTTCCAAAACTATTACTGTAACCAGTGTGTGTACTTATTCTATGTCATACAGTCGTACCTGTCACAATCCTTATATTGCAATATTTGAATTGTATACCATAACAGTTTTATTAGTAGAGTATGAGGAGAAATTGAGTAGTTTCCAATACTGCTGTGAGTGTGGAGGATCCTTGCACTACAAGGGAGACAAAAACCCCTCAAAATCCACAATGTAATTTTCTTCTGAAGACCTTTTGGAAAAAAAATCATATAATTGATTTGAAAACACTATCTGATCTAAAGCAACACCATATGGTGAAAATGCTGGATAACAGTAGTAGATTTTGTAATCTTGCTGTTACTAGAGTTCAATAAAGTTGTTTTTTTTTAAAGCAAGTAAACTAAAGGTAACGTCCATACTTTCAAAATACCCAAATCCTAAAACTTTGTAATTCAGTAAGTTATTCAAAAATACTTAAAAAAAAAAATCCCAAGCCATCATCAGTAGTGCACAACTGGCACCCATGACTATAATTCACAATTGTAACACAAAAATAAGAATGTCTGTTGGAGAGCACTTAAATAAATGATCAGCTTAAGACCAGCATTAGTAAACCTATGCTTTATATCCAGACAATGTTACAACTTGACATTTAAGGTGGAAACAAATGCTATGGTTAGCAGGATTACAAATTTAAAAATTCATTTAAAATCTCTCCATTCTGTTCAAAGCCTTCCAAGTCTTTGAACCGCAGCAGCACAAATGCTGCTTCGAGTGCAGTGCTGCCCCAAAGTCAGTCACCCTTTTCTACATGTGCTAATAAGTTTGATTTTGGAAGGACAATGTGTACATTCCCCAGACAGGCAGAGTGTGTGTGAAACACGCTAGTCCATGCTGTGCTACTCAGTGAGCTTCAGCAGGGACAGGACAAGCTGAAAATGGCTCTCATCTGTCTTGTGGTCTTCCAGATAGCAGTTTAACTCTTTCATGTCTAAGCACTGCTGATATCACTGGGGGAAAAATGTATGAAGAAAATTACCAAAATTCTCTTACATTTACTTTACACCTGATAAAAAAAGCCTCAAATATTTCAGTACTTTTCCATATTAGCTTCAAGTAAGAATAAATAATTTTAAAGCTTCCCAAACAAATACCGTACTACAGTTCCATCCTACACTCCTACCAAAAATTCAGTATTACCAAAATAATGTTAATTTTTGGATTTACATGACATTGTCTCTTACCTTAAAAAGAATGCTAAAAATGCAAGCTAAAGACCAAAAAAGGAAAAAAAAGAAAAATCAACTGCAGGATCTGTATGCATGCAGAAATTCTAAATAAATGCACAGACACTCATTTTCGTACTCTACGTGTTCATTAAAAAGTACTTTTGTTTGAATGCTGCGGAGTGTTAAAAAAAATTCTGAATGTCCCCTAAGGAGTTAAAACAGGAATACTATATTTTCATGCATCTCCTGCTTTGACAGATGAAAAATGTCAACTGTCCTGTTTTTATTTTCAAGCTTTTGCACTATTCATCTGGTTCATTAGTGCATCTCGCTGCTGCCCCTGACAGCTGCTCGCCCTCTCCTCCCAGCAGCTGAATTTTTCAGGCTAATTTGATCCTCCACACTGAGACGATCGCTAGAATGATTGACTTGCTCCCTGACCTCCAGGGTCTGACTTTCCTGATTAGTATTCTGGGGGTGTCTGAGGGACGAAAGCCCACTGTCTGTCTTCGGGGCTGGTGGCAGCTCGCTCGCTCGCTCTCTTTTTTTTTTTTTTTTTTTTTGAACTGTAAGCCACCAACCTACAACCCTGTAAGGATGCAATTGCTACGCTGAACAATAAAAGGAAATGTGTAAAACCTACTTTTCCATGTAAAGGTCCATGTAGCAAAAGCACAGCATCTTGATTTTAATTAGTAAAGTCTACTTTGTTGCATATCAATTAAAACTCCAGTGGTAGTGTTTTTGAGGTTTCAGAAATACCTGAGGCTCTAAAAAAATCAGACTTCAAAATACACTTTTAAAAATCTTACTGGCCACATAGTTAGCATTGAATAATAGACTGTAATACAGGTTAGAAATAATAATTTTTAAAAACAACATACATTATAGCAAATCAGTCTAAATTTAAATTAAAACATAACTGAAAAGAGTTTAGCAGCAATTAAGTATTTATTGAGAAGTGATAAATATGCCACAGCTTTTCTCCAATTAAGCTGGAGAGAATCCAGAGCACATATCAGCACATATCAACATGAAATCAATATAATAAAACACGCTAAAAAGCAGGCAATAGACATATCACAAAAATATACCCATCACAAAACTGCACAGATAATAAAAATACCATGCGTTAGTTCACGTATGTCTTGAAGAATCTTTAGTAACCACTTCCAAATAATTAAAAAAGGGAGAAAAATGCTAAGCATATATTTTGATTTTACTATACCTAAAATTTCAAAGTTATATCTCAATGATCAAAAAAAAAACCCCCCCAAAACCCCAAACAAAAACCAAAAAACCACAACAACAAAAACAACCCACCACCACAAACATCTGGTATGTTGTAGAATTAACTAAATGGGATAAATTCACCTCTAATAAAAATTAAAAACTATAGTTAGAAGACACTGCCATATACTATAGCTATATAATAGATATGAACAATAAGTATCCTAATAATTACTTTATTCTTAAAGGAATATAAGGAAAACAAACACAACATCGTATCAACTTAAACACCATCCTGGTAAAACTTCTAAAATAAATAAAAAGAGACTGGTATTTAAAGATGCTGAGTTACTCAACGGAATTAAGATATTTAGCTATTTTGAAATTATTTACCAGATCAAAGAAAAATTTAATATTCACATAGGTGTTTAATATACTGTACCACCATAAAGCAGCCAGCACCTCCCCCAAAAAATTATTCTTTAGAAAAGTGCTATTGATTTCTACCCAGCAATTTTATTTCATATAACGTAGAAGAAAAATTAACCTTAAAACATGTTTATTTTACACAATAAGTAGTTCTTCAAGGGGTTGGTTTGTTTGTTTCCAGATTTTAAAAAATCCTCAAGAAAACCAATGAGGGGAAAAGTAGTGGTAATCCTGAAAAATCCTCATCTACCTTTACGCTATCTTTAGGCTCCTGCTTGCGCAAGTGTGTAAAGAAGAGCATCAAAATTGATGGCAGTTGCCATGGTCAGTACTAAGGAATCTCAATATGGGATTAAGTTTCAGTTCAGGATTTAAACTTCTAAATACTTGCTATCAGGTATCAGACTGCATTCCTGTGAATTGTCCCAAAGATTTAGAAGCAACAACTATACATAGATCTATAAACTCTGCAGAACAGCAATATAGCTATTTGCCCTTTTAATTATTTACAGCAACATGTTAGTGATAGAAAGTAATGTTACTGAAGACAATTCACCTAGTAGTAACATACACCTTTAACAGGCTGACAACGTTTTCTGCAAAATCCTAAAATAACAGGAGGTGCCGATCCTGTTGAATATGTGTTAAATGAGTTCTGCTGACTCACTGAGACAGGCGGCTTGCAGGTAAATGAAAAATGAGTTGGGTATATTAGTTTTTATCTGGAACATGAGTAGAAAGACTTCACTGCCGTTGCTGATGGAAAGAATTTTTTTTCCAGCATCCTTCAACACAAGTATTTAGTCTTTTGACCAACAAATGATATGCAAAGAACTTTGAAGACGTAGCTGCCTTAGAGCCTGCCTGTTCTTCACACCTTCATTCGCCTCAATTTCAATTTGCCCTATACTTTTATTTTCTCAGAATATAATACCATTTAAAATTACATGTACCTACCAATCTCAACTATATTAATACAGAAATTAACCAATAATTACAGTTTAACCAATTGGAGGAGAAGAAAGAGTAGAAAAATTACACATCTGTGCAGCAGAAATCGTTACCTTGAAAGTTAATCCAAGCTATTACTAATAAGTACACAGTAACCCTTTTTTTATCATTTTACTTAGGTTTTAAATAATTTTAAAGGAATTAAACTTTTATTAAAATAACTATATTGCATTTTTGAAAGCTTTAGTTGCATACTCGTCAGCCCTACTATTTCTTAATGCATTTATTACCAAAATCATATAGCATAGGCCATTAAAACACCTAGAACAATTTTACACGTGCTTGCCATTATTCACTTATTAATCTTCCTGTTATGCCTAACTGTCAACTAATCGCTCTAAAATCTTTGTAGCCAGCCCAGTAAAAGGCAAGTCTTGAGTAACACACAAATAAAAGTATTTCATATGCTGAAGTTACATAAGAGTTCTCACTGCTAATGTTAAAGACACACATATAATAGCTGAAAAGTAGCTTTTCTGCAATGCTACATACTTTTCTAAACAACAAAAATATAGAAATAGTGGGGAGGGGGCACAACAGTGTTATTAAGTTCACTGTATATATCAGTATTACCTCATACAGCAGACAGCCTAGAGACCAGATGTCAGATTTGAAGTTGTAACCATTTTCGTGTATTCTCTCTGGAGACATATAATAAGGTGTACCAACTGCAATAAATACACAAGTATTTTTGAATGAAAATTTCTGTTGTTATATAGTAGTAAAAGTACAGTTTTCCCGGCTGAAAAACATTTTTCATCTCCTATATTTCTCATTTTGCTACACATATAATTTCAGTTCATACTTAGGACTCCTCAGTTTGACTGAAATACAAATGAATTAGATATCTATTTCATCCAATGCAGATTTATTTTCACTACTGATATCTAATTACTAGAATTATTCAGTTGTAGAATACTTCCAATTGTTGCTTTTAAAGCAGCTCGAAGGTAATTATTTTCTTCTGAAGAGAACCAAGAGAACATACTACATGCACGCACACACACACATCCCCACTCCTTTCCAAACTTTATCACTGTTGCTGGAAATAACAGCTAGAAATTCTCTCCCATGGCTTGAGTTTTTGGTTTTTTGTTTGGGTTTGTTTTGGTTTTTTTTTTTTTTAAATGAGTTGTCTGTTCTTCCTTTTGAGACTATACAAATCTGAAAAAGTTGCTTTTGAAACTAATAAACACAATTGAGTTTGAAAATCTGAAACTAAATTTGAGCCCGAAATCCAGGATCTTCAGCTTCCCAGAGAGGAAGGCAGGAAAACCTGCGAGCCCAGCAGAAGCCGAGGTTCCTACGAGCGACTTGGCCATCTGCTGCAGGACTAGACTCTGCAAGGGCTTTTCAGCTCCCAATTCTGTGGCTGTCCTAGCTTAATCCTGCCTCAGAGCCGTGGGCTCTGGAGACATCTGCGCTTGAAAAGCGGCATTTACTAGGACTGTCCCAGAGCAAATTTACATTGGATACTCCAGGATATCTCTCCCCTCGATTTTAATCAGACCCTACCCATCTGTGTCACAAGTTACTTGGAAGAGAGAAATTATGAGAGATGTTTCAGCTCTGCAAAAAAATGCCATTAAAAAAAAAAGTATCTGAATGATGGGTTCATATGTAACAGATGAACAAAAAAAGAAGTCATGAAAAATAACCGTAGCGGCAATTTTGGTGCATTGTTTCTGAACTTTCTCCCTATATCGCCTGAAAATGACTGCCTAACAGCAAAGAGAGTCACAGATCTATGTAGATTTTTACTTCAATTTTCTGTGGAATATTTTCTTAAGCACTAAATCCTGATGATGAAAACTAACTGAATTCTGTCAATTCAATACAAGTTGACCTTATTTCAAAACTAAACATCTTGCAACACAGTCAGAGATTAAAATCAGCACTCTCACTGCAAACTACGAAAATTAGAGTATCAACCTCACACTATTTTATTTAACACAAAGATTTCATATCACTTCTGCACATCTGAATTAGCCTCATCTGTTCAGAATTCATGTCTGTATGAATACTAGAAATGGAGAAATAGTGAATACATAAGTAATTCCAAATCTGAATAATCAGGTTAATAGTTTTAATTAATCAGATTTATAATTTTACCCAAGTTAAGGGATTTGCTTTGACAATGCGCCCTATCTTTTAGAAAGGCTGACATCTCAAACTACGTTATACTTTCTTCATGAGGAAGGGTGAGGGGCAGGAGGGGTGGGAAGTACTTTCCTACTTGAAAGGCCCAGCTCAGATTGGGAAACCCAGTATCACCTTATCCCAAGTCAGGCCACTGCTGCTAGTAACACATAACTTCATCCGATCTCCTTCTTGGCAAACAATGTTGAAAACAATATTCCAGACCAATATAAACTGAGAACATGCTTCTCTAACAGAAATGCAAGGACCGAGGTCCCATATTACATCCTACAGTGTATTTGACCCCCTACATATTCTGGGGGAGACCTCCAGCCCCAGGAAAGCAGAGGGTGCCGCAGCCCCTCTCCCCAGAGGCTCCCTTAGCACTGGCCTGAGGAATCACTGCAGCTCTGAACGGAGACTGCGAAAGATCAAGAGCTTAAAAGGCGAAAGGCTAGGGAAAGGCAACTCAAAATGACAGAGTACTGTAAAAACCATTTACTCTCATGGGATGTTTGTATTCACAGAGGAATGGCCAAGAGGGATGGTCTTTTCCCTGTGAAAGAACAGGCACACAGATGGGTGGACTGCAACACCAAAACAGCTACCAGAATATCCAGAAGCAACTCTGTTATTCTAATGTATCAACAGCAATACTTTAATGAGTGTTTAATGACAGCTATCTTAAAATTGGAAACTGTAATTAAACAACACTTGGCATGACACAGCTTTCATATTTTTATTATCCTTACTGTTGTACTTCCACCTTGATTTTTTTTTTTTTTTTTTTAACTCCAAGGATGTATGAGCTTGGACACCTCTGAAAACTTTCAGCTGTATTTTGCATCCGTTAACACACACACTGGTTTAGTATAGTCTGATGCTTTGTCAGCAGAATTCATCTAACAACAAAAAATAAGTTTAATAGTAATCTGGTTCTTAGCTGGTTACAGCAGCACTGCCTTTGCTGCTCTGAGACATCACACAAGTAGCTGGCAGTGAGTAATGTGCCAGAAAGAGGCTTCACAGAATCCACAGGGGGCAGCTGAAAACGCAGAGGTTTGAAGGTTCATAGTTTACCAAAAGCAAAGGTAATTTTAACCAGTAGCTCTGGGAAGCCTGCTGATACATTAGGGGTCTGATATGACTGTGAAAGATTGATGATAGTGAAAAGGAAGAACAAATGCTATCATTTTACAGCGTTTAGCCTAGTGTAACACCTTAACTGCAATACAACCTGAAGCCCCCGATGACCAACAAGTGAAAGGAATTGAAATTACAGTTACGTTAGTCATTGAATCACAAAAACAACCTGAAGATCTAGGCATCATTACTATTTGTAAACTGTTTTTAACAGAACACGACAAAAGATTCATTATTCTGACATTCAGGAACTACTGAAGGCATTGCACCGACTCTTTACAATGGTGAGCAATCTCGGTACGCAGCACTGTACTGCTAACAAGCAGCTACCAGATGTGATTATACGTTAATGTCTCTTTCCTGGATCATCATTTTTTCTGTCAAGTGAAATACAGCGTCACAATAGATGTGGGATAACACAAGACAAAGACGTAACACATTAAGGTGCCTATGTTTTTAAGAACAAAATCTGTAACTTTAGCATTCTGTTCACTGCATTTGCACGTCTCTGATAACCTGCAGGTCTGAACGGTAATCTCCTTGAAAATGGCCTGGGTCAGATAAACTGCTGCCTCAGAAGCTGCTGCTGCTCTGGAGCTCCCTCCCTTTAAATATGCTGCAGATCCAGAAAGTGCTGTTTCTTTATGCAAGCTTTCTGCTATTGGGAGAGGCAACGGACATAATGGAAGTGGTGGTTATTAGGGGGCAGAAAGCTGGATCTGAAGGATCAGAGGCAAAGAAACTATTATGAAGGGAGTTATGATATAAATAGTCCATCTTATTATCTGCATAAAATATAAACAGTCCATCTTATTATCTGCATAAACACATAACTCACACTGCAGCTGAGTTAGAGGAAAGTGTGTTCACTTGAAAACCAACAATGCATTGAGGAATTGAATGAATTACAGTAACTAGCTTTAAGTACTATCAAGCATTTTTAAGCTGGGAAAAAAATCTGCCTGGTAAATGTTAATACTACTTATACAAAACAATGTAATGGCTGATTCAGAACATGTTTAATAGACTAGTTTTTAAAAAGGCGATATAATTGTTACTGACATTCCATGCATTGGAATACGTAACTATCCCGAGTTCAGGAAGGGGGCTAAAATCACTTTAGTAACTCTTCTGATTTCCGAAGAATTCCGAAACAAGAATTCAGTTAAAAAAAAAAGTCCAACTTATTTAAGAAATCAAAAGATAGTTTTTGAATGACGTAACATTCATGAGATCACAGGAATTTTATAATACAGAGTTCAACACAACATGCAAGTTCTTAACAAGATGAATGGTTGACACTGAAGACAGACAAACGAAGTTACAAATAAGCTGCAGTTACAGAACAATGAGGGCAACCAATCACTGACAACAAATTCTCCATAACTTTTTTTTTTTTACTTTTTTAATACAGGTGCAGGAGATTTCTAAGTCATAGGCTCATTTTCAACAACAGATACAGAACCTAAAATACTGCACTTATCCAAAGTAGTTCTGCAACCTAGCCTACATTATGCAAATAGAATAACTGCAGAAATCAATCGATAAATATCTTGGGTTATTTTTATAACATAGCATTGTAACAGCACAATAATTTATCTTCAGCTTTCACACTATTACAAGAGATCTCAGGTTTTTGTACATGAAATAAGAGCGGTTTTAATATAGCTGCTTTGATGACTGTGATGAATCAGCTGCAGATTTGCCTGCTAGCCTTCCTGTACACTGAGGGTGCAAGTTCTCAGAAGGGTTTGGTGCAGAGTATGAAAGTGGAGCTTTTTCTATTCACAACAAAATGGTGCTGCACACCACAACCTCAACACTGGCTTCGACACCCTCTGCTGGATTAGAGATCCGTATCTAAGAGGAAAGGAGAGTATCTGCACACATTTTTACAAAGTATTTTAGTCCCCACAACCTGCTTGAGTTTACAGTCAAATTCCTCATAACATAGCTCTGTGCTGGCGACAGGAGTACCATGGAAATGACAGAACTTGTCAAACCACAGAAGCAGCACCAGAATTCAATACAGATGATTCTTTACTTTCAAGTATTTTAAGAAGTTGCAGATCCGCTCCTTTATCCTGCAAAGAGGTATTCACATTATGGCAGCAGTGTCTGCCTGGACAGCATACTGGGCAGCCCTCTAGCACCACCACACTGAAGAACTGAAGCAAGGGGATTTGGGGGTTTGTTTTGTTTTGCTTGTAATTGAAATACTAAAATATGGACTATCCTTAAATCCAGTGAATGGCTAACAAAGATTTAAAAAATGCACATTTCCCTGAGCTGGCCTCAGAATTGCCATTTCATCAAGGTGATAAGGCCTGGCATTCAGCCATTAAAAAGAACAGCAACAAAAAGAAACCCTAACACACACAGCCAGGGAAAGGAATAAGAAGTCTTTCTTAGATCATTTTCCCCTTTCTAATATACAAGAAATTTTGTCAAGTTTGTATTGAATCAACAATACCAAATAGCTCCATTTCCTTTGCATTTTTGGAAGAGAGATCTTCTGTTTTCAAAAAGGTATATATACACCACAATAGAAAATTCTACTGTTTTGATAAGGCTGTATAGAAACAGTTAAGAACATTAACAAACCCCGTCGAGTGCAGTATTTTCATTTGTTTCAAATGAACCATCAGCACATATTCTAATTAAATCAGTATTATTCATAATTAGCTGTTAGAAGCTGTAGCTAATGAAAATTTTAGTACATTTCTTTATCTCTGAAAGCCTGAATACTGAAATTTTTATAAAGCCTGTAAACAAGTATAAATTGCTACACGTAATATGTTTGTAATTCACTGGGTTTTGTGCACCAAAGGTTTATGGAATCATAAAAAGATACAACTTTGAAAGAAATTTCAGGAAAACTAGCATCAGAAACTGCATGAGAAATTAATTTTAAAAAGTGGTCTCTGCTAGTGACATGATAAATCAGAGTGTCACTGTCTCCACTGTAGCCTGAGTTAACAGCTGAACAAAACCTTTTTCCTAGGCTGAATTCTGACATTAGGTCATAATTAAGAGGGAAATGGGAGAAGAGGAGATGGGGGAAAAAGAAAATAAAACACAACAGCTCCTCTACCAAGACACAGCACCCAACATTAGAAACCAAGCTTCCATTCCCCTACCCCCTGCTCTCTGGATGACTCTTGTATTTGTAAGAGATGAGCTCTAAAGGGCTTGGGGGTTTTACACTGTTTTTAACTCTGGCTCAGTCTTCAGTCCCTTTGCAACCATTCCCCTGCAACGAGCCAAAATAACCCAAGGTTGAAGCAGTTTGTTCCTCTTTAACTTCCTGACTTCTGCCTCAGAACACAAGTCTAGCTCTCCTGCCCTCACAACTGACTTTTGCCTTCTTCATGTGCTTCTACCCACAGATTAGGATTTACAGCTTCCTGCAAATACAGTCCAGGAGCAGCTCCGTCTTCACACTGCTCATTTACATTCTTCTCCCATTTGCAGGCAGTAGCAGGATTCAACTATGACAAATAAGATCTCCACGGTGCTGCCAGAGACGGCCACTGGGCTACAATGGCAGCATGAACAGCAGCACTTTACAGAATACACTGTGCCATAAATGATACGAAATGAAAGATATAATCTTTAGGGTTATATCTGAACTTTGACATGGAATCCAAGCACATTTCCAGTCTGGTCTCACTGCTTCTCCTCTGTCTCTTTCTCTCTCTTTTTATTAATGCAAGATTGCACATCTGTGTCTGAGTTTCACCTCAGTCCCATTAAGATCTCAGCAGTTACTCATGGTTTTGACTACATCAGTATCAGTATGCACCAAACATGATAAAAACAGCAAGGCACAAAAGAGTGACCAAAGGCTTTCTGGAAGACAGGGAAGTAAGGATTGTATCAAAAATTTCCTTGCTAAAATAGGTTTTTTTGACTGTTAACACAAGTATCAACCACACCTCAAACATGGTACAAACATGCTGAACACCAGTCCTCTCTCTCTTTTTCCACACTGTACTGATAACTGAGACTGTCTGAATAAAATTAAGAGGTGAGGATAAATACGGCATATTTTAATCCAAGTAGTCTGATATTTCATAGTCTAATTAGAAACATCAGCATCTGAATAAACATAATTCTTTGTGTGTCCTCCCATGGCCCTAAAATAGGGATTGCAAGTATTACTTAACCATTTTTGGCTTTCTTAGATATTATCTTCCTTATCATGCACTCTTGTCAAACATATGAAAATACCCAAATGCCTAATTACAGAATTGTCACTGTCAATTGTTAAAAATTCTCACTGAGCAGCATTTGAATTGATTTTACCTGTCTGTTTTCAAGTATCAGTAAGGTACTCTGCCTGCCTCAATACCCTTTACAAAGAACAGGAGACAATTCTGGATGCTGCTATCAATGGCCCAGCACTTGAGGGGTCTAACCTTTGCAGTCAGTGAACAGGCTTGAATTCAGCAACCACTAAACACAGCCACTTGGGGGGGGGGATTTTTTTTTTCTTAACTAAAAAAACCCAACAAAACCATACTATAAACACTAATTCTTACATTTCTCTTTAAAGCAGATGCTACTCTACTTACAAGGCTTTTCTCTTTTAGAGAGATCTTCTTAGATTCTGTCATTTGTCCATTCCCTACATTTAAACTTAAAATTATCTGCCATGTTTTTACTTTTTATTCTTTAAAGGCTTCTTAATCATCCTAATCTCCACATGCTCCTCAAAAGATACAAGTTATATGAAAATTTTGTTTGGAAAAAGATAATACAATGTTATTTTTTTATGCGCTAGCAAAGAATAAATTGCACATTTCAGAATTTTTTTTCTATTCTTATAAGTTTTCTGGGGTTTGTTTTTGTTGGTTTTGTTGTTTGGAATTTTTTGTTGTGTTTTGTTTTTAAAGTCTTTATGGTTCATAAAGCCTAATTCTGATCTCTCCTAAACTTATTTAGCTTGTATTGAGAAACTCCACCTTAAAACAGGGAAGCTCCTCTGTTAGCCCTTTCAAAGCATATCACCAACATGTCGTCAATGCTACCCATACAGGCTCACAGTAGGACTAGATTCTTTTCCAACACTGATTAAAGTTCAAATGAATTTAAAAAAATGCATCCGTATTATTGATCTTATTTTTCCTAGCATTTCTAGAAAACACTACTGTCACGAAGAATTGTTTTGAGCCAGAAATGCACATTAAATGATTCAAACAAGGTGAGGGGGACCAACGAGCCGTACTGCTGGAAGTGGCAGCTCAGTGGTACAGCTTTTCTGTATTTGTCCATGGTGCTGATGGTTTGGGGGGTTTATTATTGAAGAGAAGCTTTAGCTGGACCTAACCCTTTTCTTCCTCCTCCTGAGTGGGCACAGTATTTCCACCATGTAAAAAAAAAAAAAAAATCACCTCCCCAACACCTGTGCCTCAGAGAAAGCTTACCTAAAGAATGTGCAGCTGTGGTTTTGGAGCTGAAAAATCGACCAAGTCCAAGGTCTCCAAGCTTTACTACCCCTGTAGCTGTAATGAACACATTAGCTGGCTTTATATCTGGGGGAAAAAAAAAAAAAACACACACACATAAAAATGTAGAAGTCACAATGAGGTTGCAAGAAAAGCTACTGCTCTACTAATAATGGGCCGAAAGAGGCTTTTATTTATAGCCAATATTAACAAAATGTGACTGTGCTGCTCAGAAAGAGTGAGTCTGGGATTCAGAATTTTAAATTAACTATTTAAATAGTACAAACATTGCTCAAGTTAAAAATTAAGAGCCATGGAAAGTATTTTAAAAAAACCCAAGCAAACAAACAACAAAAATACCCCCACACTGACCCCACACCCAAAGCAGCATATACAGGGAGTTCATTACTACTTTATAAAAGCTATAAGGACTTCCATCAGAACTAGAAAATCTCTCATTATGTCTTAAGTAACAGACTAAAAATGTTTTCAAGAACTGTAGAACATATTTTTCATCACTTTTGCTGATCAGATTACCCACAGTGGCACGATGTTATTTATTTGAAATAGGTAACTGATTCTCTTTAATAGCAGGCACTAAAAAAAAGCAGCAAGTTTTACTCAGGAGAATGGTTATTTGAACTCGTCAGTGGAATTTGGCTAATCAAGTAGAAACAAAGAAAAATAATGATGTATACCCCAGACAGTTATTTTTCACAAGTAATATTCAGTTTAAGTTTTAATCCAATCCTTTGAGACAACAGCAAAGATGTATTTCATGATTTTTAACAAGGTACCTATCCTGTTAGTCTTCTAAATAAACTGACCCAATATTTGTTTGGCAAGTGTGCTTAGCTCTTACTCGGCTCAAGAGCAACGCCCTGTGGATCTAAACTTAAAGAAAATCACTTAACTGTGATAAGAGGGGATTACAGTTTGCATAAGATATGGGCACAGTAAAAGGAATGTCTAATAACCCTTCAAACACCAGCATTTTCAGGTTTCCAATAAAAAGTTACAAAACCTTACAAGCTTTAAAGAAGACAGAAGCAATTATGTTATGCTACTATCTGACCTAGTTTTCAGGAGTTTGGATCACCCTTTGTGTAACAATCCAACACAGATATCAGCTCAACTTAAAAATAGCTTTAATTGTCATTGGTTTTGGTGCGTAACCATGGAACTGTTAGATTTGCCATAGGTTTGCCAGAAGCTTTGAATGTAGTATTTCAGTTTAAGGAATTTAAACTCATTTTGGTTTTGAGCTAAAAGATACTGAAATAAACTAGTTTAGTCATAAAAGCATTACAGGAAGATATCTATACCGTATGGAAAGAATCTGTAATTTGTCTAATTTCCACTTGCAAGTATCTGTACAAATGTGTAAAAAAAAAAAAAAAAAAGGAGAATCACAAGGGAAAGCCATTTGCAGGGGCAGGGGCATCTAAGTTGATCTGCTGAAGGGTGCAACATGTCTAGCTGCAAATGACAAAGCTCAGCAGAGATTGAGGGACTTTTGCTTTCAGGCAGCTATTTGCATCCCAGCAGAAGGAAGCCACCAACCCAAGACATGTAATTTCACCTGAACCCAGAGACAGCCCATATCCAACCTGCACCTCATAGCCAGAGGGATTTCCAAGGCACAAAAAAAAATTTACATCTGAGAAGCAGCTATACTACGATCCGTTTTCTTTGACTCAGAGTTACAAGGTAAAATGAAGACAACATATGGAGGAGACAGCAGTACAGAGGTTTAAAATGGGTAAAAGAGATTTAGTACCTGACAGTGATAGCTGGCAACTACAAGGGCTGTTGGGACACAGTACTTGGCACAGACACTGGAAATAGTAGAGAGGAGCAGGGAAGGGGAGAAAATGCACATGGCTACACATAATCCAGTAAATAAGGGAGTGGGAAAAGGGCCTATACATCACCAGAAGGCACGGTAGGAGGCAAATAGTTTTGTAAGAAAAAAAGTTGTAAGAGATGAAAAGAATGGATGGATAGCTGTGCAAGAATGCAGGTAACAATACTTGAGAGAGACAATGGGCAAATATAGAAGAATAAGAACAGGACAGAAAATAAGAGCCAGCAAAATGAATTGAGCAAGCAAAGAGATAGCAGTGGCAGGGTCTCCATCACCTACAGAACTATCACTTATTTTGAAAACTTGGTATCACAAGCTATTGCTGCAAACAAATGCCTACCACAACAAACGCACAACCACGAACTTCTGTCACACTTTTCCGTTACTTATAAAACATTACAGAAACATACATTGTGTCAGCTGTCAAAATTGATTCCATTATGACATTATTTGGTGTCACTTGCATTGAACCAGCTTAATTCTCACATAGTAAAAGGTTTAGTAAAGACAAATCATCTTTGATCCTATATTACCTCTATGCATAACACGACGAGAATGCATATGTTCCAAGGCACTGCAAAGCTGAACAAAGTACTTCCAAACTGTTCTTTCAGGAATCAACCTCTTCTGTTTCTTAAAATGCTTAAAGAAAAAAGGATGAACACTGAATATTAAAATTTAAAACCTGCATAAAGTGACTGCAAAAAGATAGAAAATCCTTTATTTAAAAACCAAATACAAGAGGCTCACAACCTAATGAGAAAGGTTTAACAAAATTTCTTGACACAGAAAGCTTTTCCCTTAAATATTAATGCACGTATCAATGTATGTGTTTATGTCAGTTAACACAAAGAGCCACAAATGACATTAATCAAATAAAACTGCTATCCCAAAAAAGGATTTATATGGTATTCAGCAATCCTCAGTGCAGGATTAACGTGGTCCGAACAGCCTAGCATAGAGTAATTGGTCACAGAATAAATAAAGGTCAGACATGAAGGTATGGGCCACAGAACTTCCCAAACGAAATGCTTCCTTACACCAACACTGATTTCCACATCCTCATTTTCTAAATAGAAGAAAAAAATAGTAGTGACGCACAATCACAAACAAAGATCATGTAAGAAGAGTCGATCAGATTAGTCTCAGAAACTTCTGCAATACATAAAAGGGGACTAAAGGAACTGTGATTTCTGAAAATTTCATAGTGATCTAACTCTTGTTCAAATATTTTCCATCCTGTATAAACAACCATTACCAATCACTAGTAACAGTTCAATGGCCTGTTAAAGCTTACGTGCAACATAATTATGCTCTGCTACACACACCTCCTTCAAACATTATATTCAGGGACTGGAATAACAGGCCTCCAAAAATACATACTGAAAACCTGGAATTCAGCCAATGCTAAAACGTGCAAGTTTGATCATTATAAATTTTGCAGCTAAAGGTAAGAAGACTGAAAAATTATTGCTCGTTTAGTCTCTCTAAAGAATTCATATTTTGACAGATTTTAAAGTTAAACACACACAGAAAATACATGAAGAACATTAACACTAGCAAAATTTTAGATGGAAAGCAAAATATTTAGAAGTATTTTAATAGCGTGTGTACACACACACTTCACACTCATGCACACCCTAAGAAAGTTCATATAACAAACATTTATTACTCTAGAAAAATAAAAATATTTTCATATACTATGTTAAAACATGCCACTGAGGTTGACAGCTGCATCTACACATTACAGAGACATGCAGGAGTATGAGAAAGATGTTTTTAAACCAGCTATAGCAAAATGCATCAGTCATACAAAGGATCATAACATTTCACCAAAATGTTTTTAGTTATAGGGATTATTTCAAAATGCATTTTCATTTAAATGAGGCAAAGCATATAAATTACTTCTTTAAATATAATTTTCTCTCAGTCTTGGACTGAATCCAAACAAACCCTGTGTATCTGTTCTCCCCATAGCTGGATTTGCATATCAGAGGATTGTTTGATGTCAACAGGAAGATGGAGACCAGGTTTCTTTTCATTTAAAAACAAATACACAATACATGTAAGTATGTGCACATGAAAGCATAGTTTCTTGATTTAAAATGCATTCCGAAATTATCATAATTATAACTAGGTACTTTATTTAAACATTCCGAATTATTATTTTTTTTAACTCAAAGCTAAGCACAAGCAGCGATGAAACATCATTCACAAAATGTCTGAAATGGAAAGATTTTCCATTATAGATTTCCATTCCAATGTACTTAAAGTACATCAGTGTACTTTCAAAGTATTTTTGCACAAGTATTCTTTTACCATTTTATTCATTTACCATCTATAATGCTGTAGCTGATTGTACACCACAAAATCAGCTTCAGTTCTTACAGTGCAAGCATGCAATATAACAACAGTTTATAAAACGTAGTCTCATTCTACTGAAAGCATTAATAATTTTGTATGATAATAACATCTCTTCCTGAAAGCATCAATAATATTATAAATCCTGTAGAATTTATCCATCTAAAGAGGATGCAAAAGAGAGCTGCTAGATTTGATAACAGTGTTTAAACTAAACAAAGAAATAGGCACCATTTTTGCTTCTATAGGTTTAAAAAGAATCCAGTTTCTTTAAAAAAAACCTCACTGAACTTTACTTCCTGTAGTAATTAATTACACTATATTCTTCCATCAAAATACATATTCCCAATGTTTTCTTGGGCTGTTGCCCACCAATGGCCAAAATAGTGATGAAAAGCCTCCACTACCAAAAAAGATTGATTTTGTAAAACTAGCTATTGAAACAAGTTGTATGTTTCTAGGAAATGGTCCAGCAGGCAGTGTTAATTCTGAGAAAAGTCAATAAGGAAAAGGAATCCCATTCCGATTTAGAACATTACCTTCTAACAAGAAATATAAATTGACAGAAAACATGGTCAAATTATTTTATGCCGAACAGCATAATTGAATTCATATAGCACATACTAATTGTATTCAAAGCAGGATCCTTTTCTCTCTCCTCCATTTTAAAATAGTCCACAATGCAAAATCCAGTTCTAATGGTTGTGGGGTTTGTCCCCTTCCTATACGGAAGCCAAAATGCAGAAGACATGATGCCAAAACAATAATCTTTAATCTCTATTGTAGCAGAGCATAGTAGCACCACAAACAGTTAATACTGAAACTAATTCCCTGCTGTAGTGTCTCAAGCATCCTAAGGTCCACATAATCAAGTTAACTTAATACAGTTATCTCCCATTGTATACAAATTTGACCTCAAAGGAATGTAGCCTGACATACAGCTTTCTAAAGTTCTCTCATCTTCACCATTTTACTATTCTGCTTCTTCCACCTGTCTGAGGCTCAAAAGACAGTCCTGATGTCCCTCAGACCACTGACCTTCGAGAGTGTGACATTAAAAAAACATAATCCTGTTTGAGGTGAAAAATCAGTCTCAACATAGCTGAAACTGGGCACAAAAATGGAACTGCTTGTACATGTGCATTAAAATTTGGGCAGTGTTGCAAGCTAGTGTATTATCAGGTAAACACAGAATACCAGACATGCTCAGGCAGCAGATTGTCTCCCAGCAAGAATTATTTGTTTCAAAAGCCATATCCCATGAAATTTCCATCTCTGTCTTTGAGAACAGAATCACAAGAAACTACTTTGAAGAGTTTTTATAATGTCAATACAGATAAAACTGCAATTCAGTCATTTAATGCAACTGGAAATTTTTGTGGTCATAAATTTGCTATTCAAATGCCTTAAAGAGCTTTAAGGTAGGCAGGTTGTAGCATCAGTTTGTATTTTCATTCCTTTTTACAGAATGACTGAGCAGTTTTGTTACGGGAAAATGGAACTCTCCTGCTTTTCTCTAATGAATTACTAAAAGAAAAATTAAATATTCTCCAAATGTTTCTGTCCTCATAAAGTTAAATATATCTGCACTGCACCTAAACAGCATATGCCATTCAATTTCTTGAAGGCATAAAAAATAACTTAAGTAAAAGATAGACAGGGAAAAAAGTTTAAAGTCAATATAAAAGCATGGAATTATATTATACCGAGTTTCTAAAGATGATGCTTTAAAGGTCAAATTCTGAAAGCAAAAGTGACAGCAATTAGCAAATGGTCTTATCAAGGCTTAACAAGCGCAGTTCAGAGAATACTCTTAAAGGAAATATGCAGGACTATATTTGGCTTTTATAAGAAAACCAAGGATTTCCTGCAGATGAGTAAAGAACAGTGAGCATAGAAGATTTCAATACAATTGAAGATTTCATATATGACTGCCTACATCTCACTAACTATGCTTGGAAAAAATTTAGCATTCAGTTCTGACGTTAGTGTCTCAGAGAATTTTAAGGTATGATTTAGCCTGGTTTAGACCTCACTGAATAGGAAAAAAATAGGAATAAATAAAAAAAGATTTTAAAAAGTGTTTAAGAAGCAAACTGGACTATAGAAAGCAAGAGGTTTATGAACACCTCTTGCAGAAAGATGATAAACTGATCATCTAAACAATTTTGCAGAGTCATTCTTTTAATAAAAAAAAAGTCTGTGAAACTGTCAAACAAGGCCACAAGAACATATACCTGACTTTTTCACTGTGCATGCTCTAGGCTAGAGTTGCCTTCCGAAAAGAGAGGATGTGGGGGAAAGGTAAAATGAGAACAATCATTTCCTTCCTTTAAATAGATGCCTTTTCCTTTCTTTCATGTTTTGATGAGGATCTTGATCGCATCTGTCTGTTTTCATGACTTACTTCTGGGTCATATATAAAGGGGGGGCGGGAGGGGTATATTTTATTGCATAGACTTATCAGAACACAGTGATTCAACGACCGGATACTTGTGGGAAGAAATCTGAACTTCATCAAGAGGGAAGTGATGCAGAAAGGATTATTACAAGGAGCTTCCGAGTAACATGTAATGAAGTTCTTGGCCACTTCTGCCTGTGTTTCTTTGGGAGTCTTTTTTAATACAGAGTAGCAGAAAGAACAGAGCGAGGAAAGAGGAGGTCAGGCAGCTGTAATAGGAAATTATGGAAGTGCAAGCAAGAGTTCTTGCTCTGTGAATACCACAGAAACAAACCAGAACTGGCAAGGGTGTGCAGGGTCAAAAAAAAGAGACCAGTGAAGATGGATCTCAACATCTCTACATTTCGGAGTAAAGATCAGAGACTCATGCATACAGAAATGAAGTTTCTACATAAGTCTTGCTTTCTGTTTAAAAGGCTATATAATTCTAGTAAGAAAGCAGTGCCCCAGGAGTTTTGTCTGACTCTGTCCATTCATGAATTCAGCTGCCCATCTCTTTAGACCATGCTAAGTTTTCTGCCATTTTTCCTTGCTTCCTATGCAGAACAAAAATAGAACTTTCCACCACATCTTGATTCATTCATCCACTTTGATCACAAGGTGATCAAATTTGCCTACACTTCAAGAGTAGCAGCTGTCTCTTAGTTGTAAAATCAAATACAAAAAAACCCCAAACTATTTGGCATCTACCAACTGGACATACAGAAAGTAACAAGTACTTGGCCAGTAAGGTGACTAATAACAACAAATTAAAAAAATATTTACCTGGTTCTTTTTTCAACTTTTCTTTACAGTTGTTTACAACTCCAGTTACTGAAGATGCCATACATTTTTTTTTCCTTCCAGAATCCACAAAAAACAAACATGTAAAAAAAAAAATCTTCCTCTATTAGTGATCTTCGTGTACAAGTAACTTTATTTAAATCGATAGCAACAAAAGACTAAGACACAGTACAAAAACTAATAGACAAAATAATTGTACTAATAGAAGCACCTACTAGCATCAGAAGGCCAAATTAGTAGAATGAAATATGGTCTCTCCTAAAATAAATAAAAAACCCAACTACACGCACACCACAGAATTGAGATAGAAACATCTCAAACACCATCTTCTTTCACACACAATCAAAATAAAGACATCTACTTACAAGAAAGTCTTATAAGAAAAACGCAAGTCAAAATTGCCGTATTTTCCATTTTTAGTATATATTCATGATAATAATCTACTCAGACTATTAATAAGACTCCTGATTAAACTCAGATCCCTTAGAAAGCTCTGAAGAAAGTCACTTTATGTATATATTTTTATCCAACTGCCTTTGCAAGGATTCATTTCATTTTTCCTTATTGAGTAGTCCACTTACAGTCACTCTGTTCCACCTAACACTTTTGCTCATGCAAAAAAGCAAGAACATACCGTGTTCAGAGACAAAGATCACCTACTGAAATCAGATCTACTTGCAGAGCCACTAAAATAAACTTTCCAATAGCACATCATTTTCATTGTCTGCTGTTAGCATTGAGTGGGGCTTCTTAAAACACACAGCCACATGTTTAAATTCAACAGTATTTGTTTACATGCATCTCTCTCCAACAAATCCCCTTGGGAAAACTGGTACAGCATGAAGAGGTGAAACTCGCACTTGAATCATTAACTCTACTTCCTAATAAAAAGCAATAGCATGACACAGTAAATACAGAGGCTACCATCTTAATTTTCTTTTCTTTTTACTACAAATAAGGCAGACAAGTTTGAAATTTTCTTTCTTCATTCTCAGGAAGTTATTCATATAGTACAAACACTGACACTGCAAATTTTTCAAAAACAACTGTGTGAAAAAATAAAAATAATCTCCAAGTATTGTTTGCAGGGCATTTCAATCAAGAAAAGCACTATTATTAAATAAAATCTTTCAATTCTCCCTGCTCTTTAAAGCTTCATGGAGCCAGACAGTTCTAGCATCAGTGGGCAAAGGTGGAGATGAAATACCCCAAGCATTTCTGGCCCAGTTAGAGCTATTTGTGTAACCTGTGTAACAGTTAAATGAAGTTTAACATCAACTTAACTTTTCATAGCTAACCGACGCCATTACTCCCCCTGTGAGTACAGTCAGTCAGCTTACACAATAGCTTCAGGTGTGATGTCTTGTGGACAGTCCCCTTCACAGACAAGATAATGTTGATAGTCCAACTATTTTAGCAGAAAAATCTGCCCGCTGCTTCTTATTGTTCCAGAGGCAGACACAGACAACGGCCAATTCACAAAAAAACTAACAAGGCTGCCTGGCAATTACCCAGCCCAATTACGCCACTGGTTATAGCCTGCAAGACCAGTCAGCCTTCCTTCTGCCAGCACATATACATAACTTGCACATGGTAAACTGCTGCCGCTGCTCTCATTCTGGTTACCTGCGGTGGAGAGCAAAGGTGACAGCAGAGCACCTGTCAGACACCCCAGTAACACACACGTATGGGGAGCAAAAGCTTACCAGAACTAGCTCTCCCACTTTGGCAGGGCTCTATGCCTTTGCTTTTTCTTTTAGAACGTCATGGCTCCATCCGCGGAGTGGCTGTGTCCCATGAGAATGCCCAGGCTCCCTTTTTTACCTGCTACATAGCTGGCATATGTATACAAAGTTGAATAAGGATGCATTATTTTTTAATTACAGGGGGTAAAAAAAAAAGTTTAAGAAAAGGATTTCTAATAGCTTTAAAAAAAGGTTAGTGGCAAAAAATAGCCTGACTGGTTCAAAGCCCCAGGTTTGTCCTATAGGAAAAGGCACATAAAAATAATTTAGCTTTGATCTGTAATTAGCACATACTGTGTTACAGTATCCTAACATATTACAGGCTCCTTCAAGCTATACTATCTTTTTAAAGTCTCTTCAAAAATGAGCACACAAAAAAGCTAAAAGTAAAGGTGATACAGAATGTGAAAAACAACATTGAGAAAAAAATATTTTGAAGCTTTTAACATTTAATTAGTGACATAGCTTCACCAAGGTGCCAAACTGTTCTATATTATAAAACATAACCATATGCTAAACAAAAAGACTATGAGTCAGAAGGTTTGGCATGGGGGTTGGGGGTGCGCAGGAGGGGGTAGTGGGGTTTTTTGTTCTTTAAATTAAATCTAGCAGTCATGGGAAAAAAAAAGCGCAAGAGACAGATACTGCTGAAAACCAAAAGAACCAGAGTCCACATTTTAACATTTGCATTTATGGATCATGATAAATCAGTATCATAAAAAAGAAAATACACAAACATGCACAAAAGACTACTTTAAAAATACTTTTTCCACAATCATGATGTCAAGTATTCGGATGTAAATATATGTATAAGAAAAATCTCAGAATTAAAGCCACCATAATTTCTCCCCCTTGAGAGTGTGTGCGCACAGTTTTCAGTTCCGTTTTCTTTCTTTATGCCAGAAGACCCCTTTCTCATTCATTCATGACACTCAGCTAATGAGCAGTTTGAAAATGTCTCTAGGCTTTATTTATTGTGCACTGTTCAAAACCTATTACTAAATATAAGTTTCAGGGAGGGGTAACAGCTTCCTGGTATGCATCATTGGAATATCAAATTAATAAAACAAACTTTGTGAAGTTTATCTTCACAAATGGCCTTAGAAATTATGAGGCAGTAATATCCCCATTTTACAGATTAGAATGGGGGCAAAGAATTAAGATCAAAAGTGTTAATTAATTCTGTCAATGATTTAAGCACCTCCTTTCCAACGTACTTAGCTTTATGAAACAGTTCGTCTTCAAAGCACAGTTTCCACTCAGAAGAGATGAAGCTGTGAACGCTGGAGATTTCTACAAATCAAACCCGAGTTTTACCTTGATTATCAGAAATACAGAATAAGGAATTACAATTCCCACCAAAAAATAGTGGTTGAAGCGGTTTATACAGTATCCCTTAGGAACAGTACCAGAGACAGTAAGAAAGGATGGTCTTTGCAAGAGCATTCAATTGTATTAACCATGAAACCTTTGTCTGTCTTGAATTCCCTGCCTTAAAAATGATCACTGCAGCCAAGGCAGCACAGATGCAACAAATGGTGGTGCACATACTGCACCATCATGATTTCTACCCAGAGTAGCTGCACCCTTAACGCTGAATAGAGCAGTGGTTCTTCAAAGAAGAAATAAACCTGTAATTTGCTGGAGTGTAAGATACTCAGTTGTAGGATTTTCTAGCCTTTGAATGCTTGATTTTGCAGATTCAGTGTTGCTTCCTTAGGTTATAAGCAATTCCCTAGATTCAAAAAAGCATAAAAATAACTACAGAAATGCAGGCTCTCTATTATGTTGCTATGCGCATCTTATCAGAGTTGGCACTTTTACAGCCACACCTAGTACTGCAGCTGACCAAGTAACTTGCACAACAGAGTATCATCCTTCAGCAGGTAACGGACGGGTACCGCCAGTGGTCTTCATTTACGTTTGCCGACAGCAGAACAGCAACTCTCCTGAACCTCGAGTCCCATTCCACACTCTACGTGGCAGTATGCTACAGGACAGGTTCTCCTTAATGTTCCCCTGTATTTGATCTGTAATTCCTACGCAACCTGTCTCTTCTCTACCCCCATCCCAGACCTGTCCCTTCCCTATTTCTGTCACTTCATCCCATTTTCTCCATTTACACAATCGCATCCTGTTCCCAGCCACTCCAAGTTATCCCATCCAGGCTCCCTCCCTACTGGCGGACAGCTTGTCCGTCCCTAGGATCTTCACCCAGTCTTTCCTGTTCCCTGGCAACACACTAGCTCTTCTCTAATCTCACTGTGCTAATGTCCAGTATTGGGACTCCCATTTCATAGTTTTCCAATCCATTACTCTTATACTCCTCAGTCTCTACTGCCTTGTGTCATAACGCCCCGGTCTACTTTCTCTCAAAAACTGCTCACCAGCTAGTCCCAGTCCACTTGTCTTCCCTATTCCCAGTCAGATCCTCTCTCCCCCCCTTTAAGGATCACTTCATTGCTTGTCTCAGCCTACTCTTCTGGCTGCCAGTCTTTTGTCTTCTCCACATTAATCTCAGATTACCCCCTTCCCTGTGTTGTTAGGAAGAATAAATACCCTCTGAGAGATAGGAAAGCTTCAGTCCATCCAAAGCATCTGGAAAAATCTATTCCTGGCAAAGCCATTTCAGTCACCCATACTATAGGTTGAGGCATTCATAGTCACTCAGGTAGTACACAACACTGTCAGCACTAAGAGATGCAAGAGGTTCACACAGCTCTACATGTACAGAAATTCTCCACTTTGGCTGCTATTCTCCAGCAATTTCTGTTAGGCACATATGAACTCTTATGTTAGAAGAATTTAAGCTTAGGTGAGTTTTCACAGCCATTATTGTAAGAAAAAACCCCTTTCCGAGTTTTAAGTCTCTGTTACAAGGCACAAGGGGCTTACAATATTTCAGATACAATGGTTGCTAGATTTTGAAATAAATAAATAGATTAAAAAACAAACACACATACATCTTGACAGAATAATATATTTTTCCTTAGCCATCTACTAAATTATACAACATTTTTGGAAACACACGCTCAAGCGGGCAGCTGGCATGCAACATTTTAGTATGAAACTGTTATATTTTGACAAACTGAAAACACAATCTCACACAGCTAAATCTTTGGCAACCGTAACAGCAAACAGAGCTACTGTCCTGCTACACATGTGTGCACAGCAGAATACAGCTTCTGCAACACTGCCATTCAAACTGCATCGGAGATATCATCATTGTCCCACCGGCCTTCCAAATGTGAATGCCAACTATCTCCTACAACAGCTGAAGTTGTAAATCAATGTTTTGTATGATAAAGAGATAGTCAAACAATATAGTCAGTTAATAGCTGAGGGCTTCCCAAAACACTGGGTCATGCCCTGGGAAGGAGTAAACACCTGACCTGCTAAATGCTGACACTGCACCTCTTCATTACACAGGTGCTTCCCTAACTTTATACTCCCAAAAATCTTCCAATTATCACAGAAAAAAAAAAAATTATCACTCTTGCAATTAAACAAAGTCAAACTGTAGCTAACGTGTACTATCAACATTCATCAGATAACCCCATCATCTCTATTTCTAGCACATTCCCAGGACAGTAATCCACCAGAAAATAGTTTGAAAAAACAAGTGACAAATTTCCATCCTCAGCAACATAACCAGCTTCACTGCAGTGAGAATGGTTAATCATGGGCTACTAGCCATCCAGCAATCCAGTTCGCAGACAGAAAAAGTAATTAGCTTCTGTAGCAATACGTGCCCCTCAACTCTCTGCCATGCTGCAAGAACAGTGGGGCAAGATGCACTGCTAAGTCCACAAAAGCAACTCACACAAGTTTCTGACCTGTACCTGATCACCACCCAAATTCAGAATGTGAATAACCCTCCATTCAGTGCTGTCCAGCCTCACAAACACCACTGAACACTTAAGGCAGACTGTAAGAACCACCCCGTGCCCCTGTGTTCCTTCCAAATCCGCTGCCATCACAACATCTCTATAAATCCCCCGAGGCTGTCATCTCACCCTGTAGCCACCTCACGCTGTAACACACTGAGGCTGCAGTCACATGGATTCTGCAACGGAGTCGTGGCTGCTTCATACAGACAGGAGCAGCACTCTGGGCTGGCAAAGCTGCCAGTGACTGAAGCTAAAATTGCTTCCACTCTTTAAGCCCTTAAAAAAGGCAAGCTGTCCTGTAATGCAACACAGGCAAGTTAGTCAACCCTGGAGTACTGCAAATAAGTTCAAAAAAACCTCACTGCTAATATATTTTGGCATGGGGAGAGGAAGAACGGTCTGCATCCCAGACCATGTGGAGAGGAGAAATTGCCTGATGCAATTTCACACAGGGAAGCCAAAAATATCCACCACTGGTGAAGCATCAGAATGATAATCAATGAGATTTCAAACAAGTCTAAACAGAGCTCCAGTTACTGCAACGAGCAATTTAGATATGCATCAGCTGCTTGGAAAGAAGTGACTATCACTGTATTTTGACTATCCTATAAAAAACAAGTATGTTTAAGGACAAAGAATTCACTGTTCCCAACTACAGAAACCTGAGAGATCAATATGAACTTCACGTTGATGAGAAGTTTTAAAATATTTGTCTTATTTTACCCAGCTAATTATAGTACGGTGTTTTGTTTGGTTTTTTTTAAAGTTGAAAAAAAATATACACAAAAAGTGTTCTCTGAAGAGTGAGTGAAGTGCCTAGGTGACATTTTGTAGAATTCAAATTATTTTCCATCTATCTTGAGAAAGCTGCAAACATATTTTCAACTTTTTAGATGAAAGCTTTCATGCTTGTTCCCAAAACATGATTAACTTCCTTAAGATCTGCATGACACATTTAGTTTAGAGTTTGCATTTTTTTTGGTGTGTTAAGATTATTTGCCAGAAAAACTAAAAATATCTGCAGAAATAAAATAGACCTAGAAGTTTATTGCTGATTTAAAAAAAAAACACAAAACAAAAACAAAACCGCAAGATTTTAGTGTCTTGATAACATCCTGTCTTACAAGCCTAGTAACTTCATATTTAATGTTAAATAATATGCTAATTACAAGATAGTTCAAATTCTCTTGTTTCAATATCTTCAGCACAGACTTTACTAACTAGTTCTTTTTAGTGAATCATTATAATGTTGTGGGTTTTTTTAAAGATTCTTCTTTATTTATGGTATTTTTTTTATCCAGTATATCAATTGTTGCTTTTAAAAATAAAAAAAAAAATCCCAAACCCAAAAAGTCCACAGAACAATTTTGGCCCCGTCACTGTCTGTGGTAGAGCAGAACCATGACTAACAGGAAAAGCAATCAAGCCTCAAACCAGCTTCACAGCATATTTTTGTATTGCAAAAGGAGGTAGTATTACAAGGTAACAATGGGAGATCTCATGAACTACCCTTAACCTCGGTAGCCACCTACTATCACCATGTTCCATAGTACAGACCACAGACACCGGCAAACAACAGACCATGAGCAACTGGGAACTGGCACAATAGTTACTAATTATTTACCTATAAAATGTTTGATGTAATAGTATCCAGCAGCCTAATTCACAGATACAGAAAATCAAGACTTTTTCTTCCTTCTTTCACCATCCCTACACAGAGATTACACAATACTGAGGTACCTATTCTAGTGCAAAACCAACTGTAAGTCAAATGCAAGTATTTCCCCCTCACCGATAACATTTGCCTCAGTATTACTGACATGCCACATCCAAGAATTTTACCAGGCCATTAAAAGATGTAAGATAAGAAATCCTCAATTTTGGATCCTCCTACTTTTGAGAATGGAGGCTGTACTGAAACATCTCCCTGTGACAGAGGTAATTAAAAAAAATAAGGTAAAGTGGATTAAATCTGTGTATGTACATACATAAACACAGAGAGACAGAGAGAACGAGATACCTCTGATATCATTATGCGATTTGTAAATGCCAACACACAGCTGCTTTTTTTGGTTCTGTTTTTTGGGTTTGTTTTTTTTTTCCGACATACAGCAGATTCCATGAATTCTATTAGAATCCATACGAATGCACCAAGTGATTTTCCTCAGTTGCCTACTCAATAGGAACAAAGAGAGTATTATTCACAGGTAACAAGAGGGATGGCATAAAAGCTGGGCGGCAAGGATGTGGTTCATTAAGGGAAGAACTAAAGAATTCATTAAAGTGCACTGTGAGGCACCGCAGCTTTGCAAGAATTCTCTGATATGCCAATAATGTCATAACAAATACGCAAGTAAACCAGTTAAGTAGTTTCCCCTCACACTAACACTGGTTTCAGTGTCATTTAAGCTGTGGTCATTTACAATTTCAAAAGCATGCTTGATCCTTTCTACAAATCACACAGCAAGCCTGGTATCGAAACACTCTTCTAGGGGTGCCTCAACATCTTCCAACAAACTTAGAACACCATTCTAGCAAGAACACTGGAAACCAAAGCACGGTTTGTTTGTTTTAATAAGACAACATAGTTATTTACCTTAGTAGTGTGACAGGCAGCCATTCTGCTAGAAAGTTTCCATACCATTACATATCATTTATTTTTCAGGCAATTTTTAAAATACTTCTTTAAGAAAATGCTATATAACTGATGCGTCCCACATTTAAACTCATACCATCCAAGTAGTCTACCAAATCATTTCCTCCACCAGCAGCATGAAGACAGAGTGCGTTGTGACACTTCATACATATTTAATAATAGCCTGATAGGCTGTCATTAACATCAAACAGCAATCTAAGTTTGCTACATTAAACATGATCCCTGTGTTAAGAGGACAATCACAAAGTGCCTCCAAGATCGAGCCTGTAAGAAATACCCACCGACTTGGACAAGGTGTAATGAGGCCAACTGCACTGAAGAAGCCATTATTCACACACTGGATTTAAAATGAAAAAAAAAAAAAAATGGGGGGGAGCAGGGGAAAAAGAAAAAGCTTCAATGGGTCATAAGACCAGACATGCCATAAGGCAATCTGTCACAGAGTACTCATATTAATAACTGTTGTGTCAAAACTGAACGTTCAAAAGAAAAGACAAACCTTCCTTTATGTTTTATGAAATGTAAACCCACAGAATTAATAATTTATGAGATGAAGAAAAATATCAGATTGGATATAAATATTAACAGAATGCTGTCAACCTGTTTAGAACCAAATTTTGACTGTCCTACCTTACAATTATCAATCTAGAAGGGAATATTCTTCAAAAGCTAAAAAAAAGATGTAATCAGTATGAAAGTCATTAATGAAGAAATTAACATTCTCTATTCATGTAGGTCCTAAGCAAAACAGCAGAACTCTGTTCTGTGCCCGGCTGTTGCTGAGTGAATGCTAATTGACTAGCACTATTTGTTCCCAGAGTTACGTTGCGTTGACAGCAGTAGCGTTGGTGTGCACACAAGAAAGTACACCAAAGGGACATACTAAAACCAAGACCCAATGGAAAAAGGGTAGGAAAAGAGGGGAAGTAGTTGTCAGATGACAAGCAAAAATAAAAAAAGCTAGTTAAAAGTTAATATAAGTTTCAGAATACAAAGTTTATACAACAAGTCTTGGATAGATTTTTCTGATTAGCTAAAGAATAGGCATTTAAAAACTACAAAAGAAAGCAATTAACCCATAATGCACAGCCACATACCAGTAAGTTCACTGCATGTGATTTCAACCAAATATGAAATATATTTTCAGAATATTTGTTAGTCTCAAGATAAAGTATTTAACTAGACCCATAAAATGATGCAGTTATTTCCACTATAATCTTTATTTTGTCTGCTGAAGTGGTTAGCGGTTGAAGTTCAAGATCTAGAATAAACTTCTGCCTTATGATGCCAGGCCTTCTCTGCTTTCACTACTATTATAGAGAATAGAGTACTGGAAAGCAAAACACAATTGTGCCAACAATCAGGAATGCCATCAAAATGTATTGTTCTAAATGGTGGTGACAGGGCTTTTCTTTACAGTTTTTTTCTTCTCCCCAGTGCTAATATAATTTCAGTCTAGTTATGTCCCCATCTGCACTTACATTCTGGGCAACAGTGCTAAAAATACTTACATAAGCATAATATTGGGCATACATTAAAAAAAAAAAAGTCAGTCTAAACACTCCACTTTTCTCCACAGCTCCTGACATTTTCACTCCATTTCCCCCAGTGATGAGCACACAGAATGAAAAGCCAAAAGAAGTTGAACGTTACAAGCTTTGAATTTTTTTAAAAAAGTTAATTCCTACCTTTATCATTCTAGAGAGATCTCCAGCGTCAGCTAATTCCAACACTATGTTCAGTTCATTGTCTTCAATGAATGAGGCATAGTATTTAATTACATTTGGATGATTCAGTTGCTAAGAAAGCAGAATAATAACGCGCATTTTAGTGTAGAGCACGTCTTATCTTTTAAGACTGACAAATGAAACATTCTTACTTAGGCAAACAAAACCCCTAAAATCTATTTCAGTGTGATACAAAAAGTATATGCTTATGAGAAGCATTTACAGAAAAACATTTTGCAAGAACATGAGGGCATTTTAGGATCAACGCGATGACTGAAGTGGCAATTTTAGAGGAATTTTGCTTCAACGTATCCATGCAATAGCATGCTAAACTTATCTGAAACAACAAAGCCAATTTTTAAAATCAGTATTTTACTGTACACAGGACACAGTTGTTTACAATACTGTGGTTTTAGCAGAAACTTCTACTTGAAAAGTTACCCATTTCTCTACAGGATTTACTTCTCAATGTTAATTTTAAAGCAATAAAGATTACAAAATTCCTTATAAAAACTCTGCACAGACAACAGTGGACACATCAAGTAGATCTATGAAAATCTTAATATACTTTGATGATGGCTGCACATTTTTAAAACAAATCTTTTACCTTAAGAAGATCTATTTCTTTGATGCAGTCAGCACGGGCTTTGGCATCCATTAAATCAAATATCTATGCACAAGAGATAAGACATTTCTATTAAGTGATAAAAATATAGTAAATTGAGTGATCATTATCATTATTTCATAGCATTCATAAAGCAACTTGAGTTATGCATTTCATGGCAAGAGGTAACATTGCAGTAAGAAATATTCCTAATGCTGACATACTGATTCACTGCTGTGTCTATTCTTTTAGCCCCTCATAGGAAACAAGTCCATTGTAAGTACAAGTTTTCCAGTGACTTAATTGCCACCTCTACATCTCTGTTCAAACACACAGCAATAATTCAGCACATTTCCTTCAAGTTGGTTCTAATCCAAACGTCAGCTTCCTCTGCCATTCCTGCCACACCATTATCACAAACTGATTCTTTCTAGTACTGAGCATACCTTTTTTTCCCTAGTCTCTGCTACAGTCTTCCTTTTCTGTTCTAAATAATGCATACACTTTTTCTCTCTCAGGATCAAAACTTCATTGTCACCTCCAATTCTTTCTCTCCTATTTCCTTCGCTTCAGCAAGGAAAGAAGTGATTTGGGTTCTGTAATTTGTTTACTAGGGCACTTTTTTCTAAGCCCTCATCTGTCACCTTGACTTTTACAGTCTTCTACAGTTAGACATCTCTGCTCTTCATTTTTTCCCCACCTCCCATCTGCTCCAAATTACTTTGCAATATATCTCATTTTTGCCTCCACCAGTTAACCACATTACTCTCTCACTAATTTTAATTTTCGAGTATTTTTTTCCTGCCATTAGAGTCCTTGTCCACATTCTACACATCTATATTTGATCTAATGTCTTTCTATTTTCACTCGCTTTTTTCACCACCTTTGGGTTCCCTTCTCATTTCACTTTCTCAGATGTGCATCTCCATACACCACCATCAAATATTCCCCTTAGAAATGACCAAAATGTTACTTTTTCAAGGAACCGCTCCTCTCGCATTTGCCACTACTTTCTGAATTTAAAAAAAAAACAACACAACACAACACACACCAACAAAAACCAAACCAACCAACCACACAAAAACACAAACCCCAAAACAAGAAAACACCACACTCAACTTCTGTGCGGTCTGCCTATTACGTTTTGAGCTACCCAGAAGAATAATAGAGACGTAATATGAGTTTTAGTAATTGCCATAACATTTATGATATTACCTTTTCCAGTTAAATCTTTTCAATGCACATCATTTCTTGCTAGATAGTCTCCAGGAAAAGATGTATTGTGTGCTCTGAAGATCACTGGCACCTGGTTCCATCAGCTCAAAATGATCAAAAGCTCAACAGCTGACAACTTCCATTTCACATCTTACCACCAACCCCAGAAACCAAAATATGGATTAACAGCCATCTCTTAAACTGACTGCATAACTGTCCATGTGAATCACACCTTCTTTCACTCTCCTCAAAGAGGTTCAAACAAATCAGGAAGTCCACATATGATCTAGTAAACCTCATCTTAATTTTTGCCACTATGCACAATAAGTTTGTCATTCCTTTAAGCAACTGAAAGGAGAAGTCTAGAGACTTCATCCATGGAGCACAGTCCTCACAGAGCACACACCTGTGCTCTTGACTAGCCACTACTTCCCTTCAGACATTCAATCTTCTGTCTTCAGAGCTGGCGTAAGAAAAAACAGCCTGGAGTGGATACAAGATTCACTTTTCGACAAAAAGACAACTGTAAGTCAAGAACTGAAATGCCAGGCTTAAAGACAGACAGAAAGAAGAAAACAAAACTACTTACCAAGAAAGAAAGGGAACAAACCATCTCACAACTACTTGCATATTAATGCAAGATGATGAGAAATAAACACAGTGAGCTAGAAGCAATTACTCAAGGAGGAGGCTGTGGGGGACTTAACAGAAACACAGCAGGGTAAGTCACAAGAAAGGAGTGCTAACTCTAAGAAATAAAGCAATTTCAGATGTAGTAAAAGAAAAGAGTTAGTACTATATGTGAAATTACAGGTACAAGTATTAAGAGGTAAATAACACTGACGGAAGAGACAGAAAAGACAGTTTATGAATTAAGGCTGGGAACTTCGTGAAGGAGATGAAACAGCCTGCGTCTGTTACAGATCTCAACTCTGAATGAAAAAACATTGCTCTTTAATCGTTTTGACTATAGACTAAAGTCCTAGTATTTGGTATAGTCATGAAGGACTGTAATGATTTTTCTAGGAACCACTTAGGAAAGTTCTAAGTATGAGAGGTAACACATTAACGGAGGAAGTACTGGGAAGGCATGAGATCATGACTGTCTTTCCCTGTAACCTGAGACCAGCAAATGGAAAATTTTATACCCCCTCTCCCAAAAACAATCAATGAAAGCGTGTAGCGGGGAGCAGGGCAAAAGGGGGACAGGACCAGGGGCACATCTTGAAGCTTCACACTTTCGCCAAGTTCTAGATAATAATGAGATAAGAACATTCCTTATAAATGATACAGAGATGAAACGTAAACAGACAACTCCAAACACACTGGAGAACCTAATCAAAGCTGCAGACAGAACTTGAGACTGAAAATTGTACACAAATTATCTACTTGTAACATTTGGAGAAATTACCCAAAGCGCAATTTCAAGAATCAAAACCAAGAGAGAGTTATTCTATAAAAAAACCACGGCAGTTTGCACCTATTAATGCCTGTTCCAATATGCTAGCAGGCTTATTAACTTACCTATACGAGGAGCGTTTTCCTACACACCTAAACAAGCAAATTTTGTGCGCAAATTTTTTTATAAACTATGCCTCTGATAGGAACATAAATCAGTACCTCTCATAGAGGAATAACAGAACAGCAAAAAGCCCTAGACTCAGGACTGTGAAAGATCTAGGATCAAGGCATAGGCAAGACAGACAAAATTTTGTTTGTGTATTCTGGCTGGTATTCCCAGTACTTCTAATTTGTTATTAAACAGCCTGGAGTAGACTAGACCAAGCAGCTGCCCTCATGAAAGGACAGACTTAAGTTTTATAAACATGACTCCCTATACTTTTGCTACACTTCATACAGCAGAGTGGCAAATCTGTCACAGCTTCAGCTAAAGCAAATATTTCAAACATTACTTGAATAAAATAAAGCACGACAGAAAAACTGAGTCTTTTTTGATCCTTACAAACACAGACAATCCGAAGATTTACTGTATATCACTCTTGAGGTTGTCCGTTAGACTTTGGTCCAGATCTAGCCTCAAAAGACTATAAATAGCATTTCCCAGAAATCCAGGATTTCAGTTTCACAGACATTAACCTCCTCCAACAATAAGATTGGGAAAAAAACACAACCCAAAACAACAACAACAAATAATCAACCCGTCCATGGCCTCTGAAGAACCTCTGCCCTATCATACCAGATTCAAACAGCTTGCAGAGATTTTCTGAGTAGATTATCTTTCCATTTTGCCAAACTGCTGTAGTTCGGATGAGAGGCCCCTAATGTAATAAGCCATGTCAGCTCACAAGGAGGCTACTGTAAACATGAGAAAACCTCTACGCTTCATCACCAGAAGATGACTCAATACTGAAGAATGCCTTACACCAAAAAATGGAAGCCGCAATGAAAGATTTTAAGAGCTTAAGAACATCCTTTCAAGGGCATGTCAAAATTACACATGGCACCTGGCAGCGATCAGAAGGCTTGTTTTGCAGGAGCTGCCGCAGACCAGATGACCGTGCAGGAGAAGCTCTCCTTTGCTTGTGGTTTACTACAGACTGAAGTAGTAAATACGAAGAGACGTCAGTACTTCCATCACAACTGTAACAGCTTACAGCTTTGCAAGCAGACTATTTCCATCTTCAGCTACTATTACTCAGCAAGCCAACCTGAAAGCTCTGCTTATGCTCCCCTCTCTCTAGCATGTGTGTTGCATGCAGATTTCTCTCCCACATACACAATTTGTAGCCCTATAAAGACAGTATTGCCATGGCTATTAGCAGGCCACAGGCCTCAGAAACATGAGGCCTAAGGACTTTCCATGTTTTAGCTGGACTTCTCTTGGCCTGAATTTATTTTTTGAGCTCAGATTTAGCTGTAGCAGCACATGTTTTGCAGCTGAGACTTAACTGTAACAAAGTCATTACAGTCAGATGACTTGTGTCTAACTTGTTTTTAGATTCAGCTCAGCTTTGTGCAGCTGCACAGTCCTAAGAAAATTATAGCAGATACAATAAAGGTCTAACAAAACCAGCGTGATTAACAGCAGTAAACTTTTGGACCAACACAAAGCATTAGCAACTGACTGCTTGAAAGCACCCAGCATATCCCACATAGAGCCACCACCAGCATCCTCCTCCCAGCAGAGCTCAGGCAACTGGAAGGGTGAGCCTGAACTGGGTTGATGTGAAGAAGCTTGTGTACATCAATTATTGGGAACTAGCAGTAATTGGACTGCAAGTGTTAGCATCACTGTAATAGGCTAACAATAAAAACTGCTGCATTTTGATTAGACTGCTAGGGCATTAATTAGACTAACAATAAATTCTAATTCTTGACTCCACTTATGAGGTCAGGATCACAGGGTAATTTAGGTTGGAGGTGTGTTTCTCTAGTCAGCACAAATTGCACCGTGTAATATACTCTTATTTAAAATTTTAATTATTTTTCCCCAATTTCTATTTTCAATGACTATGACAAGATTAACATTCCTACAAAGGAATTACGTTTGCTACGGAAACCTAATAATAAGCAAAATTAAATTAAATGTTTTTATGATGTGCCAGGTTTCATGAAGAGTGTAATCAAAAAAATCTCATTGCAGTAAGCACTATACCTTAGCTAGCAATTACTGTGAAATTCCTGAAAACAATTAGGCAAATACAGCTAAAAAGACATAAGAGAGCATTTTAAAAGCTCTTAACTTTTTTGTTTTTCCACTTAGCAGGAACACTAAGTGAAACAAGTCCATTTTTAGCTCTCAGGTTTTCATCTCCTACTGCAATCAACAGCATACAAAGGAAGAGCAGAAGGACAAGCATACATTGATACTTATTCCAAAATATTCCCCTCTGCGTGCTATGCAACTAAGGGATCTCTGGTAACTTTGCATTGAATCATTTCTCCAGTACTTTCATGGGGGCATAGATTATGATTTTATTCTTTCAGCATTCTAGAAATACCAGTTGTAAGTACTGTCAAGAGATACTGATATTTTTAGAATAGTTTCTAAGCTATTGTAAGATGCAGAGCAGGAACTGTTCCCTATGCAGATGTGTAAACTAAACAAAAAGGTTGCAATACATGAAATCAACTTCCTGAGTAAAGTTCTTACATACATGCTCACACATGCAACAAGAGCTCCTAGAAGGCTATGTGCATAGCAAGAACGTTTAGAAACATTTAACCACCAGATGGAAAACATCAGGCCCTAGCTTCTAAGTGTAGGCTGTATCTGATCAATTACCAGCTACCAATTTAACTCATCATCTGAAGTGACATGCCAAGTTGGGAATCTACTTGATTCCTCTTATTCTAAAGTTCATCACTTTTCCAAGTTTTCCTTTTCAGTATTGAAAAGGATAAAGGTCTTTCTAACCTTACCATTTAAATGACAATTTAACCTATTTCTGTTTGAAATTCTGTGTAAAATAAAAATACCAAAAAGTATTTCCAAAGCAAAACACAAACATGACTGCTGTAACATAAACCTACAGTGAAGCAAGCAAAATAAAGACTTGAATGCACATAAATATTAAGAGATACGATACTGCATAGCAACAATGAGCATTAGAGTATTTTGCCACCACAGCACTGCTGTGCTGACACAACAATGCTTCATAAAGTGTGAAATTACAAGTGCTTTCCTAAGAGTAATTATCTCTAATTCAGGCCTGAAGTAGCAATCCACTGACAATGCACAATGAATAATGAATGTAAGTGCTAGATAAAAGGATTCATTGTCTGAATCTCCAACACAGGGGTCTCCAATTTTGGAATGAAAGGGAAGGAAAGGTGGAACAATGTAAAGCAGAAATGTAATGAATCTGGAACTTTGTTGAAATACACAGTTTCACATAATATTTTAAATTTTGAGTAGCTAAGGTTTACTTAAAAAATAGCTGATGAAGTGAACTCATATAGCCTTACAGTCACCGAGTTTAGATATTTGCAACTCTTCTGCCCTTTAAGGATGTTTTGTGAGCGTTTATTCCAGTATCTAGCAGTTGCTTACTTCCCCCTTGGAAGTGACCGCTGGAGCGCTCATTGCTCAGAATGCCACACCACACCTCAGGGTGTTGATGGTTCTGTTGCAAGGGTTACTTACGGTGGCAGTAGTAGAGATGAACTGCTTCTTCCTCAGGCATGATCTTTCAGTACAGTCTGGACCTCAGACTTAACGTGTTAAGAAACTTATCTAGAAGCTCTTCAAACTTATACTGCTATGTTCATAGTTTACCAGTGGTTGATCTTCCCTGATGTTTCTTTGACTGAAAGCGTAGTTTAGACATTAATGAAAGAGAAGTAATGAAGATTTGTTTTTCAATTCTGGTTTTATTTAGGTAGTATTTCAACAGCATCTCAGAAACATAGCTCCACGGAAAAAGAGAGTACCTAATTATTATAAATACCACTTCCCTAATTACAAGAAGGCAAACCACACACGGGAGGATGAAGCACAAAGGGTACAACGAGAAGAAAAGACCCAATGCACTATTTTGTGTATTCTGCTGGTTAAATTACTAGAAAGAAACTGCAAATTAAACAGTTTTCACTCTGCTACATATCCTACTGGAAACCAAATCAAGAATACTACTTCTTTGTGTCATCTGAACTCAGCAGCAACTACAAATTCAGAGAGAGTGGTTTCTGTCACCATCTGCTTGTCCTTCCTCCCACAGCATCTTACTGCCACTTGCTTCTGCTTACATTGAGTTCCACAAACATACATTTTGTACACATTAAAATAACATTTACCAATATTGTACATATTTCAGCCAAATAAAATTTTAATAGCAGAAAATAAACATTCTTGTTGGAAAGCTTCATAAGAACTCAAAACTGGCAATCCTTTGGAACAAATAATGGCCTGAGATCCAGTAACTCTTAGAGAGAAGATAACTGAAGAATTCTAAGTCACATCAGACATTGAAGGTAGAGACAAATATGGGGAACCACTCATCGAATACACACAAAGACACCAGCTATACACCCAACCCAGCCAGGAAAACAGAACAGGGAGGGGGTGGAATAGACACGACTTGCAAGATTAGAGAGAAACGCATGTAGTAGTTAAGATGCGAGATGAGAAAGGGCAGAAAATAGGAAAGTAGAAGAAAGTCCAGATGTCAGTTATGTTATTTCACACAAAGCACAGCATTTGGAGACACTGTCTCAATGTGGAAATGTGGAAAGTGGTATCCAGGCACAGCTCTAAAACAGAGAGAATAGAGCCTCTCCCTCACGACAGAAAGAAGCATTCCTCCTGTTTTGTCCATGTCGAGCTTCCATTAATGAGGCATCAGAAAAAAGGCAGTATTTTAATTTGAATAAAAGAAAACGTGACTGAAATTAAAAGCAAGAAGCACCATCATAGAGCAGACCCACAAGAGCTCCTCTGAAAAGCGATCACTTCTCACCAAAAGATATCTATGAAAAAAAATTTTATAGTGAAATTAAGTATTGTACTATATTTAACAAAAATATTTCTAGGGAATCTTAGGGGAGGTCACAGAAGCACAGTAACAATTTAAGATGGTCTTCTGTCCAAAAGGAACAGCTTTAGATGTCAACTGTGCAAGCTGAAACGGCTGTGCCAAACACTCAGTGCTGCCACCAGCCTTTTGAACTCCGGGCAATATTTCATCGTACACTTAGGAATTTTTTTCCCTTACAGGTTAACCAAATCTCACTTTCCATTCAGATAATAGCCTTCTACATACATATAGCCTTCATATGGAAAGTGATTTTACAGACCACAGAACATAGCCCCTCCTGACGTGCACTAGGCAATAACATTCAATGGAAAACCAACAGCATATGTTGGGTATTTTAAGACAACTGGAACACTATCAGGA